>CM071597.1:178250146-180750146 GCA_036435485.1 Saposhnikovia divaricata | reverse complement strand
GAGGTTGTATGCGAAGTTTATATTGACAGTGCCCCCCAGACCCAACCGTCTTCGTGGCGGGCATTTTTCCGCTGCAGATATATTGGATGCCTTTGATTTGTCAGGTGAAAGCAGAGGGGCTGGGCCTTCTGTTCGTTTTGAAGATCCAGAAACCGTTGTGGAGGAAGATGCGGAGGTGGAGGAGGATGAAGATGACGTTGATTCGAAGGCAGATTCACTATCTGAGGAGTTGCTATGTGAGCAGTTTTTGGGCGGGGAAGGTCAGGCATTTGAAGAGAACATTGAGTTGGAGTTAGAGGGAGAAGAAGCTGCACAAGGGGAGAGTGAGAGGGATGAGGTTGAAGTGGAAGTTGACCGGGCCGGTGTGGGAGATGTTGAAGCTGAGGGTGAAGAGCCCGCTAATGCTGAAGAAATAGCTACTGAAAGTGGAGGCAATAGTCCCGGCACTGTGGCAAGGTTATATGCTGCCAGCCTAGGAGTTGGTGAGCATGAACCGGACATTCTTTCAAAGGAGTAGAGCATCCATTCGAGGAGTTGAGCGGGGTGTTTCCAATATTCCTGAAGCGGTTGGTGTCCCTGGGAGCAAAGAAGTTGTTGACTTAGATTCTGAAGAGACTTTGGGGGCCGCAAAGGAGGCCAATGTTGGGGCGGAAAAACAGGTAGATGATGCGGGTGATGTTCCGCCTCCAAGTCTGAAACGGAAAACCATTGATGATGTTGGTCCGTCTAAGCGTAGACGGGTTGAGCCTTTCAGGGTAAGTGATTACGTTCCTCCCAACGTGGTTGTTGATGAAAGCGCAGGCACCGCATCTAATGGTACTGGGGAAGAAGATGGTAGAGATAGTGGAGAGTCGTCGGAAGAGATTGTCCATTATACAAGTAGTGATGATGAAGTGAATGATGCTGAGTTTGGCAGTAGGCCCGGATATGGTTTTCTGTTCAAGTCAGGGCCTAATACTTTTACAGCGGAATCTATGACTGATGATGATCTGTTGAGGATGAATGAGCTGAGTTGGGGGCGGATGTGTCGCCTTTCGCAGAAGTACGCCGCTCGAGTATGCATTTGTCCAGTAGTTTGGTGTTTTCTCTTACTTTTGCTTGTTGGTGACTTGTTAACCTTTTGTGCATTTGTTTTTTGTAGAATCAGTGCATGTATACGGGTTTGATGGCCCGGGGTAATATGTACCGCAGCAGCAATATAGCTTTAAGGGAGAGAGTGAAGGTGCTTGAGCGGGAACTGGCCGCCGAGAGGACAATGAAGGATAATGCTGCCAAGGCTTTGTTTGAGATTGAGACCGAGAAAACCGACATTAAGGCAAGCTATGCTTACAGTTCTGAGCTTCGAAGGTTTTTGGCGGAGGATAAAATTGAGCTTGAGGCCGAGAAGGCGGCTTTGACGGAGCAGATAAAGAACTTAAGTACCTCACTGAAGTATGAGAGGGACCGTGCAAATGATGCTGAAAGCCACCTTGACTCCCGTCCGACGGAAGAGGCCGCGGTTAGGAAATTTAAAAACAGTGCCGAGTTTGCCGGAATTGTAAAAGAGGAAGCTGCGAAGATGCATGTAACGGTGTCGCAAAGCAGTGCAGAGATTGACCGTTTGAGAACCAAAATGGCTAAACTGAAGTCTAAGGCCAAGAGAGCTAAGCGTAAGGTGAAAGCACTGAAGGCCCGTCTAGGAGAGACGGTCAGAGTTAGTGTTGGCTGTCAAACAGAGGCCGTGGCAGGTGAAGTTGGTGTGCCAGTTACTGAGCGTGGAGCGGGTGGAGATGAGGTTGATGTTGCCACTCCGTTGTCGGCCATAGCAGCCGTTTATGCCGAGGAACCGGATGAAAAGGGGCCGTTGATAGGCGTGTCCGGGTTGGAAGAGTTGGACGCCGTAGCGCCGTTGTCTGCAATAGCGGCCGTGTATGGCGAGGATTCGGGTGAAGAGGAAACTTTAATAGGCATGTCGAGCCCGCTGAGAGCTTCCCGCTGGGGATAAAGCCTTACTCTGGCCGCCCGCTGTTAATGTGTTTTTTGAAGTTACTCTGCGGGTCTGTCCGCTTTGTGACTTGGAAAAAGATTTCTATTTCTCGTACTTGTAAATTGTTTCTCTAAAGTCTGGAATATTTTGTGTTTGGCGGGATATTTATTTTTGAATTTCTGTTGGCGAAATATATTTGTATCGTGTGTATTTGTGTTTGTTTGTGAAAGGGGAAAATAAATATGTGTTTGGGAAATGTTACCTAGAAATCGCGCGTTTTGACTGTGGGGATTAGGCACGAGCATTAAATGCTGCATGAAAATCACGTTGTTTTGACCGTGTTTTTACTGCAGTCTGCATGGGAATGGACATTTTTGACTGTGTGCGTTGTATTCCGTGGCTTGGAAATGGCAGTATTGATTGCGCGTCTTTTAACTTGCTTTTACCCCCCTATAAAAAGGGTTTGGCGTGCTCAATTCTGAGCATCCTTTTCATTCCCTAGCTTTCTTCTTTCTTGTCACTAGCTACCTGGTCATGGATCCTCGCGTGATGATGTACGATTATGACAACAACAAAGTCATAATCGATGGCATGGTGTTTGATGGGCCGGAGTCCGAGGCCGATTTTCCTGAAGTGTTCAGGAAAATCGAGGAAGCTCTGGCGAAGCGCCGGGAAGAGAGGGAAGCTGCCAAGAACCCACCCCCACCAAAGAAAGACGACGGTGGCGGAGAAGGTGGAAGCTGCAAGGCCTAGACTAGGGATTCAAATCTTGTATACCGTCTAGTCTTGTAATAATTAAAATGAAAATGAATAAAGTTGCCCTTTTTCTTTTGTCGTTTGAACTTGTTTACAATTTCTCCTTCTTTGCATGTTTTCTGTATATCTTTGATGTAGCGTCACGCTTGAATGCTTGATAACTGTTGTCTCCTGTCTTTGCCCGTTTAGGGACGTAATATTTGTTTTTGTTGAGGGAATTCCATAGGTTGATTGCCCGCATAGATTGTCTTGAGTAGTAGGATGGTTGTCCGCGTAAATGACCTTGATATAAAATGCTTGTCCGTTTACCGTTTAGAGGACTTGTCAATAGAATGCTTGCCCGTTTAGGGGACTTGATAATAATAGGATGCTTGTCCGCGTAGAGGACTTGATAATAATAGGATGCTTGTCCGCGTAGAGGACTTGATAATAATAGGATGCTTGTCCGCGTAGAGGACTTGATAATAATAGGATGCTTGTCCGCGTAGAGGACTTGATAATAATAGGATGCTTGTCCGCGTAGAGGACTTGATAATAATAGGATGCTTGTCCGCGTAGAGGACTTGATAATAATAGGATGCTTGTCCGTGTAGAGGACTTGATAATAATAGGATGCTTGTCCGCGTAGAGGACTTGATAATAATAGGATGCTTGTCCGCGTAGAGGACTTGATAATAATAGGATGTTTGTCCGCGTAGAGGACTTGATAATAATAGGATGCTTGTCCGCGTAGAGGACTTGATAATAATAGGATGCTTGTCCGCGTAGAGGACTTGATAATAATAGGATGCTTGTCCGCGTAGAGGACTTGATAATAATAGGATGCTATTGTAGACAATTTGTTGGTAAAAAAGTATTCCATTCATGACTGTTGCGTACAAGAAAGAGAAAGTACAGATTGATTGACTGTCTATTGGTAATACTTTCTCAATTTATCCCCGTGCCAAGTGTTGTTGACTTCGGTGCCATCCAGGCGTGCTAGTTTGTAAGAGCCAGGCCTTAAGACCTGAATGATTTTGTATGGGCCTTCCCACTTTGGCATAAGCTTTCCGGTGTGTCTAGGGTCGGATGCCTCAGTTGCCCTGTTGACTAGATCGCCTTCTAGAAAAGCCTTGATTCTGGCTCTTTTCCCGAAAAATTCCTTTGTCTTTTCTTTGTAAGCAGTCATTTTTTCGACAGCGGCTTCCCTTGCTTCATCTAGTAAGTCTAGGTTTGTTTTGAGTCCTTGATTATTGGGCTCTTCTTCGAAGTTGATAGCTCGGTAGGATGGGGATCCAATCTCGATTGGAGCAAGAGCTTCCGTGCCGAAAGCTAGTTTGAACGGGGTTTCCCCTGTACTTGCCCTAGCTGACGTCCGGTATGCCCAAAGGACGTTAGGCAACTCATGAGGCCATTTCTTTTTGGAAGTAGTTAGCCTTTTTTCCAGGCCTCGAACAATGGTGCGGTTAGTCACCTCGACCTGTCCGTTGCTCTGTGGGTGGCAGACAGAAGCTTTCTTGTGTTTGATCCCGTGGTCGGATAGGAATTTTGTAAATTTCGATCCAACAAACTGTGTCCCGTTGTCGGATATGAGTACCACCGGGATCCCGAATCTCGTGATGACTTGATCTGTGACAAAACGGATTGCATCATCCTGTGTGACGTTCTTAAGTGCCTTTGCTTCGGCCCACTTAGTCATGTAATCGATGGTGACCATTACGTATTGTAGGTCACCCTTGGCTTTAGGGAAGGGTCCCATTATGTCGATGCCCCAAACCGCAAAGGGTATTGGGGGCAAGATCGCTGCTGGAAGGGCTGGCGCTTTCCGGGACATGTTGCTGAATAGTTGGCATTGGTGGCACTTCTTTGTGAAAGCTTTGCATTCTTTATGCATTTTGGGCCAGTAATAGCCTTGTCTCAGTATTTTATGTGCTAGTGCCTTTCCAGCCATGTGGTCGCCACAGATGCCTTCGTGGACTTCTCTCATGCAGCATAGAGCCTCTTCTTCATCAACACACTTGAGTATGGGAGAATCAAAGCTTCTTTTGTACAGGGTGTCTTCTTGCATAAAGTACTTTACCGCTTGAGATTTGAGTACCTTAGCTTTAATGTTGTCATCGGGCAGGGTGCCATCTTTCAAGTACCGGATATAGGGAGTCATCCAAGTATCTTGTTGCGGGCCTATCTCCATTACAGGCAGACTGTTAATGCTGGAAGTTTGCAATTCCTCGAAATAGACTGTGTCGCTACCCGTTTTCTCCCCTTTTGTTAGTTTGGATAACGTGTCCGCCACTGTATTATCCGTTCTGTCTATTTGTTCGAGGGTATGTTTCTCAAATTGGGATAGCATAGCTTGTACCATTTCCTGGTACTTGCCGAGACTTGTATCTTTGGTGGAATAATCCCCCGTCGTCTGGCGGACTATGAGCTGTGAGTCGCTGTAGATGGTGATTTCTTTGACTTGTAAGTTTCTTGCCAACGCTAAACCGGCGAGGAGTGCCTCATACTCTGCCTGGTTATTTGTCGCTTTAAAGTTCAGCTGTATGGCATGTTTGACTTGGAAGCCGTTGGGGCTAGTAAGGATTAATCCAGCCCCACAGCGGGTGTTGGTGGAGGAACCGTCCACGTATAACTGCCAACTGTTAACGGTGATGACCCCGCTCTCCGCTAGTACTGTTTCTTCCCTTGTGGTGAATGAACATTCGGTGACGAAGTCCGCCAATGCTTGTGCTTTGATTGCGGTTCTTGGCTTGTATTTCAAATCGAATTGACCAAGCTCTACAGCCCAATTGATTAGTCTACCAGATAGGTCCGGTTTGTGCAGTATTTTTCTCAGCGGTTGGTCTGTGATAACCCGGATTTGTCTGCCTTGGAAGTAATGTCTCAACTTTCTGCTTGCCATTACCAGAGCCAGAGCAAACTTTTGAACATTAGGATAGCGAGTTTCTGCGTCTTTAAGTACTTGGCTGACATAATAGACGGGTTTTTGCTCGCCTTTTTCTTCTTTGATAAGTACGGCCCCCACAGCCTTATCTGTTGCAGATAAGTATAGTGATAGTGGTTCTGAAGGAGCCGCGACCGTTAGTAGAGGAGCAGAGGAGAGATAGACTTTAAGATCCTCGAAGGCTTTCTGGCATTCCTCTGTCCAGGAGATTCCCGTTGTTTTTGTTGCTCCCTTCAGGGTATCAAAGAACGGGAGACATCTGTCGGCCAATTTTGCTATGAACCTTCTGAGGGCTGCTAGTCTCCCTGTTAATTTTTGTATCTCCTTTAAGGTCTTTGGTGGTTGCATGTCGATGATTGCTTTTATTTTTTCGGGATTGGCCTCAATGCCCCTGTGAGATACCAAAAATCCCAGGAATTTGCCCGCGTCTAGTGCGAACGCACATTTATCCGGGTTGAGCTTCATGTTGTATTTTCTGAGGGTTGAGAAACATTCCTCCAAGTCTTGTAAATGACAAGTTGTTAAGAGAGACTTTACTATGAGATCGTCCACATATACCTCCATGTTGCGGCCTATCTGACTGCCGAAGATTTTGTTCATTGTTTTCTGGAATGTGGCGCCCGCGTTGATTAATCCAAAAGGCATGACTTTGTAGCATTAGACCCCCCTGTGTGTAATGAAGGATGTTTTCTCTCTGTCTTCCGGTGACATTTTGATCTGATTGTAACCGGAGTATGCGTCCATGAAACTTAGCATTAGGTGACCCGCCGTTGCGTCGATGAGTTGATCCATTGAGGGGAGGGGGTACGGGTCTTTTGGGCATGCTTTGTTTAGGTCAGTGTAATCCACGCACATTCTCCATTTGCCGTTGGCCTTTTTTACTAGCACTACATTCGCGACCCACTTTGGGTAGGTGACTTCGCAAATTAAGTCCGCGTCTAAGAGTTTGTCAATTTCGACATCAATTGCCTGTTGTCGCTCAGGAGCGAAATTCCTTCTTTTCTGTATTTTGGGTGCTTTCTCCGGGTCCACATTCAGTTTGTGGATTGCTACCGACTCGTCCAGACCTGGCATGTCTTTTGGGCTCCATGCAAAAACATCGGCATATTTTCTTAGGAGGTCTGTGAGGCCAGCCTTAAAGACTGAATCTAAGCCCGTTCCCACACTCACACTTTTACTTGCGTCTCCGGGAACAACTTCTATTTTTTCTGTCTGCACCGCGGGGCTTATTGGCGGTTTTTCTTCTCGTTTGAGACACTTCAAGAGATTTGCATCTATTCGTTGCGGGTCGGGCCCGTCGATGAACTGTACCTCTTTCTTTCTTTTGCGGTTGTTTTGTTGATGTTCAAGGTGTCTTTGTCTTTTTTCCCTTTTCCTCTTATTTGCCTTTTCTCTGCGGAGGTTGCTGGGTTCAGTCTTACCCAGGGTGAGTGCTATGCCGTAGCATCTTTTGGAAGTTTCAGAATCTCCCTTGATTTCTCCCACCCCGTTCAGAGTAGGAAATTTGATCTTTAGATGCGGGGTGGAGGTGACTGCTTTGAGTGTGTTCAGTGTGGGCCTCCCTAGAATCATGTTGTAGGAAGATGCAGTATTGATGACATAGAACTTGATCGTTCGACATACTTGCCTGGGTGATTTGCCGAAATAAACGGGTAGTCTAGCAATGCCCGCAATTGGGACGGCGTTGTGGCCAAAACCGTAAAGTGGTGTTTCATCGGGACAGGGTTCGAGTTTCTCGCCATTCAACTTGAGCCTGTCCCATGTTTGTTTGAAACAGATGTCGACTGAGGATCCATTATCCACGAGGATTCTCTTTACCTCGTTGTTGGCCACGCCCAACGATACAACGAGTGCCTCAGTGTGATTCGGGTTAATACCCTCGTAGTCCGCGTCAGTAAAAGTAATGATATTCGGGGGTCCTTCGTATATCTCATAGATGTCACGCTCCTCTCTTGGCGGGGAGGATTGTCCGCCAAAAACGGTATGTACGATGTTTCTGTCCTGCCCTTGAGACGTGGCTGCCCCTTGTATTTGTCTGGGCAAGTATTGGGATAGGTTGCCCGCTTTTAATTGCCTTTCCAGGAAGTATTTGAGGGACAAGCAGCTCTCCGTGCTTGTCCTTTGGTCTGTCTTCAGGTAGTGTGTACATTGGGGCTGGTGGTAGATAGAAAGGCTTTCCCCTGATTTCTCGTAGAATGGTCGCCCTGGGGAGTGTGAAGTCCGTCCATTTTGGCTCGGGTCGCCTATCTGTCCGCGGCGGGTTTGTTGGCCCTAAGCGGTCTCTTACTGGGATTGCGGGCTGTGTCTTTTGGGCGGGAGGTGGCGGCCCGTGAGTGGTTTGTACCTGATTTAGGGCCGGTGTTTGCCTTTGATAGGGCGTGTATCTTTCTCTTTGGAAGTAGGGTTGAGTGGGCGGTGCCCTGGATTGCCTAAGCACATTCAAGGATTCGGCTTCATTGATGGCCTGTGAAGCCAGGTCATATGCTTTTGCCAAGGTGGTAGGTTTAGCTTCCATGAGTTTGCACACATACTTCTCACATTCGTAGGGGTTGAGACCTCTTCTTAGGTGAACCAAAGCTTCTGTCTCATTTACACAAACGACCTTGTTAACGGCCTCTTTGAAGCGGTCGATGTAGTTCTGCAAGGTTTCTTCGTTGCGTTGCGCGACTGTTTCCAAAAACACGGTATGCACCTCGTGTTGCTGGTTTGCTTTGAACTTGTTTAGAAAAAGTTTTTTGAATTCCAACCAGGTATCAACTGATCTGGCGGTCAATCGACAGAACCATCTCTGGGCATTGCCGCGGAGAGTTGCGGTGAAGAAACGGCATCTTGTGAGATCATTATACTCGTAATGGAGGGCCAGTTGGTCGAAATAGCTGAGATGTTCCTCCGGGTCGCCCAGCCCGTCGAAGGAATTGAAGCTATGGTGCTTGATGTCTTTTTGTCTAGGCTCCGCTTCTAATCTTGCGGTAAAGGGTGACCCGTTTGTTTCTGGTTCGCTTGTGCCCTCTATTTTTCTTTTTAACTCCATGATGGTGTGCATCATGTCTGCATTTGAGGGTTGGGTATTCTCTGTTTCGTGCGGGCGAGTGGGGGGCCGTTCTTCCCGCCTTTGGTTATCATATTCCACCAACACTTTCTCATATGCGGCTTTCTTGTCGTTGATGATTTTTCTCAGGTCTCTTTCTTTTCTATTTTGTTCCCATGTCTCCGGTCTGTGGTGACCTTTTCCGTGTTTTTTGTGGTTTGTGTTCTGGGAGGAGCCTAGTCGAGAGAAAGCTGAGTTAGCCTTCCTAGGCTGACTGTGTACCTCTTGGTCTTGGTCGTTGTGAGAGTGGACTTGGGAGCCCTGTGCTAGTGGTTGCCCTTGCTGCGGAAAAGCTGAAGCTATTTGCATGATTAAATCTACTTGTTGCTGGTTGAATCCCGCGAGGTTCAGGCTAAGCGGTTGTTCCTGGTTATCTTTGTTGGGGGGGTGATTTGTTAACTGATTATTTTGCGGGTTTGTGGGGGGGACGTTTGTGTTTAGTTCTCTTTGCTGCTCTTCTTGGTTATCCGTCATGGTTTTGGATCGGGTACTTGGGGCTATTTTGGCGATGTGTATGTGTTTGATTTCTCTCGAATGCGAGGTTCTTGTGTTGGGATTTTTGTTGTGTTGGTTAGAGCAGGTGAGGGAATTTTCTTCAAGAAAATAAACGCCCTCCTTCTAACGCCAAATGATAATTCCCACGGCCGATTAGAGGCTTCTGATCACCGTTCAGGGCACTTTACCGGAAGTACTTCACCTGAGTTTGGGGTGCCTGCAAAACAATGCTTGCCCGGGGGTGGTGGCCGTCAAGCACCTCCGGCGTGAGAATCAGTAATCGGAAATAATAATAATCGGACTGGTGAAAATATATCGTATGTGAAAGAGTATTGTAGAGAGCTTTTTCTGTGTCTGAAAGGATTGTATCTTTTTTTGTGTGTTTTTCGGATCCCTTTGTGTGTGTGTAGAATGGGGGTATTTATAGGTTGGGTTCTTCAATCACTGTCGCCCACTAGTTGTGCCGTTAAAGCTACAGTGAGCCACTATTGGAACAGTGATTGATGTCCCCTTAAACATACCTTGATTCTGCCACTTGGACTACTTTGATCAGATTCTGTCTCTTGCACATGGGTGTCTTTGAATATTATATTCTCTTTGCCTTATGGAGTAAGATACCTTTATGCAAGTGGGTATGCAAGTGGGCAAGTGGGTGTACCTTTATGCAAGTGGATAAAGCAAGATATTTTTGTGCAAGTGGATTAGTATGATGATTTGAAATACTTTTTGTGGATATTCTTTTGTATTTGGAACAATACTTTTGAAATTAGATATACTTTGTCAAGTATTCCAGAATTGTGTTTTTAGAGAGGAGGAGGGGTAGACCGAGGAGGTCGTGGGAAGAGCAGCTCAGGCTGGATTTGAAGGCCTTAGACTTAAATGAGACCATGGTTGCGGATAGGTCTGCTTGGAGGCGGCGTATCAGAGTGGTGGATTCTCTTTTAGGGTGCGGATCGGTTGTCGAGAGCCTCAGAATTGGGTTGTCTCGGTTAGCAATTTTGTAGTAGTTCGACTTTAGCGTTCTCACTTTGCGTTTTTAGTGTTTTTTGTTTGCTGGTTTTGCTGTTTCAGGGATCCTGGTCCGGTGGTAGCATAACGCCGCGAGGATAGGTATGTCCCATGTGGAGAACGCCATGGGCTCAGGTATGGCTTCGATCATTTCCGTATCACATGGTTTCCTTTGTATTTATCACACTCTTTGTATGTCGTGCACTTAGCCGAGGGTCTTCACGGAAACAGCCTCCCCGCTCAAAAAGTGGGGGTATGGTCTGCGTACATCCTACCCTCCCCAGACCCTGCTCTGAGCGGGATATACTGGGTATGTTTGGTTTGGTTTGGTTTGGTTGGTGTTTTTAGAGAGTTAATGTTTTTACTTATTAGCGGGTGCCCGCTGATGGCTATTAGCGGGTACTTATCACACTGTTACACAAAGGGCTAGTGTCTCCTGAACTAGCAAAAGTTATGGCAGTGAAGGAAGCATTAAGTTGGATCAAGGAACAGCATTGACCAATGGTGGAGGTAGAATCTGATTGTCTAGCTATTGTTCAGGCAGTTAGGAGCTTGGTGCCAATGGTTTCTCCATTTGGGAAGCTAGTTGAGGAGTGTCGTAGTTACTAAAAGAGGTACAACCACTAAGGAGGTTACAAGAACAAGAAGATTAGAACAAGAAGGAAAGGATACAAGAAGTAAGAAGCACACATAGATATATGAACACACTTCGTTTATTAAGCAATGTTTCTTTGCATTACATTAGACGATCTGCTAATATGGTATCCCATGAATTCGTTAGGACGTCATATTCCTTTCCAGATTGAGTGTTTGATAGGAGTAATATTGTCAATTGAAAGTCTATGGTGATGGATTTAGCAAATTAATAAAATTCATCTTTGCGTCAAAAAAAGTTAACACAAATTGTAGAGATTGTATTTTGGTTGCATTATTTTGATTTCTTGGTCTAGTTTTACTCCATTCCATCTCAATACCAACTTTTAGTAAAAATGAGTATATTATATATTAAAAATCTAATCAAAAAAATTATATTTGAAAAGTAAATATGAAATGCTCTGACTATTCTAAGCTCTAATCTTGTATATGACACTTTTGAAGTTATATGCAATTGTAGTATAACTATTAGTTGATCAAAGTAAAGACAATTAACATCCTTCTCTTCTGCGGTCTCAAACCTATTATCACTTTTACAAATGACTTATGATTGATCTTAGCTACAATTGTTCACCAACAAAAGTATTATTACATTATAATATTATATCAATTTTAAACACATTATTACGAATAAGTAAAAATAGTCCACCCGTGTGGCAAATTCCCTAGCTTTATTGAAGAGTTGGTTCCTATCTATTTAATCTTTTTTATTTTGTTTATTAGCTAGTATGGGTTGGTGTTCATACCTGATGCTTGCCTGGGGAAAAATGCCTTCCGTCTCTGTTGAGTTTCAGTGTCTCAATTTTTTCTACCATGGGATTGGAAAATATAGCCAATAGGTTCGATTTAGCTAACAATTTGTTCAAGGTGAAAAATTCAAACTTTCTCCACATCAGTAATCGTTTGCTTCAGCAGGGTGGAACTGCCATGCAATTAATGTTTAAGATAATATTCCTTTACAATGCGTATTGCATGTAGTAGTTCACAGTGCACTACTCTATTTAGAAGCTGTTTGAGAGTCGAAATTACTTTGTACTAGTTTATCGGTTAACCTGTTCTTTGGGCGGATTTTTGTATTTAATTGTGTTGTAAGATGGCATACCTGCCAGTTAAGCATGGCCTAATGCATATCGGTTAACCTCTAGAGTGTCTTATATTTTGATGAAAGCTTCACTATATGGTTTTGATTCGAGTAAGCAAATGTTTCTGTTCATGACAAGAATTTGAGGGTCATAGGTTGAAACATCCGGGGTGAAAAGATACATTCACGAATAAACAAATTTGAGTGGAATGATTTATTTTTACATTTTTACTTGCAGTCCTGCTTACAGTCTCCCTCTGTGATAATCCCAGGAATCAATTTATTTTTTCCATTTTATTAATGAAGTTAACATCATCCATGATGATCTAGTACAATAAGTAGGTTTCAAGGAAATGAAGCTTCCAAATTGACCTCCATGTATATAGCCAACACCACACCACAATGTGGGAATGATAAATAAGCTCTATTGTTTACTATTTAAGCTCCAATTGTAATTTTATGGCCATAATTATCCATAATTTTTATGATAATGATGTAATTTACATGTCTTGAAAATAGGAATTGGAGCTTGAATAGTAAAGTATAGAACTTATTTATCAATTCCAGTAATATATGACCATTCGAGTATGGAATCATTATTAATGGGCAGATATTGTCTTGAAGTTTTCTTTACTAAAATGCTTTGCCGGAATACTTTTGAGTACTCAACAAAACCTTGGTCGTATATAAAATGCTCTTCAAACAGACACACCAAGTACAGGGACACCTTTTTTCAGGGGCACCAAGTGAAAGGGCCAAACCCATTAACTGTCAGAAAGCTCTCAGGGCAGTAACAGTGGTGGTTTGGGCCCTTTGGGATAAGAAACATTTAAATATGCAGTAGTGCTTTTGTTATTTTGCTGAAGTTGCAACAGGTATATAGCCTGCAAAAAAAATATCATCCACGTCTAGGACCTCTACAAGATTGGCTTCTTTTACTAATCATATGCTTAGTAGTAAAATGCAAGCAGCCAAAAATTCAAAAGAATATGCTAGTTGGTAGGCGGTAGCAAATAAAGAAATTGCGCTGCTGACTGAGATAGTGGCATTCTCAGTTACAACACTTGGAAATTTAATGGACATATATCACAGGGTGTCAATTTAAATTTTAAAACCAAGCAGCAATTAACAAAGTCAATTTGCAAATCAAGTATTATTGCTTCAGAATTGTACTTGGTAATAAAATATGTCTAGAAATTGCATAGTTGTCCACGCTAAATTGAAGTACTAGAGCAGCAACATTACTCTCCATCACTTTCCATCACCACCAAAGAGATACCCAAGGGACGAACCACCACCAGGGGCAGCATGTACCTTAGTTGAAGGGCGATCCTACAATCAAGTAAGACTCTAGTTGTGTTAAAACCATATGATACGCAGAATGTAGAAAATCAGTAACTAGTCATTAAATTACTCTAAAATGCAAAACCAAAAACTGGTGGAAACTCAGTTACATGGAATAAAGTAGATGTGTAATTTAAAATTAACAATCCAGCAAATTACAAAATTCAAAACAAAAAACTGGTGGAAACTCAGGTTACATGAAATAAAGTAGATACGTAATTTAAAAAATAACAGTCCAGCAGATTACAGAATGCAACTAGTTACTACCAAAGACAAATGCCCCTTTATAAATTTGATTTGTAATAACCATGTGATTCAGCTGACAGAGAGGTAATTCAGTGAAGCTATGAGTATGGTACTTTCCCAAAGATAACAGAAAGTTCAATGGCTCTACTATGGAGCACCAACATTCAAACAAACACAAACTATTATACCAAGAAAGACAAGTATATTCTTATATCCTACATACCATTCACAAACTTCTCATAAATCATAACCAACTTCATTGATTGTGCTGATGAAAACGTTGTTGCTTTAAAGGTATATATAGTATATTTTTACCTACAACAGATTTTATAGCGTCATAATATATATCGAGGAGATAATGACGTAGGCAACATCAAATTTATGTTAGAAGACAAAGAAACTTCACTCGGAAATAAAAGAACACCAAAGAGGGGATACTTTGCAAGTAGTCAGGTACAAACTTCAGGTCGTAATAATGCTCAAGTATCATGCAATTGAGTGTACGTCTATACAAATGCCAAAGTATGAAACATGTTAACGTTCATGACGATGCCATACCGTGATAAAGTTGCCACAATTCTGTCCTTCAGACCTGAGGTAATTGTTCGTCTTACTATCATGAACAGAGGCTGGGCCTCCCTGCTTGGTTTCAACAGGCTTGGGCTCAGTTTCAACAGGCTTGGAATGTTCTTCAGGCTTTGGCGGAGCAACACTATTCGAATCTGGTCCCTGGTTCTGAGTTGGTGGAGGGCTGTTTGAATTTTCTCCACTTCCGAACAGATAGTTTAACGAACTCTTGCCTCCACCAGCACTAACCCCACGTCCCATTTTCACAATTATATCTAGTAAAATGAAAGCTGTCAACAGTTAGCAAGAAACCATGATAATCAAAACCCATCAACCACAATGAAGAGGCATGAATGTTTTCTGCTAGGGTAATCGGCTAATCGCATATCCACCACATAGGTAGGAGAGCATGAAACTAAGTAATTCAGTTTGTGCATTTCTCACACATAATTGTTTCAAAACCTTGAGTGCTTGTCCTATCACATATTTTATCAATTTAATCAAAAATACCAGTAGTGATCTTATGTGATATGTGTTACACACGTGCAATTTTACAATAGGGCACCACAATCCGGGGAAAAAAGTATGTAGCGACTTAGATTCATCATAGCAGTCCTTGAGGAGCTCAATTACATGATAATTCATATACCGTAACAGCACGACCGTTTTATAATCCAATTCCTTGTATGTGCCTTTTTTTTCCTTGAATTTTAGCCCACAGTTTTCTCCACTTAACGAAAACAATCATCATTTCAGTTTCTTAATAGATTAACAAAACTGTAGAATGGTAATAAAAATTGTATCGACAATGTACACTATCGAAATATAACAGACATCAACAGAACCTCAATTGCAACAACCAAACATTTAATTAGCCCCAATTCAAACAACTATACACACAAGAATGAACAAACAAAGATCCGACCTAATTTCAAGCAAATAGCATATATAAAATCTCGATCAATATCTCTTGGCACAAAATGCAAACAATAATTCATAAACACCCACACACATATAACCTAGATAGCAGAAAATTATAACGAAAATTAAAAAATTATGATATTGATTATAAAATGTAGATGTAAATTGAAATGATTAATGATTGTTACATTGAGAGAACAATTGGGGTACCTTTTGCTAACCCGATCCAAGGAGTGAGAGGGGAGAGAAAGCGAATTCAGATCGGGAATGAAGGAGAGGATGTGAGGGGGCAAATGAAGGAGGTGCGTTATGTTATGTGTGTCTGTATATATATAGCCACGCTGGTAGGGTATGATGTGCGCTGTTTTTGGGATATTTTGTGACCTTGGGATTACCAATTTCAAACGTTTTAACGGATACCTAATCTTTTATACTTTATTTTAAACTTTGAGGGTAAAATGTAGAGCCGGCAATTTCGTACACGACACGAAAATACGATACGAAAATGACACGAAAATTATGGGTTTGGGTTAACGTTTGCGGTATACGAACACGAAAGTACCGAGATGAAAATTACACGGATGAATTTAGTGTCGGTTTTGGGTTTACCCTTGGGTACACGACACGAAATAAAAATACACGAAATAAATAAATATTTAAATAATTTTATTAAAATTATATGAATACATATTTTAAAATGATATTTTATATATAATTTTTACATAAGATAAATAAAAAATAGTTTCAAATTTTAGTTTCACAAAACTTAAGCACACTTCTTTCCTTATGACATATTGACTTAAGACTCGACTAGGAAAAAATTAATATTTAAATTTTTTTATTTTTATTCAAAAATTACACGAAACACGACACGAAACGTACACGAAATGAAGGTACACGAACACGAAACGAAACGAATCCTTAACGGGTCGGTTTTGGATTTGACATTATGTACACGAAACACGAAAGTACACGACACGAAAGTATACGAAACTTACGAATTGCCATGTCTAGTAAAACGTCACTAAAACCTTTCTAAATTGTTGGCGAAAAAGAAAAGAAAAAAACCTTCTAAATTAACGTAATTAGGGATCGAATTTTTTTATTAATTTAAATAGATATTAATTAATTAGTAAATATATTATATTAATTTATTTTAAAAAATTTGACATTAAATAAAATAATTTTAATTCTATAATTTTAAATAGAATGAATTCTACAAATTTAATTTTTATAAATATAAATTAGTTCATCGTGTAAAAAAATGTAAATTAGTTTATAAATATAAGAGGTCTTTTTATAAATATATTGCTAAAATTAATTTTTTGCAATTTTACTTTTGTTAAAAAAAATTATTTGCAAATTTACCATCTTAATTGCAAAAATACCTTCTTTATTGTAAAAATACCAATTTCCTAAACTAAATACACATGCAAGTATATGCCCCAGTGAGACATGGAAGTATATGCCACATAACATTCAATGTCAACTGCCACGTAAGCAGGGAGTGAGACCCACCTCCCACGTCAACTAGGGGTGGGACCCACCTCCCATGTCAGCCGCCACGTCAACTAGGGGTGGGACCCACCTGCCATGTCAGCTGCAACGTCAGCATGATGGGACCCACCTGCCACGCGACCCATCTTTTTTGCATAATTATTGAATTAAATAAATGATAGTATAAAATTATTAATTTTGAAAATAAAATTGTAAAATAGTATAATTGCAATGATTACACAAGTATGGTAAATTTGAAAATAAAACTAAAAAAGGTAGTATAATTTGTAAATATCTTAAATTTAATGTGTATAGCACGATTCAAAGTAAAAATTCATGTATATGTAGATAATATCAAAGACAATATAACTTCACTACACCATAAATGGTCTTTGCCAACACCTGAAAAAAGTGTAAAAACTCCTTAATAATGTTGCCATAAGCTCAAATTTGGTTTAAGGCTACACTTTTCCAAATTTTGGTGGTGTTGGATATAGTCTCGTAGCCTTAGGTGGTAAGCCAACACTTTGTCCAATTCTATGGCTACATCGTTATATATGTTGCCTTAGTTATTTATGGCAATACTTTATGGTCTATAGCAACACCAAATATAATGTTACCATAGACCCTACTGCAACATCGTTTCTTCTTACAACAACACTAGTTTATCTACACCTTTTTTTTTCGGCAACACCTTTTCAGCTTTATTGCAACATCATGTTTATTGAACACTTTTAAAATTTTTGCAACATCTTTTCACTTATTCCAACATTTTTTTTAATAAACACTTTTTCATATTTTAGAAACCAATAGTTTAAATTTATCTATAACACATATATATTATAAAAAAAACTATTATTTATTGACAACATCTATATTTTTGTTACCAAAATTCATAATCATAAACCAAAATCACATTTAAATACCATGCAGTACCATACAAAGTCATAGTTGGACATACAACTAGAAAAATTAATCTGTCAAACATATTAATGTACCACAGTGTCTTAACCATCATCATACTAAATACCATTTCCTTAATCTCCCCTATTTCTTGCATCTCCACATCCGAGTTTATGAGTAGTAATCTACGCCGCTGCTTCTCTATCAGGATATTTGACACATGATACTTGGGTGCCCTGGTTCTGACAAGTTGTGTGGAAGTGATGCTGAAGGAACTGCATCAGAAAGATCATATGATAATTGACCGGTATTCAATTATGTAATAACAAGAAATGAAAATGAAAACTGTAATTTACTTGTAAGTTGTAAGTAACATTATCCAATAAAAATAATTTTAGATGGTGAAGAAGTATATAGTGATCCTTGCCATATGGATTTTATGAAGCTAAATACAGAAACATAATTCTTCAACCGATCCGGGCTGAACATAATTTCTGACGACGAAATAATCAAAGTAGAAAGGAAAAACACATAACTGTTCAATTATAAGACTCATAATCCTTACTCTTGAATACCATAACCTCTAAATAGTAAATACTTATACATGCATGTATGTGTTTAATAAAGGTAATCTAAAGTTTAACAAAAGAAAGTCCTAAACATGAAACTAATACCAATATCCCATAAAAAGTACAATGATCATCTGGATTTTAACAGGGTTACAAAACTTAATAGAAGAATAAAACAACATGGGTGGATCGTACATGCAAGACTACATATAACACAGTAATTAGTAATAACTAAAGAATCACCTGCAGGAGTTCCCGAAGTACAAATAATATAACAAAGTCTTTCAGCACCAGGTTAATAAATTGCACCATAAACCCCATCCCATAGAATCAAAAACAATCACAAAGCTCTGGATACTAACATAAAAAACCTCACAGTTTTGAACAGGGGTAATATTTTTTAGTACTTGTTGCAAAAATAAAAATAAATAAAGGGACACACAAGAGAAACAACAAGAGGCAAGCAAAGCAAATGAGACGAAACTTTCTTGAAACTCACAAAAATGATTTTTTTTTTTTTTTGTATCTTAAAATGATAAGCTCTGAGATATACATAATAGAGATGTGATTTGTGATGTTACATCAAACTACTAGTGTGAACACAAGAGTAATTAAAGCTAAGAGCGTAAAGTAAACTATAAACAACTGACTAAAAACTAACAAAATTTGATAGTAACAAACTTCTAGTTGCTTAGTTGGGTATATGATATTGACTCCTTATATTTTTGTTCAAAATTTTATGCAATTATTTTGCAAAACTAGTCAATGATTTATTCTTTTACATTAATCTTCTTTTCTTTCTTTAAAAATTACATTTTTTTTGTTTTTGTTAAGATAGTAGCATCCACTTCTACAATGTTATTATTTTAGAGATTACAAAGTAAAGATACTAAATTCTTTTGTGACTCTTTTAGTGGAAAAATGATGGGAATGATCACTCAGAGCTTAAAATTTAAGTAATTATTATCTAGAAATAATGCGAAATCTCTGTCAATTTGATGATGAGTCTGAGTTTTTATTTATTTCGGATAATATGACAATAACTCACCACTACATTTTATTACTTTTTACAAGAACACACAGAAATTAAAATAATAAACACGATCATGACTAAGTTGAATGATAAAGTAATGATTCACCATCTAGTAATAATAACTCAATCCCAAGATTACATTTATTGATATACATAAATATGATAAAGAAAGAGCAGGGCATACCAATTTAGTAAAGTTTTAGATTACCTGAAAACTTGATTGCCAGTAAAGCTGTTGATCAAGGTTAATCATATGTAAAGTGTAAAAGAAAATCAGAAAAAACAATTTCGTACCTCTGTAATCTTTGTCTTTGATGACCTTGTAGCAGTCAGGAAGCACTTTCGTGACATTTGGCATATCTGGGAGAAAAATAACAGTTCCACTAGAAAATAAGGAAAAACCAAGAACATGTACCTTTAAACTTTAAAGCAAGTTCTTTAGAGATGAGGGCACCAAATGCATAATAGTACTTAGTTGAGACAGAGTATAGCTTCATTCTAGCCTCTTGCTCGCTACAAAACACAATAATAGACTATCCGTACACATGAGGCAAAAATACGAAGGAAGTTCATTTTGGAACTTAAAACAATACGAAATGAAGCTCTTGAGGTAAAGTATGGATGGGTCGGAGTGTACGTACAGTGGTAGACACACCAAATGAATCTCTTGAGAGTGTGCGGTGGGATTTAATTATTATGTAACTGTTATGAATGTTGCGAAGAAGGTGACAGGCAAGAGACTTGCACTATCTAAATAAGTAGATAAAACCAGGTAACCAACAAATACTCAATATTCTCACACCTTAAAACACTCCATAAACCTAAAACTCTTGACTAGTACTTAACTAACAAAGAAAAATACCAAATGTTGTTACTAACTAAAGAAGTCAAGATAATTGAGTTCAATCTTCAACGATGCAGAACTAGATTCTGGTTCACAAATTTATTATGGAACCAAAACCAAAGCATAACTATTCACCTGTTGAACAACTAAATTAGCACAAAGCAAATCAACCAAAATAAAGAGATAAATCAAGCAAGAAATCCAAAATATACATTATTCCAAGCTAGCCTAAGTTATCACTCCATGCAAATAAATCTTTGACAGTAATCAGAAAGATAGAGCAAGAAACAAGCAAACTGAGATATACAAAGACATAGTCTGAGGCAGCTTAGACATGGCATCATTCTTTTTCTTCCCTAAAGAATCGCGAACAACATTGCTGCCTCCACCAGAGCCTTTCTTTCTTCTTTCTTCTGTGTGAATCCTAGAACAGTCTCCTCCCCTTAAAAATAGAGTAACATTAAGCTATAAAATAGAGTAACAGTTCATCAAAATAACATTGAGACTAAAACAGTTCATACTGAACATACAAAGACAAAATTATATTTATGCTACCACAAACATAAACTCAAAACAAAAAACAATCAATAAATTAAGGTTTTGTACAATATTGAAAACACTAGAAAATCCCCCAAATTTTAGGGTTTACAAACCTTAAATTAAAACGAAATTAAGGTTCATAAGTGAATTAATACATCTACAAATTTGGGTTTTCTCCTACCTGAATAAGATCGAACCACACAACAAGATTCAAATTTGTACATCAAAGAGTACAAATATACAAATATTTGTTAGAGATATAGATATATAGAGAATGAGGGAGAGAGAGAGAGAGATGAGAGAATTAGGTTTTAATTAGGAATTCATGTAAAAGATTTAGAACGAGAGTGAGAGAGAAATTACATGTTTGAGAGAGATTTGAGAGGGAGAGCGAGAGTGTGTTACTCACAGAGGCATGCCTGAATACATCTAATAACAAGCCTAAGTATGTGTAATGCTATGCATTACCTACATGACCTCTTAACTGAGGGAACCTCTAGTTGTAGAGTTTCTATTTGTTCTGTACTTGTAATAGGCATCAAATTCTAGTTGTGTTACTGTAATTATAAAGTCAAGAATAATGCTTGAAAGAAGTTCCAAGGTTCATGCCTCAAGCAAGGAGATAAAGACTGCCAAATAATCACAGTTGGGATTTGAAGAAATGAAGAATTTACCTAAGTACCAATTCGAGAAGTACATTTGTCTATTCGAGAAGTCTAGCATTCGAGAAGTCAGAGATTCGATATCTCAGAAGACACTATTCAATATCTCTGAATACACTGTTCGATATCTCATTCGATATGTCAGAGATTCGATATGTCTATTACTCTATTCGAGAACTCATGGAGTCAACAAGTCAAAGCATCATTCAAGTTCTCTAATGGTCAACAAGTCAATGCTCTATTCGATATCTCAAGGACTAAAGAAGCTATTTGACATCTCAGGGATTCGATATGTCAAAATGCTCTATTCGATATCTCAAGGAGTCCCAGAGAAAAGAGCTATTCGAGAAGTGATTTGATATGTCAGTATAACACTATTCGAGAACTCAGAGTTATCGATTAAGTCAATTCGAGTTCTCGAATCAATCACTTAGCCACTTCTCGAATACATTCTTGGAGACAAAATACTGAAGAATTGTACAAGTCAGAAACCTGCAACAAGTCAAGTCGCTTTATTTGACTATGTACTATAAAGCACATTGGAAAGCCTACAAAGAAGCTTGGAGAGATAAGACAATGGGACAAGGAGCTAAAGAAGTGGATCTGAACAGGCTTTGCAAAGTCAAATCTGTAGCCGTTTGGACTCTTACTCAAATAAGATAGACATACTGGAAAGTAGTTTGTTTTACCTACCTTATTTGTAGTAAGTAGGTATCCATGTCTATAAGGATACAGCCTCACTTCCTTAGCAGAGAAGTTTTTCAAGATACATCACAAGAAATATCTCTCTAAGAAAAATGAAGCTGAGAATACTATCATTTGTATTCACAGATTGTAGCAAAATCTTTATCTAATAAAATATTAGATTAAAGTGATATTGTGTTTTGTTTTTCTTTGTTATCTGCACTTACATATCTCACACACTCAACACATATCTTGTTGCAAAGATTCAAGAACAAAGAAAAGTTCAAGAATCCATTCACCCCCCCTCTGTATTCTTTTACTGTATTCAATACTCAACAAGTGGTATCAGAGCAGGCTGTTCAATCTAAACAGAAAACGATCATGAGTTCGAATACACCAAAGACTACAGGTACGGTGAAGGTCCATAAGTTCGACAAAGAGAATTACAGCCTCTGGAAAATAAAAATGCTGTTGTTCATCAAAGCTGCCAACCCTCTCTACCCTGACATTCTCAAGAATGGTCCATTTGTACCACAACAAGAAATTGTTGAATCCACAGTGGGCACAATAGTCATTCCTAGATCATATGTTGCAAAAGAGCCATCCAAATGGATGGACTCAGAGAAGGAAAAGGTTGCCCTAGACAGTCATCTCATGTTGCTGATCATAGACTCCATGGATATGTCGATGTTTGCCAATATAGCATCATGCACATCAGCCAAGGACATGTGGAACCACATCGAGGTGTTATGTGAAGGGACAAAGGAGGTAAGAGAGAATAGGAAACAGATATTAGTCACACAGTATGAGGCTTTCATGGCACAGTCCAAAGAAAGTATTACTGATATGTTTGAAAGATTTCACAAGCTGGTGACTGAGCTTTAAATGAATGAGAAGGTTTACAGCACTAAGGAATTAAACATGAAGTTTCTTCTATCTGCACCTAACCACCTAGAGCAAAGGGTCATATCTCTAAGAGAAAGAGATTTGAACAAAGTCACATATGATGTGCTCTATGGGGTTTTAAAGACTCATGAGCTTGAGTTGCTTCAGAAGAGGTCTATCCAAGCCAACCAAGGCAGAATGATAAACACATCCTGTGCCTTGATTGTTAACAAATCCGTTCAAGACCTGGAAGCATCTGCAAGTCAACTGAGAATAGAAGAGATAGTAGATGATGAAGAAACTGAAGAAGAAGTGACTGAACCTGTTGATGAAAAGGAAGAAGATGAGTTCTATACTCTTGAAAAGTTGGATGCCATGGAAAACACTTCATATGCTTTTATGGCTAGAAAATTCCCAAACATCAGATTTAAGAGGAATCGGCCCTTCAAGTCTAGATCTCAAAATCATTCATTCAGCAAAAGCAAGGCACCAGTGAAAGCAAACAAGAACAAATTCAAAACTAGCTATGTGGATAGGTCATCTGTGAGATGCTATAGATGCAATGACCTAGGGCATTTTGCCAGTGAATGCAAGAAGCCTAAAAAGAAGGATAAGGAGTTTCTTGAGCTTGAATCTAAGTATGAGGCTCTGCTAAAGAAGCATACACCAGGTAAGGCCTACATAGCTGAAGGGAAGTGTTGGGATGATTCTGATAGTGATGGAGAAGAACAAGAATTCTGCAACTATGCCTTGATGGCCAACTCCATGGAAGAACCATCTGAATCAGACTCTCAGGTACCATCCCTCACTACTATAGACATGTCTGTTTCTGAATACAAATCTATGGTTGAACAACTATCTGTTGAGATGTTTAATATTCATACTAGTATGGCTGCTGCTAATGAAGAGATTGCTAAACTGTCTACTAAGAATGAATTGTTGAACAAAAGAAATGAGGAACTAGAACTAACTGCTATGCAAATAGAAAACCTTAAACAAGAAATCGAATATCTAAAGAATAAGGTTCTATGTGCTAGTCAAGTTGAGAAAGCTCTTAGGGATGAACTAGCTGAAAATGAATTTAAATTGAAAACATTTAAGAATTCCTCTAGTCTATTGCAGTCCTACCATGAGAAAAATCTAGCTAGACCTAAGGCTGCTATTGGACTTGATTATGACACTTTCAAACAGAGGAAAGGCTATGCAATCATTGAAGATGACATTGTTGTTCAAGAGGAAGTGCCTCAGGTTTTGAAAAAGGCTGAGACCCCAATATTTAAAACACCAACACTTGAGATTGATGAGGATGCCTTACTCATTAAGCAAATGTTGGATGATGAAGATAAGGCACAATCAAATGAACAAGCATCCTCTAAGAGTGAGAATGTCAAAACCAAAGCCAAGGAGTCAGTAGGAGGTAGACCTAGACTTGAGAAATTTGTGAAGTTTGTTTCAGTTGGGAATAATGAGTTTGAGAAGAAAGTGGCTAAAAAGAAACAAAACAGGAATGGCAAATTAGGGATTAACAAGGACAACAATTATGCTTATATGCCAAATGCCCCTAGGAAAGTTTGTCAAAATTGTTTTAGCACTAATCATTTAACTCATGCATGCAAGAAACCATCTGGTAGTGTTGCTAAACCATTCTATGATTGCTCTGTGCCTTTAAGACATAGAGACTCTCCTTTCTGTGATAAATTTGATTGTATGCCATGTAACATGAATGTAATGACTAGTTGCTTTAATTTGAGAAGACAATTCATGGAAGGTTGCATCAGTCACAATGTTCACACACACACTACACAAGAACAAAGTCTTCAAGTCCTCCTAAAGTTAGGAAGGTGCCTCTATCACCTAAGTCTAAGAACCCTGATTCTAAGACTTCTAACATTGACAAGAAGACTAACATCAAGAAAATTGATAAGCATGTTGTTTATGATAAAACTGTTGCTAAGCCACATGGACCCAAACTTGTTTGGGTACTAAAGGAGAAGTAATACCTTTGTGTTTGCAGGGCAAAGAAAGTGAAAGAAAGGTCATGTGGATTTTGGACAGTGGATGCTCAAACCATATGACTGGTGATATGGCCCTGCTATCACAGTATGAGGAGAAGGCTGGCCCAATGGTTGCTTTTGGAGATGACAGCATTGGCAACACACTGGGATATGGCAAGTTGGAAATTGGAAATGTCAACATTGAAAATGTAGCACTGGTCAAGGGACTCAAGCACAATCTACTGAGTGTTGGTCAATTTACTGACAGAGGCTTCAAAGTGAATTTTGACAAAGATGAATGTTTGATCACCCACAAGAAGACTGGTGACTTTGCTCTATCTGGAGTAAGGAAAGGAAGCCTGTTTGTAGCCAATATGAACTCTGCAAACAAGGACAAAATTTGTTGCTTTTACTCAAAAGCATCAAATGAAGATAGTTGGCTGTGGCATAAGAAGCTATCACACTTGAACTTCAAAGGCATTAATTCTCTAGTCAAAAGGGAGTTAGTGAGAGGCATGCCCACACTTGAATTCTGTCAAGAAGGAGTGTGTGAGGCTTGTCAAAAGGGAAAAATGAATAGATCAAGCCACAAGTCAAAGACAGTGACATCAATAACCAAGCCCCTACAACTAATTCATATGGACTTGTTTGGGCCTGTCAATATTATGTCACTAGGAAGGAAAAAGTATGCGCTGGTGATGGTTGATGATTTCACAAGGTATACATGGGTAGAATTTCTGGCATCAAAGGATGAGGCTCCACAAGTAATCATTGAGCATATAAAGAAAATTGACAAGGAAGCAAAGGCCAACAATGCAAGTGTGATTGCATTAAGAAGTGATAATGAAACAGAGTTCAGAAATGCCATGCTTGAAGCATTCTGCAAAGAAAATGGTATTTCTCAACAATTCTCAGCTCCAAGGACTCCACAACAAAATGGAGTTGTTGAGAGAAAGAATAGAACTCTGATTGAGGCTGCTAGAACAATGTTACTTGATGCAAAGATGCCTACATGTTTTTGGGCTGAGGCTGTGAGCACTGCATGCTATATCCAAAACAGAACCCTCATCAACAAAAACACTGGAAAGACACCTTACAACTTGATGACTGGAAAGAAGCCCACTCTAAAGTATGTTCATACTTTTGGAAGCAAATGCTTTGTGTTAAAAGACAACTCAGAATATGTTGGAAAGTTTGATGCAAAAGCATTTGAAGGAATTTTTCTTGGCTACTCTATGGAAAAAATTGTATACAAAGTTTATGTCATCACTCAAAAGAAAGTTATGGAAAGCACAGATGTGACATTTGATGACAGCAAACTGCCTGGATTAGAAGAAGCCAATGATGAAGATAAAGATCCTCTGAAGTTTGACAATCTAGATGATTCTGATGATGAGATTGAAACTGAATTTGAGCCCACAATCCAACAAACTCAAGTGAATGAAGAATCTGTGTCAACCAACAATGAAGAAACAAGCATCCAAGACACACCTGTGATTAGTGGAAACTTCACAAGGGGAGGAAATGTAAGTGATCATGATCTGGATGATGAAGCAACATCAAGGCTGAGAAATCAATCTGAACATACAAGGAAATGGGATAGATCACATACTGCAGATAAGATAATTGGAGATCCAAATACATGAGTGAGGACAAGGAGAGCAACTCTAAATGAATGTCTCTATGGTTGCTTTCTATCCCAAGTTGAGCCTAAGAAACTTGAAGATGCATTGTTGGATCCTGATTGGATAATTGCTATGCAAGAGGAGCTAAACCAATTTGAAAGAAGCAAAGTATGGGAACTTGTATCTGCACCAAAGGATAGAACCATTGTTGGAACAAAATGGGTTCTAAAGAATAAGATGGATGAAAATGGTGTAGTCATAAGAAACAAAGCAAGGTTGGTTGTAAAAGGATACTCTCAACAGGAAGGCATTGACTGTGATGAGACTTTTGCCCCTGTTGCTAGACTAGAGGCCATCAGAATTTTCTTGGCATTTGCTGCACACTCTAATTTCAAGGTTTATCAAATGGATGTCAAGAGTGCATTTCTGAATGGGGAGTTGGAATAAGAAGTATATGTGCAACAGCCACCTGGATTTGAGGATCCACAATTCCCTCACTTTGTCTACAGATTGCTTAAAGCATTGTATGGACTTAAGCAAGCTCCTAGGGCATGGTATGACACATTGTCACAATTTCTACTAGAGAATCAATTCACTAGAGGCACACTGGACAAGACACTATTTTACAAGAAACATGGTGATGATATTATCTTAGTTCAAATCTATGTGGATGATATCATATTTGGCTCTACAAATGAGAAGCTGTGTGAGAAATTCTCTAAGCTCATGCAGAGCAGATATGAGATGAGTATGATGGGAGAATTAACATTCTTTCTTGGGCTACAAGTGAGTCAAAGGAAGGATGGCATTTTTATAAGTCAAACCAAATACATCAAGGATCTATTGAAGAAATTTGACTTAGAAGAATGCTCACCTGCAAAGACACCCATGGCCACTGCCACCAAGTTAGATGAAGATGGTAAGGGCAAGAAGGTAGATATCTCAATCTACAGAGGCATGGTTGGTTCTCTACTCTACCTCACTGCTAGTAGGCCAGACATCATGTTTGCAACATGCTTGTGTGCAAGGTTTCAATCAAATCCAAAGGAATCACATATGATAGCAATAAAGAGGATTTTCAGATACCTGAAGGGCGCACCAAACTTGGGATTATGGTATCCTAAGGACACAGGGTTCAATCTGATTGGTTATTCTGATGCTGATTATGCTGGATGCAGAGTGGATAGGAAAAGCACCTCAGGTAGCTGCCAGTTTCTTGGACAAAGGTTAGTCTCTTGGTACAGCAAGAAACAACAATCTGTGTCAACTTCCACAGCTGAAGCTGAATACATAGCTGCTGGAAGTTGCTGTGCTCAAGTGCTTTGGATCAGAAACCAACTTAGAGATTATGGACTTGTGTTGGAAAGAATTCCAATCATGTGTGACAACACAAGTGCAATCTTTATAGTTTCCAATCCTGTCAATCATTCTAGGACAAAGCACATTGACATCAGATATCACTTCATAAGGGAGCATGCAACTAATGGAACCATTGAGTTACATTATGTTCCCATAGAGAAACAACTAGCTGACATATTCACTAAGCCATTAGATGAAGCCACCTTCACAAGGTTGGTTAGTGAGATTGGAATGCTTAATTCTTCAAATTCTGGCTAAGTGAATATATCAACTAGATTGTTGCAGCAGTAAATACTTACTTTATCAAATGCTCAATATTTTTGAAGTAAGTATTGGCCGGATTATGATTTATAAATATTCCACAATGCTGCATATGTTGAAAATCATACATCTTTAGCTTGAAATTTCTGTGAAATTTTGAGAGAATCACTATTTAATTTAGTAGAATATTCTTCAGTGAATATTTCTGGTAAATTTTAAAAGATAGTGAAAATTGAATTTTATGAGTGAAAAGTATAGTTCGATAGTCAGACTTCTCGAATGGTTCATTGTTTTGTCATGGCTCGAGTTCTCCAATAGGCCTATCTAGAACCCTCCTGAGTTCTCGAATAATGTCTTTTGGAGAAATCGAATAGCACACTCTGAGTTCTCGAATAGAGTATTCTAGTTCTCTAATGATGGAGTTCTCGAATACTGTATTTGAGTTATCGAATCATTTGAAAAGGCTGATTTCTCGCTGACACTTAATCGCTTTTTGGATTTATATTCAAAATTTCATTTCGCTCATAAAAACATATTTTATTTAGCTTAGAATTATTTTCTGAGTTAAATAACTGCCAGCAGTGAGTTACAAACTGCTTGAGATATCGAATAAGCCTTTCTTGACTTATCGAATAGTTGTTTTATACTTCTCGAATGACTGTCTTGTCGATACAAAACTTATATCTAATCGACAACTCAAGTCACTCACATATATACAATTTCACAACTGTTCAACTCATTTCGTTCGATTTCTCAAGCATCTAAACTCTTAAAAACCTCTGAAAACCCTAACTGCGAATTTCTTCTTCAACCTTAATTCTCTTCTCTTCTCTACCCAAATGGCAAACACTCAACTCACCATACCATCCCAAACCAATTTCATCGCAATTACCAGTGATGTGGAAGCACCAGATGCTAATTTCAAGTGCTTTGTTCGATGGTTGTCTGAATCTTACATCAAGGGTGCACTATCAGCCAACCCAACCCTGTACATAGACATATTAGAACAATTCTGGAGGACAGCTACAGTGGAGGTCATCGCCCTTGAGAATGCTATCACCTCATATGTTGTCTACTGCAAGATTCAAGGCGTGGATATTTCTATCACTACCGCAGACATGAATGAAGCCTTGGATTTGCAGCAAGAGGCATATGACTCCCTGGTCACAAATGCTGAGTTGGAAGAATTCTTTGAATTTATCAACTACCCAGAGGCTATTAAACTTGGAAAGCTGAATAGGAAGTACTTGAGAAAGGAATGGAGCTATGTTTTTGCTACACTCCTTCAGGTATTCACTGCCAGGAAATCGAGCTTTGATCAGATTAGTACACCTGTGCAGTAGCTTGCCTATACCTTGGCTCATGGGAGAAAGATAGATGTTGGACATCTCATCATACAAGAGCTATATGGGAGACTTGGTAAGAACACAGCCAAGAGAAGTACTGAAATTTTCTTTCCCCGCTTTATTCAATCAGTACTTAATTTTAAAAATGCTTCATTGATTGAATTGCCTGGATTAGATAAAAGTAAAATAGTCTATCCTAGGTCCATGACCAAACTTATTTTTGGTAACTTGGAGACTAGGAATGATGTGGATGTAAGGCTTAAAATAACTCCCCACATGGAGGGTTTGTTTAGGTCTTACCCCCATAACATGCCAATATTTGAGTCTAAGTCTCAGTTAGCACAACCTAAGCAAGAAGAACACAATGCTAACCCAAGGCTTGCTAACCAACCCTCTCAGACAAACACTCTACCAAACAGCGAGCCAACTGCATCATCCTCTCAAAAGGGTGATGTTAGTAAAAAGAAGATAAAACAGGTTGCTTCTGAACCTTTAACCATCTTAACTGAAGCAGCCTTGGCTGTAGAACTAGGCTTAGGAGGTGAGGAAAATGAGTCACCTATCATTAGCCTAAAGAAGAAGAAGAAATCTAAAACCACCTCTTCAGTCACCCAAATGGCTGAAGTTGTAAAATCAGGGGCAAACAGCTCACTAGATGTATCCTCTCAACAGGGTGCATCTATAGAACCAAGCATCCTCCCCAATGCACCTATTTGTACAGAGTCAGCACATGGGAGTGATAAGGCTGGCACAACACTGAGTGGAGAGCACATCACAACTGAAACTCCCTCTATCTCTCAGGGGGAGTTGCCAAAATCTAATCTACATCACACTTCTCTTCCAGAATCTACCATTCATATTTCTTTGGAGCCTGCAACTTAAGCAATTGAGGAGCAAGGCATTGATCATCAAGAATTCTTTTCTCTTGATGAGCCAATGGATTCAAGTGACTTGGTGCATGACACCTTTCTCACCACCCAGGTACCACATTTAGATGGTCAGGGAATGCATGCTGGGGCATCTCCTAATGACACCATCACAAACACAGAGGATTCACTAGTTTTAACTAGAGACTCTGTGCCTGTGCCAACTACTGTTGTAACCCATCCCACTCCTGTGGAGACAACAGTAGCAGAGTCTTTCCATCCGGTTACAGAAGTTGCATCTGTAACTGAGGAGTCTAGCTTGCCTAGCTCTAGCTCTCACTTTCTGTCCCAATGGCTGAAGCCTGTGCAACATGACAGTGCTTCAGGATCAGGGTCTGTTCCACCACAAAGGTCCATTGAAGCTCTCCAAAGCTATGTTGTGGATCAGATTCCTGAGTTTATAAAAATAGCCCAGAACCTTGTCACCTCCAACATCTCAAATCCAGATTATGAAGCCATCCTACTATGCCATAGGGATGATGTGGAGATGCAGATGGCCAAGATTATTGATGATGCTGAGAGAGATGGCAATGTAGATGCCTGGATGCAAGGAAAGTATGATGTAACTCTCAGTGAAGCACTTCAATATCTTAAAGAGGAATACATCACTTCACTGGGTTCAAATGCAAAATCCATGTCCCCTAGTGAAGTGTATGAAGCTGTCAATGATTCCTACAAGGGTTTCCTCAAGGCTGCACACTATCTTGGCAAGGGAGTCAAAACTGAAGTCAACAAGGTGAGTGACAAGACAGCCACTTCAGTAGAAGAGATAAAGAGGGCCTTTGATGCCAAATTTCCTCAACTAGACAGTGTGGTCAAAGATCTCAGACACTGCAACACCACCTGCAACAAGATGGATAATGGTCTAGCTCTACTTAAATATACAGTCACAGGTCTAGGAAGCAAATTTCAAATTCTATCCGACCAGACTACAGGCGCCAATGCCATGCTTAGGACACTCTTTGCAAATCAATATGGAGACAAGCTGGTCACTGAGGTCCCTGTGCATGAGCTGTCTAGATTTGAAGTGCATAGACTTAAAGAACAATCCCTGTCTGGCTTCAAATCTACTGCATTATTTAGTAAGGTAGATGCACTTGAGAAAGAGGTAGCTACTCTCACTAAGTCTAATGCTCATCTTACAGACAAGGTACAAACTCTGACTGAGCAGTTGAACACTCAAGCCACCACCACAGCTGATGTTCTTCTGCATCAACAATCAATGTTGTCTGCAATGATGAAGCACATGGGTCTTCCTCTACCTGAAGAATCTTCAACCCCAAAGGTCAATCCTACAGCCTCTGTGCCTGACAACAAGCCTAAGGGGGAGAAGAGGACATCAAGAAATTCAAATACAAAGGGGGAGAAAACACCAGCAGTAAAGGGCATCAAAATCATTGAAGGTGCTCATCAAAGAACTTCCAAATCTCTAATTCATGTGCCTGGCAAAGGAAAAGACAAAGTTGATGAGCCTCCTACTTCTCTGCCAGTTGTCACTCTACCAACTGTGCATATCACTACTTCCAGTGGTCAAAAGCAATCTATTACAACCACAGTGGTTGCAGGGAGTATGCTATCTGACAGACCTCAAATCTCCATATCTAAGAGTGCCAAGCCAGTAGAAGTGAAGGTAGTCACTGAGGCCAAGCTACAAGAAAGTGCAAACTCAAATGTCTATCATGATGATGCATTCTTGGAGTTTCTGAAAGTCTCAAGAGAACAGGCTGGTGATGCTTTATCATATCATGGGAGTTTGAAGAGTCAGATTGACTTTCTCATTGTAGTACAAAGGAGAGTTGATGGCCTATGGCTCAAAGAGATAATGATGGTAGGAAAGAATAAGATATGGCACTTAACCATCAACACTCTACAGGGTCTAAAGCACTCAGAAGTGGATGTGTTCCTTGGAATGATTGAAAAGAAGGATGAAAACTGCAAGAGTCTCTTTGAAGAGTTAAGGGATGGTCAACCAGCAAGGCTTCCTGAAGTATTCACAAATCCTAGAACAATCATCTATCAGGCTGCAATAAGAATTGATGATATCAAGCAGCTGGTCATCCCTAAGCATCTAATTCCTCAGAACAAATCTCTCATTATTGCCATCATTGAGCAGCTGAACAAGAAGAAGGGTTTAAGAACAGCAGAAGAATTGGAAGCTATATCTTATCTCAGGTCATACATTGCAACTGGCATTGTACCTGAATCTGCTAAGTTCAACCCTAGCAAGGATGGTGATCACGACAAGGATGGAGACAAAAGTGATGGAAGGAGAAGACATCACAGGAGTGTTAAGGGTGATGAAGACAAAATGAAAAAGAAGGATGGTAAGGAGAAGAAGAATGATGATGACCAAGGTAAAGCCTCTGAGAGGAAGAGTGGAAGACAGCAAGCCTTAGGCATTGCTGACAGTAACCTCACCACATCACAAGACTCTAAGTCTAGGGTGAATGGTGTTAGTAGTGACCTACCAAAATCTACATCTATGGCTTCTGCAACTGTCTTGCCACCTCAAGAAGAGAAGAAGATTCAAGTCAAGAAACCATCTGTATATTTCAAAAAGCATACTGCTAATGGAATACCACAATGGTCCACAAACAAAGGTCACATGCTACTGCCAGGCAACCATGTCAAAAGGATCAAATTCAAACAAGATGCAAGGAAACCAAAGCTATCCAAATCAAGGACTCTGACAATCTATCCAGGCTTAAAACTCCAACCACTAGATGAAGATTTTGATAAAGACCAACTGCAATTCTTACAAGCTCAAAGAATCTATCATGTTGCCATTGTTGATAACTGCCTTGAGATCAAATATACTGATGGAAGGGAGGAGAAATTCAAACAAGGAGGATGTCAACACTGGGGCAAGCTACATGACATAGAAAGAATCATTGCATTGTTGAGCTCAGAAGATAAAGTGGAAAGAGTATGGAAGCTGGAGCTAATTGATTTTGTGAAGATGAAGAGAGACCATGAGGTGAGAATCAGAAAAGAGTGTCTTGAGAAATGGCTAGCAAGGGAGAAAGAAATTGAGAGACTGGAGATTGAAGCAGAAAAGCTAAGGGCAAAGGGATTGTGTAGAGTTCAGTTTAACCCCTATGTGGTGAAGTATAGGAGGAGAAATGGGAATCAGATCCACATCAAAATGAATCTACTCAACGACTATCCTACAAGCATTCTGAATTCAGTACTTGAAGATTTCAAAGACTCAATTTTTCTTGAAGAATTGGATGCTATGGCAGAAATAATATAAGCTATGGATGAGAATACAAGGAAGGAGAAAGAAAAAAGACAGAAAGCATATGTTGATTTGCAAGCCAAAGCTATGGAAAGGGAAGTAAATGACAATGGCTAGTACTTCATCATAGGCAGTAAGATTACTCTCCCTGTAGTTCTATCCACATTGCTAATCAAAATTCATACATGTACTGTCAAGTTTTATCTTTATGTATGTTAGGCTTGTTATCAGACATGAAATTGTGACTAAGGGTCTTACTCACAATTTGGGGGAGATTGTTAGTCACAGAGGCATGCCTGAATACATCTAATAACAAGCCTAAGTATGTGTAATGCTATGCATTACCTACATGACCTCTTAACTGAGGGAACCTCTAGTTGTAGAGTTTCTATTTGTTCTGTACTTGTAATAGGCATCAAATTCTAGTTGTGTTACTGTACTTATAAAGTCAAGAATAATGCTTGAAAGAAGTTCCAAGGTTCATGCCTCAAGCAAGGAGATAAAGACTGCCAAATAATCACAGTTGGGATTTGAAGAAATGAAGAATTTGCCTAAGTACCAATTCGAGAAGTACATTTGTCTATTCGAGAAGTCTAGCATTCGAGAAGTCAGAGATTCGATATCTCAGAAGACACTATTCGATATCTCTGAATACACTGTTCGATATCTCATTCGATATCTCAGAGATTCGATATGTCTATTACTCTATTCGAGAACTCATGGAGTCAACAAGTCAAAGCATCATTCGAGTTCTCTAAGGGTCAACAAGTCAATGCTCTATTCGATATCTCAAGGACTAAAGAAGCTATTCAACATCTCAGGGATTCGATATGTCAAAATGCTCTATTCGATATCTCAAGGAGTCCCAGAGAAAAGAGCTATTCGAGAAGTGATTTGATATGTCAATATAACACTATTCGAGAACTCAGAGTTATCGATTAAGTCAATTCGAGTTCTCGAATCAATCACTTAGCCACTTCTCGAATACATTCTTGGAGACAAAATATTGAAGAATTGTACAAGTGAGAAACCTGCAACAAGCCAAGTCGCTTTATTTGACTATGTACTATAAAGCACATTGGAAAGCCTACAAAGAAGCTTGGAGAGATAAGACAATGGGACAAGGAGCTAAAGAAGTGGATCTGAACAGGCTTTGCAAAGTCAAATCTGTAGCCGTTTGGACTCTTACTCAAATAAGATAGACATACTGGAAAGTAGTTTGTTTTACCTACCTTATTTGTAGTAAGTAGGTATCCATGTCTATAAGGATACAGCCTCACTTCCTTAGCAGAGAAGTTTTTCAAGATACATCACAAGAAATATCTCTCTAAGAAAAACGAAGCTGAGAATACTATCATTTGTATTCACAGATTGTAGCAAAATCTTTATCTAATAAAATATTAGATTAAAGTGATATTGTGTTGTGTTTGTCTTTGTTATCTGCACTTACATATCTCACACACTCAACACATATCTTATTGCAAAGATTCAAGAACAAAGAAAAGTTCAAGAATCCATTCACCCCCCCTCTGTATTCTTTTATTGTATTCAATACTCAACAGAGTGTATGAGAGAGATGAGAGAGTGTATTGACTAAAATGAGAGAATGGACATACCTATTCTTTCTCCCCAAATTATTACCCGGGTAGTTTCCCCCAATATATTTCATTTTCCCCCGGTCCATTTTTAACACTTTTGTTAGTGTCTACGGTAACATATAATAAGTGTTGGCTTTGTTAACCAAATATATTTAAGGCAACATACATTGAAATGTATTGCAACATCAAAATACAATGTTGGCTTACATCAAAATTAATCATCTAAGGCTACATTTTACATGCCAACACTGGTTTTTGGTGTTGGTAAAGACCATATATGGGGTAGTGCTTCTTCTTTTTTTAACTTGTTACATATAAATAGCATTCAAGATGTCAAAAACATTAATTTATAATTTTTTGATGCAATACGAAAACATTATATTCGAACTTTTGAATGTAATGAAAAAGGCTAAAGATGAGTTTCAAATAAATTTATATTTAAGAACGCTTGATACATATTTTATGAAAACGTAATACATATATTTTTATGATTTTAAAAGAATTAGTAATTTATATTATTATTGGAACCATGCATTTATACAAGGTTTTCCAAAAAAATTATCATCTTATCATTTTTCCTAAATTAGTAATTTTTATCTACTCCAAGTTGAAATCCAAAAAAAATTAATTTATGAAAAATATTAATTTATTAAGTATTAATTTAATAAGATTTTATTATATTAGTATATTAAAAATAATATAATTTTTTAGAATGGACATTTTTCTTTTAAAAGAAATAATATCATGTGATGAATATGACAAAGGTAACCTCAAAAAATAAATATGACAAAGGTTCATTAAAATTGTTAAATCACCCAAAATTCATTCTCAAAAAATCTCCAAAATATTTTTTTCCCATATGAGTACCTACAAATTATAATTAATATATCAAGCTCCGTCATATATCATATATGTTAGGTCCGGAATAACGTAGAAGGGGGGTTGAATACGTTATTTAGCAATATTTCGATTTTTGATGTGAATATGAAATCAAAAATACTGAATTGAAATAACACAATTGTTTGGGAAATATCTTTGAATAGATAAAACCCGGAGGTTTGCTACACAATCTAATCTTATGGATCAACTACAAAATCAAACACTCCTAAGGATAGTTTAGGCATGAGGACCTTCTACCTGACACTTCCTGAAAGTGGGCTAAGCCGACTTTCCTACTAGATGGACTATCTAGCAGCTTACACAGAGAAGATATAAGAGAGAGAAGAGAGAGTTGTGTTTTGAAGTGTGTTTTGAAATGAAATACAACAGGCCTATTTATAGATTTTAGAAAGTTACTATGTTGTACTATTCCAGTGGGCCCTACCTGCATAGTAACCACTATTACACCTACCAAAATCGTGTCTGCTTAAAAAATTTCTTCCGTGGGCCCCACCTGCATAGTAACTACTATTTGCACAGTAACCACTATTTGCACAGTACCACTATTTGCACGGTACCGTGAATAGTAACCGCGTATAGTAATCTTGCATAGTAATTTTGCATAGTATTACTATTTTTTTGGCTGCTTCTTTTGGGCTTCTCTCTTCTATTTATTCTGCTGTTTTAATTCACCTCAGAAAATAATCCAAGTACCAGATTAATTTAATTATTTTGTTATAAATAATTAATTAATCTGTTACTTATTAATTTTCAGAGTAAATTAACTTTTGACAATACCTTGAGATATTATGTCTGTCTTTGATCGTCAATAGGCTTTGGCAATTCTTTCGATGAATTAATGTGTTGATCCTTCTCGTATGTGCTGACACTTAGTGCACCGGTCTGGTTCACAAGTGACTAGCACTGATCTTGATCTTCACACCTTCGTTACATTCCAATTGATTTACATGGAATCTTTTGGCCCTTCAATTGAATCATCTGTACATCTTATTTTGTCACTGAGGCTTGATCATGTTAATGAACTTCTTTTAGTGACTTGATCCTTGTTGATGCCCGTTCTTCAAATTTCATGATCCCTATATAGATTTAATATTATTTATCTTTTATCCTAGTTGAGTTTTATATGTCCTCTATTACATATTACATTACATTAAACTTTACAATCTCCCCCTATTTGATTGTTAGGGTTTGACAAGCAAGTTCCTAGACGATAACTCAACTGATACCGATAAAATACAAAGATAAATAATATTAAAGCGCATTCTGGATCATATATATACATTTTCCAGATTTCTAAAATTAACCAAGTGCAAGACAATTGTTCCTTTAGACTGAACATATCTTCAAGTTTGCCTTTGCTTTCTTTCCACATAACACTAATACTCCCATTAGCTTTTCCTTTCCTAAAATAAAGTTAATTCTGTGTCAACAATCTTTTCTTTGCCTTTATGCCTAGTAGATTTTTCTTGGTCATCCACCTTCTCCCCCTCAATTGGGTTATCCTCCAGAGTAGTAGGATGTGGAGTTGGTAAATTAGACGAAGATGACTTTACCAACGAGTTGATTGCATCATTAAACTGGGCTGCCATGGAACTTAATTGAACCTGGAATGCATCATGTTGAATAGGTTGCAAATTTTTGATTTCTGCAATGGACTTACAGATATTTGGCAACTCTTTCTCTATTGTTTGGACCCGTGTAAGGAGTTTGCTGTATTCCTTTCTGGTTACATGTGCATGTGGTTGAGTAGGTTGCTCACTCGTACGTTCTGCAGGTGTTTCACTCAACACTCTATATTCACTCGGTTTAGTGGTTTGGGTTACACTTACATGTTCTGTTCGTGTTTCCCTCAACTCTCCTCCAGAGCTTCCACCGATATGTGTACCTGCAAATGAATCCTAGCCCCTTTTTCAGAGGTCACAGTGGTGCAGAAAGTTTGTGAGCTTCCGTCCTCGCGTGAAGCAAGTTGCCGACCACTGGTAAAAAGTGTTAAATCTCGAAAGAGATCCAGAGATTTTCCCTCTGGGAGGTTAAACTTGAATCGATTAAATGGCACAAAACCCAAGTTTCCCTCGTATGTCTGTGAAGACACATGGTTCATAAAAGAACCACCTACCGATGGATCTTTCCGTAAAATGGAATATTCACCAACAGTTATTGAGGTAGGTAATTCCACCTCGGATTCCTGTGAAGGCATTTGATCTTTAGAAAGATCAATCAACCACTCTAATGTTCCGTGAAATGGAACTCAAGATAGTTGCTCCCGTCAATTCAACCTCATTTACATTTTCACTCATTGGATAAGGAAGAATTGTTTCAATAATAGTTGTCGTTACCTCAGGTTCATTGGGTTTACTCCGTTTAGAATGAGGTAGAGCAGCTGATGTAACTAACTCTTTATGTGGTGCTACTGAGGGACTATCTCCCTCAAAAGTGTTGATGGATGGTCGTTTAAGTGACAATTGAGGTGTAGGACTTTGTTGTGTTTGCATTTGTAGAATGGGCTCTTCGACCTGTGTTAGAGTCGGTGGGATTTCCTGCTCTTGGTCAGGTAAGATGGCCACTAGGGGCTGTAGAAACTGTATTTCCTGTGACACAGCAGAGAATACAGAGGTTGGAATAACAGGGATTGAATTACCTTGTCGCATACCTGCTCTCACTGGTCTTGGTAACAACGGAAGTGGGACAGTCTTTAGATATTCAGTTAGGACTGTAGGCACATCCGTATATTTCTTTTTGCTTATGTAATTAATTACATTCGTCTTCATGGAAGAACATTCCACCTTTTGACCATTTTCAAAGTGTGCCCTGTCTTCATCATTCAAAAAATCATTTAATATTAGCTATAGAAACCTTGGATATAGACATTTGACATTTTGAGTCTGAACATCTCTTGTTCCCAAGTGTTTCATCTTTAAAATGATTTGACCAAGCACTATTTTTCCAAAATTAATCCTCAAATTATTGGCGACCGCATACCCTATTTTTTGAATAAATTCAGGTATTCGATTTTGATTTGTTCTATCTGAGGAAAAAACATGGTTAAGAGTGTGAAAGAAGAAATTCCAGTACTGGGTTAGAAATGTTCTAGAAAGATTACTAGTATTGAAATTGCCATCTTGGTACCTTATAAAACGAAAGAACATTTCAATCTGTTTAGGTATAGGATCAGAAACAAGATTTTCCATAGGAAAATGAAGAATTCGATTAACATCTCGTTCAGTGACCCTAATCGACCTACCAAATAGTCGATATGTGATTGCACACCCGTTCTATCCAGAAGTGTTAGCTGCACTGCAATATAGTTCACGCAATGCATCATGGTTAAGCTGCACTGGTGTAACTAAAGCATAGCGAATTAATGAATGTTCATTCAGAAATTGTGTCCAAGCCCGAAATTGCTCATCCAGAATGGTTTCGATTTGCTGAATGGAAATAGGATTAACTTTAGCAATTAAAAAGCTTCCCTGCAATGCCATTTCCAAAACTTTGAGGAAATTCAAAAACAAGGGTTAGTTTTTATAAAGGATGATGTATAAAGCAAGAATATGAAATCCGATCTAAAAACCACCAGCTAGATTTGAGAGATCTTTCCGATCAAAGCTCGAAATATTTAGCAATCGTGTGTATATACTCTGTATATCTGAAAAATGATGATGTTAAACACAAACAAAAACTCATCATTGATAAGGTTTCAAGGACTAGTGGGTTAGGTGAGAGCGTGACAGGTTAGGTTAGAAAAGAAATTAAATGCATTTATCACCGCTCAATAATTCTAACCAAACAACCTAACCAGCCGAAAAACATCTTATCACCGAGACCTATCAGCCTATGTACACACACATACACACTTATTATTTCTAATTATTGTGGATTTAAAATAATCAATCAATAATTCAAGAATTATTCCACAATAATCAGACAAACTCACTATTAAATAGACATAAAATTAACAAAATATCATTAATTGATATATGTCAATAAAATATTTATTTAATTATGCTACAATTAACACAATTATTTACTAACTAATTACCATAAAAGATAGCATTTATAAGCATGGCAATTAATATAGAGATAACTGTAAGATGAGGACTGGATGCAAAGTAAATTCATAAGTCCTAAAAATATGGACTTTTAAAATACCTGTGAATTTATAACAAATTGCAGTTATTGATTATCCAAAATTAATTAGACAAATTTAACATCCTAAGTTCACCAACTAACCTGGAGAAAGTGGATTCATCCAGTAGTTTAGTAAAGATGTCTGCAATTTGTTGATCTGTGGGAACAAAATATAGTACCACAGTTCCATTCATGACATGCTCTCGTAAGAAATGATACCTGATATCAATGTGCTTAGTCCTGGTATGTTGAACTGGATTGTTGGCAATGGCAATGGCATTCGTGTTGTCGCATAGAATTGGAATTTTGTCCAACATGAGTCCATAATCCTGAAGTTGATTCCTCATCCACAGGATCTGAGCACAACAACTACCTGCCGCAATGTATTCTGCTTCAGCTGTCGAGGTAGATACTGAGTGTTGCTTCTGTACCAAGATACCAACCTTCTTCCTAGAAACTGACAGCTTCGAGAAGTACTTTTCCGATCAATCTTACAGCTTGCGAAGTCAGAATCTGTATAGCCAACTAGGTCAAAACCTGTTCCTTTAGGGTACCAAATCCCAAGATTGGGGGTTCCCTTAAGGTATATGAAAATACGTTTAACAGCTATAAGATGTGACTCTTTAGGGTCAGCTTGGAATCTAGCACATAAACAAGTTGCGAACATAATATCTGGTCTACTAGCAGTTAAGTATAAGAGAGAGCCGATCATGCCTCGATACTGCGTGATGTCAACTGACTTACCAGATTTGTCTTGATCAAGCTTGACAGTAGTTGGCATCGGGGTCTTGGCAGTAGCTGCTTCTTCCATCCCATACTTGTTCAGAAGATCCTTTATGTATTTTGATTGGCAGATGAAAATACCATCAGGCTTCTGAACAACTTGAAGTCCAAGGAAGAAGGACAACTCACCCATCATGCTCATCTCGTACTTACTCTGCATTAACTTAGCAAATCTCTTGCATAGAAATTCATTAGTAGAACCAAATATTATATCATCCACATATACTTGCACCAAAATTATATCATTTTTATGCTTTTTATGAAAGAGAGTTTTGTCGATGATACCTCTTGTAAAACCATTTTCAAGTAAGAACTTGGAGAGAGTATCATACCATGTTCGAGGGGCTTGCTTGAGACCATAGACAGCTTTAAAGAGAAAGTACACAAAACCTTCAAAGTCCTTGTCTTCGAACCCAGGGGGTTGTTCAACATAGACTTCTTCTGCTAGATCTCCGTTCAAAAATGCACTCTTCACATCCATCTAAAAAACCTTAAAATTGGAGTGTGCAGCAAATGCTAAGAACATCCTGATTGCTTCAAGCCTTGCAACTGGAGCATAAGTTCCATCATAATCAATTCCCTCTTCTTGAGAGTAACCCTTTGCTACCAATCGAGCCTTGTTCCTCGTAACAATACCATTTTCATCCAGTTTATTCCTAAACACCCATCTAGTGCCAATTACAGATTTATCTTTTGGTCTTGGCAGAACTTTCTACCTTTCGAACTGATTGCGTTCTTCCTGCATTGCAGTTACCCAATCTGGATCATCAAGAGCTTCATTAATCTTTTTAGGTTCAATTTGAGATAAAAATCCTGTGAAATTGCATTCATTCTTGTTGGTCTTCTAGTCTGTACGCCCGTGTCCGGTTCACCAATGATCTGTTCAAAGGGATGCGCTCTACTCCATATCCTTTGTCTTGGCAGATCTGATCTTGATGATTCCCCGGGTTCATGATTGTGTTGAGTGTGGTGACTAGTAGATCCAAAATCATTGTTTGCTCCCCCTGAGCTGTTGCTTTCAGAGTTTAAAGAATCATTAGTAGTAGATGTTTCTTCACTTGATTGGGGTTCATCGTTCACTTGCTCCCCCTCAACATGTGCTGCTGTCTGAGCTACTGGTTTAGATTGAACAATAGAGTCTGAAAGAGTATCAGAATTTTGTAGATCAGCATTTATTTCTTCATTCTCAAATCTCAGCTGGTCATGTTCATCAAAATCTTCAAGTCCTGTTATCTTCTTATCATCAAAAGACACATGGATAGATTCCATGACCACTTTTGTTCTTAGATTGTAGACTCTGAATGCTTTTATGGATAGTGGGTATCCAACAAAGATTCCTTCATCAGCTTTTAACTCAAATTTGGAAAGCTGTTCTGGATGAGTCTTAAGAACAAAACACTTACATCCAAACATATGAAAGTATTTCAGGTTCGGCTTCTTATTTTTCACCATCTCATATGCTGTTTTACTATGCTTGTTTATGAGTGCAGCATTCTGTGTGAAACAAGCAGCTTGCATAGCTTCAGCCCAGAAGTAAGTTGGAAGCTTTGCTTCATCAAGCATGGTCCTTGTAGCTTCTATGAGAGTCCTGTTTTTTCTCTCTACTACTCCATTTTGTTGTGGAGTTCCAGGTGCAGAGAATTCTTGCTTTATTCCATTTTCTTTACAAAACTCTTCCATGACTGCATTCTTGAACTCAGTGCCATTATCACTCCTTATGATTTTCACTGTATGCTTAGATCCTTTGTCTAGTTATCTGACATGCTCTGTTAAGATTGATGCAGTTTCTTCTTTCTTGTGCATGAAATATACCCATGTATATCTAGTGTATTCATCAACAATAACCAAAGCATATCTTTTCTTTCCAATAGACATTATATTTACTGGACCAAATAAATCAACATGCAATAAGTGATATGGCTCAAGAATTGAGGATTCAGTCTTACTTTTGAATGAAGTTTTCCTTTGTTTTGCCTTTTGACATGAGTCACATAGGCCATCTGGAGTAAAAATTGATTTGGGCAATCCTCTCACAAGATCTTTCTTCACTAGCTCATTAATGCTGTTGAAATTCAGATGAGAAAGTCTCTTGTGCCAATCCCAGCTTTCTTCAATTGATGCTCTACTCAGTAGACAAATTGCAGAGCCATCAGAGTTTGTTGAAAGCTTGGCTTCATAAATGTTACCATGCCTGTATCCCTTCAGAACAACTTTTCCTGTAGATTTGCTTACAACTTCACCGTGTTCTTCAAAGAAATCCACATGATAAACTCTGTCACAAATTTGACTCACACTTAGTAGATTATGTTTGAGTCCTGAGACTAGAGCTACAGTTTCAATGATGACATTCCCAAGATTGATATTGCCATATCCCAGAGTCCTTCCTATGTTGCCATCTCCATAAGAAACACTTGGGTCAGCTTTCTCCACAAATTCTGATAGTAGGGATGAAAGGTATATGATGGAGCCTATTTGTATTTCGAGGATACAACTCAACTTGAACAAGATTATAATAGTAAATAGTATATAGACTGTCACAAGGAATCTAAGATCGTATTATCTGTCAGAAGAAAAAGATCAAGGTCAATCTACAGACTTGAAGAATTACTACATTGAAAGAAGTTCAGACATCTGATCAAACCTTAGTGAAGTATTCGTTAAAGAAGTGGATTCATTTAAAGTGACAGAGATTTCGACAGTGACAGAGACAGTACAGAAGAATTAATAGAGAGAAGAGAAAAGAAAAGGAACCAGATTTTAAAGTCAAAATATGAAGAACAGTCATTGCGGTTAGTCACTCATGAACCAGACATTACATCGAGTGTCAACGTTAAACAGTGGTTGTTCATCATTAACTTCAATGGTTCAAGCTATCAAGACTGGTATGTTAATAGAAGAAAAAAACCAAATCATAGAGTCAACAATAAAGAAAAAGCTGTTGGAGTTAGTCGCTCATGAACCAGACCGTGCATCCAGCGTCAACGAAAATTCGGTGGTAATTCTTTATTACTTTCAGTGGTTCAAGAAAAAGATTTGAGCTGTCAAAAGATTTATATTAATTCTCTTTTAATTAATATAATTATGTAATTGATTAAATTTAATAAATAATTCATTCCGAATTAATTTATTTATTAAATTAATTATCATGTTAATTAATTTTGAATTAATATATTAGTCTAATTGATTTAATTAATTAACTTATCAATTAATTAATCATTATTCGTTTAAATGATTAATTGATTAATCAAGTTAATTAAATTAGATAGAATAGAAAAAGAAAAGGATAAACAAAAGATGAATACAAAAATAAGAAGAGAAGGAAGTCAGTTGTACACTTGTGGTCGACAAAAACAAATAAAAAAAAGAGAAAAGGAGGACAGCAACTGAACATGCATGCAGAAGTAAAGTGAAATACTAGAAAGTAAACTAAACTAATCCTGCATGCATGCAAGCGCAAATGGAATACAATAAACAAATTATCATGCTGTCGGTTCGCATTTGACGCGCCTGGGAGCGCGTGGAGGCCACGCGCCCGAGAAAATTCCATTAACAGTTCACGCGTGATGTTCACTTCACCTCCCTACAACTGGTTTTAAATCTGACAACATATATATTTTGTTTACACTGAATATTTCAAATCATTACAGCCGAGTTTTTTACTTGTTAAAGACAATTTTGATTGTCTTGCCGATTGTCTTGGTAAGCTTGGATTGTCTTGCCCATTGTATTGCCTATTGTCTTGGCATTACAAGTTGATTATCTTGGTGGTTTTGGATTGTCTTGCCGATTGTCTTGACAGTACAAAACTGATTGTCTTGGAAGAACAGATTGTTTTGCCGATTGTCTTGGCAGTACAACTGAAAAAGAAAAGAGGCAAAAGACTATATTAAATCAAGACAGGCGGCCAGAACAAAATAACACACAGAATATTTCATCTTCAAACAACAAAACAGCTATTCTCTCTCATCAAGAACACAACCTGCAGGAGCTGGAAAAATTCATAGAAAATCAAGTTTATCTTATTTTTAATATCTGATCCGATAGAACTTGTTTACTTGAGTCTCTTGTACTATTAGCGAGTTTTTACTCCTAATCTATATCTCGATTTTTATTAACAAATCTAGAAAAATTCATGTCGAAGTTTCTAATTTGTTTTTATTAACTAGATATAAATTCTGTACTGTATTTGTAACAAACCCCTCAAGTTAATATAATTTTATATTAAATTTGAATTTTGTTTCATTTAATTCCGCTCAAATTTGTCAAAATATAAATTAAATTTATCCGGACAAATCCTTTATATATATTATATGCTAACAATGCTTTCCATGCCATTTAGTAATTTACTAAAATACCCTCAAATTTAGTAAATATATTAAAAATTGTGTTGGCATGGATTGAAACCATGACCTCTTGCTAGGAATCAACTTTATGGTCACCCCATGACCATCAACTTTATGGTCACCCCATGACCATCATGCTAGAAGCCCACTTCATGAAAATTTTGGAACTCATCCACTACATTCTTAAATAGCTTAATTCTTCATTTTATTTAACACTTATTTTAGAAATAATTTCAAAGAAAACAAATGAAATAATGTCTCTTTTCATTTATTATAGGCCAAAATGCACTTTCAAACCAATTTAGTAATTTATCAATATACCCCTCTTTATATTAATGTTAAAAAATATTTGTATTAGGAATAGATTTTATAATCCCCCCTATGATAACAACTTAAATTTATGCACACAACCACTACACCATAACAATTTCTGATACCTACTTAAAAATCATTAACTACATTTTCAAAGAACCTGCTTCCTAGATTTTCCCTAATTTTTTTATAAATTTATGCATGATAAAACTATAAAAAAAATATATTTCCATCTCATTTAATTATTATTATTATTATTATTATTATTATTATTATTATTATATTTTCATGAAATTTTAAAATTATAAAGTATTCTTTTTGTATTATGTATGTGATGCGAAAATACGACACAAATTCACATTGTACACGAAATGACATAAATTCAAATTTTGATTTCTGGTACATGTATAATGATATTTTTTTGTGAAATCACAAATCATAATATTTATTCATGTTTGTTATGCTCATGACAAACACAAAACAAATTCATTTAATTGGTACACGTATAGATGAGCATTTCATCCATCCCGTCCGACCGCGATCCAATCCCCTTCCCATATTGAGGATTGCGAAAATTTTTCTGTCAGTATGAGAAATATGGAATATTATAAAATAGAAATTCGGGGGATGAGAATGGGATCGGGAATTAAGGTATCCCGACCTGATCCCCAATTCACGTTCCCAGCCGGTTATCGGGTATTAAGGGAATATTTTATTTACTAGATTATTAAAGATAAATATAATTCAAAATTTTAAAACTTTGATAAATTTAAAATTTCACAAAAAATATCAAAATAAAATTTTGATTTTAATAATTTTATTTATATATTTCATCTTTTATTATAAAAAATAATTTGTATTATTATTATATTTTCATGAAATTTTAAAATTATAAAGTATTCTTTTTGTAGTATGTATGTGATGCGAAAATACGACACAAATTCACATTGTACACGAAATGACATAAATTCAAATTTTGATTTGTGGTACATGTATAATGATATTTTTTTGTGAAATCACAAATCATAATATTTTATTCATGTTTGTTATGCTCATGACAAACACAAAACAAATTCACTTAATTGGTACACGTATAGATGAGCATTTCATCCATCCCGTCCGACCGCGATCCAATCCCCTTCCCGTATGGGTTGAGGATTGCGAAAATTTTTCTGTCAGTATGAGAAATATGGAATATTATAAAATAGAAATTCGGGGGATGAGAATGGGATCGGGGATTAAGGTATCCCGACCTGATCCCCAATTCACGTTCCTAGCCGGTTATCGGGTATTAAGGGAATATTTTATTTACTAGATTATTAAAGATAAATATAATTCAAAATTTTAAAATTTTGATAAATTTAAAATTTCAAAAAAATATCAAAATAAAATTTTGATTTTAATAATTTTAGTTATATATTTCATCTTTTATTATAAAAAATAATTTGAATCGCTATTTATGATATAATAATAATAATATTTATCATGATTTATAAAATTATTTTTATTAAAAAATAAATTAAGGAATTATACAATTAAAAAAAATAAGAATCCTCAATTTCTCGTGAGGATCCTCGTTCCCCTTTCGGTGTACTAAAATTATCCTCATTCAGGGATTGATTAGGGTTCAACGATTATGTTCGAAATTTTAATTAAAAATTATATTTCGATTAAAAAAAATCACGATTCCCTGGGGATCCTCATTCCCGTTCGGGGCAGTAATCGGAGAGCAAAATAATCTGAACAATCTTCGTTCAGGAACCGAGACAGGTTCAATGATAATGTTCGAATTGGGGGATCACCATGGGTATAGCACTCTTCGATCCTAAATTGACCTGATGCCACTCCCAGGTACACAAAATAACATAAATTTATTTATTGTCAAATTTGGACATCGAGATATGAAAAATGCTTATTGCAAACACTTATGTCTCAATTAAATACTATCAAAAGAATATGTATATCAAATCTTTTGCCAGCTTATAAACAAATGGTAATAGAACTAAATAGTTGATAATATGTTAATCTAACCTGTTGACAAATATTAGATGAGTTTAATTAAAATTTAAAAACTATAGTGTTAACAGAAAAACATTTGAAAGAAGTAAATGTATAAGATTATTGTACGAGAGATATGGCAATTCAAGATTTTTATACCTAATTAGCTCATAAAATTATCATAGTTAAAATGCAGGTCATGCATTACACGACTATCATGCTATCATAATAATTTCACTTTTAAAATTCTAAGATAAAAGTGTTTTAACAACTACAAAAGAAAATTATTATCGAAAAAATTTTTTGTTCTGAAATTAGAATTATAGTTTTATGAAATTATAATATAATAATATTTTTATCTACATTATGAATATGCCATGAAAATAAGATATGCATTCACGTAGTACACAAGATAACGCGAGTTTTTCAACCATCGAATTAGGACATGTGATATAGAATATACGGAAACACGACATGATTATATTTTTTGGTCTTATCAAAGGAACTGAATTTATGACCTCTAAATACAAATGGAGTTAAATTCACAACTACTAAATAATTATCTCTTTTATTGTTTGTTTATATCTTATTTTAAATTAACTTTCATAAAATTTATTTAATATGTGATTTTTGGGGTTTGATATATTTAACTAAAATTGTTGTCTACAAAAGTTGCAATTGTGAAAAATAAATGTTTTTGCTAAAGCAATTTTTTATATAAAAAATGTTGTTAAAAAATTGCTTTTAGATTTTTTTTTTTTGAGAGGGAATTGCTTTTAGATTTACTAAGCTGTTTTGAACCAAGTTTTCTACAAAAAAATTGTTGTTACGGTCTGCAACATCAATACCAAACAGGCTTTTAATATGATTGATACCATGTACAATATATATATTTATATAAAAAATCAGAATTAGCTGATATGTTAGATTTGGACTCTATATGAGTTATCGATTAAATAAATGAATAAAATGCATAGTTTAATTATAATATAGTACCATTAACAAGATTATATATACTAAACAGAGATGTAAAATTATATATGACTACATATAACATAATGATCGATTAGTGATATTTTAAGAATGTATAAAAAATATTTTTTTTCACTGTAGCACATATTAGTTTGTATGGATACAACATACATTTTAGTTGATTTTTCCTAATATTAAACCGGTTTGTGCTATTGCTGCCATAATACATCTCCTACTAAATATGTAATGATCCACCTATCTCCTGCCATAATACATCTCCTACCAAATATGTAATGATCCACCTACCTCCTCTTACTGGTTTACTATTACTATTACTAATGGAAATAAAATAATAACATATCATTATCGTGATAATCTTTTAAAAAAACTGCTAGAAAATAGACTAAACGACACATTATTGTTGCAATAGTATTGACCACTAATGATGAGTAACTTTTACGTATCATTATTATCGGTCATTCATCTTACATTAAACGAGTACTATTTACAAATATGATACCTAGGTCGGCCTTGAGAAATTAAAAGTTCCAAGTGAATTTGAATTTTGTACTTAACTAAAAATCTACATACCATTTATTTTTCGGCACTTCTGCTACATTGAACAAAATGTGCCCTAAATATCATTTTTGTCTCTCTACGTACTTTTAAATTTTTTACTTATTGGATAAGATGTGCCCCTAAATTACATCATCTTCTCGGTGCCCCATTGCATGAACGGCTTAATCTAAGGATTGCCTCTGTATGATATTCAAAATATAGAATTCAATAATATTTAAAAATTTGAAAAGTTACCAACTATTGGCCTTAAATAAATCGAAGCACATAGAATAGACTGAAAAAAAGATATGACCAACTCAAATACGATTTACAAAAAAAATTGTACAAATTAGAATGTGGCCCGTGCCTTGCACGGGCTTTCATGCTAGTTTCGATTAAACAGTACCGTTTGTATTCAACCCCCCCTTCTACAAACATATTGGACCTAACAATTGATATCAGAGCCTATTGATTGATACACAAATCAAGATCCTATTTTTATTCTGTCAAAAATCCATTTCGAATTTTTAACTCACTTAAAAATTCATCATGTCTTCAAAAGCCGTTGTTAAGATTCCTATCTTTAATAAAGATAATTATGATATGTGGAAAAATAAAATGGAGATGTTTCTTGATGTTACAAATTCTAAATATTTGGGTGTTCTGAAAAATGGACCTAAAATTCCTATGGTCATTGAACAACAAGTTATTACTGATGGAGTTGTTACAACACCTGCAAGAACCCATGAAAAGGACCCTGCGTCTTATACTCCTGATGAAAAAGAGGATGTAGGACTAGACAAAAATTTGAGACTCGTACTATTAGATTCCCTAGATTCTGTGATGTATAGTCATGTGATGAATTGCAAAACTGTTAAACACATATGGGAAACTATTGAGATCATCAATGAAGGAACTGATGAAGTCAGGGAAAATAGACTTCAAATTTTAACCTCTGAATATGAACACTTCAGATCTAGCCCTAATGAAGGCATTCAGGAAGTGTTTGAAAGGTATAACAAAATAATCAACAACTTGCAAATCCATGGCAAGCAATATACACAAAAGGAGATTAACATGAAGTTTCTACTGACCATGCCTACTCACCTAGAACATAGGATAACTGCCATTAGAGAAGCCAGAGACATGAATCAAATTACTCTTGAAAGGCTCTTCGGCATTTTGAAAACCTATGAGTTGGAACAAGTTCAACAGAAAGAAATTCATGGTGAAGGTAGGGTTCCAAGTTCTTCTATAGCTCTAGTGGTTGAGACTCCAAAGGAAGTGGAAGCTAAGGTTGTTCAACCTTGCAGCGCTGACAAGGAACAGGTTGAAGTTGAGATTGGTCATACACCTGTCAGTCAGGATGGTGGAGATTTCTACTCATTGGAAGAGCTGGATCAGTTTTAAGATGAGTCAATGGCTATGATGGTGAGGCAATTCAGTAACTTCAGATTTAGGAGGAATCCCAAGTTCAAGTTCAAATCTAACTACAATAGATTCCAGCGAGGAGGTTCTTCCTCAAGTAGCACAAGGGGTGGCTACCAAACTGGAATGGTAGACAGAAGCAGGATTAAGTGCTTTAAATGTAATGAACTTGGACACTTTGTAACTGAGTGTCATCAACCTCAACAAGATGCAAGGAGAGAGTATGCATCTGGTAAGAAGAAAGCAGACACATCATATCTTTCCCAAAATAAAAGCTGGGATGAGACAGACAGTGAAGATGAAGAAGCTGGAAATTTTGCGCTGGTGGTAAATGCTGAAACATCCATTATTTATAGAACTCCGTTAAAGCTTACTGATTCTGAGTTGATTCGTAGTCTACGTGATTCTTTGAGTTGTGCACAAAGTGAAAATGCTAGAATAAATCAATTTAACACTAATTTTGAAAATGAAGTGTTAGAACTAAAAAAATTAATTGTTAATCAAGAACAACAAAAAGAGCAAATGGCATTACTTAGCTATAGGGATAAGTCTTTAGTGGAAGTAGTGTCTAAACAACTTACTAGGATTGCTGAACTTGAGACCCAAGTTAGGGGTTGCTACAATTCAGTTAAAGAATCTAAAGAGTTCTACAATAAACAAGCTGTAGAATGAACTGTAGGAATAGGGTTTGGCTACAACGAGGCTGTTGGTTCTTTGGGCATAAATTCTCCTAACCGTGTTAGTGCTAAAGAAAGGGGAATACCACATGTGCTCAAGAATGTTAAAGAACCTCTCTTTAGAAAGTCTGTTGCTGAACCTCCTAATATGCAGGTAGATCGTGTTATGTGGATTTTGGACAGTGGATGTTCAAGGCATATGACCGAAGATAGAGCCCTGCTGTCAAGAGTGGTGACGGTATCTGGCCAAGTGTTATCCCTTGGAGACAAAAGCAAGGGTATGACCTAGGGTCAAGGCTATTCAATAGCTAAGGAATGTTGTCAGTAATAAAGCATCTTTTACAAGATGAAGAGCCTACTGTTCGAGGATTAAGGAAAGAGAACTTATCTGTAGCTGACATGGAATCTCAGTCAAAGGTGAAGTCAACAAGGTCAAATCTAAAGCTTCATCAGACAAGAGTTCAGCTATGACATAAGGAGCTCTCTCACCTGAATGTCATATCAAGAGATTCTTTCCTGGAAATCGAATCAGTAAAGGAGACTACCTCATCTGGAATTAAAGTAAAATAAAATTATGAGGCATGTCATAAAGAGAAGTCAAAGAAGCATCACACAGAAGTTCTACATCAATGAAAAATATACCTTAGTGATGATGACTGATGACTTCTCTCAAGAAACAAGTTGTTGCTCAGACAATCTGAAGACAAGACACCACTGATGGTGATTGATCACATCTAGAAGAGTGTCAGGAAGCAAAACTGACTATGACAACTTGGAGACCAGATTACAGGACCTATCAATTAGTGTTCTGGATGATTTCTGCACCTTCAAGAGTATTAATGCTGAAGCAGTCAATAGTTTGCTACTGACATGATCGAACCCTGATCAGTAAGAAATATAGGAAGACCCCACAAGTATGTAGGAAATTGTTTTGCAATGATAAATGAAAGTGAGCATCCTAGTAATCAGCTAATGCTCAAGAGATTAATTTCCTTGGTTACTAAGTGGAGTCAACAGCCTACAGGGTGATTGTTATTAATCAACAGAAGGTGATAGAAAGTCTTTGTGATGTTCAACGACTTCTAGCTCCCAGCTTTCAATGGTAATGATGATTCAGATCCAAGCAATGTCAACATTGAGAATCTTCATGTAAACCCAGCAACAGCTTAGGGGGAGCAAAAGAAGGATCATCTAGTCAACTCAACACCACACTGAAAGTCAAAGGACACTATGAGAACATGTCTGCCAAGACAAAGAATGTTGGCTCAATTAATTCTTTGTCCTAGTTCTTAGTGTTTCTAATGGTGGAAGTAAAAGACTAACAGAGCTTCAAATACTAATGATTATTTCTTTAGTTTTCTTTTAGAAGAAACTAAGAAAGCTACAAAATCTCTGAAAGATCCAGGTTGAGTGATTGCAATGCAAGATGATCTCATTCTGTACAAAAGGAAGATTGAAGGGAAGCTGGTATCTAGACCAAACAACAAGGCTGTATTTGGTACAAGGATAACCAGAAGTCTACCTGGATGATGTCAAGGCATTGTTATGAGGGACAAAGCCAAACTGGATGCTAGGTTACAATTTTAAAAAACAGTATATTTTACCAGAAGCACCAGTGACAAGACTTGAGGATATCAGGCAGCTGCTGCACATTCAAGATTATAATGGACATCTAGACCTACTGAATCTGGATGCTAGAGGAATGTGAAAAAGTGCACTCTTGGTTGGTGAGATAATTGAAGATTTCTACAGGTTAGTATAAACTGGTATCATCACTCAAGCAAGCATGGAAGACATAGTATGACACCATAACTATAATATAATATTTGGTATCAATCTTTAACAGTTGGAATCTTTTAACAATTGGTGTCACATTTATAGAACTCTCTACATCCTTAGGCACAAACATAAATGATATATATGTGCAATGATATCTTGATTATATTATGTGTTGGTCTACTAACTATAAATTGGGATCAAGATATTTGCTGTTTTGATGTTGGTAAAGTTGCAATTCCTTTGATTTACTTCAGTAAGCCAAAAGAATGATGACAATAAAAGTAAGTCAAGGATCTTTTGTTTCTATTCAGAAGATTCTAGACCTGTCAAGACTACATGTCAACACCTCACTATAGCTGGCTTTTGACCTGTTAGTTTGGATCTAACAAGTTGGTAATCAAAAATCTTAAGATGGACCCAAATCTAAGGAAATGGTACCCTAGAGATATTTGACCCAACAAGTTCAGGATCTACTAATTAGGACCTAATCAGGCTATAGAGGAATCATCAGCTCATTATTTTATTCAATTGCTAATAGATCACTTACACACATATTTTATTCTCAATTATGCAAATGTGCATGGTCCCAAGTGGATTCTTGAGAATCTATTCTTGTAGTTCTTACACTTGATTTTCAGATGTCTTAAGTTGGACCCAAATCTGCGGAGATGGTACCCTAGAGACATCAGTTCTGACATGTTTTGCTGCATAGAGATAGATCAAATGAGTTGTACGAAAGCAGAAGAACACAAGGAATCAAATTCATCTCCAACAACTCTGTGGAACACTCAAGGACTAAGCAACTTGCATAAGGTATCAATTATTTCAAGAGCATGTCTTTATTTAAGATTAACTTGCAGACATGTTTGCTAAATCACTTGATGAAATTAATTTTTCAAGATTGGTGTGCAAACTTGGGATTTTATTAATGCCATATGTTTGTAAATCCCATCTGTTAAGTAATTCTTAAGTAAGCTCACAAGTATTCAATTGTCTATATTGAAAGGACATGTGAACTTATTTACATCCAGACCTCACACTGAAAATTATCTGTTGAATGATTGCCATGTGTATAATTGTAATATATTTCAGTGGTGATTATTTAAGGATAATAAAATAATTAAATGCTAGAATCTAACTCATAGAGATTTAGTATTTATTTATTTATTTATTTTGATTAATTTGAGTTATGGAACTTGAAGCAATTCAATTTAAGTATTTGCTCTGTACCTCATATTTATCAAAATAAATATACAACAAACTGAATTGGACCGAACAATTTTGTTGGTTTTCAGTTTAGTTTTCGGATGTTAATTTTAGTGAATTTATCAATATTCCATTTTCAAAAATTCACTATAATTAATATCATGGTTCTAACAATTGGTTGTACTGAAGTTTTGACTTATATCAGTTAATGATATTTAGTTAGAATTTTATTTACTATCTAATTGTGAGATATATTGGTATGTGTGAAATTACTTAGAACTCCTCTAAGTAATCATTGTTATATCTTTTACAATTCACTCATATTATTATACATGGTATGAAAATAATCTAAGTAGAACTGTGGATATTGTAATATCTAAAGTGACCATTGTTCAAATACTTTGAGTAATTTTTATGCTTATTTGCAAGCTTCTAATCACTTTGATAATAAATGTTTTATACTATGGATCAAGGTGTATTGGACTTAGAATATTATTTCTAAGATTGCAGACAAGACAATCTTGGTAATCAAGTTTTATTTTTAAGAACCAAGATTGTCTACCAACAAATAGTTGTTAGGAGTTAACAATTGTTGTTATCGAGGAGTTGCCTTGAAGTCATAAGATTAAAATGTTAATGATGATAATTATCCAAGTGATAGTGGTGGAAACAATTTTGTTATTGGCGATACCAATGTCACTGGAAAATAATCATCAAGTCATTCTGGCAACAACTCGAGGGAAGTAAACAAAGGATTCACTAGTCAAACACAACATCACAATGAAGAACAAGGCGATTCATCAAGATCCAACCTTCTCAAACAGTCTGTTTGGAATAGAGCTGATCATTGGTGATCCAAATGTTGGAGTAAGAACTAAAAAGGCCTCTCAGAATAAATGTATAGAATCTAAGGAATCTGAGAAAGCACTTGCGAATCTGGAACAACAAGAAACGTGGAAGTTGGTGCCAAGGTTTGAGCGCTAAGTAACTGGTATGACATTCTTTTCGAATTCTATCTTGTCATCTTCCTAAAAGAATTGTCATAATCATTCTAATGTTTTAATCCATGTTTCTTTATTTTAGAATAATAATTTTCTCTAAAAATATTTTTCTCTAATTCTCTAGTTAGAATTTTTGAGGAAGCTATTTTTGTTGAAAATTTTATTATTTTAAAATAGCTGCCATATTTATGATAGTTTATTAAATCATATTTTCTCTCTAAATAATTTTCTAGTAGAAAGTTGTTTTGTCAGAAAATATATGGATTTGCTAACCTATTATAAATACTCTTATATTTAATTAATGTTTTTGTACATGTATTGTAATTTTTAAGTGTTAATCTTATTTAACATGTTTTGTAGTGTTTGTCTTTTTATTTTAGTCTTATGTCCGTTTATAGTTTAAGCTATGTAAAGTATTAAATTATGTATAGTTTTACTATTTTTATTTGTTTCTATACTAATTCGAATTTGAATTTTTCTTTTCTTATAGTTTTTATTTTGTATAATTATTATGTATATTATTTCTTATTTTTGTATATTCTTTTTCATATGTATATAAATAGTTTGTATAGTTTTTACAGTTTAGTCACTATACTTTCAAAACTAACAAATAGGTCACTGTATTTGGTTATTTTGTTCTTCTTCTTAACACACACAAAACCTGCAGTTTAAGTATAAATCCTTGTTTTGTGATTGCTGTTAACAGATCTTCGTGTTAAGGACTTAACAATTGACCAATGTTGGTATCAAATTGGTATGTGTCTATACAATTGGTTAGGAACTAATGTTTGATTTTCAGGATCTAACAATTGGAAGACAAGACCTATCAAGTGCTAACAATTTCTAATAGTTGGTATCTATCTTACAGGACCTAAAGCATGATAAAATAGTTTTGTTTGTATTGGTTTAAACATTAACTTACATTAATTCGATTAATTTTTATTAATTGAATTTTTGTCCTTGTTTTTGTTTAGTAAAACCAGCTCAAGATCTATATCTTCCCTAAATTCAAAATCTCTTTCTATAGCTATGATTGCTTACATTGTAAATCTTTTGAAATCACAACTGTATATCATTTCTCTTAAGATAAAATGTAATATTTTCTTAGAAAACTTTTCAATGTTAAAAATGCATTCTATCTCTATATTGCTCATATTCTGTGTTGCAGGTTCATCTACATGAAATTTTGTATTCTCACATGTTTAGTCATAAGGTTGTAAACCCAACAACTTTTATCCCAGACTACAGTCAAACTCAAACACATTCTATTTTACCCCCTAAATCGAAGTAACCTATCAGACTAGAGGTCACCAGGGAGTAACTGCACTTGATGCAACAAACAAGGATGTGTGGGATATTCAGTTGGAGAGTCACTACCTTATACACTAACCAAAATATTCCATATGCACAAGTGAGATTGCACACACTAAGGATGAATTGACGGAAACCTGTAATCCAACCATTTTACGGTTAGGATTATAAGTTAAAGGTTCTTTAATGAACTAAGAGTCTTCACAGACCTCGAGAGAAGGTATTGATCTCAAATGCAAAATTCATCAAGATCATTATCTAACTCCCCAGATGGAACATATCTGGATCCTGCGGGTAACGGATCTGACATAGGTGCAGATCGGTAACTTGCAGACTATGATTCAGATTTTACCTGATGAGTTTAACAAGGCAATGTCTTCATAGACATTAGAAGGGAACATTGATTTCAATGCTAAATGTATAGATCATTGTTTACCTTCCCAGAATTCAAATCTGGAACCTTTAAAAGGAAAATTAGCAACCTGTAGATTATGACTCAGATTCGTCTGACGAGTCCAACGAGGATTTGGGATTTGCGAACTCCCATTGCACCACCATTGACCTCTCTTGAAAGGGCTAAGGTGATTTTTCCTTGCAGGTACACTAACGGATGTTGGAGCTACGAGTGATATGAGTGAAACACTAGTGAGCAAGAGTGTAAACACAGAGAGAAGTGAGACACTCAACACAAATGAGTGGAGAGAAGAGTGAAACACTTGTGAGGTACACTAAACACTATCACACACTAACAGTGAGGAAGAAAATGAAACTTCCTTTCTAACAAAGATTTATCAATTGATTTCAATGTACTCTAACGATTGATATAAATTGGTAACAATTTGGTATCAACTACTTTGTCAATTAGTTGAATGGAGGATTACTCAACTAAGGGGGAGAGATATATTGAAAAAGATATATTCAAGCTTAAAGCTTACCTTAGTAGGATATACTCAACTAAGGGGTACAAGTAAAAGAAGAGTGAGTTAGAAAGGGGGAGCCTTAGATGGAGAAGGTAAAGACTGTGCTTAGGATGAGAAGCAAGGGGAGATATAAGGAGAATTAAGCAAGTCTAGTTTCTAAGGGGGAGCCTTAGATGGGAGATATAAGGAGAATTACATCACAATACTATTCTATTAGTCTTTCAATGTACTATGTATAAAGGCTAAGTGGAAGAGTAGTAAATTAACCAGAAGTTATAGAAATGGTATTGATTAACCATTGTTTATATAGTAGGAACAACTATTTTTCTTTAGTGAGAAAAGATGTGTCAGAAATGGGAAGTGATTGTAAATCAAGAACTGCTGATAATCACCAATGTAAGATGTGAAGGATTATCAGGCAGAGATATGAAGAATCAGAAATGAAGATGAGTTATCTATTGAAGATCAGTTCAGTGCTAGAGGAACAATCATCTATCATTTCATCAACTGAAGATTCTGGAATTGTTAAATCTAAACCCGAGAATTTTTTTTTATTATTTACTTAGTTCTTAAAAGTTTTATCTTTTTCTTGTTTAAGTGAGTTAGTTGAGTTATCCTCTAGGTATTTGCTTGTTATTGTCTAACAAACAAATAGGGGAGATTGAAAGGTATATGATGGAGCCTATTTGTATTTCGAGAATACAACTCAACTTGAACAAGATTGTAATAGTAAATAGTATATAGACCGTCACAAGGAATCTCAGATCGTATTATCTGTCAGAAGAAAAAGATCAAGGTCAATCTACAAACTTGAAGAATTACTACATTGAAAGAAGTTCAGACATCTGATCAAGCCTTAGTGAAGTATTCGTTAAAGAAGTGGATTCATTTAAAGTGACAGAGATTTCGACAGTGACAGAGACAGTACAGAAGAATTAATAAAGAGAGGAGAAAAGAAAAGGAACCAGATTTTAAAGTCAAAATATGAAGAACAGTCATTGCGATTAGTCACTCATGAACCAGACAGTACATCGAGTGTCAACGTTAAAAAGTGGTTGTTCATCATTAACTTCAGTGGTTCAAGCTATCAAGACTGGTATGTTAAGAGAAGAAAATAACCAAATCATAGAGTCAACAATAAAGAAAAAGCTGTTGGAGTTAGTTGCTCATGAACCAGACCGTGCATCGAGCGTCAACGAAAATTCGGTGGTAATTCTTTATTACTTTCAGTGGTTCAAGAGAAAGATTTGAGCTGTCAAAAGATTTATATTAATTCTCTTTTAATTAATATAATTATGTAATTGATTTAATTTAATAAATTAATTCATTCCGAATTAATTTATTTATTAAATTAATTATCATGTTAATTAATTCTGAATTAATATATTAGTCTAATTGATTTAATTAACTTATTAATTAATTAATCATTATTCGTTTAAATGATTAATTGAGTAATCAAGTTAATTAAATTAGATACAATAGATAAAGAAAAGGAGAAACAAAAGATGAATAAAAAAAATAAGAAGAAAAGGAAGTCAGTTGTACACTTGTGGTCGACAAAAACAAATAAAAAAAAAGAGAAAAGGAGGACAACAACTGAACATGCATGCAGAAGTAAAGTGAAATACTAGAAAGTAAACTAAACTAATCCTGCATGCATGCAAGCGCAAATGGAATACAAGAAACAAATGATCATGTTGTCGGTTCGCATTTGTCGCGCCTGGGAGCGCGTGGAGGCCACGCGCCCGAGAAAATTCCATTAATAGTTCGCGCGTGATGTTCACTTCACCTCCCGGCAACTGGTTTTAAATCTGACAATATATATATTTTGTTTACACAGAATATTTCAAATCATTACAGCCGAGTTTTTTATTTGTTAAAGACAATTTTGATTGTCTTGCCGATTATCTTGGTAAGCTTGGATTGTCTTGCCCATTGTAATGCCTATTGTCTTGGCAGTACAAGTTGATTATCTTGGTGGTTTTGGATTGTCTTGCCAATTATCTTGACAATACAAAACTGATTGTCTTGGAAGAACAGATTGTCTTGCCGATTGTCTTGGCAGTACAAATGAAAAAGAAAAGAGGCAGAAGACTAAATTAAATCAAGACAGGCGGCCAGAACAAAATAACACACAGAATATATCATCTTCAAACAACAAAATAGCTATTCTCTCTCATCAAGAACACAACCTGCAGGAGCTGGAAAAATTCATAAAAAATCAAGTTTATCTTATTTTTAATATCTGATCCGATAGAACTTGTTTACTTGAGTCTCTTGTACTATTAGCGAGTTTTTACTCCTAATCTATATCTCGATTTTTATTAACAAATCTAGAAAAATTCATGTCGAATTTTATAATTTGTTTTTATTAACTAGATATAAATTCTGTACTGTATTTGTAACAAACCCCTCAAGTTAATATAATTTTATATTCAACTTGAATTTTGTTTCATTTAATTTCGCTCAAATTTGTCAAAATATAAATTAAATTTATCCGAACAAATTTCGATTAAACAGTACCGTTTGTTTTTTGGACCTAACAAGGGCTTTATTTCCAGTCATGTGTCCTGAGCATCCACTGTCCAGAACAAGGATTTTTTTCCTGTTACCCTGCAATTAGAAAGACCACTAATGATTAGTTTTAAGGACCCAGACTTGCTTGGATCCTTTGACCTTATTAAGTTTGTTAGCTTTTGCAGCGGAAGTCTTATCAGAGTTTGTGCTAAAATTCTTTTTATCAGAATTTATACATGTAGAATCAATCTTGAATTTATTCAAAGAGGGTTTAAGTTCATAATAATCATAATACAAATTATGATATTCTTTGCATGTATAAATAGAATGCCAAATACTGCCACAGTTAAAACAAGGATTCTGTGGCTTAAACCTAACTGAACCACTATTAACTCCTGACTTAGGAGGTATAGAGTTTATATTCTTCCTGCAAAAAGTAGCAAGATGGTTAGGATTTCCACAGTTATGACATTTCTTCCTAGGAGCATTGGGAATAAGGATATAGTTATTGCTTTTACTGATGCCTACCTTTCCATTTCTGTTTTTCCTAGGTTCTTTTACCTTGTTCACTCTTTTTAACTCCTTCAGCTTGTGTTTAAGCTGTTTCTGAGACATTAAACTAATATTTACTGATTTGACTTCATCCTGTTTTGGTTTGTCAGATTTTGGTACAAACCTCATATGATTAAGTTTGGGTTTTGCAGCCTTTTCAGTAAATACAGGTTTAGAGGTCTCAGCTTCTATGTTGGCAGTTTTCTTTTTATCAGTGTAACCTAGACCTTCTTTCCAACAATCATTCTCTATGATAATCTGAGTAGTTTTACCAGAGTTAGTCCAAGTTTTAATAATGTTTCTTTCTTTAGCAAGTTCAGATTCAAGATAAGCATGTTTTTTAAATAATTCACTTTTTACAATAATAGCATCATCTCTCTCTTTCTTAATTTTTAACATCTGGACTAATTCTAATTGTAGATAGGCATTTCTCTTTCTAAGGTCTAGACTTTCAGATTTTATTCTTTCATTTTCTAAAGTCTGATCTCTGTAACTAACATGCAAGTTTTTAAGAAAGAGCCTTAACTCAGATATATCAGTAGTATCAAAAGCTAGAGTAGAGTGAGGTACCTTGGTCTTAGTAGCTTCAGAGATACTATCAGCATTTGCCATCAAGGCATAGTTCACCTCATCTTCAGAGTCTGAAGTGTCAGCCCAGTCCTTTTCCTTGTGATGTAAGCTTGACCTTTATCAGCTTTGGCTTTCTTGCACTCAGGTGCAAAATGTCCTTTCTCACCACAATTATAGCATCTGATCTTGGACTTGTCCACTTTCCCAGACCTGCCTTCCTTTTCCTCAAGTTTTCTGAAATTCTTCTTTTCGAAATTTGAATCTCTTCGTATGAACTTCCTTCCCTTCCTGAAGTTCTTGTAAGCCATCTTCTTGAAGCTTTTTACCAACAGGGCTGCAAGTTTTATCATCTCAGCATCACTACCATCATCATCAGGGTCCGTGAGATTGTTAGAGTTGTCATCATCAGAGTTTGATGACTCAGTATCAGACTTTGTAATAAGAGCCTTTCCATTAGATTGACTCTTTTTCACAGAAACTTCTTTAGAAGCTTTCTCCTCAGCTTTAAGAGCAATTGACTTGGATTTGCCTCCATGCCTCTTGCTTCTTTGTTCCATCTCAAGCTTATGAGTCTTAAGCATTCCATAGATTTCATCAAGAGACATGTCTTCCAGATCATAATTGTCTCTGATGGTAGTGGCCTTTAAATCCCACTTCTCAGGAAGAGCCAACAAGAATTTCAGATTGGAGTCTTCAAGATCATACTCCTTATCTACCAGTGACAAGTCATTCAGCAATTTCAGGAATCTGTCATATAGATCTGTTAATGACTCATCAGACTTTGAGTCAAAGTGCTCGTACTCCTGTGTGAGTATTGTTCTCCTGTTTTTCTTGATGGATTTGGTTCCTTGACATCTGACTTCCAAAGCATCCCAAATCTCTTTAGCAGTTTTGCATCCAATGACTCTGTTAGACATAACATTGTCAAGAGTGCTATGTAATAAATGCCTTACCTTGGCATCCTTGCTAATAGAGGAGATATCTTCAGGAGTGTAGTCTTCTTCTCCTTTGGAATCATTTTCTGTTCCTCTTCATCAACTGCAACAGACAATTTGGTCGGCTTATGTGGACCATCATGGATTCTGTCTAAGTACTCTGAATCTGTAGCCTCCAGAAACATTTCCATCTTCACCTTCCATATGGGATACTCTGATGCCCTGAGTATTGGAACTCTAATTGATTCATACCTGCTTGTTGTTGGGGTTTGTGTTTTCTCTGCCATGATTGTATAGCTTTTTGGATCTTAATTGTTGTATAATAACAGAGTGGCTCTGATTCCAATTGTTAGGTCCGGAATAACGTAGAAGGGGGGTTGAATACGTTATTTAGCAATATTTTGATTTTTGATGTGAATATGAAATCAAAAATACTGAATCGAAATAACACAATTGTTTGGGAAATATCTTTGAATAGATAAAACCCGGAGGTTTGCTACACAATCTAATCTTATGGATCAGCTACAAAATCAAACACTCCTAAGGATAGTTTAGGCACGAGGACCTTCTACCCGACACTTCCTGAAAGTGGGCTAAGCCGACTTTCCTACTCGATGGACTGTCTAGCAGCTTATACAGAGAAGATATAAGAGAGAGAAGAGAGAGTTGTGTGTTGAGGTGTGTTTTGAAATGAAATACAACAGGCCTATTTATAGATTTTAGAAAGTTACTATGCTGTACTATGCTGTACTATTCCAGTGGGCCCTACCTGCATAGTAACCACTATTACACCTACCAAAACCGTGTCTGCTTAAAAAATTTCTTCCGTGGGCCCAACCTGTAGGCCCCACCTACATACAAACCACTATTTGCACAGTAACCAATATTTGCACAGTACCACTATTTGCACAGTACCCGTGAATAGTAACCGCGTATAGTAATCTTGCATTGTAATTTTGCATAGTATTACTATTGTTTTGGCTGCTTCTTTTGGGCTTCTCTCTTCTATTTATTCTGCTGTTTTAGTTCACCTCAGAAAATAATCCAAGTACCAAATTAATTTAATTATTTTGTTATAAATAATTAATTAATATGTTACTTATTTAATTTTCAGAGTAAATTAACTTTTGACAATACCTTGAGATATTATGCCTGTCTTTGATCGTCAATAGGCTTTGGCAATTCTTTCGATGAATTAATGTGTTGATCCTTCTCGTATGTGCTGACACTTAGTGCACTGGTTTGGTTCACAAGTGACTAGCACTGATCTTGATCTTCACACCTTCGTTACATTCCAATTTATTAACCTGCAGCAGTATCTTCAAATAATATAAATACATGGAATCTTTTGGCCCTTCAACTGAATCATCTGTACATCTTATTTTTTCACTGAGGCTTGATCATGTTAATGAACTTCTTTCAGCGACTTGATCCTTGTTGATGCCCGTTCTTCAAATTTCATGATCCCTGTATAGATTTAATATTATTTATCTTTTATCCTAGTTGAGTTATATATGTCCTCTATACATATTACATTACATTAAACTTTACAATATACAAATTACATGTGTTTACATGGAAAGAGGTTCTCAGGAAAAAACTGTCCAAAATACCACTTTTTTACTATCCACTGTCCAAAATACCCGTTCTTGAAAATACCGCTCAAAATACCCACGGGTCACGACGTTTGAAACGACGCATTCTCAGTCACTGTTCATCTCTCTCGTCTCTCTCGTTCTCTCTCTGTCCCTTCATCTCTCCCGTTCTCTCCGCCACTCCGCCTCCGTCCGGCCACCTCCACTCCTTCCAAGTACACCAAAACCATCAATACACCTTCCTCTTCGTTTTGACTAACTGATTTTGAGGAATTTAGCCCCGTAGGGGCTTATACCAATATCGCCTGAAAGCTTATTTTTTTATAATCTTCGAATTGGACGTTTTTAATCCGGCGAAGCAAAAGGTTAGAGAAGGGTATAGGCATGTAGATCGTCGTGGGACGATTCCAATGGTATATAACACTTCACGGGAAAACCACTGGAAATGGGTGAACGGAGAACGGAGAGAAAATCGAAAAAATCGCCAAATTCGCCACTGGAGTTGCCAAAGTTCACGTCTGTTGGAGTGGGTCCCGCATGGGCATACGCCATTGCGTGATGCGTATCCCAGCTTGGGTGCGTCCATGGGTGCGGCATGAACTATGATTCGCCCTTGTGTGTGGCATGAGCTGTGGACGAGGCTCCTATGACAGCGGCGTGTGTTCCACATACGTCGATTCCAGTGACGTATCAACACATACGCCCACGGCAGTGGCGTATGTGCTGGGTATTTTGGGCGGTGGTTGCGCGCGATGAGTATTTTGGTTATGAAGTAATAAAAATTGGGTATTTAGGGCAAGCACCCCGTTATCGGACCACCTTATTTTGAAAAAAAATATATTTTGGATTGCCTTATTTTATTTGATAATTTATTTAATACAATGTTTCCAAAAAAGTTATTTGAAAAAGGGGTAAAATGATAATTTTATTTATTTATAATAATATTTTAAAAATAAAAAAAAAGAAAGATGGAGAATAGGAAAATACTTTTTACAAAATTGTATTCATAATATATTTCTCATATTTAAAAATATCAGAAGATAAAAGGAAATAACCCCCTTTACATTATTTTTCTTTATATCTTATATTTAGAATTATAATGTGAAAATTTCAGTAAATCGACAAATGAAAAGGCAAAAAGTCCGGGTTTGAGGGTAGTTTTTAGGAGCGGCCACCAATGGTTGAAACTTTTTTTTTTTGAAATGCAACTTTTTTTTTATAAATTTAAATTAATTTCTGTCAAGATCATAATATCTTGACTAAAATTACCAAGATAGATATATTCGTCACTTGTTGACAAAGTAATTCTAATCATCGAGTGTGCAACATAATACCCTTCCCTTCTTACAAAACGAAAAAAGTCAAAAATAAAATTAATGTCAAATATATCTTCAAGTAAATTCAAACCTTTTATATATCTCTAAAGCATCAGACTGAATTATGATCCTGGAATTTTCTCGCGATAATCAATTCAAATCTTGCAACTACTCTTTCCACCACTTTTGCTTACCACTACTTGTCCATAGCTTTTCCTACCAATAATACCAAGTCCAACCAGATCCCTATCTAAGATCCTAGTGTCAATATTAAACTTGATAATATTAGGAGATGATGTCTACCAGGAAGATAATAAATTGTAGGTCTGTATTCTGCGTTCAGGAAATACACGATGAGCATACTCCACATATCTCCCACCACTCGAGCAAAGGCAGCAACTATACCTTTAATATTTGAATTTCCAGTTTCAGTCACCTTTTAATTTCTACAATACCATGCTGTACAGGTGAAAGTTAGGAAGAAGACTCAGGTTAAATTTTATATATAAAGTATATTATTTAAGTGATTACATAAATTAATAAATTTTTACCTGAGATTAAATAAATTAATTTACCTAAGATTTAGGTAAAATTTAGAAAATAAAATTAAATAAATTAATATTAATCAATTATATAGTTGTAGAAGGTGTTATAAAAATCGGATATTGAACAAGATTGGTAAAAGGACCTTACAAAGATTAAGTTTTAAATTGGGGATTAATCAAAATAAAATCTGGATATATTCTAATATTATTTAGTATATTATTATGAATTTATTAGTTATTCCCTCCGTCCCAACCAATTGTTTACGTTTCTGAGAAAGTGTTCGGCACGCATTTTAAGATGCATATAAAGTATAGTTCTATAACTTATTTTTAATATTTTCTTATTTTAAATAAAAATATAAACATTCTACTTTTATTCAAAATCATAAAATTGTAAAAATAAGTTACGGAACTATATTTTATATGCACCTTAAAATGCATGTCAAATACTCTTTCAGAAATGTAAATAAATGGATGGGACGGAAGAAATATTTATTAAGTAATATGTATTCATCATTTCATAAAATATATAATAATTTATATTTGATTAATATATTATTTTAATTTTATTAATTTATTATAAATACTTCGATCAAAAAGTATTTGTAAAAATAATTGAAAATTTTAAAAATAAAATTGTTCAAACACCTTAAAGAAGAATTAATCGAAAATTAATGTACTAAATCTAAAATTTTTAGAATAAAAAAAAAAATCCGAAGTAAATATTTTGGGGGGCTTGGAAAATAGGAATCCCCTGCAGAATATAAGTCGCTCGCACGCTCTTCCTCAAAAACACAATCCACGCTTTGACGCTTATATTTTTCCTACATCCTTAATCCAGGTATTTCTCCTTGAGCTTCTGCCTCTCTCTCTCTCTATATATATATATATCTCCATCTATCTATCTCTATCTAATCTATACATATATAAATGTAAGGTATATATGTTTGTTCGTATATTGTAATTGTTTGGACCTTAATTGAATCTCACAAACTCTTTGTATCCTGTTTATTTAAATTATAGATTATGTACATGTACAACAACAATTTAACCACTTTCGTTCATTTGTTTCTGAAATGTTAATCCAAATTATCTCATCTTAATTGCATGTTTGTTTGTTTTCATATCATGGATACGGATAATACTTTAGAGCATCTCCAATAGGGGTTGCCAAGTCCTATGTGTCATGACACCCTTGATTGCCCACCTATTGGAGGATCAATGTTGCCAACAAGTTGCCAACCAAAGTTGCCAAAAGTTGGCAACTTCCCCATTTAGTTAAAACACATACAACTCCCCAAAAATGTATTTAACTTTACCAATTTTTATATCTCCCATATTTTAAATGTATTTATAAAATAATTTAAAATTTATGTATGGGACCACATTGGCAACTTTTAAGGTTACCAACTATTGGAGTAGATTTGTAACAAAAGTTGCCAACAATGAGATGGAGGAGAGAAGAAATAAAAAAAATAATATATGTGATGATGTGTTAGAAGTTGGCAACTATGTTGGCAACTTCTATTGGAGATGCCCTTACTTGCTTTCCTAATAATATCGTTTGCACTTTTGCTTAATCAATTTCCATAGCTTAGTATACTTCACGCAGTTTAGGAGGCTCCCTTGTAGCTGTTTTTTTAGTGTTTTGTAGTTTAAATGTGTTTGCTTGCGAAATTGATCAAATTACTGGTGGATTGGAATGTACATAAATGGTATAATTGTTTACAAGTAGAAATTACAATAAAATTTTGGATAAGTTTTACACACTGGGTTGAAAGTGGCCTGAGGTGACAGAGGCTGTGGTTGAAACTTATTGTTTTTGTGTATTTTTACTTTTTTTTGAATAAGTATGCTTAAATGCCTTACAATGAGTATGTGTTCTCTGAGCGAGAATCGAACCCGGACCAGGACGACGAGAGATAAACTTTAACCACTTGAGCTATCTCATTGCGCTTGTGTATTTTTACTTGATTCATTTTTTTTTGAAATATACTTACATGTAAATACATTTTGAGTTTGTCCCTTCTTTTAAACCAAAGTTGTAATTATGTTTAACTATATATCTTTGTATTTTGCTGATTTCAATAAATAAAATTATCCATTTAATATCATAGAGATAAATTTCGATTTGCTTTATTCTCAGTAAAATTTAATGCATGTGTCAAGGAACCGGTCCATCTAATACCTTGCGGTGTTAAAGGAATGCCCAACTGGATCTTTATATTATATTCTAACACCCTCTCTCACTCGAAAGCCATTTTTTGGGTCAAAGAGTGGATCACGGGCACCCATGCTTGGGGCATTAATTTGCCTTCGTGTCCAAAATAAATTGTGAGAATATTGGGGGTGGTTACCATGTTAAGGAACCCATCCATCTAATACCTTAAGGTGTTAGAAGAGGGCCCAATTGGATCTTTATATTATATTCTAATAGCATATGAGTTAACAATATATATTAACAACAAATATTTATAATTAATCCTTAAAATTAGATTCTATCTCGCAATTTCATTGATAACAAGCGCTCCCTTTCATTTTATCGCTTCACCTCAATGCCTTGGGCCGCCTCTTGCTTTTTTAAACCAAGCTTTCACATGTTCAATTGCATTTTACTTCCTTTTAAATGTTTTTTATATATGGATATGCGGCACCCTTGTTAATTGTTACAAGTGAACCAAATTAAACATCAAACAAAAAGTGTCATAAAGGAATTTTTTAGGGTTAAATTAATCTATATAATCATTCTTTTTGTTCTTTTGCCAATTGAGTATATTCCTTGAGATGTTATTCCTTCAATTGCTTGTTGTATGTGGTTCATTGTCAGTTAAAAGTCCAAATTTAGCTCATTGTGGTGAATTTATTTTCCAGTGGCTGTTACTTACGCTTGATAAATTTGATACAATCAATGAATGATCAAGGATGCTGTAGGATATGTTGGTCCACCATTGTATAAATATTTGGAGCTCTTCGACAACTGGGCATAAAAAATTAGTCAGGAGTTTTCCGCAAAGCAAAATAGAGTTAATCGTGCAATCTTCCGTTTTTGGAAATCTCCAAATGGAAGTAAATACAGCAAAAAATCTTGTCAAAGGGAGTGCAGAGCAAGCAGGGAAGGAACTGCCAAGAGGACGGATGAAGCAGAAGTTTAATGAAAGATATTGCATTCGAAGAAATTATGAATTAGCAACCGAGACTAGTCTGAAGCTAGCAGATGACTACTATAGAAAGGGAAATAATGATGAACTAAGTACAAATCAGCCTCAAGTTCAAGAATCTAAATCTTCAAGAAAATGTTCCAAGCTTCGTCATGGTAACTGGATAAAATTATTTCTTTAATATTAAGTGTTCACACCTATATATGCCTTTATGTTAGAATTTTAACAAATACAATATTGGCAAAAATTTACACTGTTCCATCGCTATGTCATACATTTACATCAGATGTAGCACTGTACATTCTTAATTTTTTTATTATTATATGTGTTTTTTACTTCAGACGAGACTGTCCTTTTGGAGAGGGACTCTGACGGCATGATGAAGTCATTTTCTCTTGAATCTCAATACGATCATTGTGCACTCCTTTGTGACCCTCACTTAAAATCAGAGGGTATGGGAAACTGTGTTACTCTTATATGTGACAATGCATTCCGTTGCTCTTCTACTTGTTCCACGAGAAGCCCGGCTAAAAACATGGTTCATAAAAAACATCCATCGTTGAGTAGAGTGATGATAAAACACATTTCTTCATCAACCATTGACAAAGCGGACAGATTACTTTATTCACGTCCTCCTCCAAAAATTGTCCCAAGAGCATTCTCAAGAAAAAAGCTGCTTATTTTGGATGTAAACGGGGTTCTTGCAGATGTAGTTTCTCCTCCACCAAAGGACTGCAAAGGAGACATAAATATCTTAAGACGAGCTAGTGAGAACTGATATTCCATATTTTATGAACCTTTGGTACTCAAAATATGTTGGCACATAAAACACTAAAATTTTAAACTATTTTGTTGCTTCATGTCCCAGTTTTCAAGCGGCCCTTCTATCAAGAATTTTTAAGGTTTTGCTTCGACAATTTCGATGTGGGGATTTGGTCTTCAAGATCCAAGTACTTTTTAAGCTTATATTGGCTATTCTTTTGTTTTCTTGTCCTGCTATAATTTTTCGTGGCTTCTACTGCTTACTATTTTGCTTTCATATGTCTAGGAAAATAGCTGATCGGGTGATTGATTATTTGTTGGGAGATATGAAGCACAACTTGGTGTTCTCTTGGGTATGTGCTGCTAGTTCATTAGTTATCTGTCTATATATAATTGAATAGTCTGAGGCACTTTAGCAAGCCCAACTTCAATCGCTTTCTGAGCTAGTTAAGTAAATGGCCTAGTACTTGATAATTTCTGGGGTGACAAAAAAAAAACAGTTCGTTTTAAAATCACTGCTTATATGTAAGGGCTAGAGATGTTGGACAATGGGTATTATCTTAGTTTGGAGGTAGGATGTATATACTAAACTGATGCAAGACAACTTTGTGAAAGGACGATTTATGATAACAAAACAATAAAAAAGTGAACTTGGATGGATTAATCGCAGAAAATCCACTACCCCAAGGGGTTTCCCGACCATAGAAGGGCGAAAAGTTATGGATCGAGCCCATAAAAGAGACCCAATTCAATATTTTATATTGTTCCAATAATAAAGTCTAATAATACATGCGGGGTTACATGACTTTTATAGGAAATAGAATTTCCTAAAACATAACCTAATGGACTATGACCCGTAAACAATTGGGCTTTATTATAAACAAACTACTTATTTAGTATACTCCTAGCCCCACATATAAAACATTTAAATAAACACATTACTTTCTACTACACTAAATATGTATAAACTAATTAATAACATATATAAGAATCCTTCATTTCCGTTCCCCATCAAAAACACCTCCAAGTTCTCATTCATAGTGAAACCTGCCATTACTATAGAACAAAAGTTTTAAGAACATAATGTTTCTGGGAAACTTGTGCACAACCTGAGCCTCACAAGCCTCTTCTCTTGATATGTACTTATTTAGATTCTTGCGAGTTCAATGTTAAGGATTTAATGGTGGATCCTCCTTTTATCATGTGGAATGCTAAGGCTCACTTTAATGAGGAAACAACCAATAACTTTGGCGTAATCTTTGGGTAACACCTTTGTTTTGGTTTTAGTTATTCACAAAGCAGCACTGGGAATTGTTCACGTTCTCTTTCTTGGGCTGTGCAGTACTGCATTGTATTTGAGGGAAAGTTTTTAATACGGACTTTGATTGTACTGGCCCCACATTAATAAAAAAAATATCTATCATCATTATGTACTAATACGTATCAGTGATTTCATTTAATTGGTTACAATTTCTTTTTCTTGATATGGTGGAAGTCAATTCTTTGATTGTAATTTTTTCAGGATTTGTCCCAGTGTACTAAAACAGGGCTATATACTCTAGAAAACAGGCACAAACCCTTAGTTTGCAAGGATCTGAGGAAGATATGGGAAGTATATGGCGAAAATTTACCTTGGAAAAAGGGTGTTTATGATGAATCAAACACATTGTTGTTAGATGACTCTCCACATAAGGCTTTGCTTAATCCTGTAAGTAGTCTGTTTTATAGCCTTGAGCTCTCATGTACATTTTTTTAATCTTCTTATTTTAGAACTTATTGCATGATTTGTGTTACCTGACATTCTAGATGCACACTGCTGTGTTCCCTTATTCCTTCACATACAAGAACAAGCATGATACTTCGTTAGGTGAGCCCTCTTGTAGCATAACTCAATATTATTTTGAACATTTCTTTTTCTTGTTTGAGTTAGTGCTTAACATTTAGTTTTTTAAATTGACACTCAAACTAATCAGCCACATGAGTGAGCTGAAATTTGAGATTGATTAGTTAGATGAATGACACTGAGCTCTACTCATCCAATATGTGACGTGCACCAGACACCTATGTAATCATTTTAATGCTATAGTTGTTACCTATGCGTAGTTTGAAATGCTATATTATTGCATAGGATGATGATTTGTATATAAGAAAATGCATTCTCATTACAGGCCCGGGAGGTGATCTTCGTCTTTACATGGAAAAGTTGGCCACCACTAAGAACATGAGGAAATACGTAAAGAAACATCCATTTGGACAAAGTCACATAGATGAGACAAGCTCGTGCTGGGATTTCTATTCTAAAGTTCTTTGCATGCAGTCTACTGTATCAACCACTTCGTGCCTCGGAAATAGCATGTCCAGTAGTGTTCCTCTCATATTTTAGTGGAGGACACCCGACAGATGGTACAAGGTCTTGCCAATCTCTGCTTACGCACTTTAAGGTCCACTACCATTTCATTATTTTGACACAAAAGTTCTACCCAGGCAATAGATAGCCTCTTCAAACCGTAGCAAGCCTACGTACTTGTGGTTTTTGTCTTGCTTACCCCACATCCCCCAGAGAGAAAAAAATTTCACTGTTACTTCATGTGTTGCATGCTTTTGGTGAAGCTTATAGAAGTGGCCTGCTGGCAACATCTGTTATTTCAAGATGACAAGTTTGCTGGTTTTAATAGCATTGGCTCTCAAGCTGAAAATCTAGCGAAATAAAACAAAATTAATTGCTATCAAATTTACAACTAATAGCATCATATCTAGCATGTAAACATCTAGTGAAATAAAACAAAATTGATTGCTATCAAATGTACAACTAGTAGCATGATATTATATGTGAACAATTTTTGCCATTGGTTACTGTATCATTGATCTTTATTAAATTTACAACTATAACTATTTCTCACATGTAGTATGTTAACAATCTCTGCTGCTTGATGTAGTTTGGAATCTGCTGAATGATTTTAACGTTGTGAATTCTTGGAGTTTTAGTTGTAGATTAATGCAGTTTTACTGAGTTTCCTGATATTAGAAAAATTAATGCAGTAGGTTACATTTCCGTGGTCTTATTTATATCGTGTTTTTTTTTAATCCTGGTTTTATTGGACTACCATAACAATATTCCTAAACTCATCTCTTGGTTTGCGGTTTGCTATTAAGATGTGATACATAAATGTTATGAACGTGTTTACCTCCTTTATTTGGATATCGTCCTGCTTTTAGTTTGTCTGTAATTACAAGCAGGCACATTTTTAGTTGGTCATTTCTTGAACATAAAAGTTGTTTCAGGACCTTCAGAAGAAGAGTGTCCAAACGTTTTCCAGATGATATTCTTTGGTAGCCAACCTTGAAAACTGCATTATTGAATTCTACAACTGAACTTTGTGAACAAAGCTATACCGAGGAGTGGTCCTTCACAGAGTGTCAGAGGAGTGGTAGCCTGTTGAAAAAGAGGCCTAGTTGATTGTTTTTGACCACTTTTTCCATAGTTTGGGCCTAATGGCCATACTTGGTTAATAATTCATTCACATTAGTCTGCTCCCGTGTGTTGATTTTTTCAGTAGTTTGATATATTTTCGAGTACAAAGAAGAATGCGAGACCTGTCATTGCATTTGTGTGCACAAGTATGTTGGACGGTCCGGTATTTTTCTCAGTGGCCTATATGTTTCTTATCTCTACAAAGCCTTTTCATTCCTTTACTATCGAAGTCCTCCCTGGAAGATAAACCAGGGCATGCACATTTATTGATTGTTTTTTTTTTTCTGAATATATTATATAGAGGTAAGTATTGAAATATTATATAATTTGTAGCTGCAGACGTTGAAAGAAAGAGATATTATTGAAGATCAGTAAAGCATGGTTTCAAAGGTACATGAACCAGGAAGGGACTATGTACTCAGAAAGTAGAATAAAACAAGAAGCAAAGTTTAAAGTAAAGAAAGAGACCCAGTACCGACTTAAAATGGTACTACTTGAATAGCATATTGCCACATATTAGTGATGGGATATATCCAAGACAATCGATTCTTGAATAGCATAATGTCACATATTTGTGATGGAATGTAATTCCAAGATAATCGTAACCGAAAAAATTAAGGATATTTTTGAAGATCAATAAGGAGCTTGATTTATTAATATTATTACTCTATCGATAATTTTAAATGCCGAGGTTCGAGGAAAAAGTTACTCTATCATTTTTTAAAATCAGTCGAAAAACTAGAAACTGTGATGTACATTACTCACGTATAGTTTGAAAAATGAACACTTTTTTGGATAAAGATAAGCAAAATCCAAATCGCTAATATACAGTAAAATATATTGTAAAATGAAATTATTGACTTAAATAGTCCGGATGGAATAATCAAGCATGTACAGTAAAATTTTTATAAATTAAATAGTTGGGATCGGAGAATTTTATTAATTTAGAGATGTATTAATTATTCGATAAATTATTAATTATTTATTTATAGAGAATTTTTGACATCAAACAAAATAAACTTTTATTTATATAAATTTAAAAAGAATCAATTGAACAATTTATGTTTATACTTAATTCAGTTAATTCAATGTACGATAGTTTACAAATTTAATGAGTATTAGCGACATTCAAAGTAAAGATTCATGTATATTATATGATATTAAAGACGGTACAACATTTTTGGAATCTGTTGGACGTAAAAAACAATCATCAAAATATTGATTAATAACTTTATGAAACCGTCACATTCGAACTTTTGGATGCAACAAAGAAGGTTAGAGATCAGTTTAATGTAGATTTAAATTTAAGAATTTTAGAATCATATTTTGCAGCAGTATAAGACATATATTTCTACGATTATAAAAAAATGAGATATTCTCTTTGGTACCCTTGTACAATTGGCTTTTCCTAATGGTACCATTACATTATTGACTTCTATCCATGGCGCCCTTGTACTTTTGGCTTTTTCATGAAATGCCACTTTATCAACCAAAAAGTTAGTATCTGAAATTCTTAATGATAGCCTTGTCAGTTAAATAATGAAGGGTACCAATGAAAAAAGAGTACCGTTGGCAAAAGTTAAAAGTACAAGGGTGTCATTGAGAATTTCCCTAAAAAAAATATTAATTTATAATATTATTAGGATCAAATATTTATATAGGATTTTTTTTTAAAAATTATTATCTTATTATTTAATCAAAACTGATCATTTTTTAACCGACCTAAATTGAGACCGAAAAAAATTATTAATTTATCAAGGTTTTACTATAAATCCCACTATGAGAATTTGTCTTGGTTTGATGAATATTCCCGTACAATATGCACAGTACAAGTGAAGCTCAAATTGTACTGCAACTCAAACTCAACGGATACCTTAATTTAATTGTTGGATCTGTTAGAGCATCTCCAAGAGTCTCTTAGCTCACTCCTAAATATATTATAAACAATTAAGTTCTTAGCAAGTTATTACATTGATTTGTGTGTCAACTCCAATAATGCTCTCTATTATGACTCTTTATTTTATATTTTATTCATATTTCAATTTCATTTGGACAAACAATCAATAGATGAGAGAGAAGAACCACTATTTTACTAATAAAATATTAAGTTAAGAGCTACTAGTTGCTCCTAAAATAGAGGAGAGAGAAGAAGCTCTTAACTTTTTAAAGAGCCTCTAAGAGTCTCTTGGAGCTTGATTTTTATTCTCTCTCCTCATTTTTTGAGTTAAGAGCTACAATAGAGAGCCCCTTGGAGATGCTCTTATAGTACTAACTTATATGGTGTCCAATCATTCCTAGAGAGTCGTGTAGCGATGCTGCACAAAGAACGATGCAATATTTATTGAGTAATTGCATGGAATCATCATGCTAGCTAGTGGTACTGGTACATATATTTCTTACAAGAAATGTTGGAAATAATATGTACTCTATTTTGACAGTATGATGAATGCTCTCTGCCTCATAGTCAAACTGATACACAAACTAGTTGCACTGGCACATGTTAGGCCATTTAACTCCATCGTGGTAAGCAGTAGTAATAATTTCACTAATTACTTCTTCCGGTCTATTGTATAGGGTATTTGATTTTTCTGCACGTAATTTTAAATGTTTCGATTACATAATAAAAATTAGTAATTTTTAAAATTTTTTTTGAATAAAAATATTAATATTCTATTTTTATTTGGAAAAAGAAAATTTAAAAATTAATAATTTTTACTATATAATCAAAAAACTTAAAATTACGTGCAAAAAAGTCAAATGCCTTATATGAGTATAATTTTTTTTTGTTCGTAGTCAGTACAGTAATCACCTGCGAGGGAAATTAATGTCGAAATTGTTAGACAATCTGTTTATGTAGATGTGTAGAATTGAACAACAAATGACTTCAAGGCACGACCAGATCGCTTTCCTTAAGGCTTAATTCGCCCCTCTAACTGGTGCAACAAGGTTTAGGCGAATTTCCTCTAAGATACAATGAAGTCTGCAATATTCTGCAATTTGCACTATTGCAGAATATCCTGGAATGGTTCTGTGTTTTTCTGAATAGATATAAGATCTTTAGGAGAAGGGGAGAAATTGAGAGAAAAGATAAAATCCAAGTTCCAGGATGTCATATATATAGAACCGAATAGTTGTGACCATTTACATGTAACCGACCATAATTGTCATCTAATCAGATCAGTCACATCTCAACTGCTATCTATTGATTAGCAGTTGCTATCTTTCAGTTATTACATATTTAATAACTGAAATATGAACCATGACAGATATTAGTCACACACTCATTTCTTGTCTCATCCATCTCCAATACTCTACTGGTCTCTAAATCAAATCATGTAGTTAAATAACTAACTTAAAACTGAAATTTGAAAATTATCCAACAATCCCCCACCATTTTCAAATTTATTTGACACAACAAATAAATAATAATAATAATAATAATAATAATAATAATAATAATAATAATAATAATAATAATAATAATAATAATAATAATAATAATAATAATAATAATAATAATAATAATAATAGATCTTATATCATTCCAGTGAGTTCAATGCATTGATGAAGATGTCATATCTGACTTGAATCTTCTCTTAGTGAAACACGTCAAAGATAGCAGAATAAATGGTAGTAAAAAACTTTGAACCATATATCCTATATGCATATCCGGACTTGTTACACACACTGAACTTCGCTTCACATAACCATTCAAATTTTGACGACACATTAATAGGCCTTGTGTCTTGTATCTTATTTCATGAGTGCTTTAGAGTCAAGCCATAAACTCAACAGAAGCGGCCTCACTTCACACTCACTAGGCTGACTTATCAAGTATGCACCATAAAACATACCAAAGTTATTCCTTTTATAAGTCTGTTAAGAGTATTAAAGCTCACCCTCCTGAGAAACTATGGATACCAAGCATCTACAATTCCTGGGATGGTAATATAAATTTATTTGATGCTTGCAATCACATACTAATGAGGTACTTTGACTCATTGAACTCGAGACTTATTATTAGTAAGAGTTGAGTTGAGGTTCCATCATTGGTCATTTCTTAATAGCAGGCTTTAGACCCATCCCTTGTGATGTTTTAACAATTAATTCTCTAGGGTAGTCCTTTAGTTAAAGGATCAGCAAGATTTCCAAATGATCTTACAAACTCTATGGTAACTACACCATTACAAATTAATTGTCTCACGGAGCTATGTCTCAATCCTATATGTCTTGATTTTTCATTATAGGATCTGCTATAAGCTCTTTCAAGCGCTGCCTGGCTATCACACCTAATAGAAATTGGTGCCATAGGCTTAGACCATAGAGGTATATCGAACAAAACATTTCTAAACCATTCCGCTTCCTTACATGCAGCAGTCAGAGCTATAAATTCAGATTCCATAGTAGAATCTGATATACATGTTTGTTTTCTGGATGCCCAAGATATAGCACCCCCACCAAGAGTGAATATAAATCCACTGGTAGATGAATGATCTTCATCTTGGTTACTTACCCAACTTGCATCGGTGAATCCTTCTAAAACACCGGGATATCCTCTATAAAATATTCCCAGATTTTTAGTCTTTTTCAAGTATTTCAAGACACGATGAACTGCATTCCAATGCTCATTACTAGGACAACTAGTATATCTGCTAAGTTTGCTAACTGCAAATGAAATATCGGGCCTTGTACTCGTCATGGCATACATTAAACATCTAATCACTCTAGAATACTCTAACTGAGCAATGGATCGTCCTTCATTTTCATGCAACTTAATGCTATTATCAAATGGTGTGCTCACAGGTGTACTTTCCAAATGTCCAAATTTTTTCAACACTTTCTCTATGTAATGAGATTGTGTCAAAATTAGACCTTCATCATCTCTTATAATTTTTATTCCTAAAATAACATCAACAACACCTAAATCCTTCATCTCAAAACATGCAGATAGAAGAGCTTTAGCATTTTGTACTTGTTCAAGATCAGTACCAAATATTAACATGTCATCTACATATAAACATATGATGACACCCTTTCCATTAATGAATCTAGTGTACACACACTTGTCTGATTCATTAATTTTGAAACCATGTGAAAGAATTATTTGATCAAATTTTTCATGCCACCGTTTTGGAGATTGATTAGGTTCATATAAAGATTTAACAAGCTTACAAACTTTGTTTTCTTGTCCTTTGACCACAAAACCTTCCGGTTGCTTCATATATACCTCCTCTTCCAAATCTCCATTTAAAAATGTCGTCTTTACATCCATTTGATGAATGACAAGGTTGTATATTGATGCTAGAGATATCAATAATCTGATCGTAGCTATTCTTGCGACTGGTGCATATGTATCAAACACATCAACGCCTTCCTTTTGCGAGAATCCTTTAGCCACTAACCTGGCTTTGAACTTTTCAACGGTTCCATCCACTCTTAATTTCCGTTTGAATATCCATTTGTTACCAATAGGTTTACAACCTTGAGGCAAATCTACCAACTTCCATGTTCTATTTCCCATTATAGAATCCATTTCTTCGTTAATAGCTTCGTTCCAGAAAGACGAATCTCGAGATTTCATTGCTTCCTCAATTGTTTGAGGATCAGAATCTATATCAAGAATTATTGGAACAGATTCAGTCATCTCATCTCTTGAACCTTCCACCAGGTACATATAGAATTCTGGTCAATATGTTTTTGCAGTCCTGGCCCGTTTACTTCTCCTTAAATCAGGTTCTTCTTTATCATTATTTGAAATCTGAGTGTGTTCTATTGCTATATTATTTGACTTAGATACAGATCTAAATCTGTTCTCGTCAAATATAGCATCACGAGATTCTATAATAGTATTTACCGAATAATAATTATTTGGTTCAACTACTAAAAATCTATATGCTTTAAAAACATATCCCAGGAATATACACTCTACTCCTCTTTCACCCAGACTTTTTCTTTTAACTTCTGGAACCCTTACAACAGCCCTACAACCCCATACCTTAAAATAATTCAGGTTGGGTTTTCTTTTCTTCCATAATTCATATGGAGTAATTTTATTTCTTTTTGTAGGAACCCTGTTCAGAATATGGCATGCTGTTAGCAAAGCCTCACCCCAATATCCATGTGAAAGTCCAAAGTTTGATAACATTGAATTTATCATTTCTTTCAATGTTCGATTCTTCTCTACGGCAATTCCGTTCAGTTGAGGACTGTATGGGGCCGTGACTTGATGTATGATTCCATTTGATTCAAAATAAGATGGATCATAATATTCACCACCCCTATCTGTCCTTAAACATTTGATTTTAGCTTTGCACTGGAGTTCTACTTCTGCCTTATATATTGAAAAATAATGCATTGCCTCATCTTTAGAATTTAGGAGATAAGTATAACAATATCTACTATAATCATCAATAAAAGTCATGAAATATTTCTTTCCTCCTAAAGATGGAGTAGCATGGAAATCACACAAATCACTATGAATTAATTCAAGGATTTCAGATTTTCTTTCAACATTAGCTAAAGGTTTCCTGGAAATTTTGGTTAGCATGCAAGTTGTACATTTATCCATCTTTAAATCAATTTTAGGAAGTAAATTTAAATGTACCATATCATGCATTCTTCTGTAATTAACATGTCCCAACTGTTTGTGCCAAAATATACTTGACGACTCAACAAAATAAGCAGAACCAGATGTTTTATTAATAACATTAAGTTTGAACATCCCTTCATACAAATAACCTTTTCCAACAAACGCACCACCCTTCGATAATACAAATCTATCAGCCTCAAATACAAGTTTAAAACCATTCTTATTAAGGAGGCAGCAGAAAATAAATTCCTTCGTATTTCAGGAACATGATACACATTAGTAAGAGTGAGAAATTTTCCAGATGTGAACTCTATTTCAACATCTCCTTTGCCTTTGACTTCAACAGTAGATGAATTACCCATGTACATGATTTCTCCATTTGTTTCTGGAGCATAAGTTTTAAAAAACTTTTTATCTTTGCATACGTGCATTGTTGCCCCAGAATCTATCCACCAAGAATCGCTATCTTCAAGTACATTTACTTCAGAAATAACAGCAATATAATTTTCTGGTTGCTTGTTCTTTTTCTTGAGGAAACGACAATCTCGTTTGATATGTACCGGTTTTCCACAATGATAGCAAGGGACTGGCCTCCTTTTCTGCCTTTTGTTGTTGTGATGCTTCGTCTCTTTCATTGGCTGGTTACCAGGCCTCTTTCTTTTGCGAGAATCTATAGTAAGATTTGACAAATCTTCCTCCACATTATTGATCTTTGATATCTCTTCCTTACTTTCTTTTCGCAAGTCCTCTTCAATACGCAAATGGTTCCCCAACTCTTCAAGAGTAAGGTTTTCCTTTTTGTGTTTGAGAGCATTCCTGAAATTTTCCCAAGATGGTGGCAATTTGTCCACAATAGATGTGACAATTATGTCCTCATCCATTTTCAAATTATGTTGGGAGAATTGATCAAGCATGATTTTAATTTCACTAAATTGTTCCATAACAGTACGAGAATCAATCATTCTATAATTATTAAACATGGTAACAATAAAGCGCTTACTTGTTGCGTCTTCTTTCATGTACCTGTCCTGTAGTTGAGTCCATAAATCCTTTGCAGTAGGCACATTATGATAAGCATCAAAGAGAGTGTTTGACATCGCATTAAGTATGTGTCCTCGGCATATATCATCATCTTGGTCCCATTTCTGTCTCTCCCGTGTACGAGCCAAAGATTCATCCTCCACTTCTACATGCCTCGGAGTATCGATGACATAATAAACCTTTAAAGTCTTCAAAAGGAAGTAAAAATTTTTCTGCCAACGATAGAAATTCCCCCCATCAAAACGTTCAAAGCGATCGAAATCCATAGCCATATCCCTTAAGGTAGAAAATGTTGAAGCCATTGTTGTATTGAATTAAGCCTTAAGAATGTTAGACAATCTGTTTATGTAGATATGTAGAATTGGACAACAAATGACTTCAAGGCACGACCAGGTCGCTTTCCTTAAGGATTAATTCGCCCCTCTAACTGGTGCAACAAGGTTTAGGCGAATTTCTTCTAAGATACAATGAAGTCTGCAATATTCTGCAATTTGCACTATTGCAGAATATCCTGGAATGGTTCTGTGTTTTTCTGAATAGATATAAGATCTTTAGGAGAAGGGGAGAAATTGAGAGAAAAGATAAAATCCAAGTTCCAGGATGTCATATATATAGAACTGAATAGTTGTGATCATTTACATGTAACCGACCATAATTGTCATCTAATCAGATCAGTCACATCTCAACTGCTATCTATTGATTAGCAGTTGCTATCTTTCAGTTATTACATATTTAATAACTGAAATATGAACCATGACAGATATTAGTCACACACTCATTTCATGTCTCATCCATCTCCAATACTCTACTGGTCTCTAAATCAAATCATGTAGTTAAATAACTAACTTAAAACTGAAATTTGAAAATTATCCAACAGAAATTGTCATACCTTTGTATTTTGATTTTAATTTTCGATCAAATATTTGATTTGCATTATTATTATTCGGAGATATTTGAGCAGTTTCATAGACGTACCGTTATATATGGTTCACGATTCGTAGACTCGTAAGCTGGTAAATATATCATTCGCAATACTGTACATTTTTTTTTCATGATTGACACCTTTTGATATAATGAAATACTAACGACATTGTTAGGGAACATTTTATGAGCTGGGGAAAGAGTGCAAATGAGTTTGTGGAACTTGCTGTCCAAAAGGACAGTATAAAAAGATCGATATTCACATACAGATAAACTACATGTAGTGTTCTTTTTGATTTCTGTCTTTCCCCTCAAAAAAAAAAATACATGTAGCGGTTGGCTTGGTCGCTTGGAGCTACAAACAAGTGATTACTTATGAATAAATAAAGAAAAAATGACATTTTTATCATAACTTTTTTATTTTTTTACCAAAATAACGAATGGCGGAATGAATGACCAATATTACCAGCCCATTACGCATCTTTAAAATGCGTAACAAAAAAAACAAACTACCTGCCTATTAAGCATTTGTAACTTGCGTAATAAAAAAAAACCTGTTAAGTACTTCCCACATGCGTAATATATTCAGTAGCCGTGTGCCAAATACGTAACACCTTAATACCCATACATGAAATGCGTAACAGCTTAATATTTGGGGTTAAATAGTTTACATTCGGGGTTAAACGGGTCCCAATATTTGGGGTTTAGAAATATTAAATTTTTTTATTAAAATTTTTAAATTTATCTGTATTCCCTTACAGGTTCAACAATTAATTTTTGGGGTTCAACTTTTCCATTTCGGGTTTTAGAAATATTCGGAATGACGAATAAATCGTATAGGGACTTAGGGTTTAGGGTTGTTTACAACCCTAAATCCTACCCTAAATCCTAGACCCAAAACCCTAATTTATCCTGATTTTTAAACGCGTAGCATTTAAAAATTAGGTCGCCGGACTCGTTAAAAAAACAATTTAAATTAACCTTTTGATTATACATTTTTTAATAGTGTTTTTAAATATATATTTAGCAAAAAATAAAAATAAAAAAAATTAATACCTATTACCCCAATGAAAAATGCGTAATACCCTATTACCCATCTCCCAAATGGGTAATAGCTACTATTACCCTTTTACACAATGCGTAACATGTCCTGAAAAAATGAAATACGTGTATTACTTTTTCACGAAATGCGTAACATCTATTACCCTTTCCTAAAATACGTAATAAGTTGGTATTTTTGGCCACTCCAGTGCGCGCGTGGTATTCTTGTTACCTAAATTAAAAAATTCGGTAATCTTGGCCTTAACCCATAAATAAACGATTTACAGCTTATGTCTTGTCGTTCCAGGTTTTGAATAAGTGATTACAAACAAAGTGATTACTTATGATCAGTGTTCTAAAAAGCGGGCTAAGCGGCCGCCTAGGCGGAAATACACTACTAACCTACTCGATTTTCTACTAATCGGACTATTAAGCGTTTTTTGTAATTAAGCGGGGATTAAGCGGACATTAAGCGGGTTTGATCGAAATTAGGCGGGTTTGACCAAATTTTGAACCTTAAAAATATATTTTTTTATTTTTTTTCTTTAATTATTTTTCGAATTTTATATTATAAATGAATATATGTATTAAAATTTAAACTTGTATAATTCACAACCTCTAAATATATAATTAAATAAATTAAAAATATTTATGTATATATTCACAATCCGCTTAACGTCCCGCTTAGAAATCCGCCTAGGCGCCCGCTTAGCCCGCCTAGGCGCTAGAAGGTCCTCCCACCGCTTAGAACCGCTTTCCGCTTTTTACAACACTGCTTATGATTTATACTGATGAGATAACTCAAGTGTTTAAACTTATCTCTTATCGTCTCAGATTCTGGATTCGATTCTCGCTCTCCCCGAAATTTATTGAAATTTATTGAGAACATATACTTACTGTAAGACATACTCCCTCCGTCCCATAAAGTTTGAGCTGGTTTGACTTTCACGGAGATTAAGAAATTTACAATTGACTTGTTAAAAAATGAGTAAAGTTAGATGAAAAGTGGGTAAATGGTGAGACCTATAAATATTTAAAAATAGATTTGAGATAGTGGGAGTAAAGTAGTGGGTGTAATAGTGTTTATAGTATTTGTTTAATAAAAAAGGATAAAGTTAGTGGGTGTAATAGTGTAAAGTAGTGTTCAAAAATAGTATGTATAGTAGATTCATTAATTTTGGGACGTCCCAAAAAGGAAAGTGTGTCAATCTTTTTGGGACGGAGGGAGTATAAGGCTGCTTTTAAAAAAAAAACGATTTACGGTTACAATTGAGCGGAGTTACAACTCAAAAGGTGTGGATAAAACCAAAAATTTTAGTTAGAAATCAAATAAATTTATCCAAGAGGGGCAGGCAAAACTAAAGTTGAGTTTGCTAAAAAGGAAACATGACATGAGGATATCATTATCATGATAAATATAGATACCAACTGTTGAATAATGCAAAGATACAGGCCACATTTACATGAATAGTACAATGTACTTGATGAAATTTAGAATCATTGCTACCAATTTATTGCTACCCTACTGCTTGCTGGGGATTGACATCTTCTTCTCACTCATCATCACCCTTTTGCCTCTCCATCTCTGCTTAATTATATGATATCCCCTTTGGTTTCTCCAATCATCTTTGTGTGTGTGTGTGTCTACAGCCCATGCCCTGCAACATTTCATCATGTTTAAAATATATCAATTTCAGTTTTGATTTCTCGAAATGTATTGACATGTTATATCAGTGACGTTACGACATCTCCGTCTTGCACATATTTTTCTCGAATATATAAGATGTACGTAGGGGTGTTCGACAAATCTTATTTCTCGACAATAAAAAAATCTATCTATAAAACGAAATGGTTCCAAACTACAGAATACTGACGAGCGTGCGATGAAAGTTCGTTGAGTGGTCTTCTAATATTCCAATCCATGCATAGGACATCTGTTAATCACACGGTTAATTATTGGTAAGATCCCCAAACCAGAACGTGTTTAGGCTAATGATCCCAGATCATACCTATAGATTTCTTTCTGATCATGGGGTGGAATTGGATGAGAATTTGCATGTGGAGTGGATGATTTAAAATTCAGTGATCTGTCCACGTAAATGGGTTACATTTACAAAATTATTATGAATAGCCAGTCTCTCTCTGACTTTTTACATAGTACATGCTAATTCATTCATTCTTCTGATTCAAGGAATATATTTAAGAGAACCACGTTACTAATTATTATTTCCTTTAAAATCAATTCACTGAATACAATACTATATGCAATGCATGCCATAAAGCAGCAACTCTGTATTGTCATTCTCAAACACTATACACACACAATTAAACGAATATAATAATGTACTAACTTACAACCAAATTTTATGTCACAGATCATATAATATTTGCAATTTGCTAGTATAATTTATAAGTTAAGTAATTAATTAAATGAAGTATAATTAAATAAATGAAGTACAGCTTAGTTAAAGTGAAGCAATCAACAGACCATAAAAGAGGATGTGTCTTGGCTGCCAAGTCTTTCCCACCATGCATGTTTCTTTGCTGAATTCTGCAGGAACAAACCATTAGATATAACAGTTCCAATTAACATATACTTAGTTTTATACTTGTACCATGTGATGCAAGAGATGACATCTCAAATTCAGCAAACCCCCTGGCTTAGAATAATAACATTATTAACTAGTCTTACAAACTAGCTTAGTGCTTACACAATCTCTGAGTGCCTTTTTGGAACCTTTAATTATTTGAAACCTTTTATAACTAACTTGTAATGACAAGTTATCTGATAGATGACAATTAATTGGAAAGTTGAAAGTGATTGTTAGATGCCCTTAGGTTGGGGTTGGGGATCATGTGCCTACAATTGCATCCTATAATTGTGGGCTGCTGGTGTGCTAGAACATAGTATAAGGATATGGTTGATAGCTATGAACAGTTTCTAGTTTAGCCAGCTACAGCCATCACCTCACGTGATCTCTTAACTTCTCAACGTGCTTATGTATCCCTATCTTCTCCGTATATTCTCAACCTCAAACCTAAACCATCACATTCAAGCTATCAACTTAAACTAAGTACTATCTAAATGACTTCTCCAATATTTCGTACGTACGCATGTTCGAGTATACAGTTAGCTGTAAACGTGTCAAATTATACTACAAGAACTGAAGTCCCGTTTCACAAGCTAAAAAGCCAGTCACATGGCTTTAGCATGTTACTCTGGAAATAAACTTAAGACGACATTTCTGAATCAATAACAGTACTGCATATAAGTATTAACAGTATCATTATCAGTTAATCCATTGACGTGACTAACCTAAGCTTGGTATGATATCATATATGAGGAGATAAGAGCGAGAACCCACAAAGAATGGACTGCTGATGGGTTAGAAGCAGACAGTTCTTGACATTGCTTTAAGTGGTGGGAGCCCTTCGCTGTAGATATCGCAGAGTCACAAGCTATAACAGCTATTCATTTTAATTTGTACAACATTGTTATAGTTATTTGACAGACATATTTGTATGAAATACATATTTATCGTAAAACCAAAATTCACGACAAACTAGAGTCTTTCTACCTTCTGTATCATAGCTCTGCTTTCTTAAATAACAAACACGAAGCGAATAGTTAATTAGGACACAATATACTATGCTTTGGAAGGACTGCTTTGTTTAGGTAATTTGGCTGGCTAGAGTAATAATTTTGCTACTTTTTATTCTTACACTGCAATTTAACAGAATTATGAAAATCCTAAATAACTTGATACAAGTGTACAGAAGAACAGTATATTCATAATGACCAGAAAGAAAGTAGCATGTAAATGTTTATTTTATAATACCACAAAATGTACAGAAACTTTAAACGGTAAAAAAGAAAGGTGTTGAAACTTACAAATCTGTGTAGACGATGCTAGCTGTAAGTCAAAAGTTGTTCCTCCATGTTTCACTTCTAGGAACTAAACATTGCAACAGCTGTGAGCATCAATTGACATTCATTAGAGGCATGGATTCAAGAAAAGTAGGTCTTTAATGAAGTTGTAATGAAGTTGTTGCATGAAAATGTCATGTATACTCCGATAACTAGTCCTACCAAGAACTGAATAATTAACATCTCACGCAATTAACTAGAGCTATACTACATCTGCCTCCTGGAAACCAAATTTCCCAACAATTATTCAGACAAGCTCTATGACCTTACTGGTTCTTTATCCTCGTTTTATTTTTCACCGGTCTCATAAGTAATTTTGTTGATATACAATCATACAGTTGTGCTATTTAAATTAGTGACCATTACCAGTAATAAAAAGCAAAAACTGTGTGTAGGAACCCTAGAAGTCCAACCTATTCTATGCTAGAAGATGATTTACCATCTAGCATTTAGTTCCAGGACCAACAGACTAGATTCTGGACCACAGTTATTTCAGATCATACATACCATTTCAGCACAAAGATTTTGTTAGAAAAGATGCCAAGTTAAAAGGGGTATGCTACACTTTTGATCTCCAGGAATTATATGCTACTACTTTATATTTTATACAAAAATATTGCGTCTTTTGTGTGATGCAAATCCCAGTTTAAAATATATATTTCAGGAGAGTAACTAATCACATTCTCATTGCAATGACATATCTCATAAAAAAGATGTTCTGAAAGACACTGATAGTTCCCGGCTGTAACTCTGTAAGGACGTGGCCAAAAGCTAGCAACATGATATTTAGACATGAAAACAGGTCTTAGCAAATTCACTGATCTACCAAGTTCAGGATATGTTAAAACATTAACGTAAAAGAACTTGAGGTTAATCATAATTGCCATTTACTTGATGAAATTACCAGGCACAGGGAACTGCTCGTACAAGTTGCAGGAGTCTTTAGCAATGCTCATATACTCATCAGTGTTACATAATGCTGTCACATTTCAGCAGTCATGTATGCGAACCTTTAACCTTGGTAACAAGAGGTTATATAACCCGTTTTCTTCTATATGTTTGCTTAAGTTTAAACTACTGTTATAATTCCACACATTTAGAGCCCTCATAGTAGGGAGAGAGGTGTATTTGGGCAGCTTCAGTCACCTACCTCCCAGTGTACGGAGGCATTTATACAAAGTATATTATGCATAAAGAGGAACAAGCAGATGCCTAGTATAACACACATAAATAAAATTTAGCTGATGTATCATGCGTAAAAAGTAAACTTGAACCAAATTAACAGCACACCGCTCTGTTAGAAAATTACATAATTTCTGTTAGTTATGCATTATATGAAACACATGTATAGTGAAAAAAATAACACGAAACAATTTTAGCATTCAGTTCCTCCCGACCTCCCCTTATGCAAACAGGTGAAAACATGAAACTCTGCATCAAGGGTAGTTTGGTGAAATGGGGGAAGGGAATGGTTGAAAAAGGGCTTTGGAGTTTAGACTCTGGTGCCTTGCCAGTACATAATCCACTTACCCATTTCTTGCACCCTCTGACAATCTCCACATGCCCATGTAGAGAGTTTCAGAATCCAGTCCCACCACCATTATTTTGTCCACATGGAAGTGGGAAGAAAATGACAGTATAGATCTGACCCACAAATTCACACCAGATCTGACCCACACATCCTTTTTATATATAACAAAATACTTTATAGAATAATATATACTTTGCCACCACAACCCTCCTCCAAAGTTAGAATAAAAACCCTCACTACAACGCTTCCCCACCCTTCCATAACAGATTGCACAGTACTCTAAATGTTACATACATCTCCTTCTTATTAAAACCATTCTTGTGAAAGCTATAACAAGCTTTTTCATTTACTAACAAAAGAGCATGCTTCTTGGATCTGCAGAGTCTCTACACAGTTAGCATTTAAGGTCATTTAGAAGCGTATAAGGTGGGGGATATATTAGAAACTGTAAAGAGCTGGCTCCATTCCGTTTCTTCATTACAATCTCTTTTGGTTTTCAGACAACAGTTGGCTACCGGTTCCGGAAACTTTTTTATTTTATGCTAGTGCTCCTAGTCACAAGTCATATCACACCTAATAAATTATTCATTCAATATCTTATACCTCTTCAAGTCCATTCCATCTTCTCTAAAGTCACATAATATATCATTTCACTTGCACAATACTCAAGGGTCCTGTTAATCAAATCAGCTCTAATCAAAATCAGATGATACAGCGACTGCGTATGCCATAAATTCTCGTGATCAGGAAGAAGAAAACTCGCCCTATGTGTGTGTGGTAAAAGAAGATTTTAAAAGGAAAGGCTGGCTAAGCTTATACTTACTAAGCATTCTATAGGAGAAGTAGAAGTTAACAATGTCTACAAAGGTTTTACATTCACTAACAGATAAAGAAACAGATATGCAGAACCAGCTTGGATGCATGAGTGGAATATTTCAGCTCTTCGGTCGCCAATATTTTCTTACTGGCCGAAGAGTCAATGGCCACAACCACAAAAGACTCCCATCAGGTACATATTTCTACAATTCCTAATATCAATTTTAGGTGCTTTTTAAATATAAAACTGTGAATGTTTGAATGATAAAAAACAAAATCAAACTAAAGACAGCTTCAACTTAAAGTAATACCTTTTACAGTTTTATATAAAATTGCATTAATCTTAGTTAAGAATTGTTCCATTTTGAGACATATTTTTGTTGTTCTGTACTCCTTTCTCCTCAATAGCGCGGGTTCATAAATATGTCAGTTACCTGTTTGTAAGAGGTGCATTAAAATTTATTATACTTCTATTTTTCTCATACGTTTCCTTACTCTCTGTCTGGAGTTAAATTTAGTTAGGAATTACACAATTTATATGAATGCTCAGTAAAATGTTTACAAGTTTTCTATGATCAATCAAGAAATGATGAATATTGCAATATATAATGACTTAACATGCATAGACATGTTGATAATTTCTGATCAAATGCCTAGGTTAAAAGAGAGTAATAACTTGGTTATGCATGTATATTTACCGTTATACGTGCATCCCTGACGGGTCTTTGTAAATGTGTGGAGACTGGAGATCCCACGCTTGAGCACCAAAATGTCTTCATCGCTATAAATCTGATGTTTTGTATTTTATACGCACAGGTAAATACGTCAACAATGTAACAGAGAAGAGTGGGGCAATGCAGGAAACACCGGTAAATTCTAAACTTCAGCAACACAAATATTTTATCATAAGCAATCTTCCTGGGATAGTTTACTTACAGATGCAGAATACATATTTAAAACAGGTAGGAAAAGAGAAGCTAATGGCCACTGTTGAGCCATCACGTACATCCTTTTCATCCTCTTGTTCCTCATCAACCTTCTCATCAGCTGATTGGAATAAAAAAGCTCAATCAGAGCCTTCATCATCCTGCCAAAGTAGCTTTAATAAAATTACATCTCCGCCATTGCACACTAGACAACCAAGTTCCTCCCCCCACTTGTTGCCACAATCCCTTGATATTCGAGATATAGTGAAGGACTCCATGTACAGAGAAACAAACCGATTATCTGTTAAAACCACAAAAGAGAAAGTCGGGGTGCAAGCCATGAAGCACATAGATTCCCCAAGGCCTTTTCAGCAGCATAAATCCATTAATCAAAAAATTACCAGGAATGATGGATCATTGCGCACTGTTGGGAAGTCTCGAGGTGCACCCCGCACTGCCAAGGAACAGAAGTGTGGTTCTCCAACTCTGACACCAAGAGATGCTCCTCGGTACTCTTATGATGAAAGAATTTCACAAGATAAACTGAAATCAGCCGCAAAGTTCAAAGAACTTCCGAGGCTATCACTGGACAGTAGAGAGCGTTCCATTAGAAGTTCTGCCTCTCAATCAAGATTAAATAATCTGCCTAGTGAAATATATGCCGAAACTGGGATTTCTAGGCAAACTATCTGCCTAAACCAGGAGCCTGGAAGTAATAAGCGACCATCTGCCATTGTGGCCAGGCTGATGGGTTTGGAACCAACCCCAGATTCCATTCCAACAGATGAGAGTCAAATTTTACTAAAGGAAGATTCTGATGCAATTTCAAGAACATCAAGAATATACGACAAAAGCAAGCAAAATCAAGTTACTGGATCTCCGATAGTGTCACGGATTTCAGGATTGAAATATGATAACCCACTCAAGAAATCAACCTCAAGTTCAAAATCCCCACTGGAGCCAGCTCCATGGAAACAAACAGATCGCAAAAGCCTCCCCCAGAAACAAGCATCTAAAATTCAAGAAGCTCTCAAAAACTCTCCTCAAACATCACCTTCTGTTTATGGTGAGATTCAGAAAAGGTTGGCTGAAATTGAATTTAAAAGGTCTGGGAAGGATCTCAGAGCTCTTAAACAGATACTTGAGGCAATGGAAAACAAAAGAGAGAAGTTAGAGAACAAGAAAGAAGCGCAGGCTCCATACTTTGATTTTCACAGAAATGAATGCAGCCCACCCGGCAGCTTTGATCGCGCATTCATACAGCAGAGGCAAAGTAAAAATCCTACCTCGCCCATCATCAAGGGGTCTAGTTCTCCAAAACGATATGGATCCCAGATTGTGATAATGAAACCAAATAAACAGACTAAGAAACCTGCAACTAATGTTGACTGCAAGCCAGTTCTTCATAAAAAATGGTCCAGCGACAATGCACACAACATATTGGAATTAGTTGACAAGCGTAAAGCTACAGATATTACTCTGAAAAGAAATCATCCTAGAGATGCTTCTAGTTGGCCCCAACCTCCCAACGAAATAAAGACAAAGGTTGGAATCCTTAGATCATCGCAACATCAGAAAGAGCTTCAGCACATTGGGGGAGATAATCATGCCAGTAATGCAAGGAGCTCAAGGAATCTGGGCCAAAGATTGCATAAGAAGGAGATTGATAAGCTTACCTCTTTGAGCACCCAACCACCAGATCCACGAGCGTCTAGAAAGCAATCAATTATGCACCCAACAGAATCAGGCTCGCCAACAAGAAAATTTCAAGCAAAACCAACCTATCTACAGCAAGATATTGACCAACTGAACTGGTCAAGAAATGAAGCAAGAAACTCGAGTCACCAAGGTGATACAGTTTCTATGCAATCAGGAACTGGTATTAGCCTAGATTCACAAATGGGGACAGAAATAACATGCCAAAATCATATCGAGCAGATGACTGGTCCTTTCCGACCTAAAGACCCTAATAAAGAAGTGAGTGATTCAATTTTCTATGTCATATAATATATGCCATACAATATTATATAACATACTAACTGATTTCATATTTCCTGTCCAGGATTTTACAACTAGGTTGCCTGAAGACGTGTTAATTTCCGAGCTTGCGACAGTTACACCGGAACAACCGAGTCCTGTCTCAGTTCTCGATATTAATTTCTATGAAGAAGACGTCCCATCTCCTGTAAAGAAGAGATTAAGTGCTTTTCAAGGTTAGTTTCCTATTTAGAGTCAAACTCCTGTGCATCTCCACATTCGACTTACAATTTTTATACTGCATAGTGAAAAAAACTACTACACAATGATTTATTCGCTATTAGAGTAATAAGTAACAGAAAAAGAGTAAACATGAGCAAGAATACAGCTAAATGCCTAAATGACAGACTTCATGATGCATAATAGAAACAGATCTATAGTAAAAAGAGCTTCATTAGACTGCAACAATTTGTTGTTTAGTTATTGAAGTTATTTCTTTCATTAGTTCATCCATTCAACAAATAAATTGTCAGCCAAGACTTCTGACCTGACTGTAAGTCAACCAATAATACACCACTAGACCAACTTGTTTGCGTAGCATGTTTGTTCGGTACTGTTAAACAATGCATGATACAAAAGATCATAGACCTAATAATTTGTTGAAAAGCACTTTCAAATATGAGCATTTACTCAAAAGCGAGTTGTATATACCATTTACTTAATCACAAAATACAATGCCTGACACTGATTCTATCTGCTCAGATTACAATACTCGGAATAGTAACGAGGCAGAACTGGATGCAGAGTATATAGATCACATAAAGAACAAAAGATCTAGTTGCAGCTACAGGTTGGATCAGGGAGAAAACATCGATCACTTAGTTCATAAACTTCAACTAGTGAACATTCAAGATGAAGCTACCAAAAATTGCATTATATCTGTTTGTGATGACAACAATTCCGAACACAGATACATTGCCGAGATTTTAGTAGCAGCGGGAATACTTATGAATCGTGGCTCCAACTTGACAGCCATTCAGCTCCACCCATCAGAACTACCCCTCAATCCCAAATTGTTTCACGTGCTAGAGAAAGTGACATGGGACACCAAGCTTATAAAAGAAAACCATGAAAAGGATGCAAAATCAAAATTCAGTAAAGCAATTCAGAGGAAACTACTGTTTGATGTTGTGAATGAGATTCTTGCTCACAAATCAACTTTGGTAGGTTCACTTAAACCATGGATTCACCAGAATAAGCTAGCAGAAAATAGCATGAGAGGAGATAAGCTTTTCAAAGAACTGTGCTCTAAAATTGCTGAAGAACAACCTGCTACACACTCCAAGGTAGTTGGTGATTATGACAGCATGACAACAGTCTTAAGTGCGGACATGAAAAATGAATCAGAATGGGCAGCTTACAGTTGTGAGCACCCAGGAATTGTGTTAGATATAGAGCGAATGATCTTCAAAGACTTAATTGGTGAGGTTGTATCTGGTGGGAGAACTGGTCCGCGACTGCAGTCCGGAACACATCGTAGGGAATTATTTCCCAAGTAGCATTATACAATCTGCTCAGTATTCTTCATTATCAACTAATGCTTCTACCTTTTCTATATTTCCACCTTCTGTGCCTGCTCAGTCCAGTAGCACAGAGACCTATGCGATGTCACAGCTTCGCTAGCTACAGATAGAACCTTTTATAGTGCCAACAATACAAATTTTACAACCTTAATATACATGCATATATATAAAAGATTTTGTTTCTTTCTTGTTATGTGTAAACATAATGCGAAAAATCTTCGATCCTGAATCATTCCGATTGTTTAAACAGATTGGTCAAAACTAAATAAGATGAATCTAAGAAACAACAGCATATGTAAAAAGACTTGAAGAATCTACATTAACTCGTCAGAGATAAGATGCTTAGAGCATCTCCAATAGGGGTTGCCAAGAGGTTGCCAAGTCCTATGTGGCATGGCACCCTTGGTTGCCCACCTATTGGAGGATCAATGTTGCCATTAAGTTGCCAACCAAAGTTGCCAAAAGTTGGCAACTTCCCCATTTAGTTAAAACACATACAACTTCCCAAAAGTGTATTTAACTTTACCTTCTTTTTTATATCCCACATTTTATTATCTCTTTAAATGTTTTTTTCTTTTTTTTCTTCTAAATATCTCACATATCTAATATCATTAATGCACATGAGAAGAAAAGAAAAAAATATCATTTTTTTGCACTATTTTTCATTTAATCAAATGATATTGATGTAAAGATAATATTATTTTATATTTAAAAATTTAAATCATTTGATATTTTATATTAATGTAATGTCAAAAAAAGGAAAAAAATCATTACGGGAGGGAATTAAGTATTTTAAATATCCAAATTTTCAATTTTATCTAGAATATATAAATATAATATGTGTTTATAAGATAATATAAAATTAATGTATGGGACCACATTGCCAACTTTTAAAGTTGCCAACTATTGGAGTAGATTTGTAACAAAAGTTGCCAACAATGAGATGGAGGAGAGAAGAAATAAAAAAGTAATATATATGATGATGTGTTAGAAGTTGGCAACTAAGTTGGCAACTTCTATTGGAGATGCCCTTATGCAATAGTGGGATAATTAATAAAATTGTTTTATAGGCTTAACATCATTAGAATGATATATATACTCCTAAATGAAAAAAATGTAATCTTCTACAATTTTATATTAGAAATTATCTTTTTAATTTATTTATGTTCACCTTCAAAAGTTCAAGTGGGTAATTGGTTGTGTAATCATTACACCCAGCCAATGACACCACATCCAAAATCACATATTACAAAACACTTTTAAAAGAACAATATATTTTAATTAAATTTAATACTTATTATGTCCAACAGTCCATTTTAAATTCACTCTTAATCAATAAGGATGAAAATTAGAACCGGAAAATAGCATATCTTCACCACAAAGGACAACAAAGTCACTTTTATATTAGTAATATCATGTCGGCAGCCAATGTAGTGGCATCACTTACGCAGTTACGCCTATAATAAAAATACGAACATCATTTATATTGAAACTCAATTACATTTGAGGATGACAAAAGATGTAAATTTTATTCCTACGAGAAAATTAACCATTAGGAAATTAGTTAATACACAAAACATTTATTAGTAATGATAAACAATAATCTAATGATCCGCTGGCTTCTGCTAAAGACATGAGGGCAATAATATGAAAAAGATTTTAAAAGAGTAACACTAAAACATCTAGGAAGCTTAATTATCTACAAGATCAAGCCAGAAAGACAGAAACACACCAAGAACATCTTTAAGTCACAATTTATTGCTGCAGAAACAACTTGAGGATTTCTCATTTGTTCATTATAGAAATTTCTTTGTCAATTAATATCTATTTAACTAAGCTCCCTTTTAGCACAAAATCATAGGGAAGAAGAAGATGTAATGGGAAAGGAAGTAAAATGTCACAGTGATAAAGACAAAACTATATGCATGCCAAGTGGTTTTCTTTATTCGAAATTTAGAGTTAAACTGGTATAAGTAACTTGCTAAATTAAATTTAACACAGGATAGAATTTCCATTAGGAGCATGTAATCATTTAAAACTTCAGAGTCATATTATAAAAACAAGATAATGAATTTGCACAATTATTTTGGTAGTTGAAACAGCTGCAATCATAAGAATAAGTATGTACATTGTAACTAGAAATATAGTCTTATTCATTAATCCAAATACATTCAACTATAGACTGATATAACTGAAATATTTAAAAATGAAGAACCCTAATTTTATAAATAGAAAGAGACATTCTGTCATAATTGCATCTTTTATCAACACCAAAAAAAAAAAAAATACAGTGAGAACGAAAATTACCTAATATATATTGTTTTTGTTGCCGGCATCAATGTATTTAAATTAAATTCCTTCCGTGAGATTTGGTTTCATCATAAAATGCCTGCGGCCTGCGCATGTTTAAACATGATTAGGAATACGAGTTGATCATTTCAAATATAAAAAAAGAAACAAACATAAAAAGTGTATACAAAAACATTTCTTGCCCTGAATGTCCTATTTTTTTGTCAGCAACCATAGGAAAAAAGAAAAAAGTACAAAAAAGTACAGCAAGAAATGAAATCAGGAACCTCTAGTGACAGAACACCTTCTTCTATCACTATAAGAATACAACATTTCATTGGAAGACTATATATACTAAAGGTGTTTTGGGGGGGGGGGGGGTGGATATAAAAAGTGATATTCCAAATTAGAATCACATATATTGGAGTTCAAACATTTATTAGGATCACGTACAATGGCGTGCACGTTCATACTTATATTTTGATGTGAATTTCAAAAACATGCAACCATTTCTGTTTCATCTGTACTTAGAGATAATAGAAAATTTTACGCATTGAATAAAGTAGTTAAACTTCGAACCAAGCTTTATTTAAGAGGCTAATATTGAACATTTAATAAACAATTGAAACTATCCTAATGCATTATCAAAGAGGCTAATACTAGTAGTGATAGATTTTCTTGAAAACTGTAGGCATAAATCTCCAGGAATGTCACTTCATCATGGTTTGTAATATCAGAACTCCCTGAAGACACACTCTAGACTAAGATACTAGCTCAAATGTAGAGAAAGTGAAGCGATTTTCATCAGATCAAACGAAAACTGTTTAAACAACTATCCCAGAAGAACAGGAAGAAGCAATCTCCAGAATGCCATTTCATCATGCTTTGTTTCATCAAAACTCCTTGAAAACATACTTTAAACTAAGATAGCCCAAATTGTAGAGAAAATGAGGCAAGTTTCATCAGATCAGACTAAAAATGCGTGAAGAACGGAAAAAAAAATCTAGGAATGTCACTTCATCATGCTTTGTTTCATCGAAACTCTCTGAAATCAAAATTCAAACCCAACGAAATACTAGCCCAAATCAGAGAAAATAAAGGCAAATTAATTTCATCATATTAGACAAAAAATGCAAGGAGGAAGAATAATAACTACTTGAGCAATGTTTTAAGAGACCAAAGCAACAATAGTTCCTTTTCTTTTTTGCCAAAAACAAAGTGATCGTGTGGCTAATTATCCCAATATCATATACTTATGGTGCCACTGTCACCCTTATATTTGTTCCAATTACATGCGCACTACTGAAAAAACAAAGAGAAATATAAAGGAGAAGAGTCAAGAACATAGATCTAAGAAAATACCAATAGAAATAAAGTAACAGAGAAGCATATAAAGGATGAACATAGGTATGATTCACGCATGACTTGTGAAATTCATACCTTTCTATGTCTTGTCAATACTACCACCACCGCAGCTGTTGCAAATTGAGCCACCTTGTAGTTGGAGTGTTGCAATTGTTGAGGTTTTCAGAAACTATTTAGGGCAATCTACTTTACTTGCAGTAAATGCTACATATAATTATTTCCTATATACGATAAGCTTAAAAGCGATCTTTTTGGTCATTAGTTGCGGGGGGTGTTGACCCTTGTAATAAAAATTCTAGACAGGTCTAGGGTCCGATACTTGACAACTACAACTACAAACACTAATATAATATTTATTCTTAGTAATGTGGTAAGACAAGGTCTGGGGTTCGATTACAACTACAAACAGATAATCTTATATTTGTTAATTAATACTAGAAAAGGTCTAGAAAGGTCTGGTGTCCAATACTTGGCAACGACAAATATATGTAAATAAAATTAATTATCAAAGCTTGGCAACTACAACATTTTTAAAGTAATACTACGAAAGGTGTACAATAGACCTAATATTTGATACTTGATACTCAGCACCTACAAAAAATAACATAATACATATTTATTAATAATTTAATATACAAATAAAATAAAACATAAATTACCTATACAGATACTTGAACAGATCATAAAGTAAAATACAAAACACATAGAAAATTTTACAGATATTTGAATGAAGAAATCATATTTAAAAATCTGAAATAAGCACGGGATTCCTATCTTCTAAGCCTGTTCAAGATGGCATCGCTCACTTGATTAAGAAATTAAACTCACAATGGAAACTAATCCAACTTATCCAAGTGATCCCGAATTTGGATCAAGGTATTGATTATTATTATATTATACTTATGTATGTAGACAAATTAATTGTGATAAATTAGTAAGTTAACAATATTAGGAATAAAATAAATGTTCCAGTGTCTAGTTTTGGTAGTTGGTAATTGCTAGAAGTAGATATCGTTCAACACTCGTTTTCTTTTCGTTAAGATTTACTTGATGTCTAAGCTTTAGGATGACTATATATAGATGTAAATCATTATTCTAAATATTTGAATCATAAATTATTGAGTAATCTTCATTATTCTAAAGATTTGAATCATACATTACTGAGTATTATTTGATATAAATATATGGAGTTATAGTGCTTCTCACAATTCTTGGAGAGAGGTTTTCTCCCACCTTATCAGACTCGTATCATTATGCATGTGCATACTTTGATCTAACCAAAAGACGTTGAGTTTTAGAAATTTATAATCAAAATTTCCTATTTTAGTATTCCTCCGGTTACAAGCAACCCATTATTTGCTCATGCGCAATTAATGTTCCAGTTTCATACTGACTACTAATAGTGTTTTGGCTCCGACTTATTCAAGAACTTCTAAGTTCAAACTAAAGATTTAAGGAACTACATAGTAACAGAGTTTGCAAAAGTAGTTTACTAGAAAAAAATGGAGTAGAACCTTATTCGGTTCTTCTTGCCTGAACTTTAAAAACATAAGTGGCGCACTAACTCCTGGCATCCAACTAACAGTACTAAATTGGCACTCAGTTTCGTTTATCCTGACCTAACTCTTATATCGTGTGAAGTTCAAACAGAACTCATTAAAGTCAGTACTATCTGCAGGTCTAATAAAGTTGCCGAGTTCTTTTCTCTTTTCAAACAACAGCGTTATACTCTCCTTTTGATTTACTTCTGCCCATTTTAGTCTGTAAGTGGCTTTATTTTTATAGAAGGCAATAGCATTGACTGCTTGCTTAAAAAAAAACTATATTCCAACAACTCCTCGCTGCAGAGTGTAGCTCAGTTACTGAAATTAAGGCCAGTTACACTACATATATTTCATTTTATAAGATAAAAACTTCTGCCCCTTTATAACCATATCAATAGATCATTTATTTTTACTGAATAAGGTCTTCACAAAACACATGCCAAAATAAATATTAGCTCCCACGATGTTCCAATTATGGAAAAAATAACAAACAAGTGTTCAAAACTATGGCAAGGATAAACATAGTTCAAGTATTTAACCATGTAATATAAGTGAAATGAAACAGACCTGATTAGGTATTAAACCTCAAACTATCTTGGTAACTACTTCAGAGACTCGGAGGCTTTGGAGACTTGGGGAGTAAGACAAGACACTGCTCCAATAATGAACCCAGAAAGAGCTGTGCATATAGTGTTCCATTCGGCCAGTCTTTAAGGACCCAATCTCTGGTTCTCCCATCTCCAATGCTTAAAACACTTTTTAAGTTTACTATCGCTCTAGCTAGGCTAAAACCTGAACTTTGATTATCTAAAATAATTTTATTACAAGGTCAATATGCTTCAGTATTCTGTAACAAACTTGTAAAGAGATACAACAAAGACAAGGCCTGGTTATAAATTACTCATTATAAATGCACAGACATGACATCCTTGATGATTAAAATTAGCGCAATACATTTCCACTGTATTATGGATTCTCTTTGTAATATATGAAGTCTGGGTCAGCATGTTTGTCTAATCATAGGTATATCTCATGGTTTGCAAGTAATTTACAAATACTTTAAGCTTTCAAAGTTTTACTTACTGTGTTTTCAAAAGTTCATGCACAAAAATCAAGTAACCCATTTATTAGTTAAAACGTAATGTGCTATTTTAAAATTATTCCTTGGTCTATTTATTGAAGTTCTTTATAAAAAAGAGAGACAAACATAACTAAGGTCATATTAGTCTATTAAACATGTATTACATTTTAAAAGATGACAAAACTACATAGTCAGCCAAACAAAAACTCACGTTCCACTGGACATGGTATTACTAAGCAAAAACATGAAGTTAAGAGCTGTCCTCAACACAAAGCTGCTTTTTATCAAGTGATTCCCCAAAAATGAAAATAGAAGGGAAACAAATAAAATTTCAATTAAAAAGATCTCAAGGGTACATTACTAATAGTGACATACCTCAAAACTTGCTAACAGCAGGAACTTACCCGTCTACAATATCTAACTTCCATATACAGACATCTTTAAGGCCAATAACTGTCACTATCCTGAAAACAGCATCTGCTGTCATTTCCCAACCAAGTATAGTACAAATTCTAATTAAAGAAACCTAGTTTACAAATGAGCCAGCTCATGCTGATTTTCTAAAGACGCTTTCAAGATTTGTTCTGCTCTTCTTTTCCTGTCATCCTTCATGTTATCAGTTTCAATGGAAGAGGGGTTATTTATAACTTGTTCCTTGAGTATGCTTGTCGATGTCCCTACAGGGTTCTTGCTAGTCTGCAGCTTAAATTGAACAGCAGGTCTATTATCAAGTAGAGCCTTTTTCCTCGTCTCTTCTGAGTCAAATGCACGGCCTTTAACTGAATCAGTAGCTGGGGCAGATGCTTCAAGTACAGTTACATGGTTTGCTGCACCTGGGTGATTTAGCACCGCATCTTCCTCTGCGAATTTTGCAGGAAGAATGACCAGAGAGACTTGTTTCTCACTAGAACGTAGAGGAGCTGCAAGGAAAGGATTACTATCTGCTGCTCGTTTCGAAGTAGAAGCATTGCCCTTGTCTACATATAATGGCATCTCAGACCCATTACAATCCAACAGCCGATGCATATATGACAGGGAAGCTTCAACCTTTTTCGAATTTTCAATGTGCCCAGATTTATCCATATCCCCGTCACCTACTCCCTTACTCTCCACAGGCAAAGACATATAGGTTTCAGGATCAGGAAATGCAGGCAACCATGCAGGTATGTGTTCATCCGGGGGCGATCCTCCAGTTTTAGAAAAACTCTCTGTCAGCTTCATCTCTTTAACAACCGGAAAACTGGGAACCGAATATGCAAAAGGGACCCTCTCAGAAAATTCAACATACTCAGAAATCTCCCTAACAATCCCTGACCCCGTAACACCACGATCAATTTCCGAAGCACCAGAAAAACCCTGGGACATACCCAAATCTTCCAACCCTTGCAATACATCAAACACATTACACTCTGTCCTACCCGACAAATTCGCATTAGAAACGGCAACCTTTCCTATCTGATTCATATACCTAACAGCAATATCTGAAAGCGTATCCAACGCAGACTGCTGAAACCCTTGAAACCCAGAACTCTCACACACTTGAGCTACAGCCATCTTAGCAATAGCCTGTACAAATTCATCATTTCTCGAAATCCTACTCGGTCGATTACTCCTTTCTACTACCTCTTTTCCATTCTCAGCCACCACCATTGCTCATATTCAACACTCCATAACAATCACATTATAAACTCATCATATTCAACTTATGACAGCAAATTATTGCTTAAAATTCAATCTTGATCTAGATACAAGCATAAAATAATGTATCTTGATTTAATACAATCAAATCTAATGTAATAAACCCAATTGTAATTGAAAAGAAGGTTAAAGATTCAAAAAGGTCTTACCTTGACAATTATAGACAAGTAGGGTTTCAATTAAGCCCAGTAGGAAGACATTAGGAACACAGTGAAGCCCTAATTGAGAAAAAACGAGACAAAAGTGATGTCTGGAGGGTTTAATTTGGTAATAATTCAATTAAACCCTAGAAAACCCCACAAGTTTGGTGTGTGTATATGCGGGAGAGAGAGAGAGAGAGAGAGCGCTCTGCCTATTGCCAAAAAAAGAAGAGAAAGGGAGAGCGTACAAAATCTCGGCGAGAAAGTGCGAGAGAGAGATCGAGATGCGTTAAAGCGTGGGGGTTAAATGGCTATTTAAAGACTTTGTCCGAAGCTAGTGAACTGTCTTACAAAGAACTATACGATGTCGTTTTGAGGTAAAAACCCCACTAGTCCGTTTTTTAGTGGAAACTCTCCCCTAACCAAGAAACGTTTATCATCTTAGTAAAATCTACATAAATTTGAGTTAATTTTTTAAAAGAAATAAAAGCAGCATAAATTAGTGTAATAAGCGTATAATATGGATTATCAATTCGTAAAAATAAACTAGTTTATTAAAAAATATTTGATGACGTTATGAATAAATAAAATATATTTCTATTACTAACTGTAATGTTATCATCTATTATATATATAATATAATACCACAAGCTTGGTTTATTTCAAAAAAAAGAGATAATAGCTTGGTTACTGTATTTTACCCAAGTTTATATACATACACACCAGATGAAAAATTACCAGACAAATTTTCATTCAACTATTTATTTATTAAATCAGTGTTCGGATTGATGTCCGATTATTTTAAATTTTATTTTCTTTGAAAATAATAATTTAACAACAAATTTTTACTAAAAAGAAAAAGGAATCTAAGATGTATCTTAGGTATCATCTCTAAAATTCTAAACATTTTAAAATAAAACTACGTAATTTTGATCATGTATGGCATCCAAAACTTTACAGTTAATTAACCATAATTTTGTATAATATTTTAGGAATGATACCTAAGATATATCTTATGTCCCCTATTCCCTTAACTAAATAATAATAATAATAATAATAATAATAATAATAATAATAATAATAATAATAAAAGGATAGACAATTTGAAATATATTTCAACTAACTTTTTTTGAAATATTAAATAAAGTTATTTTATAATATAAAAAAATGTTCATATTAAAATAATATCTAAAAAAGTTATGCATATTAAAAAAACTATATGTATCGGAGCAAAGTGATTTTATTCAATCTATACTATCTATCTTCTATACTATTATATTAAAGCCGAAACATTGAAAGTTTTGGTTTTCGGTTTGGTTATCCTAAGTTTTGGTTTTCGGTTTGGTTATCCTAATTATTAAAATAAATAATTAAATTACAAAAACAACTCAAAAAGCTAATTACTAATGTTAACGTAGTTATATTCTGATTAAAATTCATTCATCCACTTCTACTTGGACTCTTTTTTCTGCTCCAACAACTCAATTATACATTTTTTCTAAAAATTTTACTTCTAATTAAAACACTCTACCATTTAATTTAAAACTAATATTACAATAATTAAATAATTAAATTAAAAAAACAATTCAAAAAGCTAATTACTAATGTTAACGTAATTATATTCTGATTAAAATTCCTTCATCCACTTCTACTTGGACTCTTTTTTCTGCTCCAACAACTCAATTATTCATTTTTTCTAAAAATTTTACTTCTAATTAAAACACTTTACCATTTAATTTAAAACTAATATTAAAATAATTAATATATATCCAAAATATCACACCATATCTTTCCGTAATTATTTTTAGTAGTAATTTTTGTAATTAAATCATGGAGTACTTTTTAATTTAAAATTAATCTTGCGATCACTAATATACACCCAAAAATATCTCACCATATATACAAATCATTATTTTTATTAATAAATAACAATCGTTAGATCTAATAATAAGATATATTATATGATTAAATTAATTTACTAAAAATTCAAAGTTCAAACCCGTTAACGACATTTTTAATTTATAATTTTACAAAATAAAATTTAAACCATGCATTTCATTATATAAATTTATATTAATTTAAAATTAAAAAATTATTAAAAATAAGGATTATATAAAAACATAATTATAATGTTAAATAAATTTTATAACCTATCAAAAGAAACCCGTGCTTCGCACGGGTTATAAGCTAGTACTATTATATTAAAGCCGAAACATTGAAAGTTTTGGTTTTCGGTTTGGTTATCCCATTTATTTTGGTTTTCACAGATAATTAAATTATAAAAATAACTTAAAAAGCTAATTACTAAGGTTAACGTAATTATATTCAGATTAAAATTCCTTTATCAATATTGAGCTTCTACTTGGACTCTTTTTTCAGCTCCAACAACTCAATTACCCATTTTTTCTAAAGATTTTACTTCTAATTGAAACACTTTACCATTTAATTTAAAACTAATATTACAATAATTAATATATATCCAAAATATCACACCATATCTTTCCGTAATTATTTCAGTAGTAATTTTTGTAATTAAAACAAGTTACTTTTTAATTTAAAATTAATCTTGCGATAAATAATATACACCCAAAAATACCTTACCATATATTCAAATCATTATTTTTAGTAATAAATAAGAATCGTTAGATCTAATAATAAGATATATTATATGATTAATTTACTAAAATTCAAAGTTAGAACCCGTCAACGACACTTTTAATTTAGAATTTTACAAAATAAATTTCAAACCATGCATATCATTATATAAATTTATATTAAATTAAAATTAAAAATAAGGATTATATAAAAACATAATTATAATGTTAAATAAATTTTATAACCTATCAAAAGAAACCCGTGCTTCGTACGGGTTATAAGCTAGTATTATATAAAAGCCGAAACATTAAAAGTTTGGTTGGTTGGTTGGTCGGTCGGTACGATACCTGTTGATTTTACTTATTTACCCTTAGTAAGATAAAATCCATCCTACCAACTAATCAATTTCCTTTTTCAGGTTAAACATATTATCTTTTCTATTTATCAATAACTAAATAATATCCTTTTCAGGTAAAATACAATATCTTTTATATTTTATCTAACTAAAATTTCTCCATTATTAATCAATTTCCTTTTTCAGGTTAAACATATTACCTTTTCTATTTTTCAATGACCTGAAAATACAATATCTTTTACATTTTATCTAACTAAAATTTCTCCTTTTTTAAAAACACTACAAACAATTTTGTTTAATAAAATAACATAATTACATTATGATTAATATTAACTAATCAATTACCTTTTTCAGCCAAAACACGTTACCTTTTCTATTTTCTAGAATCTCTCTTTTTCCAATTATATCATGGGCGGTTACCTTTTTCAACCAAAACACGTTACGTTTTTTCTTTTCTTTTACTAAAATCTCTCTTTTTCCAATTATATCACGGGAATTTTGTTTAATAAAATAACATAATTACATTATGATTAGTATTAACTAATCAATTACCTTTTTCAGCCAAAACACGTTACCTTTTCTCTTTTCTCTAATTACAATATCTCTTTTTCCAATTATATCATGGGCGGTTACCCTTTTCAGCCAAAACACGTTACCTTTTTTTTTTCTTTTACTAAAACATCTCTTTTTCCAATTATATCACGGGAGTTTCTATTTAATAAAAGTAAAATAATAATATTATAATAATAATAATTAATCGATTACCTTTTCAGCTAAAACGTATCATCTTTTCTATTTTTTCTGATTAAATTCCCTTTTTTCTAGAAATATCAAGGGCAACATTAATTTCTCATTTTCTAAAAAGTAAGAGTAATTTTATTTAGTAAAATAACATAATTAAATTTAATTATTATAAACTAATCAATTACTTTTTTTTACATAAATCATGTCATCCTTTTAATTTACACTTACCTTTCTATTTTCACTAACTAAAATATCTATTTTCCAATTATATCACGGGTGGTCTATATAATACAATAAACTAATAATATTATAATATTAATAATTAACCGATTACCTTTTTCAGCTAAAACGTATCATCTTTTCTATATTTTCTAACTAAAATCCCTCTTTTAATAGAAATATCACGGACAATATTAATTTCTCCTTTTCTAAAAATATTACGAGTAATTGTATTTAGTAAAATAATGTAATTAAATTATAATTACTATAAACTAATCAATTACATTTTTCATCTAAAACATGTTACCTTTTTTTATTTTCTCTAAATAATTTCTTTTTTTTTTCTAATCATATCACGGGCATTTTATTTAAAAAAATAAAATAATAATATACTAATAATTAACCGATTACCTTTTTCAACTAAAACCTATCATCTTTTCTATATTTTCTAACTAAAATCATTCTTTTTCTAGAAATATCACAGATAACATTTATATAATTATTATCAAATCATCTCATATAAAAATTTAAGCCTCCAAAATTCATGTTTTAAAAAATTAATTTAAACTAATAAAAAAATTCATATAATATTAAAGAAATCCGTGCATCGCACGGGTTTTAAGCTAGTATCTTATAAAATTTTAAGTGGCGAAAAACGTGATGAATCCCATAATTTCATACTATTGAACTGTAACAATGTAAAACTTCATAACTCTGACAATGGAGTTGGTACCACTGCTGCCTATAGACTTCAGCCTTTCTCCTTTTGGACAAGCCATTTTTTACCTGTCTCAACGTTGATTATGTATTATATTTAATTGAGATTTTGAGGGATTTTAGAAATCTAGGCGTATTTAATTTGGATTTTTTTAAATCCATTAAAATCATGAGATATTCAATTTGGATTTAAAATGTCATTTAAAATCCGAGGGTATTCAAATAGGATTTCAAAAATTATTTTAAAATCTGGGTGTATTCAATCTGGATTTAAAACAATCCATTTAAATCTGATGGTATTCAAAAATCCATGGATTTTTTAGATTTATTAAAATGGTGGATTTTGGTGGATTTGCTAGTTGTTTTTATAAGTTTTGAAATATTGCAAAAATCAATGAGATTTTGATGGATTTCTAAAAAAACATTTCAAATCTCAATCATCAATTTTACAAGTTCTTTGTAGAATTTAAACAATTTGTGGATTTAAAAAATTCATTAAAATCCATGGATTATCAGAAATCCATTAAAATCTCAGTTGAATACACGTAAATAGTGTTGGGTTTCAACCCAATATGATGTTATGGGCTTGGGTGGTCCAAGATATATATGGTTAAGATAATAATTGTATGTGTAGACAATTATTATATATGTTATGTAACACCCCCATATCCGGGGTCAGGGATTGGGTCGTTACGGTCTCATAACTTATACATAATACTTGACTTGAGTCCAAAATCAATAAGTAGCATGCTATGACCCCACAATAATAACCACTCACACACACACAGTTATAGTCCCAGAGATGAAATTGAAATAAGTCTTATATTAAAGGGTTTACGAATAAAAGTTGTTACAATCCCAAAAGGATAACATCATAAGTTTAACAGTTTTGCCGTTGATTACATTAATTATACATATAGTTAAACAGGAAACAAAAGTTGTCTAACTAAGCTACCTCAGCAATGGCGGCTAGCATCTCAGTGGGGAGTCCGGTGGGTCGGGTAACCCGCTTGCGCCGAGTGCGCCTGACGCGAGCCATCAGTCCTAGCTGTTGTTGTGACATAATATGAACAAAGCAAGGGTGAGCAAAAGCCCACCAACGATAATATAACTGAACAGTGATATATATATACAGCAGTTCAAAATATCCTTTGAAATCATATGCCATGCATTAATGAAGTTATTGCCAGTATAATATAAAGGATGAAGTTACCAGGTAACTCAAAGTATTTGTTTGTAGAAATATCTCCTACATCAAAAGTAAGCGAGATATTCTCATTGTCATTAAAAAGAGGAACTTGCATGAAAAGATTGCAATTCCAGTTATAAACACTTTTCCAGCTCTGCCAACAGTAATCATGTTGCAGGAAATAAATAAGTTTGGATGATGAACCAATGATGGAGTATTCACCGCGCCCGCTGTTCCAATCTTGATGATCAGTCGAGACCGTACAGCTCAAATTAGATTTACTACCGGTAGAAGGAAGAACTGACGGCTTTACTTGTCTACCGCCCTACTAGCTCTCCCCGGCCAACGGTTGGGCCAAAGGGGATGGACCGGCGCTACTCGGCCTCTTACACGACTCCTAGTTCAAATAGAATTCACGATTCTGAATGTAACGTTCGTCTCCCTTTCCCCAAGTATAATACTTGTTGATAAGACTCCACAAAGTAGTCGTATCTAGTTGGAAAGGAAAATTCACCAATAACTTCCAAGCTATTGCTTGGTAACGAATATTAACTTGTTCCAACAATTTTACCCCTCGAAAGATGAGAAGGTACACAATGACTTAATAAGTCAATAGCACCTGTAACACCCCCAGATCCGGGGTCCGGGATCCGGTGGTTACGGTTTCCAATTCTGTCCACAACAATTGAACTTTCCTTAACATAAAATAAATTACGTCTCTATAACCCAACACAACAATATAAAACACACCCGTTATAATCCCAGAGATGAAATCAGAGTAACAATCAAATTTTATTAATCACATTATGAGTTCTTACAATCCAAAAGAATTTCAATATAATTACATACTCTTTGCCATCCATTTACATAAGTCATACTAGACCATATTCTTGGTACTGAAAGAATAAATATACCCTACCAATAGCTTCTTCTTTAGCTCTGGTAGTCTCATCGTCCTCGCCCGCGTCGAGTGCGCCTTGTGCGAGTCATCTGGTCTAGCTGTTGTTGTGATATAATAATAAAGCAAGGGTGAGCAATAGCCCACCAACAATAATATATAACTGAACAATAATGTATAACAGTTCAAAAGTATCTTTCAAACCATATGCCATGCATTTACGGAAATGATGCCAGTATAATATGAACGATGAAGTTACAAGGTAACTCAAAGTATTTGTTTGTAGAAATATCTGCTGCATCAAAGTACGCGAGATATTCTTGTTGTTATCAAGAAGAGGAACTTGCAAGAAAAGGTTGCAATTCCAGTTATGACCCTTTTCCAACTCTGCCAACAGTAATCATGTTGCAGGAAATAAATAAATTTGGATGATGAACCAATGATGGAGTATTCACCGCGCCCGCTGTTCCAATCTTGATGATCAGTCGAGATCGTACAGCTCAATTTAGATTTACTACCGGTAGAAGGAAGAACTGACGGCTTTACTTGTATACCGCCTTACTAGCTCTCCCCGGCCAACGGTTGGGCCAAAGGGGATGGACCGGCGCTACTCGGCCTCTTACACGACTCCTAGTTCAAATAGAATTCATGATTCTGAATGTAACGTTCGTCCCCCTTTCCCCAAGTATAATACTTGTTGATAAGACTCCACAAAGTAGTCGTATCTAGTTGGAAAGGAAAATTTACCAATAACTCCCAAGCTATTACTTGGTAACGGATATCAACTTGTTCCAGTAATCTTACCCCTCGAAAGATGAGAAGGTAAGCAACGACTTAATAAGTCAACAGCACCCGAGTTGCGAGTGAAGAGAATACTTTATGACCGGGAAGTCGACAAGATAAATAACATTTTCCAAGTAAGGTTCCCTTATTATTAAGGAGATAGACTCAAAGAAGAATGATGTCTGAGAACCTTTCTTGATATAGGATTAATAATAATATGACTCCGAACTATTTTTCGTAATATGAAGAAGATAAACCTTATCGAGATTATTCTAAGTATGGAATAAATATTCAGAGAATATTTATTGAGTTAAAATATTTAAAGAATATTTGGGAATATGAAAGAATGTCTTTAATCAAAGTATTTCTCAAAATAATCCCTGAAGAAATATCAGGAGAATATTTATTGAATAAATAAATATTTAAATGAATATTCAAAACAATATTCATTAATTAATAAGACCTGAAAAGAATATTTAAGGTAATATTCATAATTAATTAGGAATTTAAATGAATATTCAAAAGTAATATTTATTTAATGAATAATATCCTAAATGAATATCAAGTAATATTCATTTAGTAATCCAAGCCTTAAGGAGTATTCGATAATTAAATCAAGCTTCAGATTAATATTAAAATAATATTCATCAAGTATTCAATATCTTAAATGAATATTCAAAAGTAATATTTATTTAATAAAATAATATTCTAAAAGAATATCCAAATAATATTCATTTAGTAGTCTCATCTTTAGAAGAATATTCGAAATAATAATCGATAATTAATTCGACTCTGAATGAATATTGAGAAATATTATTCGTTGAATAGTTACGTTCAAATAATTATTTGAAGTAAGGATCGTTAAAATAATTAGTCTCGAACGAATATTCAAATAATATTCGTCGTCCAAATAATAGAAAATATTTACTTAAATATTTTCCTCCGAGGTAATCTCGATATATCAAGGAATATTGACTCCCGGTCTATTTTTGATTAATAGGATGTATACGCCCTTCTATGAGGGTCTTACAATAACCGGCTTATAACTGATATATAACTATCTAGCTTATAAGCCAACAATAACATTCAGGGAACAAGTATATCAATTCAACTTGAAAGTAGGCATGCATGCAATGGCATATGTATATCAGCAATCATATATATATATTTATTCAATCACAACAACAGCCTAAAAGAAGGGAATTGAAACTTGCCTGGTAGTCGAGTACGGTAAGGGGTAGTGGTAGCGGGTCCCGGTTCAGCTTGGTGATCTATAAATAGCCAAGGCATTCGGGATTAATCACTTAACATATTAAAAGTTAAGTTATACTTAATTCGAAACACGTTCTCGAGTTATCTCGTTATACCCCTTTTAGTGGATTACTTTTATCACTGATCCGACCCGACATTCGTTCGTTAATACGACATGTCATTGTACTCATACTTGGGACATACTTAAGTCATATGAGTTCTAAGGTCGATCGTTACGAACCAATACTATACTCCGAGTTTTATCGCCCGTTTTCTAAGTGTTTTACCGAAGTTATAAAAGAGTCGTCTTTTAGGGGTTCGTTCGCGTTTAACCTCGACTCGAACATTTTTAATAAATCGAAAAATGATCCTTTTGACATACGGTCTTCTTTCACACCTTCCTTTTTACCTCTAGTATTTATTTACCAAGATTCGCCATGACGTTACATAGTTTACGAGGGTTCAATTTCAGTTACGAATTCTCGTTTACGGTTTCGAACTACTTTTAGTATATCGGCCATAACTCCTAAACCGTAAGTCCGTTTAACACGTTCTTTATATCAAAACGAAGCTTGGAACATTACCTATCCTAACATGGCAGATAAAGTCTCTGGACAGTAGGGTTTTGACATGGAAAATGGCATACAAAACATGGTATTGTAAAATCGGGCATTATAACGGCTACGTTTACGCGTTTTCCAAAGTTTTTACACTTTATCACGATCACCCCATGATCAAATCAACCACTTAAACACATGATAAACATCATGACAAGATCAATAACATCTCCTTATAACCATCTCATGGATCATCCACCATAATCAACCACAAATCCATGGATCTAAACCTATAACTAACATATCAACCACTAATCAACCAATCCTTCTTATTACTCATATAAACTCAAAGTAAAAGCTATAGTTTAGGATGTTTATACCTTCCTTGAAGTATATTCTAGCCTTAATAAGCTTGGTATGGTCCTTGGATTGCCTTAAGCTTGCTAAATCAATCATGAAAACAAGAAAATCAAAGATTAGTTTTCATTAAAACACTATTCATCCTCCTCTTTGAGGATTTATTTGAAAATGGTAAAAGAGGAGTTTGGGGCTAAGATTTCTAGGAGATTATTTTTATGAATTATAGGACTTACCACAAAAATTACAAGATCAAACAAGGAGTGGAAGCTTGATTTCCTCCTTGGAATTAAGAGAAAGCCGAATGGTGTTTGCAAGAGAGGAAAGGAGTTGGTTTGCTTGCTTTTGCTCTCATCCTTGTCTAAAGTGTATTATTGATATGCTTGAATAATATCTTGGTCATAAAGTAGCTTTAATAAAGTGTATAGGTCATCCATGATGCAAGAATCAAGTGGGCAAGTGGTGGTTTAAGTGGTATAATCTTGTACCATTTGGTTTGTTTACAATCTTGCTAGTTAGCATTGTAACTAGCTTGGTTACTTGATCCTATCCACTTGCACATGCATGTATCTTGGCTCACTGCTTGTTTCTGTGTCCGGTTATTGCCCGTTTCGATTGATCGTTCGTAGGAATATTTCACGGATTTCTAATTAGGGTTTACCGGGAATCCTTTTTAATATTAATACTTTCATTCTCCATCTTTCATTCTAACTTTCCAATTTATATTCCTTAAATCCATTCGTTAAATACTTAAGGCTATCAGTGTCCAGGGAACTCTCGGAGAAAATAAAAGTGCGGTTTTTCAGAATCCGACAGCTTTTACATACACTTATTTTCCCCCTGGATCACTAATACGAACTCGGAAATCCGTTCCGAATGCTTCTATATAGTGTCGTCTCATATTATTATATACTCCCACCAAAACACTATTCATTCTGTATTCTTTACTTGTTCTCTTAGGGTGGTACAATTGTCCGTATTCTCTTTCGATCGTTCCGTATCCTTTTTACGGAACTACTGGATTAATCGTTACCGATCTGGATGACATGAGAATATTCTCCTGCTTGAAATTGCCATATCTTATTCCCTTAGAAGATAGATTATTCTTACCTATGTTGTTACCCTTTAGCATTCTTCAAGACATAGAAATAATAAAGTCGAATTCCATTCATTCTTTCCAAATATCAATTATTACATTGTAGCCATAACCACTCTTCAGTGGTTTCCTACCTTCATTCTTAAATCAAATATAATAACATCCCAAAATATCAAATCCTCAAAGTTAATATCTCAACTCTTGGATTATAATAATATTTAATCCACTGTCCGGTCAAATATTATACCGAAAAGAATTTGGAATTTCTAAATTCCGATCGCCTCTGCATTCACTTATTTCCTCCGCGTATTACTAATATGACTTCGAAACATCCATATCACGTCCCGTACATAGGGTGGAGTGAAAAGTTTTCCAACTTACAAAATCACTATTCATCTACCAAATTACTATGCACGTACAGGAAACACTATGCACGTACGGGAAATACTATGCACGTATGGGAAACACTATGCACGTACTCATTTCCCTTCAAGGATCCATTAGCTCCTTCCTGGATGGTAGATTATTCTTATCTAGGTCCTCAACCATCGAATTACTCTATTCTGACAATATACCAATGCATCAGGATCATTGTCCAAAGCAACATCCATTCATTACAATCATTGTTCTTTGAAACCACCATTCATTAGAGCTGGTGACCTTGTTGTCGGAATCATTGTTCCTCGTTTTATCATTACTTAATAAAAGTTTTAATTATATCCAAAATTTGGGGTTCTTACAGCACCCGCGTTGCGAGTGAAGAGAATATTTTATGACCGGGAAGTCGACAAGATAAATAACATTTTCCAAGTAAGGTTCCCTTATTATTAGGGAGGTAGACTCAAAGAGGAATGATATCTGAGAACCTTTCTTGATATAAGATTAATAATAATATGACTCGGAGATATTTTCCGTAATAATCGAAGAAGATAAACCTTATTGAGGTTATTCTAAGTATGGAATAAATATTCAGAGAATATTTATTGAATTAAAATATTTAAAGAATATTTAGGAATATGAAAGAATATCATTAATCAGAGTATTTCTCCAAATAATTCTTGAAGAAACATCAAGAGAATATTTATTGAAAAAATAATTATTTAAATGAATATTCAAAATAATATTTATTAATTAATAAGACCTGAAAGGAATATTTAAGACATTAAAAAATTATTCGATAATTAAATAGAACTCTGGATAAATATTTAAAATAATATTCATAATTAATTAGGAATTTAAATGAATATTCAAAAAGTAATATTCATTTAATGAATAATATTCTAAATGAATATCAAGTAATATTCATTTAGTAATCCATGCCTTAAAGAAATATTTGAGATAATATTCGATAAATAAATCAAGCTTCAGATGAATATTAACATAATATTCATCAAGTAATTAATATCTTAAATGAATATTCAAAAGTAATATTTATTTAATAAAATAATATTCTAATTGAATATCCAAATAATATTCATTTAGTAGTCTCATCTTTAGAAGAATATTCAAAATAATAATCGATAATCAATTCGACTTTGAATGAATATTGAAAAATATTATTCGTCGAATGGTTACGTTCAATAATTATTTGAAGTAAGGATCGTTAAATAAATAATCTCGAACGAATATTCAAATAATATTCGTCGCCCGAATAGGGGAAAATATTTATATTTTCCTCCGAGGTAACCTCGATATATCAAGAAATATTGACTCCCGGTCTATATTTGATGAATAAGATATATACACCCTTCTCTGAGGGTCTTACAATAACCGGCTTATAATTGATACGTTAGCTATCTAATTTATAAGCCAATAAACAATCAGGGAACAAGCATAATGATATAACTTGAAAGTAGGCATGCATGCTATGGCATATGTATAACAGAAAACATATATATATATATATATATATTCAATCACAACAACAGACTAAAAGAAGGGAATTGAAACTTGCCTGGTAGTCGAGTACGGTAAGGGGTAGTGGTAGCGGGTCCCGGGTCAGCTTGGTGATCTATAAATAGCCAAGGCATTCGGGATTAATCACTTAACATCTTAATAGTTAAGTTATACTTAAATCGAAACACGTTCTCGAGTAATCTCGTTGTACCCCTTTTAGTGGATTCCTTTTATCATCGATCCGACGCGACATTCGTTCGTTAATACGACATGTCACTATACTTACACTTGGGACATACTTGAGTCATACAAGTTCTAAGGTCGATCGTTACGAACCAATATTATACTCCGAGTTTTATCGCCCGTTTTCTAAGTGTTTTACCGAAGTTATAATCGAGTCGTCTTTTAGGGGTTCGTTCGCGTTTAACCTCGACTCGAATATTTTTAATAAATCGAAAAACGATCTTTTTGACATACGGTTTTCTTTCACACCTTCCTTTTTACCTCTAGTATTTATTTACCAAGATTCGTCATGACTTTACATATTTTAGGAGGGTTCAATTTCAGTTACGAACTTTCGATTACGGATTCGAACTACTTTTAGTAAATCAGTCATAAATCCTAAACCGTAAGTTTGTTTGATTCGATTCTTTTTCCAAAATTATCTACGACTCAAGATCTACAAGGGAATTTTAGATACTTGTCTAGTTTCAGCCACTAGACCTACTGTGATGCATGGTTTTCAATGATTAACGAAATTTTGGCATTATAACGGCTATAATACGAACGTTCCAAAAATCACAATCAACAACCCAAGCCACACCGGGCATCTAAAAAACTTATACACATAATAATCATCTCAAAAAGTCCAGAAGCTACTGATCTTAGCATCAAAATCATCATGCTTCATAAATCCATAAATCATTAACTAAGCATGCTTATAATCATGAACATAATCATAACTAAGCTAAATCATCCAAGAATATTCTTAATCTCAAAACAAGAGCTAGGGTTTCAAGTATTATACCTTCCTTGTAGTATGTACTAGCCTCAAAAATATTTGTATGGTCCTTGGATAGCCTTAACTTAGCTAGGATCAACCATGAAAACACGAAAAACAAAGATTAGTTCTTGAAAACACTATTCATCATCATCTTTGATGATTTATTTGAAAATGGAAGAAAGTGAATTTGAAGCTGAAATTTCTAGTGGATCTAAGATATGATATGTAGTACTTACCCTAAAAATTTGAAGATCAAACAATGGTGGGAACCCCCTTTTCTAGCTCCTTGGTCGAGAGTAGTGTTTAAGGAAGAAAATGGAGAGTTTTTGCTTTGGTTTCTTTCTTTGCTTGGTGGAAATGAATTATTGGATGTTGCCTTAAGATAATATCTATTCTAAAGTGATTACATCATACTCCACTAGCCTAATCTTGGTGCTTCATCTTGTGACAAGTGTAGGCTCCTTATTATGCTCATCCTTTTTGCAAAAATGCATTTACACCACTTAGCTTGTAGTTGACTTACATGTGAAATACTTTGGTTTCTATTACTCCATCCACTTGCACATACATGTATCTTGCTTTCTCTGCTTGATTCTGTGTCCGGTTATTGCCCGTTTCGATTGATCGTTCGTAGGAATATTTCACGGATTTCTATTTAGGGTTTACCGGGAATCTTTCTAATATTAATACTATCATTCTCCATCTTTCTTTCTAACTTTCCAATTTATATTCCTTAAATCCATTCGTTAAATACTTAAGGCTATTAGTGTCCAGGGAACTCTCGGAGAAAATAAAAGTGCGATTTTTCAGAATCCGACAGCTTTTACATACACTTATTTTCCCTCTGGATCACTAATACGAACTCGGAAATCCGTTCCGAATACTTCTATATAGTGTCGTCTCATATTATTCTATACTCCCACCAAAACACTATTCATTCTTTATTCTTTACTTGTTCTCTTAGGGTTGTACAATTGTCCGTATTCTCTTTCGATCGTTCCTTAACCTTTTTACGGAACTACTGGATTAATCGTTATCGATCTGGATGACATGAGAATATTCTCCTGCTTGGAATTGCCATATCTTATTCCCTTAGGAGATAGATTATTCTTACCTATGTTGTCACCCTTTAGCATTCTTCAAGACATAGAAATAATAAAGTCGAATTCCATTCATTCTTTCCAAATATCAACTATTATATTGTAGCCGTAACCACTATTCATTCTTACATCATTAAATACATAAAAGTTTTAATTCCACCCAAAATCTGGGTTCTTACATGTTATGTCTTGATCACTAAGTTGGTAATTAGGTGTCAAGAATTGGAAGACTTGTAGAACAAGTATGGTAAGTTTTGGTAAATAAGTTTTAGATGGGTATATATACATAGTCATATTGTATTTGTTTGATGAGGTGAATACTTAAGAGATGTAGTCTTAGGTATTGTTTGGGAGATGCTTGAGCATAATCTTGATGTTCTTGAGGAGTGGGTTTCTCAAGAAAGGTTTGTTCGGACTCAAGATAGAAGAAGATGGAAGAGATATCGAAATATTGTTTCAATCGCTTGATCAACCAGGTGAACTATTTGGATGATACTAGTGATTTTCTTCAGGAGGCCGAAGGATTGTGAGCAAGGATCGGGTGACTCAACATATGGAAGAGCACTCGTGGTGGTTGATGCACGTGATTTTGTAGATTGGATACATCGTTATGGTGAAGAACGGTGGTTTGGAGGGTCACTATATGAGTTTTAGTGACACTCAAAGTTTTGAAGAGCAAGAGGAGGCGGTTCTTGTTCGAGGGGAGGTGCTAGCAAATGGACGTCGATGGCTTCATGGTTACCGTTCAATCCGATATGAGTATTGGGTTGAAGGGGAGGATTGTTGGGTTTCAACCCAATATGATGTTATGGGATTGGGTGGTCCAAGATATATATGGGTAAGATAATAATTGTATGTGTAGACAATTATTATATATGTTATGTCTTGATCACTAAGTTGGTAATTAGGTGCCAAGAATTGGAAGACTTGTATAACAAGTATGGTAAGACTTGTAGAACAAGTATGGTAAGTCTTGGTGGCTAAATTTTGGATGGATATATATACACAGTCATATTGTATTTGTTTGATGAGGTGAATACTTAAGAGATGTAGTCTTAGGTATTGTTTGGGAGATGCTTGAGCATTGTTGGCTCAGGTATCGGGTTTGGGACGCCATTAAGGTGTTATTGTTTTGATGTATTATTGATTATTGTTTGGATTAATAATACGAGTTGGGACGTGGGTGTTTCCACGTCATCTATTGTGTGTGTTCTTGTTTTGCTTTTGCTTATTGATTTGATAGAAGTAGAAGTAATACTTGAATAATGGTCCAGTTTGGAAAATTTTATTTTTCACAAATAAGTTATTTATTCTGAAAAAAAGTACGTAAATATGTACTTTTTTCTGAAATAAGTAACTTATTTTTGCAAGATAACGATTATTAAACTTCTCATGCACATTTTTCTTTAAAAAAAAGTATGTGAATACGAATTTTTTTCCAAAATAAGTAACTTATAAGTTGCAATTAAGATTTAGCAAACGGGCCCAATGTGTGACCGCACTTTGGTGGATCTTATCAACTAATCGATTGGTTGTGTAAGTGCTCTGTATTGGTGTTTGTGAATCTCGGATTGTGTAAGTCTCCTAACCTAACATTTAGGTTTAACAATTTTTTTGAGCAGCTACTCTTTTTCGTTCACCTTTTTACCTAGATCGTTTGCATGTATATGTTATCTTTGGCCTTTTTTGGGGCTTGTAAAAGCTCGATTGGTTTACTGAATTGTTTTCAATCTTGTAATGTTACCAAATTTAATAATGAAAAATATTAATTATAAAAAAATAATGTAAAACTTGATTGAGATTGATATATTGTTTAATACCATTTTAACCATGAAGGTTTGCAAAAAAATACACACCAACCATTAAAATTTCAAAACGTCTAATTCAGCCTTCAAAATTTACTCAACCAGACACATCAACCATAGTTTACAGAGAGTGGATTTCATTCTCTTAAAATAAGAGTGCATAAAAATCAATTTATACTAGAAAAATATTAGAAAAGAGGAGAAACAACTAAACACTGCAACTATCAATAATAAGGATAAAGCAACACATGAAGAGATTTTTAAAGAGTACATACGTAAGATTTAATGCTTAATCATGCAATTAACCGATCAATTGGATAAACCGACAACCACAACTTTTATTAACAAGGCTTCATTAAGCCTAACAAAAAAATATCAAACCGAATGTATTTTACATAATTGCAATATTCATATAAAATGCAAATGCAGGAGTTCTTAACACTTAAATCAAAGAGAAACAAAAAAGAAAAAAGTTTGTTGTGATAGTTAGTTGGCCTCATGATTATCTCCATCTTCATCCATGCTCACATCTTGTCCAATCCCATTACACCCAACAATTGAAAACACAAACAAATATAGTTACAGTACATTACTTTTACTTGGGACATGTTTGGTGAAGTTAAGTAACTGAAACAGATACCTAAAATAATAATATCAAAGTTATGTGAAGAAGATGGTAACTTGATCAAGATGACATTTCACAGTAACTTTCAAAGATTAACAGAAAAAGGCTTAGACCATAACATGGTATATAGTAAGTTACTAAGTCTAAGTAAAAGCATGCAGAAAGATTAGGCAATCAAAAGCAAGTACATCAATACATTTGTAAAAGTCAGTATTTAAGCAAACAGAGTTAACAATTAACAATATATAAGAAAATGAAACTTTTCTACATCCATTATTAGTTATCACTAATAGATAAGATATTACCAAATGAGGAATATGCTATAAAATGATGATTAATGGTACTTTACTTAATAATTCAAGACAACAACACTAATCTAAAATGAGCAAAATGAATTGAAACTGTATAAATATGATCAGAGGGCTTGGTCTGTTTATTTTGTGACATTGCAAAATACAAACTTAAAGTAGTAGTACTAACTACTTTACTTATCTAAAATAGAAGCACAACTAAATTAGCACCAAGCCACATTAGTGTACTTATCTATCATAATGTTCCTCGAAAAACAACTAAAATAACAACTCATTCTCAACCAAAATAACAACTGAAATAAAGTAAATAAGCACATACTTGCACTAGAAGTAAGGGCTACTTCACAATTACGATCTTACCTTGTAAACTTGATCCAAGCACTTCCAAGCTCTAGGTCATGGCTGAACCGAATATTTTGAAACATTGATGTTTGATGTGTTTGTGCAAATCTTGATGATAAAAATGGTATTAAGCCTTAATATCTCCATTACCTTTTTTAATATCTATAATGCTGTTAATATTTTAAATATTTATATGTTATTAATTTACATATCAAATTGTTGTTAAAGAATTGATATATATATATATATATATATATATATATATATATATATATATATAAGATTTTACATGTTCAGTTTAATATCTGCGCTCTATCTTGAATTCTTAAAAGTTGATTTGCACGATTTTATAGCCCACATGAAATTAAAAAAATAATCTTTAATTTAGTGATGATTTAACAATAATTTTTCAATTAAAACTACGCAAAAACAAAAGAGAAAAGAAATTAACGATTTTTTAGTGTGAAAATTCTATTTGATTTATGAAATCTACTTATATTTTATTTTGATTATCAAAATACCCTTCTTATTATTTGAAGATAGTTCTACTAACAACCAAACACAGTTTTAATAATAGCTATAAAAGTGATTTTATCCAAAATTTTGGTAGTCGCTAGTATGGTCTTCAGTGCGACAAAATAAATAAGAATGGTTAGATCTTTAAATAAATAGATGAAAAACGTTAGATCTAGCATAAAAAATAGGGCTTTTTTCAAAAATACCCATGTTGTAGAAACTTTTTTCAAAAATACGGTTGCAACCTGGTTTGCAACCCCAAATGCAACATTTACAACCTAGTCTGCAACATTTGCAACATGGTTTGCAACTTTAGGTAGTATTTTTGAAAATACTTTCAAAAAATTTGGTTTTCTTGTGAATATCCCTAAAAAATATTATATATTTTAACATGTAAATTAAAAAGTATATTTATATTGAAATACGAAAAAATGTATGTTAATACTTTATATCATATATATAATTAGGTTTTCTACATTGAATAAGATTATCAATGTAGGTCTTCTATACTGAATAGGATTAATGTAAAAATTCATAATTATAATTTCTTTTGAGATTTCGAGTGTTTCCACTTTGATAATAATTGTTAAATCATCACTAAATTAAAGAGAATTTTATGAGTTTCGCGTAGGCTATAAAATCATCCAAATCTGATTTCTAGATCTCGAGATAGAGTTCAAATAGTAAATATGATTTTTTTAATATTAATAAAAAATAAATAAAATTCAATTGTATTCTTTTTTAATTATATCCTTTTCATATTATAGTTTTTTTTTAAAAAAAATTCAATTTTAGTACTACCTTTTTAATTATATCCTTTTTAGATTATAATTTTTTTGATATGATATAATCTTAATCGTCTATTTTTAAAAATATTAAAATTAAAAATCATATGATCTGTTAGATTAAAAATAGACGATCAAGATTAGATCACAGTAAAAGAAAACTATAATCTAGAAAGGATATAATTAGAAAATATTGTATTAAAAGTAAATTTTAAAAAAAAATTATAATCTAAAAAGGATATAATTAAAAAAAGGTTGTATATAACTGAATGTTAAAAAGAAAATTATAATCTGAAAAGGATATAATTAAAAATATAACGACTTAGAATTTTTCGCAATTTATAAATGCTTATTTAATTGTAACATGTGGAAATTATGTGAATTATGTGATAGATAAATTTTGTGAAGTCAAGGTATATGTGAAATCATGTTTATGTGATTATATGATGATTGGTATGTGTCGTACATGTTCGTGGAATTTTATTTGTATTTTTACAGCATTAAAAGTATTTTTAAAGTGCATTTTTAATTTTTAAAAATCATATAAATCATTGGAATTGATTTAAATCATGAAATCTTTTGAATTATCATCTTTGAGACAAGAATTAGTTTGTAAAATTAGTGTGGATATTTAATTGTGTGTTTTGGTATTTTAAAATGATTTAAAAAGTATTATTTCTTTTAAAGAACCTTTATTTCGAAAATTCGTATAAAATTCATTTTTGATCCAAATATTATTTTAAAAATATGGGGATGCTTCTAATTTCATGAACTTTATTTTAAAAAAATTGCCCCTGCAAAATTGGTAAGAGGCGACAGCCTCTTCTTCATTTTCTTTTGCAATCTCTCACGAATCTCTCTGTTCTCTCTCTCTCTCTCTCTCTCTCTCTCTCTCTCTCCCCCTCCCTTAACACTCTATCTCTTCCTTATTCATTCGATTCTGACCTTGTTTGTATGATCTGAAACCGCAGTTGTGCTCGGTTTTTGATTCTCTATCTAGTACTATCGATGCATGTTGATTTGGTGATGATAGTTTCAAAACCCATTTCGAGTTTTGACTGATTTGCTTCGGTTTTAATGTTAAATTGATGCCCATGAATTCTTGTGCTTATTTTTATACTTGAATCATGTTGGTATTGAGTTTATCAGTTCGTGTTTGAATATATATGCATGTATAGCTTGTTTGGTGGTGTTGTTCGAGTTCTAGATTCGTTTTCCTTGTTGTCTAGTTTGACTTTGATGCTTATACATGATTATATTCGATGTTAACTGCTTATAAATGGTAGAATTTTCGTGTTGGAGGCTCAAATTAAGAGTACCACCGAAACTTTTGCCCGTCGGCTATGATTTTCGTAATGAGCCGGTGAATCGACGATGATGAACATGAGTCGAAAATATAATTATTATTCGTATATAATGTTTTCGAAATTTATAAGGCTGCATGATTAGTTTTCAAAATTTTTATAACAATAACTCGAATTTATATGTGAATTATTTGGATTATTAAGAGATATGTGATGTTAGTGATTCGTTAAACATGGTTTAATGATTATTGATGATTTCGGATTATGTGGTAAATAATATGATTATGAGTTATCATGATATTATGTATTCCATTGGAAGTGTAGGTGGATATTGAATCCATCGTAGGTATTTGATTGTGAAGTGGAGTCGGATATGTTCCGACGGGATAGTCCATATTATAAAGGGGACTCTGTCCAATTTTCGTGAAAGTAAAGTGTATATCTAATAGTATGATTGCTTATGAGTCAACTTTATCTGCTAAGTGGCTATGTGATATATATGTTCTATGTGCTACGTGCTTAAGTGAATATCTATTTACGAGGTGATTCTAGTATAATGTCAGGTACGTATGTTATATGTTGAGTATCGATGCGTTATAAGAATCGTTTGGGTAGAATAGGATTAGACCATTAAGAGGTATAGTATTCTAAAGGTTGAGTTTCAGTAGGCTGAGCTGTAGCTGTTGCATTCTACCGGAGGCAAGTAACTGTCTTTCCTCTGAAAGTTTATATTATTGAAACTATTGTATCTTGTAGATTCAAGCATGCCTATTCCATACCATGTTGATCATACTTCTGTTATAAACCTACCTTTGCATGTATCCAAAATCTTTATTGATCAACCCTGGTTCAACACATGTAAACCCTAGACCAGCATAATTCTTTTTAATTGCTTCTTGACCATACTGTCATCCAGAGTTAAACAATACTAATTCTTTTTAATTGCTTCTTGACCATATATGTCCTACAATTTACTATAATCAAGTCATATTGATTGACCGATAAACCAGTATTCCACTTGACTTATGTCCGTGACCCGGATACCCTGCGTTGATTTTAAAATACTTATCAAATATCATATTGCCCTAAACACTGTTTTATAATCTTGTTATCCTTTATCAATGACTTTTAAACCTTACAACTTGATCAAATGATTTTAAAACTAGACCTAATTCATATCTTTGACCTTTGACTTGGATTATTTCCCTTATCCCCTGATTGAAACCTAGATTTCCACTTGAGTCTATATCTTCTTGATTCACACTTATACCCTCTTTCATTGATGTCAGAAAACTTAGTCAAACCCTTTGACTTTTATCATTACGAATCAAAATGAGTTGTTTTCTTAAAATACTTTGAAGTTACTTAGACTGGGCTGATCTGTTATCAGAGAGTCGAAGGTACTTCGAAGTAAAGGTTTTCGAAAAGATTAAGTATTTAAATGTTTTATAAAGTTAAAAAGAGTTTTGCAAAGCCTAATGTTTTAAAATAAGATTTCTAGTAAAAATGTTAGGAACTCCGTCTAAATGGTTTCCACGGATTCTTGACGATTGGAGAGACGGGGCAAACGGGTAATGCTGGTTCCGTCAGTTTTTGAGATGTAGTATTGTGTAGTTCTGGTCTGTCCAGTTCGACAACTTTATAGGCCAATGTGTTGCCTCTTGGGAACCCAAGCTATCCTAATGAAAGGAAATGATAGCCAGAGGGACTTTGTGTCCGGTATGGGGATTTTATGGGCTGATCACCCGTATTGTCTGTTATGAAATAAAAACCTCCAATCAGTTTTCTTAAAGTGATGATTACTTTTTATTTACTATGAAATGAAATTGGTTTACCGATTGAAATGTCAATTACTTTACACAGTTTTTAAATATCCATTTCTATCTTGATTATTGGTTAATATCTTGTCATTTCTAAATACCAGTATTGTTTATACTGCTTCCAGCATATTTATGTCATGTTTTGAATTACTGTCATCTTCTGCGATACCCCGTTATATTATTTTCAGTTGAGATCTTTAGTTACTTGTTGAACGTTGGCTCATTATTATTTTGTCTAACCCTTTTGACAGTAATCTAAGAATCATGGTTCGTACAATCCAAACTGCAAGGAAGCGCACCTACCGTGGCCTTGAGTTGGTCCGTTTTGAGATAGCTCCCGAGGTAGATGCAATAACAACCCAGTGAGGAGATCTTTAGTTAGTTGTGAGAACTGGCAGTAGAACTTTTGAGAACTTTGGTTTGTAATAATAATATATTTTAAATTCAGGTTTGTAATAATAATTAGTTAGATGATGGCTTGCTTGCTTCATACCATTACATGTGAAAGATCTTGGATAGTAGTGTTGGGGCCAGTCAGCATGTTATATTTAAATTATATTTTAGGTTGTTTGCATCTAGACGTGTGTCAGTGACTCTCCGATCTAGGCCCCTGATCGGGAGGGCATCACAAAAAAAGGTTGTATTAGAAATAAATTTTATTTATTTATTTATTTATTAGTATTAAAAAAATTCATATTTACTATTTGGGCTATATCTTGGGATCAAGAAATCAGATTTGGATGATTTTACAATCCACGCGAACCTCATAAAATTATCTTTAATTTAGTGATTCTTTAATAATTATTATTAAAATGGAAACACTCAGAATCTCAAGAGAAAATATAATTACGAATTTTTACATTAATCCTATTAAATATAGAAGTCCCATATAGATAATGCTATTCAATGTAGAAAACCTAATTATATATTACTTAAATCATTGACATATACATTTTCGTATTTCAATATAAATATACTTTTTAGTTTATAACATATCAAAATATAAAATATTTTTTATGCTAGATCCAATGATTTTCATCTATTTAGTTTAAGATCTTTGTCCTACGGAGGACCAGACTACCGATTATCAAAATTGTTTTGGACAAAATCTCTCTTACACTTATTATTAAATTTGAATTTGGTTGTTAGTAAAACTATCTTCAAATAATTACAAGGGTATTTTGATAATCAAAACGAATTATAAGTAAAATTCATAAATCAAACAGAATTTTCAACGTAAAAAATGGTCAATTTTTGCGTAAGTGTAATTGGAAGATAATTGTTAAACCATCACTAAATTAAAGATTATTTTGTTAATTTCACGTGGGCTGTAAAATCGTCCAAATCAATTTTTAGAATTCAAGATATAGTACAAATATTAAATTGAATGTGTAAAATCTTATATATATCAATTTTTTAACAACAATTTAATATGTAAATTAATAACAAATAATATTAAAAAAATTATATAATTATAAATATTAAAAAAAGAGCAGTGCAACACACGGGTTATAAGCTAGTATATAATAAGCAAACTAGAGGATAATTGGTAGTTTGGTTGTTTGGTTCAACCAACCGTTAAAAGAATAGTGACCGTTAGATATTTAGTAAATAAATGATAACCGTTAGATCTAATAATAAGGAATAATTTATATTTAAATCTCTATTCTAAAGATCCAAGGTTCGAATCCCGTCAACAACAACTAATATATAATAAGAAAACTAGGGGATAATTGGTGTAACGCCCCCAAATCCGGGATCAAAGATTTGGTCATCACGCGGAAATACTCAATGTCAAATCACCTGTTGTCATTTAATAACTGAATTACAACATTTGAGACCCCAACCACCAAGCATCTTTTAGGTTATAGGGCTAGAAACAAGAACTCAAATACTTACATTCCTCATTACACCCATTTAATTACATCACCCCGTGTCTTACAAATCTTATACTACTAGTGTAACTTCGTTGAGAAGTACACCAGCAACTAGTACTGTTCGGTACAAAGTAATATATATATTACACATCAATATACCTACATATTACTTACTCCAGCTATAGACTTTCTGAACAATATTGTCTTCATTAAGGGATACTGCCTGCTCCTTTCGAGCTCTGCAGATAAGCCTCATCCGTCTACCTTCCTCTGAAAGGTTAATATTTGAAAACAAGCAAGTATGAGCGAAAGAATTGCTCAGCAAGTTATTACTAGAATTTAACAATATATATATATATATATATATATATATATATATATATATATATATATATATTCCAATATGCCCATGGGGTTTTCAAATCCGAACCATACTTAATATCATTTCTGAAACATTTATAACAATGAAATTTCAATAGGGGAAAGTATGACATTTATATATCGTCAAATAAATAGATTAAGCCCATATCAACAATAGCAAACCTCATACTTTAACAAAATAGCATACACTATAGTATTGCTAATCTGTTAGAAAGCTTCTCAAAATACACCGTTCAATATATATAACATTCTCATAAAGTCTTTGAAAACTTTTGCTACGCATACTTTGAACAAAGTTCTAGTATAATTAAAGAGATGAAGTTACAAGGAAATTCAGTATAACCTTTCCGTAAAATATCTGCTATGCAAAAATATAAGCAGAAAAATCAGCATATAACTTACAAGATGAAGTTATAAGGTAATTAAATAGATTATCACCATAAATAGCCATATCTTGTTGGCACAGAAAATACACCAACATAAACTTGCTTGTCATTTATTGAGAAATCACTTTTCTATTTATCATCATATAATATCAGTTTTTCTTCCAAACATGTAGTATGTTCCATTATTTCATGCCATTTCCTTCTTTTCAAAAATATTAAGGAAATCAAATTTTCAGCAATTTCTTTTAAGAATTTAGGGGATCTTCACCATAGCCAGATACGACAGGACGATGATCAGTCGCCCTATACGAACCTGTTCCTGTTTACTACTAGTAGAAGGAATGATCCTCTCCGGTCATCATCCCTGGAGGAAAGTTCTCCACAATCCCTCCCTCGGCAACACATGGGCCGGAATAAAATATTGTAAGCTGGACTACATTGAACTCAGCCCAAAGATAGAATCCCCATTATCAAGTTATTATTCCATTTATTCTGGAAATTTCCTTTTCATAATTCCATTTTCCAAATTATCCCTTTTTATCCATAAAGTACCTTGCATTATTCATGTTCCTAAATAATTTTCAGAATTCAGGAAACATGTCCCTTGCAAAGCGATAATATGAAATCATGTATACATATATACATTTTTCAACAAAACCAATTTTCCAAGAATTTTATAATTTATTAAAGTAAATATAAAAGAACTCTTGCACTAACCATATCCATCTCAAGTAATAGCGGAAATCAGGGAAAACATGCTCTTATCAGTATGATATTCATAGAACCATATTTATAGCTAGCAAAACCATTTTTCCATAACCTTGCAATATATATATATATATATATATATATATATATATATATATATATATATATATATATATTAAAGTAAAGGTTTAAGAAATCTTGCCTAGGTAGAATCAAAATATAATATTTTAAACAACTATGAAATTCCTTAAACAACCTTTAAACAGTAGTTAATAACCCTTAGAACACTTAGAATATTTAATAAATATTCAAATAATATTTATTAAATAATAACTATTCAATAATCCCTTTTTAAAAGAATATTCAAATCAATATTCATTTATTGAAATAAATATTCAAATAATATTTACTACTAATATTGAAATATTTAATAACCTCAAAACCCCCAAATGTAACTATTGGAATATTCCTAATCAACATCAAGACATTACCTTTCCGGCAGTCTCCGGACTTTAAGCACTTTATCAAAATAATTACTACTGACCCTCGGTCAATAAGAAATAATTACTACGTATGGAAATCTTTTTTAAATGAATATTATAATTAATATTCATGGAATTGAGTAAACATTCAAATAACATATATCAATATCATTCTAGCTATTTTAGCCGAAAATATCCAATTTATAACCATTGGAATACTTTTAATTCGCATTTGAAAATAAATTATCTCCGATAAAATTCCGGGTTTTCTGATAGTGTTCATAGAACAAATATTAAACAATCCATAATTCTTTTTAAAAGAATATTTAACTTAATATACATTTCATCGAATAACTAGAAACATTATAGGTATTTATACTACTTAAACCTCAAAATATCCAAAGTATAATATTTGAAGTATTATAATAGCAAGATACAGATCAGGGGGGGTGGAGTCATAAAAATATCGGTGCCCCTTAACAGTCTTATAAGTCATGGGATTTTGACAGTTGGCACAAGCAGAATTTAATAACATTAGCAAAGCCAAAAATATACTGGTTTTTGATGAGGAAGCACAGGGTTGGAAACTTGCAATTATGGATTTAAATCTAATCCACACATTTCATATATTCCAAAATACAGATACTCTGAACGATAGAGTATGCATAAATAAACTTGCCTCTGGTCCTTAGCAGAGAACAAAAAATCGCGAATAAATCCTTCTCACCTCGTCCAAGCAATTCCATGGAGGTACTCTACCTTTCTTGATACAACGCCTCGATCTTTCCTTTTTAATGCACGTTGCTCCAACTCGATTACGCCCTAACGGTACTGAAATGGTTACGAGTACGTGTCAGTCCAACCTCGTATCTGGAGTAGACACAACTCAAAATTTTTACTAAGTCATATAAAGTCAAACTATCGGTGTCCCCCCTATCGTTGATTACTCCAATACCACTTAATACACATAGCACATTTAGTAATAGCAAACGACACAAAAGAGTCCCTTTTATAAAGTGGACATTTTCTGGTACTAAACACATCACAACCATTTAATAGACTTAAACCAACTTAATATATAGATAATCTTCAAAACACCATAAATCCTCGAAACAACCCTCGAATTAATTCAATTAACCCATATACACATAAACAGTTACACTTAAAGAATGCTTTTAGACCACTGAAATCAAATAGGTTAAATAAATTAAAATGCAGGGGATTTTTAGAAAATTTTGGCATGAAGTATTCGTAAATAGGACTATTCCCCTGTTTTTCAATTCACAATCCAACTATGTAACCACCAAGGAAAATCAAGCTGCCTCAATTTTCAGCAACATAAAAGTAAACAAGTAAGAAAAGTACCCGCCCAGACATGCGGCACATAGCACATAAGGAATTCTGCCTCGACAAGTAGTAAACACATAATAATTTATATTAGCATTAACTACTACTTACGCTACATCAATGATCGTATCACTCACGCATTTTAATGATACACGTGACAATCAATCATTGATATTCGTAAGCCCTAGGGAACAACCCCTAGCATTAACAATTACTTACGCTATATCAATGATCTTATCACTTGAGCATATTAATTATACCGGTGATAATCAATCATTGATACTCGTAAGCCCGAGGATCTAGTCGAAGAGAATTACACAAGTTCTTAAATACTGACATTTAGAACTTATGATCTCTTTACGACTCCTCGCAGTTAAACTAAATAACATATAACATTCATAATTAATAAAGCCATCAAATACTACGACTCGCTTTATACCATTTAGCACATAAGCATTTACGATTTAGTCAACTCGTATAAACTCCACAAATAATACCAACATCACTATTAACCACCAATAATCATTAAACCTGAATATTAACGACACCACAAAATGATTCCAACAATTACAACTAGGACTTAACAATTAACAACTAACAATTAGCAATTTACAATTACTAAACCCGAATATAGTATCGAAACCTCAATTAATACCAACATCATAATTAACAACCCACAATCATATAACCCAAATATTAACGAGACCACAAAAATAATTCCGACAATTATAATTAACAATTATGCTCTCCGAGTTAATTATCGGAAATTAAAACAATAATCTCGCAATTTAATCTCACAATCATAATTAACAACTATAAACTTTCCAAATTAAACTACGAAAATTAAAACAAGAATATCGCAATTAAATCTAAGTTAATTATAACAATATTATCACAATTTATCTAAAATGAAAATTAAATAATTAAATAAAAAAATAAAGGAGTATACCATTTCGATTCGGCCCACCAAAGAAAAAAATCAAACCATCGAATAATCTCCCCCAAAATCTCTCTCTCTCTCTCTCTCTCTCTCTCTCTCTCTCTCTCTCTCTCTCTCTCTCTGCGTATACATACAATACACACACCCATCATTTCCTTCCTCCTCTTCGCCATTCACATGCTCCTCCCTGTAGCTGAAGTCGCCGAAAATAGCTGCAGTCGCCGGAAACAGTTACAGTCGTCGGCCAGCCCCCCCGCACGACTTCCCCCTCTGCTGCACACACCATTCGTGTGTATACACACGCATATACATACATACACACACACATCCCCTTTTATTCTCCTTCAATTACAACCCCCAATTGGATTTTCCCCAATTTTTTTCTTTTAAATCCCTAATTTCCTCCTCCTTTTCTTCTCTCCATTTCTTTTCCCGATTTTTTTTTCTCCCGAGCTGCTGTGTGTGTTTGTGCGGCTACTTGTGTGTATGTGTGCTGTGTTTTTACCCTAATGGGCTTAGACCCAATAACATTATACACACAAAATTTTCTACTACGTACCTTAAATAACCTTTTAAATTAATAACTCTAATTTGTAAAATAAAATAAAATTTCCAACATATTAAATACTAGAATATTTTTAATGATTTTCAGAAAAAGAATTAGAATTAAATCTAATTTTTCTAAATTGATATGCATTTTAGAAATATTAATAATTTATAAAATCAATTAATAAAATAATGATTGTGATTCATAAATCACAATTTACAGGGCTTTATAAAATACTAAAAACACTATTGTTTTAGTAAAATCTCAAATTCTCGATTTTTAGATATTAATCGAGTAATTTCTATAAATCCCCAATTAATTACAAATAATAATTTACCACAGATTTTAAAATCTCCAAATTATTCAGTAATTTAAAATAAAGTCCTTGCTAAATAAATCCACACTTCAAAATTAAACCCTTGCCCAAATAAACCATCGACTCGAGATATCTACTCGATCGATAAAGCTTTTAAGAAAACCCGATTACACTGAACCGGAAAATAATTAAATAATCCACTTTTGAAATTCCTTGAACTGGAATAATGAACAATAAAAAAAAATAAACAAAAATTTCCTCCTCATTTTAGGAAAATCATTATTATCCTTAAAATAATAATAAATCATTCTCTAAAAATCCGGGTTATTACAATTTGTAGTTTGGTTGTTTGGTTCAACCAACCGTTAAATATTTAGTAAATAAATGATAACCGTTAGATCTAATAATAAGAAATATTTTATATTTAAATTCCTCTTCTAAAGATCCAAGGTTCGAATCCCGTCAAAAACAAATTTATATTAAGATTTTATATTATTAGTTTTCAACAATCCATGTCATCTATACTAATATATACAAATAAACAAAAGGGGATAATTGGTAGTTTGGTTGTTTGGTTCAACCAACCGTTAAAAGAATAGTAACAGTTAGATATTTAGTAAATAAATGATAACCGTTAGATCTAATAATAAGGAATATTTTATATTTAAATCCCTTTTCTAAAGATCCAAGATTCGAATTCCGTCAACAACAAATTTACATTAAGATTTTATGTTATTAGTTTTAAACAATACATGTCATTTATTAAATAGTTATTACACTTTATTTTGTTTAATTATATAATTTTAAAAATATTTAAAAGTAACCCATGATTTGCACGAGTTATAAGCTAGTTATTTTGAAAGTGATGTTCAATTCTAAATTTTGGAATGGTCCATTACTACTGAGTAGTCAAATTTTATAAGATATTGGCTTATAACTCGTACGGTTTCTTTCACATATTACTCTTTTATATAATTAATATTAATTAAAATAATTTGTTTATGCAATTATAATGTTACTTATATATTATTAGTAATAATAATTTTTTGTTCAGAACTAACAATTAAAAATATTAAATTTTAATCACTTGTTAAATCTAACAACTCTCATCTATTCCACCTTAAACAATGATTTCGTCAATCAGATCATGCAAAGATTTACCAATGATCTCGCTATCACCAATTATGCATTTATATATGCTGGTAAGGTACTTCAATCGAAAGCTGGATTGTTTGTCATAACTAATGGTTGTAGCCTAATACCTGCATTGAATGGCTGACTATTTGTGTAATATTTAATCATGTATGTATGTATGTATGTATGTATGGATAATATTGTGATTGTATTTAAATATTTTTATCTTTTGGTTTTGATTAATGCAGAATGAATAGTCATTGAAGTTGATAGATTACAAACCTCCTCCCACTATATACATACTCAACATGCAATTTGATGGAGAGGCACGAATTTCGTAGATTAACTATGAATGTTGTTCTGGAAAATAATCATTTCTCTTGTCAAAATTGTGTATGTGCTGCATTTTTAAGCTACATATGCAACAAACTGCTTCTGAAACACGCAAATCTACATATTATACTTTTTAATATATTAAAGTTATAAAATCGCGCTTATAATCGTGATTTACTAAATTACTGTTTTTTGGTAAGCAAATATATATTATAAAAAGGGACTAAGCTTATACATCATTAAAATCTAGCCCTTACACCACCATTGGCATAGATTCTCCACTTCCACAACTTTAAGTTTAACTTAAATCGTCTAAACATCAAAACAACAACTTAATAATAATATAAAACTATAATTGGATTTAAATAAAAACAAGCATGCATCCAACCCTTTGTTTTAATCTTTCTGCATCAAGGACTCTTGCATCTAGGACTTTTCACCTTCATTCTCCACATGGATACCTACACGGTACTGCTTCATCATTCTCAATTGCACCAGACTAAGTACTAGCAACCTGAACTCCTGGACCAACCATACCCTAAACTCCATTACCAATAGATGAAAGACCAATCACCACTTGCACATTGTTGTCTCTACCCATGTTTGGCATATTCACATCATGAGCCAACCAAATCCATTCCTCATCATCAGACCTTCAGCCAAACCTACTCCGATGAGATCTTATGTTAATCAGGGGGAACAACATAGTCTCTTCGATGTATTCAAGTATGTCATCATCAAAAAGGGGGAGATTGTTAGCGTGATGTTTTTGATGATGAATACAAATGTTGCATCGTAATACTTCTTGTGTATTTATCTAATCTTGTTTTGTAGGAAGTAGTGATCATTGATTAAGGGGGAGCTTTTAGCTCAATCACATACTGGTATATAATCATAAAAAAGGGGGAGATTGTTACCCTAGTATGTTTTGATGTTATATACAGCAAGCTAATAGCTTTTCTTTGTACTAGTTTTACTATATCTAGCTTACCATTATATGATTGAATCTCTTGATATATCATATGCATATATGTGTGTTTGCTATGTATTAGTATACTCTCAGGTAACTTGGTTGATGATATGGAAAGGCAAAGGTTTAAAGCCATCTATCTGTTCAGCCTACCAGAACCAAAACAGCAAGCTGACATGAACTCGCTAGAACCAAAACAGCAAGCTGACACGGACTTGGCATAACCAAAATAGCAAGCTGACATGGACTCGCCAGAAGCTGTTCTAGTCAAATTTGATCTTGGAGATTTCTTGAAGATTGCTTAAAGATATTAGAGATTGGCTAGGATTATATATGTAAGGACTCTATCATATAATATATAGTATATATAATTGATAGAGCTTAAATCATATTTGAAAAACTTTCCTTATCTTTTCAAAACAGATTTTACTCAATCTACTCCATATCTAAACTTTCCAAAACAGCACAGATTTGTCCATATCTTTTTATAGCTGTTGGAATTCAATTTTATCATATATATAATATTGTATATGTAACACCCCCAGATTCGGGGTCCGGGATCCGGTGGTTACGGTTTCCAATTCTGTCCACAACAATTGAACTTTCCTTAACATAAAATAAATTACGTCTCTATGACCCAACACAACAATATAAAACACACCCGTTATAGTCCCAGAGATGAAATCAGAGTAACAATCGAATTTTTATTAATCACATTATGAGTTCTTACAATCCAAAAGAATTTCAATATAAATACATACTCTTTGCCATCCATTTACATAAGTCATACTAGACCATATTCTTGGTACTGAAAGAATAAATATATCCTACCAATAGCTTCTTCTTCAGCTCTGGTAGTCTCATCGTCCTCGCCCGCGTCGAGTGCGCCTTGTGCGAGTCATCTGGTCTAGCTGTTGTTGTGATATAATAATAAAGCAAGGGTGAGCAATAGCCCACCAACAATAATATATAACTGAACGATAATATATAACAGTTCAAAAGTATCTTTCAAACCATATGCCATGCATTTACGGAAATGATGCCAGTATAATATGAACGATGAAGTTACAAGGTAACTTAAAGTATTTGTTTGTAGAAATATCTGCTACATCAAAAGTAAGCGTGATATTCTCATTGCCATTAAAAAGAGGAACTTGCATGAAAAGATTGCAATTCCAGTTATGAACACTTTTCCAGCTCTGCCAACAGTAATCATGTTGCAGGAAATAAATAAGTTTGGATGATGAACCAATGATGGAGTATTCACCGCGCCCGCTGTTCCAATCTTGATGATCAGTCGAGATCGTACAGCTCAAATTAGATTTACTACCGGTAGAAGGAAGAACTGACGGCTTTACTTGTCTACCGCCTTACTAGCTCTCCCCGGCCAAAGGTTGGGCCAAAGGGGATGGACCGGCGCTACTCGGCCTCTTACACGACTCCTAGTTCAAATAGAATTCATGATTCTGAATGTAACGTTCGTCCCCCTTTCCCCAAGTATAATACTTGTTGATAAGACTCTACAAGGTAGTCGTATCTAGTTGGAAAGGAAAATTCACCAATAACTTCCAAGCTGTGGCTAGGTATCGAATATCAACTTGTTCCAACAATCTTACCCCTCGAAAGATGAGAAGGTAAACAACGACTTAATAAGTCAACAGCACCCGAGTTGCGAGTGAAGAGAATACTTTATGACCGGGAAGTCGACAAGATAAATAACATCTTCCAAGTAAGGTTCCCTTATTATTAGAGAGGTAGACTCAAAGAAGAATGATGTCTGAGAACCTTTCTTGATATAAGATTAATAATAATATGACTCCGAAATATTTTCTGTAATAATCGAAGAAGATAAACCTTATCGAGGTTATTCTAAGTATGGAATAAATATTCAGAGAATATTTATTGAATTAAAATATTTTACAGAATATTTAGGAATATGAAAGAATATCTTTAATCAGAGTATTTCTCAAATAATCCTTGAAGAAATATCTAGAGAATATTTATTGCATAATTAAATATTCAAATGAATATTCAGATTAATATTCATTAATTAATAAGACCTGAAAGGAATATTTAAAATAATATTCGATGATTAAATAGAACCCTGGATGAATATTCAAAATAATATTCATAATTAATTAGGAATTTAAATGTTTATTGAAAAAGTAATATTCGTTTAATGAATAATATTCTAAATGAATATCAAGTAATATTCATTTAGTAATCCAAGCTTTAAAGGAATATTCGAGATAAGACTCGATAAATAAATCAAGCTTCAGATGAATATTAGAATAATATTCATCAAGTAAGTAATATCTTAAATGAATATTCAAAAGTAATATTCATTTAATAAAGTAATATTCTAAATGGATATTCAAATAATATTCATTTAGTAGTCCAATCTTTAGAAGAATATTCGGAATAATAATCGATAATCTATTCAACTTTGAATAAATATTGAAAAATATTATTCGTCGAATGGTTACGTTCAAATAATTATTTGAAGTAAGGATCGTTAAATAAATAATCTCGAACGAATATTCAAATAATATTCGTCGCCCAAATAATAGAAAATATTTACTTAGATATTTTCTTTCGAGGTAATCTCGATATGTCAAGAAATATTGACTCCCGGTCTATATTTGATGAATAAGATGTATACACCCTTCTCTGAGGGTCTCACAATAACCGGCTTATAATTGATACGATAGCTATCTAATTTATAAGCCAATAACAATCAGGGAACAAGCATAATGATATAACTTGAAAGTAGGCATGCATGCTATGGCATATGTATAACAGAAAACATATATATATATATATATATATATATATATATATATATATTCAATCACAACAACAGCCTAAAAGAAGGGAATTGAAACTTGCCTGGTAGTCGAGTACGGTAAGGGGTAGTGGTAGCGGGTCCCGGGTCAGCTTGGTGATCTATAAATAGCCAAGGCATTCGGGATTAATCACTTAACATCTTAAAAGTTAAGTTATACTTAAATCGAAACACGTTCTCGAGTTATCTCGTTATACCCCTTTTAGTGGATTCCTTTTTATCATCGATCCGACCCGACATTCGTTCGTTAATACGACATGTCATTGTACTTACACTTGGGACATACTTAAGTCATACAAGTTCTAAAGTCGATCGTTACGAATCAATATTATGCTCCGAGTTTTATCGCCCGTTTTCTAAGTGTTTTACCGAAGTTATAATCAAGCGGGTTTTTAGGGGTTCGTTCGCGATTAACTTTGATTCGAACATTTTTATAAAATCGGAAAACGATCCGTTTCACATGAGGTTTTCTCTCACACCTTCCTTTTTACCTCTAGTATTTAATTACCAAGATTCGCCACTGACTTACGTATTTTACGAGGGTTCAATTTTAATAACAAACTCGTACTTACGGTTTCGAACGTCTTTTAGTGAATCGGCCATAATTCCTAAACCGTAAGTCCATTTCACATGATCTTTATATCAAAACGAAGCTTATAACATGATATATCTTGCCATGGCAGAACATGATACTGGACAGTGACTTATGGCTACTGTCAAACACTATTTCTTAAGGTTAACAAAAATCGGGCATTACGACGGCTATAAATCGGACGTTCCATAAATCGTAATCAACAACCCAAGCCACACTGGGCATACCAATCATCTTACATTCATAATACTAATCTCATAAGTCCAGGAACATCATATTATATCATCATATTCATCACATCTCTTAAATCAAACAAACTAACTACATAATCTTGTAAACATGCTTATAACAACATTATCACCAAAACTTATCCAAAACTCCATTAAAACTCAAATCAAAGACTAGGATTCTTGAAGTTTATACCTTCCTTGGAGTAGATAAAGACCTTGCTAAGCCTTGTATAGTCCATGAATATCCTTAACCAAGCTTAGATCATCCAAAAATCAAGAAAACCAAGAATTTTGTTCTTGAGGTTACTATTCATCCTCCACTTTCTTGATTTTATTGAAAATGGAAAGAGTGGTTTTTGAGGCTAAGATTTCTAGGGTATCATTTTTATGAAATATAGGATCTATGATAAATTTTAGGAGATCAAACAATGGTGGGAAGAATGATTTTTGTTTTTGAATTAAGGAGGAAGTCGAATGGTGCTAGATGGGGGAGAGGAAGAGGTTTTGCTTGACTTGCTCTTGGAAATAATGCATAAACTGATATGTTTAGCATAATATCTCATCCTTGGTTGCTTTAATAAAGTGATGATGCATGCAATGATGTAATTTGGCAAGACAAGTGTTGATATTTTGGTTGTTTAAGGCTAACCAAGTGGTTTGTGTGCTAAGTACTTGGTTGCATTCTAATTAATCTAGTTCCTTGCTAGTTACTAGATATTTATCACTTGCACATGCATGTATCTTGCTTCCTCTGCTTGTTTCTTTGTCCGTCTATTGCTCAATTCATTGATCGTTCGGACGAATAACTAAGTAGTTTCACCTCTAGGGTTTACCGGGAAATTTCTCGATATTCATAATACCTTCCCCAATCCTTAATATAATCCTCGTGATGACCATGTAGGATATTTAATCTCGATACGAACTTAATCCGTAATCTAGGATTCGTTCGCTTTATTGATTAATCTCGTTATAACGTTTTTAGCGGTTTCTAGAACGCTTGTTTCACTGCCTCAGTGGTTTCCTACCTTCATTCTTAAATCAAATATAATAACATCCCAAAATATCAAATCCTCAAAGTTAATATCTCAATTCTTGGATTATAATAATATTTAATCCACTGTCCGGTCAAATATTATACCGAAAAAGAATTTGGAATTTCTGAATTCCGATCGTCTCTGCATTCACTTATTTCCTCCGCGTATTACTAATATGACTTCGAAACATCCATATCACGTCCCGTACATAGGGTGGCGTGAAAAGTTTTCCAACTTAAAAAATCACTATTCATCCACCAAATTACTATGCACGTACAGGAAACACTATGCACGTACGGGAAACACTATGTACGTACGGGAAACACTATGCACGTACGGGAAATACTACGCACGTACGGAAAACACTATGCACGTATGGGAAACACTATGCACGTACTCATTTCCCTTCAAGGATCCATTAGCTCCTTCCTGGATGGTAGATTATTCTTATCTAGGTCCTCAACCATCGAATTACTCTATTCAGACAATATACCAATGCATCAGGATCATTGTCCAAAGCAATATCCATTCATTACAATCTTTGTTCTTTGAAACCACCATTCATTAGAGCTGGTGACCTTGTTGTCGGAATCATTGTTCCTCATTTTATCATTACTTAATAAAAAGTTTTAATTATATCCAAAATTTGGGGTTCTTACAGTATATATATCGAAATGATTTTGTTAGAGATTCAAATCATTTCAAACGTTTTATTTTCAAAACCTCTAACTAATATAGCTGTTGGAGAGTGTTTTATGCAATCAAATCTTTTTGATTCATCAAATCTTCAACTAGCCGTTTGTGTGTCTCATATATATTCACTTACAATCCTTCTTGTGAGTAACCAAGCAAGCAAAACACATTGATACATGTTTTGAGAAAAGGCATACAAGTTTTATCCTTCTCTCTCAAACACTTTCACAAAACTCCCGAGCTTTATTGTTATATAAACTTATATTATATAAGAGAGTTTATAGCTTGAGTTATAATACTTCTTTTCATTATTTCAAATCTGTATTGTTCAAGTTGTATTGTTAGTTGCTGAATTAGTGGCAAAGGGATCTTGGTGATCGTGGAGTTTATGCTCTAGGGAACTCATTGTTCTAGAGAACAGGTTGTTCAAGGAACTAAAGAATTCAAGGAGTGGGACTTGAGGAATTCACTGTTCAAGGAAGCAATCTTGTTAGAGAGACTTTGGAGTTCAAGTGAGCTGTTACTCAAGGGGGACATAGTGTTCCAGCAAGCCGTTTTCAGCAACTGGGCTAAGAGGGAGATATATTATTGTATCTTGTAATTGGTTTATTTCGTTGATCAATAATATATTCTCTTACCAAGTTGGTAAGGGACCATGACGTAGACCATGGGGGATTAGGGGTCGAACCTGGCTAAAATTCTTGTATGTCCTTTATTGTTTACTACTTTATAATTCTGTTTTGCATTGCATACTTACATTACAGCAAACCATCTTTATCTGTGTAAGCTATTTTGGTAAATATTAAAATTGGACATAGTTGAACATAGTTAGCCATATACACATATTCACCCCCCCTCTAGGTGTGCACTTTCATTGTACTCCAATGGAATGATTGGCTATATTTCAAAAATAGCATGTTATTATTATTTCAAGTTATTAAAAATAGAATGCATTGTTTCAACATAGAAATAGATGACGTGTCTTTTCACTACAGGTAGCTATAGGCTTGACAAATTTAGCCAAGATGTTTAGGTTGGCTAACATTTTAGACAATATGAATGACCCATTGTTGCGTAAAATCTAGATGTGCAAGTGTACACAATCGCAAGCAAGTAATATAGTAATAAATCCAGATATCGTTCCTCAAGGACTGCAAATTTCTATCAAGCGCAAGTAATGTCTAACACTTTGGTTATCGAGCACAAAAATTGTTTGATGATTTTTATAACTAAACTAATTGATAAGAGCTAAATTAACCAACTAAATTATACTAGAGAATAGAGTTTAATAAATTTCAAATATGAGAAGATAAGTCAGGATAATTACTTCCCCCTAACACGTGAAAATCGGTAATAAAGTTCCGTAGTACTTAGCAAATTCACAGTCTACTAGCTCGAATTCAGTGGTCATAGGTTTCTAAATTCACAATGGTATAATTCCTATCAAATAAACTGACATATGTCTATGCCAATTTACTCTTCAAATGTAATTATGCACCAATTCACAAAGCTATACATGGTCAAAATATATGTCTATACCGTAACAATATTATAATCAAAAGATATATAAGCATGCACCACTCAAGTCTTATGTCAATTAAATATAACCCTCTCGGTATTATAATTAACTCGTTAACCTACTAGAGTTGATCAGACAATAGCAAGTATTAGCATGAAAAACACTTGAATGAATAAACCGTAGAATCGCATACAATAATCTTTAACAAAACACCAAAATTCCCATGCTAGGGTTCCATAAAAATCCAAACTTTATAAATTAGTTCATAATCAAACTCTCAAAATCAACCAAGAATTGATAACACAAAAACATGATTAAAAGAGTAAGGAGAGAATTCTAAACAAAAAGATGAAGAAAACAAATCCAAGTGAACGTCTTCAATGGCTGAAACTCCGGCTTCTGCTTCTTCTTTCTCTTGCATGTGCCTCCCTCTCTCATACGATATGTATGTATTAGGTCTGATCTATATCTAATATCTGCAATAAAGTCTTTTTAATTATTTAATATAATTACAAGGAGATTTCCCAATAAAAATTGAATTCCAAGAAAGGAAATTCGTAACTGAATTTTGGGCTCTACTTCTAGGCTAATGCATCTGGATTCTGATATCAAGACCACTTCTAAATTAAATCCCTTCTCATAAGCTTTCCGTGGCCTTTTGAATCGTCAGAATCGGACTTGTAGAACTCCAAATATAGCCCAAAACAGTGCAGACTACGCAAGCTACCCGGAAAATCCGAATTTTAATCAAATTAATCACCAACTCTTGCTATTTAAGCTCCAAGCCTTCCTTTACTATAACTCCTTAATACCTACAATAGAACATTAGAATTTATTAAATAAAAATCCAAATCAATACAAAATAACTTAAATATAGGGACAATATTAAGATTAAATGCACGCTTATAACCCATTGGAGTGGAGAAATTTTTAAATAATCTCTATAATTCTTATTTTTGGCAAGTTATATACATTTTTAGCTGAGGGTTGTATATGGTTGGAGATGTTCTGACTACATATCTTTTTACTTATGACTTTTTTTTTTCAATTAATAATTTATTAAATTCCAGTATTCCATCAAAATCTTGTCTACTAGGAGAGATTAACACGTCGTTCAATTTTTATATAAAATCTCCTACAAATCCTTTAAAATCCTTGAGTCTTGAAAATCTGTTAAAACTTGAATACCTTGAAATTTTGTTTGATTTTTTGAAATTCCAGTTGAGTACCTACAGATTTTAAAATATTTTTAAAAATCTCAATTGAATATGCTCAGATTTAGAAAGATTATTTCTAATCCGAATTGAATATCTGCAGAATTTAAAAGATTATTTAAAATCCCAAATGAATACATACTAATTTTGAAAATCCATTAAAATCCAAAAATATCTCAACTGAATACACCCCCTAAATTGAAATGACTTCATATCGTGCAATATTGGGAGAACACACACACACGCACGCGCGCGCACACACACTTACACACACACACACATATATATATAGGGATTGATGTGCCTGAGGATGACCTCAGGGTTCTACCTGAGGTTAAAAGATTTTCAATACAAATTTAAGGGTATTTAAGTAAATTACTGAGAAAAATTGATAGATACAATGCTCTAAAGGATTGAAAAAACTCTCTCTAAAGCAAACTAGCCGTTATCGGCCCCTTTCTGTCAGTTTTGGTGTACTCTGACCGGCGGTTCGCCGGAAACCTGCATAATCATCAGTTGTATCTCCTGAATTAGCTTCCTTTCTTGTTGCGTCTGTACTTTTTTCAGTAGTTTTTTGTAGTTGTTCCGCTTCTAACATCCTCAACTCTCAATCTCGACTTTATTCCTTCCGCCCTCTCCTCCAGCAGCTTCTAGACGTCACTTTCAACTTTTCCGTCGCCCTCTACCATCTCCACAAACCTCCCCGTCGCCCCCTACCTCCAACTTCATCGCCTGCCCGCATCCTCCCCAGCCTTCTAAACCAACCATCGTACTCCCCCACCTCCACCTCTTTCCTTTTCATCCCTCACCGTCCCCTTCCCCCTTTTATCCCATACTCCACCCCAGCCTCGAACCTCCTTACCTCCACTTCTCGTTCATTCCGTCCCGCTCTCGCCCCCCAATCCCTCCTTCCCCCCGTCGACTGTTATCAAAACTTAACAAAACCCAATTTTTAACAAGACAAACCATTACTCTTTAACTCAACGCCTCCATCATTTTCGGATCCACCCTTACTCCGTTTTCAACACAACTTCTCTACCGATTTCAACACCACACAATTATCATTTCAACAAAACTCCACATCCCTCTTGCTATCGATCTCTCTCTCTTTGAAATCCCTCCAGCCGTCGCCCCCCTTTCTCGTTTCCCGTCCTAACCCCCCCACCCCCTTCAACCGTTTGTTTCTCCACTATCTCCCTGCTTTTCTATTTCGTTTTCTTTTCCTTTTCGTTGTTGTCTCTGGCTCGTTTTCTGTGTTTTTCTGGCCATTATCCCTTCTTTGTTTTGTTTCTATTTTTATTGGTTTTGGTAGCTGGTTTTGGTAGCTGTTTTTGCTTCTCGTTTTACTCGTTTGTTTTTTTTTATTCTTTCTTCTCCGTTTTTGGTTTTTGCTTCGTTTGTTTCTACTGTAAGTCGTTTGTTTTATTTTATTACTTCACTTTGTTGTTCCCGGTTCTTTGTTAGCTCTGGTTTATTAGGTTTGTCGATGTTGCGTAATTTGCGTGTTGGGAGTTGGAATTTAGGTACTTTGACGGGCAAATTTCTGGAGTTAGTGGACGTGTTGAAGAAGCGTAGAGTGGATGTAGCGTGTATCCAAGAGACGAGGTGGAAGGGGGCGCGGTCAAGAGTAGCGAACGGGTATAAATTGTGGTATTCAGGGCTTGCCAGCGCGAGGAACGGAGTGGGTATTCTTTTGGCGGAAGACCTTATAGACAACGTCGTGGAAGTGATTAGATGCAATGACAGGATCATGGCCGTCAAGGTGGTGGTGGGGGAGATTGTGGTGAATGTGGTGTGTGCGTACGCCCCGCAAGGCGGTTTGGGTGATGCTGAGAAGGAGGCTTTTTGGGTTTGTTTAGACGGGCTGGTAGGTAGTTTTCCTACAGACCAATTTTTAGTGTTGGGTGGCGATTTCAACGGTCACATCGGCGAGAGGTCAGATGGTTTTCCATTGGCGCATGGGGGTTTTGGCTTCGGGTCCAGGAATGTCGGTGGGTCCGCCCTGTTGGAATTTGCCACGGCCCAGGAGTTGGTAATTGTGAATTCTGTTTTTCAGAAGAGGCCCGAGCACCTCATCACCTTTTGTAGTGGGGGTCGCAGCACTCAAATCGATTACCTACTTGTGCGCAGCCGGGACGGTAGAGCATGCGTGGACTGCAAGGTGTTCAGGAGTGAGGCGTGCGGTTCGCAGCACCGGCTGTTGGCCCTGGATCTTTCCATGGGGGGTCGAGTTGTGCGCAGAAAGAGAGAGTTTAGACCTAGAATCCTTTGGAAAGACTTGAAGGGCGAGAAGGCGGCGGAATTCAGGGAGGCTTTGCTCAACGAAGGTGTTTTTGCGAGTGGTGGAGATGCTAACTTCAGGTGGTCTAACATGGCAAAGGCCATTCGGAGTGCGGGCGAGAAGGTGGTGGGGGTTTCCTCAGGTAGGTTCAGTGGTCATAAGGAGTCGTGGTGGTGGAACGAGGAGGTTCAAAAGAAGGTTAAGGCTAAACTTGCGCTCTTTAAAGAGCTTTTATCGTGCTGCGCAGGGACGGATAGGATTCGGAAGTTGGAAGCATACAAGGTGGCGAGACGAGAGGCAAAAAAGGCGGTGGCGAAAGCTAAAGAGGAGGCATTTGAAGGGCTGTACAAGCGCCTAGATACCAAGGAAGGAGCGAATGCCATCTTTAAGCTAGCTAAAGCTAGGGAGAGAGGGAGGCGCGACCTGGGCTCTGTTAAGTTTGTTAAAGATGCTTCAGGCCAAGTGTTGTTCAATGAAGATGCTATTAAGGACAGGTGGAGTTCGTATTTCCATAATCTTTTCAACGAGGCTAGGAGGAGTGGTGCCGGTGTGGACCAAGAGGCCTCTCTTTCGCTTGTGTCCTCCTCCGTTCCCTGTGAGCGCATCAGCAAGGATGAAGTCAAGGGTGCCTTGCAAAAGATGGCTAGAGGGAAGGCGGTGGGTCCGGATCTTATCCCAATCGAGGTTTGGCTTTGCCTTGGTGAGGTTGGCGTCCATTGGCTAGCAGAGCTATTCAATGTTCTTCTCTTGGGTGATAAGATGCCAGCGGAATGGAGGCGTAGTGTTGTGGTCCCTTTTTTCAAGAATAAAGGCGACGCTCAAAGTTGTAGTAACTACCGGGGTATTAAATTACTCAGTCATACTATGAAACTTTGGGAGAGAGTGGTTGATAGTCGGCTTAGAAGAGTAGTTGAAATCTCAGAGAATCAATTTGGATTTATGCCTGGGAGATCAACGATCGAGGCCATTCATATCGTTAGACGCCTTATGGAGAAGTTCAGGGATCGTCGCAAAGACCTCCATATGGTGTTCATTGATCTTGAGAAGGCTTATGATACCATCCCCCGTGAAGCTATTTGGAAGAGCCTTGAGGAGAGGGGAGTGTCGTCGGCGCTCGTTAGGGTGATTCAGGACTTGTACTCCCAAGCTACTTCTTGCGTTCGGACCCCAGTGGGGGACTCCCGTTTCTTCCCGGTTGAGGTAGGGCTTCATCAGGGGTCGGCCCTGAGTCCTTTTCTTTTCGCCCTTATCCTTGACGTCATGTCGCGGGGGATTCAAGATGCTGTCCCGTGGTGCATGCTCTTCGCGGATGATATCGTGCTAGTGGCGGAATCGAGGAGGGAGGTGAATGACAAATTGGAGCTTTGGAGATCTACTTTGGAGGACCAAGGGCTTCGTATGAGTCGGTCTAAAACAGAGTATCTCTGGTGTAACTTCAGTGGTGAGGCAAACGAAGAAGGGGTGGAGGTTAGGATTGAAGACCAGACCGTCCCGCAGACGGACAAATTCAAGTATTTGGGGTCGATCATCCAGAAGGAAGGGGAGATTGAAGCCGATGTCACGCATCGTATCAAGGCTGGGTGGCTAAGGTGGAGGGCAGCGTCAGGGGTTATGTGCGATAAAAAAGTCCCTTTAAAGTTGAAAGGGAAATTCTATAGAGTGGCTATCCGCCCGGCGATGCTGTATGGTTCTGAGTGTTGGGCGGAGAAGAAGGCTCTCGTAAGCAAGTTGGAAGGGGCTGAAATGAGGATGTTGCGGTGGTCTTGTGGGCGCACGATGCTGGACAGAATCCCGAACTCGGTGTTTAGGAGCGAGCTGGAAGTGGCGCCGTTATCTGCGAAAGTTAGGGAAGGAAGGTTGAGATGGTTCGGCCACGTTCGTAGGAGGCTGGCGGAAGCCCCAGTTAGGAGGATCGAGAGTCTGGCGGTTGTTGGGGCGAGGAGGAGAGGCAGGCCGAGGAGGACGTGGGAAGAGCAGCTCCGGATGGATTTGAAGGCCTTAGACTTAAATGAGACCATGCTCGCGGATAGGTGTTCTTGGAGGCGGCGTATCAGAGTGGTGGATTCCCTTTTAGGATGTGGATCTGTTGTCGAGAGCCTCCGAGTAGCCTTGTCTCGGTTAGCGATTTTTTAGTAGTACGGCTTTAGCATTCTCACTCTTCTTTTTCAGTGTCTTTCTGTTTTCTGGTTTTGCAGTTGCAGGGAGCTTGGCTCGGTGGTATCTCTGTGCGGGTCTTTCCGTGTGGTTGGAGCGCTTCAAGCTAGGAGTAGCATAAATCCTCGCAAACAGGTAGGCCCCATGTGGAGAACGCCATGGGTCTCAGGTTTGTCATTGTTCATTTCCGTATCATCTCCGTTGTTTTTACCACACTTTATGTATGTTGTGCACTCAGCCGAGGGTCTTCACGGAAACAGCCTCCCCGCTCTAAAAGTGGGGGTATGGTCTGCGTACAACCTACCCTCCCCAGACCCTGCTCTGAGCGGGATATACTGGGTATGTTTGGTTTGGTTTGGTTTGGTTTACTGAGAAAAATTGATATTTACAAAAATGTCCCTACGGAGCCACTAATTTTATAGGCTCTTATATATATATATATATATTTCTCCATGAAGAACACCCTTATATAAAGAACAATAAAGAACACCATAGAATCTTATATAAAATCGCATTTAGATTCTAATTTTCACATCAATAATGGTATTTTATGAATAAAAATAGAATCTAACAAAAAAATTAAGATCAAATATAACATGATTACACATAATTTATTCAATAGTGGATTCTATGTAATATTTGATTCTTATATTTAGATAAGATTTTACGTTAGATTCGATATGTTAAACTTAATTATTGCTAAAATTTGTGATTCTTATTATAACAAATCAATTGTCATGAAAAATAAAGTATTATAATGGTGTTTTTTTATTGTTTATATAAGGTGTTCTTCCTAGAGTGTAACTCATCTATACTATTATATTAAAGTCGAAAGATTGAAAGTTTGTCGATTTGGTTTTCGGTTTGTTTATCCTAATTATTAAAATAAATAATAATATTATTATATTACAAAAACAACAACTCAAAAATCTAATTACTAATATTAACGTAATTATATTCCGGTTAAAAATCCTCCACCCGCATTGTGCTTCTACTTGGACTCTTTCTTTTGCTATGCTCCAACAACTCAATTACTCATCTTCTCCAAAGATTTCACTTCTAATTAAAACACGTTACCTTTTAATTTAAAACTAATATTACAATAATTAATATATACCCAAAATATCACACCTTATCTTTCCATCATTATTTTTTGTAATAATTTTTTTATTACAAAAACAACTCCTCAAAAAACTAATTATTAATGTTAACATAATTAAATTTCGATTAAAATTCCTCTACACCCGCACTGAGTTTCTGCTTGGACTCTTTCTTCTGCTTTGCTCCAACAGCTCAATTACCCATCTTCTCCAAAGGTTTCACTTCTAATTAAAACACGTTACTTTTTAATTTAAAACTAATATGACAATAATCAATATATACCCAAAATATCACACTATATCTTTCCGTCATTATTTTTAGTAATAACTTTTTTTATTACAAAAATAACAATTCAAAAAGCTAATTACTAATGTTAAATTAATTAAATTTCGATTTAAAATTCCTCCACACGCGCATTGAGCTTTTGCTTGAACTCTTTCTTCTGCTATGCTCCAACAACTCAATTATCATCTTCTTCAAAGATTTCACTTCTAATTAAACACGTTACCTTTTAATTTAAAACTAAAATTACAATAATTATCATATACCCAAAATATCACACCATATCTTATTCCTTAATACCGCCAAAAGAGTGCCTAAAGACCACTAGCCTATTCCTGTTCCTTGCACCATCCATTGCTAAAAACTTTGTCAACCTATTCTGGCTTTCTTCGCAAACTTTAGTCAGTAGCTTCAGTTTCTTATCCTTCTTTCTCTGTTCTAATTGTTGAATAACCCTTGAATGGTTCGGGCCTATGAACCAATGCCAGTCCTCCCATTCCCTAAGAGCCTCAACAGTATCTATCTTCAGTTCAATGTTATTCAAACTTCAAAGAAAGCTGTGCGTTGACTTGCCAGCAAAGCCCATAATTCATTAGCTCTAGCGGTGAGATCACGGATTGATCCAGAAACCATCTTGATGATTATACCTTCATCATCTCTGACCATAATGCCAATACCAGAGTCATTGCCATTAGGCAAAGGTTCATTCAGCATAAACGAATGAACGTTGATTTTGACAAAACCCGCTAGTGGATAATAATCCTAGCCCTTCTCCATTGAACGACTCTTGAGAGATGAAACCAAAATAACTGAGTGAAGTGACTGGCTTAGCGTGGGTAAATACCCAAAACCTCCTCAAGAACATGCTGTAATAATTGCATTAACTTTTTAACTGCCCAAGAAACATAATGAGGAGATTAATCCTACTCCCACCTTACAAATTCCTTTTTTACCCTTTGGACTATTTAGATTTCTATAGTATTAAGAGAACTTACAGTAATTTAAAAAATTTTAATCAACGGACTTAAAAAAGCCATGAATTACAATTTCTAAATTTAAAATTCCCCAATACTAAAACCCAATTACTAAAGCCCACTGATAGCCCAAATACTCCACTTTCAGCCCAATTAAACCAACTCCTGTAATATGAGAAAAAGAATTAACACCTTAAAAATCCCCCAATATTAAGGCCCAACTACTAAAGCCCACTGATAGACCACTAAGCCCAGACACTTCACCAACAACCCAAAAAAACCATCTCCTGTACAATGAGTAAAATAATTAACACTATGCAAATACCATCCCACTTCTCTCTTTGCCTTTTTTGCTAAACAATCAGCCCCACTTAAATCATCCCTATGTATATAAAGCAACTTGAAACTATGATTACTCACCAGATTATTCCACTGTACGTGATCTTCTAGCCAGTGATAACCTTTATAACCAGCCCTAGCCTTCAAAAATCGAGTGACTAGAAGAAAGCTATCTGTGCATATAGAAGTTATTCCTCTAAAATGAGAGTTGTTAACAATGCTAGAAAAGAGGTACAAAACTGCATTTCTCTCTGCTTCTAAAGGACACCATGCTTGAGTTGGACCAGAAAATAAAAACAACAAATTCTCATTACCGTCCTTAAGAAAACCTCCAATTCTCCCAAAAATTGCTCCACATACAATTAGCAATGTTAGCTCTCCAATATTTTCAGTTAGAAAATCCATTCTAACTGTGGAATTTCCTCAAACAATAAGAAATTAGAATTGTGGAAGGTGTTTCTGATTGCTTACTTATGATTTTATCCAAAACTATAGATAGCCTTGATGCTAACAACTTAGATAAAACTTTTAAAGAACAATTAATAAGACTAATTGGTATGTAATATGCTAGACCAATGGGATCTTTAATTTTGGAAACTAAAGAGATGAAAGAAGAATTCATGCCTGCAGGTAACTATCCATTATTCATGAAATTGCTAATAAAAGTTTCCATCTCCTCTTACAAGTACTTTCATCGAAATTTTAAAGCCCTACATTAATACCATCAGGTCCTGGAGCTTTATCTGAATTGCATTAAGAAATGGTCAATCCACCTATTCTCTAGTAATTTCTCTTTCTAAGAATTCTGCATACTGAAGCTCTATTATTCTCTACATAAATCCTTTAACACTAAAAATGCTGGAATACCTCCTTTTCCTGAAAATATCTTGAAAGTGAATCTTAATAGCCTCATTTATTTCTGAAGGGTCCTTGAGTATCTTTCCTTTCCAATAAAGTTCTCGAATTCTATTTTGAGCCCTCCTTCTTTGAATTGCTTTATGAAAGAATTTTGTATTTTATTCCCTTCCTTCAGTCAACTAATTATGGATTTTTGCTTTAGCATGCTATTCTTTATTAGATTTAATTCCTCCCGAAGCGAAGAAAAGGCTGGATCTAACGGGAATCAACAACGACGAAATGACAAGGCCGGCTAGTCTCTTTCTGGGCTGACCCTCCTGGCTCATGATTGTCAAAGATCATGTCGAGTGCGAGCTGGGGGTGAAGGCCAAAGGTTACTGGTTTTGTAATGAATGGGATTAGACTTGGCTAGCGCGAGGAAAATCCTTCTAGCACTTGGAGCGACTCTGGATCTAGCATCAATAGCTGATCCTGTCTGATCAGAGCACCAGTTCTGGCATCGAGAGTGGATTCGATAAGAGTCATAGCGGAGTCGAGAACTAGCATCTTTAAGATTGAAACCTCCTCTTTGTTGTTTTCTTCAGCTGTAGATATTCTTTCTTTTAAATCTGTAATTTTGGTGAAGATATTGCCATTTGCAGATTTATTCCATTTCTTTATAACCAGCTCAATTATTCTCAGAGAGTGCTGCACATTAATACCCAACTTTTTACTACCCTTCTGAAGATCTTCTCCAATTTCAATCTTAAACTCTTGTTGTTGCCCAGTGATTTACAATTGTAGAAGGGGGCTGAATACAATTGTATAAGATTTTCGACTCAAACAATAATAATAACACAAGTATGAATAAATAACAGCTTTATTAATTCTAATATAAAATTGTTACAAACTCTCTCAAGAAATTCTGTTGTTCTTGAGAGCTGCTAGGTTACAAAATATTCTCGTGTAAGCGATTACAATTAAGTAAAACCTAAACTGTGTTTATATACATCACATAACTACCTTATCAATTACAAGATATGCTAAATCAATTACGTACAACTCTTAGTACATATCTTAATCGATAGCTGTGTTCCTATAAGTTAGGAAACGACATATCAATCTATCCTATAAATAAGGAGTAATAGATATCTTCACAATCTTCAATCCTGATCAGTCTTGCTATTCAGATGTGCCTTCGAATCCTGACGATCACCAATACTGATGACGTCACTTCATGCAATCCTGATCAGCTGCTTAGGATAGATCCTGACATCACTTGAATCAGTATTTCCAACAATCTCCCCCAATTTGTACTTTGTAAAATAAAGCACAAATTCTTTGATTCAATGATGTCAAAAACACAAACAAAATGTTCTAGAAATCATCAGGAACAGTTACAGAAATTCTCTGGTAGAAAAGATTCAACTTCAAGAAGTTTGATAATAACTCTTCTTCTCTACTTTCAAGAATTTGAATCAATTTCCCCTTTAGACCTTTGAGTTCTTCATCTTCCTCATTGATCTGATAAATAGCTGCCCTGAGATTCTTAATTGAGTTCCTTGGTAAATGCAAGTCTCCCAACAGTATGTATGCAAACTCCTCCCCATCAGGATTAAGAGACAATTGTTCCATACCAAAAGATACTTCTTTAACAGCAGTGCCTCTTTGCATTTCAACTTCTTGACCTTTTGTATTTAAGTACATGGGAGTATAGTTACCATCATACCTTGCTCCTCCATCCAAAAACCTCTATCTGATAGTTCTGAGAATCATGCTTGACCAATTCTTGTAAACTCCAACCTCTCTATCCTTGACACTTTTATTCTTGACAAGATAAAGAACATATTTCAGTTCTTTTGTAGATTTGTGTAACAACTCCTGGATAGATAGTTTTTTGACACTTTTATCTTTCATGAAGTACAACAATTTCTGTACCTTTTTAGCACCGGCATGACAATTAGCAATTATTCCAATAGCTTCAAGCTTCCATAGATGATCAGCAGTTAATACATCACCTATTCTTTCAATTGAGAGATGTTGATCAACACTGTTGATATTTACAAATTTAGCTTCAACATGACCAACACCCGCATAAGTATATGGAGCTCTCCCTTCAATTTCAGCCTGCATTCTTGTCCACAAAGGTGGCTTAGATTTTCTGAGATTGTTCTCCTCTTCTGCAACAACTTTATCAACTTCAGAATTATGAGAATCCATATAAGCAGTGTAAACAATAATTCTTAAATCTATCAGGAGATCAGTCTCTTAAGGATCAGGAACAACAACTTGAACTGTATCAAGAATTGAAGTGATCTGTGAATTCTTTTTCTTCTCTTCTTCATTACCTTTCCTTCTCTTCACAAGTTGTCCTTCCTCTTTAGTCTCTTCACTAATATCATGTCTGTTGGATGGAATCATTTCAAGAGATAGTGGAGTTTTCTTCTTTGTAGCTTTCTGAGGATCTTCAGTTACTTCTTCTATTTTGATTCCACTAGACCTTGTCTGTCTAGAACCGGTTTGAATAGGTTTCCTTCCTCTTCCACTACCTTTACCTCCTCTGCCTCTTCCTCTACCTGCAGCAGGAGTCTTTATCTTCTTCTCAAAGCTTTTCGTGATTTCCTTCTGTTGAATTAAATTTATTCTTTTGATAGAGTTGGAAAGTCTTCTTCAACTAATACAGAAAGAGCCGATTTAGCATTCATTAGCCAAACTCTTTTGTCTTTATAAAACAAATGAATAACTTCACCATCCTTAGTATCAAGCTCATGAAAAAGTTTAGCATCATCTTCTTTTTTATTAATGTATACATCATCCTATGGAATTGTTGACCAGGTTTGACCTTGACCAGGTGTCAGGATTTGCTCTTCTGTCAGGGTTTATGATTGTACCATTGTTCTTACTATTTTCTTTCCAGACTTTGAAACATGAGTTGGCTGCCTGGTTTGAGTTTGAGATTGACTTGTCCTTTTTACCAGTGCAGCATCAGAGGTTTCACTGTGAGACTTAGATTTAGCACCCCCATCATGTCCAGTATTATCATCATCCTTTCTCAATACTAGATCATGTGAGCACTTTGTTTTTGCCAACTTATCCCCCTTTTTTGACATCAGAATAAGTCAATTAAGATAAAATCAGTTGGAGAGATTCTTCAATATTGGTCACCTTAGACTCCAAAACATCCATCCTTTTATCCATCTTTTTCTCAAGTGCCTTGACTTCATTTCTAAGTATTCTGGCCTGAGAAGCAGTAGCAGTCAAAGATATAGCAGAATGGATATCAGCCCTAACTGTGGCATTGTCACTTTTGACAGAATCAACCTCATCCTTCAACCCCTTTGCCAGAATAGTAGTAGCCTTTAGATGATCTCTGAGATCAGAACTAGACAATGTAGAAACTGTGTTCTGGGAATGAAAGAGAGCATTATTAAAATTGATGACAGCAGTAGGTTTATTCCACTCAATATCCGATTCATATCTTCTGAGAGCTTGAATGTGTTCAGGAATATCACTAGAATAGGCTCCCCTGGTTTCAGCCTTTCCATCTGTAACTTTGTTCACAGTTTCCATAAACTTGCTTGAGGATCCATGAGTAGACCCTAAACTTGCTTTAATGGCTGCTTGAAGCTGAACTGTATCAGGATTATCATTAGCATCATCTTCATCATCTGAGCTGTCAACAGAATCAGCATCAGGAATTTTGTCATCTTCATTTACATCAGAAATCAAGACACCCTTTAACTTCAAATCAGCAGAAGATGTAGATGGTGTATCCTGATGACCTGCATTGAGAACAGAAACAGTTCCTAAATCTTTCTGTTCTTTTAAAATGATCTCATCATTTCTCACAGCATCACCTAAGTTACTTTCAATAGTAACTGCTATCTAACTAGAAGTTTGTAACTTCTCACTCATTTCTACCTCTCCTTTTGCCAGTACAGGAGACTGCCTCTCATCACTCTGTATTTTCACTAATTGTTCACTCTCTTTCTCACTTGAAAAGTTCTGGCTCAACAAATTCAAAGAAATAAGAGGTGGATGAGAGAGTGGACTGTAGTCATATAGATAGAGGTATTCCTTATAATATGGCTATCTATAATCATGTTATCAGTATGGAGAGAAGTAGAAATAGAAGTGTTACATGAGGAAGTAGACTCCATAGGCCTTGATGAAAGTGGTTGAATGAATAGTGGAACATCAGGATCAGGAATACTTTCATCAGGATCTAAGCTTACATCAGTATTTTCTACCAATGGTTCTTGTGTATCTAGAGGTTTTGAAGCTACGTTAACACTTTGAGTTAAAGGTTCTTGTGTGCTTCCTTCAAATGCAGTGTCTGCATATAAATCATCCATTTCAGCAATGTGGAGGTCATGAGCAGCTTTATCTGCAAGACTTTGAGCTAAGTCAATCTGAATATCAGGAATCTCTTGAGCAGTGTCATAAAATCCCTTTGCTGTAGTAGTAGTGCCTGCATCCTCACTTTGCGAAGATGGTTCTTGTGTGGCAGGAATGCTCATGTCTTCACCTTCTTTTTTAGAAAGTGGTTCTTGTGGGACCATCCCTTCAGCATTGCCTACACCCACACTTTGAGTGGGTGGTTCTTGTGGGGCTGGATCATTAGTAGCTGCTGGTCTCCTTTGAAATCCAGGTTCTTGTGGGCTAGATCCTTTCAGAGATGATGAGAATTCTGCTTCTTTTGTCTGGAAAATACCTATTCTATAACTGGTCTCTTCTCTAGAAGTGGTGATGGTTGCAGACCTAGTTGAGCAGCAGTAGCATTGACTATCTCTTATGATATGTCAATATGTCTTCTTCCACGAGTAGAAGATGTTGGAGAATCAGAGACTTCAACTACCTTCACAAGTGAGTTATCAGGAATGGAGATGTCAAGATTTGCAGATGCATCAGGAACTGATGATCCATCAGGATTCACAAAGACAACAGGAATATGCTTTGTATCATCAGGATTGTTCTGTATTTCCAAAGGAATATGATACTTTCTCTTCTTGATTAACTTCCTTCTTTTCTTAGGCTTTTCAGAACTAGCCAAAGCATGAAGAGCAATATCATCAACTTCCTTTTTCTTAAAAATAGATGATATAGGTAGTGCATTATCACCAGAATTAGAATCCATCTGTTGCAAAAACTTTTTCTTCTTCCCTGTTTCTTTATACACTCCTGCTTCAATCAGAGAGTCATCAACTTGCTTCACACCTTTCTTTACCACCAAGACCCCTTGTTCACCCCCTTTTAACTTCGTTTGAGTGAGGGTGGAAGTAGAAAAATCCTTTGATCCTGATTGTCTTCCAGATACATCAGATCTAGCTGATTTCTTTGATTTTACAACTGATGCCTTTTGGGAGACACCAGAGGTGGTTGACTGTTTGGATAACTTTTTAGGTTGGGTGCTTGTGTCAGGAACAGGAGGGGATTGGTCCTGTCCTTGAGCACCAATTGTTACAGGACCATAATGAGTAGGCATCCTCTTTTGTAAAAGAATCCCGACCTCATCAGGAATGAAGGCATTGCCCTCAAAACCATTTGTCTTGTCAGAGTTAACCAACACTTTCACATTATTATCAGATATCTTACAGATAGGTAATAATGTATCTTCTGTGAATGTAACATCAGGACAAAGATGTGAAAATATTAATTGATAGAATCTAATGAAACACATATATCCACATTTATCCAATTTCCTGGCATGCAAAGCCTTAAGCACAAAAGATCCATAATCAAAAGGAGTATCATTAATAAAAAATACCCAATTTGAGCAGAGCTAGATGGTAATGCATCAAAATTTGAAACTTTGTTCAAGAAGCACTGACTGATAGTGTCTGTTGTGCCCAAAATCCGCCATGGTCTTGATTTTTAGGCCCATTAAGAGGACAGACTCGAGTTAGTTGAATATGAAAGGATAAGCTGGGTCCAAGGTTGAATGTGATGGCTTAGTATGCTTCGAGGATGGGTTGAGGGATGAGGATCTGGTGTTAAATGTGAAGTATGTTCATATAGGGGTGCGGGCATGTGAACCCCAGATAAGGGTAAAGCTGTGTGGAGGCCAGAAGGGGGTTCAACTGGGTAGCAGGCTGTCAGGTCAGGGGTACGCGCATGAACCCCGAAGGTTTCCAGAAAATATAACAGCGGGCTCAGAATCGCCTATTTTATAGGAGATTGGATAATATGCGTTGTAACAGACTTCGGGATATCTCCTAAACAATAGGAACGGCTTATCAGTAGTGATTATCACGGATTAACATCATGTATACATGGAATATATATATATATATATATATATATATATATATATATATATATATATATATATATATATATGCGCGTATATATGTATATATACATATATACGGGAGATATATCATGGGAATAAATGGATAAACCATGAGGTAACGGCTGGATAATTATGGAAGGCTGGATAAACGAGCACTGGAGGTCTGTTACGAGGGATATGGCAGAAGAAGGTGGAGGATAATTATGAAGAACTACATGAGGACTTGATCTCTTATATATATAAGAGTATGTAGGCAATTTGCAAGGTTAGACACACATATACACCTCTAACACACGCTCTGGGCTGGTCTCACTCGATTGAGTAGGATTTACTCGGTCACCATAGCTCGGAGTACTTGCAAATTCAGTCCATATAATCACTCTTCCACCTCTCGGGTTAGGGTTTATGAAATTAGGGTTTTTTGGCTTGTAATTCGAATTATTCAACCTTTATTATTGGTTTTTTCCTGGTTTATTATTGTAATTCTTTCATTGAAGTGTTGTACCAATTTTCCCTCACAACATTTGTGGCGCTAGAAGGAGGGGTAGGTTCTCTTGAGGGAATAGATGTCACGGAATTCGGGTGATATTCATACACCGGAGGATGAACGCGGTGAGGATAATGGAGGACGTGATGATGAAGTCACAAACCAGGAGCTCAAAGTAAAGATTAAAAAGATGGAAAAGAAGATCGTTTCTTTGGAAAGGAAATTCGAAAAGTTGAAGAAATGGAAGGTGAAGCACGGTTCCACGGACCGAAAGGTGAAAAAGAAGGTGGTTACACCGGTTCGTTTGGACTTTGACAGTAATGAGGATGGGGAGGAATCGGAAAAGGAGGCACCACAGAAGGGATTTTATGATGTGGAGACTAATCAGACAAATCCGGACTGGAAGGATGGGGACGAAAAAATTCAGCAGTCTCAGGGTTCACCCACTCGCAGCCTGAGTGTCTTCGATAGACTGGGTAACAGAGTGACTAGCAGGGATTTGCGTCATAAACTCGATGGAAAAAGGGAGAAGCAGACTAGGAGAACTCAGGATATGAGGTCTCAATCGAGAGGATCGCAAAGTCACAGGAAGGACAAATCTATTTCTCGGTCCGGAAGGCTCTCTAAGGGGGGTGATGATGAGCGAAGCTATAGCTCTCAGCATAACCCTGAGCACCGTGATGATGGCCAGGATTCAACTGGGGATTCCAGTGACGATGGAAGTCAATTCACAGATGGTGAGAATGAACGTTACAAGGTGAAGGACTTGCGTGAAGTACTAAAAAAGTTAAAGTAGGAGAAACAATCGTTGGAGGGTTTAATAGTGGCTTCACCCTTCACCAAAAAAGTGAGGGATTCGCCACTCCCGCCAAAATATCGGGGGGTAGGAGACCTGAAAATCAGTGGAACCACCGATCCGGTGGAGTATCTTAGTCGGTTTGACACGGAAATGGTGGTGTACCAGGTGAAAGATTTGATGAAATGTCGTTTGTTGGCGGCCACGTTAAGGGAAAGTGCTCACCAATGGTTTAAGAGGCTACGCCCAAATTCCATTCGATCTAGGAGACAAATGAGTGAACTATTTGTTACACAGTTTCGGGCTTCAGTTGCATTCGCACCCCCAGCCAACACTCTGGCGAACATCAAACAAGACAAGAATGAAACTCTTACTGAGTATTTCAAACGATTCAATGCGGAGGTCCCTAAGGTGAGGAAGACCACTGATGAAACCTACAAGAATTTTTTGATTGCGGGCGTACGCCCAGGTACTGATTTCTGGAAGGAGCTACAAGGGGCGGAACCTAAGACTTTGGCAGATTTTTATGCAAAGGCTGAAACTCACAAGATAATTGAGGAATCGATGGCTAAACTTGAAAAAAGTTGAAGCTCAAGGGAGTGGAGCAGGAGCAAGAGGCGTAGGTCATACAGCCCAAAGGATAGGGGGTACCACAAACGAACCTCCTATGGTGGGGGATCTTCTAGCAGGTCCACCCACCGTGATGAAAAGACGACACCTATCACTGTGAACACGAATAATACAGGGAGGACAGTAAGCTATAAATATCCTTCGAGGAAAGATTTTCAGGGTTCAGGCAAGTATACTGAGTACACCCCGCTCACCGCTTCTGTTGAGCAGGTGTACGAGGTAGGGAACAAGGCGGGAATGTTCAGAAAGCCAACAAGAAATGGACCTCCGGGAAACAAAAATGAAGGGCGATACTGTGCCTTCCATGATGTTAATGGGCATGAAACGGCGGATTGCCGTCATTTGAAGGATCATATCGAAGATCTGATCAGGAGGGGTTACCTCACTGAATTCGTGGCCCAGGAAGCTAAAGGGTACAAGAATGACAGGATCGGTAAGGAAACCGAGAAGGAGAACCCCGAACGTCGTACAAGGGCCAACAGTATACATATTATCATTGGTGGACCCTACATTGGGGGTACAAGCAGGAATGCCCACAAAAATTACACCCGGGAGGCGAGGGGTGCACCCCTCACAAATGTGTACAACTTCTCTGAAAGGCCACTGAAACTTTTCAGAGGCGAAGCGGCTGATATAACATTCACAGAGGAGGATGCCAGCATGTACACCATCCGCATAATGATGCTCTAGTAATTAAGGTTACGATTGGGGGTATGAACGTACACCGAGTGTTGGTGGACAACGGAAACTCGGTTAACATTCTGGCCTACAGCACCTACTAGAAGATGGGGTTACTAGATAAAGAGATGGATCCCTCTTATAACGAGTTATATGGCTTTACGGGAAACCCCGTACAAATTGTGGGGCGAGTAAAGCTCCCTGTTACTTTGGGAGATGAACCCCGGACTGCAACGCAAGTAGTAGAATTCATGGTAGTAAATGAAGACATCTCTTATAATGGGATACTTGGAAGGCCGTTACTCAAGGAGATGCGAGTGGTAACCTCTATCTACCACATGTCCATGAAATTCCCAACCCCGGGAGGAATCGGATGCGTTCAAGGATGTCAATCTGATTCAAGGGAATGTTATAGTAAAGCCTTGCATACTGCTGAGCAGGCTTGCAAACATCTTTTGCTGGTGGATGGGGGTTCATCTGAGAAATGTTATCGCTACTTGGAACCCGGTGTAGGGCAGGAGGAGGAACCCCTACGTCGGAAGGAAGTAAAGCCAGCAAGAGACATGTGGAATGTTATCATGATTGTGCAACATCCAGGCGAGGAGCCTTACACAGATGTTACAAGTTTTCGGGGGGTGGATACCCCCAATAGGGTGCTAATGTTGGAAGCCCCGAAAATTCAAAATTCAGAGATAGAAGATACATTGATCGAAGGAATAGTTGAAGAAGTAACGGACAGTGATTTTGAGAGTTTGAAGGATGAAAATGAGCGGCAAGGTGCAAAGGGATCCAACGGTCAGTTGGTGAAACCTCATCAGGGGGTGAACAAGGTGAACCCAGTGGAAATTGATCTTGACCCGCGTATTCCGGAAGCAAAGGAAAAGGCTGGCGCGGCTGAAGACACTGTGTCTATCCTGGTAGATGCAGCTGATCCTACCAAGGAGTTGAAGGTTGGCAAACAGCTGAACCCTGTAATCAGGGAAACATTAGTCTCATTTTTGAAAAACAACCTGGATATATTTGCATGGAGCTATGAGGACATGGTGGGGATAGATCCAAAAGTGATGTGCCATCACCTAAACATTGATCCAGAGAAGAAGACCATAAGGCAGAAAAGGAGAGCTATAAGTGGAGAAAGAGCTATTGCTCTAGAAGAGGAGGTAGATAGGTTGTTGAAGGCTAAACTGGTAAGGGAGTCATTCTACCCCATGTGGTTGGCAAATCTAGTTCTGGTAAAGAAACCCAATGGAAAGTGGCGTACGTGTGTGAATTTTACTGATTTGAACAAGGCATGCCCCAAGGACAGCTTTCCGCTTCCACGCATTGACCAACTAGTTGATGCTACGGCCGGCCATGCCTTACTGAGCTTCATGGATGCATACTCGGGTTACAACCAAATCCCGATGTATGAGCCCGATCAAGATCACACTTCCTTCATAACGGACAAAGGCCTCTATTGTTACATTGGGATGCCATTTGGATTGTTGAATGCTGGGGCAACTTACCAAAGATTGGTGAACAAGATGTTCAAGGAGCAGATCGGAAGGACTATGGAAGTGTATGTGGACGACATGCTGGTCAAATCCAAGGAAGCAAACGACCACGTCGCCAACCTCAAAGAAATGTTTGGCATCCTAAGGAGATACATAATGAAGTTGAACCCCCAAAAATGTGTATTCGGGGTTGAATCTGGAAAGTTCTTGGGCTTCATTGTGAATCACCGAGGAATCGAAGCCAATCCTGCCAAAATCAAGGCACTGGTTGAAATGAGGTCCCCACGGAGTGTAAAGGAAGTCCAAAGCCTTACGGGACGAGTGGTAGCCTTGAACAGGTTCATCTCTAAATCCTCTGATAGATGTCGAGAATTCTTCACAGCTATCAAGAGAAGGAAAGGCTTCGAGTGGACACCCGAATGTGAGGCTGCCTTCACTAAGTTAAAGGAGCAACTTGGAAGCCCCCCATTGCTAGCAAAGCCAGTGGAAGGTGAAACCCTGATTTTATACTTGGCGGTTTCTGAATATTCAATTAGTTCAGTTCTGGTTCGTGAAGAGAATCAAACCCAATATCCTGTATATTATGTGAGCAAGAGGCTTCTCGATGCTGAAGCTCGATACACCAATATGGAGAAATTGGCCTACGCCCTGATTCTGGCATCAAGAAAGTTGAGGCTATATTTCCAGGCACACACCATAGAGGTGCGAACCTCATTCCCACTAAGGCAAGTCCTGCACAAACCTGAAGCCTCGGGAAGGTTAATGAAATGGGCTGTGGAATTGGGTCAATTTGATGTTGAATACAAGCCAAGGACAGCTATCAAAGGTCAAGCACTTGCTAATTTTTTACTAGGGTTCCCACCATCCTCAGAGGTTGAAGTCAAGGAGAAGGTGATGGAACCCCAAGAAAAGGAGGCTGCAACTAAAAATTGTGCACCTTGGTGGACCCTTTATGTAGATGGAGCTGTGAATGGAAACGGTGCAGGTGCTGGCATAGTCCTGATAAGCCCCGAAGGCCACAAGTTACAAAGTTCGATTCATTTTACATTCAAGGCTACAAACAACGATGCTAAATATGAAGCCCTAATTGCGGGTTTGAAGCTAGCTCTTGAGATGAAGGTGGTAAACATGACTATCTATAGTGATTCCATGCTGGTAGTGGGACATATCAAAAGCAACTTTCAAGCTAGGGGTCCACGTACAGACCTATACATGAGATACGCTCAGGAGCTGATGAGAAAGTTTGGGGAGATAAACCTTGTACAGATTCCAAGGGCAGAAAACTCAAGTGCAGACGCCCTAGCTAAAATGGGGTCAACTAGGGAAGCAACCATGCTAGGGGCAGCAACCTAGCATCCCAAGGTTTGACTGTATGGATGTTGAGGTTCAGATGAAAGATACCTGGATTACTCCCATCCTGGAGTACATAACAAAGGGGGTTCTATCAGCTGACAAGGATGAGGCCCGAAGGATGAAGTATAAGGTTACACATTATGTTTTGTATGATGGAAAGCTATATAAGAGGGGTTTCAACAAGCCGCTTCTGCGATGTATAGCAGGCAGTGAATGTGAGTATATAATGCGGGAGGTACAAGAAGGCATATGTGGGAACCACTCTGGGGGAACCTCGTTGGCTCATAAAATACTTCGACAGGGGTACTTCTGGCCAACGCTACAGCAGGATGCCCATAAATTCGCAAAGGCATGTGACCGGTGCCAAAGGTATGCTAACTCGAATAGGAACCCTGCTGTACCCTTAAAGCCACTCTCAAGTCCATGGCCTTTCGCAGTCTGGGGGATTGATTTAATCGGAGAACTCCCTAAGGGGAAAGGAGGAGTAAAGTACGCAGTGGTAGCCGTGGATTATTTCACCAAATGGGCAGAGGCTGAACTCCTGGCTACGATCACCGCAGCCAAGTTAAAGGAGTTTGTATTCCGAGCAATTGTATGCCGGTACGGGGTTCCTTACAAGCTAATATCGGATAATGGCAAACAATTCGATAGTAAGGAAATGAGGGGTTTATGTGAAGACCTCGGGATTGTAAAGGGCTTCTCTGCAGTTTGCCATCCACAAAGCAACGGCCAAACGGAGGCCATCAACAAGATCATTAAGCATACTTTGAAGGCGAAGTTGGAAGATAAGAAGGGCTGTTGGCCGGAGGAGCTACCCATGGTGTTATGGTCCTACAATACAACACCCAGGACTACAACTGGTGAATCCCCATTTACTTTGGCGTATGGGTGCGAAGCAATGGTACCTGTGGAGATTGGTGCTGGTTCATTTAGGAGGGATAACTTTGATCCCATGGAAAATGAAGTTAATCATCGTTTGTACTTGGATTTGGTAGAAGAGGTTCGTGCAACCTCTCAGCTGAAACTTGTAGCCTATCAACAAAGGACTCACAAGTACTTTGATGGCAAGGTTCGGGCACGACCCTTGAAAGTTGGAGATCTGGTTTTAAGAAAGATGATGCCTAACATGAGGACCCCAGGATATGGGGCCTTTGAGGCAAATTGGGAAGGCCCATACGTGATCAAATCGGTCCTATGGGAAGGAACTTATCATTTGGAGGACTTGGACGGGAAGCTAATCCCAAGGGCGTGGAACGCCGAACATCTTAAGAAATATTACCAGTAGTTGAATCCAGGTAACATTTCTTGTAGACCTCTTTCAGGTGTAGGAAAATAAAAGTGGCTTACTAGTTGCAGCTACTTTAATGCTAGGATCAGTCGGGTAGGAATTTCCCTTTTCTTGTTAATAAAGTGCTCGGGGGGTTGTGAATGTACGCCTACCTGTTGAACACCAATTATTATTTGATCTAATGAAACTGGAATCAACTTACTTTTTCTTTATCTTTGTGTTATGCATGAAAATGTATGGGTATATGTGGATGGATGCATGCTATGTGTAGCCTGCTTTATTTATGTTTGGTAGAGGATACGACTATTGAACCTAGTTCTTCATTATAAGCTTAATCATACTAAAGAACTCGGGGGGTAGTAGGTGTACACTAATTAATGGAAATATAACATAGCTTAAAAAACGGGCAAATTGGAAAGCAAAATTTATGTAAGGGAAATGGGAACATATGGATTATATGCTTAAGGATGGAAAACATATGGAATATATGTTAATTAATTACACGGAACATATGGAATATATGTTAATTAATTACACGGATCATATGGAATATATGTTAATGGATTGCACGGGTCATATGGAATATGTATGGACTGTACGGATACCTGAATGGAAACGTACGTGGATTACGTGCGCATGGATTGGAATATGTATGGCTTATACATGAAAAATGGTGGAACCCCAAGGCATGAAGGTTCTAGGGTAACTAGGATCACGAGGGTCTCTCATAGGGAGGTTCAACCGTTTGAATCCCTAATTTCCGTGTAATCATGATGGTGGATAACCAACCCCGTTATGGGACTTATGTACAGCTGTGGAAGCTATGTACAATTTGAAGAACGGCTTCACCACGACCCCAGGAAAACTGGGTGAGTGAGGTCTAACTCTTAGAAACTGGAACGCTAAGGATTTTAGTGGTGTGAGGATATCACATTGGATTGGCAAACAACTTCACCACGACCCCAGGGAAACTGGGTAAGTGAAGTTCAACTCTTGGAAGATAAAATTGATAGTAGTATAACATTATTAGGAAGTTAACATCGTAAGGAAATCACCCGGAAAGGAATTTAGTCATGTTTAGGGGTACGACAAGTGGAACACCTGTCTCCCCAGGTAAAGGTCCCTATGGAATATAGGGATAAACTTCAAGGCAAGGATTTGGAACGGATATGGGTATAGGTGGAAGACCTATCCCTTCTACAGCAGGAACCCTCCTAAGAATGAGGATGCACTTGGGTTCACTCCTGGTAACTCACTTGGCAATAATCCTTAAGGCGGGAAAGGCTTATGTCTAAGTCTATGGAATAACAACTGGGTGGCGTACGCCTACAGAAGGCATACGATTCTACACGTTGCCCAGGCTACGAAGGGTGTACCCCAAAGGCTAACCGGGGTTCATTCATCTTAACTAGGAACGTGGCATGGATTTTCTACGGGGAACATATCACGGATTCTCTATAAGGCATGACATAACAAGACATCCACAAATATGTGCATGTGTGTGCGCACAAGGTGGACAGACAACAGATACATATAAAAGAAAAGCATGCAAGGTTCATAAACCATCTACTTAGAGTTCAAAAGAAACCAATTCAAAAGTTATGGGTACAACTTGCGAGGCCTTCTGAGGAGCCCGCACCCTCAAAATAACGAGTTCATGGCGATCGACGCCGAAAGAGTTCTTAAAAAGTTCACTTAAAAAGAACGCATGATAAAGGATTACTGGCTTGGTTTGGTTGGAGAGGCAGAAGGAGTCACATTGACTGGGGAAGTCTGTGCAGTTTCGAGTTCAGACGGGATGACTTTCACCTGAGCTTCCACTGTCGAACCCCCATCCTTTGCTTTAGCTGTCTGGATCTCTGTGGCCTCCATCACGTCCTGTGCCGCAACATCTACAGGCACCTCATCATCCTGGGGCTGGGGAGTTTCAGTCATGACAACTTCTGGAACTTCGGAGGCTTTCTCTGCTTTAATCACTTCGATGGCGTCCACAGCATCTTGACCTAAGAGGTTCCAATCCAAGTTCGGGAAAACCTCATACGTGGAAGACATGTAGTCTCTAATCCCAGCTCTATAGCCATTATCGAATTCCTTGTTCTCCTGCTGAGCGATGATGACTTTGTACTTGGCGATTGCACCCTGAAGTGCTCTCACTTTGAGCTCAAGTTTCTCCTTCTCTTTCTTATTGGATTTGGTAGAATCCTCTCTCTCCTTATCCATGGTATCCTTCTCCTTCAGCAGCTTGTCTCTCTCCTGGATCAGCGTACCCTCACTCTCATAAAGCTTCTTGTTGGAAGCCAACAGCTTCTTCCTATCATTCTGGGAGGTCTTCAACTCCAAACGTACCCTGTCAAGCTCTTCAACGGCCCTGGAAGCCTCAAGAATCTGGTTGTTATATTTCAGGGATAGGAAGAGGCTTTCAGCACACACCAGGGATACCCTGTTTGCGGCTTCCTCGAAACTTAGGCTGTCCCACTCTGAGATAGACCGTGCATGGATTGAATCTTTGATTGCATCAACAAAAGCAGTGAGGGGAGCTGGAGAGATGGTGCTAGAGGGACTTAGTTCAACCTCATGCTTGGAACGTTTACCTCCCCGAGAGCCAGACGCCCCAGATACTTCAGGAGTATGTTGTGTAGGCCTCTTCCTCGAGGAAACATTCTTCTCTGTGGAAGCTGGGTTGATTTTTGAAGAAGGGACAGGGGTTCTGTCGACTAGAGATGGGGGTATAGGTGATCTGGAAACATTCTTGTGAGCTGAACGCTTGGTGATGAAGGAAGGCACTGAGAAAGACATATCTGTATTATCACATGAATCGTTAGCAAGGCCATAACGACAATAAAGATATTCTTCGATAAAATATCAGGTAAATCGCATGAATAAAAAAAACATGTGTGTGAAGCATAAATCACTAAGAAAAAAGCAAATAAAGGGGAGGGGTACGCCTACGAGCAGGGATATAAGCATGAACCTATCTCTTGGGAGGGTACGACAATAGAATTCTCCTCAATGAGGGTACTGGTGTCCCCTAGAGGCTTGGAGCTGAGTTTTTTGCTAAAACCTAAGCGAAGTAATTTTCTCTTGGTAAGCAGGCTAGCACCATCTCCGAGCCCTGTACTCATCCTTAAAGCTTTACGAGCCCTTTTTAGCTCGTCTCCTTCTAGTACGGTTTGAGTAGGCATGTCTGGATAAGGGTTAAACTCTTTTCTGTATTCTGGGCTGTCGTAGCAGTATAAGAACCGCTTATGCCATCCTGACATTCCCTTTTTATTTCCTTTTATACATTTCCCCTGATGGACGTTCCAGGTGGTAAGATAAAAGAAGCCAGTAGTCTTCCCAGTCTCTTTGAGTTGGTAAAAGAAACCCAACTCACGAGCAGTCAGTTTGATTTGGAACATGGAGTCATATAAAATATACATATAGATGGCCATGCGATAAGAATTTGGGGTCAATTATAGTGGGGCAAGTTGGTAGGTGTTAAGAATATCCACAATGAATGGATGAAGCGGTAATGATAATCCCAGTCTAAAGAACTGAGTAGAGAAGACAGCACATGGGATCACTTGATCTGGTTCGAAGTTGGAAAAGTCATGGCATCTTTCATCTGGTTGGGGTACGACCAGAGTACACCCCGGGTTACAAACTCCTAATAGGTTTTCTAGCTTTTGGGCAGTCATTGAGGTACAGGTGTCGACACATGAAAGTTGATGGACAGGGGCAGTGGGGGTTTTAGCAGGAATAGCCTCATCCTGGTGTTCATTATTGTAACATCCCGAATTTTGGGGACATTAATTCTAATTACGAAACTTAAATAAACTGAATTCTTTATTCAAATAAATCAAAATTCTACGAAAGTCAAACGCAGCAGTCAAATTCAATAATTCAAAAAGATAAATTCGGAGACGCAGCTCCATAAATCCAATCAATAACTGTCTAACAATAAGTCTTATTGCAATAATCAAATCACATGAATTCCACACAGTTCACATCCTTATTCGATCCAAAGCTTATTAACCTGAAATAGAGGAAAAGAGTGAGCTACACAGCTCAGCAAGTAACAATTTGACTAACAGATATTCTCAAAATCAATGGGCGTTTTAATAAAAAGAATTTTCAAAATAAAATACAAGTTTGTAAAACCCTTTGCGAAAATAAAACCAACCCAAAGTTTATATTTCCAAAATCCAGAATTTAAAACAGAAACAGAAGCAAACAGAAACAAAGCGAAAATCGAAAATACCACAGTCTTGCTCTACGGCCACACTTTGCCAGTGACCGGCATCTTATTCTTATTCTTATTCTTTCGCCACACTTTGCCAGTGACCGGCATCTAAAGTTCAATAATTACGCGCCCTTAATAGGTATCTAAAGTTGCACACTTGTGCGCCTAATAAGGGTATCTAAGGCTAGTTCCGGAACTATAGCGTAAATTACGAACGGGTTCGAAACGTAGAGACTGGGATTCTAAAATCAAATACTTATATCTTATAAAGTTTGAAATAGAATTCTTATATCTTATAAAATCGAAAACAGAATCTTATATCTCATACGAAAATCGAAAGTTGCATAATCAAAGAATACTTTTCGAAAATAAAAGTAAGTCAAAAGTACTTACCTTGAAAGCGACTGAAAACCGAAATTAAATGACACGAAGTTGATCCTATAATTTAACTAATAGAACATGAAACAGTTAATCATTTATTCTACAAATAGTCTATACATGTAAACAAATAATTAACGAACAGAGACACAAAACATGCTAATTTTTACGCTAAAGGAAATAACATGCATTCACAAAATTAATTGACATATTTAATTCAATTTGACAAAGCATACCAGTATAACTAATATAATAATAATAACTAATATAAAAGGAAAAATGCTACAAACCATACGTTGCACCACATGCATATTAATTTTAAAACAAAAGGAAATTGGGCTTTAAGGCCCATCATAAATACAAGATTAATCTGACACACTAACGACACACTAATAACTCACAGACAAGTCCATTCATGTGATAACTCATCATTCTTTTATCTTTTAATATGTATTTGCATAAAAATAAAAACAAAGACAAATTATAACTATACTAACTACTACACATGCATGCACAGAAGTACTATGCCAATTTATATCAATTCCTGGCCTTGTAGTTTAGATACTAGTATCATATTATTCACTAAAAGGATAATTAAATGCTTGCTAAGTGTTTACTAAAAAATATTAACACTTAAATATATAACAAGATTTATTAATAAAATGTTGAGTATCAGATTTCATAAACAAAAAAATCATCACCTAAAATCAATTAATTAAATCTCATAAAAAGGACTCTTCGATTAATCTTTGAAACAAAACAAAACTACAATGATCACATATTCAAAGATTCATTAACACATTTATTTTCTTAACACCGGCCTTAATTAAATATATGATTTTAGAAAAATAAACCGCAGCCATTCATATGCATGGAATCATGGATAACACACAAAATCATACATTATTCATATAATGAAAAACTAAATAAAATAGTTATCGGCCATACAGTTGATACTTGCATGATTAATAGAGATACTGTGAAACACAAAACATCTAATTAACATGCAAGAGCACAAAGTATAAAAATAAAGGGCGATGAACGTACCTCTCGGCGATGAAAGTCTATACAAACGTTTTACTAATCTAAAAGGGTTTATTATATAGATCTACGAACCCTAAAATAATTTAGGTAACTCTAAAACTTGCTACTAATAAAAGTTGCAATTTCTCCAAGTAATACCTAAATTAAAAATATTCTAATTCACACAAATATATTAAATTAATGATATCGATTTTCTAAAATCTTTTCACACTTCTTTCCTCTAATAATAAAAAAATCATCCTTATTCAAAATATCTTGCACAAAAAGAATTCTAATAATTACTAAATAACATAATTATCTAAATAAATAAAAATAACTTAAAAATCTAATATCTAATTATAAAATAAAAATAAAAATTAACGGGGTTTTACATTCTTCCCTCCTTAAAAGAATTTGGTCCCCAAATTCACAAAATAACATCAAATAAGTTACAAGTAAAAAAAATCATACCTTAATTACGATTGTTCGCACGACTTCCTGTAAGCATAAATACACGTCCAGTGGTCTTGTTATCTGCTTCTTTCCTTGGTGGTGGATTATGTGGGCACTCCGAAATCTTGTGTCCTACTTCCCCGCAGTGAAAACAGGCACCCGTGTTCCATCGACAGTCCTTGTCTGGATGGTTCTTACCGCACCTCGAACATTTATCTCGATCACCTTGGGCTCCCATTTGATCGTACACATGTGGCTTCTTGAAAGGTCCCCTTTGAGACGAAAATCCACCAGTTGGAGCGAACCGCTTCTTGTTCCAGTTGCTTGTTGCCTTTTCAGATTCTGCCAAACCCCTCTCGATCACCAATGCCTTGTTGAGCACAGCCTCATACGTCTGAAGTTCAAACGATGCCACAGAATTCCTGATGTCGCTTCGCAGTCCCTCTTCCAATCTTCTGGCTCGGCTAGTCTCATCAGCAACTAATGTCGGTGCATATTTTGCAAGCTTTGCGAATTCTGCTTCGTATTCCACAACGGACTTTCCTCCCTGCTCAAGCCGAATAAAGTCTCTTTCCTTTTGCAGACGAATGGTTCTAGGAAAGTACTTGTCTTCTAGAGCCTTCTTGAACTTTGCCCAGGTGTATGTTCCGGTTCCCCCTTCAGCGGTTGCGGTCTCGTTCTTCCTTTTCTCCATGAGCCACCAGTCATAAGCACTGCCTTGCAGTTGATACACAGCTAAAGTGACCTTTTGTTCTTCATTGCTTCCTAGCAGTCCGAAAGCCTTCTCCATTTCTTGTATCCACATCTCAACAATGGCCGGATCAGTTGCCCCATCGAAAGTTGGTGGGTTCAAACGCTTGAACTGAGAGACGACATTCTGCTGTCTGGGTTGCTGATTCACGAGTGTAGCTAGAGTCTCGGCTAGCTGGTCGAATACATTTCCACCATCACCATTGTTGTTGCCATTCTGATTGTCGTTGCCTTGATTGTTATTGTTGTTGCCTTCTCCGTCCATCTTTTCTAAAAACAACAAACTTTCAAACTTATAATCAATGATCAAAAAGCACAAAAGTCAAACAGGTCAAATCATCACAAAAACAAGTTGCCTAAATTCAAAATAATTTACAAACTTAAAGGTCAAAACCTATACGATAATATGTAGGATCGCATCCTAGGGAATGTACTAGTCCCATACCTAATACACTCCGAAGGAAAACCTAGGCTCTGATGCCAACTGTAACATCCAGAATTTTGGGGACATTAATTCTAATTACGAAACTTAAATAAACTGAATTCTTTATTCAAATAAATCAAAATTCTACGAAAGTCAAACGCAGCAGTCAAATTCAATAATTCAAAAAGATAAATTCGGAGACGCAGCTCCATAAATCCAATCAATAACTGTCTAACAATAAGTCTTATTGCAATAATCAAATCACATGAATTCCACACAGTTCACATCCTTATTCGATCCAAAGCTTATTAACCTGAAATAGAGGAAAAGAGTGAGCTACACAGCTCAGCAAGTAACAATTTGACTAACAGATATTCTCAAAATCAATGGGCGTTTTAATAAAAAGAATTTTCAAAATAAAATACAAGTTTGTAAAACCCTTTGCGAAAATAAAACCAACCCAAAGTTTATATTTCCAAAATCCAGAATTTAAAACAGAAACAGAAGCAAACAGAAACAAAGCGAAAATCGAAAATACCACAGTCTTGCTCTACGGCCACACTTTGCCAGTGACCGGCATCTTATTCTTATTCTTATTCTTTCGCCACACTTTGCCAGTGACCGGCATCTAAAGTTCAATAATTACGCGCCCTTAATAGGTATCTAAAGTTGCACACTTGTGCGCCTAATAAGGGTATCTAAGGCTAGTTCCGGAACTATAGCGTAAATTACGAACGGGTTCGAAACGTAGAGACTGGGATTCTAAAATCAAATACTTATATCTTATAAAGTTTGAAATAGAATTCTTATATCTTATAAAATCGAAAACAGAATCTTATATCTCATACGAAAATCGAAAGTTGCATAATCAAAGAATACTTTTCGAAAATAAAAGTAAGTCAAAAGTACTTACCTTGAAAGCGATTGAAAACCGAAATTAAATGACACGAAGTTGATCCTATAATTTAACTAATAGAACATGAAACAGTTAATCATTTATTCTACAAATAGTCTATACATGTAAACAAATAATTAACGAACAGAGACACAAAACATGCTAATTTTTACGCTAAAGGAAATAACATGCATTCACAAAATTAATTGACATATTTAATTCAATTTGACAAAGCATACCAGTATAACTAATATAATAATAATAACTAATATAAAAGGAAAAATGCTACAAACCATACGTTGCACCACATGCATATTAATTTTAAAACAAAAGGAAATTGGGCTTTAAGGCCCATCATAAATACAAGATTAATCTGACACACTAACGACACTAATAACTCACAGACAAGTCCATTCATGTGATAACTCATCATTCTTTTATCTTTTATTATGTATTTGCATAAAAATAAAAACAAAGACAAATTATAACTATACTAACTACTACGCATGCATGCACAGAAGTACTATGCCAATTTATATCAATTCCTGGCCTTGTAGTTTAGATACTAGTATCATATTATTCACTAAAAGGATAATTAAATGCTTGCTAAGTGTTTACTAAAAAATATTAACACTTAAATATATAACAAGATTTATTAATAAAATGTTGAGTATCAGATTTCATAAACAAAAAAATCATCACCTAAAATCAATTAATTAAATCTCATAAAAAGGACTCTTCGATTAATCTTTGAAACAAAACAAAACTACAATGATCACATATTCAAAGATTCATTAACACATTTATTTTCTTAACACCGGCCTTAATTAAATATATGATTTTAGAAAAATAAACCGCAGCCATTCATATGCATGGAATCATGGATAACACACAAAATCATACATTATTCATATAATGAAAAACTAAATAAAATAGTTATCTGCCATACAGTTGATACTTGCATGATTAATAGAGATACTGTGAAACACAAAACATCTAATTAACATGCAAGAGCACAAAGTATAAAAATAAAGGGCGATGAACGTACCTCTCGGCGATGAAAGTCTATACAAACGTTTTACTAATTTAAAAGGGTTTATTATATAGATCTACGAACCCTAAAATAATTTAGGTAACTCTAAAACTTGCTACTAATAAAAGTTGCAATTTCTCCAAGTAATACCTAAATTAAAAATATTCTAATTCACACAAATATATTAAATTAATGATATCGATTTTCTAAAATCTTTTCACACTTCTTTCCTCTAATAATAAAAAATCATCCTTATTCAAAATATCTTGCACAAAAAGAATTCTAATAATTACTAAATAACATAATTATCTAAATAAATAAAAATAACTTAAAAATCTAATATCTAATTATAAAATAAAAATAAAAATTAACGGGGTTTTACAATTATCCTCAGGCTGGACATTGAAGGGTTCAACTGTTGGGGTTAAATTCTCCAATGAGTCAATTTCTTCCTCAGATCCAAGAGAATCAGAACTAACGGTGGTAGGTACGATAGAAGAAAGATCAAGGGAGTAGGATCTGAGTGAGATTTGGGCAGCAGTAGGGTCAAGGACTTTGACCTTGGATCGAGTACGGCCACTCACGGTGGAAGTCATGGGAAGAAGTCTGGATATGGGATTGGGTGAGGAAAATGAGTCACCATCAGAGGCTCCTGCAATCTGAGAAATCTCTTTGGCAATAGAATTCTGGGACTTATCAGATGCAGATTGGCTCAACATCTGCACACAGAAAAGCAGAGTGAGTTCCGAATCCTTGGGACAAATCTTGAGGAGTGGCAGTTGTCATATTAAGAAAAATACAGGGAAGGTGTACTGATTATAGGGGTTCAAGAATGGGAACCCCCAATTTGTCTGGGATCATTTCTTTTCGTTTCTCGAATTTCAACGAAGGGAAATGGCTGGAGGTATCCCAATTCATCCTGGGTTTCACATAAGAAAAAACCCACAAGACAAAAAATATATATATATATATATATATATATATATATATATATATATATATATATATATATATATATAAAAAGGAAAGGATAAGTGAGGCATTATCTCAAACAGGGCTTGCGCATGCGCATACCCCAGGCCAAATGAAGGAGGTTACGCATGTAAAACCCCTGGGCTGACAAAGCTAGGACTGGGCTTGGTAAACTACAACCCATGTACAAGGAGGTTGGAGTAGGGGAAACACGAATGGAAGTCCATTGACGTTACAGGAACACGGGTTTTGGACAAAATATCGATTAACAAATATGAGTAAGTGCAAAAAGAAATCGAGATTCGTGCACAATTGAAGAACAGGTGTATGAAAATAAACATGTATATATGGAATATGAACAGGCAGATGGAAAATTGTCATCAGAAGTAAGCAGATCTACTCAATTATGCAGTCAAGCATGGCATGCATATGCAAATAATACAGAACTTCATCTAAAGAACAGTATTCGACACAAGGAAAAGGGTAAGGAGACAGTCGGGACGGATTATCAGACATCAAAAGACACAAGTACAAGGTCTGGGTGTACGAATGTGTGCATCAGTGTACATGAAAAACAGTGGGCATCAAATAATACGAGAAATAATGAAGGAATGGGAGTAGGAAGTACCTTTTGATTGAAGGAGATGATTGGAGAACGGGAGCCTTCACCGGAATTAAGCTTGAGCAGGCGAAACGATTGAAAGGGAAAGAAGAGGGTTTGGCCTCGATTCGTTGAGAAATTGTAAAAAAGGTGAAGGCGTAGAGGGATATGTATATATAAGTGTATGGGGATATGAACGGGTGTGACACGTGTTCGTTGAAGCACAGGCCCGCGTGTAGGATTAATAAAGATAATTATGAATAGATGTTTTGGGAATATAAGGGCTTTGAACATGGACGGGAGGAAGGCTCAATACATGGGATTTTATGGAGGAAGTGGAATGGTTATATGAAAATTAAATTTTGAATTTTGGAAAATTAGAGTTTTTGTAGGATTTGAAGTTTATGGAGTTAAAGTTTAACTAGGACTTTATTTATTTGGAGGGTTATCGCTTGGAAAGAGTTTTGTCTAAGATACTTCTCTGATAATTATCCGGGACATTGGACGTAACTTGAGAGGTTCGCTAACGGCACCCCAGTGTGGTGATGGTGGAACCTTGAGGTTCAAACTCGAAGGTTATGAAGATACAGTCATTAGCACCAGAGTTTCATGCTGGATTCCCTTGTTTCCTACAACAAGTACGCTCATGTAGGCATAGGGGTTCGCATGGAATGAATGTGTGATGGAGGTACGAGTAATATTGGGTTCCTTTTGCATTCAAATGGCTACAAGGAACCGGGGGGTAGTTGTTGTGCCCAAAATCCGCCCTGGGCTTGATTTTTATGCCCATTAAGAGGACAAACTCGAGTTAGTTGAATATGAAAGGATAAGCTGGGTCCAAGGTTGAATGTGATGGCTTAGTATGCTTCGAGGATGGGTTGAGGGATGAGGATCTGGTGTTAATTGTGAAGTATGTTCATATAGGGGTGCGGGCATGTGAACCCCAGATAAGGGTAAAGCTGTGTGGAGGCCAGAAGGGGGTTTAACTGGGTAGCAGGCTGTCAGGTCAGGGGTACGCGCATGAACCCCGAAGGTTTCCAGAAAATATACCAGCGGGCTCAGAATCGCCTATATTATAGGAGATTGGATAATATGCCTTGTAACAGACTTCGGGATATCTCCTAAACAATAGGAACGGCTTACCAGTAGTGATTATCACAGATTAACATCATGTATACATGGAATATATATATATATATATATATATATGCGCGTATATATGTATATATACATATATACGGGATTTATATCATGGGAGTAAATGGATAAACCATGAGGTAACGGCTGGATAATTATGGAAGGCTGGATAAACGAGCACTGGAGGTCTGTTACGAGGGATATGGTAGAAGAAGGTGGAGGATAATTATGAAGAACTACATGAGGACTTGATCTCTTATATATATAAGAGTATGTAGGCAATTTGCAAGGTTAGACACACATATACACCTCTAACACACGCTCTGGGATGGTCTCACTCGATTGAGTAGGATTTACTCGGTCACCATAGCTCGGAGTACTTGCAAATTCGGTCCAAATAATCACTCTTCCACCTCTCGGGTTAGGGTTTATGAAATTAGGGTTTTTTGGCTTGTAATTCGAATTATTCAACCTTTATTATTGGTTTTTTCCTGGTTTATTATTGTAATTCTTTCATTGAAGTGTTGTACCAATTTTCTCTCACAACAGAGTCAAAGAAGAAATTCCATTCCTTCTTGAGCTTTGTTCTGTATAAAGTGGTAAACTTCTTGATTTCACCATTATAGCCCATCTTTGAGATTAACGCAAACAGTGTTAAATCAGAAACATCATCAGGAATCACTCCCTTAGAAGATGGAAGTTGAAGAGCGCTGCTTCTAGAATCTCTGGAGTAACTTCATATGTGATTCCATTACACTCGAAGGACATAGACAACCTTTTCGATGTAAACTCCTGAGCAAACTTCATTGTATTCCAAACCTGCATCACAGACTTAAACGAAACTTTTGCAGGTTGGGTTAGAGCAAAATTTAAAGGTCCTGAAGCTAGGAAATCCTGAATGATATGAAAATCATTAGGCAATTCCTGATGCTCTAACAGAGCGGTGAAGTTATTTGGAGCAAAGGTAACTCAATTGATGATTGTTTGCTTGTTAATGAAAGTAGAAACCTCCATTGAAATTGAGAGATTGAGAAAACTTTAGATTTTGAAGAGCTAGGGTTCGTGGTCGCACAGAGAGAAAGAAAAAGTGAATAATGACGATTTGAGAGTAACAATCGATTAAGAAAATTGATTTGATTTTGTTTAAACAGCAAAATTAACTCTCAAGACAGACGTCAGTAACTGATTTGTGCAACATAATTAATGGACCAATTTACATGGGTAAGTGGTGATAACCGCATAACTTTTTATGTGTATCTATATGTATATGTATCTATGAGTGAGACACACACGCTTGTACAATTGTCCAACAAATACTGAAAACATTTTTGTGATATTAATTAAAAATATAGCAAGTGACAATATTTAATTAGAATAATTAAATATATCAAATACCAAAAATGTTCAGATACCTGGACCCGACATTAAGAGAATAGGAAACGTTTCAGTTCTCTAGAATACCCCATCTCTATATAGCACCATGAGACACATCCACAATTATTCTGCCTGTAACAATCACTTGAACTATCTTGATAAAGCTCAAAAACCCTGCAAAAGAAATAGATATCGACGCGGCTTTCCAAGCTACACTCAAGTGGCTGTCCTCTAAAGCATCATTAGTAGAGGAAACAGAAGTTTAATGTACTTATGTAATCAGTTTCTCATTATCAATGAAAAAATCCTATTTCTCTATTATTCTTTGTACTTCTATGTTATGAACTTTCCATCTGTTGACTCCTAAGAGCCATTGAACTGAGAAGCGAACCGATGCATCAGGATTTGATGGTTTGACCAATGTCAGGATCTTGACCAAAATCAAAGTTTGACTCTTCCTTCTCATCAGGATTTGAGAACCATCAGTATTTGATGATCATTAGTAATTTCTCTCTGCTTGTTTTCTCAGAAACTCTCATAGTTCACCATTCCAAGTTCATTTACGAACTTTGTAAAAGTAGCTTCAGGAAGTGGCTTGGTGAATAAATCAGCTAGTTGCTGATCAGTAGGAACAAAGTGCAAGTCTATTGTTCGTTCCAGTACTTGCTCTCTAATGAAATGATATCGAATACTGATGTGTTTCGTTAGAAAGTGTTCAACTGGATTACCTGTCATGGCAATAGCACTTTAGTTATCACAATAAATAGGAATTTTAGAATATGATAAACCATAGTCCAACAGTTGATTTCTCATCCACTTTATCTGAGCACAACAGCTTCCAACATCAATGTACTCAGCTTCAGCAGTTGATGTTGAGATAGACTTTTGCTTTTTACTGAACCAGGAAACTAGTCTACCTCCCAGAAACTGACAACTTCCTAAAGTACTTTTCCTGTCTATTTTACAGCCTGCAAAATCAGCATCAGAATATCCACAAAGACTAAAATCAGACTCTCAAGCATACCACAGGCCAAGTGATGGAGTGCCTTTCAGGTATCTAAAAATACTTTTAACTTCTATCAGATGTGGTTCCCTGGGATTTGCCTAAAATCTTGCACACAGATAGGTTGTATACATGATATCTGGTCTACTAGCAGTTAGATACAAGAGTGACCCAATCATACCTCTGTAGTTAGTAACATCTCCTTCAGTACCTTGATCAGGATCAAGCTTAGTAGCTGTAGCTATGGGAGTTGAAGCAATAGAATTGTCTTGCATGTTAAACTTCTTTAGCAGATTCTTTGTATACTTTGACTGATTGATAAAAATTCCATCATCAGTTTGTTTAACTTGCAAACCTAAGAAATAGCTCATTTCTCCCATCATGCTTATTTGATATCTAGACTGCATTATCTTTGAAAATTTCTCACAAAACTTTGAGTTAGTTGACCCAAATATCATCAACATAAATTTGAACTAAGAGCAAATCCTTACCATGATTAAAATAAAACAGACTTTTATCAATTGTACCTCTTTTGAATCCACTTTCCAGTAAGAATTGAGCCAAAGTTTCATACCAGGCTCTTGGAGCTTGATTTAGTCCATAGAGTGCTTTATCCAATCTGTACACATGATTTGGATATTTTGGATCAATGAAACCAGGAGGTTGCTCAACATATACCTCCTCTTCCAATTCTACATTCAGAAAAGCAGTTTTAACATCCATTTGGAAAACCTTGAACTTCATGTGAGCTGCATATGCTAGAAATATCATGATGGCTTCTAACCTTGCAACAGGAGCAAAAGTCTCATCATAGTCCATACCTTCCTGTTGAGAATACCCCTTTGCAACTAGCCTTGCTTTATTCCTAACAATTGTGCCATCTGAATCTATCTTATTTATGAACACCCACTTTGTACCTACAATTGACCTGTCCTTTGGCCTTGGTACAAGTTTCTAGACTTCATTCCTTTCAAATTAATTCAGTTCTTCTTGCATTGCTATAACCCAATCAGCATCCTTAAGTGCATCTTCAACTTTCTTAGGCTCATCCTTTGACATAAAGTTATGATAAAGACATTCATTCTGAGTTGCACTTCTAGTTTTAACACCTGCATTAGGATTCCCAATAATTAAATCAGGAGCATGATTTTTAGTCCATTTCCTTACCGGTGGTAAATCATTTCTTGAGTTGGATGCTCCCCCTGGATTGGTGTTATCTTTAAAAGAACTAGAATAATTAGAAGCTCCCTCTGAGATAGTGCTAACTCCTCCTGTTGAACTGTCAGAATTGTCACTTGAATATGTCTCTATTGAATTCTCTCCTGATGTTTGAGTTGTATCAATATTGATGGTGTCTTAATGTTGCTCCCCCTTAATATTTGCATTAGTGGCCTCACCATTAGTAATTGGTGCATCATTAGGAATAGATGGATCGTCAGGATCTGATGGGATATCAGTATCTGACACAGATTCATCAGGATTCTTGGTAGCTTCATTTGCAAAGATCAAACTGTCATGTGAGTCTTCAACAATTCCTGTAATCTTCTTGTCATCAAAAGAGACATTGATATACTCCATGACTCTCCTTGTTCTTAGATTATATACTTTAAAGGCTCTTGATGTTGGATAGCCAATAAAGATGCCCTCATCAACTTTAGTTTCAAATTTTCCCAACTGTTCAGGATGAGGTCTAAGAACAAAACACTTGCAGCCAAACACATGCAGATGCTTCAGAGTAGGCTTCTTTTAATTAATCATTTGATAAGGAGTTACACCATGTCCGTTAATAAGAGTAATGTTCTGAGTATAACATGCTTTATTGACTGCTTCTGCCCAGAAATATGTAGGTAATTTTGCTTCTTCCAACATAGTTCTGCCAGCTTCAATAAGAGTTCTATTCTTCCTTTCAACTACTCCATTTTGCTGGGGTGAGCCAGGAACAGAGAATTGTTGAATGATTCCTTTATATTTGCAGAACTCTTCCATTACTGAATTCTTGAATTCAGTCCCATTATCACTCCTCAGTATCTTGACTTTATACTTTGTACCAGTTTCAATGAGTCTTATATGGTCCAATAGTATTTCAGCAGTTTCATATTTTCTGTGAAGAAAATACACCCAAGTGAATCTAGTAAATTCATCAACATGACTAGTTTTCTTACTGATGGACATAATATTGACTGGTCCAAACAGGTCAAGGTGAAGCAAGCGATATGGTTCATCAATTGAGGATTCAGTTTTACTCTTGAATGATGTCCTTCTCTGTTTGGCCTTCTAACAAGCATCACAGAGTTGATAATGTGTATTTTATACACGTTTGGTCTTTTATTCTCTTACATTTTTGTTAGTTTCGAATGTAGTTTTATCGATATTAATTATGTTTTTCATCTTTCAGTGCCTCATGCTTAATTGTTGAAAAGATGGCTTATTTCGGGCATGAAAACAAAGATTATTCAAGAGGGAAGTTAGAAGATGCAAGCTCGCGTTTCCTGGAGGTTTTTATTGTATAATCTTGAAGATTTTATCTCGCACGGGCTACTGCACGGTCGTGCAACAGGCTGTGCAGAGTGTTACAAGTAGTGCAGATTGGGCAGTTTTTCTCACGGGCTGCTGCACGGCCGTGCAACAGGCTGTGCAGCACTTGCTGTGTACTAAAAGAAGTAAAACCCAACAAAAACAACATCTTATCTTCACATATTATTTTCCTCTCTTCTTGGCCTCTTCAAGAACACAATTAGGGTTAGTAGGAAATAGAGAGGAGACATTAATTCCTTGTAATCTAGCATTGATTATGAGTAACTAACTCCATTTATTTGGCTCAAGGAAGCATCTCTTGTACTAAACCCATTCAATTTAAGTAAGATCTATTTCACTCTATCTTGAATACTTGTGTTGTATGTTAGTACATTCATTGTAGTAGCACAAGGTTTGGCGTTCCTAAACTTCAAGATTCAAGTACAAATACCTAGGTTGAGCTTCTCATCCTTAGGTTTGTCCTAGCCTCTCGTTGTTTAATTCCTTGATTTGGTTATACTAGTAGTGCTTCATTATTGGTAGCTATTATCAAGAGAGCTAATTTATGTGCTTCACTAAATTAGTGTTTTTAGAAGAGAAATAAGTGATTGCGTGCTTCACCAATTATCTTGGTTAGGTAGAGTTGGTTATATTTTGCTTGTTGGGTTGAAGTGCTTTATTTGCTATATCCTTGGGTCAAGTATATCTCTTATCTTGCTCATTTACTCATTGTGTTGGTAAATTAGATGACCGCCATTAACATAGTTGTATTTCTATAGCAATTTATTTCTTGTATGCAAGGTGTTTGATAAAACACCAAAACCAACTCAAAACCCCCCTTGGTCCATACTTCTAGATTGTAAGAGATAATTTTCTTGGAATCAATATTGATAGTCCTTCCCTCTGAACGAACTACGAAAAATACTACCTTCAAGAGTCCATCGGGAGTATATAATACCTTTGGAAATCCTTTCCCAAATATTTCTTAACCAACTCATTGATGTTGTTGAAGTTGAGATGATAAATCTTCTTGTGCCAATTCCAACTTTCATCTACTGATGCTTTGCTGATGAGACATGTAGAGGGACCATTAGTATTGGAATAGATGTTGGCTTCATAAATGTTGCCATGTCTTAGACCAGTTAAGACAACCTTTCCTGATGTCTTACTGATTACCTCAAAATGAGTATCATAGAATTTGACATGATAACCTCTGTCTGTGATTTGACTAACACTTAGCAAATTGTATTTGAGTCCCTTCACCAAAGCTACTTTTTCAATGATGACATTTCCAATAATAATATTGCTATATCCCAAAGTTTGTCCAATGTTGCCATCTCCATAGGACACAGTTGGGCCAGCTTTCTCCTCAAATTCTCATACCAGGGATTTGTTTCCAGTCATGTGCACAGAGCATCCATTATCCATGACTAACACATTTTTCTTTTTACCCTGCAATAAAAAACACAAAGAACTCAGTTAGAATTTTTAAGAACCCATACTTGTTGGGTTCTATTTGTATGCATTTTAACATTTTTAGCAGCAGAAGTCTTTTTGACAAAAGCAATTCTGTCAAGATTGAATCCATCAGGATTTGCCTTGTTAGTATCAGAATTTACAAATGCATGCATAGAATACACATTCTTTGTTTTACAAGAATTTGCACTTTTATTAAACTTAGGTAATGGTTCATAAAAGTTGTAGTACAAACTATGGTATTCTTCACATGTATAGATAGAATGCCATTTACTGCCACAATGAAAATATGGATTCTGTGGTTTATAAAATACTGATCTATTCCTAATGTCAGACTTTAGAATCACATTAGCTTTCTTTTTACTCAACCTGCAATCAATAGAAATATGGTTAGAGTTACCACAATTATAACATGTTTTTCTAGGTGCATTTGGAATATAATTATAGTTATTCTCTTTTTTTATTCCAACTTTATTATTCCTGTTTCTTTTAGCAGTAGATGTTTTCTTTCTATCTGTAACTTCACAGATTCTGTCTCTTAGTTGTTTCTTAGACAAAAGATCTACATTTTTAGTACTTGTTACTTTAACAGTTTTATACACACTCTCTGTATTTTGTTTAGCAGAAGTTGATCCCTTTTCAGTAACTAATTTAGGATTCTTACTATACACAAAATTGACAGGTTCAATATCAGATTTGGTTTTGTCTATAACATGTCTATAGGTCTTTGGATTTGTCTTCTCATCCACAACAACTTTCTGTTTCAGTTTCAGATCATTCACTGGCTTATAACCTAGACATTCGTTCCAGTTTTTATTAGTATTAATCTCATGAAATTTCCTACCATAATCAGTCCAGGTTTCGAGTTTCTCATTAGCATATTCAAGTTCTTTTTCCAGAGAAGTACATTTCAATTCTAATTCAATTTGCATGTGTTTAGCCTTATCACATTCAATTTGTACTTCTTGCATAAAGAGTAACTTAGCTTCTAAGTGATCATTTCCCTTTCTAACCTCTGCCCTTTCAGATAGAATTCTAACATTTTTAAGAGATTGACTTTTAAAGCTAACATGCAGAGATTTTAGAAATGATCTCAACTCAGAAACACTATCTATAACGACCTAGAAATTTGCGTAATAATTTAAGTGTTTATTTAGCTGTTAAATGAAAATTATGTGATGTGGATATTTTGTGAAGGTAAAATATATGTGAAATCATGTTTATATGACTATGTGATGATTGGTAAGTGTTATTTATGCTTGTGGAATTTTTATTGTATTTTTGGAGCATTAAAAGTATTTTAAATATGCATTTTTAATCTTCTGAGATTTTTATAAAATTATCGGAGATCTTTTAAATCATGAACTCTTTTGCATTATCATCTTTATGATATTATTTAGTTTTTAGAATTTGTGGGAGTATTTAATTGCGGGCGTAAGTATTTTAAAATGATTTAAAAAGCTTTATTTCATTTAAAGATGTTAAACTTGTAAAAATCATATAAAATTAATTTTTGATCCCAAAATTATTTTAAAAATATGGGGAGGTCTGTAATTTCTTAAACTTTATTTTAAAATTTTAAAAATTATTTTTCCCCTAATTTCCTATTTTATATCAATTTTAAAATGTTTAAAAAAAAATCAGAATTTTTGAAGGATTTTCAGGATTTGCAACTTTACCATTTTACCCCTGCTTCTATTAAAACCAACAGCTGTTCTTTTCTTCTTCATTTTCTTGCCGAGAGTTCTAGCTGTTGTTGGTGTGAGTTCCTTGGCTCCTTTTTCTTTAAACCCTTACATGCAAAGCCCAAATCTTGGGCGATTGGCTTGATTTTTGTTTCAAAATGCTCCTCTTTATCTCTAGTTTTCTATGCTACCTTTAATTTTTCCGAACCATGTATATATATATGTGTATATATATATATATATGGGTTTTTTATGTATATGTTCAAAAGTTCACATGCAAGCACTGTTAGGTAATAATTTGATGATTAAATGATTGTAAGATGTTAGTTAAGGCTTAAAATTGAGTTTTTGTATAGTTTTTGGATTGCTATTGAATTTTCTTGAAAACCCACCATCGGTGGTGGCGGTTCTGGCCGGTGGAGTCGGATATGTAGTAAAGCAGCTTACAGTAGTGATGTGGGGTGTTTATTGTTGATTAATCTTAGTTGCATGTATGAGTTTTTATATTTATATGAATTAATCCGAGTTTATATATATATATATATATGAATTGCTATGTGTTTAATTCTTGTTAATTTGAGATGGGATGATGATTATGATGTTAATTAGTTTCTAAATAGCATGCATATGTGATTTTTCAGATTATGGTAGAGTAAATTCAAATTCTTGTTTAGTAGTTTGATTTGTATGAATTGGTTGTCTCTGCACTGTCCTGTTCTGATCTGGTGTTTTGTGACTGCTTGTCCCCTGTTCTGGACAGTGGGCATAAGATGAAAATGTTCTACTCGGAGTCTAGTTTGTCCACGCGAAAACCTTGTGTCGTTTGAGTTAGCGAGTAAAGAGTTATGTAGGTTTTAGTAAAGACTGAGCAGAGCAGAATTTTCTGTGCTGTTATGTGAGTTGTTTCAGTTCGTTTTTGGCCAAATAAAAATGTTTTGGAGATGAAATTTTTATGCAAGATTGTTTTGATATTCAGGAAGGTGTATACAATATTTTGTATTAAAATGATTATTTTTCAATTTATTAAAAATGTTTGAGTAAAGTATGCGCAATCGTGTTTCTTGTTTGAAAACTTGTTTCTGATTAAAAAGGTTAATGATTTTGATGGAGTTTGATTAATAAGTTAATTAGTTCAATTTGATAGCAAGTGATGAGTTGTAAGTATGAAAGAGAATTAGTAGTTGATATTGGATTAAAGGTTTTGGTTGTTGTTTGAGTTGGTAATTGTATTCCGACGGGCTAGGTCATTTTCTAAAAGAGATGTTGCCCGTTTTTCGTTAGAATTATATTATTAAATTTTATAGTAATGTGATAAAATTATTTATAAATCAAGTGAACACTATATGTTAAATGATTCAATGATATGCATGATTAATATATGTTATATGTTAAGTGCTTAGGTGAGTGAGAAGATAGAGAGCACTCAAGCCACACCAAGTTCAAAGACTTGTGAAGGTGGAGCTGAAACTAGCAGAGGGAAAAGCAAGTTGGTTGAAGAACTTGATGCATTGAGTGGAGATGAATCTGATGACTTGGATGATTATCTAGCATTCTTGTCAAGGAGATTCTCAAAGATCAAATTCAAGAGGAATCCAGCAAGAGGCAAGCAATTCGAAAAAGGTTTTCAGCCATCCAGAGACATGGTTGAAAGGTCTAAGTTCAAATGTTTTAACTGTGGAATTGCTGGCCATTTTGCCAATGAATGCAGAAAACCTAAGGCTGAGAATGAGAAGAAACAGTTCGAGACTGTTGATTACAAGAAGAAATATTTTGATCTTCTCAAGCTACAAGGGAGAGCATTCGTGTCAAAAAATAGTGACTGGGTTGCTGGAGGTGACTCAGATGCAGAAGAGGAGTTTGTCAATCTTGCAGTCATGGCAAACGAAACTGATGAAGAAGCTAGCTCAGCAAGCAACCAGGTATTCTCTACAGTCTTAACTGATCTTTCTAAAGCTGAATGTGCTAGCACAATTGATGAAATGTCTATTGAATTGTATAACATGCATGTTACCTTAAAATCACTTAACAGAGAGAATAAGAGGATTAAAGACCTTAATGAAAAGTTAAGTGATCGGAATGCTTTAATAGAAACACAGTTGATTGAGTTTGAAACTCTGAGAAGAGATTGCTTGGATGCTAAAAATGAATTGATTGAGGCTATAAATAGACAGGAGGTTTTAAAGAAACAGTTAGTAGAGGAACATAATCTGATTGCTAAGTGGAAAGGATCAACAGTTGTAACTGAGGAAATTTGTAATGTTCAAGGAATTGATTCTTTCTGCAAATTAGCAGAAGCTAAGTTAAATGTTGATAGAGAAGTTACTTCAGACAGTGATTTAGTCGAAAAAGAATGTTCTTTAAGACTTAAGCCTGTTAGCAAAGAAACTTGAACTAAATTGAATAAAAAGTACGGGCCTGTCAACAAGAACTTTGTTAATGGAGAATGTAGCAATACTGAATCAGCTGAGAAAAGAAACATAGGCAACTTGTCCCACACGCAATTGAAGGATAAGCTAGAAAATGTTACGTCAGGTGTTAACGACAAGAAAAAGAACAGAAATGGTAAGGTAAGGATTAACAAACACAACAATTACACACCTGATAAATATGCTCCTAGGAAAGAATGTGTAAAGTGTGGAAGTATTAATCATTTATCTACCAACTGCAAAGCTATGAAAAATCCTTTGATGCCTAACATGCCTATGTTTGTGCCTGCTATGAATGTTATGCCAAATATGTATGCTCCCTCTACTCATGCATCTAGTCAATATGCTAACATGCCATTCATGCGTAATCCATACTACAATGATTTCAATATGCCACAAATGCCATGGATGATGAATAACATGTTTGCACAGACTATGCCTAACATTGCTATTAACTATAACAAATATGAGCAAGTATCAAATTCTGTCTCTCAAAGGCCCAAACATAAAGTCAAAATTGATTTAACTCAATCTAAACTTTCGGTTAAAAGGGATTTGAAGGATAAGAAATTGGCTAACAAGGCAGGACCCAAGAAAACTTGGGTACCAAAATCAACTTGATTTTGTTTTGATGTGTGCAGGGAAACATAAAGAATCTTTGGTATCTGGACAGTGGTTATTCTAGGCATATGACCGGAGATTCTACCCTGCTCACTAAGCTTGAGGAGAGAGCTGGCCCTAGCATTACCTTTGGAGACAACAACAAAGGATATACTAGAGGATATGGCTCGATTTCATAAGGGAATGTTGTCATTGAAGAAGTAGCACTGGTTGATGGACTTAAGCATAACTTGCTAAGTGTCAGCCAACTGTGTGATAAAGGCCAGAATGTCTGGTTCACATCTGAAGCTTGTGTCATTTTTAAGAAAAGTGACAATAAGGTAGTGTTGACAGGAGATAGAAAAGGAAATGTGTACATTGCTGACTTCAATTCAACAAATGCAAACATGACTACATGTCTTCTCAGCAAGGCAAGTGTAGATGAAGGTTGGCTTTGGCACAAAAGATTGTCACACTTGAGTTTTAAAGCAATGAATGAGTTGGTAAAGAAGGATTCGGTTAGAGGTATTCCAAAATTGGATTACTCCGAGGATGGATTGTGTGATGCATGCCAGAAAGGGAAGCAGAAGAAGGCCTCTTTCAAATCAAAGTCAATGTCATCAATTGATCAACCCTTGCAACTACTTCACATGGATCTCTTTGGACCAGTCAATGTGTTGTCAATCTCAAAGAAGAAATACTGTCTTGTGATTATTGATGATTTCTCAAAATTCTCTTGGACATTCTTTCTGCACTCTAAGGATAAGGCGGGTGAAGTCATTATAAATCACATTAAAATAGTCAACAACAATCCTCTACTCAAGGTAAGGAGAATTAGAAGTGACAACGGAACTGAGTTCAAGAATTCTGTAATAAAAGAGTTTTGTGAAGAAGAAGGAATTATCCAAGAATTTTCTGCACCAAGAACTCCTCAATAAAATGGTGTAGTGGAAAGAAAGAACAGAACTCTAATTGAAGCTGCAAGAACAATGCTTGAAGAATCTAAGCTACCAACATACTTCTGGGCAGAAGCTATAAACAGTGCATGCTACACTCAGAATATTTCTTTGGTCAATCAAGCAAAAGGCATGACACCTGATCAACTTTTCAAAGGCAAGAAACCAACAATCAACTTTCTGCATGTCTTTGGATGCAAATGCTTTGTACTGAAAAATCATGGTGAGCATCTTGGAAAATTTGATTCAAAGGCAGATGAAGCTATATTTGTTGGATACTCAGCTGGAAAATCCTACAGAGTCTACAATCTAAGACTAAACATTGTAATGGAGTCCATACATGTTGTCTTTGATGAAAAGAAAATATCTGGTCTAGTAGATGAAGGTTTTCATGAGTCTCTCTCATTTGAAAATGAGAGAAGTGGTGAAGAAAGTGAAGATGATGATGAAAAATGGAGATCAAATGGTGTGAGAAACAGACAAGGATCATCAGTTGAAGTGCAGAATGAACCACCTGTTGAAGAGCAACTTACACCATCAGTTGGAAATCAAAGAGAAGCATCTGTTGATGAATCTGCAAGAACTCCATCAATCTCGAGGGCCATACACTCAGGGGGAGTTTCTCACAGTCAAAACTCAACAACAAGCCACAATGATCAACACAGAGAAAATGAAGCCACTTCATCAAGCTCAAACTTACCACTACAAAGAAAATGGACCAGGGATCATCCATTTGAGCTTATCATTGGAGATCCTAATGTAAAGGTCCAAACCAGAAGAGCAACTCAAGAAGAATACTTGTATAGCAGTTTTCGATCCAAAGAGGAACCTAACAAAGTAGAAGATGCTCTTCTGGATCCAGACTGGGTTTTAGCAATGCAAGAAGAGCTAAACCAGTTTGAAAGAAATGAAGTATGAAAACTTGTACCCAAACCTAAAGACAAATCAATGATTGGCACTAAGTGGGTATTCAAGAACAAGATGGATGAGAATGGCATAGTCACAAGGAATAAAGCTAGATTAGTGGCTAAAGGCTACTGTCAAGAGGAAGGAATTGACTTTGAAGAAACCTTTGCACCAGTGGCAAGGTTAGAAGCAATAAGGATCTTCCTGGCCTATGCAGCGCATGCCAATTTCAAAGTCTATCAAATTGATATCAAGAGTGCATTTCTGAATGGTACTCTGGAGGAGGAGGTGTATGTTAGTCAACCGCCTGGTTTTGAAGATCCAGACTTTCCAAAATATGTGTTCTTTCTACTGAAAGCACTATATGGCCTGAAGCAAGCACCTAGAGCCTGGTATGACACACTCTCACAGTTCCTTATAGAGAATCACTTCATTCGAGGTACTGTTGATAAAACTCTCTTTTATATAAATGTCAATGGTGTTGGTGTATACTTAAAATATTTATTTGAAGTATATACATTTATTTCTGGCCAGTTTAATTGAGAATCATTTAAATGTTTAAATGCTGTCTAATATTATATATTGTGGACAATCTAGTATCAAATGGGATACAGAATATTAAATTGTTAAATACGGTTTATATAATATAATAAGGTTCACAGCACAGGTGGAGTTAGACAATCCACTGGAATGGCTGTAGTATTATATAGATTAGTTTATATTGACTATTAAATAATACTAGTATACTTTGTGTATATTGAACAGGATCAAATTTAGAATTGTTCCCTTATACTGATTAAGAAGGAGAACTAAGATTCTATGTTATTATTAATGCTTAGGTTCTTAATCCAGATATAGTAATTGACACGCGTATATTATTTACATCCTTTGATTTATATATGAAATAATTCTTTTGATTTATTTCATTATATTTTGGGTGATGAAATAATATATACGGTGAATATTATTCATAGAAGGAATCCATGTCCTGATAATATTCAGGTTAATGATGTCCCCTTGAAAGCTCAAAAAGATTTAATTATGTGAAACCCTGCAGGTGGATTTATTCTGGCATAATTAAATAAAGGTTGAGTGGATGATCAAGGATAAAAGATATTAATTAAATGAATTATCAGTAATTTATTTAATTAATGGACATGCGATATTTTAAACATGGGGAATTTAATAAGCAAATAATATTAGACCGAATTAATTAATTAAATTACGGTATTAGGAAAGGTAGTGCAAATATTAATTCTTTAGTGGATTGAATTAATATTAAATGACATTGGACTGGGCTCGGAATGTCATTGGGAGGCCTAACCTAATTATCCATGATCCCTATTGTAGCCATATATATATTCTTATTCTCTTCTTGCTAGGGTTGGTCGAAAAATTTTTTTGCAGCCACCCTTGTAACACCCCCAGATCCGGGGTCCGGGATCCGGTGGTTACGGTTTCCAATTCTGTCCACAACAATTGAACTTTCCTTAATCATAAAATAAATTACGTCTCTATAACCCAACACAACAATATAAAACACACCCGTTATAGTCCCAGATGAAATCAGAGTAACAATCAAATTTTTATTAATCACATTATGAGTTCTTACAATCCAAAAGAATTTCAATATAATACATACTCTTTGCCATCCATTTACATAAGTCATACTAGACCATATTCTTGGTACTGAAAGAATAAATATACCCTACCAATAGCTTCTTCTTCAGCTCTGGTAGTCTCATCGTCCTCGCCCGCGTCGAGTGCGCCTTGTGCGAGTCATCTGGTCTAGCTGTTGTTGTGATATAATAATAAAGCAAGGGTGAGCAATAGCCCACCAACAATAATATATAACTGAACAATAATGTATAACAGTTCAAAAGTATCTTTCAAACCATATGCCATGCATTTACGGAAATGATGCCAGTATAATATGAACGATGAAGTTACAAGGTAACTTAAAGTATTTGTTTGAAGAAATATCTGCTACATCAAAGTAAGCGAGATATTCTTATTGTTATTAAGAAGAGGAACTTGCAAGAAAAGGGTTGCAATTCCAGTTATGACACTATTCCAACTCTGCCAACAGTAATCATGTTGCAGGAAATAAATAAATTTGGATGATGAACCAATGATGGAGTATTCACCGCGCCCGCTGTTCCAATCTTGATGATCAGTCGAGATCGTACAGCTCAATTTAGATTTACTACCGGTAGAAGGAAGAACTGACGGCTTTACTTGTATACCGCCTTACTAGCTCTCCCCGGCCAACGGTTGGGCCAAAGGGGATGGACCGGCGCTACTCGGCCTCTTACACGACTCCTAGTTCAAATAGAATTCATGATTCTGAATGTAACGTTCGTCCCCCTTTCCCCAAGTATAATACTTGTTGATAAGACTCCACAATGTAGTCGTATCTAATTGGAAAGGAAAATTTACCAATAACTCCCAAGCTATTACTTGGTAACGGATATCAACTTGTTCCAGTAATCTTACCCCTCGAAAGATGAGAAGGTAAGCAACGACTTAATAAGTCAACAGCACCCGAGTTGCGGGTGAAGGGAATACTTTATGACCGGGAAGTCGACAAGGTAAATAACATTTTCCAAGTAAGGTTCCCTTATTATTAAGGAGATAGACTCAAAGAAGAATGATGTCTGAGAACCTTTCTTGATATAAGATTAATAATAATATGACTCCGAGATATTTTCTGTAATAATCGAGGAAGATAAACCTTATCGAGATTATTATAAGTATGGAATAAATATTCAGAGAATATTTATTGAGTTAAAATATTTAAAGAATATTTGGGAATATGAAAGAATAACTTTAATCAGAGTATTTCTCAAAATAATCCCTGAAGAAATATCAGGAGAATATTTATTGAATAAATAAATATTTAAATGAATACTCAAAACAATATTCCTTAATTAATAAGACCCGAAAAGAATATTTAAGGTAATATTCATAATTAATTAGGAATTTAAATGAATATTCAAAAGTAATATTTATTTAATGAATAATATCCTAAATGAATATCAAGTAATATTCATTTAGTAATCCAAGCCTTAAGGAATATTCGAGATAATATTCGATAATTAACTCAAGCTTCAGATGAATATAAAAATAATATTCATCAAGTATTCAATATCTTAAATGAATATTCAAAAGTAATATTTATTTAATAAAATAATATTCTAAAAGAATATCCAAATAATATTCATTTAGTAGGCTCATCTTTAGAAGAATATTCGAAATAATAGTCGATAATCAATTCGACTCTGAATGAATACTGAGAAATATTATTCGTTGAATAGTTACGTTCAAATAATTATTTGAAGTAAGGATCATTAAAATAAATAATCTCGAACGAATATTCAAATATTATTCGTCGCCTGAATAATAGAAAATATTTACTTAAATATTTTCCTCCGAGGTAATCTCGATATATCAAGGAATATTGACTCCCGGTCTAAATTTGATTAATAAGATGTATACGCCCTTCTATGAGGGTCTTACAATAACCGGCTTATAACTGATATATAACTATCTAGCTTATAAGCCAACAATAACATTCAGGGAACAAGTATATCAATTCAACTTGAAAGTAGGCATGCATGCAATGGCATATGTATATCAGCAATCATATATATATATTTATTCAATCACAACAACAGCCTAAAAGAAGGGAATTGAAGCTTGCCTGGTAGTCGAGTACGGTAAGGGGTAGTGGTAGCGGGTCTCGGTTCACCTTGGTGATCTATAAATAGCCAAGGCATTCGGGATTAATCACTTAACATATTAAAAGTTAAGTTATACTTAAATCAAAACACGTTCTCGAGTTATCTCGTTATACCCCCTTTAGTGGATTACTTATTATCACTGATCCGACCCGACATTCGTTCGTTAATACGACATGTCACTGCATTTATACTTGGGACATACTTAAGTCATATGAGTTCTAAGGTTGATCGTTACGAACCAATATTATACTCCGAGTTTTATCGCCCGTTTTCTAAGTGTTTTACCGAAGTTATAAAAGAGTCGTCTTTTAGGGGTTCGTTCGCGTTTAACCTCGACTCGAACATTTTTAATAAATCGAAAAATGATCCTTTTGACATACGGTTTTCTTTCACGCCTTCCTTTTTACCTCTAGTATTTATTTACCAAGATTTGCCATGACGTTACATAGTTTACGAGGGTTCAATTACAGTTACGAACTTTCATTTACGGATTCGAACTACTTTTAGTAATTTGGTCATAAATCCTAAACCGTAAGTCCGTTTCACGTGATCTTTATATCAAAACGAAGCTTAGAACATTACCTATCCTATCATGGCAGATAAGGTCTCTGGACAGTAGGGGTTCGACATGGAAAATGGCATACAAAACATGGTATTGTAAAATCGGGCATTATAACGGCTGTAAATCGAATATCTACCAATTTCGAATCTTCCCATAAACATAGTATCCAACCCAAACATCATATACATGACTTATACACATGAACTGAGGCCAAGCAATGCCTTTCCGTTCATCTAGCTATTTACATCATTAATCCAAAATCTATACATAATCATGCTTATAATCTTAACATAACCATAACTAAGTTATAACTATCATAAACATGCTTAAATCTCAAACAAGGGTTAGGGTTTCAAGAGCTTTATACCTTCCTTAGATAGTGATATAGCCTTACTAAGCCTTGTATAGTCCTTGTATAGCCTCCATGAAGCTTGGATCATCAACCAAAATCAAGATTCAAGAATTTTGTTCTTGAGGTTACTATTCATCCTCCACTTTCTTGATTTTTTTGAAAATGGAAAAGGTGATGTTTGAGGCTAAGATTTTTAGGGTATCATTTTTATGAAATATAGGATCTATGATAAATTTTTGGAGATCAAACAATGGTGGGAAGGATGATTTTGTTTCTTGAATTAAGCCAAAAGGCCGAATGGTGTAGAATGGAGAAGACATGGTTTTTGCTTGGTTGATTTCTTGGTAATAATGCATAAAGTAGCTTGGCTTGGATAATATCTCATCTTGCCTTACTTTATTAATGTGATGATGCATGGAGTGATGTATTTGTGAGGACAAGTGTTGGAGATTGGATGGTTTAAGGCTAACCAAGTAGTTTGTTTTCTAAGGACTAGTTTCCTTGCTAAGTATCCTAGTTACTTTAGTCCACTTGGTTGCTAGATCTTTTCTAGTGGCTTATGCATGACTCTTGCTTCCTCTGCTTGTTTCTGTGTCCGGTTATTACCCGTTTCGATTGATCGTTCGTAGGAATATTTCACGGATTTCTAATTAGGGTTTACCGGGAATCCTCTTTAATAATAATACTTTCATTCTCCATCTTTCATTCCAACTTTCCAATTTATATTCCTTAAATCCATTCGTTAAATACTTAAGGCTATCAGTGTCCAGGGAACTCTCGGAGAAAATAAAAGTGCGGTTTTTCAGAATCCGACAGCTTTTACATACACTTATTTTCCCCCTGGATCACTAATACGAACTCGGAAATCCGTTCCGAATACTTCTATATAGCGTCGTCTCATATTATTATATACTCTCACCAAAACACTATTCATTCTGTATTCTTTACTTGTTCTCTTAGGGTGGTACAATTGTCCGTATTCTCTTTCGATCGTTCCTTATCCTTTTTACGGAACTACTGGATTAATCGTTACCGATCTGGATGACATGAGAATATTTTCCTGCTTGAAATTGCCATATCTTATTCCCTTAGAAGATTGATTATTCTTACCTATGTTGTCACCCTTTAGCGTTCTTCAAGACATAGAAATAATAAAGTCGAATTCCATTCATTCTTTCCAAATATCAATTATTACATTGCAGCCATAACCACTCCTCAGTGGTTTCCTACCTTCATTCTTAAATCAAATATAATAACATCCCAAAATATCAAATCCTCAAAGTGAATATCTCAATTCTTGGATTATAATAATATTTAATCCACTGTCCGGTCAAATATTATTCCGAAAAAGAATTTGGAATTTCTGAATTCCGATCGTCTCTGCATTCACTTATTTCCTCCGCGTATTAGTAATATGACTTCGAAACATCCATATCACGTCCCGTACATAGGGTGGCGTGAAAAGTTTTCCAACTTACAAAATCACTAATCATCCACCAAATTACTATGCACGTACAGGAAACACTATGCACGTACGGGAAACACTATGCACGTACGGGAAATACTATGCACGTACGGGAAACACTATGCACGTACTCATTTCCCTTCAAGGATCCATTAGCTCCTTCCTGGATGGTAGATTATTCTTATCTAGGTCCTCAACCATCGAATTACTCTATTCTGACAATATACCAATGCATCAAGATCATTGTCCAAAGTAATATCCATTCATTACAATCATTGTTCCTCATTTTATCATTACTTAATAAAAAGTTTTAATTATATCCAAAATTTGGGGTTCTTACAGTCTCCCCTCTTTAAAAGGATTCCGTCCCGGAATTAGGTAGGAAGCAAAGAGTCGTTTGCCTGTCGTTCACTTTTTAGCTTCCCGGTCAATTCTTAGTCGTTCTACCCTTCCTCAGCACATCTTCTAGTGCTACAATCCATACTGTATCCTTTTTCCATCAACGTTGCTACTTTTCGTACAACTCACTATCCGGGTTATACTCTTAATCAGTCTTATCCTTATTGATACCTGCAGTAACATTGGTATCACTATCACCCTACGAATTCGGAGGTAACCTCGCTCGTACTGTGCATTTCCTGATTGCTTTAATCTTCGCAATCTCGATCAATATAGATAAGTGGAAAGATTTATTGAGAGATCACTATGATCAATTGAACATTTGTTATATTGCATAGTTAGTACAGAAGGGGGCCAGCCTTTAGTACTTGACAAGCAATTAAACAAGTCATGGTATTCCACTTAGACTTCTATCACATAGACAGATAGTCACGTAGCAGTACCTCCCCTCCTAAAAGGGTTGTTCTTCTCAATTCATAAAGAAGATGAATAAGAGAGAAGAAGAGAAAAGAGTTCTAAAGGATTATAGAAAGCTTTCATGATTGTAGAATATCATACTCAGAATTTACCTCTGAACTATAGAGGTTTATCAAAGAAGAAATTAATCATAATTATATCCAATACTATTTGATCGCAATCTCACGTGCCAACATATCTTGCTGCTTTGTCCATTATTCTATGGACAAATACTCTTGTTCAATCTTAGCGATACTCACATTCGGGAAATCCTTCAACCTTTCAGGTTAAATCTTAGATTTCTCACTTGACATCATTAGTACTGACATCCCATATCATGTTACTAGCTTTTTCATAACTATAATATTGACACTATCAGGTTGTCATCCTGAGAATTCATTAGAAACCCATTCATAACATTCCTTGCTTCTCATTCCATAGTTGCTTTCCCAGCCTTTTCTTTATCAATCACATCCTTCTTATTATCTGATTCTTACTCATTTCTATTATTTACTTTCACCTTCACCTCTTTATTGAGACACCTTTTTGCACTTGGTACCTCCTTATCGGTATTCCGTCACATTTATTCTATAATCATCACGTTATTCCAATTTAAATTTTCCGAAATGAATCTGGCCCGATCCCTTTAACTTAGATTCATATAATCTACTTCTGCCAACCTTGTTTCTCATCACTTGTTCTTTTCTATCCGTGGTTTTCCACAGGTTGTCTTTCGTAAGTCAGACCAGGTCGTATATCTACATGCTCGTACTCCTATCATCTGTTGAACATCTGCATTTTACTGGCGTAGCCTGGCCACATGAAAACTCGTTATGACCGTGCTATAAGTTTTTGGGGTAAGGCTGGCTCGAATACCGCCGTCCAAACACTTTAAACTCTCAGGTGGCCCAATAAGTCTCGGGCTCAACCGCCCTTCCCTCCAAGTCTCATTAATTCTTTCCATGGGAATATCTTTAACATCATGAATCATCAACCTCATATTCTCTATCTTGTTTGCGCAGAAGTACACTAACATAAACTTGTTTGTCATTCATCAACATGCCATTTAGTTAATCAATGGCAGCACTTTCTTTATCTTTACATTGTCATCTACTTTCTTAGAAGAATCACCATCGCTTGTTGTTTACGTAGTGCATTAATAGCTAACCCTACGGGTTTCAAATCCCTTAGGGAGACAAAGTAATCACTATTCCTTATCCATAAGGAACACTTCCTGAACTTGATGTAGATATAACATGAAGTAGATAGAATTGCAGAAGAGTTTCAAGCATCGCAGCTAGGTCCGGTTGATGAACTATCACTTATGCATCTTCCATAAAAGACTGGAAACTTAACGGTTTACTTCATCAATTTTGTACCATGGTCCTGGTTTGCCTCAAAACGGGACCTTCTAAGGTACGTAATATGCTTAAGACTCCATCAGGAATCGAATCTTTACTTAAACTATTATTACCTTCGATTCTTGAACAATCATCAAAAGGAATGTAACTTCCTCCACTCCAATATGACCTTCAAGGTCTTTCCAAATATCATTTTGTTTCTTCGGTATGAACATTTATAATTATCCCTTTATACTTAGACTGTCAGCCACCTCATTGGCCTTTCCTGATAATAATAATTTCTGGTAATCCTTGTTCTCTGGATATATTCCAATTCAAACATTTCTACCTCATTCCCATCATTATTGGGTGAAAGCATTCTCCCTTAAGCTCTGCTGATGGAGAAAAATATATTTATCAGTCTTTCTCCATAAGTCATTGCTTCCACCTACCCGTGGGAACTTTATCACGTTTATTCCCAATCCTACTTAGGATGCTTCTTTTCTTAGTTCTTTCTTTATCTTAGGATAATCTCAACCTTTATAGGTTCAACCCATACTTCCTCAGGGTTTCATACATGCCTCATCTGGCATTATTGTTACGATGTCATACATTCCTTACCAAACTTCCATTTTGAAGTTCGGAATAGTGCCCTTTTTCCTTGTAAGGTTTCGTAGGCCATCCTTATCATTCCTCCGGTATTTTCTGGGTACCGGGTATATCAAAATGTCATTGATCAATACTCTAATAATTCTATCTATGTTCTTTCCAGAACTCTTTTTAATAGTCCTTACCGGTCATTGTTGCCTTAGCAAGTCCAGCTCATATCATCTGAAGTCATAATGTCGTTATTAGGGTTAATGCCACCCCTTGTGCATTCCCCAGGGTTTGTCTTGATTTATGGATATCCTATCCTTAATTCAACTGCCAAGGAATTCTTGCATCTTATAATTCGCAATCAGATCATGTATCCTTAATAAAGGTCTCTTTTCAATCATTCTCATTTGATAATCGATCGGTGGTTTAATGCCACCCTCTTCTTTCAGATAGTTGTCAGCCTATTTGGCCTTCCAAAAAGGCAACGTATGCCTATCTCCTCTCTTACAGAACTTGGTAATGGCAGCAAGGATGTTTTGGAAAATATTGGTCGAGTTCAACGTGAATCTCTTAGTGCTTATCGTTCTTCGCAAAGGTACTTGCCTCAGACAAAATTCCTACAGCATACTGTTCAATTTCTGACCTTTCCTATACCCTCTTCATATACCTTCATTGTTTACTTTCCTCCGTCATAATATATTCATGGTATTCATGATACCCTAGCATCATACATCTCAAGTCACTCTACTTCCATTTTACTCGGAATCTTGGACAACCATATACACATGAGTCACTTTAGTACGGGTGACCCCATCCCAAAAAGGTCTAGTGAATTCCCAATCAAAACATGGGTTGTTCGGCAGAAGATTCAAACGATCTCATTAATGTTTCCTTTATACCAGAAGCCCTTGCAGTCGGTGCTTTCTTAGAAGCAACCCTGCTTTGTCTTTTCATTGCTGGTCTAGTCACTTTATAGTCCGTTGTGACTTGGCCTCAACTGGCCACACATAAAAATATATGATTTTAGGGGTTGGCTAATAGCATTACTTTTCTAGCAATTGCCGGCATAGTGCCTTCTTCTTTGATACCTTTCTACCTTTCCAAAACTTTACTCCATATAAGTCTTAATGGACTACTCGGCACCGTCTCCGGTCACCTTTCCTCCACTTTTATCTTTTCAACTATTCTTATCAATCCCGCGTGCCACACAAGCTTACCATTCCTGGCATAACAGCCTTTTCATTTAAGTCAATCCTGGAATTTCTCAGTCCGGCTGGTTTCTTACTTACATTTCCTGTTTTCGTCCAATCTCACTTCATCATTTTATCACTACCGTCGATTGTAATGCTCAGGGTCCGTTTACTAACCCATTTTACAGCATCCTTACCCAAATCACAGGGTTTGCTCCAGTTTCTACTCTCTTCCATGACATTCTCTGATAATCAGGAAGACAAGGTTTGCCAAAATTCACCGAATTCCTTTCCAGAATCAGGGAAATTTTGGTCAATCTATCCACCTACTGGTAACATTAAGGAGACCAGTTTCGAAACCTGAAGAATGGTTCTATGAACCTCCAAGCAGGTAGAACCATAAGCAGTCATAATTAACGAAATAATCGTCATCAGATTAGAAGTTTAACCATTGGAGAGGAACCAATTTTATACATCCCTTAGAAGGGAATCAACAGTTTCAAACTGAAACCTGTCACAACATCCTAATACCTATATGTCCTGATATTCGATATTTCCAAATGTCAATCTATCTGACCACTAGTCTCAGAAGGAACATTGCCGTCGGAGTTGGTTGTTCCACAGAATTTGCACTACTAAGGCCATCCGATCTGGTGGACCGTGCTGTCCGAATGCATCTGCAAGTACTTTGTCGTGTTTCGCAAGCACCCATCCTAATCCTTTATGCGAAGCATCGTTGGAAGCACAAGGTCTCCCCTTTTTTTTTTTTTTCCATTAAGTAATGCCAACTCTTGGTCATTACCAATTCCACCTTTTTAGCTCCAGGAAGATTTTCTCACATTTTTCTCTTTAACTGCTGATCGTATTACTTGATCTATTATAATTCCGCATCGGAATAAACTTAAGGTACTACTATAATCCATCCAAAGAGAAGAAGGAATTTAATATTCCTCTGAATCACATGCATCTAACGTTTCTGGTTCATCATTTAACTGAGTTGAATTAACTCTATACTCAGTCTCTGGCAGTAGTCTCATTACGAGTTCATCTTGACTCACTGGTCTTATCTTCCGGTAGGTTCTGAGATCATTGTCTCGCTTACTACTTCCTTATATAACTTTATCCAATCATGCTGTCACTTCCCAATGTTTTCACTTTCTAACTGATTCATTCATAAAATGGACATTTTCCTGAATAAAACAATTTCATCAACCTCAATTTGGTTCCATAAATTACAACCTATGACATCTGCCTTCTCGTGGCGAATTATTACTGACCATATTCATACTAATTCATTTATCAAATGATATGGCACTTACTGCCTCCTTCTCCACTATTCCTAGGGACTCTGTTCCTCGCCCTAAATCGATGTCTTTGATAATCATACATCCCTCTAGCTCTTTCTTTGTTAAGATGAAAATCTCTAAGGATTCTCATCTATTCCGTATAAGATCTCAAGTAATTCTTCCAATCCTTCTTTCTTGCTGGTACTACATCTGGTAGTCCGGCTATGACTTCAACATGCATCTTCAGATCTCTTAATAAGATCTCGGTTCTTTATACTCACTTTTCTGAGCACCATATCTTAATCATCACAGTCATTCTGGCTGCGACCCTCATTACCCATGGGTAAGCTCCTTATCCTCACAGGATTTTCCTTATCTGCTGGAACCTCTTCCGGGTCTCCAGTAGGGTACTCCATTGAATTACCCACTGATCTTCAGCATATAAAGCATCATCGCGCTGTTGCTCGTATGCCTCAAGGTCAGTCGCCTTACTCGTCGATACGATATCGAGCTAAGTTACTATCATTATACTTACGAGTTCCCATAAGGGTTTTATATGTCATCACTACATTAAGTAGTCCGACTATGAACTTGGAAAGAGTTCTTATTATCTTATTGAATTTATTGTTTTAACGTCACCTCATCTCTGGGGTTTATAACGTACGCTATGATACCACTTCTGTAACACCCCCAGATCCGGGGTCCGGGATCCGGTGGTTACGGTTTCCAATTCTGTCCACAACAATTGAACTTTCCTTAATCATAAAATAAATTACGTCTCTATAACCCAACACAACAATATAAAACACACCCGTTATAGTCCCAGAGATGAAATCAGAGTAACAATCAAATTTTTATTAATCACATTATGAGTTCTTACAATCCAAAAGAATTTCTATATAATACATACTCTTTGCCATCCATTTACATAAGTCATACTAGACCATATTCTTGGTACTGAAAGAATAAATATACCCTACCAATAGCTTCTTCTTCAGCTCTGGTAGTCTCATCGTCCTCGCCCGCGTCGAGTGCACCTTGTGCGAGTCATCTGGTCTAGCTGTTGTTGTGATATAATAATAAAGCAAGGGTGAGCAATAGCCCACCAACAATAATATATAACTGAACAATAATGTATAACAGTCCAAAAGTATCTTTCAAACCATATGCCATGCATTTACGGAAATGATGCCAGTATAATATGAACGATGAAGTTACAAGGTAACTTAAAGTATTTGTTTGAAGAAATATCTGCTACATCAAAGTAAGCGAGATATTCTTATTTTTATTAAGAAGAGGAACTTGCAAGAAAAGGGTTGCAATTCCAGTTATGACACTATTCCAACTCTGCCAACAGTAATCATGTTGCAGGAAATAAATAAATTTGGATGATGAACCAATGATGGAGTATTCACCGCGCCCGCTGTTCCAATCTTGATGATCAGTCGAGATCGTACAGCTCAATTTAGATTTACTACCGGTAGAAGGAAGAACTGACGGCTTTACTTGTATACCGCCTTACTAGCTCTCCCCGGCCAACGGTTGGGCCAAAGGGGATGGACCGGCTCTACTCGGCCTCTTACACGACTCCTATCTCAAATAGAATTCATGATTCTGAATGTAACGTTCGTCCCCCTTTCCCCAAGTATAATACTTGTTGATAAGACTCCACAAAGTAGTCGTATCTAATTGGAAAGGAAAATTTACCAATAACTCCCAAGCTATTACTTGGTAACGGATATCAACTTGTTCCAGTAATCTTACCCCTCGAAAGATGAGAAGGTAAGCAACGACTTAATAAGTCAACAGCACCCGAGTTGCGGGTGAAGGGAATACTTTATGACCGGGAAGTCGACAAGATAAATAACATTTTCCAAGTAAGGTTCCCTTATTATTAAGGAGATAGACTCAAAGAAGAATGATGTCTGAGAACCTTTCTTGATATAAGATTAATAATAATATGACTCCGAGATATTTTCTGTAAAAATCGAGGAAGATAAACCTTATCGAGATTATTCTAAGTATGGAATAATTATTCAGAGAATATTTATTGAGTTAAAATATTTAAAGAATATTTGGGAATATGAAAGAATAACTTTAATCAGAGTATTTCTCAAAATAATCCCTGAAGAAATATCAGGAGAATATTTATTGAATAAATAAATATTTAAATGAATACTCAAAACAATATTCCTTAATTAATAAGACCCGAAAAGAATATTTAAGGTAATATTCATAATTAATTAGGAATTTAAATGAATATTCAAAAGTAATATTTATTTAATGAATAATATCCTAAATGAATATCAAGTAATATTCATTTAGTAATCCAAGCCTTAAGGAATATTCGAGATAATATTCGATAATTAACTCAAGCTTCAGATGAATATAAAAATAATATTCATCAAGTATTCAATATCTTAAATGAATATTCAAAAGTAATATTTATTTAATAAAATAATATTCTAAAAGAATATCCAAATAATATTCATTTAGTAGGCTCATCTTTAGAAGAATATTCGAAATAATAGTCGATAATCAATTCGACTCTGAATGAATACTGAGAAATATTATTCGTTGAATAGTTACGTTCAAATAATTATTTGAAGTAAGGATCGTTAAAATAAATAATCTCGAACGAATATTCAAATATTATTCGTCGCCTGAATAATAGAAAATATTTACTTAAATATTTTCCTCCGAGGTAATCTCGATATATCAAGGAATATTGACTCCCGGTCTAAATTTGATTAATAAGATGTATACGCCCTTCTATGAGGGTCTTACAATAACCGGCTTATAACTGATATATAACTATCTAGCTTATAAGCCAACAATAACATTCAGGGAACAAGTATATCAATTCAACTTGAAAGTAGGCATGCATGCAATGGCATATGTATATCAGCAATCATATATATATATTTATTCAATCACAATAACAGCCTAAAAGAAGGGAATTGAAGCTTGCCTGGTAGTCGAGTACGGTAAGGGGTAGTGGTAGCGGGTCCCGGTTCACCTTGGTGATCTATAAATAGCCAAGGCATTCGGGATTAATCACTTAACATATTAAAAGTTAAGTTATACTTAAATCAAAACACGTTCTCGAGTTATCTCGTTATACCCCCTTTAGTGGATTACTTATTATCACTGATCCGACCCGACATTCGTTCGTTAAGGTCTCTGGACAGTAGGGGTTCGACATGGAAAATGGCATACAAAACATGGTATTGTAAAATCGGGCATTATAACGGCTGTAAATCGAATATCTACCAATTTCGAATCTTCCCATAAACATAGTATCCAACCCGAACATCATATACATGACTTATACACATGAACTGAGGCCAAGCAATGCCTTTCCGTTCATCTAGCTATTTACATCATTAATCCAAAATCCATACATAATCATGCTTATAATTTTAACATAACCATAACTAAGTTATAACTATCATAAACATGCTTAAATCTCAAACAAGGGTTAGGGTTTCAAGAGCTTTATACCTTCCTTAGATAGTGATATAGCCTTACTAAGCCTTGTATAGTCCTTGTATAGCCTCCATGAAGCTTGGATCATCAACCAAAATCAAGATTCAAGAATTTTGTTCTTGAGGTTACTATTCATCCTCCACTTTCTTGATTTTTTTGAAAATGGAAAAGGTGATGTTTGAGGCTAAGATTTTTAGGGTATCATTTTTATGAAATATAGGATCTATGATAAATTTTTGGAGATCAAACAATGGTGGGAAGGATGATTTTGTTTCTTGAATTAAGCCAAAAGGCCGAATGGTGTAGAATGGAGAAGACATGGTTTTTGCTTGGTTGATTTCTTGGTAATAATGCATAAAGTAGCTTGGCTTGGATAATATCTCATCTTGCCTTACTTTATTAAAGTGATGATGCATGGAGTGATGTATTTGTGAGGACAAGTGTTGGAGATTGGATGGTTTAAGGCTAACCAAGTAGTTTGTTTTCTAAGGACTAGTTTCCTTGCTAAGTATCCTAGTTACTTTAGTCCACTTGGTTGCTAGATCTTTTCTAGTGGCTTATGCATGACTCTTGCTTCCTCTGCTTGTTTCTGTGTCCGGTTATTACCCGTTTCGATTGATCGTTCGTAGGAATATTTCACGGATTTCTAATTAGGGTTTACCGGGAATCCTCTTTAACAATAATACTTTCATTCTCCATCTTTCATTCCAACTTTCCAATTTATATTCCTTAAATCCATTCGTTAAATACTTAAGGCTATCAGTGTCCAGGGAACTCTCGGAGAAAATAAAAGTGCGGTTTTTCAGAATCCGACAGCTTTTACATACACTTATTTTCCCCCTGGATCACTAATACGAACTCGGAAATCCGTTCCGAATACTTCTATATAGCGTCGTCTCATATTATTATATACTCCCACCAAAACACTATTCATTCTGTATTCTTTACTTGTTCTCTTAGGGTGGTACAATTGTCCGTATTCTCTTTCGATCGTTCCTTATCCTTTTTACGGAACTACTGGATTAATCGTTACCGATCTGGATGACATGAGAATATTTTCCTGCTTGAAATTGCCATATCTTATTCCCTTAGAAGATAGATTATTCTTACCTATGTTGTCACCCTTTAGCGTTCTTCAAGACATAGAAATAATAAAGTCGAATTCCATTCATTCTTTCCAAATATCAATTTTTACATTGCAGCCATAACCACTCCTCAGTGGTTTCCTACCTTCATTCTTAAATCAAATATAATAACATCCCAAAATATCAAATCCTCAAAGTTAATATCTCAATTCTTGGATTATAATAATATTTAATCCACTGTCCGGTCAAATATTATTCCGAAAAAGAATTTGGAATTTCTGAATTCCGATCGTCTCTGCATTCACTTATTTCCTCCGCGTATTAATAATATGACTTCGAAACATCCATATCACGTCCCGTACATAGGGTGGCGTGAAAAGTTTTCCAACTTACAAAATCACTAATCATCCACCAAATTACTATGCACGCACAGGAAACACTATGCACGTACGGGAAACACTATGCACGTACGGGAAATGCTATGCACGTACGGGAAATACTATGCACGTACGGGAAACACTATGCACGTACTCATTTCCCTTCAAGGATCCATTAGCTCCTTCCTGGATGGTAGATTATTCTTATCTAGGTCCTCAACCATCGAATTACTCTATTCTGACAATATACCAATGCATCAAGATCATTGTCCAAAGTAATATCCATTCATTACAATCATTGTTCCTCATTTTATCATTACTTAATAAAAAGTTTTAATTATATCCAAAATTTGGGGTTCTTACAACCCAGGAGCAAGAAGAGAGGTTAACTTGAGAAGACGAAGGCCACACTTCGCTCAAGGGAATTTGGGAATACAATAGAAGAGCGTGGAATCAACCGTTAACAAGGTGACTTTTCTATTCGTACTCGTTTAATTTATTGTATCAAAAATCGCAGTGCTAAGATCTGATTGTCCCAACAATTGGTATCAAGAGCCTGGTTCAATGGTTCTGCGATTTTTGATACGATGTCCATGTCGTAATTATATATGCATGTATATAGTGGTATGCTTGTATAATTTTGTTTTGCAGGTTGTTATCCACTATTATGGCCATGTATATTTTAATTATGTGTTTGGATCCCACGTGGTTTAATCATGGTTAATTTTTGTTTGGTTTCCACGTGGTTTATCGTGGTTGTAAAACATGAGGGTTGATCGTGTTAATAGATTTTGAAAAATTAGTTTTGTATTAGATCTATTTTTTTGTAATTGTTTGATGGATTTTGTTAAGATCCGGGTATTTTGTAACAATTACGCGCGATCGGAAATCAAAACGGAGACAAGATTTTCTTCCGCTGCTACACTTTGAAGGCTGTTGTTACAGTTTAAAACGACAGAAGAAGAAAAAGAACAATGGCTATTAAAAAGTCTGGAGAAGCTGCGGCACGAGAAAAAAAAAACACTGGAGGCAGTAACGCAGGTCAGCTCTGCGCAACAGCCTGATATAGGCATGTAACGCAGGACGCTCCTGCGCAACAGTCTTTGGAAGTGTGTAACGCAGTATAAGACGGCGCAACAGGCGAAGGCAGATTTTTTTTCCCCAGCAATTGCGCGTGGTCAACAGTTGAGGCATGTTTCGAGGCTGCAGGAAATTATTTTCGGGGCCATAATAGTGGATTTAATTATTGCTTTATATTTTAATTCCGCTATTTAATTTTTAATTATTGCTTTAATTAATTATTATGTGTGTAGTTAATTATGTGTGTAATTTTTTAATTGCATGTTTAACATAATTAGGACGACATGGACATAATTTTTATTTATTGCTTTAATTAAATGTTATATGTTGTTGAATTATGTGTGTATTTTGAATGCATGTTAGACATAATTTTAACGACATAGGCCCCATTTAATTTTTAAAATTAATCAATTTTAAATAAAAATTCTAAGTGGGTGAGGGAATTAATTAGGAATTAAATCCCACGGTCTCCATTATTTTGTATGTAATATAACTTTTTAAATAATGTAAATGGTATATATGATCACCTAACGTCGCGTACTATTTACGGTATTTTAAAAGGTTGTAGAAATTACTAGAACAAAATTCTTAAATTAAATTACGAATATTGAAAGGTATATAGATCACCCTAACGTGACGTACCAAGTTTCATAGAATTCGTTACGAAAATTGAATACTCTTTTGATGTTGACTGTGGAGAATTCTGTCTAGGAATTGGGTATTAAGCGAGGCCGATGTGACTCCTCCGAGACCTGGGAATTATCCATTAATATATCAAACGGATGTATTTGGTTTAAGTAATTTAAGATTTGATAATGGTATACACTTAGCTATGAAAAATAATATATAGTCCACCCTAACGTGGCGTATTATTTAGTAATAGGACCAAAGTAATATTTAAACGAATTTTAAGTGGTATATATGTCACCCATCGTGGCGTACCAGATACTTATGGTGTTTAAATATTAGTGCATTAATTTTAATTAATTGTTAGAGGAAACCAATAGGATTTAAGATTTATGCAACTCTCTGATTATGTGTTACATGTATGATTCTCAGGATTAGATCATTATGGGCTTTAATCCACTATTCACCATACTTAAGGATAACAACCTTACTGGACCGAACTATATTGAATGGAAACGTAATTTGGACATAGTGTTGACTGCTGAGGAGTACAAATTTTGTACTTATGAACCCAAGCCAGATCAGCCTGCTGAAGATGCTCCTGAAAGTGAGAAGGAGTATTATAAGCGGTGGGTTAAGGCTGATGAGATGTCGCGATGTTACATTCTGGCAGCAATGTCGGGTGTTTTGCAGCATCAGCATCAGGCTATGGCCACTGCTTCAGATATGCTCTTTAATCTCAAGGAACTTTTTGGAGAACAGAATAGGGCTGCTAGGCAAGTAGCAATGAAGGCTTTAATGAACACTCAGATGGCTGAAGGAACACCTGTAAGGGATCATGTTCTCAGGATGATGTCTCATCTGAATGAGATGGAGATCCTTGGTGCTGATATTGATGGGGAAACCCAGATCGATATCATCCTTATGAGTCTGCCCAAAAGTTTTGAGCAGTTCCGATTGAATTACACCATGAACAAAAGGATGTATAGTCTCGCGGAACTTCTGACAGAACTTCAGGCAGCTGAAGGACTCTTTAAGCAGAATGTTCAAGTGCATGTGGCTGAGAAAGCTTCTTCCTCTAAGCCGAAAGGCAAGAAGAAGAAAAAGGTTCAGACACAGAAAGCTGGAAAGGTTGCTAATGCAGTGGGAGTTCAAGGTGCTGTGAAAAAGCCTAAGGGCAAGTGCTTCAGGTGCAAGCAGTCAGGTCACTGGAAACAGGATTGTCCTCTTCCTAAGAAGACATACAATACTGGGGTTCCAGCAATCCAGAATGCTTAGAGATGGCGAGATATATGTGTTCATGGGAGATGCTACGAAAGTAGTAGTAGTTGTAGTTGGAATAATTACATTATCTTTTGGCGATGATAGGATTTTGGTTTTGAACAATTGTCTTTATGTACCTTCGTTTAGAAGGAATTTAATTTCGGTTTCTAAACTTGCCATGGATGGTTATAATGTTTGTTTGGATCGTAATGTTTCTATTATGATGAATAAACGAGTTATATGTTCTGGTACATTCCAAGACAATTTATATATTATTAATCCTATCCAACCAATGCTGCAACATAAGGAAACTAATAACATTCTTTCTAGCTCAAATAAAAGAAAGAAACCTTCTGAATTGAACCAAACATATCTTTGGCACTTAAGATTAGGTCATTCAAAGACTGGTAGTAGATGGGCCATTAGGCTCGTTAGCAGTGGAGCCATTTCCAGTTTGTGAATCCTGCTTGGAAGGTAAGATGACTAATAGGCCTTTTAAAGCAAAGGGGAATAGAGCCAAAGATGTGTTAGAATTGGTTCATACTGATTTATGTAGACCTATGAGTATCCAAGCAAGAGGAGGTTATGAGTATTTTGTCACTTTCATTGATGATTATTCTAGATATGGGTACATTTATTTGTTGCGCCATAAGTCTGAGTGCTTTGAAAAATTCAAAGAGTACAAAGCAAGTGCGGAGAAGCGACATCTTGGAAAATGTATCAAGTCACTACGATCAGATCGTGGTGGCGAATACTTGCTTGGAGAATTTAGAGAATATTTATCAGAAAATAGGATCACATCCCAGTTGTCTGCACCTGGCACACCTCAGCAGAATGGTGTAGCAGAGAGAAGGAATCGGACTCTTTTAGAGAGTGTTGGATCGATGATGAGTTATTCAGATTTACCCAAGTCGTTTTGGGGATATGCTACAGAAACAACGGCTTACCTTCTGAACTTGGTACCTTCTAAGTCGGTTCCCAAGACTCCAATAGAATTGTGGACTGGTAGCAAACCAAGTCTAAGACATATTCGGATTTGGGGTTGTCCAGCACATGTGCTGAACAAGAACGCGACCAAGTTAGAATCTCGTACAGAAGTAAGGCTGTTTGTAGGCTATCCCATGGGAACGAAAGGTTATTCATTTTATAGTCCTAGGGATCGAGATATCATTGTTTGCACCAATGCTAGGTTCTTAGAAGAAGACTATATAATGAACCATAAACCCATGAGTAGTATCGTTTTAGAGGAACTAGTGGGAGGGATAGATAATCCCCAAGTGCCAATAGTACAAGTAGAACAACCACAAGAAAATGCACAACTTAACACTAATACTACACCAGTGCCTCGTCGTAGTGGGAGGGTTGTTCAACAACCAGATAGATTCATGTTTTTGGGAGAGTCCTCGGACTTGGTCTCTGGCGAACATGATGAGGATCCCAGGACATACGAAGAGGTAATTCTAGATAAAGATGCAGTTCTATAGCAAAAGGCAATGGAATCTGAGATGGAATCTGAGATGGAATCTATGTATTCCAATCAAGTTTGGGAGCTCGTGGAACCACCCAAAGGTGTAAAACCCATTGGATGTATGTGGATCTACAAGAAGAAAAGAGGATCTGACAAAAAGGTGAAAGCCTGGAAAGAACGACTTGTTGCGAAAGGGTATACTCAGAAAGAAGGGATCGATTATGAGGAAACCTTTTCGCCGGTTGTTATGCTTAAGTCGATCCGGATTCTTTTATCTATAGCAGCTCATCTCGATTATGAGATTTAGCAAATGGATGTCAAGACAGCTTTCCTTAATGGAAGTCTTGAGGAAACCATCTATATGCAACAACCAAAAGGATTCATTAAGGAAGGCCAAGAGCATCTTGTTTGTAAGCTTAAAAGGTCTATTTATGGACTAAAACAAGCTTCTAGGGACCGGAATATTCGTTTTGATTAGGCAGTCCAGTCATATGGATTTTATCAAAGTCCAAGCGAATCATGTGTGTATAAGAGAAGTGAGGGTAATGCAGTGGTTTTTCTAGTACTGTATGTAGATGACATTTTACTCATTGGAAACAATTTTAAGATGTTGTCATCTGTAAAGGCATGGTTGTTAAAACAATTTGAAATGAAGGACTTAGGTGAAGCGGCATACATCTTTGGGATCAAAGTAATAAGGGATCGCAAGAAAAGAATGTTGGCTTTATCTCAAGAGCCCTACATTGATGAAGTATTAGCTCGTTTTAACATGCAGAACTCTAAGAAAGGTTTTCTACCTTTTAAGCATGGAGTGGCTCTATCCAAGGAGCAGTGTCCTTCGACACCTAAGGATATAGAGAGCATGAAAGCAGTTCCTTATGCTTCGGCATGTGGAAGCTTAATGTATGCTATGTTATGTATGAGGCCTGACATCTGCTTTGCTGTAGGCATGGTTAGTAGATATCAGTCGAACCCAGGTCAGGAACATTGGAGTGCAGTAAAAACTATACTCAAGTACCAGAGAAGGACTAAGGAGTATATGTTAATTTACAAGGCCTCAGATCTATTTCCTTTGGGATATACTGATTCAGATTTCCAATCAGATAGGGATAAAAGGAAATCAACCTCGGGATATGTTTTTACTTTGGGAGGTGGAGCCGTTATATGGAGGAGTGTAAAGCAAAAATGCATTGCAGACTCTACCATGGAAGTCGAGTACGTGGCGGCCTCTGAGGCTGCAAAGGAGGCTGTATTGTTCAGGAACTTCCTTTTGGACTTGGATGTGGTACCTAATTTGCCTAGGAGCTTGACAGTGTAGTGTGATAACACTGGTGCTGTGGCAAATTCGAAGTAACCGCGAGATCACAAAGCAGTTAAACATATTGAACGTAAGTATCATCTCATACGAGGAATCGTAAAGCGAGGAGATATAGTTGTGGCTCACATATCATCAGAAGACAACCGGGCAGATCCTTTCACAAAGAGCTTGCCAGCCAAGGTTTTTGACAGGCATGTGGAAGCGATATGAGTCAGATGGATGGACACATAGTTTTTGTGTAATAGTGGATTAAATAGACACTGATATACTCATAGAATATTTTGAGTATAAGTGGGAGATTGTTGGTGTATACTGAAAATATTTATTTGAAGTATATACATTTATTTCTGGCCAGTTTAATTGAGAATCATTTAAATGTTTACATGCTGTCTAATATTATATATTGTGGACAATCTAGTATCAAATGGGATACAGAATATTAGATTGTTAAATACGGTTTATATAATATAATAAGGTTCACAGCACAGGTGGAGTTAGACAATCCACTGGAATGGCTTTAGTATTATTTAGATTAGTTTATATTGACTAATAAATAATACTAGTATTCTTTATGTATATTGAACAGGATCAAATTTAGAATTGTTCCCTTATACTGATTAAGAAGGAGAACTAAGATTCTATGTTATTATTAATGCTTAGGTTCTTAATCCAGATATAGTAATTGACACGTGTATATTATTTACATGCTTTGATTTATATATGAAATAATTCTTTTGATTTATTTCATTATATTTTGGGTGATGAAATAATATATATGGTGAATATTATTTATAGAAGGAATCCATGTCCTGAGAATATTCAGGTTAATGATGTCCCCTTGAAAGCTCAAAAAGATTATGTGAAACCCTGCAGGTGGATTTATTCCGGCATAATTAAATAAAGGCTGAGTGGATGATCAAGGATAAAAGATATTAATTAAATGAATTATCAGTAATTTATTTAATTAATGGACATGCGATATTTTAAACATGGGGAATTTAATAAGCAAATAATATTGGAACCGAATTAATTAATTAAATTACGGTATTAGGAAAGGTAGTGCAAATATTAATTATTTAGTGGATTGAATTAATATTAAATGACATTGGGCTGGGTTCGGAATGTCATTGGGAGGCATAACCTAATTATCCATGATCCCTATTGTAGCCCTATATATATTCTTATTCTCTTCTTGCTAGGGTTGGTCGAAAAAATTTTTTGCAGCCACCCAGGAGCAAGACGAGAGGTTAACTTGAGAAGACGAAGGCCACACTTCGCTCAAGGGAATTTGGGAATACAATAGAAGAGCGTGGAATCAACCGTTAATAAGGTGACTTTTCTATTCGTACTCGTTAATTTATTGTATCAAAAATCGCAGTGCCAAGATCTGATTGTCCCAACAAATGGCTCTATGATACTTGTCCAAATTTATGTTGATGATATAATATTTGGGTCTACAGATGAGAAACTTTGCAAGAGGTTTGCCAAACTCATGCAAAGTAGATATGAAATGAGTATGATGGGCGAGTTAACTTATTTTCTTGGTTTACAAGTTAAACAAGTGAATGAGGGAATTTTTATAAGTCAAACAAAATACATTTATGATCTTTTAAAAAGGTTTGATTTAGCAGATTGCTCTTCTGCAAAAACACCCATGGCCACTGCCACTAAGCTTGAACTGAATACTAAGGAAAAGAAGGTGGACATGACAAGCTATAGGGGCATGGTTGGATCTCTTTTATACTTAACAGCTAGTAGACCTGATATTATGTTTGCTACATGTTTATGTGCTAGATTTCAAGCTATTAAAAGGATTTTCAGATATCTCAAGGGAACACCAAACCTTGGCATTTGGTACCCTAGAGATTCTGGTTTTGATCTAATTTGTTACTCAGATGCAGATTATGCAAGTTGCAAAATGGATAGAAAAAGTACCACAGGAACCTGTCAATTCTTGGGAAACAAGCTGGTCTCATGGTTCAGTAGAAGTAGAACTCAGTATCTACCTCAACTGCAGAGGCTGAATACATAGCAGCTGGGAGTTGTTGTTCACAGATTCTATGGATGAGAAATCAACTACTTGACTATGGAATTAAAGTTGAAAAGATCCCAATTTTCTGTGATAACACTAGTGCAATTGCAATATCACAGAATCCAGTGCAGCATTCTAGAACCAAGCACATAGACATCAAATACCATTTCATCATGGAGCATGTGATGGAAGGCATTGTGGAACTATATTTTGTTCCTAGTGAAAAACAGTTGGCAGACATTTTTACTAAAGCTTTGGATGAAGCAACCTTTTCAAGGTTGGTAAGTGAGCTTGGTATGTTAAATTTCACATGATGTTTTAAAATGTCTGTTCAATTTGCTTGCAGCCAGTGTATTTCATTCTCTGGATTTTGTTTGTTTTATTTGCTTATCTGCATGATTATTCTAGAGATATCATTGTAGCATAACTAAATAAATATTTTATTAACATATATCAATTAATGATATTTTGTTAATTTTATATCTATTTAATTATGAGTTTGTCTGATTATTGTGGATTAATTCTTGAATTATTGATTGGTTATTTTAAATCCACAATAATTAGAAATAATAAGTGTGTATATTTGTGTACATAGGCTGATAGGTCTCGGTGATAAGATGTTTTTTGGCTGACAGGTTTCGGTGATAAGATTTTTTTGGCTGGTTAGGTTGTTTGGTTGGAATTATTGAGCGGTGATAAATGCATTTAATTTCTTTTCTAACCTAACCTGTCACGCTCTCACCTAACCCACTAGTCCTTGAAATCTTATAAATGATGAGTTTTTGTTTGTGTTTAACATCATCATTTTTCAGATATACAGAGCATATACACACAATTGCTGAATATTTCGAGCTTTGATCGGAAAGATCTCTCAATCTAGCTGGTGGTTTTTAGATCGGATTTCATATTCTTGCTTTATACATCATCCTTTATAAAAGCTAACCCTTGTTTTTGAATTTCCTCAAAGTTTTTAAAATGGAATTGCAGGGAAGCTTTTTAATTGCTAAAGTTAATCCTATTTCCATTCAGCAAATCGAAACCATTCTGGATGAGCAATTTCGGGTTGGACACAATTTCTGAATGAACATTAATTAATTCGTTATGCTTTAGTTACACAAGTGCAGCTTAACCATGATGCATTGCGTGAACTATATTGCAGTGCGGTTAACACTTTTGGACAGGACGGGTGTGCAATCACATATCGACTGTTTGGTAGGTCGATTAGGGTCACTGAACGAGATGTTAATCGAATTCTTCATTTTCCTATGGAAAATCTTGTTTCTGATCATACACCTGAACAGATTGAAATGTTCTTTCAATACTGGTAATCTTTATAGAACGTTTCTAACCCAGTACTGGAATTTCTTCTTTCACACTCTTAACCATGTTTTTTCCTCAGATAGAACAAATAAAGATCGAATACCTGAATTTATTCAAAAATTAAGGTATGCGGTCGCCAATAATTTGATGATTAATTTTGGAAAAATAGTGCTTGGTCAAATCATTTTAAAGATGAAACACTTGGGAAGAAGAGATGTTCAGACTCAAAATGTCAAATGTCTATATCCAAGGTTTCTACAGCTAATATTAAATGATTTTTTGAATGATGAAGATAGGGTATGCTTGGAAAATGGTCGAAAGGTAGAATGTTCTTACATGAAGACGAATGTAATTAATTACATAAGCAAAAAGAACTATACGGATGTGCCTACAGTCCTAACTGAATATCTAAAGACTGTCCCACTTCCGTTGTTACCAAGACCAGTGAGAGCAGGTATACGACAAGGTAATATTTCAATCTCTGCTATTCCAACCTCTGTATTCCCTGCTGTGTCACAGGAAATACAGTTTCTATAGCCCCTAGTGGCCATCTTACCCGACCAAGAGCAGGAAATCCCACCGACTCTAACACAGGTCGAAGAGCCCATTCTACAAATGCAAACACAAACACAACAAACTTCTACACCTCAATTGTCACTTAAATGACCATTCATCAACACTTTTGAGGGAGATAGTGCCTCAACAGCACCACATAAGGAGTTAGTTACATCAGCCACTCTACCTCATTCTAAACGGAGTAAACCCAATGAACCTGAGGTAACGGCAACTGTTATTGAAACAATTCTTCCTTATCCAATGGGTGAAAATGTAAATGAGGTTGAATTGACGGGAGCAACTATCTTGAGTTCCATTTCACGAAACAAAAGAGTGGTTGATGATCTTTCTAAAGATCAATGCCTTCACAGGCATCCGAGGTGGAATTACCTACCTCAATAACTGCTTGTGAATCTTCCATTTTACGGAAAGATCCATCGGTAGGTGGTTCTTTTATGAACCAAGTGTCTTCACAGACATACGAGGGAAACTTTGGTTTTGTGCCATTTAATCGATTCAAGTTTAGCCTCCCAGAGGGAAAATCTTTGGATCTCTTTCGAGATTTACCACTCTTTACCAGTGGTCGGCAACTCGCTTCACACGAGGATGGAAGCTCACGAACTTTCATTGCGCCATCCGTGACTTGAAAAAGGGGCTAGGATGATTTTATTTGCAGGTACACATATCGGTGGAAGCTCTGGAGGAGAGTTGAGGGAAACACGAACAGAACATGTAAGTGTAACCCAAACCACTAAACCGAGTGAATATAGAGTGTTGAGTGAAATACCTGCAGAACGTACGAGTGAGCAACCTACTCAACCACATGCACCTGTAATCAGAAAGGAATACAACAGACTCCTTACACGGGTCCAAACAATGGAGAAATAGTTGCCAAATATCTGTAAGTCCATTGCAGAAATCAGAAATTTGTAACTTATTCAACATGATGTATTCCAGGTTCAATTGAATACCATGGCAACCCAGTTAAATGATGCAGTCAACTCCTTGGTAAAGCCATCTTCGTCTAATTTACCAACTCCACATCCTACTACTCTGGAGGATAACCCAACTGAGGGGGAGAAGTTGGATGATCAAGAAAAATCTACTAGGCGTAAGGGCAAAGAAAGGGTTGTTGACACGGAATTAACTTTATTTTGGGAAAGGAAAAGCTAATGGGAGTATTAGTGCTATGTGGAAAGAAAGCAAGGCAAACTTGAAGATATGTTCAATCTAGATGAACAATTAACTTGCACTTGGTTAATTTTAGAAATCTGGAAAATGTATATATATGATCCAGAATGCACTTTAATATTATTTATCTTTGTATTTTATTTTGTTGTATCAGTTAAGTTATCCTATAGGAATTTTCTTGTTAAACCCTAACAATCAAATAGGTTGAGATTGTAAAGCATAATGTAATGTAATATGTAATAGAGACATATATAACTCAACTAGGATAAAAGATAAATAATATTAACTCTATACAGGGATCGTGAAATTTGAAGAACAGACATCAACAAGGATCAAGTCGCTAAAAGAAGTTCATTAACATGATCAAGCCTCAGTGACAAAATAAGATGTACAGATGATTCAGTTGAAGGGCCAAAAGATTCCAGTGATAAAGTTTTTATGGTTGCACAATTCTTAGCAGTGTTCTTAAAGACATGATATTAAGACCACGAGTGAATGTTAGTCATCTGTGAACGAGACCAGTTGCACTAGGCGTCAACACTTCACAAAAGAATCGAAGTATCTAACTCAGAAAAACTGTTCAAGAGGTATGATTGAGTTTAGAGCAGTATTGATATCTAGTAAGTTGGAAGCTGAATATTTAAGGATGTCAAATTAAGAGGAAAATGAATAGTATCCGAAATTACTATTCATATGAATAGTATCCGAAATCACTATTCATATGAATAGTACTATTCATATGAATAGTTACCAACGGTTACTATTTGGCGTTGGTCTAATAGTGCCCGGTTACTATTTGGGGGTTGTTGGAATAGTGTCAAATAGCAACTTTCTAAAACCTATAAATAGGCCTGTTGTATTTCATTTCAAAACACACCTCAACACACAACTCTCTCTTCTCTCTCTTATATCTTCTCTGTGTAAGCTGCTAGACAGTCCATCTAGTAGGAAAGCCGGCTTAGCCCACTTTAAGGAAGTGTCGGGTAGAAGGTCCTCGTGCCTAAACTATCCTTAGGAGTGTAAGCTGCTAGACAGTCCATCTAGTAGGAAAGTCGGCTTAGCCCACTTTCAGGAAGTGTCAGGTAGAAGGTCCTCGTGCCTAAACTATCTTTAGGAGTGTTCAGGTTTTGAAGCTAATCCATTGGATTAGAAGTTATAACACCCATTTGAGTTTATTATCAATAAAGATATTTTCTCGGAATTTTTTTTTGGTAGTATCGTATTCAACCCCCCTTCTACGATACTTTGGGACCTAACATGGCAATCATGAGATTTCATTCCAGTAAGTCGAAGAGTCTCCATTGAAACTAGACTCCTAATATTAGAACAAAAACCACCAGGCAGCTTCATGCCAAGAAAGGATGAGCAAACAACTTTTTTTCAGAGTGAGTTAAATTCCACGATGCCAATGGTAACTTTTCTTTTTTTTTTTCCCAGGTGTTTTTAGCCTTAGCTTTGTTCTTATTCCCATATCAGCCATGTCTAGACGGACCGATTCCTTGTCTTTTGTCTTCTTTGGTATATTAAGCATGGTCCCAAGTAGAGCTTCACATATATTTTTCTCGATATGCATCACATCGAGAACATGCCTAACCGGTAAAAACTTCCAATACTCAAGTTCAAAGAATATAGAAACCTTCTTCCAAATAGGTCGAACATCACCTTTTTTAATCGAGGTTGGCATTGTGTCTTACCATAGACATGGCCTTTTAAATGTTGTACTCTTTGAAGCACCTCCTCTCCGGTTAATGGAACCGGAGCAATTTCCTTTTCCACGGTGTTATCAAAATCTTGTTTGTTCCTGCGATATGGATGTTGACGGGGCAACCACCTCCGATGCCTCATGACCACACACTTACAATAATTAACCAGCCTCGTAGCTCTTGTATTATCAATGCAGATAGGACACCCGTTATATCCTTTGATAATGTTGCCAGACAAATTGCCATAGTCTGGATAATCACTAATTGTCCATAACAAAATGGCTCTAAGAAAAAAGTACTCCTTCTTGTATGCGTCATACACTCATTTCCCGTGCCACAAGGTTTTTAAATCTTCAAGCAGTGGTTGAAGGAACACATCAACATCATTGCCGGGCTGAGTTGGTCCGGCTATCAACAAACATAACATAATGTACTTCCTCTTCATGCAAAGACAAGGTGGAAGATTATAAATGGATAGCAAAACCGGCCAACAGAAGTAATCAATATTTGTGCTATGGAAAGGATTGAATCCATATGAGGATAAAGCTAATCGGAGGTTTCTAGGATCTGAAGAAAACTCTTGCCACTTTGCGTCTACTTCTTTCCAAGTTTTTGCATCTGCAGGATGTCGCATTTTGCTATCCTTCAATCTCTCTGTGTCATGCCAAGTCAAGTCCTTGGCTGTGGTAGGTGAACTGAACAAATTCCTCAAACGTGGTATTAACGGAAAATACCATAGAACCTTGGCGGGAACCCCTTCTAATTCGTCTCAAACGTGATATACACGGAAACTCGTCTCATCTTCATCTCTCTCTCAATGGTATATTAGACAATTATTCGGACACACGTGTATTTTTTCATACTCCATTCCTAAAGCACACAAGCTTTTCTTAGCTTCATTGAATGATGCAGGAAAAGTGTTTCCTGACGGAAGCATATATCCAATCAAGAGAAGCATTTCAGAGAAGCAAACATCAGATATTTGATGTTTGGCTTTTAGGTTATATAGCTGTTGGGACAATCAGATCTTGGCACTACGATTTTTGATACACTAAATTAACGAGTACGAATAGAAAAATCACCTTGTTAACGGTTAATTCCACGCTCTTCTATTGTAATCCCAAATTCCCTTGAGCGAAGTGTAGCCTTCGTCTTCTCAAGTTCACCTCTCTTCTTGCTCCTAGGTGGCTACAAAATTTTTTCGACCAACCCTAGCAAGAAGAGAATAGGAATATATATAGGGTTACAATAGGGATCATGGACAATTAGGTTGGGCCTTCTAATTACATCTTGGGCATGGCCCAATGTAATTAAATATTAATTCAATCCACTAAAGAATTAATATTTGCACTACCTTTCTTAATACCGTAATTTAATTAATTAATTCGGTTCCAATATTATTTGCTTATTAAATTCCCCATGTTTAAAATATCGCATGTCCATTAATTAAATAAATTACTGATAATTCATTTAATTAATATCTTTTATCCTTGATCATCCACTCAACCTTTATTTAATTATGCCGGAATAAATCCACCTGCAGGGTTTCACATAATTAAATCTTTTTGAGCTTTCTAGGGGACATCATTAACCCGAATATTATCAGGACATGGATTCCTTCAATAAATAATATTCACCATATATATTATTTCATCACCCAAAATATAATGAAATAAATGAAAAGAATTATTTCATATATAAATCAAAGCATGTAAATAATATACACGTGTCAATTACTATATCTGGATTAAGAACCTAAGCATTAATAATAACATAGAATCTTAGTTCACCTTCTTAATCAGTATAAGGGAACAATTCTAAATTTGATCCTGTTCAATATACACAAAGTATACTAGTATTATTTAATAGTCAATATAAACTATTCTAAATAATACTACAGCCATACCAGTGGATTGTCCAACACCACCTGTGCTGTGAACCATATTATATTATAAAAACCGTATTTAATAATCTAATATTCTATATCCCATTTGATACTAGATTATTCACAATATATAATATTTAGACAACATGTAAACATTTAAATGATTCTCAATAAAATAGGATAGAAATAAATGTATATACTTCAAATAAATATTTTCAGTATACACCAACAATCTCCCACTTATACTCAAAATATTCTATGAGTATATAAGTGTTTATTTAATCCACTATTACACAAAAAACTATGTGTCCATCCATCTGACTCCTATCGCTTCCACATGCCTGTCAAAAACTTTGGCTAGCAATCTCTTTGTGAAAGGATCTGCCCGGTTGTCTTCTGATGATATGTGAGCCACAACTATATCTCCTCGCTTTACGATTTCTCGTATGAGATGATACTTACGTTCAATATGTTTAGTTGCTTTGTGATCTCGCGGTTCCTTTGAATTTGCCACAGCACCAGTGTTATTGTGACGCCCCGATCCCGGGATGCCAAACAACCCAAACGTCATAATTCATGCTTGCACAAACCTTAATTTAAGTAATAACCAAAAGTATTTACAACATGATCAAGTCTTACGATAAAAGGTTACAACATATTACACGCTTCTAAACAACTTCAATATAGGCCTACTACAAAAGTATTCTTCTTAGAATTCTACACACTTCTTATCCAACTTCAGTAGTTCAGATTATAACATCTTATCCTTTCCCGAACCTCCTCCAACTTTATTCCCTGTGGAAGTTAGTGACATAAAAGGGTGAGCTCATAGAGCCCAGCAAGCATATATCATACTATTTAACTGAGATTTTACAAAACAAGTAACTGAGTTCATCATAACAAATAATTTTTCACATAATTTGAAAATGAGTATTAATACATGATAGATTCACAAGTTCTACTGGTGGGATCCCGGCCTGCTAAACAATTGGTTTAGCTTTACTTCCGATTTGGAAGCATCATCATCAATTCACAATATCAATGTAAGAATACTCAATTTTCATCAACAAATCATCGATATTTCCAAAAATCGGTTTAACCATTCACAACAGTAAATCAGTACAGTATATACTTACAGTAAACCGCTTCTACTCTTTGCTCCTTTCTCTTTTTGAAATTTCCAATATTATAAATTCGTCTTCCAAAACTATCCAAAATTTACACTATCATTATTAACACATTATCTCTAATATTATTAATTACTAAATTTCTAAATTAAACAAATATTAAAATAAATTAAATCAAAATAAAATAATTAGAAAGTAAGTATGAAGACTTACCAAGTGTAGGCTTATACTCCTACTTTCCTATTTTGTACACTACAATATATTTATATATGGAAAGGGAAACAAAATCCTCTTCTTACTCGATGTGGTACATTTACCAGGAGTTTGGAAAATAACAAGTAACTCAGCGATGCTCAAAACCACACTACAACCATACTAAATCACCAATCAAACATGTCCTCAACGAATTGGTTTTCTTAAACAGGAGTGAAGCTCTGCAATATATACACCCTTACCTCTCTTTCTGTTATCGGTGTGGTACAAAAGAAGATTTGTAAAAATAATAAAATGCTACTCAAATATAACTCAAACAATCCACATGACTGGCTAGGAATAACACTACTTCACCGACTCATCACTCTCATTTTCACTTGTATGAATATAATCAAGTTGTTCCATATATACTCCCAAGTCTTTGCTTTATTTATCAATGTGGGAGTTTGTGTTTCTCTTTTATTACTTATGACCATTTATCCCACATCGACAAGATTTCTAGAGTAACCCCTTCTCATGGTCTATAAAGGCTAAGCAAAGTTGTTCCCTTAGGCACTACAAGTTCATAACTATCACCTTGGCTCCCACTTGAGCCGAGATAACATAAAACGGAAACGTACAAACGTAAAAAGTTATCAAAATTTAAATGCAAAGTTACTATGTTTGGACTAATCTAACTTCATCCCACATCGAATAGGCAATTGGTGTTGGACATCTCTTCACTATAATTATTTAGGAACTTTGAATACACCAATACTTGTAAACGAACTGGCCTTATAGGGGTTGGCTAGGTTGGCTATTTGTCCTCGTCCCACATCGATATGTTTTAGGAGTGAATCCTTCTCCCATTCTATATAATTCCATTAAGGCTCTTACTTTTAAAGGCAAGATGCCTACTTCCACCTTTGCTTTTCTTGAGGGCTAAAATAAAATAATTACATTTTTAAGGGTTATTTACACCTGATCCCATATCAAGACGACAATAACGAGCTATTTGTTTGCCTTGTTTTACCCAACTTGAAATTGGTTTTTGTCCCTAAAGTTTATCTTGTTCAAGCACATCTTTGGCTTCAATCCCAGCAAAAATATAGAATTAGAACCTAGCCTAGCCTCGTGTTTCTTGAACTTCAATTGTGAAAACTAAGAATGGCAAGACTATTAAAACCTGAGTTCCCTTTGTCCCACATCGAATATGTAACAACTGGTCCTCTATTCTTCCCTATATAAATGGCTTAAGAGACTAGTTTATTCTCAAAAGGGAAATATTTCACTTGTCCCACATCGATAGGATACTAGTGCAAGATCCCTTCCTCAACTATATATTGAGGTCTTAGTAAGGTTACATCTCTATCTATTTGGGCTGTAGTTCACAATGGCTCGCATAATCAGTTCAAAATTTTTATCCCTTCCCCGTTTGGGCCTTGAAGCATTTGCTTGGCCCATCTCCCTTAGTCGAATTTTATGGGAGTTCGATTTATCGAGCAACCAATCCTAGTCTAATCTTATGGGAGTTCGATTTATCGAGCAACCAATCCTAGTCTAATCTTATGGGAGTTCGATTTATCGAGCAGACCAATGAAAGTAACATGTTTTAGTTACGAATTTTTGTTAAACAAAATGCATATCATAATAATTTTGAAAGTAAACATAAAATTTTAATAATTTATATCATTCAAATAAAACTAAGTTGGGATATTACAGTTATCACAATATACTGTCAAGCTCCTAGGCAAATTAGGTACCACATCCAAGTCCAAAAGGAAGTTCCTGAACCATACAGCCTCCTTTGCAGCCTCAGAGGCCGCCACGTACTCGGCTTCCATGGTAGAGTCTGCAATGCATTTCTGCTTTACACTCCTCCATATAAGGGCTCCACCTCCCAAAGTAAAAACATATCCCGAGGTTGATTTCCTCTTATCCCTATCTGATTGAAAATCTGAATCAGTATATCCCAAAGGAAATAGATCTGAGGCCTTGTAAATTAACATATACTCCTTAGTCCTTCTCATGTACTTGAGTATAGTTTTTACTGCACTCCAATGTTCCTGACCTGGGTTTGACTGATATCTACTAACCATGCCTACAGCAAAGCAGATGTCAGGACTCGTACATAACATAGCATACATTAAGCTTCCACATGCCGAAGCATAAGGAACTGCTTTCATGCTCTCTATATCCTTAGGTGTCGAAGGACACTGCTCCTTGGATAGAGCCACTCCATGCTTAAAAGGTAGAAAGCCTTTCTTAGAGTTCTGCATGTTAAAACGAGCTAATACTTCATCAATGTAGGGTTCTTGAGATAAAGCCAACATCCTTTTCTTGCGATCCCTTATTACTTTGATCCCAAGGATGTATGCCGCTTCACCTAAGTCCTTCATTTCAAATTGTTTGAACAACCATGCCTTTACTGATGACAACATCTTAACATTGTTTCCAATGAGTTAAATGTCATCTACATACAGTACTAGAAAAACCACTGCATTACTGTCACTTCTCTTATACACACATGATTCGCTTGGACTTTGATCAAATCCATATGACTAGAATGCCTGATCAAAACGAATATTCCAGTCCCTAGAAGCTTGTTTTAGTCCATAAATAGACCTCTTAAGCTTACAAAGAAGATGCTCTTGGCCTTCCTTAATGAATCCTTTTGGTTGTTGCATATAGATGGTTTCCTCAAGACTTCCATTAAGGAAAGCTGTCTTGACATCCATTTGCCAAATCTCATAATCGAGATGAGCTGCTATAGATAAAAGAATCCGGATCGACTTAAGCATAACAACCGGCGAAAAGGTTTCCTCATAATCGATCCCTTCTTTCTGAGTATACCCTTTCGCAACAAGTCGTGCTTTCCAGGCTTTCACCTTTTTGTCAGATCCTCTTTTCTTCTTGTAGATCCACATACATCCAATGGGTTTTACACCTTTGGGTGGTTCCACGAGCTCCAAAACTTGATTAGAATACATAGATTCCATCTCAGATTCCATTGCCTTTTGCCAAAGATCTGCATCTTTATCTAGAATTGCTTCTTCGTATGTCCTGGGATCCTCATCATGTTCACCATAGACCAAGTTCGAGGACTCTCCCAAAAACATGAATCTATCAGGTTGTTGAACAACCCTCCCACTACGACGAAGCACCGGTGTGGCATTAGTGACAGGTTGTGCATTTTCTTGTGGTTGATCTACTTGTACTATTGGCACTTGGGGATTATCTGTCCCTCCCATTAGTTCCTCTAAAACGATACTACTCATGGGTTTGTGGTTCATTATATAGTCTTCTTCTAAGAATCTAGCATTGGTGCTAACAATGATATCTCGATCCCTAGGACTATAAAATGAATAACCTTTCGGTCCCATGGGATAGCCTACAAACAGCCTTACTTCTGTACGAGATTCTAACTTGGTCGCGTTCTTGTTCAGCACATGTGCTGGACAACCCCAAATCCGAATATGTCTTAGACTTGGTTTGCTACCAGTCCACAATTCTATTGGAGTCTTGGGAACCGACTTAGAAGGTACCAAGTTTAGAAGGTAAGCCGCTGTTTCTATAGCATATCCCCAGAACGACTTGGGTAAATCTGAATAACTCATCATCGATCTAACACTCTCTAAAAGAGTCCGATTCCTTCTCTCTGCTACACCATTTTGCTGAGGTGTGCCAGGTGCAGACAACTGGGATGCAATCCCATTTTCTGATAAATATTCCCTAAATTCTCCAAGCAAGTATTCGCCACCACGATCTGATCGTAGTGACTTGATACATTTTCCAAGATGTCGCTTCTCCGCACTTGCTTTGTACTCTTTGAATTTTTCAAAGCACTCAGATTTACGGCGCAACAAATAAATGTACCCATATCTAGAATAATCGTCAATGAAAGTGACAAAATACTCATAACCTCCTCTTGCTTGGATACTCAAAGGTCCACATAAATCAGTATGAACCAATTCTAACACTTCTTTAGCTCTATTCCCCTTTGCTTTAAAAGGCCTATTAGTCATCTTACCTTCCAAGCAGGATTCACAAACTGGAAATGGCTCCACTGCTAACGAGCCTAATGGCCCATCTACTACCAGTCTTTGAATGACCTAATCTTAAGTGCCAAAGATATGTTTGGTTCAATTCAGAAGGTTTCTTTCTTTTATTTGAGCTAGAAAGAATGTTATTAGTTTCCTTATGTTGCAGCATTGGTTGGATAGGATTAATAATATATAAATTGTCTTGGAATGTACCAGAACATATAACTCGTTTATTCATCATAATAGAAACATTACGATCCAAACAAACATTATAACCATCCATGGCAAGTTTAGAAACCGAAATTAAATTCCTTCTAAACGAAGGTACATAAAGACAATTGTTCAAAACCAAAATCCTATCATCGCCAAAAGATAATGTAATTATTCCAACTGCAACTACTGCTACTTTCGTAGCATCTCCCATGAACACATATATCTCGCCATCTCTAAGCATTCTGGATTGCTGGAACCCCTGCATAGAGTTACAAACATGGTCAGTGGCTCCTGTATGTACACACCAAGTGCTCGTAGATATAGCCGATATATATGTTTCTGTAACTAGAGAAAGAGACATACCAGTATTGTTTGTCTTCTTAGGAAGAGGACAATCCTGTTTCCAGTGACCTGACTGCTTGCACCTGAAGCACTTGCCCTTAGGCTTTTTCACAGCACCTTGAACTCCCACTGCATTAGCAACCTTCCCAGCTTTCTGTGTCTGAACCTTTTTCTTTTTCTTGCCTTTCGACTTAGAGGAAGAAGCTTTCTCAGCCACATTCACTTGAACATTCTGCTTAAAGAGTCCTTCAGCTGCTTGAAGTTCTGTCAAAAGTTCCGTGAGACTATACATCCTTTTGTTCATGGTGTAATTCAAGCGGAACTGCTCAAAACTTTTTGGCAGACTCATAAGGATGATATCGATCTGGGTTTCCCCATCAATATCAGCACCAAGGATCTCCATCTCATTCAGATGAGACATCATCCTGAGAACATGATCCCTTACAGGTGTTCCTTCAGCCATCTGAGTGTTCATTAAAGCCTTCATTGCTACTTGCCTAGCAGCCCTATTCTGTTCTCCAAAAAGTTCCTTGAGATTAAAGAGCATATCTGAAGCAGTGGGCATAGCCTAATGCTGATGCTGCAAAACACCCGACATTGCTACCAGAATGTAACATCGCGACATCTCATCAGCCTTAACCCACTGCTTATAATACTCCTTCTCACTTTCAGGAGCATCTTCAGCAGGCTGATCTGGCTTGGGTTCATAAATACAAAATTTGTACTCCTCGGCAGTCAACACTATGTCCAAATTACGTTTCCATTCAATATAGTTCGGTCCAGTAAGTTTGTTATCCTTAAGTATGGTGAATAGTGGATTAAAGCCCATAGTGATCTAATCCTGAGAATCATACATGTAACAGATAATCAGATAGTTGCATAAATCTTAAATCCTATTGGTTTCCTCTAACAATTAATTAAAATTAATGCACTAATATTTAAACACCATAAGTATCTGGTACGCCACGATGGGTGACATATATACCACTTAATTCGTTTAAATATTACTTCGGTCCTATTACTAAATAATACGCCACGTTTGGGTGGACTATATATTACCTTTCATAGCTAAGTGTATACCATTATTAAATCTTAAATTACTTAAACCGAATACATCTGTTTAATATATTAATGGATAATTCCCAGGTCTCGGAGGAGTCACAACGGCCTCGCTTAATACCCGATTCCTAGACAGAATTTTCCATAGTCAACATCAAAAGAGTATTCAATTTACGTTATGAATTCTATGAAACTTGGTACGTCACGTTAGGGTGATCTATATACCTTTCAATATTCGTAATTTAATTTAAGAATTTTGTTCTAGTAATTTCTACAACCTTTTAAAATACCGTAAATAGTACGCGACGTTAGGTGATCATATATACCATTTACATTATTTAAAAAGTTATATTACATACAAAATAATGGAGACCGTGGGATTTAATTCCTAATTAATTCCCTCACCCTCTTAGAATTTTTTATTAAAAAATTGAGGAATTTTAAAATTAAATGGGACCTATGTCGTTACAATTATGTCTAGCATGCATTGAAAATACACACATAATTTAACAACATAAAACATTTAATTAATGCAATAAATAAAAAAAACTATGTCCATGTCGTCCTAATTATGTTAAACATGCAATTCAAAAATTACACACATAATTAACAACACACATAACAATTATTTAAAGCAATAATTAAAAAATTAAACAGCGGTATTAAAATTAAAAAACATAATTTAAATCCACTATTATGGCCCCAATAAAAAAAAACTGCTTCAGCCCCTGTTGTTGCTGACCGCGCGTGCAAGCTGAGAAAAAAGAAAAAAAACTGCCTTCCACGCCAGTAACGCATTTGACTCCTGCGTTACCCACCTGGATGAACCTGTTGCGCAGGCTGGACATGCGCAACACCAGTTTTTCACTGGTAACGCAGGTCTGGCCTGTGTTACACGCTTTTACCAGAATTTTCACTGCGCGCGCATGCTGCTCTGCTTCTGTTGCTGTTCTTCGACTGCAACAATTCTTTGACAGCCTCACCAGAGGCTCGCAGCGGAACAAAATTTATCTCCGTTTTGATTTTCGATCGCATGTAATTGTTACAAAAAACCCGGATCTTAATAAAATCCAACAAACAATTACAAAAAATAGATCTAATACAAAACTAATTTTGCAAAATCTATTCTAACACGATCAACCCTCGTGTTTTACAACCACGATAAACCACGTGGAAACCAATTGCATAAAAATTAACCACGATTAAACCACGTGGGATCCAAACACATAATTAAAATATACATGGCCATAATAGTGGATAACAACCTGCAAAACAGAATATACAAGCCTACCACTATATACATGCATATATAATTACGACATGGACATCGTATCAAAAATCGCAGAACCATTGAACCTAGCTCTTGATGCAAATTGTTGGGATAATCAGATCTTGGCACTGCGATTTTTGATACACTAAATTAACGAGTACGAATAGAAAAATCACCTTGTTAACGGGTGATTCCACGCTCTTCTATTGTATTCCCAAATTCCCTTGAGCGAAGTGTGGCCTTCGTCTTCTCAAGTTCACCTCTCTTCCTGCTCCTGGGTGGCTACAAAATTTTTTCGACCAACCCTGGCAAGAAGAGAATAGGAATATATATAGGGCTACAATAGGGATCATGGACAATTAGGTTGGGCCTTCTAATTACATCTTGGGCATGGCCCAATGTAATTAAATATTAATTCAATCCACTAAAGAATTAATATTTGCACTACCTTTCCTAATACCGTAATTTAATTAATTAATTCGGTTCCAATATTATTTGCTTATTAAATTCCCCATGTTTAAAATATCGCATGTCCATTAATTAAATAAGTTACTGATAATTCATTTAATTAATATCTTTTATCCTTGATCATCCACTCAACCTTTATTTAATTATGCCGGAATAAATCCACCTGCAGGGTTTCACATAATTAAATCTTTTTGAGCTTTCAAGGGGACATCATTAACCCGAATATTATCAGGACATGGATTCCTTCAATAAATAATATTCACCATATATATTATTTCATCACCCAAAATATAATGAAATAAATGAAAAGAATTATTTCATATATAAATCAAAGCATGTAAATAATATACACGTGTCAATTACTATATCTGGATTAAGAACCTAAGCATTAATAATAACATAGAATCTTATAAGTTCACCTTCTTAATCAGTATAAGGGAACAATTCTAAATTTGATCCTGTTCAATATACACAAAGTATACTAGTATTATTTAATAGTCAATATAAACTATTCTAAATAATACTACAGCCATACCAGTGGATTGTCCAACACCACCTGTGCTGTGAACCATATTATATTATATAAACCGTATTTAATAATCTAATATTCTGTATCCCATTTGATACTAGATTATTCACAATATATAATATTTAGACAACATGTAAACATTTAATTGATTCTCAATGAAATAGGCCAGAAATAAATGTATATACTTCAAGTAAATATTTTCAGTATACACCAACAACAGCTTTACTAAAGCCTTCATCTTCTTAAATTCTTCACAGCCCGGATAAAGGGGTTCATGTTCGGACTGGACATGATTAAATAAATCCGAGGTTTCCAGGGAAACCTCATCGTAATCATCATCACTCTCTGTTTTCCTTGGCATTTGATCCACAGTTTGTGAACTGTCTGTCTCTTTATCGGCAGACTGACTTTCTTCTATGTTTCCCTCTCCATGCCAAATCCATATTTTGTAGGTCTGATTGATACCATTTTGGAAAAGATGGTTCCTCACTATGTGAGCTTTCCACGATTTACTATGTGCACATTTTAAACAGGGACAGCTGATTTTGTTTGCATCGTATCCATTTTCTAATGCAAACCACAACAGTTCTTCAACTCCATCTTGGAGGTCTTTAGTTCTTTTGTCAGCTATTAACCAAGACCTGTCCATCTTTTAGATTTACATTCAATCAGTACATACTAGCTAATACAAGCGTAAGCACAAGCTAATACAAACACAGGTGTGAAGAGATTCTTTAGTTAACTACATTACATATTACAAAGAAATCAAAGAAATCTAAATTACATATTACAAGCTCTCTGCTCTAAGAAAAATGGTATTACAGTTAATTATGGCTAGGTCTAGGCAAGATGTCGAATTGAAAGAACTTACAAACAGATAAGTTAACTCTAAGTTAAAATATGAGTTGGTTAAAGTGAAAAAAACATGTGCAGAGTAGACAAAGGCCTAACAAAAGGAGATTGGTTTAGACTAACAAAATTACTCTAAGCACAAGTACAAGCAACAACAATAAGTATGGACTTTAAAAGTAAAATAACTTAATTGTTAACCCTAATTCCAATTTCTCCAAAACAAATCATCAAAAAATAGCATGAGATGAGTGTGTTGAAATACCTTAAATCATGAAGATGAGTGTGAAAATGAAGATGAAGCAGGAAGGGTGAAAATGAAGATGAAGCAGGAAGTAAGATGGGAAAATGAAAATGAAGATTTGGTAGCAACAACCACGGCTCAATTTCAATTTGGTTGAGAAGATGAAGATGGATGTTTGAAAAGATGAATGATATTTTGGGGAGATAAAATTTGTGGAGACGAAATTGGGGGGAAGATGAAATTTGGGGAGATGAAATTGGGGGGAGATGAGATTCAGACAAAGATTTAAGTGTATTCAAAGTTAAGACAAAGATATGGTCAATGACTTTATTATCCGACAAATTGCTATCTTGAAAGCCGTGCTTAATGAAATTTGTGTCAATGATCTGACAATGATTTTATTCACTAAAACCGTTGTAATGTAAGAATTAGGCTGTTAGGTTTAGGGGTTAGGGTTTAGGGGTTAGTCTTAAAAAATTAGGCTGTTGATATTCGTTTTAATCACATTCAATATATGTATTCGGTTTTTTATTGTTATCGTATGTGTTGAGATACTATATACTCCATCCGTTCTTTTTAATAGTTGCTTTGATTTTTATTCAGTTCCATTTATTCAAAAAAAGAAATTTTCAAAAATAATATATAGAAGTACGATTTTTTGCACCTTAAAATATGTGCAAAAAGTCAAAGCGACTATTAAAAAGGAACGGGGGGAGTAGTGTTTTTATTAATATCAAAAGGATATAATTTTCTTGAGGGAAACCATTGTAATATATATATATATATATATATAATATATTCCGACAACAGTTTTCATATCTCAAACTTAGAAAGTGATGTGTGAAATAATATTCTACAGCTGTCTAAAAGTAAAAACCGTTGTCCAAATTAGACAACCGTTTAATGTTAGATCGTATTTTTATTTTCGATATATGAAGTCTATTTAAAAAAATTAATTAAATAAAATTAAAATTTAATAAAATATACATAGAAAATATTATCAAAGGCATTAAATTAGTTTTTGTTCCCCCCCAAAACTTGCCAAGTCCGAGTCCAATTTTTTCAACCACCCTCGTTTCTCCCCCCTTTTCCCAGACTTAACTCCCCCCCCAAATTGAAACTCTCAATTAAAACTAATTTACTCTCAAATATTACTCTCACTCTCGCTAAATCTCTCACTCTTACTAAATCTCTCTCCATCTCCATCTCTCCAATTTTACTCATCTCTCTCGGTACAATCTCTCTCCATCTCTCTCTCCCTATTTAATTTGTTTGAGGTCCAATATTTGGGTTTAATGTTTGTTTGAGGTTTAATGTTTGCTGAGGTTTAATGTTTGATTTTCTCTCTCTTTTTTCATATTTGGGTTTGATTTGTATGCATGTCTTGATTTGGGTTAAATTTGATTTAGGTTTTATTTGGTTATATTTGCTTCTCTCTCTGTTGTTTTGTTTGGGTTTTATTTTCTGTTTGTATTTGTTTAGGTTGATCTATTTGGGTTGATTCATGTAGGGTTGATTTATTTGGGTAATTTGTTTTGCATGTTGTGTTTGGGTTTGTATGTTGAGCATATGCAAACATAATATTGTCTTTGTGTATGGGTTTGGGTTAATTGGGTTGATTTATTATGTTTCTCTGGTTGTGTTTGTGGATGGGTATCTCTGCTTTAGTTATATCTTTTTTGATATACTTGTTTACTTGTTTTATTCATGACAAAACCGTATGCTTTTACTTGTTTGTTTACTTGTTTCATATTCGTTTACTTGTTTGTTTAGCCGTGGCCCTAATTTAATCTCTATGTTGTGTAGATTAGTTATAGCCCCTTCGAAGAAATCAATGAATGCCAATTCTGCTCCAAATAAAACCACTTCGAACTTGTTGAAGGCTTTAAAAAGGAACAATTCAATTGAGAAGGTGCCAATGAAGAAGAAGGCCGACTCTTTCCCTCTAGATTCTTCCCTTGAATCTGTCAAGAAAAGGCCTATATCTAAGATCCTGGAAAAGAAATTGTGCAAGAATAGGAAACGAGCCGATAAACCAGTGCCTTGCAAACAAGAAGGACTTAAACTTTTAAAGCGCAGAGCTGTTACAATGCATAGGATTGTCAGGCGTAAGATGTTGGGCATCAAGCACCCTGTGTTTTTCAATGCAAAAGGTGATCCTTATGGTACTGCTGCTTCGGAGATACAGTCTTATATTGGGGTTCTTGCTAGAACTAAAGCCCCGATATGTTATCCTACATGGAAACATGTTCCAATAGAAAGAAAAAATAAAATATGGGATTGTGTGCAGGTAAAATAAATTCCACCTCAACAAAGTAGCTAACATATTTTTATTCAAGTACTTAATATAATAAACATGCTATGTAGATGGCGTTTGAGGTACCGCCAATAGCAAAAAAGATGGTATGGAAGTCTGCGTGCCAGAAGTGGAGGGAGTTCAAATGTCAATTAACAATCGACTATATACTTCCATATATGGAGCAACGTGAGTTGCTCGAATTTCCACCAGCTGATTACTCATTTATCGAGAAGGCACACTGGGATATGTTTGTTGCTAACCGTCTAACTGATGACTTTTCGATGGGTTCTCACTTATTATCACATAGCATAAATATTAGTTCTTCCATGTATGTTGCTTACGTTTTGATGTTTTTCATGAAGGCGATCCATGATAAACAGAAAGAAAAAGGGCCTTGAATGAATATCCTCATCGCATTTCTCACAAAGGATATGCAAACCTCGAACAGGAAATGGTTAGTGATATAATGAAATGTATTATTTTTTAATTTTCTATGCATTTGCATGCATGATTATGGTCTATTTTTATTTTTATTTTTCTCACCTGTTTATGTACATGCAGACTGAAGGCGATACTGAGGTGGAGGTCGATCGCTCTAGTAACTGGCTCCGTGCACGTCAAGATGTAGAAGGGAATTATATTTCGAAGGAAGTTGCACAAATTGCTCTGGAGATTGTAAGTTAATCAATTTTGTTGTAATTTCAATTCCTCATCAATGACATATCTTTTTTTACCTAACTATTTTATTTTTTGTTCACTTTTAGGAGAAGATGAAAAAGCAAGTTAGTGAAGGAGAAGTGACGGAGGAGGGTACTAATGATGTCATGACCTTGGTTCTTTGCAAACCTAAGAACCAAGGATGAGTGCGTGGACAAGGGACCTATGTGAAGCAGTCTGTATATTTTAATCTGCCAAGGAAGAAGGGGAAAAGAAAGTCCATGGAGGAAAAGATCCAAGAGGGTGTGCAGAAATTTATGGTTGAAGAGACTAGTAGGATTATTGAACAGCGGGATGCCTTTTGGGCAGCAGAGCTGGGAAAGCTGAAAGCAGCGTTATCTAGAAAAGATATTGGTCTTGAGGGCAGTCGAAAAATCGGGTCACAACAAGGAAGTTGTTCCAAGGACGAACGTGCTATTATCCAGGAATTGGAATTGGCCGGGGTGAAGAACAAACTGAATCTCCGTGAAGAAAAAAACTTGATACTGAAGATGAGAAACATATTGACAAGGATACCATGTTAGACATGGAAGAGGTTGAAGATAAGAAAGATAAGGTGCAGGATGCTGTAGAAGTTGCAGTTGTGTGCAACATACCTGATGATGAAATTGTTAAGGGAAATTTGGAGTGGGAATTGGCAATTGGTTCCCCAAGAAATATTGTTGCTTACGCAACTGTTGATACAGTTATTAAAGCTGTTCATGGGAAACCATTGGGAAAAGAGAATGCACGAGTCTCAATTACTCGTTTAATCCAAAAATTTGCTAAAATTCCTTTCCCAATCGGAGATGATGTTGTGACTGTGGAACAAGCTATCGGCACATATGTTGTGGCCGAGAAAGCTTATAGTGGAAGTTAAGACATGCCAAGGTTTAGCAAGTGAAACTCCGGTGAAGGTTTAAAACTAAATAATCTTCTTATTTTTTTTTATGTCAAAAGTAAAAGTTTACTGAACTATGCTCTGTTTATTGAACTGATCTATTTTTTTTACTGGTTCAGGGAGGAAAGAAACCTAAATATAAGAAGCTGAAAGATTGTGCACGGGAAACAGGGTATGAGATTCATATGGGTGCTGATTACCCCCTGCTTTGAAGCGTTTGTGGTGTTGGGCAAAAGATGCGTTGGCAGATGGCCGCACAGTCACTTTTGAGTTATGTGAAGAAGCTTTTGCATCAAAGAGTAAGCAGGTTGTTTTTTATCAGACGTGTATGCCTTGTGTGGTGGTGGTGAAATATCAGGCTCCATCATTTGGATGTTTGTTAAGTAAGTGTCCTAATTCAAATTTTTTATCTAATTTGTCCACGGTTTAATGAATTTTTGAGTTTGGGTTATAATTAAAAATTGTTTATTTTTTTTTATAGTTTATTGGAGGGTTATTTGATAAAGCACAAGATGTCCGATATGGTATCCTTCGTTGATCCTAGCTTAATAGGTGCTCTCGGTTGTGGTTCTCCAGCAGCTAGGTCGCGAGCCCTTTCTGTTAGATTTAAGGATGCTTAGCCAGGCCAAAATTTTCTCTTGCCATATAACCATATGTAAGTAATTTATTTCATATTTTTTAAACCCCCTATATAATTACATCATAATCTGTTAATGCAGAGTGAAAAAAGTAAGTTGGTTTATAGTTAAAGGATTTATTCAATAAATAAATATTATCAAAAAAGTAGTACAACTTAACTACAATGTACCCTTCTTATTTGTACATTGAACAATATGTGCCTTGATTACTAATTTAATAAATATATATGATTTACTAGGAATCATTGGGCACTGACCGCTGTGAATCTAGATTCACAACTTGTTTACCACATGGACCCACTCAAACGTCGAATTGCAGATGATGAATGGGTTGAAATTTTCGACAAGTGAGTACAAACATAAAAAATTGATTTCATCTGGAATTGCTTTAGCAATACAAAAATATGTTTTAATGTTCATTTATGTTAAATTGTCGTAGTGGCATCAAACTATACAAGGAGAATGCAAAGATGTTTAAAAACAAGAAGATTGTGTGGGAGAATTTGGCGGTAAATTTTTTTTTTTTTTTTAGTGTAGATATTGTGATCAGTTTCTCTGAAGAGTTGTGTAAATGTAATTATATTTTTTTCCTGTTTTCCAGGGCGTCCCGCTTCAGTCTGGGAGCAAGGACTGTGGTTTGTATATCATGCGTTATATGAAAGAAATCTCTCTGGACAAGAAATTCAAATTTGCTTCCAAGGTAAAAATTGCTTTTTATTTATTTCTTGTGATAAGAAAAATCTCTGAGTATGACGTGCCACTAACATTTTTTCATTTCCCAGTGGGCTCGCAGGAACAACCAAACATACAGCATTGGAGATATCAATGAAATCAAGATTGAATTGGCGAAGTACTTCACAAAGAAACATGTTCGTGATTAAGTGACTAGGCTTTGTCATTGTCCCTGGGTATTTTTGGTTGAACATTCGTCACCCCGGTAGTTAATTTAGTGCACATATGCTGATGCACATATTATAACTTCAAAAAAACTTAGTCTATGGTAATGTTCATCTTGAAATACTGTGCAATCCGTATTTCAAACTGTCTTTCTTTTGTTCTATGGTTGGATTAGTTAATTGTAGCTTCTTCTATGGTTGTATTTTGTTGGAATGGTAAACTTTAGCTGGGTAGGTGGTTTGAATGGTGAATTTTATCTTGGTTGGATTTGTTGGAATGGTTGGATGTATGAATTATGGTATTTTGTTTTTGGCATGATCATTTTACTGCTTGCTCTCATTTTTTCTAACACACAAAACCATTGTCTGACTTGATTATAGCCAGTAATGGTATCATTGTTTTCAAGCAAAACAGACAACACTTTTAAGCAAAAAATATAATTATTCAAGGAAACCATTGTCAAAGAACACATATCCCTTCTATTCCAACAAGCAAAAAAAATATTCAAAGAACAGCTTTGTATCGAATTTGTAGTATATGTGTTAATAACCATAATTTTTTTTAAAAACGATTTTAAACTACGAACTAAATGCATAAAATAACGAAAGTTAGTAATTGACATATAAGTTGCAAACAAAGTGTATGATTGTATGACTATATGTTTCGGATTCTTGATACATGTTTACATTACATGTGAGGTTTGTTTAGAAAAATTAAAAATCTAGTAAATTGTTTTAAATTTAATAAAATTAAATTAGAAAATATTACTCTAAGTAACAAATTTATTAAAAAACATTAGATTCAAACTCTCATTTATTTAGTAACAAATTTATTGTACCAGCAGAGGCTTTAGATTTGTTTTTGTTCCCCCCAAAACTTGCTAAGTACTATCCCAAATATTTCACATTTCCCCCCATTTCATTTTCCCCCCTTTTCCCAGACTAAAACTCTCACCCCAAATTGAAACTCAATTAAAACTCTCTCACTCAATTAAAACTCTCTCACTCTCACTCTCACCAAATCTCTCCCCATCTCCATCTCTCCGGTTTTACTCATCTCTCTCGGTAAAATCTCTTTCCATCTCTCTCTTTCTCTCTCTCTCTCTCTCTCTCTATTTAATTTGTTTGAGGTCCAATATTTGGGTTTAATGTTTGTTTGAGGTTTAATGTTTGATTTTCTCTCTTTTTTTTCATATTTGGGATTGATTTGTATGCATGTCTTGATTTGGGTTAAATTTGGTTTTATTTGGGTATATTTTCATATTTAGGTTTTATTTGGGTTTTTTTTTTCATATTTAGGTTTTATTTGTATGCTTCTCTCTCTCTCTGTTTTTTGTTTGGGTTTGATTTTCTCTCTGTATATTTGTTTGTATTTGTATTTATTTAGGTTGATTTATTTGGGTAATTTGGTTTGTATGTTGTGTTTGGATTATGTTGAGCATGCTAACATAATATTGTCTTTGTGTTTGTTTATATTTGGGTTGATTTATTTGTGTTTCTTTGGCTGTGTTTGTGGTTGGGTTTCTCTAGTTGCGTTTGTTTTCATCAAATGGTTGTGTTTATTTTTATTTCTTTTTGGTTCTGTTTCGTAAGTTCGAGGGTTTTGTATGCGTTTATGTATCTCTGTTGTGGTGTGTGTAGTGTGTTTTTGTTTGTGTTGTGTGGTACAGAGGACACAAACAAAAGATATAGCTTTAGTTATATCTGTTAGGAGATATTATTCATGACATGTTTACTTGTTAATATCTTAATGTTTTGATTAAATACTTGGATTCTGTTTTGATTTCTTTTGGTTCTGTTTTGTAAGATGTTCCGGTTCTGTTTTGATCAAATACTTTGATGCTTTCAACTTTTAAAGCGCGGAGCTGTTACAATGCATAGGTTTGTCAATGGTAAGATGTTGGGCATCAAGCACCCTGTGTTTTTCAATGCAAAGGGCGAGTCGTATGGTACTGCTGCTTCGGAGATGCAGTCTTATATTGGGGTTCTTGCTAGAACTAAAGCCTCGATATGTTATCCTACATGGAAAAATGTTCCAATCGAAAGAAAAAATAAGATATGGGATTGTGTGCAGGTAAAATAAATTCCATCTAAACAAAGTAGCTATTAAACATGCTGTAACACCCCCAGATCCGGGGTCCGGGATCCGGTGGTTACGGTTCCCAATTCTGTCCACAACAATTGAACTTTCCTTAACATAAAATAAATTACGTCTCTATAACCCAACACAACAATATAAAACACACCCGTTATAGTCCCAGAGATGAAATCAGAGTAACAATCAAATTTTTATTAATCACATTAAGAGTTCTTACAATCCAAAAGGATTTCAATATAAATACATACTCTTTGCCATCCATTTACATAAGTCATACTAGACTATATTCTTGGTACTGAAAGAATAAATATACCCTACCAATAGCTTCTTCTTCAGCTCTGGTAGTCTTATAGTCCTCGCCCGCGTCGAGTGCGCCTTGTGCGAGTCATCTGGTCTAGCTGTTGTTGTGATATAATAATAAAGCAAGGGTGAGCAATAGCCCACCAACAATAACATATAACTGAACGATAATGTATAACAGTTCAAAAGTATCTTTCAAACCATATGCCATGCATTTACGGAAATGATGCCAGTATAATATGAACGATGAAGTTACAAGGTAACTTAAAGTATTTGTTTGTAGAAATATCTGCTACATCAAAGTAAGCGAGATATTCTTATTGTTATTAAGAAGAGGAACTTGCAAGAAAAGGTTGCAACTCCAGTTATGACACTTTTCCAATTCTGCCAACAGTAATCATGTTGCAGGAAATAAATAAATTTGGATGATGAACCAATGATGGAGTATTCACCGCGCCCGCTGTTCCAATCTTGATGATCAGTCGAGATCGTACAGCTCAATTTAGATTTACTACCGGTAGAAGGAAGAACTGACGGCTTTACTTGTATACCGCCTTACTAGCTCTCCCCGGCCAACGGTTGGGCCAAAGGGGATGGACCGGCGCTACTCGGCCTCTTACACGACTCCTAGTTCAAATAGAATTCATGATTCTGAATGTAACGTTCGTCCCCCTTTCCCCAAGTATAATACTTGTTGATAAGACTCCACAAAGTAGTCGTATCTAGTTGGAAAGGAAAATTTACCAATAACTCCCAAGCTATTACTTGGTAACGGATATTAACTTGTTCCAGTAATCTTACCCCTCGAAAGATGAGAAGGTAAGCAACGACTTAATAAGTCAACAGCACCCAAGTTGCGGGTGAAGGGAATACTTTATGACCGGGAAGTCGACAAGATAAATAACATTTTCCAAGTAAGGTTCCCTTATTATTAAGGAGATAGACTCGAAGAAGAATGATGTCTGAGAACCTTTCTTGATATAAGATTAATAATAATATGACTCCGAAATATTTTTCGTAATAATCGAAGAAGATAACCCTTATTGAGGTTATTCTAAGTATGGAATAAATATTCAGAGAATATTTATTGAATTAAAATATTTTACAGAATATTTAGGAATATGAAAGAATGTCTTAAATCAGAGTATTTCTCAAAATAATCCCTGAAGAAATATCAGGAGAATATTTATTGAATAAATAAATATTTAAATGAATATTCAAAACAATATTCATTAATTAATAAGACCTTAAAAGAATATTTAAGGTAATATTCATAATTAATTAGGAATTTAAATGAATATTCAAAAGTAATATTCATTTAATGAATAATATCCTAAATGAATATCAAGTAATATTCATTTAGTAATCCAAGCCTTAAGGAATATTCGAGATAATATTCGATAATTAAATCAAGCTTCAGATGAATATTAAAATAATATTCATCAAGTATTTAATATCTTAAATGAATATTCAAAAGTAATATTTATTTAATAAAATAATAATCTAAAAGAATATCCAAAATAATATTCATTTAATAGTCTCATCTTTAGAAGAATATTCGAAATAATAGTCGATAATCAATTCGACTCTGAATGAATATTGAGAAATATTATTCGTTGAATAGTTACGTTCAAATAACTATTTGAAGTAAGGATCGTTAAAATAATTAGTCTCGAACGAATATTCAAATAATATTCGTCGCCCAAATAATAGAAAATATTTACTTAAATATTTTCTTCCGAGGTAATCTCGATATATCAAGGAATATTGACTCCCGGTCTATTTTTGATTAATAAGATATATACGCCCTTCTATGAGGGTCTTACAATAACCGGCTTATAACTGATATATAACTATCTAGCTTATAAGCCAACAATAACATTTAGGGAACAAGTATATCAATTCAACTTGAAAGTAGGCATGCATGCAATGGCATATGTATATCAGCAATCATATATATATATTATTCAATCACAACAACAGCCTAAAAGAAGGGAATTGAAACTTGCCTGGTAGTCGAGTACGGTAAGGGTTGTGGTAGCGGGTCCCGGTTCAGCTTGGTGATCTATAAATAGCCAAGGCATTCGGGATTAATCACTTAACATATTAAAAGTTAAGTTATACTTAATTCGAAACTCGTTCTCGAGTTATCTCGTTATACCCCTTTTAGTGGATTACTTTTATCACTGATCCGACCCGACATTCGTTCGTTAATATGACATATCATTGTACTTATACTTGGGACATACTTAAGTCATATGAGTTCTAAGGTCGATCGTTACGAACCAATACTATACTCCGAGTTTTATCGCCCGTTTTCTAAGTGTTTTACCGAAGTTATAAAAGAGTCGTCTTTTAGGGGTTCGTTCGCGTTTAACCTCGACTCGAACATTTTTAATAAATCGAAAAATGATCTTTTTGACATACAGTTTTCTTTCACACCTTCCCTTTTACCTCTAGTATTTATTTACCAAGATTCGCCATGACGTTACATAGTTTACGAGGGTTCAATTACAGTTACGAACTTTCGTTTACGGATTCGAACTACTTTTAGTAAACCGGCCGTAACTCCTAAACCGTAAGTCCGTTTCACGCGATCTTTATATCAAAACGAAGCTTATAACATAAGCTATCCTAACATGGCAGAAAAGTTTCTGGACAGTAGGGCCTTGATGTGAAAAATGGCATACAAAACATGATATTGTAAAATCGGGCATTATAACGGCTATGTTTACACGCTTTTCCAAATTTTTATCATCATCAAATCATCCTCCAACAACAACCAAGTCAAGACCTAAAGTTTATCATCTATTCTAAGTCATGATATCTCAAGAACAACTCAAATCCAACAAGTATGAAATATCAATAACAACCAATTATGCATACATGGATCTAAGCATACTAACACCTCTCCATCATATATCCATCCAAAAAGATCCATAAACTCAAAGTAGTACTAAGGGTTCTTGAGCTTTATACCTTCCTTGGAGAGTGAATAACACTTGTTAAGCCTTGAATGATCCTTAAGTAGCCTTAGTATACTTGAATCAATCAAAAGAAAACAAGAACACAAAGTTAATACTTAAAAGTTACTATTCATCACCATCTTCTTGATTTTATATCTCAAGATTGGTATGGAATTTGAAGATGAAATTCATAGGATATCTTAGTTATGAAATATAGGACTCACCTTAATTTTCTTGAGATTTAACAATGGTTGGAAGTTGGACTTTGGATCTTGAATTATGCAAGAAGTCGAATGGAAGGAGAATGGAGAGTGGTGGTGTTTGCTTGGCTTGGTTCCTTGCTTTCTTGCATTATTGTGAAAATATCTAACATAAAGTTGCTTTATTAAAGGTACTAGGTCATGGCATACATCATCTTGGTGGACAAGTGTTTAATTTGGTGTGGTAGGATGAGAAAGCATGCTAAGTACTTGGTTTGATTGCTAAGATTGCTAGTTAGCTTTGTAACTAGCTTGGTCTCTTTGATCTTATCTTGCATAAAGTGATTATGTCACCTTCCACTAGCTCATCATACCTCTTGGCTCTCTGCTTGTCTCTTTGTCCGGTTATTGCCCGTTTCGATTGATCGTTCGTAGGAATATTTCACGGATTTCTAATTAGGGTTTACCGGGAATCCTTTTTAATATTAATACTTTCATTCTCCATCTTTCATTCTAACTTTCCAATTTATATTCCTTAAATCCATTCGTTAAATACTTAAGGCTATCAGTGTCCAGGGAACTCTCGGAGAAAATAAAAGTGCGGTTTTTCAGAATCCGACAGCTTTTACATACACTTATTTTCCCCCTGGATCACTAATACGAACTCGGAAATCCGTTCCGAATACTTCTTTATAGTGTCGTCTCATATTATTATATACTCCCACCACAACACTATTCATTCTGTATTCTTTACTTGTTCTCTTAGGGTGGTACAATTGTCCGTATTCTCTTTCGATCGTTCCTTAACCTTTTTACGGAACTACTGGATTAATCGTTATCGATCTGGATGACATGAGGGTATCCTCTTACTTGAAGTTGCCATATCTTATTCCCTTAGAAGATAGATTATTCTTACCTATGTTGTCACCCTTTAGCATTCTTCAAGACATAAACATAATAAGGTCGAATTCCATTCATTCTTTCCAAATATCAATAATTACATTGTAGCCATAACCACTCCTTAGTGGTTTCCTACCTTCATTCTTAAATCAAATATAATAACATCCCAAAATATCAAATCCTCAAAGTTAATATCTCAATTCTTGGATTATAATAATATTTAATCCACTGTCCGGTCAAATATTATACCGAAAAAGAATTTGGAATTTCTGAATTCCGATCGTCTCTGCATTCACTTATTTCCTCCGCGTATTACTAATATGACTTCGAAACATCCATATCACGTCCCGTACATAGGGTGGCGTGAAAAGTTTTCCAACTTACAAAATCACTATTCATCCACCAAATTACTATGCACGTATAGGAAACACTATGCACGTACGGGAAATACTATGCACGTATGGGAAACACTATGCACGTACTCATTTCCTTTCAAGGATCCATTAGCTCCTTCCTGGATGGTAGATTATTCTTATCTAGGTTCTCAACCATCGAATTACTCTATTCTGACAATATACCAATGCATCAGGATCATTGTCCAAAGCAATATCCATTCATTACAATCATTGTTCTTTGAAACCACCATTCATTAGAGCTGGTGACCTTGTTGTCGGAATCATTGTTCTTCATTTTATCATTACTTAATAAAAAGTTTTAATTATATCCAAAATTTGGGGTTCTTACACATGCTATGTAGATGGCGTTTGAGGTACCGTCAACAACAAAATGGATGGTATGGAAGTCCGCTGGCTAGAAGTGGAAGGAGTTCAAATGCCAATTAACAATCGATTATATCCTTCCACGTAGGGAGCATCGCGAGTTGCTCGAATTTTCACCAGCTGATTACTCATTTATCGAGAAGGCACACTGGGATCTGTTTGTTGCTAGCTGTCTAACTGATGACTTTTCCGTGGGTTTTCTCACTTCCCTTGTTTTTTTAATATTATCACATAGCATAAATATTAGTTCTTCCATGTATATTGCTTACGTGTTGATATTTTTTATGAAGCACGTCCACATTAAACAGAAAAAAGAAGGGCCTTGATTGAATATCCTCATCACATTTCTCGCAATGGATATGCAAACCTCAAACAGGAAATGGTTTGTGATATAATAAAACATATTATTTTTTTCATTTTCTATGACATTTGTATGCATGCTTTTGGTCTAGTTTTTATTTTTCTCACATGTTTATACACATGCAGACTCAAGGTGATCCTGAGGTGGAGATCGATCGATCTAGTACCTGGCTTCATGCACGTCAAGATGCAGATGGTAATTATAAGTCGGAGGAAGTTGCCAAAATTGAAGATATCAATGAAATCAAGCCTGAATTCCCGAAGTACTTCACAAAGAACCACATTCGTGATTAAGTATTTCAAATTGTGTTCTCCTTTGTTCTATGTTTGGATTGGTTGGATTAGTTAACTTTAACTTGTTTTATGGTTGTATTTTGTTGGAATGGTAAATTTTAGTTGGATAGGTGGTGTGAATGGTGAATTTTAGCTTGGTTGGAATGGTTTGGTGTTGGATGTATGTATTGGATATGAATTATGGTATTGGATATGAATTATGGTATTTTGTTTTTGGCATGATCATGTAACTCTTTGCTCTCATTTTTTACCCACACAAAACCATTGTCTGACATGATTATAGCCAGTAATAGTATCATTGTAGTCAAGCAAAACAGACAACGCTTTTAAGCAAAAAATATAATATTTAAAGAAACCATTGTAAAAAAAACACCATATGCTTCCTATTCCAACAACAGAAGCAAAAAAAATATTCAAAGAGAAGCTTTGTCCCAAGTTTATTACTACAATGCCATATGCCTCTAGCAACTTTGTTTTAATGGAACTCCAACAACAGGTGAAGGACAAAAATATGTTGTTTGAATATATTTAAATCTTGTAATACATTACAAAGATTGTTGTGTGACTAAAAATGGAACAACACATTGTGCCTTCTCAATGATTACTTATAGAAATCCCATACAACAGTAAGAACTCTAAAAAGTGTTGTCTGAAAAAATATAGAGTAACGGAAACAATCTAAAAACTGATGTGTGCCTAAGAATACAACACCACCTTAACCTTTCGTTCTTGTTGTTTATATACCACCAGGACAATAGTTAGAGAATGACAAAGTGTTGTCAAATTGGACTTAATAATGTGGCACACTATAAAAACAGATGTGTGCCCAGATATCCAACAACACTTTTGAGCATGAATGACAATGTCTAATTCCTTTATTTACAAAAAATATAGAACTGTAAAGTGTTGTCTATTTAAGGTTAAATTGTTGCTTATAATATAAACACCGTTGTGTTAAATGCAGTATAACAATGATAAATAAATCCATACACCGTTGTGGGATTATTAATTCAACAACAGAACTATACAACGAAATGCTCAACCAAATGTATTTCCAACAATGGTAATTGGGCATAATAGTGTTGTTGTTTCTGTTATATACACAACTGGGATTAAGTGCTTAACTGTTGTCTTACGCTGAATAAGCCAAGAAAAGCTACCGTTGTCTGATGCGCGTATCAGACGGCTGCTCGATAGACAACGGAAATAATCGATTCTGACGACGGATTAAAACCGTCGTCTGTTTGCAGATTTCTTGTAGTGTTCCCAAAATATCACACCATATTTTTCCGTCATTATTTTTAGTAATAATTTTTTTTCTAATTAAAACACGCTACTTTTTAATTTAAAACTAATCTTGCAATCATTAATATACACCCAAAAATATCACACCATATATTTTAATCATTATTTTTAGTAATAAATAAGAATCGTCAGATCTAATAATAAGATGTATTATATGATTAAATTACTTTACTAAAAATTTAAGGTTCGAACCCGTCAACGACACTTTTAAAATAAAATTTTACAATATAAATTTTATATCATGCATATCATTATTTAAATTTACATTTAATTAAAATTTAAAAAATTGAAAATAATAATTATATAAAATTATAATTGTTATGTTAAATAAAATTTATAAAATATCAAAAGAAACCCGACCGGGTTATAAACTAGCTAATATATATATATAGGGTCTTACTCTAATAGAAACCATTCTTAGGCTAGAATCTAGAAACTAAATAAAAAAATTTCTAAATTGTGTCGGAATATAGCATATATAGTATGCAAACTGATCATCGGTAGATGGAGAAAAATACAGTTAAGTCAGATTTCAAAAAAAAAAAACTCATCCATTGACGAGAAAAATCAAATTAAAAATGATGGGGATTAGATGGGTTGTGTATGAGGCTGTATTGAAATTGTGTGATGCTCTTAGCGGGATCATTAGATTAGATTGATTTAAGAAAATATTAATTTCTAGCTTTTATTTTAATTTTTGGATTCCTCTCAATTCACATGCTCGAAACCCTAAAATAAGTACATAATAATTACCTTGCGTGAAAGAGGTACAGCATATTTAGAAGGAAAGTCAGCTTATCAAGCCTAGTTTGTACGCGAATATTTTACTTTCGATCTACCAATACATTTAGGGGACCTCATATCATCATTGTAAAAGCTTGTATAGTCACAATCTCTCTATGCAAGATGGAAGAAAATGAATGGTCCTTCTCAAACCCTAGACTATATAAAGAGCATTTCTATTCGATCGTTCAAAATTTTAAACAAAATGAGACGATGCTATATATCCTCCATTCTTTCAATGACAATTGGATGATGTCGAAAGTATATAAGAATTATAACATATAATTGTTTTAAGCATGCCTATTATATTTCAAAATCGTTCTAATTTTTAATTTATATACAATATATATGTAATTTACAATATATATGACCATAAGACAGTTCAATCATTGCAATGAAATCTTAACTTTATTAAAAAAATGTAATTCATATAAAATTCGTTGCCATATATATTTACAGAATTTACTATTCATGGTGTAATAAACAGATTAATGGAAACATAAGTCTTATAATTAAAGCCGTGCATGAAATATGGTGAATTGTAGGGGCGAAAATGAGTTAAATTGTTTGTAGGTTATTCGAGTTTGTTTTATAAATATTTAAATTTGGTTTAGTAATAATCGAGTTGATCTCGAATTCAAGCTATCCTAATATTTTACCGAGTGGAAGCTCGAGCTTTAAATTATTCTATTAGTAAGGTTTACGAGTCTAATTGAATATTTTTTATTTTTTAAACTTTATAAATTTTACATATATTTTTTATATAAATATTTTATATATATAAAATTTATATATTTAATCGATTCGAACTTCAACCAAACTCGAGTCGAATCGATCATATTCGAGTTTTTGTTAATATTCAATAAAATCAATTCGAATTTCCGAATCGAACTTGAATATATCGAATCTTCTACAAACCGAATTTTGAACTTGAAATGAAATGTTTGGACGAACTCGAACCCAACTCAAGTCTGAACTTTTCAATCGAGTTCAAACTTGAGCCGTTCGACTCGACTCAACTAGATTATACCCTATGCCGAAGTTGAAATGACGAATTAAAAGGAATGAATTCATATATGAATGAAAAATGTACTAACAGCCTGTTTGGCTGCACTCACTTAAAGGAGAAAGTGACTTTAAGGAGTTTTTGCTCCGTTTGTGTAACTTGCTTAAAACTGGGTTTTAAGTTAAAAAACTCCATTAAGTGCCTGTTTGGCTTAACTTTTTTAAAGGGCTTATGGACTTATTTTCGGGTAAAAATTTTATATTTTGATAATTTCTTTTCATACAAGTATTTAATGTATATTTAAGATTCAATAAGTTGCAAAAATAAGTTGGAAAATAAGTTGGAAAGTTAGGAATCTCTGACTTTGTCTTAAAATAAGTTGACTTATTCTCGAAAAAAGTTCGCCCAAACACCCCATAAGTCATAAGTTCCTTTTTGGTACTTTTGACTTATAACTCATGACTTATCCAATTTTTTTTATTTTTTTTTGTTTTAGGAGTCTTGTAAAGTTTAAATGTTATGAATTTAAAAAAAATTTAAGTCAAATTTCACTTTAAATCAAAATTATTAAACCTCCATTTAACTTTAAGTAAAATTACCCAAACACATTCATTCAACTTAAAGCAAACAACTTTACTTTCATCATTAAGTTAAAAATATGTCAAAAGTAACTTATTTTAAGTAATCCCAAACACTCTCTAAAACGAATGATTCGTATAATGATTGTAATCTTGATGAAGAAAATTCTGATTTAATTTATTATATTACTTGTTTATTAAACATTGATTGTTCTTTAAATACTGTGTTGCCCAATTAATTACCTGAATAAAATATATAAATAGTTAAAAGATCTCGAATTAGAGAGCAAATGAACTAATTAAGTAATTTTTTTTACTGTTTCCCACATGCTTCACTTTGCTTTGCACAAATTTATTGCAGGCTATTTTTAACGCGCTTTACTCCCTTATTAATTATACACGTGTTCATTTTGATGGGTGAATAAGTAAAATCAGGTTCCTCCCGCACATATGTAAACCAAAGTATAGTAAAATAACATAAATGGACAAATACATTTATGCGTCCAGTAAAAGAATTACTTCTACAGCCATTTAAATTAAATTCACTGTCCCTGTAATTGATTGATTATGGTAGCATAACGAAACACTTCAACCAATATACACACATAACAAGCAATCGAGCATCAATTAACTTACCAGCATCGGTTAATTAAGCTGCTCCTAAACTTAAAATCAAACTCATCAATCAGAAAACAAGATCATCTCCATGCAACAACTACTCCGTGCATATAGTTGCTAAAAAATCCAATGACGAACTTGAAAAATTGAACGGGTCGATCTTCGTATTATATCTTAGATTACCCTTGAGCTTTCTGTTGGTAATTCAACAACCATCTGGTTTTGCATGTTTTTGGAGCTATAGGTACTGCAATCTCTTGATTAAGCAAAAAAAGGGTGTAATCTCTACAATCAATATATTATATAAATCTGATGATAAGATACGAAAGCTCAAAATCAAGTCATCATTCATCTTTGTTTGGTGCATTTCCACTATAAGGATCCCTGCTCAAATGGAATGGTCTCATGGCTTGGTTTATGCTATAAAGAGGTGGAGTAAAAGGTGGATTTGAAAAGGGAGAATTTTGTGAAGTAATTATACTCGAGCTTAACATCTGAAAGTTGAACATCTGTTTTGGATCTAATTCTCGCGCATGAGGATAAACAACAAATTGAGATCCAGATGGTGTAGACAAGGAAGCTGATTGTGACATCGGATCTTCTGTATGTGACCGTGATATGTTTGAAGGATCCCATCTTAGAAATGAAGGATTTTGTATAGGAATATTCATATTATTTAGCATACCTGCCGCGGAATTAGATGGATTAGCTCTTTCGAAGAAATTGCTTGAAGTAAATGCACCATTATGACCTTGATCGAGATCACCATCTTGTTTTCTTTTTGTCCAACTTTCTTTATTGTTGCATTCTGTTTCTACAACAATTTCCTTGGATTTCATGCGATCCCTCAAATTCCCATCCGAATTACTCCAATATTTCGATGTTGATAATTCTAAGTGATCATTCCAGTTAACCTGATCTTGTGACTTTTCAGCTGGTTGAGAAGCATTAACACCATGAGAAGCTGCAGTTAACATTGCTTGATGAAATTGTGAGAAGCTTCCAGGTGGCACTTGAAGTGGAGGAAGTTCGTCGATGTCATTCTTAGCTACATTAAGCAACCAATCAACAACCTTACTAGGCTGATTAAGGCCTAATCTGTCTTGAAGATCATAGAGTTGAATGGCAGTGGGAACTGATAATCTTACACGCCTGTCTCTCAAACCTCTAACTGTGCACACTTTGCTATGTCTGTCTTTTCCCCCGGAAGCACGCGAAACTCGTACAATCCGCGGATCCTTTAATCTTGACCATGAAGTTGAGCTGGGTGATGCCTTAGAGATCTTGCCTTCACTTGACTTGTCTTCTTGCTTTGGTGTATAGTCTGCTTCTTTTGAACTTGAAATCATTATCGTAAATCTCTCTTAGACCACCTGGACGTACTAACTGCAAATGTCGTAGCTCAATTTCTTCCATTCATCTCTTATCTTCTTCACAAGTACCAAATTATAGATAACTTTCAAGCTAGCTACAATATGTAATTTGAACAAGTCGTTATTGACTGTGGCACCAATATAGCAAATCAACAAGATAATCATGTGAAACTACAATACACATGATAGATGAAGATATAAGAAAGAATTACAAGAATTCAGTCAACTGTGCTTTCATTTTTCGGGCCAATTGCTCAAGATTATGAGCTTCTGGTTTGAAATGCAGCGATAGAATATGTAAACAATATACAGCCAAGTATGTATCAAAATCATATATCCATTTAGTACTCGAGCATCAAATAATTGTTTTCTGCGGAAAGTGCTAGTTAATTTCTGCCATCAAACAGTAATTAATTATCTTCGTACCGTCTAGAAGAAAAAGGTCATAAAATGAGAAATACAATTAAACGAATTTACAAGTGACTTGTTTCTAATAATCATCAATTGCAGAAATTTAGATACTACTCACACACACACACACTAATTAAGTGATGCACCGATAAATGAAAAGACCGAAAATATCTACTACCTTACAGTAGTGCGGTGCTAGGGATAACCGGAGATGTAAACAGGAAGCCATATATGGTTGTAGGAACATATACATAATAAACCCTACCTAAATAGTACAGTACATAAATAAAGCATTGAGCAAAAACTTACTAGTAAACGAATCAGCAGAGTCGTCTATGCTTGGAGTAGACGTACAGTGCAGATTCTAGGCTACTGTATGTACTGAATTCTGTTAACTGACTTCAGTAATGAAATCTGACAAGTTGTGTAGGGTGAGATGGAAATGACTAATTCTCTTTTTCGTTGCAGCAGCAGAAGAAGCAGAAGCAGAAGCTACGCTAGCTAGCAAAAGGGAGAGAAAAATATATACTTAATGAGGAAATGGTGGGATTGATGAGAAATATGAGATGCCGGAATACAACCGACCATTGTAAAGGGAAATAAAGCAATGGCATCTACACTGCCACGTCGCACGCTTAAGCATCTATCTTGCTTAAATTACATGATTGTACTAGTCAAAATTCTATCAACCTCTCGTCACGCTTGCGGCTTGCTTGCTTGCCTGTGGAGCCATGATACGTTAGTTTTCTGATATTGCGTTATTGGTACGTACAATAACAATAGTGTATAATTTGTTTCGTAGCTAGCTACTCAACTTTTTTTTTTTTTTTTTTTTTTTTTGCAAGTTAATTCATGGTACTGCCTTTACTACTAATTACTTGCTTTTAAAACTCATTAAATTGTTATTATTGCTTCGCATTCTTGTTGCATATTGTTATCTCTCCGGCCTGTTTCAGTAGCTGATCAATGATCATCTGATGTCTTAGTGGTTAGGTTTTTATGTGCTTCGCGTAGTTACATGTGTTGTAATATCTGGTTTTCTTGTCAAATTTTAAGCAGTTAAAACAAGATATATAATAGGCTTTTCGCTCCCCCTGGATAATATATATATATATATATATATATATATATATATATATATATATATATATATATATATATATATATATATATATATATAAAAGATGATCGGGTGGTTATACTCTCTAGGTAGCTAGTATTAAGATTGTTATTAATAAGGAAAATGTTATTTTTAGAATAATTTCTATTTTCAGATCTATATTTTATAGCATATTTTTTTACATTCACCATGTGTAGTATATTTTGATATAATATGTTATAAATAGTTACGAAAATAAAAAAAATAGTATTGAAAATAATATTCCTTAAAATAAATACTCGTAATTTTGAGTTATATATATAGCAAATTAAAAGATAATTTAGTTTAGAACAAAGCTTAATGCATATTTTTATAATTAAGACAACAGATATATTAACAAAGAAATGTAAGATCGAAATGTAAATTAAGAAGGTGATGCCGTGACACAAATTATATAATAAATTTAATAAACGATACATTATCTATTTAAATTTGGGACCAGTGACCTGCACAATCAAAAAGAGTACTTTATTGGCACAATAAAAGCAAGCCCTCGTGAGTTGTGATCACATGGGTGCAACATATTGCCTAAGTAGAGAGCAAACAAACTGTATACATGTTAAAATGTACAATATATTATTTCCGCAAATATTGATGCATGGTATTCGATTGTGGGAGTGTAGGTAATTATGTTGCAAGAAGTAAAAAAGTAATCATAAGAAAATGATATTGTAGCTAAAGAGATCTAATTTATTTGACAGAGATCTGACATTATTTTTATAAAATAAGGGTTCAATTTCCTTCAAATACTTAAATTGTTAAGAAACGGACTTACTTTTTAAAAAAAGTGGTGGAAGTAATCCAAATGCATGTATTGCATATATATGTAGCTATTGTAAGACCTAAGGCATGTTGTAAGCTCGAGAAATCATTGGTTAGCTAGAGCATAGTAGTGTTTTTTTTTTTTTTTTTTTTAAACAGAGCATAGTAGTATTTAATACTTGGCAGATGCCAATTTTGTCGCATAATTAAAAATATTATTTTTATTGTTTTTCTCTTCTACATCATTTTTTAACACCTTTCTATTAAAAATACTAGCTTATAATTCGTGTAAAGCTGGGTTACCTTTAACCCTTTTTTATATTATAATATAATATTATATATATTAATTTTAATATGTTATTGTAAGAATTCGAACCTTACATTTTAGTATTAAATATAAATTAATATATTGTTGGCGTCGAACCTTGGATCTCTGTATATAGCTATTTTTAGTATTATTATATCTAATGATCATGATCTATTTGAGTTGATGATCTAACGGTTGTGAATGAGTGATAACCAAAAATTGGGATAACCAAAAAAGGTTTAACCAAACTACAAATTATATCCACTTTCGCTTATTATAGTTTACTATAGATTTGAATGATTAGCATTCCTTTTATATATATATATATATATATATATATATATATATATATATATATATATATATATTAAAAAAATAATATTTAAATCATCAATGATTGACATCCTATTTTAGTGGATGCCAATTTTTCATCCCATGCCACTTCATTTGACACCCAATAACATCTATAATAAAATATTAAAAAAAAGTATAATATCATATCATATCACATGACATTAACATGCCTATTGATATCCTCTTACAAACACCAAAGATCTTGTACTAATATAAATATATTAGGGTTAGACCACGAGAGCTTATTAATTATATGCATACATGCGGATATTTTGAAAAATTGTTTACAGCAAAAACAAAATTTTATTTCAATATTTGAAAATATCATATAACATGCAAACAAATCCCAGTATTATGGTTAACTTGATTGTGTTCTCAAATCTCAATCACTTCCAATATTCCATCAAAACTGAAGCCATGATTGTAAGTCTAGTTGGAAGGTAGAACCAGAAGCACAATATTGATGGTGGACTTCACTAGATCTTCTTTGTGTTAATGTTGTCAACTGTCAAGATGATGTTATGGTTACTTTGATTGAAAGACTGATGTACAGTACAAAATATGCGTGTGTGAGAGAGAAAATAAGGCATAAGGGTATGCATGCCTCTTAATAGGCAAGGGACCAATCACACATACATCTCTATCTATCTCTATCTCCTCTTTAAATCACCCACTGAGATGGAAATGAAAGAGGACCACATGTACAGCCTAGCCAGTTTTTTTTTTTGGCAGAGAGATTTGCAGTGGTGGAAAACTTCAACTGTAACGCTGAGCTTCATTTTATCTTACAGTTGACACAAATTTATAAATATTACGTATGCCTGTAGATCATGTGAGGGTATATTCTTTCTATAAGTTGCTGCCTAGGAAAATAGCAAATCTGTAGTCGTTCTCAATTATCGAAAAGGATTTCTAATTCTATATAATTAAGTCTTAATCATTCGCTTGATCTTGTTCATCAAATGATGATCGAAAGAAAAAAAAGTGTCAATAGACTTGGAGTTGAAAGTATACACGCGTAGAAAATGAGTATTTAAAAAATCAATCGATTTTTCGAATCTTGTAAGCGCAACCTGAGTAGAATCAATAAAATTAATTGATGATAATATATGCCATTGTTGGAAAGAAAATTCTCTTAAACAGAATATTGGAGATTGAATCTACTATAAAATCTCATAAGTAATTTTGAAATTATATTTTACAAAATTTAAAAATTTAATTTGAATATAAATGCTACACACATATAAATTTTTTATAATAGCTTTAACACTTCAAATTTAAATTAAAAATATGATTTTAGATTTGATATCATTTCAAACACATTTTGTAAAATTATTTAGAATAATTATGAATAACTTTCAACTTTCCTTCAACTATAGCGTTGTTTCGTTTTTAATAAACTGATTCAAATTTAGACTTACTGACACTTTATGAAATCTCCATTGGAGAAGAAATAGTTGCAGAGAGATAAGAATGAAAAAGATGAATATGTTTCATTTTTAACAATCTGTTTGATACAAGTCTATTTATAGATGAGCCTTAGCTTCTCCTAGAAGTAATTACACACAACTTGTGAATCTATACATATACATTCTGTAACTAACTTTGCTGAGCTGTACCAGCCAACTTGATCTTCTGCTACTCTGCCTTATTGGCTAGATCATCATCCTTGCTGTCAGTTTTAGTCCACACACATTTTGTAGTTAATTTTGTAATTATATCTGTAAGATCCCCCCTCAAGTTAGGAGGGGAAACAGGTTACACACTCCTAACTTGGAACTAAACTCAAAAAGATGAGCTGAAGACAAAGCCTTGGTGAACATGTCTGCAGGTTGAAGAGAAGTAGAAATGTGCACTGGAGCAATCATACCCAACTGATGTTTCTCTCGAACCAAATGACAATCAAGCTCAATGTGTTTTGTGCGTTCATGAAACACAGAGTTTGTTGCAATGTAGATAGCTGACTTATTATTACAGAATAAGGACACTAGAGTAAGTTTAGAGATACCAAATACTTGAAACAAGTTGAGTAACCAGGTAAGTTCACAACATGTATCATCCATACTACGATACTCAGCCTCAGCTGAAGATCGAGAGATGGTGTGTTGCTTCTTAAACTTCCAAGATATTAAAGAGTGTCCAAACTTCACACAGTAACCAGTTAAGGAATGCCTTGATTCTTTGTCACCTGCCCAGTCTGAATCATAGTAAGCAGTAAGAGTCATAGGATTATTAGCAGCCATTAGAATGCCTTGACCTGGAGCAGACTTAAGGTATCTAACAACTTTGTAAGTAGCCTGAAGATGATCAGACCTTGGTGATGCCAGAAATTGAGAGAGTACTTGAACTGAATAAGAGATATCTGGTCTAGTGACAGTCAAGTATAGCAAACGACCAACAATTCTTCTGTACAAAGATGCACTAACCTCTGGAAGAGGTGGATTGCAATTAGCTTGAAGATTATGATTTTGTTCAATTGGAATCTTGGAAGGTTTAACTGCAAGCAAACCTGTGTCTTTAAGAATATCCAGTGTGTATTTACTTTGATGTAAGTAAATACCTTGAGTTGATCTAGTAACCTCAATACCAAGTAAGTACTTGAGAGATCCCAAGTCTTTGACCTTAAACTTAGTAGACGGAAAAGCAATAATCTGTTGCATAAGATCATCGTTTGATCCAGTAACAAGTATGTCATCAACATACACTAGAACAGCAACAAACTTGTTGTTTGAGACAAAAGTAAACAAGCTATTATCTGAATGAGACTGAGAGCAACCATATTCCATGAGTGTTTTAGAGAACTTGGAGAACCAGCATCTGGGAGCTTATTTGAGTCCATAAAGAGACTTGTTAAGCTTACAAACCACTGTGGTAGGATCTTTAATAGGAGATAGATCAAAACAAGAGGATAGTTGTAAATAGCCAGGAGGTAACTTCATATAGACAGTTTCATTTAATTCACCATGCAGAAATGCATTGGTGATATCTAACTGAGCTATGGACCAGTTTTGAGCAGCTGCCACAGTAATGAGAAGTCTAACTGTAGTCATCTTAGCAACTGGTGCATAGGTCTCAAAATAATCTAGACCATAGGTTTGAGTGAAACCTTTAGCAACCAAACGAGATTTGTTTCTTTCTATACTCCCATCTGGTTTATACTTTATTTTAAATAGCCACTTACAATCCACTATGTGTGTGTTTTCAGGCTTTGGGACAATTTCCCAGGTATGATTACTTTCTAAAGCATTAATTTCTGTTTTCATAGCTTGAAGCCAATTATAGACAGTAGCTGCTTGTTTGTAAGTGTATGGATTAGAAGATTGAACAGTAGCAGCTAGAAATTGAGAATAAGCAGGAGAAATATTGGCATAACAGATATAATTTTGAATAGGATAAATGACAATGTTTGATACCTGACCAGCTGAAGAAGATGCAGAGTTGGGAACTAGATGCGTTGGAAGACCTGTGTAATCTTTAAGCTTTAAAGGTAGAAGATTATGTCTGACTGGTCTGCAAGTAATAGGATGTTGAGTGGTTTCAGGAACAGAGTGATCAGAATAAGAAGAATGAGGAGATTGATCAGAAGGAGGAGTTAATGGTATATCTGAAGTAGTAGTAGGAATGTTTATGATTTCACTGTCTGAGTTTATGTGAAGAGGTGAGTCAGCAAATAGATTGTTGTTAGAGGTTGAATTATCATTGACAGAAATGTTTTCTTGACTCTGAAAAGGATATATATGCTCTTTGAAAACAATATCTCTAGTGATAAAAAACTTCTTTGTACCTAATTCTATCACTCTATACCCTTTCTTCTTGAAAGGATAACCAAAAAAGCCACACTTAAGAGCTTTAGGAGCAAACTTATCTCCATTAGTATAAAAGTTACTGATGTAGCAAAGACAGCCAAAGTTTCTGAGATAAGTGTATTTTGGAGCTTTATGAAAAAGAATTTCAAAAGGTGATTTGTTATTTAGCTGAGGAGATGGAAGTATGTTAAGGAGATGAGTAGCAGTAAGAACACAATCTCCCCCACAAAGAAATGGGAACATTTGACTGAAATTTTAATGACCTTGCAACATTAAGAAGGTGTTGATGTTTTCTCTCTGCAATACCATTTTGCTGAGGAGTATATGGGCAAGATGTTTGATGAACAATTCCTAATTCTTGAAATTTTGTGTTAAGCTCAAAATTTATGAATTCTATACCATTATCAGATCTCAAGACTTTAACAGTCTTGTTGAATTGGTTCGAAACATATGCTAAAAAAGACTGAATGAGTTTAGGCACTTAGGATTTATCAGAAAAAAGATACAACCATGTACATTTTGAGTAATCATCAACAATAGTAAGAAATGAGTTACATTTTCCATGGGTGACATGTCTATATGGTCCCCAATCATCACAGTGAATAAGATCAAAACATTCAGAACTATTTGATTCTTTTATAGGAAAAGGAATCCTAGACTGTTAAGAAAATTGACAGACATCACAAGACCTATTGTCATGATTGCCTTGTAAATCTAATTCAAAAATTTTCTTAAGAACAGGTAGAGATGGATGACCAAATCTGGTGTGCCATTGACTATAGTTTGAAACATTGTAGACATGAGCTGGAATAGTATTTTGTTGAGTGTGAAATTTGTAGAGACCTGCATCTAGTTCACCAATCCCTATCTTCTTCTTCTTCTGCATAGCATGGTCCTGAAAAACACATTTAGAGGCAGAAAAAGATATATTGCAAGCAATATCTGAGGTTAGCTTAGGAACTGACAGTAAGTTGCATTGGAATTCAGGAACAAAAAGTACTTAACTCAAGACAATGTCAGTAGTGAGTTTGACATCACCTATGTGAGTGACAAAGTTTTGTGACCATTAGGAAGCAGAAGCTCAGATTGAGCAGTTTAAATATTATCAAGTAACTGAAAATGAGGTGTTATATGATGTGTGGCACCTGAATCTGTGATCCAGGTGTTGTATGAGTCATCAAATTTAACATTATTAGCAATAGCTACAAGCTGAGTACTATTGATTATAGTACCTGCACAATTAGTCTCAGATTTTGCACTAGAGTTTATCCAGGCTGCATTGACATTAGCTTTGACTTGATTTTGTTGAAGTAGACTTAGCAATTGCTGATACTGACTCTCAGTTAAAGCAGGTGTAGTAGTCTCCTTAACCATAGCTGAAGACATATTAGACTCTGAATTGTTGCTTTCAGCGTTCATACTAGCATTTGCACCAAATTTCTTCTGAGCATTTCTGACCTTAGGCTTTGGTTGTCCATACAACCTGTGCCAATCAGGATATCCATGGAGTGCAAAGCACTTATCCTTGGTATGACCAGTCAATTTACAGTAATCAAAGACTAGACTTGAATCAGTTATCTTTCTGGTAGCTTTAGTCTTCATACCAGAACTTCCAGAATTCAGAAAGTTGGCCTTAACATTCATAGCAACATTTTCAGGTGTAAAACTAGAGGAATTGCCAAATTCTCTCTAATTTACTTCTTGGAGCAACATAGAGTAGGCTTGACTATTATCAGGAAGAGGATTCATTAACAGAATTTGACCTCTAACATTATTGAATTGATCATTGAGTCCCATAAAAAACTGACTTAGCTTCGTTAATTTCTCATATTTATCAAGGTTTTGAGTATTTCCACAATAACAGTTGGAATTAGCACAAGTACATCGAGGTATAGGTGAGAGATTATCGAGTTCATCAATCATACTTCGAAACAAGGTGAAATAGGTAGTTATGGATTTTGTACCTTGATTTAGAGATGCAAGTTCCTTCTTGAGTTGGAAAAGCCTTGGAACATTGCTCTGATAATACCTAGGAGCAAGATCATCCCAGATCTATTTTGTAGTTGTCAAATATACAATGCTTTTGCGAATTTCAGGTGATACAGAATTGAGCAACCATGAGATAACCAGATCATTACTTCTCATCCACAAACTCAACTGTGGAGATGTAGCAGTAGGTTTAGCTTGCGATCCATCAATGAATCCAAGATTTAATTTGGTAGATAATGCGATCTTAATTGATCGACTCCAATGATGATAGTTTTGATTGTTGAGAGGCTCGGTAACAAGAGATAGACCTGGATGATCAACTGAACTAAGATAATAGGGATGATTTATATCTATCATTGTATTGTTCGTCATCGAGGCTGTGTTTGTAGCTTGATTCTGAGAATTAGAGAGTACGGCGGAAGCATAATTATACATACAGATGAAATGTATCTAAAGAATTGCAGATCACCAGTAACCTGGCTCTGATACCATGACACTTTATGAAATCTTCATTGGAGAAGAAACAGTTGCAGAGAGATAGGAATGAAAAAGATGAATATGTTTCATTTTTAACAATATGTTTGATACAAGTCTATTTATAGATGAGTCTTAGCTTCTCCTAGAAGTAATTACACACAACTTGTGAATCTATACATTCTGTAACTAACTTTGCTGAGCTGTACCAACCAACTTGATCTTCTGCTACTCTGCCTTATTGGCTAGATCATCATCCTTGCTGTCAGTTTTAGTCCGCACACATTTTTTAGTTAATTTTGTAATTATATCTGTAAGACTTATATTTGATGTATATATATATATATATATATATATATATATATATAATGAGATGAATATATGTATGGTGTGTGTACAGATCATGGTTATCTCTTGAATTTTATATAAAGGATTCTTTATAGGGTGTTATTCTTGATATTTGTTATTTAAGAATTTTTTATTATTTATTTTTAGACTCCGTCACTTTTCCTTCTAAATTTTTTTCTCTTATATATATATTTTCTACTTTTTTTTACAAAATAAGGAGTTTTGGAGGCTGTAAATTGGATTTTGGAATTAGGGATCTTCAATGTTGAAGTGGAGTGTGATTCGATGCTTACAGTTCAAGAAATTCAGAAGGTGACATCGAATTTTCTTGAAGTAGGATACATTTTCCAGCATATTGCTCCAAAATCGGCCAGATATAATTGTCTCGTTTGTTAAAAAGCAAGCCAACAGAGTAGCCCATTTGTTAGCTCGGGTACCTTGTGAGGCTAATAGCTTTAATGATTGTTGTCTCCTCCACGTTTAGTGTTGGAGAGTATTGTGTATGATGCTGCGTTTATCTAATATATATCCTTCAATTTCAAAAAAAAAAGTACCCAAATAAGATCCTCCCTTAAAATGAGAATTGAAACTCAATCTCAGCTCTACATATTTTATATCAATATATATTAAATCTTAGCTACACAATAAAAAACAATTTTAATTTATTCTCCCTCATTTGTCTCTTCCACGCATTCACCCAGCTCTCCCGCTCTCTCTATCCCGGCACGATTCTTCCTACCTCGCCGTCGTACCACCATCGTCATCGGAAAAACGTCATTACCAATAACAAGTCAACACCATCACTACACCACTTTCGATTTTGTATCTTTATTTATTGCTGATTTTGTTCCTTGATTCTATTTTTCGATCGATCAATGTAGTCTAAAAGAGACGGATATAGTGTATGGCCTATTTTAGATACGTAATTCTTCAGTTCAAATCTAATAATTATAAAAGGAGGTGATTATGTCGATTATGGTGGTGACAAATATATGGGGGATGAAATCTATGTCGAAGATGGTGATTAAGGTGGTGATATTTATGGTAAAGACATTGTATATTAGTAAGTTGTTTAAAAAAAATTGGTGATTTGCATAGAAATTTGGCGATTTGTATTATTTTTTTGGTAAACTATGCTTAAATTTAGTGATTTTGTATGTGTTAATAGTGACGATAATTTTGTATGTGATGGAAATGGTGATAATGACGGTTAATCAAAATGGTTGTTATTGTGATGGTAGTGGTATAGTGAAGTAATTATGACGATGGTGGTGATGAAACGACGGAGCAAGTGCTGATGATCACGATGGATAGTGACAATATTTGGTAACTATTTTGATAGTGATCGATGAGGAGGAGAGGCACGGTGGTGATGACAAGATGATATATAATTGTATATGTGTGTATGTATAAAGGTGCTAATGTTAAATTTTGGTGATATGATAATGGGTCTCAGTTCTCATTAAAATGGAGGACCTCATTGAAATAATTCCCTATATTCTGAGCAAAAAAGAGTTATATTTAACTTCATTATTTTAATTAACAAATAATTTAACAACAATTTTAAAAGGATCGTCTACTTGTAGTCCTTGTATTAGATCCTGAGTTAAATCAAACAAGTTCTAAGACTTCAACATGATTAATTTTATAGCATTCGAAGTCAAACCAAATTTTGATCGATTTTTTGCAAAATTAATTTTGGGATTCAATTATTCGAACTCGGATTGAATCCGATGATAGTAAGGAAGATGATGTCCAAAATTCAGGCATTCCAACTATTGGAAATCGGGGAAATGTAAAAATATGCCAGTTAGCGCAACCATAAAAATGTCTACGAATTTTTTACATTAACACAAATAATTAGTCCAACTTTGCAGCCTCACTATTTAACTTGGAGCAGGTTTTTTTGCTAAAAAAATATTTTTTAGGTTAATTCTTAAATTATGTCCATAGTTAATATGATATGTAAACAACAATGAATTAGTTAGGTATATAGGAAACATATATGCGTATCAAGAAAAAGGTTTTTTCACTTGGCTAACAAAAATTGCTTCTTCTTTGTATTTATTTTGATTACTCTCTTGTACTGTAACTTATAACTGGTGGTAGATCTTGGTTTGAATTTTACATAAAATTCTTTTCATTGGATTGTTATTCTACTGCATCAAGGATTGTTCTTGTTTAGGACCCAACAACTTTGTCTCGCAAAATCCTGTTCTAAATATATATAGAGAAATGGAATCTGAGAGCCATTTTTCTTTTCTCTATTTTCCGCTATCATGCATGTATGACATGGAAAGCTAAGACAGAGATTAAACCAATCAAGTCGCCCGCCCCAAGGCCCAGGACGGCCCCTCCTCGCCTGTCTCGGTCTCGGAGTCTCAGGCTCTTGGTCATTACGCACATGTCTACTAAATATTGCACTGCCGAACACCCCAACCGACCAAGCCAAACCACACTAGCTAATTAGAAAAACAACACACAAATATACAATGGCTAGCTCTTGACATCAACCTTTGCGCCAGCGGCTCCTGTCTTCATAATTCAAATTCTTATTCTTCACGCCATCTAAGATGATGATCGATATCAAGTTCCTTTCTCACTTAAATACGTCCAAACTGTTAAATGATCCATCCCCATCCCCCGATATCTAAACTACGTCTTCCATGTTGCTTACTGCATGTTCAGCTGTTGCGTGTTCATACTTCGTTGCACAAATTCTTATCCTATTATCCGTTTAGAATAATTTAGATAATATAATATGCACAAGAATAAGAATATTAAAGAATAGACAAGAAAGGGAAAACGTTTGTAGCATAAATATTAACTCGAATTAACTAACATTCTTAAACTAAATAAAATCACTGCACTTGTGTTTGCTCATTGTGTTTGCTCATGCACGATGATCATGTTATACAAGATAGGGACGGAAAAAATGTATTTTGGGGGCCAAATTTTCGGTCAATTGGAAAATGATCAGATCAGAAATTTTTTGTAAAAAATAGGGAACTAAATGAAAATTTTTGTAAAAAATATGAGGACTAAATGAAGATTTTTGAAAAAAATAAGGGGACTAAATGATTTTTTTTGTAAAAATGGGAAATAATTTTTTTTTGTAAAAAAGGGAGGACTAAATGAATATTTTTGAATTAAATATACATAAAATTTTCGGATTTCATAATTTTTGGGAGGACGGCCGCCACCCCGTGCCCCCGTCTCTGTAAATTTGTTGTGGACGGATTCGAGCCTGGATCTTTAGAAGAGTGATTTAAATATAAAATATTCTTTATTATTAGATCTAACGACTATAATTTATTTGCTAAATATCTAACGATCACTATATTTTTTTAGATGATTGAACCAAGTTGAACCAAACAACCAAATTATACCCTTTTTGCTTATTATATAATAGTATAGGTTAGTTATATTTAATGAAGGGATCCAAATGAAAATTAATTTTTTGGAGAAATAGAATGTTTGATATTGTATGTATTTGCGGCCAAAAGTTCTAATTAATCGTCAAATTATATCATTATATATAAAATAAGCATAGAAATGATCTTTGTATCGGATCGATAGACCTTAACAAAAACAGAGAACGTCCTTTAGATCTAAAATAAAAATATTTGTTTGATTGCTATTAAAATTATTATATCCAAATACTAAAAATTGTATTTAAATTATTAATCTCTAATATAGGTAAATTACCAAATTGAATACAATTCATAATATGAAAACTCTTACCTTCTTTTATGTTCGGTTTGAGGATAATTTCAGTTGGATGATAATTTTTAAATCATCACAAAATTATTATATTCTAAATTTGGCGTAGTGTATAAAATCATGCAAATCGAATTTTTCAAAAAGTAAAGTGAACGTCTAAAACTTAAATAATAATATTTTATACTACAATTTGATCATGTAAACTAATAACATATACTCCCTCGGTCCATTTGATTCTTAACATTTGGTTGGCCATGGAGTCTAAGGAGGGTAAAGAAAAAGGAAGGAAATGGATGTAAAGTAGTGTGATTTACAAAAATTAGTAAATAAAAATTTATTATTTTGGAAATTGTTAAGAAATAAATGAGATATCCCATAAAGAAAAGTGTTGAAAAATGAATATAATGGAGAAAATAAATATTTAAAAAATAAAAATTTATATAATTATAGATATTAAAAAATGAGCCAACATAGTAAAATTATACTTATGCAGTTGTACTTATCTAATCATCATAAATTCATCTTTAACCATAGCGAAACCCCCTTTTTATTTTTGTATCAAATTTTTGGTTCCACCTTATTACTTTTAGTTTCATCCTTAAATTCCTATCTATCTTAGGAATCTATATTATTTTTAAGAAAATTAAAAATCAAATTTGATTCTACCCTTTTTTTTGTTTCATACCTAAATCATTACTTCTCCTAAAATTCTTTATTATTTTAATATAAAATTTTTATTAATAAGCAAAACCCTTTTCTAATATATTTCCTCACAAAATTTGGTTCCATCCCTAAATTTTTATTTCCCCTAGGATTCTATATTATTTTTTTAATAGAAAATAAATTGTTAAATTTTATTACTAAGAGAAACCCTTTTTTTTAATGGTAATTCGTTACAGATTTGGTTCCAACTCTAAATTTCTATTTCTCTTAGAATTTTATATTATTTTTTATAAAATAACAAAATTGTCGGAATTCTATTTTGATTGCAATAATTTTATTACCTTACTAAATTACACAAAAAACGTATATATGAGAATCACATATGTTGTTTTTGCTTGATTTTCTTAAATAATGTTAAATCAATAATAAATAAAATTAAAATTTTTTAATAAGTAAGATCCCGTACTAATGGTATTTTGGTATCAATTTTGATTTTAACCCTAGATTAGCATCTTCCAATTTTTTTGAAATAATGTATAATTACAATTTTTTATTATAAGCAACTGAGTAAATAATGTAATTCTTTAATAATTTTATAATTCTATAATGCATATTTTTTGAAAAAATTAATAATATAAAATATTAATTTATCTTCTAAATTTTGATTTTAATATTCAATAATAATATTAATGTAATAATTTCAATTATATATTACATATAAAAAAAATATAATAAATTTTCTCCAATGTCCCCGATTATCATCTAGTAGGTATAAAATGTGAGATCGTGTCTTCTGTTATAATCCCACCGTCTCAGTTTATGTTTCCTGTTTTGATTTTTTACACTGTTCATTTTAGGCGATTGACTACTAATTTACGCATAATTTATAAGATAAAATATAGTCATGAGTGATCTTGTTCGATTCGTATTTATGAGTACTTTAATACAGTGAAGTTTTTATATTTAGTACTAATACAAAATTCAAGATATTAACGATTGAAAATGTACGTTGGCAAACGCATTTTAACAAACAGGAAACATACTATGAGACGGAGGGAGTAACAAGTTATCACAAGTTCACACCATAATATTGTTTGCAAGGACAATCCTTATTTTTCTCTTTCGATTACAAGGACGGGCCTTTTTATGACGTTAATGATTTATAGCAGAGAGCAATTTTTGAAATTCTCATGATTTTGATGATCATACTTAACTAACATCGTTTTGCAAGATTAGTACTTGTTGTGCCCAAAATTTATAATGGGCTTAGTTTTGGGTCCATGGATGTTGGAGGCCTGGTAGGGGGTTTAAAAGGTAGGAACAAGTTTGTAGGAAAAAGGGAGGTGTACCTCTAGAGGGAAGCTCTGAAGGTGGAGGTTCGCCTTTTAGGGAAGGTGTGCAGGTTCAGGTATACCCACAGGTTCCACCTCTGCAAATTCGAATGGATAAGGATTACCTCCTAAGTTTTAGGAGACGTAAATTGAGTCCTTTTTACAGTGTATTTTATGGAGGGACACATTTCTAAGTATGATAATTCTTATATATGTGTGATATGTATATAGAGTTATGGTAGGATTGGGCTTTGAGAGTCCTACCTCGGACAGGACTCTACTAGGTGGCTAGCTGATTAAAGGATAAGGCATATTTCTACAGAAACACTTCGAGATAAACACTGGAGGAAGGATGAAACTTTATCATTTTCGTGGCTTAATCAACAAGGAAAAGATTCCTAACCTAAAAGAACTACATTAGGGCTTGATTCCTATAAATAGGATATGTAGGCAATTAGCAAGGGGTTCGGTTTTTTACTTTCTGAATACACAAGGCACGTGTACCCGAAGTAATACATTCCTGGACGTACTTGGCCGGATTTTTGCCATTATTGTCCGGTGAACTTGCTAATTCAGCCCAAAAAAACACTAAACACCATTATTAGGTTCAGCTGCCCTGTTTTATTACAGCTGTTCGGTTTGTTTAATTATCCGAAAACCAAGGATAATTTCCGTTATTCCGGCGAGGCTTTCTCGGGGTGTTGTGTGAATTTTTTGCACAACATTTTTGGCGCTAGAAGGAGGGGCTTTCGAACCTCTCTAAAAAAAAGCAGTTGGTGAATCAATATCGGAAAATTCCGAACCTGTTCGAACGCCAAGCGGCGAGGATGGTAGGCATAAGGCCAATCCTGATGGTGAAGTAACTGCTAAGGATATCCTCAACCATCTTCAAGCTATGGATGGTAGGATTGACCAGTTTGAAAGGAAATCATCGCGGAAAAAGAAAGGACAAAGAAAACATAGGTCCTCGGAAAGGCGCTTTAGACGGCGTGAAGTGACACCAAGAAATTTGGATTTTGGGAGTGAAGAAGAGCCTGAACAAGAGGCTCAAAAAAATAGTTTCTCTGATGTTGAAATGGATCGGAGGAATGTGGATCGGAAGGAAGGTCCTGTGGATTCCCCAACTAGGAGTGTGAGCGTATTTGATCGAGTCGGGAAGAAGCTCAATAATAAAGATTTACGGCATGTGTTGGATGGAACGAAGGAGAAGGTGGATGGAAATGACAACCTTGATATGTCTCAGTCGAGGGGTTCTAAGAGCTATAGGAAGGAAAAATCTAAAGATAAGGAGCGGACTCATGACAGGAGGTCTAAATCCACCAAGCTCCAATCAGCTGTCGGGAGTGAAGACAGCTCCAGCTCCCGAGACAGTTCAGCTCACAAACAAAATGGAGACTCGAATGAAGACACGGATGAGAGTGAGGAATACCTCTTAGATGGAGAGGATGCAAATTATAAGGTGGATGATTTGAGGAAAGCTCTGGAAAAAATTAAAGCTGAGAAGAGGTCGACATCAGGGCTAGCTGTAGCTTCACCTTTCACTAAAAAGGTCCGAGATTCACCCCTTCCACCTAGGTACAGGGGGTAGGAGATTTGAAGTTTGATGGCACCACAGATCCGGTGGAATATCTCAGCCATTTTAGTACTGAGATGGAGGTGTACCAGGTCAGGGATCGCACAAAATGCTGGCTGTTGGCAGCTACGCTAAGGGATAATGCTCATCAGTGGTTCAAGAGGCTACCATCTAATTCAATTCATTCCTGGAGGCAAATGAGCGAGCTCTTTGTGACTCAATTTTGGGCTGCTGTGGCATTTGCACCTCCTGCTAACACTTTGGCAAATATCAAGCAAAGGGAGAAGGAAACTCTCAGAGAGTATTTTAAGCATTTTAATGCAGAGGTGCCCAAAGTGAGGAAGGTTACAGATGAAACCTATAAAAATTTTCTGATAGCTGGGATATGGCCTGGAAGTGATTTCTGGAAGGAGCTTCAAAAAGAGGAACCTGTCACGCTGGCTGATTTTTATGCACGAGCTGAAGCTCATAAAGTAGTTGAGGAATCTATGGCTAAATTAAGGAAAGATAACAACCCAACTGGTTGGAATGGGAGAAAAAGAAGCGGGTCCTACAGTCCTAGGAGAAGAAATGTGGATAGGCGTGCTTCCTATCATGGAGCTTCAGCTTCCACTGAAAGGGAAGCTGGTCGCAAGGAAAGGACAGCACCTCTAACTGTGAATGCAACTGGTTCAAGGAGGTCTGTGGAATATAAGCCCCCACCCTTGAAGAACTATAATAAATATTCAGAGTATACCCCGTTGGCAGCACCTCTTGAGCACGTGTTTGAGGTGGGGGACAAAGCTGGAATGTTCAGGAAGCCGACTCGCATCGGCCCACCTGGGAGGAGGGACCTAGGAAAATACTGTGCATTTCATGATGCAAATGGACACGAGACAGCTGACTGTCGTCACTTGAAGGATCATGTTGAGGATTTAATTAGGAAGGGATACCTTACAGAGTTTGTGGCACAAGAGGCGAAAAAATATAAAGATGAGAAAGAAAGAAAAGAGGCAGAAAAAATGGTACCTGATCGTACAGCAAGGGCGAATAGTATTCGCACCATAATAGGAGGTCCATATATTGGGGGTACGAGCAGGAACTCTATGAAAAATTTTGCACTGGAGGCTAGAGGAGCTCCCCTCACTAATGTCTTCCTCCTGGCCGAAAGGCCCCCAAATCTATTTAAGGGGGAAGCTGCAGACATCACCTTTACTGAGGAGGATGCTAAACATGTACATCACCCACATAATGATACCCTGGTGGTCATGTTCTCCATTGGAGGGATGAATGTGCATCGAATTTTAGTGGACAATGGAAGCTCATGTAACATAATAGCTTACGATACCTACCAGAAAATGGGTCTCCTGGACAAAGAAATGTTTCCTTCTTACAACGACTTATATGGATTTACTGGAGGTCCAGTTCAGATTGTGGGACGTGTGAAACTCCCAATCAGGATGGGGAGTGAACCTTATGTGGCAACCCAGGTTGCAGAGTTTATGGTTGTGAACGAAGACATATCTTATAATGCTTTCATGGGTAGGCCTTTCTTAAAGGAGATGCGTGTGGTGACTTCCATTTACCATCTCTCAATGAAATTTCCAACTCCTAATGGGATTGGGTGCCTACGAGGATGTCAGTCAGATTCACGGGAATGTTACGGTAAGGCACTACAAGAAAAACTGAATCAGACAACACCTATCAGACAACGTAAACTGGAAAAAGCGTTGCCCAAAATCAACAGACAAGTGTTTTAATTTTTTTTTTAAAAAACATTGTCTGATCCAGCCTTCAGACAACGGGGTTTTGACAATTTAATTCCGTTGTCTAACAAATTGAATCAGACAAGTGTTTTGTTTTTCAAGGTGTTGTCTGAAGAGACTTCAGACAATGTTATAATTACCGTTGTTTTTTTATTTGATTTGAGTTGGCTCAGACAACGGTTTATAATTGTGTTGTGCAAACGAGTTGATTCAGACAACGGTTTACAAAATACCATTGTTTGAAGAAAGTTCAGACAATGTATCAATTACCGTTGTTTGTCTGATTTGAATAGACAAGTGTTTTTTTATTGTGTTGTGTAATAGAGTTGGTTCAGACAACGGTTTGCAAATACTATTGTTTGAAGAGACTTCAGACAACGGTATTATGCTAGTGTTGTGTTTATTTAATCATGTATCAGACAATTGTTTTAGGATAAAAACCGTTGTCTGAATCACTGTACAAAATTAAAAAAAAACCACAGTAGCAGCCAATCCTGGACAATATATCCAACATACCAAACCAACGAAGAAAGAATTGCCATGTCAACAAAACACTAATTGAAATAAACACAAATCAAATTACAAACTTCATGAAAATCAAAGAAACACAAATCAAATTACATTATGAGAGTTGAATTAGTTCCTCTAGATCATCTCGCATGTAAAGGAGAGAGAGTGTTTTGTAAATTCCACGTATGGATTTTTTTTTTTACACGGATGATGTTATATACTAATTTTATTGATGTGTACAAAAAGTTAGAAAAAGAAAATCATTCTTGTACGTGTTTATAATATAAATCCGCCAAAAGTACTACTCCCTCTAACTAGTGTCGTACCGATTGAACATGATCTATTTTTTTAATTTTTTTTTTCGACGATCCAACCGTACGAATGATGTTATATACTAATTTTAGTGATGTGTACAAAAAACTAGAAAAAAATGAATCATTCTTGTATGATATTTTAATGGTCAACTATCAAAGTACTCCTTGGTCAAACTAGTATAATTTTCGAATAATATTTTTTTAAAAATTTTTTGGACGATCCAACCGTAAGAATGATGTTATATACTAATTTTAGTGATGTGTACAAAAAGTTAGAAAAAAAATTCATTCTTATACGTGTTTATAATATAAATCCGCCAAAAGTACTACTCCCTCTAACTAGTGTCGTACCGATTGAACATGATCTATTTTTTTAATTTTTTTTTCGACGATCCAACCGTACGAATGATGTTATATACTAATTTTAGTGAAGTGCACAAAAAACTAGAAAAAAATGAATCATTCTTGTATGATATTTTAATGGTCAACTATCAAAGTACTCTTTGGTCAAACTAGTATAATTTTCGAATAATATTTTTTTAAAAATTTTTTGGACGATCCAACCGTAAGAATGATGTTATATACTAATTTTAGTGATGTGTACAAAAAGTTAGAAAAAAAAATTCATTCTTGTACGTGTTTATAATATAAATCCGCCAAAAGTACTACTCCCTCTAACTAGTGTCGTACCGATTGAACATGATCTATTTTTTAAATTTTTTGTTCGACGATCCAACCGTACGAATGATGTTATATACTGATTTTAGTGATGTGTACAAAAAATTAGAAAAAAACGAATCATTTTTGTATGATATTTTAATGGTCAACTATCAAAGTACTCCTTGGTCAAACTAGTATAATTTTTGAATAATATTTTTTTTTTAATTTTTTTGGACGATCCAACTATACGGATGATGTTATATATTAATTTTAGTGATGTGTACAAAAATTTAGAAAAAAAAATTCATTCTTGTACGTGTTTATAATATTAATTCGCCAAAAATACTACTCCCTCTAACTAGTTAGATAAAATATAAATATTTTTGTACAAACTTTTCATTTATCCTAATTCCCACCGCCCAATATTTCATTTCCCCCTTATCCAACATTTCATTTCCCCCCTTTATCAAATTTTTATTTCCTCCCTCAGCCTTTTACTAACCCAGCCGCATCTCTTTTCCATCTCACTCTCATTTCTCTAACCCAGCTCGCGGCTCATAAACTCTCTCAGTTTCAATTAGTTTTCAAGAATTGATTATTTCGTTTGTTTCGATTGATTTTCTTCCTTTCTTATTGTATTTTTCATAACTAGGGTTTCGGTTTCACGCCTTCTCTCATTTAGGGCTTCTTTGATTTGGGTTCAAATTGGTTTCATTCTTGTTCAATTTATGTCTTCTTCTTTGATATAATTGTTCAATGATTGTTCGCTATCTCTTGTTTCAGGGTCGATTTGGATTCTTCTATGATTTGGATTTCATGGCTTCAATATTTAGGTATTAACCTCTTTGTGTTTGATTATATTGTTTATATTGTTATGGATGTCAGATTGATTTTGTTTATATTGTTTATATTGTTATCTCTTCTATGGTGTTTGTATGATATTATGATATTGTGAAAATTTTGCAACGAATTTTAAATATACAATACAAATATTTTATTATTTATGCACGGAAAGCATCAAAAGTCACACCTTTATATAGTCAGGAAAAGTTTGCAGTAACTAAGCAATGCTTGTTCTGGGCTTGTTGCCTTAAATGAATCATAACTTTGCGTAAATGCTCTGTCATGACTTTGAAGTTTAATTTCAGTACTTTAAGAATTTTCTTCCTATACTTGGCTGATCTACTAAGTAATACAGCCTCATATATTACTACAGATGTATCATGAATCTCTCTGTTTACCTTTCTTAATTCTTATACATGTACTTGCTGGTTGATCAATGATGAGTTTATATGTTGGTTTTAATAACATTCACAATTTAGTTGTACCCTTTGATTCGTAAAGAAAGACATTCTGATTTTTTTGCAATAAATCATGACTATTATTATGTACACGTGTAGCCATGTATACTACATGAGTGGGGATGCATGGAAGGAAGGCGGTATTGATGCCACTGGTAAGCACACTTCGAAAGTGTAAAAGTTCTCTTTTACATGTCATCCTTATTCCTATGTATTTAATGCTCCTCAGTAAAGATCTGTATAATACATATAAATGGTATATGCAACATTAGCATATGCGTTAGTGCGTAAAAAGATTAATTTGACTTGGTATAGAACAAAAGAACTGGATACCTTTTGTGATGCAATACTATTTTCCTTGGTACGTTGGAAGCTTGCCAAAGTTATAGGATCATTTTCGATTTTGCAAGTATGAAATATATAATCTTCAAATGACATATGTTTGATAGTTGGTACATTAATACTTCTTCACTTTACTTTGACAAGCCAAATAACGTATCTTATCTCCCCACTCATATCTTATCTCTCCACTTACACATATATTAGACGGTTCGAGTGGTCATACACACTTGTGTTATATCTCTCGGGTCTCCACTTATACATTTGACTATTTGAGTATTGCTGCTCGTGTACTTGTATTTGGCTCTAATTTTTCTGGGATTGCTTGTTGAGAGGTGAGAAAGATGCAGATAGTGGTATTGTGACATAATTGATGTGTTAAAGACAGATCCAACTGCATAATTTTAACAATTTAAATCTGAAAAGTTTTTGGCAAAGCTGCAAAAACTATAACTGTAGCTATATGCTCTTTAGACTTCATTCAGATAATGCACAGGTATATTCCTCAGATGGTCTTATTTCGAGTTGCTTGTTGAACCAGAGGGGATACTTGGAGTTCGTCACGGCAGACAGATTTGCTTCCTCATCTTTTTTTACTTTATATTCTATGTGTTTGTTACATTCATTCATATGCTTTATAGTCAAAGTTTATAAACCAAACATGACGTGATTACTCAGTTGAAAAAAGTCAAAGTAACAGAAATAGTTGACACCTTTGGAGACATAAGTATTGATTTATTTTAAATGATTACATGCATTGCTATCCGAGTAGGGTTGGTTGACCTGTGTTAAGTTTATACCTGCTGCTATTGCTGCTAAATCTGGTGGTGACAGGCCTAAAATTCCTGGCAATATACAGCAACCTGAATATTTACTAGTATACATCTTGATTGGAGGGAACCTTTGCCGGAGCTCCAGGACAAAGAAGGGTTTGGATGGGTAAGTTTTACTTCTAATACTTAAATTTTTCCTGTACTTAAACTAGTACATCTATTTGCACAGCATCAATGGTATCTTAGGACCTAGCAGGACTTGCTTATATTGCTTGTATGACATGTTAAATTTAAATTTGAATGCCATGATTTTAAAATTTGATTCATGATTCAGTATGGCTCATTTTATCTTCTCTCCATGTTTAACATGACAGGGACATTTTCAAAAAGAAGTAGTGCAGGTGGGAAGAGTAGTGTACATTATTTTGCAAATTCCAAGCAGTCACCAGCTAGTACCATACTTTTTTGACATGATACCTTTCTTGACATTGATATGCTTTATCTAATTCTTGTGCAGAATGCTAATCCAGCAGCTAGAGTGAGTGTGAAATTGGTTTCTAAAGCGGGTGTTGGTGTCTTTAAATCTCCTTTGCCAGACCTGCAGTGTCTTAAAACTCTTGAAGTTGCCTTCTATCGAGCATTAGTAGGGTAAATGCAAGTAATGTCCATCCACTGGGAGTATCACCATATGCCTGACCTACTCTGCAACAGTCTAGGCATCCTCGGCTTCAATTTGCTCACTGCAGACACTACCTTGAAATATTTAGTTCTAGTATGATTTTGTCCTTTTGTTTTAGTTTTGTGGACAAGATGTCTATTTGTAATTTTGTTAATATTTGGATTTTTTTGTAAATGTTCTGATTTTGTATTTTTATTTTGGTAAAGCATTGTTTATGAATAAAAAATGGAAAATAGTGTGTGATTTCCTTTCAGACAAGTGTTTATTCAATTACAACCATTGTGTGATTTCCTTTCAGACAAGTGTTTATTCAATTAAAACGATTGTGTGATTTGTTTTTAGACAAGTGTTACTTCAATTAAAACCATTGTGTAGCATCCCAAACAACAACGGTTTCTAAACCATTGTGTTGTTGTTTCTGGATATTAGACAACGGCGTCTAGAGATGATACCGTTGTCTCTCGCTCTAACACACAACAGTTTTCATACCGTTGTCTGAGGTGCGTATCAGACGACACCCCGATAGACAACGGGGTTTGCAGGTATCAGACAACGGATAAAATCCGTTGTTAGACTTGAAATTCCTTGTAGTGAGGCCTTGCGTACTGCTGAGCAGGCTTCAAAACACTTGTTGTTGGTAGATGGCGGAACAACTGACAACTGTTATCGCTATCTTGGACTCCCAAATACTTCGGCTGGAGAGTTTTCCAAACAGAAAAGAGTGGTATGTGAGAAAGAATCATGCAATACAATTATGATTATGCAACATCCAGATGAAGACCCTTACGTGGATGTAGCTTCGTTTTTGGGGGTAGGTACTGGAAGGGAGGTGCTCATGCTGGAGGCACCTCAACTGAAAAATGGAAACGGTAATGATGATTTTGTTGAAGGCATCGTGGAAGAAGTCAATGACAGTGACTTTGATGAGGTGGAAATTTTAGAGCAATCGCAAAAAGAGGTACCTGAATCTTCCTAGGTGGATGATAAAGGGAACCTAGTGGAAATTGATTTGGATCCTAGGATGCCCGAATCCAGAGAAAAAACTGGTGCTGCAGGAGACACTGTATCTTTTATGGTAGATAACACTGATTCTAGTAAGGAGCTGAAAGTTGGAAAACAGCTGGATCTGAATATGAGGGAAGCTCTGGTGAACTTTCTTAGAAAGAATGTGGACGTGTTTGCTTGGGATCATTCAGACATGATTGGGATAGACCTAAAGGTAATGTGTCATCGTCTTAATATTGATCCAGAAGAGAAAAAAATAAGGCAGAAAAGAAGGGCCATTGGTGGTGAAAGAGCTTCTGCTTTGAGAGAGGAGGTGGACGGATTATTGGCAGCTGGTCTGGTGAGGGAGTCTTTTTACCCCATGTGGTTGGCAAATCCAGTGCTGGTCAAAAAGCCCAATGGAAAATGGCGTACATGTGTGGATTTTACAGACTTGAATAAGGCGTGCCCAAAGGATAGCTTCCCACTTCCCCGTATCGACCAGCTGGTGGATGCAACTGCTGGGCATGCCCTGCTGAGCTTTATGGATGCATATTCAGGATATAATCAGATTCCTATGTATGGCCCAGACCAAGAACATACTTCCTTCATAACAGATAGGGGGTTGTATTGCTACATTGGGATGCCTTTTGGTTTAATTAACGCGGGAGCTACGTATCAGCGTCTGGTAAACATGATGTTCAAGGATCAAATTGGGAAAACAATGGAAGTATATGTTGACGATATGTTGGTAAAGTCAAAAAAGGCAGCTGATCATGTTTCGCACTTGGCAGAAATGTTTGACATCTTGAGGAAATATAGAATGAAGCTCAATCCTCAGAAATGTGTATTTGGTGTAGAATCTGGGAAGTTTCTCGGGTTCATGGTTAATCACCGGGGTATTGAGGCTAACCCTGCAAAGATTAAAGCTTTGTTGGAAATGAGGTCACCTAGGAGCGTGAAGGAGGTTCAATCATTAACAGGAAGGGTTGCAGCTCTGAACAGGTTCGTCTCAAAATCTTCAGACAGGTGTAAGGAATTCTTTTCGGCAATTAAGAAAGGAAAGAACTTTGAGTGGACGGCTGAATGTGAAGCTGCTTTTGAGAAGCTAAAGGAACAGCTGGGTAGTCCCCCGCTCCTGTCTAAACCAGTTGATGGTGAGGCTCTGATACTCTACCTAGCGGTTTCTGAGTATTCTATTAGTGCGGTGTTAGTTCGAGAGGAAGGGAAGGTGCAGTTTCTGGTGTATTATGTAAGCAAGAGATTGCTGGATGCAGAAACCCGATACACTAACATGGAGAAGTTAGCCTATGCATTAATTCTTGCTTCAAGGAAGCTTCGGCCTTACTTCCAGTCTCACAAGATCGAGGTACGGACTTCTTTCCCGCTAAGGCAGGTGCTACATAAACCTGAAGCTTCTGGAAGGCTAATGAAGTGGGCTATCGAGTTAGGGCAGTTTGATGTTGAATATAAGCCGGGGTCCGCAATAAAAGGGCAAGCATTGGCTGATTTTCTTTTGGAATTTCCTCCATCGTTTGACGTAGGTGGAGATGAATGCGTACCTATCGGTGAGCTACCTGTGGCAGAGGTGCCTGTGGAAAATTGTGCTCCGTGGTGGACTTTGTATGTGGATGGGGCAGTTAACTCTAATGGAGCGGGTGCTGGCATAGTTTTGGTAAGCCCTGAAGGACATAAGTTGCAGAGTTCTATTCACTTTTCATTCTATGCAACTAATAATAATGCTGAGTATGAGGCACTAATTGCCGGCTTGAAGTTGGCTTTGGAAATGAAGGTGGAAAATTTGAAAGTCTTCGGTGATTCAATGTTGGTGGTTTGGCATGTTAAAGGAGGGTTTCAGGCTCGAGGCCCTCGCACTGATTTATACATGAGGTATGCACAGGAATTGATGAGAGGGTTTAAGGAGGTAAATCTAGAACAGATTCCTAGGTCGGAAAATGCTGATGCAGATGCACTAGCTAAGCTGGGCTCTCAAATGGAAGCTACTTTGCTGGGAGTCATTCCCCTAGAGGTTCAGTTTCAGCCAAGTATTTCAAAAGTTGAAGCGTTAAATGTGGAAGCTAAGGTGAAAGATCATTGGTGACCCCAATTGTGGAGTATATCACTAAAGGAGTTTTGCCTTCGGATAAGGATGAAGCTCGGAAGTTGAAATACAAGGCGGCAAGGTATGTAATTTATGAAGGAGTACTGTATAAGAGGGGTTTTAATAAACCTTTGCTGAGATGTATTTCCAGAGATGAGTGCGAATATATCATGCGGGAGGTGCAGGAAGGGATTTGTGGTAACCACTCTGGAGGAACCTCTTTGGCACACAAAATACTTCGTCAAGGGTATTATTGGCCAACTTTGCAAGGAGATGCTCACAAGTACACTCGAGCATGTGATCGCTGTCAGAGGTTCACAAAGTTGAGTGTCAACCCAACTGTACCTCTTAAACCTCTCACCAGTCCTTGGCCTTTCGTGGTTTGGGGAATAGATTTAATTGGGGAGCTTCCCAAAGGCAAAGGAGGAGTAAAATATGCGGTTGTTGCGGTGGATTACTTTACAAAGTGGGCTGAGGCAGAACCTTTGGCTACAATAACTGCTACAAAGTTGAAGGAATTTGTGTTTCGAACTATAATTTGTAGGTATGGAGTACCTTATAAGCTCATCTCAGACAATGGGAAGCAATTTGACAGCAAGGAAATGCGAGGCTTGTGTAAGGATCTTGGAATTCAAAAGGGGTTTTCAGCTTTTTGTCACCCTCAAAGTAATGGTCAAACAGAAGCTGTGAACAAGATAATAAAACATATTTTAAGGCCAAGTTGGAGGAGCGAAAGGGAAGCTGGCCGGAGGAGCTTCCAATGGTATTGTGGTCTTATAATACCACTCCAAGAACAACAATAGGTGAATCCCCATTAACTTTGGCATATGGATGTGAGGCAATGGTGCATGTTGAGATAGGAGTTGGTTCGTTCAGGAGGGAAAATTATAATCCTGAAGATAATGAGGTGAATCATCGCTTGTACCTGGATCTTGTTGAAGAGGTGCGCATGAATTCACAGCTGAAGCTGGCTGCATATCAGCAGCGCACGCGGAAATATTTTGATAAGAAGGTACGAGCTCGCCCATTGAAGGTGTGTGATTTGGTTTTAAGGAGGGTGCTACCCAACATGAGGGTACCTGGTCATGGTGTATTTGGTGCCAATTGGGAAGGACCTTACCTTATAAAGACGGTTCTTTGGGAAGGTACTTATCACTTGACTGATTTGGATGGGAAGCTGATCCCTAGGGCATGGAATGCCGAACATTTGAGGAAATATTACCAGTAGGTGCTTTTTTTAGGTAACGCTTTTTAGTAGACCTCTTTCAGGTATAGGATTAATAAAGGTAGTTTATTAGTTATAGCTGCCATCTTTAGGACAAGTAGATGATTTGATTTTGTCTTGCTATGCTCGTGGGGTAGTGCATGTACACCTCACCGATAGAAAATGTCATGAATTTTGCTTCGGTGAGGCCAATAAATTTGTTGCTTTTTTATAACATGTTCTGTTCTTGTATTATGTTTTGCTTCTTATATGCTTAATGGAATGAGTATGGAACCTTATGCATAAATATGTGGTTTTAAGTTCTTCATCATAAGTGGTAATATGATTAAAGAACTTGGGGGGTAGTAGGTTATATCACCTCCCCTTTGTCATTTTCCTGAACTTAGGAAGTCAAAAATTGGAGTATAAAAAAAAATTTATATGAATTTTGGAATGGAATATGGTAATGAATTTTGGAATGGAATATGGTAATGAATTTTGGAATGGATTATGGTACATGGAGAACCTCATGAGAAGAGGTTCGCAAAATTGATACACCTATGAGGAGGTTCCAATATGGAAGCTGTTTTGGAAATATACTATCAGGTTCATGTGGATCCCAGGGAATCTGGGCGCATGAAGAGCCAAAGGATATATCATGTAGGAGCCAGAATTCAGGCTACATGAAATGGAATAACTTCCATAAAATAGGCAATAAGCTTCAGCTGGTTAAAAAAGTGAAGCTCACATATGATGCACATTGTGTTCATATTTCTGGAAAAAGGTTTTTATGGATTCTTTTTAAATAAAATAAAGTCATATGGGAACCGAGGCATTGGCCATATGATCATTCCCTACGTGGAAGGGCTAAGTGCGAGCAAATGGGAAGCTCCACCTTACTTTGGAATTTTGCACGTATGTTTGGATATTCATTCATAAGGGTTTTATTATATATTAAACAGGATACTTCATACATGGAAAAAGGATTGGTTGGTTATTGAATTACTATGACCCACAAACGGATGAAATCATGTTAAGGGAAACCTCATGATGTACATGTCTAAAAGATGGTTATTGGTTTTGGAAATATAAGTGTCTTATGTGTTTTTAAACAATTCGGTACACTTGGATTATTTTCTTTAACTCTAAATGGGAAATGATTACTTAACAGGAAATGTTAAGATAGGGATTTATATCAACATACATTTGTAATGAGTTTGATATTCTTATGAAACTCATTTGGTTACGAGTGAAAAGTTGGCATCCTGGCTTAGGTATGCGCCTTATCACTGGAATGCCTACGTTCAGCATGGTAACTTTATATGAACAGTACGAGGATATATGGAAAAAACAAGATGCATAGTTAAGGGAAACCAAAGTTATGAGTTACATCTTGTGAGGCAATACGAGGAGCCCACGACCTCATAAAAATTCAAAGTTAATAGCCACCAAGGCCATGCAAAATGATTTAAAAGTTTAAACCCACGCAGGGGTAGGAAAGCTTCCTTCTTCTTAAAGTCCTCCACAGCTTTCACGGCATCTTCGCCAAGCTGGGACCAGTCTAAGTCAGGGAACCTGAGGTAGGTGGATTCAATATAGTCATTGATGGCCGCATTATAGCCAATACCATAGGCTTCCTTTCTCTTCTCCTTTTGAACGGACCTTTCTTCAGCGAGCTTGATATTCATAGCCTCCACTTTTAGCTCTAGCTCATGGATTTGCTTGGCATGAGAAGAAACCAACTCCTCTTTCTCTGCATCAAGACCAGCAACTGAATTGGCCAGCTGGTCACGTTCCTTTATCAACTTGGTTTCAGCAGACTTGAGCTTCCTATTGGCATCCATGTACTTCTTCTTCTCATCATCCTTGGCTTTGATGGATTGTTTAAGCTGTTTCACCTCTTCAGCAAGTCTTTGGTCACCTCTAGCTGTCTCCACAATCTTCTCACCATGCTTGAGGTAATGAAACAAACTCTGGGCATTGGCATGAAGGGCAGCTCGTGCACCCTCAGCTAGCGGCATTTTGTCCCAAGCAGCTATGGCCTCTTCAGGAATCTGGCTTCCTGTCATCTCAAAGAAATATTGCATATGGGGACCAGAACTTCCAGGGTCTAAGGAAGGAGATATCTTAGCTTTTTTAGTGGAGCAAGAAGCAGAGGCAGAAGCTCGAGGTGGTTTAGGGAGAGGAGGTGGTAACTTTCTTTTTGAAGAGGTGGATGATTTTTCCAGAGTGGGAGAGGGAACTTTGATCTTTGAAATAGGAGTAGCTGTGATAGGGTTGACCTTATCATCTTCATCATCAGTAAACATCTCTTCATACTTGGTTGTTTTCTTGATAAAGGAAGGAATTCCTGAAGCCATTTCTGTGAAGAACAAACAACATGGAGACTGGTTAGCAAGTTACAGATTTAAAAAGAAAATAATTTTCATAAGTATATGCCTATATTAGTACTGTGCATGGTGTAAGGATTATAGGTAGGTTTTAGCTAGGTGGAGTAGGGCTACCTCTCCCAGGGATGAAGTTACAACTCATGAGGTTATCTCGAGTTAACAAGCTAAGGCCGTTCCCTAGTCCGGCTGACAAATTCAGTGCTTCTACAGCACGTTCCAAGGTTCGACCTCTTACAGAAGATTTTGCAGGTATTTTTACAGAAAGGTTAAAATCGATTCTCAATTGAGGGTAATCATAACAGTAAAGGAACTGTTTGAGCCAACCACTCATCCCTCTCTTACAACTCCTAAAACACTGGCCTTCATGGACACTCCAGGCGGCCAAATAAAAGAAACCAGAGTTTCTGCCAGTGGGTTTTAGCTGGTAAAAATATCCCAGCTCTCGGGCGGAAAGAGTCTTATTGAACTTAGTATGATAAAGAATATACATACACATCGCCATGCGATATGAATTGATGGTGAGTTGGATAGGAGCTATGTCAAAAAAGTCAAGAATCTCTTGGATAAAGGGGTGTAAAGGTAAAGATAACCCCAATCTAAAGAATTGGGCTGACAAGACAGCTTTAGGTAGAAGTTGGCCAGGTTCAAACATGTCAAACTTGTGACATCTCTCTTCGGGAGAGGGAATGACTAAAGAACAACCTATGTGGTGTGATTGTGCCAGCTTCTTTAATAAGGGAGCAGTCATGGAGGTACTTAAATTTTCACAGGACAGGGTGGCAGGAGGTTTTTCCAAGGTATTGTTTTCTAATTCACCTGTTAAAGAGTCTGTTCTAGGAAGAGCTGTTAAGATAGTATGTGAGGGGGTAGCTTTTACAGAGGAAGCTTCGTCAGTAGTAAGTTCTTGAAGAAGGTTTGGTGTTGTTGATTCTAGTGACATGTGTTCATTTGATGAGGATACAAGGATAGCTGGTCGAGTGTCTCTGGTATTATGAGTAAAAAGGTTGGTTCTTAAGGGACGGGTTTGTGCAGGTTCAGTTATTCTGATTTTTGAACGGGTCCTGGTGCTTATAGAGGAAGATGGATTAACTTTAGAAGCTGGGGTGGTAAAGGGAAGCTGGTTGGTGCTTGGGAGTTCTGGGGAGTGAGCAATCTCCTCAGAGGTAGAGTGCTGGGAGCTAGCTGCAACTGATCCACCAGACATCTGCACAAAGTGAAGCAGGATGAGTAGGTGACCAGTGAGTCCTCCCGAATGAAGTGTCTTAACAGATAGGTAAAAAAAACATATTAAAAGCGGTCAGGAGCGAATGAAAGGCCGGGTTCGCCTAAACAGCTAGTTGGGCACAGGTACGCCCATCAGGAATCTTGGCTACTCTTCTTAAATTGGGTATTTATATATAATGCATATATTACTTATGCAAATTCAATCAAAAATAAAGATTGAAACATGCATTATAATAACAAACAGTAATTGAATTTTGGAAAAAAGGATATTGTTCATAGATTAATAACAAGGCGAAGAAAGGGAGAAAACGGCGAAAGGGTAGGTTCGCACAAGGGACTAGCTGGGCAGAGGAATTAACACACCAATTATTGGGCAAGCAGTGATCGGGATTAAGGGTTATCTATGGATTCTGTTTGTACAAATGCAAATATATATATACATATCCAATATTGATGTATTTATAGGCATAAATCAACAAGATTTGGTTTCTAGGGTTTTAATTTCTAAGGGACATCACGGTTATAAAGGGGGAATGCTCATTTTAACGGTGAATTAACCACTAACAAACATGGAATCGCCATATGAGTGTGTGGATAGTGGTATGTGTGTGCGGGTGTGCATGAATAAGTGCAAATCAAAAGCTAATCGGAACATGCAAATAATAAAATAGGAGTGAATGTATGTGAGAAACAGGGAGCATGGAAAAGGTCATACCTTGAGAAGGTTTGGAGGGTTTGAGCCGCTGGAATATGAGGATGTTACCGGAATGGTGCGCCTGAATGGAGCTTCCGATAGGGAGATGAACCGGTAGGAGAAGAGAGAGTTTATTTTAGAGATAAGAAGGAAATAAAAAGGGGGTAAATGGATTTTTGATATATAAAAGGATGTGGCGTGTAAAAACCAATTATGAGGTGAAAAGAGTTATTATTGCTTTGGAACATGAAACGGTGGAAGCTATGTGAATGGAGGACATAGTTTTCGAGGAGACATGTGGAGTTCTGGTATGATTTAAACTAGTAGAGTTTTTTGTTTCTTTTTGGAGTTGTGTTGGGAATTTATTTGGAAAATAACTTATTTAGTTTTGGTAGAAAACGAGTTTTTCATATAAAAGGATTTATTGGCTGAGGATAAAAAAAAGGGATTTATTTTTGAACTCTTTGACAAAGGAAAGATTGTAGATTTTGTTTATGGAAGGAATTAACAGAATTCTTGGGACTTTCGGTGATTATAGCGAGTTTGTAAAAAGAGAGAAGTATTGCGATGGCATGCTGGAGCTGGACGTAAAATGTGAAGCTGAATTTGAGGAGAGATGGCAAGGTTCCTTTTGTATTTTATAGCTAAAAGGAACCTGGGGTGTAGTTGTTGTGCCCAAAATTTGTAATGGGCTTAGTTTTGGGCCCATGGATGTTGGAGGCCTGGTAGGGTGTTTAAAAGGTAGGAACAAGTTTGCAGGAAAAAGGGAGGTGTACCTCTAGAAGGAAGCTCTGGAGGTGGAGGTTCGCCTTTTAGGGAAGTTGTGCAGGTTCAGGTATACCCACAGGCTCCACCCCTGCAGATTCGAATGGATAAGGATTACCTCCTAAGTTTTAGGAGACGTAAATTGAGTCCTTTTTACAGTCTATTTTATGGAGGGACACATTTCTAAGTGTGATAATTCTTATATATGTATGATATGTATATAGAGTTATGGTAGGATTGGGCTTTGAAAGTCCTACCTCGGACAGGACTCTACTAGGTGGCTAGCTGATTAAAGGATAAGGCATATTTCTAAGGATAATTTCCGTTATTCCGGCGAGGCTTTCTCGGGGTGTTGTGTCAATTTTTTGCACAATAGTACTTATATTATTTCTTAGCAAAACAGGGTATTTAGTTTTTCTCTATAGCAGCAAACAGAGTCCACGATCACTGGGAATCCAAGTTTTATGGAGTTTTATTAGGATTAAAATTCTTTAATGATTCTAATTGGAAAACAGAACCTATAATTATATATGAGCTCAATATTTTCAAAACTATTTTACTTATATATATTTATGTACAATTTATTTTATCCCTATTTATTAGGAGTTTGTTTGTCAAACGTTTTCTATCTTTGACAAATTCTATTCTTCTTTTTTATTTCTTCAAATGATTATTTTTCAAACGTTCTTATTCTTTAAACATCATCTATTCTAAAAATCTGTTTCTAAACGTTGTGTTTCTAAACGTTCGATTTTATAAACGTTAGATTTGAATTATACTTGCAAAAAAATTGTGAGACCTAGTGTCAAGTCCGTTAGTGTTAAAGGTTTAATTTAGATATATCGTTTAATATATAAAGGCTTATGTGTTTTCCATTCTGGGTTGTTGAACATTATTCGAAAAAAAACCACAAGTATCATTATCAAGCTGATTTGATTTATCTATATACACTTGAGCTCTATATACATATTACGATTCAGATTTCTTATTAGAGTTCATAGTTTGATTTATAATTCTTCTGTCTGTGTATTGTTCAACTTGTAAAGTTGGTAGTTGCTGGATTGTTGAGCTTGTGAAACAAGGGTTCGAGGGACAGTAGTCTAGAAGAGTTTATACTTGGTTTAGTATAGTACTTAGAGAGCTGTGTTCAGGAAACAAGGTGCTTTAGCAAGCTGTAGTCAGTGACTGGGAGAATCAGGGAGATATATTATTGTATCATGTAATTTTAATTCATTGTGATAAAAAATATATTACTTTACCGAGTTGGTAGAGGACCAGGACGTACACCATTAGGCTATAGGGGTCGAACCTGGCTAAAATTGTTGTGTGTTCTTTACTTTTGGCACTTTATTATTATTGTATTGCATATCCTAGCTAGCTGCTTGTGTGTTATTTCATTTCATCCAGTTAGTTGCCAGACAGCTTTTCGTGCAATTTTTTTAATTGGTCATTGTTTAGTCATAACACATGTGTATTTTCATTTGGTATCAGAGCTTTGGTATACTAACACTTCTTTAACAGGAAAAGTATCGATCAAATGGCTGACAATTATCTCGAAGCTAAGTCTGATTATAGGGCTCCTCTACTCACTGGTTCAGAAAACTACAACTGGTGAAAAGGAAAAATGGAGACTTATCTATCCAAGAAACCTCTGGTCCTAAGGGTTGTTCAAAAGGGAAACTATGAATTTCTTGACAAAGATGCCAAACCCGAGGATGTTGATGATCTCACTCCTGATGAAGTAATCAAGCTTGGATACAATGGAGAAGCAAGGAATTTTCTCATGAATGCTTTGGATCAAGGAGAGCATGACAAAGTATCTTCACTGAATACAACTAAGGAAATGTCGGATGCTTTAGAGACTTATCATAAAGGCTCAAAGTCTCTAAAGAAGGTGAAACTTAGCAAGCTTGTGAATGATTTTGGGAATTTCAAGCTCAGAAATGGAGAAACCATTAAAGAAGGACAAGCAAGGTTTCAAGTTATTATAAACACACTGAAGAGACTTGGCAAGACTATTCCTCAAGATGAAATCAACATGAAAGTTCTAAGTGCAGTTCCATTCATCTTCGAAGCTAAAGTCACTGCATTGGAATCATCTCCCACCATTGATACTATGGATCATTTGGCTGTGTTTGCTGAGTTAGAGTAGTTTGAAAGCAAGATCAATGACAGCAAGGTGGAATCAGTCAAGGCTCCTGTTGAAAAGATGAACAATTTGGCTTTACACTCCAGTAGGAGCAAGCTGGACTCTGAGGCAGAATCTGATTCTGATGAAGAATTGGCACTTTTGTCTAAAAGAATGAAGAAGATGCTGGACAAGAGAAACAGGCTAAAGAAGGAGAAAAGCAGGACTTCTGGAACAAAGAAAGATGTCAAGGAGGAAGCATGTTTTGAATGTGGCAATAAAGGACATTACAAAAGGGATTGCTACAAGCTGAAGAACGAGCAGAAGCAGCAAGCTACCTCAAAGGACAGAAAGAAAGCTAAGGCACTTTTGACATGGAGCGATGATGAGGATTCAACTTCTAATGACGAATCATGTGATGAGATGGTGAACCTAGCTCTTGTTGGTCTTGATGATGAGAATAATGCTCAAGGAATCAATCAAGATAGGCTTGTGGAAAGCGATGTCTTAGATTCAGATGACAATAATAGTGAGGTACACTCTTTGAGTTCTGATGTACCTTCTAATACTTCTATATTAGATGAACTAACCATGCAAGATCATAATAATATATCTAATATGGAGTTCATGGAGTTAAAGAATGAGAATAATGAACTTGAGAAGAAGAATTCTCAACTTAAAATGATCATTGCTGATCTAATGGCCGAGAAGACTCCAGCTAGAAATCATGCTCAAATCCTTGCTGATCTTAAAGAAAAAGTATCTCAATTTGAAGGGATCAACAAAGTACTTGAGAAATGATGTTCTAATGAAGGAACTCAGCGAGCTGAAAACAGATATTGATGCTCAAAATGCATGCTTGGAGGTTTTCAATCCAAAGGAATCATGCTCATTGGAAGTATCTCAACAAGCTGAAAAGATTAAAGAGTTGGAAGCTGAGATCAAGAATCTTCAAAAAGGAATGGTAAAGTTTGTTCAAGGAGAAGAGACACTCAAATCCATGATGAAGCAAACAAAGGTCCCACTAGAAAGAAAAGGACTTGGAGGGGCTTCAACATCTGGCCTTAAATATGATGGCAAACATGGTACTCCTTATGACTATGTTATGCCATGGAGAGTCTGCTACAAATGTGAAAATTAAGGTCATTTGGAAAATAACTGTACAGTATAGAATGCTAAGCCAGCAAGCTGGAACAACTCAGAGGTAGCAAGCTGACAGAACTACAAGAACCAGAAATCAAGCTTGTAAAGTGGTCCAAATGTGGATCAAGAAATCTGATTTTAACGTTCTATATGTTCTATCAACTAACCATGCTGGACCTAAACACATATGGGTACCAAAACGTTAAGTTGTTTTTTATTTGTTTTGTAGGCATGTCTTGTTGTCAAGGTGAAATAAAATCAACGGATTTTGGATAGTGGCTGTACAAGACATATGTGTGGAGACAAATCACAGTTCCTTACTCTCAAGAAGAAAAAGGGTGAAAGTGTCACAATTGGTGATAGTAAAACACTCCAAATTCTTGGCAAAGGAACAATTGGTAATAGTATCATCTCTATTGATAAAGTACAATATGTTCAAGGTCTTAAATATAATTTTCATAATATAAGTCAGTTATATGATGATGGACGTACTGTTAATTTTGATAAAGAGAAATGTACTATTAATGTTGGTACTAATAAAGTCCCCCTAGTTGCTAGAAGGAAATGAAATATCTATATTTTGGACTTTGAGATGCAGGATTCATCTTGTTGTTTAGCTACAGTTGATACAAATCCAGATATTTAGCATAGAAGGCTTGGACATGCTCACATGGACTTACTCAGCAAGCTGTCTGCAAAGAAGCTAGTTAGAGGATTGCCCAAATTGAAGTATGTCAAGAAGGAAACATGTTCGGCTTGTCAATTAAGCAAACAAATCAGGACTCCTTATAAGTCAAAGAATGTGGTATCAACTTCTAAACCTGTAGAGCTTCTTCATTTAGATCTATTTGGTCTGAAAGCATATAAGAGCATCAGAGGTAAACAATATGTATTTGTTATCGTAGATGATTATTTTAGATATACATGGGTATTGTTTCTTCGTACTAAAGATTGTGCTTTCAGTGAATTTGAGAAGCTAATTAAGTTGCTTGAGAACAAGCTTAAGACAAGACTTGTAGGTATAAGGAGTGATCAAGGTGGTGAATTCCAAAAGGACTTTATCTCATATTATGAAGATAGAGGCATTTCTCATGAATTCTCTGCTCCAAGAACCCCACAACAAAATAGAGTTACGGAAAGGAAGAACAGGTCTTTACAAGAAATAGCTAGGACATTGTTGCATGTGAGCAAGCTGCCAAAGAGTTTCTAGGCAGAAGCGGTCAACACAGCTAGCTATATTCTTAACAAAGTGCTAATCAGGCATATTCTCAACAAGACTCCATATTCAAGGTCATTGGATTCAGGTGCTTTGTACTCAAAACTATTGATAAAGATGCTAAATTTGATGCTAAATCTTATGAAGCAATATTTTTGGGTTATTCTTTAACAAGTCATGCTTATAAAGTCTATAATATCTCTAAACGTATTGTTGAAGAGTCAATTGATGTTTCATTTCAAGAATCTAATGTTGATCTGTCAAGAGATGAGGAAGAAATTGTAGAAACAGGTAATGACAGCGAGCTGCCAAGATCAAATACAGTAACTCAGCAAGCTGACAAGGAACCTGAATCAACTTTAGCTAATGATAATGCAGCTGAAACCTCTTCACCAATAGATGAAACAATTGATAATCTGTCAAAGCTTACCTTGGAAGGTCCTAGAAGTCAGAGATCACAAGAGAAGATGCCACTCTATGATGGAGATGAAGCCTCCCCACCATCTAAGAGAATTGGAGTAAATGAGGAGGTCATAGCTCAAAATTCTCTGCCAAAGTCAACAAGGACAGTAAAGAACCATCCTTCAGAGTTGATCATTGGTGACAAATCAGAAGGAATCAAGACAATAAAAGGTCAATCTAACTTTTGTGCATTTGCTTCCTTTCTAGCTCAAAGAACCAAAGAATGTCAATGACGCACTTCAATATGAGAATTGGATCATGGTAATGCAAGAAGAACTTAATCAATTCGAAAGATGTGATGTTTGGTAACTTGTAGAGCCTCCTAAAGATGCTTCAATCATTGGTACTAAATGGGTTTTCAAGAACAAGGTGGATGAATTTGGTACGAATACTAGGAACAAAGCAAGATTTGTTGCACAAGGATACAATCAACAAGAAGGAATAGATTTTAATGAAACTTATGCCTCGATTGCACGGCTAGAGCCAATAAGGATGTTACTTTCATTTGCATGCTTCAAGAAGATCAAGATACATCAAATGGATGTGAAAAGTGCATTTCTTAATGACTACTTGAAGGAAGAAGTATATGTCAAGCAACCTCCTGGTTTTGAGAGTGAGCAATTTCCTAATCATGTTTTCAAGTTGAAGAATGCATTATGTGGACTTTGGCAAGCTCCTAGATCGTGGTATGAAAGGCTAAGTAAGTTTTTAATCAAAAATGACTTCATTCGAGGTAAAATCGATCCAACATTATTTACTAAGTTTAATGGTACTGATATTTTAGTTGTGCAAATATATGTGGATGATATTATTTTTGGATCTACTAATGATGATATGTGCAAGTGGTTTTCTAAGTGTATGCATAGTGGGTTTGACATGAGTATGATGGGTGAGCTCAATTATTTTTTGGGGTTTCAAATCAAGCAAACTCCAGATGGAATCTATGTGCATCAATCCAAATACATCAATAATCTGCTTAAGAAGTTTGGTTATAAGAATATCAAGGCAAAATCTACACCTATGAGTTATGTCAGCAAGTTGACAGCAGATGAACAAGGCAAAGATGTAGATGTTCGAAAGTATAGAGGTATGATTGTAGTTTATTATATCTTACAGCCTCTAGACCAGACATTATTTATAGTATATATGTTTGTTCTAGGTTTCAAGCTAAACCTAAAGAGTCTAACTTGAATGCTATCAAAAGAATATTTAAGTATTTAAGTGGAACTGTTACTCTTTGCTTGTTTTATCCAATCACAAATGCATTTGACCTTTTTGGGTATAGTGATGCAGAATATGTAGGTTGTCAAACTGATCGCAAGAGTACTAGTGGTGTCTGTGCATTTTTAGGATAGAGTTTGGTCACTTGGCAAAGCAAGAAGCAAATTTTTGTTTCATTATCCACGGCTGAGGGGGAGTATTTTTAGCAGCTGGAAGCTGTTGCTCTCAGGTGCTATGGATGTTACAAACACTTTAAGACTTTGGGATTAAATGTGGCAAGGTTCCTATTTATTGTGACAATACAAGCACTATCAACATATCAAAGAATCCAGTGAATCACTCAAGAACAAAGCATATCGATGTTCAACATCACTTCTTAAGAGACAATGATGCAAAGGGTAAAATTGAGATGATCTTTGTCATTACAGAGTACCAGCTAGCTGACATCTTCACAAAGTCTCTAGCCGAGGAGTGTTTTTCTGTTCTTCGTCCAGAATTGGGCATAGGTAATGTCTTGCCAGCTAGCTGCTTTGGATATATGATATGCTTTTATCCGTTATTACAATTTTTGAATATGTATTTTATATTCGCGGGTGGGTTATTAGATTTTATCCTAAAAAATTATCTATTCCCTTATTTGTTAAAAGAGGTTTTATAGAGACTTTACAACTCCGACTCTTTAGTTCTCTATCTACTCGACCCAAAATTCTAATCAGGGTTTTTACGTCGCTCTTCAATCGATATTTACTTTCTCTTGGCGGTATTGTTCTCCTCTATTGAATCATGAGATCTACTCGAGGTTCAAAGAAGACTCCAAATGCGATTACAAAATCACCGAAAGGGAAGAATAAATGGCTGCTTGATGAGGACGATGATACTAACCACTCTCTGGTTCATGTGGATAGTGGTGATGAGATTTCAGAGGTTAAGCGGTCAGGGAATCGTGTTGGTTCATCAGTGAAGCGTAGCAAATATGGGATTGTATTCGCGTTTGAGAATCTTGAAATTCGGTTCAAACAGCTAGATTTGGGAAATCGTCGTACTGTGTTTGGTCGTCCCCTAGCAGGTAATATCTATCTTAAATGTGGTGCTGTTGGATATTTTGCTATGCTAGGGTTTGAGTCCTTTATCAAAGATTTGCCCCTAGAGTGTTATCCTTCCCATGTTTATGAATTTTATGCGAAATTGGCTATCGTTAAACCTGGTGTCTTTGTCTCATTTTTCGTGGTCAAAAGATATCTTTAACTGTTCCAGTGCTTAGTTTGATTCTTAGCATTAAGAATCCGTCTAGTGTGTCGATTGTTACTAAAAAGGGTCCTACTGAGTTAGATGGATTTTATTAACTTTATCAATTGAGGGTAATTAGAGATATGTCTGGGTTAATATAGTATGCTCCTCCAACTACTGCTATTGTTTCTCCAATTGCTCATGTTTTGTTTAAGATATGCATTGATAATGTGAATCCTCGTACGGGTAGTTGTTCCAATTTTGCTGGTCAGGATGTCACTGTGGTTTCTATATTGTTGTCTAAGAGGTCGTTTAATTTGGCTGGGCTCGTTCTAAAGAATATGATGGATGTTTTTGAGACACATACTTCGCCTAGTCTTCTGTATGGTTGTTTGTTGACCAGAGTTTTTGATTGGTATGGTGTTGACCTTAAGGATAAGGATCGTGAAATGGCTAAGGAGTTTTTGGATGTTAAAAGTTTACAGCAGTCTCACTTAAAGGTTGAATTCGATGGCAAGATTGTTAGGTTGGAAATTCCTGCACCTCCCACACCAGTTTCTACTCCTGTTGAGTTGGTCGTTCCATCTGGGTTTGGGATTTCTTATTCTGAGAACATGACAGAAATCAGGGATGTTGTCAAGAAGATTAATGATATGTTGGATGCGATGTCTGACGAACTTGGCTTTCTCCGTGAAGTTTTTGCTGGTCCTCGTACTCCTGCCACGGCTTGTACCAATGTTCATTCTGCTAATATCTCTGCTGCTCAGGAACTTCATAATTTTGCAAATGTGGTTGTTGGGGATGCTCACAAAGAAAATGTTTCTCAGGATGTTTCAGACCCTGCAGATGGATTTCATGTTGCTGCTCACTAGGTGGAGGCTAACGAGAATGACAAAAATCTTGAGTCCTAATATTCTTCTTTTTAATGATTAAGGGGGAGAAAATTTTAGGATTGGGGATTTATTTAAGTATGTTTATGTTTATGTTTGAACTTGTGTTAAGTTTGGTTTGGATTTATATTATGCTATGCATCAGTACTTGGTACTTGGTTTGTTTTTAAGTTATTTTGTGGAATTCTGAACTGGTATTGTGGTAATGTGATGTTTTATTTGATATTTGTTAAGTGTGTTACATTTATATTTATGTGATTGAATTTTTTATGCATATTTATCATAGGATTGCTAGATTTAGGGGGAGTTTTGTATTTCTCCTAAAATTGGTGTATAATCATCAAAAAGGGGGAGATTGAAACTCTCATGATTTTGATGATCATAAATATTAAGGTTTTTCTCTATCGCAGCAAGCTGGCAGATAGAGTCCAGGATCATTGGGAATCCAAGTTTCATGGAGTTTTATTAGATTAAAATTCTGTAAGGATTCTAATTGGAAAACAGAACGTATAATTATATATGAGCTCAATATTTTCAAACTATTTTACTTATATATATTTACGTACAATCTATTTTATCCCTATTTATTAGGAGTTTGTTTGTCAAACGTTTTCTATCTTTGACAAATTCTATTCTTCTGTTTTATTTCTTCAGATGATTATTTTTCAAACGTTCTTATTCTTTAAACATCATCTATTCTAAAAATCTTTTTCTAAACATTGTGTTTCTAAACATTCGATTTTATAAACGTTAGATTTTAATTATACTTGCAACAAATTCGTGAGACCTAGTGTCTAGACCGTTAGTGTTGAAGGTTTAATTTAGATATATCGTTTAATATATAAAGGCTTGTGTGTTTTCCATTCTGGGTTGTTGAACATTATTCGAAAAAAAATCACAAGTATCCTTATCAAGCTGATTTGTTATATCTATATACACTTGAGCTCTATATACACAATACGATTCAGATTTCTTATTAGAGTTCATAGTTTGATTTGTAATTCTTTCTATCTGTGTAGTGTTCAACTTGTAAAGTTGTTAGTTGCTGGATTTTTGAGCTTGTGAAACAAGGGTTCGAGGGACAGTAGGCCAGAGGAGTTTATACTTGGTTTAGTATAGTACTTAGAGAGCTGTGTTTAGGGAACAAGATGTTTCAACAAGCTGCAGTCAGTGACTGGGAGAATGGGAGATATGTATTGTATCGTGTAATTGTAATTCATTGTGATCAATAATATTCCTTTACCGAGTTGGTAGATGACCAGGACGTAGACCATTAGGCTATAGGGATCGAACCTGGCTAAAATTGCTGTGTGTTCTTTACTTTCTGCACTTTATTATTACTGCATTGCATATCCTAGCTAGCTGCTTGTGTGTTATTTCATTTCATCCAATTAGCTGGCAGACAGCTTTTCGAGCAATTTTTTTAATTGGTCATTGTTTAGTCATAACACCTATTCACCCCTCCCCTCTAGGTGTGTATTTTCAATTTTTACTTTATTTTCTGATTGCATGCTACACACTACGACATTGTATAATTTTCTTTGTTAAAATATAAGAAAGAGTACTGTGATTGTTTGACCATTACTATATATTTTTTCGTATCCTTTTTACATGTTTTTTTGTAAAAATTATGTATTTTAAAAAAATATTAATTTATTTTATTTTCTTGTTTATTTCGAATTATTGTATTAAATTAAATTTATTATTTTTTTTTTATAATTTATAGGTGTAAATTAGTCAAACATTGGTAGTACAAGGATAATCATTATCGTTGGATAAAAATAATAACAAATATTTTTATCATATATTTTATATTTAAAAGGGCATGTAAAAGAAATCGGAGATAATAAAAAGAAAATTATGGGTTACTAAAAAAATATGATCCCAATTAGTTTCTATTAATAATTTTATCAAATAAGATTCTGTTTTTGATCATTGTTAAAAACTGTCACTACAAGAAAAACTGAAACAGACAACACTTATCAGACAACGGTCGGCAGTAAAAGCATTGTTTGAAATTTTCACACAACGGTTTTTTTTTTTGCAAAATCTGTCTGTTGTCTGAAAGAACTTCCACAACGGTTTCTAAAACCATTGTCTATTAGAAAGAGTAAAGCAGAGGCTTTACACAACGGAATTATAAAACCGTTGTCTGAAGAAAGGTCAGACAAGTGTTTCATAAACCGTTGTTAAAAACAGACAAGTGTTTTTTTTTTCTGTTACTTAAATGGATGTCTCTACTTTTGGGGTATGTGCATCCGAAAATCTGATGTTGTTGAACATATTTAACTTAATTAGTTCGTGAATTTTACTTGGTTGGATGTGTTGGTTGTAATGGTTTATTGAACACGATGGAATGAAATGGCTGTTTGGTTTGGTTTTAGTTTGGCTTCTTTATATTGTCAGTTTGGTTTCTTTATATTTCCAGTTTTGGTTTTTTAATTTTGTTATATAAAACCGTTGTCCAAATACATTACTTCAATACAAGCATATGAAACCATTGTGGTAAAGACATCAGACAACAGATACTTAATTTCAAACCACTGTCCAAAGAAATTTTTTACAAGCAATATACTAATAAAAACCGTTGTTGTTTTAAAAATAATTCAACGTATTTTATGCTAAACCATTGTCGTAAACACTTCAGACAACAGTTTTCTGTCCAATACCGTTGTCTATCAAAATCAGAAACAAGTGTTTTAGAAACAAAAACTGTTGTGGTTCTGCTAATGTTCAAACATGTTTATCTTTTTAAACCATTGCCTAACAGCTTTCAGACAACAGGTATTTAAAGAAAACAATTGTGCAAGTCAAGAATAGACAACAGTTTTTAGAAAGGAAACCATTGTGTTAAACTATTAAGACAATGGGGTTGTTCTACTAAAACCGTCGTAAATATTTAGATCACACAACACTCTTTTGGAAAATAAAGCCTTGTCTAAAAATTAAAATAACAACATTTTCTAGTTAATAAACAATTGTTGATTTATTTGTCAGACAATGGTTTCTACAACAACCGTTGTTGTTCACGCGTTTCAGACAACGTTTTCTAAGACCAAAACCGTTGTCTGTAGGGAATCAGACAACGGACTCTGAGCTACGTAACAGACCGCATCTCAATAGACAACGGTTTTCTAGGGCATCAGACAACGGGCAAAAAGCCTTGTCTGATTCAATTATTCTTGTAGTGTGTTATGCCATTAGAAAAAATGTTGGTAGAATAAGTGTTGCGAAAATTAGATAATTGTTTGATAATATATTTTACATATGCATTTTCTTTTTGTTAAGCATCTATTTTATATATTTGGATAAAAGGGAGGAGACGTAGTAGAAACTGGATAAATCCCAAAACCGTAACTCAAGTTCAATTGCCAAAGTATGAACAATCTTGATACCTTAACAAAATCCTTTCTCCAAAGAGTAATACACACGAATAATGGTACAAACTATATTAAAATGATATCTAAACTATAATATTCCTCCTAAACTCGTTCGCTATCACTTCCCAATCAATGGTTCGAAACCTTCCTCCGCTAAAATAACTTTCCTCTCACGAGTTGAGTTTCATCTTTTAAGGTATAATTTTTTAAAAATTAATGGTTTTGATGAAGTTTGATTTTTAAATTGGTAACTACTTTACACAAAACCTAAAAAATTGCTTTTAACAGAAGTATGACACATAATTTCTCTAAAAGTAATTTTTCAATAAAAATGCATTTTAGAAAAGCTAAGTATACCAAACAATTTTTTTATCTACTAATTTTGAAAAATAACCTACTACTACCTACAACAGTAATACCAAACGAGAGTTAGAAAGTTTAATTATAGTTATTTCATAGGAATGATTCAAAATTAGCAAACAATTATCCGATTCCAAGTTTTTTAACTACTTATATTTGGCTAACCCCCTAAGTCCTGACTAATGCAAAATCTTTTTTCAAAAATATGGTACAATCATATATGCAATCTCAAACGCAACAATTATAACCAGAAATGCAATTGTTTGTAACCTGCTACGCAAGCAGATATGCAATTTAAACCGTATTTTTGAAAAAAATATTGAAAATATGGATATTTTTGAAAATATTCCTTGTATTTATATTTATTTATGTTTCTTTGTGTTTAAATTACGATTACAGTTCGTAACATTTCAGACAACATACTCGTTGCTTTTGAGCTAATCCATTTTATGAAGAGGAAAACATTTAGAGTAAATAGGGAAGTGGCTTTTAAGCTCGATATAAGCAAAGCTTATGATCTAGTGTGCTCGGACTACTTTCGTAACAGGATGATTGCCATGGGCTTCTCGAATAAATGTGTTAGTTGGATGATGATGTGCGTAACCTCAGTCTTATACTCTATTTCTTTCCAGGGCTCGATAATTGGTCCATTCTGCCTAAAAGAGGTCTCCGCCAAGGAGATCCATTATCGCTCTACTTGTTCCTCCTCTTTGTCGAGGGACTTTTTCTGTTGTTAAAAGTAGTACTTGAGAATGGCTCCATTACTGGGTCTCATATCTGTCCTCAGTCCCAGCTATAACTCATTTACTTTTATCGATGATAGTTTTCTATTTTTCAAAGCTATCACTGGAGAGATGAACTCGATTAAAGAAATACTCCATTCGTATAAGTGTTTTATGGGCAAGATGTGAACTTTCAAAAGTCTGCTATTTTCTTTAGCTCAAATGTTCGACGTGATAAACAAGATGAAATCTGAAACCTTCTTGGAGGGTTTAATGATATTGGAAAAACTAAGTATCTTGGCTTTCCCTCCTTCATTGATAGGTCAAAAACAACTATATTTCGATATCTAAAAGACAAAGTTTGGCAGAAAATTCAAGGTTGAAATACGAAGCTCTTGTCTAGAGCAGAAAAAGCAGTGTCGATAAGAAACGTTGCTCAAACCATTCTTACGTATATTATGAATTGTCTTTTGATCCCAAGAACTATGTGTCAGGAGATAGAAAGTGTTAGTCACAGAGACATACCTGTAAACAACTAATAACAAGCCTAATTATTTGTAATATTTTGCATTACTTGCATGACCCTTTAATTGGGAAACCCATTTAGTTAGATTTCCTCTTGTAACATGTACTTGTAAAGGGCACCAATTTTAGCTGTGTAATTGTACAAATTATAGTCATATAATAATGCTTTAAAGAAGATCCAAAAATCATGTCTCAATCTTGAAGAACAAGGCTGAAGAAATAAACACAGTTGAAGCTTGGAGTTTGGAAATTTTCCTAAGTACATATTCAAAAAGTAATTTGCACTGTTAGAGAAGTTAGGAATTCGAGTTGTCAAGCATTTGATATGTCAAAAATCATTATTCGATATCTCAAGGATTCTATAGTAAAAGCACTATTCAACAACTCAAGGTTCACAGAAGTAAAGATACATTCGAGAAGTGATTCGATATGTCAGGATAAAGCTAGTTCGAGAACTCAGAGTTATTTAACTATTCAACTCAAGTTCTCTAATCTAGCACTTAGTCACTTCTCGAATGGATTCTTGAGGACAAATTACTGAAGATATTCAAGTCAAAAATTTTACACAAACCAAGACACCAATAGTGACATTTCAGTGTTGTTTATACATGGAAAGTCTACAAAGAAGCTTGGAGAGATATTCAAAGGAACAGGCAACTGAAGAAGTGAATCTGGACGGGGTAGAAATCTGATTGTATCATATGATGCCTAGACTTGCACCATAAAGGAATAGACAAGTTAGAGAGTAAATTTGTTTGTTACTAAATTTGTAACAAGTGGACTGTGCACATGTTCTGTAAGTGCAAAGTCTCACTTCTCTAGCACTTAAGTTTTTCATTGTAATTCATATCAATTATCTCTCCAAGAAACGAAGCTGAGAATACTAACATTTGTATTCCCAGATTGTAGACTTTCAATCAAATAAAATATTAGATTAAAGTGAGTTGCCTATGTTCTTATTTTCGTACATAATATTTATTTAGCACACACATACTCTGCTACAAACACATACAAAAATTCACATCGGGTGGTTTAGAGGCAGGAAAATCAAGAAAGTATAGAAAATACATTCACCCCTCTCCCTCTGTATTTTCTTGTGTGTATTTCATACTCAACAGAAAGAATGATGAATTCTTTCTGGTGGAGCTCAAATTCTTCAAACAACAAAGGCATACAGTGGTTATCATGGGCTAGAATGAGTATGTCAAAGAAAAAAGATGGTTTATGTCTTCGAGACTTGCATGGCTTTAACTTGGTGGTTTAGGTCTTAGAGTATATAGTACTCTATATACTCTTGTTATGGCTTTACCAAGTAGCGCGCGCTACTTGGTAAGCAATGTTGGAATCTAATCAATAATCCGAATGCTTTAATATCAAGACTTCTGAAGGCTCGATATTATCCAAATTATAATTTAATGCAAGCTGAGAGAACAGGGGGGTCAAGCTACACCTGGTCTTGAACACTTGATGCACTTCATATACTCATTGTTCAATATCAAGCTATAACTGTTCAATATCACAAACCTTTGTACTCATTTCTGAGTTGCGTGATGTGTGTAGGTGACATTGAACAATTGATGCACTTGCACTTCGACTGTAGTTTTGCAAAAATGTGCTGGCAACGGCTGGCACTATCGTATGACATGTGGAAGGTTGAGAGTGCTCCTGAATGGTTACTCAATAAGTTGAGTACTGAGATGAGTGATAACTGGATTAAGATCACTATTTTACTGTGGGGAGTGTGGTGGGCTCATAACAAACGCGTCTGGGAGGGGAAGGTGATGACACCTGAGGTTGCGATGGCATGGAGCTCAAAGCAAGTTATAGACTGGAGGGAAGTGCATAAATGTAAGCTTCAAACAACCAGTAGTCCGAGGAGTACTGTTGGTTAGCATGAGAAGAGATGGGTGGCTCCTGTCCTAGTAACCTTAAAGTTAAATGTTGACGCCTATGATTTCGAGGGAGCAGATTTTTTCTCAATTGGTATGGTGGTACGTGATCACCAGGGACTGTTTATTTGAGGTAAAACTATGAAAGTTACAGGGCAAGTTTTCGTTTTAGAGGCTAAAATGGTGGGCATCTTGGAAGCTCTATTGTGGCTTAGTGATCTGCCAGACCTCCCCATTACTGTGGAATCTGATTCAATGCTAAGTGTCCATGTTGTTAACAAGTTGGTGCATAATCAGTGGGAGTTAGGGAACCTCATTGAGCAGTAATGTTCTATCCTTAGAAATAAGAATGGTGTTTCAGTCACTTTTGCTAGGATGCAGGCAAATAGGGTAGCTCAATTCTTGGCTAGACAACCATGTACGCTTAATAGAATGGAGGGTACGCTTAATGGTGTTTTGGTACTGATGATATGGTTCGATAAGTAATTTACTCAATTAATTGGGTTTCCTAACGAAACATGTTTAAGCATGCATATAGTTAGAACTTCATGATATATAGAAATGATAACGAACTTGAGTATATATGTAGAAGTTTTATCATTGTATGTCTGTGTGAAAAGATATGTAAAGCGTATGTAATCAAAAATTAATCTGCAATACCATCAACTAAAATTTGTTTAATTTTATATTAATTTAAATCATTCTAGCGTCACACACAATTTCTCTCTCTCTGTTCTTCACAATCAGCCCTCGTTTTTGATGATTTTGGAGTCAAAATCAAGCATGTGAATATTCAAAATTCATCTCTTTCAATCCTCTAGTCAACCCCACCATCAAATCATAATTCTGAAAAATTTCGAATTTATGGGTAAATTGGGAGTTTCAATTCAATTGTAATTTTGATGTTTTTTTGATGTAGAGCTGTAGATTATTAGAAATTATTGGTATGCATGTGAAAGTCGTGATTTTCTGGGCACTTTCTTGTTCGTCGAATTTTGTTTGAGTTACCGAATTTTGACCAGAGTTTTATTGTAGTTATTTTGTTTTTTTGTTTGTATATATGTATAGAACGTAATATATAAATATTAAATACGAAAGAATTTTATGATTTTGAGTTGTTCTATTTGCTCGCCGGAAAATTTATGGTTGCCGGAAAGTTTGTGGTAGTGGGTAGTTTTCGATTATGTTTATGCCCATGTGTAGGTCTGCTCTTGTAGTATAATATATATTTATTTAAAAAATTTCTGGGCACGTTTTGAGTCACCAGATTTTGGTTAAACTTGACGAATTTTGTTAATTTAGGTTTATATTGAGCTGGTTTTGATATGTTTGATGTTAGTAAGGGCTGTTAAAAACATAGTAGTAGAAATATCAATTGATTCTTTTAATGCTTTAATGCTTTTAATACTTTTGCCTAATTTAGGCAAATGTTTTAATTTATGCACATGTTTTAATTGCTAATTGATTCTTGTTTTTTTGATAGCTTTAATGAGGATTTTGCAATAAGTTATTTTTATTAAATGCTAACTGTTCTTACTTTTTTGATTGAGGCTTGGAATTTTCAGTGAGCTAATTGATGGTGCGTTTAATTTTGATTTGATTTTTTTATTTTGAAAATTTTTAAATATTACGATTATACCATTTTATATGGTTTTTGTACCTCTGAGGGTGTGCCATCTATTGTGGCTGTTTGGACCAATTTTGGGTTATTTTTGGTGTCATCTATTTGACAAGTTGGGTCATTATTAATGATTATTGTTTTGTCATATTTGTAATCGACAATTATTAATTATAACTAAATAGTCTTAAAATACAATTTTATTTTATTTTGATATTGAATTACATGTCTAACAGGAGTGAACAACCTTTTTCAAAATTTATATAAGTTTTAGTATATTTAATACTATGTTTTTTGGGTATTATTATTATTATTATTATTATTATATGAGTTTTATATAGTTTTTATATTTTAATGTTACTTTATTATATTTTATATCTAACCAAAGGGATCCTCTTTGGTTAGAAGTTTATCACTTCATTTTATTCGAATTACAAAATGCTATAATGATTGTAGTCTTATTTTCTTTTGTTGTTTCATTGACTAATTAGCTTTGGTATGGTTTGTTTTGGTGGCTTCAGATGTTCAGTGAAACAAAGGTGGAAGTAGGCTGGTTATCCGTGTTATTCGAGCAGGTTAGACTTACTTGGATGGGAAGAAGTGTGAAAACACTACGCCATAGATGGCCTTCGGCAACACTTCAAAACTGTTGCCGAAGGCCCAAAAACTGTTAGCGTAGCCTCAAAAATCTCTACGGCAACACTTTTCGGGTGTTAGCTTTTTCAATGTTGGCGTAAGGTCAGTTGCAACACTTAATTTTACATCTACAACAACATGATCAAATGTGTTGCCATAGGATACACATTTGTTGTAAAATGGGTCCCACATATGGACCCCATGTGTACCTACTGCAACACTTTTATTGCAATAAAATTCAAATACACAATTTATTTATAAATATATGCATATCCAATTTATATATTAGTCTACAAAATAGTTTAAATTTGTTCTTTTCATTTCACCAATATAATCAATAACCCAATTACAAAATTCATAATCCACAACTCCAAAACAAAACAAGGACAAGAAAAGAAAAGAAAGTTTACAAATATTGCATAAATCCTAACTAATGAAAAAAGAAAACATGTACAACACTTTGTATTATGTATAAAGTTCTTCCGGACATTATTCACTTTCACATCCACTTCATCTTGGACCTTCAACTTTGTCAACAAGGCTTTCCCTTGTCTTCTTTGTCAACTGCTAGTGGTGCAACTTTCTACATAAAATCAAGTGGAACTTCCTACATAAAATCAGAAACACAGAAAAACTTTAGCTAATTCTTGTACCACACTAACTTAGTTGCCCATAAATACACATGTGCAAAATATGGATCAGATTAACATAAATTAATTGAATTGAATTGGTCAGCATAGTAAAAGTTGAAAAATGACCACAATTTCTTATTCTTCCTTTTCTTCAAGAGTTAAAACAGCTAGCTAAATTGAACCTAGAAAGCTTACAAGCAGTTCATTTGTTGAGATGTACTCATTCATGCGTGTGGTATGAAACCAGGTGCAACACAATTTACATGAGTATCAGGGGCCATCTCCGATGCGAGGGCTTTTAACAAGATCAACAAGTTAGTAGTTTACACCATATATGCTGAAAACAGTAAAACAAAGATTGTAAATGTTCAAAGCTGGGAAAGATAACAATTTTTCCCACCATCAGAACTATGATTAAGACTTAGTGCACCATACCTTCTGTAAGAAGTTTGTGTAATATCGACTCTACATCCTCTCCAACAAAACCTGCCTGAAGAAAAATATAGAGAGGTATAGAAATAAGGGAAGGGATGCATTAGTGTCATTAACAAGTTTCAGCAATATAACAGTAGTAGTACTTACATGGTAGATCCATGAGGCAGCATCTAAATAAATTATATGAATAAAGTTGGCATAACATAATACACAAACATTATAAGCGATAAGAGTAACCACATCCAAAATTTTGATAGCACTTATCTTGCAGGAAAAAAAACCTTCTTTCACTTCTTTCCTAGACCAGTGAGTACTGATATATATTTTGAAGTAAAACTCTGTCCTGCTTGAGACTTATGGTGGAGCTAAATTGTTATAACACTAAGAGAAATTGGTTTTATATCAACAAGAGGACCATAGCCTGATGCCTTCCAAACAATCAAAATATCAAAAAAATGTCGTAAATCTCAACTTGGACTATCAATATGTTACAAAATTATAGAAAGAGGGAAGTTAGAAGGATTACAATGGCTAAAATATTTGAACAACCAGAAGGAAGTTAGAAGAAAGCACTGCCCATTCTAATTGCTCCTATAGAAATTATAGAAAGATGATACTTCTCAATCATTAAAAAAGGACACATTCTTTCAATAGCTTCTTTTAGATGAAAATTAAAGGGATTAATCACAGAAAATAAAATAAAGGAGGGATTAAATATAATACCCATTCGAAGTGCAGAGTTCAACTTCATTGTACTGCTGCAAGAACCTTTGCATACACAAGTCACCAAAATTGACTAAGAAACTAAATTGGTACACAAGCATCACATAGATTTACAAAAATTATGTACTGAGACATCAGCATAAACAGTGTCTATTTTTCAAATCATTCTATGTTGTCATCAATTTAACTCAAATACCTCAACTAGAACCCTGAAGTGTATAAGCCCATATTCACTCAAATAAGGAGACAGGTCCTTTACTTTGTTCCAATAACGACCATCCAGTGGACATAGAGCTGTTAAACTTGTGAGCTCCATTTCAGGTAAATATTCAGCAGACATCCCTTTAGCCTGTAACATAACCGAAACAATTTTACAGCACCTCCTCCAACAAATGTATCGTAATTCCATAATATAAAAACCTCCAAATTTCAAATGTAAAGGATAAAACAGTTATGTTATCCGAGTATTCAATCATCAAACTCCAACAGAATGTAACAAAAACTTACACATAATACGTAAACCTCTATAACAAACTATCTTAAAATTCAAACCTGTGATAAAAATCCAACCGCAAAAACTAGTTTATAAATGCTTTGTTAAACATTATCTTTTCTCCTCTTATATATCTAAGTGCCAAACAATACAAACACAATCAATTGTAATTTTTAAGCTAAACTAATTTGCATTAAAACAAAGTTTTATATATGCATACACATATACATGCAGATATGTATAAGCAAAATGGGGAGAGACAGAAAGAGGGAGAGAGAGGGGGATGGAGAGAGATAGAAAGAGGGAGAGAAAGACAGAGAAAGTGATTGAGGGGGAGAGAGATGCAGAGAGGGAGAAGGATACCTTAACAGAAATTTGCAACACAAGATTAACAAATTTGCAAATTAAAGTTGGGGAGAAGGATACGTTAAGCTTAAACCCTAATTTGCAAGCCCTAGTTGAAGTCCTGAAGCTCTAACAGATACTCCATGCTTGAATCCCCAATTGAAGCTATAATCCCTAATTGCGTTATGAGACGTGAGTTTTGAGAGTGAGCGGCTGTGGGTTGTAAATAATCCTTAAATCCCTAAGCTGGGGGTCTTTGCTTTGACTTATTATTAGGACAATAATTGTCGAAACAGGCGGTATAATTTGCCGCTCAACCCATTTTCATCAACATTCGTGCTATCTTTTTTTTTTCAAGTTTTGTAATTATTTCATTTTTTGAAAACTTTTTTTTAACAAAATATTTTCAATTTAAAATTATTCAAAAAAATCATCATTTTCATTCCTATTTAATTTAATATTTTTGATATAATAAATAAATTCGTTTCATAACTTTATAACTTTTTATGTAAAGTGTTATTTATTGTAAATTATTTTTAATACATATTTACAATTTCATAATTAAAAAATGTAAAAAATTTAAAATTGTTAATTTTAAAATTATTGAAAAATACATTATTTTAGAAAAAAATACCATTCTCTCCAATTCAAATTCCAAAAAAATAAATAAATACATAATTGTATAATATAAAAAAAGAAAAGAAAAATAAATACATAATAGTATAATACATTATAAAACATCTATGCCAACACTTTTCATGTCTAAACTAACACAAATACTTGGTATTGTAATAGGTAAGGATGAAAATAGCTACGGCATCACTTTTTCAGACGGTAACACCATACAAAAATGTTGTGTAAAGTCATCTACGGCATAGTGAAAGAAGATGGATGAAGACGGAAACTGAAGCAACAAAAAGTTTCTAGTAATTTGCTTATTAGGATTTATGCAAATTTATGTTCTCAATTTTTAGTAGGATACTCTTTTTCCCCTTAAGGTTTTCTCCCATAGGATTTTACTAGTGTGGGGGTTTTACTATTGTGGGGGTTTTAACCAGACCTTATTTGGTGGATATAAAAGTTTTTTATTATCTAAGCTTACGAGAGAATCTCTAATGTATATATGGATCCAGCGATCTATGAATTGATTAAACATATCTTTCGGTTAGATAATGAGTTTTTATTATCTCTTGAGATGTATTATCTAATTTTAAATCAATGAAATGATTTATCATTTTAGCAAAATAATAATAATAATAATAATAATAATAATAATAATAATAATAATAATAATAATAATAATAATAATAATAATAATAATAATAATAATAATAATAATCTGCATTACAGAACATAAAAAAAGATTAAATTCATATGTCTTTGATGGCTAAATTACCAACGTTGACGGCTCTAAATTCAAAAACCAAAAGCCACCATTAAGACAATTGCCGTCGAAGCCAATTCAAAAATTTTTGAGCCTAATATTTCATAAACCAATAAGGTTTCAGAAATCAATTCAAAAGGAGGGGGAAACGACAGTACTGGTTTAAAACATAATCGAAGATTATACTACCGTTATTTTCTGTTAAGCGCGCTCACAAGTGATTGGGTTTTTCTCTCTCTCACGCATGCATGCATGCATGCAGCTTTATTGTAAGTAAAAACCGAGTCACATGGAATGTGGTAGAAGAAGAAGAAGACGAGAAATGCAAAAGAAAGGAGGACAGGAAAAGCTGTAGCTTGTACGTCTGTTTAAAACATTTAAGTTTGATTGCAGGAAAAGGGCAGCAAGGTCGTTAAACACTTGTTCACGTTTTCTCTGCCTTTCTTTCTTGCATTATTGCTGATCATCACTGTTCTCCTGTTTATCTTCCTTCACTTTTATCACTCCTACTACCTTTCTTTTTTTGTCCCTTCTCAGGGTCGGCATGAGCTTTCCGACCTTAATCAAAATCGGTTTTTGGGACTCTAAAATACACACATCTTCCATATTTTATAAACTTATTACTCCTTCAGTTCCATTATACATGTTCGTTTCTATTTTTGATTGGTCAAAAAATTTATATTTATTATACAATTGAGAAAAATTAAAAAAAAATCATTAAAAAGTACATGTAATCTATTTTAACATGTAACTTTCGGTTTTTAAAAATAATGATTGAATAATTTTTAATGTTTAATCAAATATTGGTTAATTTGACCGTTAAAAAGTCATAAGGAAGGAAATATATACAAAGGACTCAAAAATTTTGGGGCTCGTAAGTGTTGGGGGTTCTAGGCATAAAACTTGCTGGCCTATAGCCAAGCCATCTCTCGGCGAATCGGCCCACGACTAAGCTCCAGGCTAACCTTAAAAATTCCGAAAAAAACTGAGATATGCTACACTGAGTTTTCAATATTGAAGCTAATTAATTAGTACTATGCTTTTGTTTTCTTTTATACGGAACCCGAGTCCGTAATTTAATCCAACCACTGTCTGTCGCTCTTCAGCCTTCTTCTGCATAATTAAATACACCAACTAGATAATGAATTCTTATACGCTTCTCATCTTTCTATACATCGAGGTGACATCAGGAATGTATTCACGAGTACTATAATTTTCTCCATGCGCATGCAAAACGTACTAATTAAAGAAAATGTAACTGTATACATGATATATTGATATACAGCATGTATCTACAGACCGGTAGGTAGAAAATTACACTTGTTCTCTTGGACAATTTCATCCAAAGCCAGCAAAGACCGCAGAATTGTTCGTCGCAGTACACGTACTACTTTTCGTGTTGATGGAGCTGTATGCAATGCTGGAGCCTGGAGTCAGAAACTTCCATTAAACATATAGACGTACTAAAAAGAAATTATTTTTAATATTAGGAAATGATGATAAACTCTTATGTGTCATTTCAACTAACTAAAGTCTAAATTGTTAATTTGGCGATAACAAATTTTGGAGATTGTTCGAATAATGAATGAAAATAGGGAGATATTAAATATGCCGTAACAAATAATAATATATCCCAAATTGTTTAACATTAATCTAATAATAATTAACTTAATTCTCAAGTTAATTATTTCCTCTTTTTGAAACAAGAAATAATCTCCAATTAATTATAAAAAATATCTCTAAACGATATCCTTCAAATCCGAAAGGTATTCTAATGAGAATCTAATTTACCCTTAATGATCATAGTGATTAAAACTTAATTGTGTTGGGTTGATCCATATAAATATAGGGTACGCAGGCATTTTGAAAAAAAACAGAATCCTTATGTGTTTGCATATAAATATAGGTACGCAGACATCTTGGAAAAAGATCCGACACATACAACTCTCAAGTCAAACCTCAAATATCCAAAATTCTAAATTCCTTATTTTTATAATTTCGTTATTCCAACATTTGTTATCAGCGAATTTTTCGGTTAACACACATCTAATTTTATTTACCATTTTATTTTTATTATATACTTCCTCATGCTTACCACAATTACAATACTCTAGGTAAAATCTTGATTAGAGTAACTCTGTGTTACTTATTTTTAGCATCAGAACTCTACAATGAATAGTGTGTTGGCTTATTAATGGCCTGAATTTACGTGAAAAATAATGAGACAAAGCTTGATGCCCGTCGTAAAAGTTGACAGTAAATAAGAGTAGAAATGAACGGAAGTGATCTCTCTCTCTCTCTCATTCTCCTTTTTTGAAGGAAGCTTTGGCAGTGGTATTGCACTCTTTTTGTTCCATTCACTTTTCTTAATTAGTTGTAAGGTCCGGCATTGTTTTGGCTTTTTCACAAAGGCCTCATCACCTTTGACAGGTGAGGAGGACGGAGGACCCCTTTTCGGCTTTTCTATTGCAATTCATGTTTCACCCGAGTACGAAGGGACCCAAAATGACTGCTTTAGATTACTACTTTTTAACAAGGTTTAAGAACAAGTTAATATAAAAAGTATTCATAACAATTTGAAAAAATTAATCATTTAGTAGTTTTTTCTTTTTTTGACAATAAAGTGCTTATAAATTTACAAATAAGTATCTGTTCTAACAATTCTCGTCGAACCCATGACCTGAATCGACAAATAATATATCCTTAACCACTTCGGCTACAAATCTTGCTCACTTAATAATTTTTTTAATTATATTTCTCAGGCTCATCAAACATAGAATTGACAGTATAAAAAATTATATAATGTATCATATTTATTCAAGAATAGTTTATAGATATTTTGCTAAACATATTTAAGTATAGTTCACATCGTAATTTTGCTGGCGGGACCATGTTTAGCAGTAGCTCACATCGTAATTTCTAGAAAATAGTTAATTACATTCTCATTTTCAGAGTAAAATAAATATATTATCAGTTCTGCAGATACATGTACCCGTACTTGATTTGGTAACATAACAGTCTCATGTATTATGTTTTGGATCCATATCGGGTTTTGAATGAAATTCGAAACGCGACCATGCACACAGCACACGGTAAAACACATATTTCAATTTACGAAAAATATGAAAAATCACTTCCCTTCATTTCTACTCTTGCCGCATAATTTATGTATACCTTACAGCATCCAAAATTTATGTGCTATTTTAGTGGAATTATCTAGCATGTATTTTTCAGTTCAGGTATATATGTAGAGTCTATATATGGGCAAGCAGATACTTCTTGTTGGGTTAAAACTATGAAAGCTTAGATTGAAAGATTCGGTTCGTGTAAGAAAGACACACACTGTTATGTTCTCTGCAACAAATTGGTGAAAACAGTATTGAATTTGTTTTTCTGTTATTGTGTTTGACCATAAAAGAATCGACCTCTAATATTATTTGAGCCTGATTTACATCTTCCTTTTCTATTTGGGAATAAAACCTAACGTACACATCCAGTTTAACAGGTTACTAGTCTACTAAATTTATACGCTGACCGGTTCGGAACAGAGGAGCCCAATACCAGCTTTGGGCATAAGCACCCATAACCAAGCATCAATGTATATGGGCCGCTTTTTCATCTGCAGATCCGGATATAAATTCATACAACTTGCCATGATCTTAGCCCGATCCTAGTAAGACCTAATAAAGAACTTAGCCCATACTACTTCAAATAATAAGTATGTCCTATGAGGATGAGGAAAATGTTCCAAAAAAATGAGAATGAGATTCCAGTGTTAACCATAACCATGAGACAAGACAGTTGTCTTGAAGAAATTTAACTGCGTTCAAGGTTAAACAATGAGTTTGAGGATCTCATCTTTCTCATTGAAAGATTAACGATGTACCTCTCTGGATGCTCAAATGAATAACAACAATCGCTTTTCCTTTACAGGTTGGCGGCAATTCAAGTGTGATACACTACAAGAAAACAAGGCTAAATGTGACCAAATAAATTTGACCGCGGTTAAATTCGACCGAATTCGACCTGGCTGAATTCGATCGAATTTAGTCGAATTTAGTGTCAGTCGAATTTAGTTGGTCGAATTTAGTGTATTAAATTCGATCGATTTTCTTTCCGATCGAATTTAGCACCCGCCAAAAAAGGGGGAAAAGTCCCGCCCATAATATTTTGGGACGTGCTAAATTCGACCGAATGTGGTCGAATTTAGTGGGGAGCGGGAAATTTGCAACCCGATAAAATTTCCGAAAATGGTCGAATTTATAAATATGACCGAATTCGGTCAAATATTAAATTTGACCAAAAACCTTCGAATTTACTCGCATTAAATTCGATCAAATTTGGTCGAATTTAATAAATGTGACCAAATTCGCGACACATTGCCTACCGTTTATTTCCTACCGACACATTTCCTACCATTTATTTCCTACCGATTTTCAAGTCAAACGGTTATTTCCTACCGGATGCATAGCCGGTAGGAAATGCGGAGGTATTTCCTACAGAAGTTAGTAGGTAATGATTCGAGTGGGAATAGCAAGGCCACGTCAATGTCCGTCCGCATTCAAACCATTTCCTACCATCTCAACTCGGTAGGAAATGAGTGAATTATTTCCTACCGTCATCGGTAGGAAATGAGTGTTGTGGGTCCCCAAGTGACATGTGTCAGTGTCTTTTTATGTTTATCATTTTCTACCGCGTGACACCGGTAGGAAATGCCTCGCGTATTCACCAACAAATGTCTACTTGGCGTCTTCTAATTGGTTGACTTGTCGGTGGACATTTCCTACCAAAAACGGTGGACATTTCCTACCGAAAGCGGAAGGAAATGAGTTGTGATGAAAATTAAAATCTTATCTACATTTTTACTTTTGTTTCTGGTTGGAAATGGCCTTTTGACTTGGAAATGGTCGTTTGACTTGATAATTCACTACTTTTATTTTATTTTTGACTTTAACCCCTATACTAGTTTTCGTTCCCGATTCATGATTCGATTATTTTGAAATAGAATTTCGACGATTGAACCGGACGGGAGTCAAGATCAATATTTTTAAATGGTATTCCAAAATTTTTAAAAAAGAATAATTTTATTTGATTAGGTAATTTAACGATCAACTAGCAATTTGACTTTAACCCCTAAACTTGTTTTCGTTCCCGATTATTGATTCGATTATTTTTAATTAGAATTTCGACGATCGAACCGTACGGGAGTCAAGATCAATCTTTTTAAATGTTGTTCCAAAATTTTTAAAAAATATTAAATTTATTTGATTAGGTAATTTAACAATCAACTAGTAATTTGACTTTAACCCCTAAACTAGTTTTCGTTCCCGATTCTTGATTCGATTATTTTGAAATAGAATTTCGACGATGGAACCGTACGGGCGTCAAGATCAATCTTTTTAAATGTTATTCCAAAATTTTTAAAAAAGAATAAATTTATTTGATTAGGTAATTTAACGGTCAACTATTAATTTGACTTTAACTCCTAAACTAGTTTTCGTTCCCGATTCTTGATTCGATTATTTTGAAATGGAATTTCGACGATTGAACTGTGCGGGAGTCAAGATCAATCTTTTTAAATGTTATTCCAAAATTTTTAAAAAAGAATAAATTAATTTGATTAGGTAATTTAACGGTCAACTAGTAATTTGACTTTAACTCCTAAACTAGTTTTCCTTCCCGATTCTTGATTCGATTATTTTGAAATAGAATTTCGACGATTGAACCGTACGGGAGTCAAGATCAATATTTTTAAATGTTATTCCAAAATTTTTAAAATGGAATAATTTTATTAGATTAAGTAATTTAACGGTCAACTAGTAATTTTACTTTAACCCCTAAACTTGTTTTCGTTCCCGATTATTGATTCAATTATTTTGAATTAGAATTTCAACGATCGAATCGTACGGGAGTCAAGATCAATCTCTTTCAATTTTATTCCAAAATTTTTAAAAAAGAATAAATTTATTTGATTAGGTAATTTAACGGTCAGCAATTAATTTGACTTTAACCCCTAAATTAGTTTTCGATCCCAATTTTTGATTCGATTATTTTGAAATAGAATTTTGACGATCGAATTTTACTGAAGTCAAGATCAATCTTTTTAAATGTTATTCCAAAATTTTTAAAAAAGAATAAATTTATTTGATTAGGTAATTTAACTGTCAACTAGTAATTTGACTTAAACCCCTAAATTATTTTTCGTTCCCGATTCTTAATTCGATTATTTTGAAATAGAATTTCGACGATTGAATCGTACGGAAGTCAAGATCAATCTTTTTAAATGTTATTCCAAAATTTTAAAAAAATAATAAATTTATTTGATTAGGTAATTTAACGGTCAACTAGTAATTTAACTATAACCCCTAAACTAGTTTTCGTTCCCGATTCTTGATTCGATTATTTTGAAATATAATTTCGACGATTGAACCGTACGGGAGTCAATATAAATCTTTTAAACGTTATTCCATAATTTTAAAAAAATAATACATTTATTTGATTAGGTAATTTAACGGTCAACTAGTAATTTGACTTTAACACCTAAACTAGTTTTCGTTCCCGATTCTTGATTCGATTATTATTAAATAGAATTTCGACGATCGAACCGTCCGGGAGTCAAGATCAATCTTTTTAAAAGTTATTTCAAAATTTAAAAAAACTAATAAATTTATTTGTTTAAGTAATTTAACGGTCAACTAGTAATTTGACTTTAACCATTAAACTAGTTTTCGTTCCCGATTCTTGATTCGATTATTTTGAAATATAATTTCGACGATCGAACCGTATGGGAGTCAAGATCAATCTTTTTAAATGTTATTCCAAAATTTTAAAAAACTAATAAATTTATTTGATTAGGTAATTTAACGGTCAACTAGTAATTTGACTTTAACCCTTAAACTAGTTTTCGTTCCCGATTCTTGATTCGATTATTTTGAAATAGAATTTCGACGATCGAACCGTACGGGAGTCAAGATAAATCTTTTTAAATGTTTTTCCAAAATTCTAAAAAAATAATAAATTTATTTGATTATGTAATTTAACAGTCAACTAGTTTAGGGGTTAGATTTAGGGTTACTAGGGTTGGACTTTATTTTTTTTAAAAACATTTTTTGAGCGATTAAACCGTACGGATCTCATTATCCCTGCAAATTAGTCATGTGTGAAAAAAAATTGTGATTTTTAAAATTCATTTGACGTGATTTTATAAGGAAACAACCTTATTTTAAGAATAATTTGTACTAATTCATTTTTCTAGTTATATTTTTTACATATCCAACCATTAGAATTTCAAGATCACCATGAATTAGTGACATTTGAAAAAAAAAATGTGATTTTTAAAGTTCATTTGTAAGGACTTTTTAATGAAAAAGTGATAAACAAGGTATTGTGGTTATATAATTTTAGAGTAACATTAAAACACAAAAACACCTTGGCATAGTGGTTGGAGGTAGTACAAATTTCATTGGAGATGGGGGTTCGAATCCCCGCTATCTCATTTTTCATTTTTTTCCATTTCCTACCGTAAATTCATTTTTTCCCATTTCCTACCAGTTTACGGTAGGAAATGGTATCATGCGGTAGGAAATGATAATTCACGAAAATTTCAAAATGAGCGCCTGAACCAAAAATTTCAAATGAGCACCCAAATTAAAATTCAAAAATGGTGCCCAAAGTCATTTCCTGCCGCTAGTCGGTAGGAAATGATAATTCACGAAAAAATCAAAATGAGCGCCTAAACCAAAAATTCGAAATGACCGTCCAAACCAAAATTTTAAAATGGCGCCCAAAGTCATTTCCTACCGCAAATTGGTAGGAAATATAAAAGTACGGTAGGAAATGTGTAATTCAGATTTATAAAACAATACTTTTTTCATTCCCCTTCATTCCAACTCTCTTCTCCACCTCTTCATCTTATACCACTGAAAATTTTTAGTTTCAATCTCTAATATATATCATTAGCAACCACATACATAATCTCTTTCATTTTTCACATCTTGATTATTAGGTAAAATTTATCCCCTACTTAGTTTGTTGTTTGATTATTTCACATCCTAGTACTACTTACTTATTTTTGTTTCTTATGTAAATTGTAGGTACTTGATGAGGATAACAATGCTATTATATATAAATCTAACTTCATGGATGAAGCCAAAGACAAATGAGCCAAGAAAATTGGTGTGAAAACAATGATGGTGGGTGGAGATGAATGATCATTGTAGATAAGGATGAAGATGTTGAAGGCAATGGTTAATTAAGTTTGTATAAAATGTTCTTGATTTCTTATTGTTATTTTAGAATAATTTATAACTTTTGAATATTATGATTTTAATAAGGGAGAATGATTGTTTATGGTTATGATAAATGTTTGAATTTCTTTATATGTTGAATGCGTTTCTATTGTTGTTGCGTTTTTATGGTTGCGTTTTTGTAGTTTTCATTACTATTTGAGCATTTTATTGTAAATGAAAATCAACAAGACTAATTTTTTTTAAAAAACCCAGTATTTCCTACCGTCTTCAAGCCATTTCCTACCGTTTTACCATTCGAAACCTAGTATTTCCTACCGTCTTCAAGCCATTTCCTACCGCATTCATAAGGACGGTTGGAAATGTCTGGAAGGAAATATTGGAGCTCGGTAGGAAATGAACGGTAGGAAATGACTTTTTATTTGACTTATGAAATAATTCCTACCAACTTGTTAAAGGATAGTCGGTAGGAAATAGGCTGCCAGCATGTCACAAAAATACACGTGGCGTATGACGTGGCAGTTGACTTGGAAGCTGACTTGGAAGGCCAGGTCAGCATGTGGGACCCGCGTTTGACCCGATCACTATCATTTCCTACCAAAGACATTTCCCACTTAAGCATTTCCTACCGAAGGGGACCGGTAGGAAATGCGGTATTTCCTACCGATTTAGGGTCTTTTCCTACCTATTTGACGGTAGGAAAAGCCCGTTTTTCTTGTAGTGTCGGTTGAATTTATTATTTTCAGAAATTGGAAAAATTTAATTAAATTTTTAAATTTTTGTACACATCATGAAAAAATATTTATAAATATAAGGATAACATTATTCATATGTATAAATTTAGTTTGTGCATAAAAAATATACATATGATAGGAGAAAGTTAAATTTTTATTTAGTAGATTGTCTAAATAAATTAAATAAGTATCTAATTAGTTGGAAAAAATATTATTAAATATTTAAATGTTTGTACGCATCATGAAAAAATATTTATAAATACAAGGATAACATTATTCATATGTATAAATTTAGTTTGTGCATAAAAAATATTCATATGAAAGGAGAAAGTTAAATTTTTATTTAGTAGATTGTATAAATAAATTAAATAAGTAACTAATTAGTTTGAAAAAATATTATTAAATATTTAAATATTTGTACACACCATGCAAAAATATTTATAAATACTAGGATAACATTAATCAAATGTATAAATTTAGTTTGTGCATAAAAAATATCATATGATAGGAGAAAGTTAAATTTTTATTTAGTATATTGACTAAATAAATTAAATAAGTATCTAATTAGTTTGAAAAAATATTATTAAATATTTAAAAGTTTGTACACATTATGAAAAAATATTTATAAATACAAGGATAACAATATTCATATGTATAAATTTAGTTTGAGCATAAAAAATATTAATATGATAGAAGAAAGTTAAATTTTTATTTAGTAGATTGTCTAAATAAATTAAATAAGTATCTAATTAGTTTGAAAAAATATTATTAAATATTTAAATGTTTGTACACATCATGAAAAACTAGTTATAAATACAAGGATAACATTATTCTTATGTATAAATTTAGTTTTTGTGTAAAAAATATTTTGGAAAAAATAAATTAATTTGGTTTGGTAATTTAACGGTCAACTAGTACGTTGACGAGAACCCCTAAACAGGGTTTCGTCATGGTTTAGTGTTTCAATTTTTTTAAAAAAAATTCTCTACGACCTAACTGTACGGAGGTTAAGATCCATCCTTTTTAATGTTATTTCCAAAATTTCAAAAAAAAATAAATTAATTTGGTTTGGTAATTTAACGGTCAACTAGTACGTTAACTAGATACCCTAAACAGGATTTCGTCAGGATTTAGTGTTTCAATTTTTCTAAAAAAATTTCTCAATGACCCAATCATATGGAGGTCAAGATCTATCATTTTTAATGTTATTGCCAAAATTTTAGAAAAAAATAAATTAATTTGGTTTGGTAATTTAACGGTCAACTAGTACGTTGACTAGAACCCCTAAATAGGGTTTCGTCATGGTTTAGTGTTTCAATTTTTATAAAAATATTTCTCGATGACCCAACCGTACGGAGGTCAAGATCCATACTTTTTAATGTTATTGCCAAAATTTTAGAAAAAAAATAAATTAATTTTGTTTGGTAATTTAACGGTCAACTAGTACGTTGACTAGAACCCCGAAACAGGGTTTCGTCAGGATTTATTGTTTCGATTGTTTTAAAAATATTCCTCAACGACCCAATCGTATGGAAGTCAAGATCCATCCTTTTTTTTATTTCCAAATTTCAGAAAAAAATAAATTAATTTGGTTTAGTAATTTAACGGTCAACTACACGTTGACTAGAACCCCTAAGTAGGGTTTCGTCATGGTTTTGTGTTTCGATTTTTTTAAAAATATTTCTTGATGACCCAACCATACAGAGATCAAGATCCATCCTTTTTTATGTTATTGCCAAAATTTCTGAAAAAAATAAATTAATTTTGTTTGGTAATTTAACGGTCAACTACTTTGGAAAATAAATCAAAAAATTAAATAAATTAATTAAAAATAGAAAAAGGCCAAAATTTAATTTAAATTTCATACACACCAAAGTAGTCATACTCACAATTTGTGTGATGCATCTTACCCTACTTTCATTAATTTCTACATTTTTTAATATCTTCCCCATTTTTAACTAGTTTATAAAATAAATTAAAAAAATTAAATAAAAATAGGAAAAATGCCTATTTTTGAACATAAAATTTTGTGGTGCGACTACATGGGTGATTATAAATTCTGAATAAAAATTTGGTTTTTTTTTAATTTTATTTAATGTTTTGGCCTTTATTCCTATTTTTATTAATTCTTTGAAGTAATAAATTTAATTGAATTTCGACCAGATATTCAATTCGACCGAATTTGGTCGAATTTAGCCGTGCCCCTAATTTCGACTGTATTTGGTCGAATTTAATCATAAATTCGACTATATTTGGTCATATTTAGTCGTGCTTTCATTATAATTTAATTTCTCAGTCAGCGTCTAAGTGGCTGTCTCTCATTGATCCATTTAATATCACATAGATTGATGAGTCACTACTACAGACTGAACCTATAGCGTCGCCTATATAGACCTATAGCGTCGGTTTTTTGGCGTAGTATATGCAGGGGACGCTATAGGTATAGGCCTATAGCGTCGGTTAAAATGGCGACGCTGAATCCTACTTTAGGCGTCGGTCATTTAAATGACCGACGCTATAGGTATAGCTTATAGCGTCGCCCTTTCAAATGACCGACGCTATAGGTTAATTTTTTTTTTAAAAAAAAGCCTATAGCATCGCCCTTTCAAATGACCGACGCTATAGGTATACCTTATAGCGTCGCCCTTTCAAATGACCGACGCTATAGGTATACCTTATAGCGTCGCCCTTTTAAATAACCGACGCTATAGGTTATTTTTTTAAAAAAAAAAAAGTCTATAGCGTGGCCCTTTCAAATGACCGACGCTATAGGTCAATTTTTTTAAAAAAAAAAACAATAATTTCAAAATTGCAATTTCAATAATCTTTACCAAACCCAACAAATACCACAATATAGTATAAAACAATTACAATTATCCCATGCCAACAAACATTTGATAACAATACATATAATAGCAACACAACGAAAATAGCAATTAAATCTCAAAAGTTACAACAAAAATTATATTGTTCATCTAATTTAATTGGGGCATAATTACAGCAAAAATAGTAATTCCCAGGATGTTGTCTGGAAGAACTTTCAGATGCCTCTGTAGGTTAATTTACTCATGATGTAACAAGTCCCTGTAAAACAATATACCAGAATAACTCAATTAGTATTCCCCTATGCCAAAAACAAAGTAACTCAAGTAGTCAAGTTGAACATTCTGCATTCCAAAGCCATCAAATTATGTGTATATGCTATATGTTAATAATTACTTACCTGATTAAAACAGTGGGTAATAAAAAGGAAAAGATATTAAAGAGTCTGTGTGAATTCTACAGGTTTGTAGTGTATATCGTTGTGACCTACCGATAGCAGCAGTTATATTAGATGTTGTCAAAACACTCACATTTGGTGAAGATTTCAGTTTGTCCATCTGGGCCAATAAAGCATTCACTACCTGCAAAACCACATTCAAATTTCAGATGCCTTGAAAAGAAAAATTGAACTGCATGTTTTTATGAAATAACCAAGTCTCTTCTTCCCCTATTTATGTACAGCTAATTTTTAGCATGTGTTGCTAATGTAAAAGTTACCCTAAAATGTCATTCAATGCATTGTGAATTATTAGATAAATCATGATTTTTTTTATAAAGGTGGTGTACGATTGATTTTGAAGTACTTTAATTTTATAAATAGAAGCAAAATTAAGCTAAATACACACTAAGATAGACCGACAAGCAGATACATGACACAATTATACTTGAAAATCATTCTCACCTATTAAAACAAATACCAGATTGTTCTCCTCTTCCACCATTTCTTGAATTTTTTGGAAAAGCTTTGCAACCTAAAAATTATAAATGAACCACGTCTTGTTAAGGTACAAACTTCTGACCTTGGTTAATTAGATAATTATTTTGACTACAATTTTGTATTGTGCTCTTTTATCTGCAGACAACAAACTGAATGTAGAAGAATCAAGGCATGTAAAGAAAAATGCAGAAGCCAGAAAAAGTGATTGTGCTTTTTCTTATTATCAAGGAGTTATATGATATGGATTCACCTAACACATTTGATATGTTTTTCTCTGCAATTCAGATCTCACAGTTGCATTTGGATCTTATTATCTGGGGTGTGGAAGGAAGTACATAATTATAGCCTCATAATGATATATAAACAATGTGTGTGGCTTATATAAGGCTAAACAAGTAGGGCTTCAGAAGGGAAGATAAATAAAAAAGATGTCAGTCTCGTAGTACTCACCAGTTTTCCACTATCTGAAAACCATTTACTAAACAAAGAATGGGCATTCACTTCAACCAACTGGCTCTGTGGGTATCTGATTGGAAAAAGTGGTACATGTCAGCAGGAAAGTGCAACAAAACATTATTTAAAGATGTACAAAAGTTAGAACCTGGAGCTAAAACGTATGGAGAGCTTTTGAGCCAGCGCTTTGCACAGGGATGTCTTGCCTGTCCCTGGAGGTTCATGTAGAAGTATGATCCTGCAAACAATGAAAAAATAGTATCAGAAAGAGATCAAACGAACATGACAATAATAGTCTTTTGAGAAGTAGAGGATTTCCTTGTAAATCATTTGTAGAGTAAGTTGAAAAGAGAAGGAAATACAGAGAAGTAACTTTTTAGGCCTATGGTGGAAACTTATTAATATTTACGATTATAGAAGACTATGACTTGGATACAACAATCTACTATCTATATTAACACTTTAACACAATAGTTTTATGCAACTAAATGAGTACGAAAAGTCAAATTATTTAGTATTGTGTTGAGTAAGTTTTCTATCATACAATCGTACAAGTTGTGGTAGATATATCAAGGAAAAGAGAATGCAACAACTGATCGAAAGAAGTGCACACCTAAAAAAAAAATCAGTTACAACTTCAAGTTGATTATTTATATTGAATGTGTACACATGTCAACTCAACAAAGATATTCATACCGGTTCCATGCCACAAGGAAGGGATTAACACCTTTTTCAGTGAAAAGTAATGCACTAGCTGCATAACTCTATAACCTCTGCTTAAGGCCAGACTCATAAATCAAGGTGCAAAAAACATTAATCATTTTCCTAATCCATGAAAGATCACCTTAAAGTAATGTATAGCAGATAGAAACATCTACTTAACAAAGATCTCTGTAATAAACCTGATGCAACCGAGCACTTTTACTAAAGATTTTGTCCTCATATGATCCCACTGCTTGAATGAAATGCTCCACTCTGGTCAAGTTTGGCTAACAAAGAACAATAACCTAGATAGTAGCCACTTGGCTGCTTCACAAGAGGAATTTAATTAATACTATTGAGGACATTTGATAAAAATAGACAAAAAGCCAATAACCTAGATAGTAGCCACTTGGCTGCTTCACAAGAAAACCTCATGTAGAGCTTTGTTGTCAATAGACTTGTCCAGATTCTGCACAAATGTACAACAGATGGTTTTTAAAGTAAGTATATACACACATTAAAATGATCTCCTGGACAATTAGACACCCATAAGCAAGGCAGGTACATAATTCCCATTATTACCTGTACTATTAAAATTAGATTTATAAACTAAAAACTGATCCTAGATTCAATCAAAATAGTAAAATTGCACAGATAAGGATAACAAATCAAGTACCTTGATAAATATATTTCCTACTCCACTCTTACGAATGCTGGGATCACGATTAGAGTACATAACCCGAATTGATTTGCCATTCACTGGAGTAAAGTTCAGAACATCCATTGCCCTTGCCGCTGTACATAATTGAGAAAAAAAGAGTGTCATACATTATAACATCACCAAAAAGCAGGTACTGAAGAAGGTCTACTGCACAACAAGTCGTACAATGAAAGGCTGTTGCAGGGATTCAAACCTTGGTGTCTAGATGTTTTCAAAAATTAACGAGATAGGGAGAGAAGAATTCGAGAGAGACTCGAATTTGTTTGAGGGAGTAGAGAGAGAGCTCGAGATATATAATTGAGAGAGAGACCACAGCCGACTAAAATTGGGAAAATTATGGATTTTGAGAGAGAGAGAGAAAGAGGGAGAGACAGAGAGAAAGGGAGAGATAAAGAGACCGAGAGGGATTTTGTGCGGGTTAAAAATTTTAGTGGCCCTTTTGATTTTTCATCTGCCGCTCAACAATCACTCTGTGCACTTCCCACACACATTCACACACACATATAAATAAATATTATATTTTTTTTAATAATTTTCATATCAAAATTAAAAATTATAATTTTAATAATTCTTTTTATCACACACATATCAAAATGATTTTAAAATGATTAATTAAATTTTACAAGTTTTGATCTTATAAATACAATATTTTCATTGACCGCCCAGTTTTTTATTTTGACACGCGTGTGTTTTAAAATTTATTATAAAAAATTATTATTTATTATTTTTATAATTAAAAAAATGTGAAGAAAATTCGATTTTTGCATAATTGAATTGATTAATCACAATAAATCAAAAAGAAAAATTAGTGAAAGTTGGGTAACATTCATCACACAAATATTGAGTATGACTACTTTGGTGTGTATGAATTTATTTTCAAAAATTGTCATTTTTCCAATTTTTATTTAATTTTTTGATTTATTTGACAAACTAGTTAAAAATGGTGGAAAAATAAAAAAAAAAGAAAAATTAGTGAAAGTTGGGTAACATTCATCACACAAATAGTGAGTATGACTAATTTGGTGTGTATGAATTTATTTTCAAAAATTGGAATTTTTCCTATTTTTATTTAATTTTTTGATTTATTTGAAAAACTAGTTAAAAATGGGGAAAAATAAAAAAAATTGAAAATTAAGGAAAGTATGGTAACATTCATCATACAAATAGTGAGTATGACTACTTCGGTGTGTATGAATTCATTTTCAAAAAGTGGCATTTTTCTTATTTTTATTTAATTTTTTTATTTCTTTTACAAACTAGTTAAAAATAGGGAAAAAATAAAAAAAATGGAAAATTAGGGAAAGTAGGGTAAAATTAATCATACAAATTGTCAGTATCACTAATTTGTTGTGTATGAATTTATTTTCAAAAATTGGCATTTATCCTATTTTTATTTAATTTTTTGATTTCTTTGACAAACTAGTTTAAAAATGGGGAAAAATATAAAAAAAAATAGAAAATTATTGAAAGTAGGGTAACATTAATGAGTAAAACTAGTTAATATTTTGGTTGTATTGAATGGTTTATTTTGTAATGGGATTAAAATTGTGTTTAGACTTGTTTGGTGTTCTTGGATTATATTTTGTAATGGTGAAATTTCACTTTTGAAATAATTATTTTTTTAAAAAAAATTGACCTATAGCGTCGGTCATTTGAATGGGCGACGCTATAGGCTCTTTTTAAAAAAACATTAACCTATAGCGTCGGCATTTTAGGGGGCGATGCTATAGGTAGAGCCTATAGCGACGCCCTTTAAAAGGGCGACGCTAGAGGCTATACCTATATCGTCGGTTAATGCAAACAACCGACGCAATATCTTCTGGGTATAGCCTATAGCGTCGCCCCTTAAAAAGACGACGCTATAGGCTATACCTCACTACACCAAACTGGCAAATTACTAACAGATAAAAAAAGCCATTAGTAACGGATATATCCGTTACTAATTAGTAACGGATATATCCGTTACTGATGGCATTAGTAACAGATATATCTGTTACTAATTAGTAACGGATATATCCGTTACTAATGTGTCAGATATCCGTTACTAATTAGTAACGGATATATCCGTTACTAATTCTATGTATCCGTTACTAATTAGTAACGGATATATCCGTTACTAATATTGAATATCTGTTACTAATTAGTAACGGATACATAGAATTAGTAACGGATATATCCGTTACTAATTAGTAACGGATATATCCGTTACTAATGCACATATATCCGTTACTAATTAGTAATGGATATATCCGTTACTAATTCTATGTATCCGTTACTAATTAGTAACAGATATATCCGTTACTAATATTATATATCCGTTACTAATTAGTAATGGATATATAATATTATTAACGGATATATCTGTTACTAATTAGTAACGAATACATAGAATTAGTAACAGATATATCCGTTACTAATATTAGTAACGGATATATCCGTTACTAAGGAATAATGTATCTATTACTAATTTAATACTTTTAAAAGATTTATATTATAAAATCACATCAAATAAGCTTGTAATTTTTTAATTTTTTGTGTATATCACTAAAATCCTTAGATATTAACAGCCGTACGGTTGGATCGTCAAAAAATATTTTAAAACTATTGTTTTGTGCAATTGGGACGATACTAGTTATCGCGAGTATTGTTTTTCGGAGATTTATATTATAAAATCACATCAAATAAGCTTGTAATTTTTTAATTTTTTGTGTATATCACTAAAATCATTAGATATTAACAACCTTATGGTTGCATCGTCGAAAAAACATTTTAAAAATATTGTTTTGTGCAATCGGGACGATACTAGTTATCGCGAGTATTGTTTTTTGGAGATTTATATTATAAAATCACATCAAATAAGCTTGTAATTTTTTAATTTTTTGTGTATATCACTAAAATCATTAGATATTAACAACCGTACGGTTGGATCGTCGAAAAAAGATTTTAAAAATATTGTTTTGTGCAATCGGGACGATACTAGATATCGTGAGTATTGTTTTTTGGAGATTTATATTATAAAATCACATCAAATAAGCTTGTAATTTTTTAATTTTTTGTGTATATCACTAAAATCCTTAGATATTAACAACCGTACGGTTGGATCGTCGAAAAAATATTTTAAAAATATTGTTTTGTGCAATCTGGACGATACTAGATATCGTGAGTATTGTTTTTTGGACATTTATATTATAAAATCACATCAAATAAGCTTGTAATTTTTTAATTTTTTGTGTATATCACTAAAATCCTTAGATATTAACAACCGTACGGTTGGATCGTCGAAAAAATATTTTTAAAATATTGTTTTGTGCAATCGGGACGATACTAGATATCGTGAGTATTGTTTTTTGGAGATTTATATTATAAAATCACATCAAATAAGCTTGTAATTTTTTAATTTTTTGTGTATATCACTAAAATCCTTAGATATTAACAGCCGTACGGTTGGATCGTCGAAAAAATATTTTAAAAATATTGTTTTGTGCAATCGGGACGATACCAGTTATCGCGAGTATTGTTTTTCGGAGATTTATATTATAAAATCACATCAAATAAGCTTGTAATTTTTTAATTTTTTGTGTATATCACTAAAATCATTAGATATTAACAACCTTATGGTTGCATCGTCGAAAAAACATTTTAAAAATATTGTTTTGTGCAATCGGGACGATACTAGTTATCGGGAGTATTGTTTTTTGAAAATTTATATTATAAAATCACATCAAATAAGCTTGTAATTTTTTAATTTTTTGAATATATCACTAAAATCATTAGATATTAACAACCGTACGGTTGGATCGTCGAAAAAAGATTTTAAAAATATTGTTTTGTGCAATCGGGACGATACTAGATATCGTGAGTATTGTTTTTTGGAGATTTATATTATAAAATCACATCAAATAAGCTTGTAATTTTTTAATTTTTTGTGTATATCACTAAAATCATTAGATATTAACAACCGTACGGTTGGATCGTCGAAAAAAGGTTTTAAAAATATTGTTTTGTGCAATCGGGACGATACTAGTTATCGTGAGTATTGTTTTTTGGATATTTATATTATAAAATCACATCAAATAAGCTTGTAATTTTTTAATTTTTTGTGTATATCACTAAAATCATTAGATATTAACAACCGTACGGTTGGATCGTCGAAAAAAGGTTTTAAAAATATTGTTTTGTGCAATCGGGACGATACTAGTTATCGTGAGTATTGTTTTGTGGAGATTTATATTATAAAATCACATCAAATAAGCTTGTAATTTTTTAATTTTTTGTGTATATCACAAAAAAGATTTTGTGGATCGTCGAAAAAAGATTTTAAAAATATTGTCGTTTTTTTTAAAAAAATAATTATTTCGATTTTTTAAAAAAATATTTATTTTCGTTTTTTTAAAAAAATAATTATTTTTGATTATTTTTTTAAAAAAAAAATATTTTCGATTTTTTTAAAAAATATTATTTTCGATTTTTCTAAAAAAAATTAATAATTTTCGATTTTTTTTAAAAAAATTATTTTCGTTTTTTTAAAAATAATTATTTTTGATTTTTTTAAAAAAATAATTATTTTCGATTTTTTAAAAAAATTTAATTATTTTCGATTTTCTTAAAAAATTAATTATTTTCGTTTTTTAAAAAAATAATTATTTTGGATTTTTAAAAAAATAATAATTATTTTCGAATTTTTTTTAAAAAAAATTATTTTCAATTTTTTTAAAAAAATAATTATTTTCGATTTTTTTAAAAAAATAATTATTTTCGATTTTTTAAAAAAATTTAATTATTTTCGATTTTTTAAAAAAATTAATTATTTTCGTTTTTTAAAAAAATAATTATTTTCGATTTTTTAAAAAATAATAATTATTTTCGGTTTTTTTTTAAAAAAAATTATTTTCGATTTTTAAAAAAATAATAATTATTTTCAATTTTTTTAAAAATAATTATTTTCGATTTTTTTAAAAAATTTAATTATTTTCGATTTTTTAAAAAAATTAATTATTTTCGATTTTTTAAAAAAATTAATTATTTTCGTTTTTTAAAAAAAATAATTATTTTCGATTTTTTAAAAAATAATAATTATTTTCGATTTTTTTAAAAAAAAATTATTTTCGATTTTTTTAAAAAATATTTATTTTCTATTTTTTTAAAATAAATAATTATAACGAATTTTTAAAAAATTAAATTTTAAAAAATATGTAAAATTAAATTAAAACGAATTTTTTAAAAAATTATAATTCTAAACGAATTTATAAAACAAAAATATGTAAAAGTTCATAGTATAAGGATTGTATTTCCATATATATCACAAATACTCGCGTGTCACAGTTGGTTGAGTGGGTGTACTACCTGAGAGGAGGTCAGGGGTTCGAAACCTTACTTCAACAAATCTGGAAAAATTGAGGTGGTTGGGTGAGAGGTGGGGGGGGCTGTGGTGGCAGCCTCTGATTGGCTGAGAGTACAGGTGGCGCGATGTGATTGGCTGAGAGGTGGGGGCGGCTGTGGTGGCAGTCTCTGATTGGCTGAGAGCTTATTAAATTTTTTTAATATTAGTAACGGATATATCCGTTACCAATTCTAAACATCCGTTACTAATTCTAAACATCCGTTACTAATTAGTAACGGATATATCCGTTACTAATCGTCTATCACAATTGCTTTTTTTTTTTATTTTGTAACAGATATATCCGTTACTAATTAGTAACGGATATATCCGTTACTAATTTCAGATATCCGTTACTAATTTGTAACGGATATATCTGTTACTAATCTATTTGTAACGGATATATCCGTTACTAATTAGTAACGGATATATCCGTTACTAATTCCAGATATCCGTTACTAATTAGTAACGGATATATCCGTTACTAATCTATTTGTAACGGATATATCCGTTACTAATTAGTAACGGATATATCCGTTACTAATTCCAGATATCCGTTACTAATTAGTAACGGATATATCCGTTACTAATCTATTTGTAACGGATATATCCGTTACTAATTAGTAACGGATATATCTGTTACAAAATTTAAAAAAAAGCAATTGTGACGGACGATTAGTAACGGATATATCCGTTACTAATGTCATTAGTAACGGATATATCCGTTACTAATGGCCAGTTTTGGTGTAGTGCCTATAGCGTCGGTTAATGCAAACAACCGACGCAATAGCTTTTGGCAGATGACCTAAGGCGTCGGTTAATGCAAACAACCGACGGAATAGGTAAACTGGCGACGCTATAGGTCAACAACCGACGCTATAGGTGGCGACGCTATAGGTGTATTCTATACTAGTGAGTCAGCTAATCTAAGTCCTTCTTTTAAAAAACAAAACAAATCCTAGCCCTTCATTTAAAATACACATATATAATATTTATTTATATATATATATATATATATATATATATATATATATACTGAACTAAACAACCCCTCCAGTTAACACCCCCCAGCTGCCCCCCCATACCCTCCATTCCCCCCCCACCCCACTGCCCTCCCCCCCACCCACGCCCCTCCTCCAATGACCCAATTTTTAACTTAATTTTTCGGATTTTCCATTGATTGTTCATGAAATATGTTGCCATGGATAGTTTCTATATGTTCTCAGCTTTGTTTTGTTTTGAGACCAAGTTTGCTAAGTTTCGTTTACGTTTTACGCGAATCACGTTTTGACCGGACTTGGGCTCGAAGTCGCCGGAATTCGACTTTGTGGTTCGTTTTTATCGATTTTTTATGTGTTATTGCTGTGTTGATGTTGTACAAGTGATGGGCAAGAGTTTTATGCCTATTTGGCCTTGGAATTGAGCTCGTCGGAGCTCGTTGGTTGTTGCCGAAATTTATGTTAAACTCGCCGGAACCGTTCGGTTTGGACGATTTTGAGCAGTTGTACCGTGTTTTAGCGTGCCCAGTAGTGTTAGAACGTAGCTAGCCCAGCTGAGAAATGCATGTGTGTGTGTGTGAAATGGACGGAAAATGAGTGTTGAAACTGGTCGGATTCTTCCCCCGCCGGCGATGAATACTAAGCATCAGATTCTGCTGCTTTTTTTAATAAAAAAAACTGGTGCAAATTAAATTCGACGGAATTTGGTCGAATTTAACATATAAATAAACTCGACCAAATTCGGTCGAATTTAGTACACTTCGGGCGCCAAATTTTAAAATTTTGAATTTTTTTACCAAAATTTGAAATTTTCAAAATTTTGGTATTTTTGGTCGAATTTATAATTCGACCAATAACGGTCGAATTTAATACTACTAATTTTGACCAAATTTGGTCGAATATAAATTCGACCGCATGATTCGGTCGAATTTATCCTAAATTCAACCGTATTACTAAATTTGACTAGCTTAAATATGACTAACAGAAATTCGGTCGAATTTAGCTAAATTCGACCGAATACAGTCGAATTTAGCTAAATTTGATCGAATCTTTTCAGTCATATTTAGCCGTTTTTCTTGTAATGATGAAGTTCTCGAATTCAAGTGTAATGAAGTTACAGCTAAAATTGGCATATTTTCTGTTCAATGTACTCAAAAAATTTGTTTTACTGAATTGTAATCAACTTATAAGTTCAATTTTCTTTCGTTTGGATTAATATTTTAATTGTATTGACATGTAATCGTTCAAGTTCTGCTCTTTAACATTCATATTATAAACCCATGATCAATCGCATTTATAACCTCAATTGCAAACTACATCATAGTTAGGTGTAAAACGAAAGAAAATTGATGGATAAACAGCATGCGGCAGCAACGGACATTATCATAATCAACATAATAACATGCACAAATATATACATTTAAAAATAAAATTCATGCTTGGGCAGTCAAGGTGTTAAATTATCATTTTTTTAAAAGTATTTTACCAATCTAAAAAATTAATAGCTAGTATCCTCAGAACCGGCCCCGAGACAACATGTTTGATCTTTGTGAGAACCATGCGAATCCCCGCACTACAAGCCGCTTATGCTCTCGAATGGGGTACAACATAAAATGAAAATTTAGGGACACATTTTTCGTTTTTCATTGAAGAGTAAAAGAAAATTTTACGATATGTGGGGGGGCATAAAACAAATTAAGACACAAATATATGAAAGACTGATGAATGATTTTGCTAGCAAAGTTAGAATAAATTTTTTTCTAAAATAATAAATTGCATATATATTTGATTTGTATAATGATGGGGCACAAAATATTGAATCGCTTGGGGCTTCTAATTTTTCAGGGTCGGCCCCTATATCCAACTTCCATTGTTAATAATCAGGTTCAATGAATTTTTTCATTCGAGAATTATGATGTATTCATATAGCTGCTGACCTTGTTTTTATCGCCACCACGAGCATTATGATCTTCTTACACCGTTTTCGCAAGATAAACAGGAGAAAATCAATCACATTAGAACTCTTTTTTACTTTCATCATTTAATTTCACAGCATCAGCTTTCTTCACAACAGTCCTGCGAATAGGTGCGCTGATCCCGAGAATAATACTGGATATCATAGCCAGTTTCTGGATCCGAGGTGTGCACAATGGGCTTGGTTGGTGGTGTTGCATGAGAAAAAACTCGAAGATCTTTCAGATCGAGTTGGTATTGGGCCGCGCAACACCAATTAACTCCACATTAGTATGATATTGTCCGCTTTGGGCCATGGTCACGTCCGCACGGATTTGTTTTTGGGCTACTCCCAAAAGGCCTCATACTAATGGAGTTGTTTGGCTGCTTATATTCAAGATAATTCTTCTTTATCTTATCAATGTGGGACTTGGGTTGACACCCACTCTACAATCTCCCCTCAATCCAAGAACCACCAATCTTGTGACCTTTATACCGTCGCTATTCATCTGTGGCTCCTCAACTTACGGGACACGCCGCCCGACCACCTCAGTGTCTTGAAGACTTTCGGCACAAGCCGTCCAAGATCTCCAACCGCAGTTCTGGAGAGCCTCCCACACCACACAACTTGCAACCCGCAACCCCAGCAACCCCAGAATCAACTTCTTAACCTTCGGCTTTGATACCACTTGTTAGGCCGCGCAATACCCATTAACTCCACATTAGTATGATATTGTCCACTTTGGGCCATGGCCACGCCCGCACGGATTTGTTTTTGGGCTCCTCCCAAAAGGCCTCATACTAATAGAGTTGTTTTGCTGCTTATATTCAAGATAATTCATCTTTATCTTATCGATGTGGGACTTTGGTTGACACACACTCTACAGTTGGAATGACAGTTTTGTTGCGCATGCATATATGGTCCAATTATTTACCATGGCGTTTTGATGTATATATTTTCTTACCGCTTTAAACTTTGATTTCATGGTTGATGCCATCGCCTAGAAATTGCATGAGATTTATGATTCACTAAACTTATTTAAAAGAAGAATAATGCTAGGTACCCCAAATTGGATCCCAATTTTTTTTCCAAATTACACGTGTCAATATATGATTGGTTATAACTATAATGGACATTAATCTCAATTAAAATCTTTTACACAACTAATTCATCCATACCACATCCTTTGAGAACATTTTTTAAGTACCAATTTGGGGTACCTAGCATTCCTCTTAAAAGAATTGGGGTACCTAGCATTACTCTTAAAAGAAATGTAAACTAAGTTTTGATCTGCTTTATTAACGGATGTTTACTAGGCTAGAATGACTGGAAGGGCATGTTGGTTTAGTGACCCAATGAGAGAACTATGCTCTTAATTTGGATGATAAGGTATAATATATTAACATTTTAATATAGTAATTATATATATAAATTATATGTTGTGTATTCTTTATCATTTTTTATATTATAAAATTAATCTTCCATATAATATATGTGATTTAATTTTATGTTTTATTGTAGTTAAAAATTGCTCCAAATTTTTTGAAAAAAGTTCAAATCTTCGATTAAATGCCTCGGAATTCTCAGAATTTGAAAATGCTTGATTCCAATATTCAGCTAGATTAGATATTAGCTTTTATAATTCTTTTAATTTAATTACATATTAAAATCAATTTAGTAATATATCTATAACTATAATATATATATATATATATATATATATATATATATATATATATATATATATAAAATTAAAAGATACATTTTTCTTTCTATTCTCATAGATTTTTACTTTTTGACACATAGATTGAGTTGTTAAAAACAATAATATTAAGTTGTAATTATTACTTTTAATACTTATATTAAATATTAGTATCAAATTCAAGCTTTACTTTGACATAAAAATTAAAATTTTATTTGAAATATAATTTTTCCCTTTTAACAATCTAATACGTTATTTTGGGTTAAATTTTATGTAATTAATTAATAACTTAAACATTACAAAAAAAATTGTTATATAGGAGTATTAAACAAGCCCGTGCATCGTAGTATAAACAATGACAATTAAAGAAAAATATAAAATCTTTCACGAATTGTGCATTGCATCAATACCTTATTTGTATATCTTTTAAATTTACTAATTAATATGTATTATCATTTTGCTTACTGTTAATATGGTAAAGTTTTGTATTGATGTTATTTGTTAAATTATACAATGAAATATATTTAAAAAACTGTGACATCATTGCAAACATATAAGAAAGTTATCTTTTTAGAGAAGATCAAATGTTAAAAATGCACGTAAAAATTGTACATACAGGGAATGCATGTTGTAAATAAGATATGAAACAGATCTAAGGTAGTCAATAGATAGATAATTATAATGTAGTTATTACTAGTTATAATAGAGAATGTATTAAAGATAAATTGTAAATAATAATAACAATAGAAATAATGTTAAAATAATATTATATACATCTAATTTAGATCAATTTTAGCAAGAGTTAAAATAAAAAATAAAAAGTTTATTTTAGTCCATGAAAAAAAAGTAAAATGTTCTTAAACACATATTAATGTATATTTTTTCTGATATACAACCAAAAATTTAGTAATTTTAAACTAACTTGATAATTTGAAAAACATTTCAAAATGATTTATTCAATTTTAGACAATGTACAAAAAATATATATCTAGTAAAATAATAAATCTGAAAATTATGACGTTATAAATTAACTATGTCATTAAGATTTTTAAATTTTGGATATGAATAAAATACATGTGAGCGTTGGACATGAATGAAATACATGTGAGCGTTGGACATTGAATTAACTTAGAGAAAAGTTAGAGATAAGTTCAGTTCACTAAGAGCATCTCGAAGGTATTACGTAAAATGATTGGCTATATTGAATTTTTGCTAAGGGTGAGGATGTGCAGTATTATAATTATAGTTATGTAAAATTATACATAGGGGTTTCAACAAATATAGCCAATCATTATCTATAATTTTTTGCTAAAGACTTGATAGTTGGAGTACTCAAACTTTTACATATTATCTAAATAGTACCACTAGATTCATAGATAATTTAGCTAAGGGTTTTATACTTTGGAGATGCTCTAATTTGTCTCAGTTTAGTACGTGCAATCTATATGATTTGTCTTAGTTTAGTACGTGGAATCTATGTGTTTCGGCTGTGAATGAAATACATGTGAGCGATGGGCATTAAATTAACTTTATATATATATATATATATATATATATATATATATAATCTAATATATTATTTTGGGTAGACTTTATGTAATTTAATAACTTAAACATTACAAACAGAATTATTATTTATTAAATAAGCCCATGCATCGAATATATGTAGTATAAATAACAATAATTAATGAAAATTTGAAAAATTTCACGATACAGAATTCTGCATTACATCAATACTTTATTTGTATATCTTTTAAATTTACTAGTTAATATGTATTATTATTTTGCTTATTGTTAATATGGTAAAATTTTGTATTTATATAATTTATGAAATTATACACTGAAATACATATAAACAAATTGTGACAATCATTTCAAATATATAAGTAAAATTTATCATTAAATTTTATATAATAAATTAGATAAAATTTAGATAAATAATTGAAATAAAGGATGTTGCCTCTATAGAGAAGATCAAATAATTAAAAATGTACATAAAAATTGTACATACAAGATAGATAATTCACTACTACAAATTTAATCTAAGGATACGCTGCTTACATAGCATTTTTCACATGTGCTATGGAAGGATACTACTTCAATAGCGTTTTTGTAAAGAACGTTATGCAAGCTATTAAAAAATAGAAGGGAAAATAAATTAAAATTCTAAAGAAGTACTACAATGGCGTTTCCAAGTGGAACGCTATCGAAGTTAATTGTTCAATAGCGTTTACACAAGCGCTATGGTAGAACCCATATTTTAAGTAATTAAGTTGTTTTTTTTAATTTATTTAAATACTACTAAAACGTTTTTAGAAACGCTATGTAACTACACATATTCTTAAAAAATATTAACGATACTGTGTTTTAACCCGAGTGACATCAAAACAAACATATATGTTTTACCCATCTCAGTATACGTATTCACTCACATCTCTCGCTCACATCTCTCAATCGCAACTCTGTTCTTCATCATCTATCTGCTGTTCTTCATCTGGAAATCCACATCTATCTGTTCTCTGGGCCGGGTCATCTCTCTGTTTCCCGTGAGTATCTCTTGTCAATTGGGTTTTTTAATTTTAGGGTTTTTAATTGGGGTTTTTACTTGCTGGGTGTTTATTGCTGGTTCATCGGTTTGATTCCTGTATGACTTAAGGTGACAAGATTTACTGAATACAAATATCAACAAGTGGGTGTCTTGTATTATATTGTCTTGTATTTATAATATTGGGTTGTACGTGGAATATCATTTGATTGTGACATTGCGTCTGTTAGCATACGGATCTATTGTCATGTTCTTATGAAATTTAATTGACTTTCAAGGAGTCATGGGTCATGAATTTTTACATATTTTTTCAGTTTTTATTCTATAAACATACCAGTAGATGATACTCCGTTAATCAGAAAGATTGTTGATTTGTATAGTCTCTTGCTTATAACAATTCAGCTCATGATCATAAATGTTCAACTGTTGAAAGTGTTAGACATAATAAATTCAATCACTTGCAGCATTAAAAATGATCGACTCACTTTTTAAACTAAAAAAAAAATAAAATTGGCGGAATATACTTTGAACCTTTTGACAAGAACAGAATAATATCTAACAGCTAGCTTGACATACAGAAAAATGTACATATGCACACACATAGAGTGAAACAGAGTAGTCTTGACCTGACCAGCTTGCTAGCTAGTTATCCACATTCGTGACAAGTAGTAACTAGAGTTGTCGACACCGGTGATTCGTATTGAGAGGGAGTCGGAGGCTGCATCGTAGAACAGATTACACCACAGATTACTCATGTCTACTGATTTCTTTAAAGGTTCTTAGGATTAGGGAAGATGCCAAGCTGGTGAGCTGCTCTAGAGAATTGCAGTTTTAAGTTTAGCACGCAAGGGACGACCTATAGTGGACTAGTGGTCCTGGTGGCACATATAATCAATAAACTAATACTACTACTATGATATTTGTCTTTATTTACTAATATACTTTAGTAGCAAGATCAGTTCTATAAACTAATATTTACTAATATGCTATAGTGGACTATGCTATTTGTCTTTATTTACTAATAAATAAATTTAATGTTTGAAATGTTGCTTATAAGTTTGTGGTCTATGTTAATCTTTGTTGGCTGCTTGATTTTTTACCCTGTTGTTTAATTTATAAATAAAATTTAACAATAGCAGTAATAGCAACTACTTGAGAATGTGTAAAGAAACCAATATCTGCAATATACATGTTTTTTAAGGTATTTAGCTTAATTTTTGAACACCTTTTTGTTTTGTACATTTTTAAAAATTATATCGTGGTTATTTAGTTACGCTCCTTCAGGTTACATAGTTCTTGGTGTTGTAATGGATCGTAAATGGGTAAAAGCCGATCCGATGTCAGAAGAATATAAAAAAGGTGTGACATAGTTCTGTAATTTTGTTGCAAAAACTGTGAAGGATATTAGGTTCATCTTATGTCCATGTCAAAAATGTTTGAATATCGTTGAAGTTGATGGCCTGGATAAGTTGAAGGAACACCTAAGAATTCACGGTATAGATAAAACTTATACATGTTGGACATATCATGGTCAGAAGAAAGGAGAACATAGTTCAAGTAATGTTCATTCAAATTATCAATTTGCAGATAGAGTGGATAATATGGCAGACATTGATGGTATCAATTCTAGTGAAAAAAATGATATCCCTCACGTGATGAGTGAAGAGTTACGTGACCATCCTGATATGAGTGATAAGTTAAAGGACGATGCTTCTTTACCATTGTGGCCTGGTTGCACCAAATTTTCTAAATTATCAGCGGTGTTGACTTTGTATAACTTAAAAGCTAGACATCAAGTTTCTGATGTGTTCTTCACAGAAATGCTCACGGCTATTAGTGAACTCTTGCCAGAAGGCAATGTTCTTCCTCGTAGAACATATGAGGCTAAACAATGATAGGATTCATGCTTGCCCAAATAATTGTATCCTATATCGAAAGGAGTATGCTGAGTTTAATGAATGTCCAAAGTGTGGTTTAGAACGCTACAAGAATTACAAATCTCCGGCCCAGGTCATGTGGTACTTTCCATTAATACCCAGACTTCAGAGATTGTATGTTAGTGTAGAAGATTCTAAATATTTGACATGGCATCACGATGGGAGAGTTAAAGATGGGATGTTGAGACACCCTGCCGATTCACCTCAATGGAAGACATTTGACGATCTACATAAGGATTTCGGGAAAGAACCAAGAAATCTTCGGCTAGCACTTTCAACAGATGGAATGAATCCCCACGGTCTTCAGAGTAGTTCTCATAGTACATGGCCTGTGATTCTAATGATCTATAATTTGGCACCGTGGCTTTGCATGAAGCGCAAATATATGATGATGTCTATTTTAATATCCGGTCCTATACAACCTGGTAATGACATTGATGTATATTTAGCACCTTTAATTGAGGACTTAAAGTTACTTTGGGAAGAGGGAATTGAAGTATATGATGGATATAGAAAAGATCAATTTCGATTGAAGGCCATGCTTTTTGGAACAATAAGCGATTTTCCCGCTTATAGCAATCTTTCTGGTTATAGTGTGAAAGGCTATTTTGCGTGTCCTTTGTGTGGTGAGAAGACCGATCATATCCGATTGAAACACTGTAAGAAGTGTGTTTATATGGGGCATAGGCGGTGGTTGCCCTCAAACCATCGATACAGAAATATGCCGTTGGCTTTCAACGGTGAAGTGGAAGAACGAAGTGCTCCTCCTCTACTATCAGGTGATGAAGTGTTTAAAGAGGTTGAAAATCTAAACATACAGTTTGGTAAGACATTTGCAAAGGATGTTCCTACTAAGGGTTGGAAAAAGAGTTCAATCTTCTTTGAAATGAGTTATTGGAAGGACCTGTATGTTAGACATTTTGTCGATCTCATGCATGTGCAAAAAATGTTTTTGAAAGCCTGATTGGTAATATGCTTGGAGTCCCCGGTAAAACTAAAGATGGCCATAATGCAAGGATGGATTCGGAGGAGATGGGAATAAGGGATGAACTACATCCGATTAATAAACCTGGAAAATCAACACCCTATTTACCTCCTGCTGCCCATACTCTTTCTCAGAATGAGAAAAAAGTGTTGCTACAAACTCTTCAGTCTATCAAGGTGCCAGAAGGATACTCTTCCAACATCAAGAGTCTTGTATCTTTGAGTGACTTGAAATTAAAGGGTTTGAAATCACATGACTGCCATGTCATCATGGAGAATTTTCTTCCAATCGCTATACGTTCCATTTTGCCAGAAAAGGTACGGATAACGATCACAAAGTTGTGTTGGTTCTTTAAATCGATGAGTAGCAATGTCATTGATCCAAGAAGGTTATCGTATCTAGAACGACAAATTGTTGAGACACTTTGTGAGGTCGAGATGTATTTTTCACCTTCCTTCTTCGACATCATGGTTCATTTAACTGTACACCTTATTTATGAGACTAGGATGTGTATTGATGAATTATTCAAGATACTAGAAATAAATGAGTCTGGCATATACTTAAAAATTTGATAATTCTGCAAAATAAATCAATTATGGACACCATATGTATTGATTAAATATGGTCATCGGTGACATCAAATATAGTTTAAAACAAAGTTTTTATTAGACTGTCTACTGTGATTTAGCTAAGAAACTAAAAAAATGGACACAGAGTAGTAAAAATACAACAAAGAATATGCAACAAAATTGGTAGTACAAAAATGGTGTTGTATACTAGAGCCAGAAGTATTGGAAAAACCGATGATTAATTGACTGGTTTTGTTAGGCAAGAATCACAATGTTTCCTTTGTCCTCCAACAAAGTTGAATCAATACCAATATTTAAGATGAATTTGTTTGTCTCTATTAAATCTGGTCTGCATCTTTTGATCATTTTTTCAATTAAGTACATTTGTGATAAAACAGAAGCTACACTCCATCAAGCAAATTATTATCAGCATTCACTAAGAATGCCAGCTTGGAAAAATGTTTGAACTAATGCAGCACTAAAAATGTCAGCCCGAATATATTGATTCCATCTTCTCCAAAGTATGGCAGGATGTAAAAAAATGACAACATTAAAGTAACTTAATGAATGCTAGGCATGATTTAGTACACCAGGGGGAGGGGCAGAAGCATATCCAGCACTTGGTTGGTAGGAATGTTGAGCCGCTGCTTCACTTTAGATGAAATTGACAAGTGATCAAACCAAATGCATCACTATTGTTCATCCCTCATTACTCCATTGTTCATCCCAACTTAATCTACAAAACAGAAGCTGAATCAAATCAGTACCTGATTAGTTCCTATGTGCCATATCATTTCAAAATAGCTATGTTTTAGTTCCTCACTACTAGAAATTTGTTAATAGACATCACGCCTTTAACATTAGTCAGTAATGCCACCGATGTCTTTGTATTTTAAGACTTCGCTTGAAATAAAACCGATGTCTTTATGTTTTAAGACATCACTTTCAAGAAGAACCGATGTCTTAAATAAGCTAAAAAAAAAAAATTAATCCCGCGTGTATCCCAAATAGTTTCCCCCTTAGAATATTTCCCCCAATTTGTTAAAATGTTTCCCCCCAATCTGATAAATTGGTTCCCCCTTAGCCAAATTTTGATTTCCCCCCTTAGTTATAAAACATACTCCTTCCTTCAAATAAATTAAATAAAATTGAAAACATAAAAACTTAAAATCAAAATAACTAAATATCACACACTCTGTTCTCTCGCCTCACACACCCACCCCTCCTCTTTCAAGAACCCTAAATCTCACCCCCTGCCTCTCACTCTCTCTTTTCCTCTTTGTGTATGTATGTATATATATATGTATATGTGTGGTAAATTGATGTGAATTTGATTGCAGGATATAAAAGGATGAAGGTTGTTGCTGCATACTTGTTAGCTGTATTGGGTGGTGCCATATCCCCAACTAATGATGATATCAAGAACATTCTTGGTTCAGGTACCATTTTTCTTACTTTCATTTCTAGTCTGCTTAAACATTTTTTTTGTTGTTGATTGTAATGAAATGTTAAAGTTCTTGAATTTTTGACTTTTTGGAATCATGGGTTTGTTGGTTTTGTGGTGTAATTTCTTTTGTTTGAGGATTTTTCGTGTTCTTTAGTGTTATGTTATGTGTTTAGGTAAAAGTTGTTAATTTCTGTATGTTTTTGAATGCTTGTTTTGAAATTACATCTAGTATTCAATATAATTGAAATGGGTTGTATTTGTTTCCCCTCTTTTATTGATTCTATCACTTCAATGTTGAATGGTTATTGTTGTTAGAAATAAAATGGCCATGTTCACCAAAATGCGTAGTAATTTAGTATTCTTGATTCATCAATAGCTAATTATCTAGTTAATGCAAAATGATGTCAAATTTTGAGGCCACTTACTGAATTTGCCCTTGACTGGTTTGAGTGGTAAACCTTTTAACCTTGGATAATTGTGCTTCATAATATGCATCTGTATTGTTTCTTGCGGAGATGGCCATTTACCCTCTGAGGTTAGTTGGCATGTCAAAAATACATTACTTGGCTTTTTTTTTAACTCACCCTGCAATAAAATAATCCAAACTTTTTATATTGCCTTTTCTTTAACATATTTATATTCGTTTGGAAGGTGTATTCATCTCATTATTTATACATAAAACACAAAATGTTTCTGTTTATGGATGTTTTTGCTTGTGCTAAGCATGAATGTTATCTGTGTCAATGTTAGTAACATGACTTGTGTTTGTTATTAAAGTTCTTTAGTTCCACTCATTTTCTACTTACTTATTCTGAACCTTGATTTGATATATGGTTAAATAAAGCTGATAGTGGATTTTTAAATTAAGATATGTAAACTTTTGCTTGATTATCCGAGCCATCAAAGGCGGCTATTACCCTTTCTTGCAAAGACGTCAGTCCTTGTTTATCTTCTCATACCGCCTGTGTTCTGCAAGTTGGATCCTGAACATTGTATTTTTGATTTTGTTACAGATATGCTTTCTGTTTTGCATCGAACTTTTTGGAAATGTTGTACATAAAGAGGACCCCTGAATCCAACAAAATCATCCATGTATATTCCAGTGCATTTAAGGCTACATTGACCTGGCACAATATGACCACACTTCAGGTTGTAACATAATTGTCTTTAAAGTTTATCTATATCAATGCAGCTTCATCTGTTCTCTGCATTGTAATCAGGAATGTCGTGAAGCCATAGGTGGACAAGGTTTAAAGACTGAGAATCGTGTTGGTCAACTGAAAAGTGAGTTTGATGTGCAGTCCACTTTTGAGGGGTATAACAATGTTCTCATGCAACAGGTATACTGACTGTTTTAATAATTATGAATGTCCTTGTAACAAAGGTGGTCTCGTTTGTTACAAGAAAGTTGGCCGAGCTGGATGAGGTGCGTATTGAGGCTCTCGGGTTCATCCAAGACCGTGTTTGACGTTGCTTTTGACTAGAATTTTATTCTCGGATGATGCTGGTTTAAAATTTTCTAGGAATATGTTGGTTGTTTTTGTGGATAATATTGATGTAGTAATCGGATTAAGGTATTGTAGTTTGCTTTTGGTATGAATGTTTTGCAACAGTTTGGAGTAATGGTTATTTGAGCCATTGTATGAATGTTTGGCATATATATGAATGGCTATTTATGTTTTTTTGGGCATCTATTGATCAGTTTCTAAATTTTTTCTGTTTGTAACAATAGCAAAAAAACATCAGTTTTAAATGTAGAACATATATAAAAGCGATGTCTAACAGAAACACACATGTCACAAATATTGCCAGAAACCGATGTCTAATGGTAACTTAAATAGCGAATAAGTATAAAAACCGATGTCTAATATCTTATTACATATCGGTTACCACAAATAAAACCGATGTCTAAAGATAAATTTAACATCATCCAAAACCGATGTCTAAAACAACGTTATACATCAGTTTCGATATAAGACACCGATGTCTAAAACAGACTTAGACATCATTTTACTTCCAAATAATGATGTATATGTCGATTTGTGAGTTGTGTACAACATGTTTATTTGCATCTAGAACCTGTAGTAGCACGGTAGAAATGTCAAGTTCATGCAATTTATGCAAAACTATTGGATATAAACATCATTTTTTGGTTCAAAATCGATGTGTAATAGCTTCCTGGACATCAGTTAAAACCCGATGTCTATGAGATTATACAATAGACATCACCGACAAAGACATCGGTATGGTTTTTTCATAGACATCGGCCAGAAACCGATGTCTATGAGCTTTTTTCTAGTAGTGCCTGTGTGATATTATTATGCACCTGATTAGTGAGTGTTTTTTCTTGTACATACAGATAAAGAAAAAAATTGAGGCTGGCGAAGAGAATCCTGTTGTGTCTAGACTAGATGCATGGGAGTATGCTAGGCAGAACACGGCTGGTGTAGTTGATGATCCTGTTACATTACAAGTTCTTGAGGACGTGGTAATACTTTTCTTTCCATTCCTGTATTGTTATCGATGTCTTGCATTATACTACAATATATAGACATTATGTTTGTGTTATTTTTAATCAGGTCACCATATCAGAGCATTTGGCAGAGCATGAGCTTACTAATATTGGTACTGATGACTTACTTGCTCGGTTAATTCCATTGGAGTATTCGGGACGAGTGAGAGGTATAGGATGGGGGTAACTAAGACCTTTTTGCAGACAGCATCAACTACGAGCAAGTTATCTAAATTAGAAAAAGATGTATCTTATTTGATAAATGAAATCAAAGAGTTAAAAAGCAAGGGCTGCAATGCGGGTATACAATCTGGAGGTTCTAGTCATATGGATAATTTTGACCCGAATGATAAATTAGTTGATGGTCAACTAAATGATCTTGATCATGTTTTAGTTGAAGAGCTTCCTGAGGTATTTACAGTAATCATGAGTATTTACAGTAATCATGATGTACCCTATTTACAGTAATATTCGTTCAAACTTTATAATCTGTCCTTGACAATATTTTTAAAAAAATTCACATTGTAGGGAAAAAATGCTTGCTATTTGTATTTGGATCCTGGTCGTAGATATGTTGGACAGGGGACCTTGCATAATGACCTTAGTGATAGAATACTTCATGGTGTTCCGCTGAAAGATGAATTTGTGAGGGTGCAGTTTGAGGTGGCAGAGAAGTCGGAGTATGATGCACCTCTGCCCAGACCTTGTGATGAGGCCAATACTGTTGGACAAGCTCTTGGATATTTTCTTGCATGGCCACGCAAAAATGTCTCCACCAAACTTGAGGTCCAACGTATTTTCTAAGTTGTTTTTTTATAAATAATTGAAAAAACAAACATGTTAGGATCATCTTATCTAATAGTTAGTTGTTTTTTTATTTTTCTAGACACCTCCAAAAAACATGAACAAGAAAAAAAATAAAAAAAAAGTATGATATAAGCCATGACAAGCTTAAGGATAAAGCGAAGGAGAAAACGGTGGAGTCAGGAGTTGATATATGTTCGAGACAATTAGGTTATCCACTCCAAGAAGATACTTGCCACGATGGAGTTTTAGAGTTTGTTCGCCTTGCTGTTGTGTTTAATCGTGTTACCGATATAGAGGTTGATATGGGGGTACTTTATTGGAATGCCAACCCCTAGAAAGAACATATTCATAAGGAAAATGTTTTGGAGGTATTGGATTCCCAATGGTTAAGTGCATCGAGCATCGTCTTATACATAAGGTAATGAAAATACTCAACAAACTTCACTACTTCGCAAATTAGTTCTAATATATTTTTTCTGACTTGAAGGTATTTGTGTGAGGTATATTTATCCAGAAATCCTAATTTGGCAGCGAAGTTTTCTTTTGTATCACCTCATCTTGTATCTCCCTTCGTAAGTAGCTCTGAAACATCCTTGGCGAAGTGTTTGCTGGGACATATTGACCAAGACCACCTACTTCTTGTGCCCTATAATGTTTCGTAAGACATTTTTTATATGCACATTTAAGTTTCTTAAACTATTAAGGAATTGCTTCTAAAAATATTATAAAATGCAGAAAACATTGGATCTTGGTTGCCATTAATACAAAAACAGAGACGATTTATTATATTGATCCAGCTCAAAAGACCAGCCATGTGGATTACAAGAATGTGAAAGCGCTTATAGAAACGTTAGTGTATTTTTAACATGCTCTCTATATGTTGAATGTATGATACATCTGACCGATAATGTGTTCTTTGACATATGGGTTGTAATCGATTTGCAGGGCTATGAAGACTTTTCGAACTCACAATAAGAAGTACTACACAATGACTACATTTCCTGTTTTCAAAAGGACAAATGTGCAGGTGATCATATTTCTTTTTTTTTTTCTTTCATTTGTGGACCTTAGCACAGGAAGTGAGACAACAAAAATTACAATACCTCCAAAACATTACAAAATATATAAAATTACAACAAAAATTACAAAATTGGCAATAAAACTTATTGAAGTTTTCTAGGAACATACAAATATATAAAATGGAAAGATGCACTAAAAACAGAGAGTTTGTGATCCTCAGCTGTGACTTTGTGCAATCTGATAAATAAAGTGTATCTGTTGGTTCTGTTCCGAATTCTGGAATGACGGTCTTTATCGACTTATTTTTACCTCTTGCATGTTGTCCTGCATCTAAAGCTTTTGGGTTTACTTGAATGTACTAATAGAGCAGAGCTACAACTTAGAGTCTTGAATGTGATAACGTACTTCATTTTTCTGAACATAAAAAATTATTTCAGAAATTTAAGATTAGCCAAACAGGCCGAAGATACAATACTCTAGTAGAGTAAGTTGAAGTAAATGCACACTGTATAAAGGCCCTGTTGAGTTGAGCTGTAGAGACATACTTGGGCCGTTCCTGTTTTGTTTCAATCTTCGGCTTGGTGTTTAAGCAACAAAACTGGTTTGTCAAGCTAGCAACATATAACATTTGATAGTTGTTGACTTGTTGGATACTTAGATTGCCTGCTCTTTTGGTAAGACTGATTGTATGTTTTAAAAATTTTATTGCCCCAAGCAAGCGTTGAATGATGGCATCTTTTGTGGATATTATGTTGGATGCTTCATTGAGGACATATTGTCTACCGGTGAAACAAATATGAATGTTAACGTAAGTATATTCCATAATTTTGAAATTACTGCTAGTCTTTAAATTACAGGTGTACTTTTTTATATGATCTTAATTTTAATAACAATTTTGTTGGTGTACAGTTCTCATATTCCTCGGGTTCGAAGTCCTATTCTCGTGACAAAATGATCCGTTTCCAGAAAAATTGGGCAGGCTACTTGTATAATCGGTTTCTCAAGGACAAGTTATTAGTCTAGTTTGAGTTGTATTGTAGTGATCAGTTGTGGTAGCTATCTAAGCAGAAATTTGGAATATTTGACTTGTACGATGATATTAAGACTAATGAAAATCGTACTTTTTTTGAATTAATTTCATTTTTGATTGGGGCGTTTTTATTTTTATTATTGTATTTCCATTTTTGATTGGGGTGTTTCTATTTTTATTATTGTTGATTGGGGTGTTTTTATTTTTATTATTGTATTTGTAACCTTTCTGGAATATTACAATTTAAATAAAATGGGCAAAATAAATTTAAATAAATTATATTCTGAAAAATGGCTTCAATAGCGCTCTTATAAGTGCTGTGTAATTAAGTAGTTACATATGATTTTTTCCACTAGCACAGCGTTTCCTAAGGGGCTATGCAAGGTACAAGACGGTTACTTCCATAGCACTTACAGGTGCGCTATTGAAGTAGTTACTTAGAGAGCGACGGTTACTTCCATAGCACTTATAGATGCGCTATTGAAGTAGTTACTTAGAGAGCGCCGAAATTAAGCGCTATAGAAGCTCGTTGAACTTGCATAGCTCTGACTTCCATAGCGCTTAAAAACGCTATGTAAGCTAAAAAATGAGCGCTATGCAAGCTGATTTCTGTAGTAGTGATTATAATATAATTATTACTAGTTATGAGGATGTATCAAAGATAAATTGTAAATAATATTAATTGAGATAATGTTTAAATAATATTATATACATCTAATTTAAATTTTGGCAAAGTCCACGAAAGAAAAGTAAAATGTTCTTAAATAGCCTTTGATCATGTCCTTTTAAGTAACATCATATTAAATATATAACAACATATTAATATTTATTTGGTCCATATACAATAAAAAATTTAGTCATTTTAAACTAACTTGATAACATTTTTAAAAACATTTCAAAATGATTTATTTAATTTTAGACACTGTACAAAATAATATCGGGTAAAATAATATATTTGAAAAATAATAAATCATATCCCGTTGTAAAATTAACTATGTCATTAAGGTTTTTCAATTTTGGCTGTGAATGAAATACATGTGAGCGTTGAGCATTGAATTAACTTAGAGATAAGTTACAGATAAGTTCAGTTTCTGTAATTTGTCCCAATTCGGTAGGTGGAATCTATGCCCATACGTGTTTGTTGTAAATTCTTAGTGTAGTGACACGTACCTAGTAAGCTGATATAACCATTGTGCATTTCACCTTAAATCAAGGTTTTCATAGACTCTTGTCTGCAGGTTGAGTACCCAAAGTTTATGAAAGAGCCATTCAGATTTAACTATGGTTTATTCAATCAGTTCCCTCGTATCCCGATCAAGGTATTGTTAGCTTTCTAATTATTCACTTTTATTGATATTTTAATTTGTATATCAATTTACTTCTTACTCATATAATTCATTTTGGTGTTTTCCTTGTTTTAAGTGTGAGAGGAAAGGAGACTGAGACTGTAGTAGAAGAAAGGAATGGAAACATTGATCTAAATCTAAGCCTTTCTTTGAATGGGAGATTTGGTGTTGATCCACACAGAAATCATAGAGTAATTGGGTCGTCTTCTCACTCAAACGTCTTGATCCCTCCTGAGAAAAGGAGCACGGTCATTTTTGCTGAAAATGGAGCTAACAAAAGGAGGTCGATTGATTCCATTGGCTCTTCAACAATTTCTTTCATTCCATATCAAACAATTGAAGGTAACATATTTAATTTATCCACTTATTTGTGTTGTTGGTGATATTATTGTGAGTCTTAGCGCATCAAGAAAAATATGTATAGTCATTAACAAAAAAAAAAAAAGAAAGGAAAATATGTATAGCATGTGCATCTATTTTTTTTTCCAATCTGGATAAAAGATGAAAATGGTTATGCTCTAAATCATTTATGCTGATACATTTTTCAGAAATTTATCATAAAACATCAGGCCCGTCTCAAACTTTTTGGGGCCCTGTTCAAGTATTAAAATTAGGATCTAAATATTCTGAAATATTGTCAAATTAAACCAAAATACAAAATTTAAGTAAATTTACTAAAACTGAAGTAACCATGGATTGATTTTAAATGTCTAAATCAACAAAAATTGATGATATAAGGAAGCGTTAATTTCTGAAAAGATAAATATACATAAATATAACATATATATGAAGGAATATAATTTGGAGGCCCTGCGAAGGGGCTTCTTGCACACCCTCTGCCCTGTAAAACATATATTGAGGTTAGTTTTTTCAAAGGAGTAAGTTTTTTAATACACACATATGAGGAGTTCATATTTGATCAGTTGATGATATTGACATTGAAAGTATCGTTTGTGTCTCAGCTGGAAGACACCCCAAACTCCACTTTGATATTACACTGATAATATGCTGTCTTTTCTTTGGTAATTAATTTTCTCATTTAATTTTTATCTCCATAAACAAAAAAATACACAGCCCAGGGATTTCCTGCAAACATTGGGTGTTTACCTGCCAAAAATCGAGGTAAATCTGTCGAAATTGTTGCAGAAAAGATATTATCGAAAGCAATACCTGCCAAGAATGGGAAGGGGGGAGAGTTTAAAAGACTTGCAGACATGCCAAACGTTTTTACTACAATATCTGGCAGAAAGCTTAAAGGGTATCTCTCCAAGTACGGCGAGGAGGAAGTATGTATCCTTTGTGCCTGTCATGCTTATTCCCTGAGTCCAGCTGAGTTCATCAAACATGCGGGTGGTGGTGATGTTGCCATTCCAGAGAGATTCATCAAGATCATGAATCCTGTGGGTGATGGTGAAGTGGTTAATCCTTAATTAAGCAAATCATGTATGAGTCTGTTGAACTCTTTTAATAGGTGTTTCATATATATTTCTATTATTACATGCTGGTCATGATGATCAAAGTATGTTATTTGTGACTTAAGTGTTGGGATGCTTTGATGTAGTTTGTCACTTTTAAGTGTTGGGTTTTAGTGTCATGTTATGATGATCTTATGTAATGTGTATTTGTGTTATGAATACCTTTGTGTCTCCTCATTTTTGCTCAGTAGAATATTGTTCTGTACTTTATCGGCATGCTTTTGATTTTGGAACAAGTAGTAATACAATTTATTATAATATCAGGAAATGCGATATTTTAGCTTGATTTATGAAAAAAAAATTCAAAATTTAAGAATTTTAGTATGTTGACAAAGAGTTTCAAATCTAGAATATAAAATGACACCCACTATTTATCTTTTTTTCTATAAATATATATTACAATCTTAACTTTGACTATCACTACAAGAAAAACGACCTTTTCCTACCGTCAAATCGGTAGGAAAAGGCCCAAAATCGGTAGGAAATGTCGCATTTCCTACCGGCCCCGTGCGGTAGGAAATGCTTAAGTGGGAAATGACTTTGGTAGGAAATGATATTGACCGGGTCAACGTGGGTCCCACATGATGATGTGGCATGCCACATGGCGGGGACCCACATGCCAACTTGGACGATGATGTGGCGACATGTCAGATGCCATGTCATATGACACGTGGGCGGACCCCGCACACGTCATCAGCCACGTCAGTTGCTGACGTGGAAATTGTAGCAAGTGCAGAGCCATTTCCTACCGACCACTTTTGCACACTTCGGTAGGAATTGTTCCAGACACCTTGTAAAATGGCATTTCCTACCGCTATTCATTATTTCCTACCGTTCTTATGAATGCGGTAGGAAATGTTTTGAAGACGGTAGGAAATACTAGGTTTCGAATTGTAATAACGGTGGGAAATGGCTTGAAGGCGGTAGGAAATACTGGGCAAATTTTTTAAAACTAAATGTTCTTCATTGATTCAAAAGCATACACATTGCATAACAAAATAAATATCTAATTCACAAGCATACAACCAAAACCAAAAATCAAACATCTATCATAAATCGTAATCCGCCTTCATCACCATAAAATTAACAAATTAAAGTTACATCTATAAAATATTTGTACAAATTACTAAAATACAACCATTACAACAAAGCAAAATAAAAATTTAAAAACCTAAACTAATCACTCTTGAAGTGGTCATCATAATTGTCTTTGTCATTGCCTTCAACATCGCCTTCATCCGAATAGTTCTCTTTAGCCTTCTTCCGAAAAGTTCTTTTAATTTGTATCAAGTCCTAACAATTTACATAAAAAACGGAACAAAAAATTATACATATATACATACACAAATGAAAGTTAATGAGCTCAAATAGCAAACAAAATGAAAGTTTGAACTAATCAAATTGAAGAATACTATATGTAATTCAAACATACAAATATTATTCAAATTGAACTAACACAAACACACACATATTATATGTAAATCAAATGGATATATAAAAGAGGGTAAAGATTTGTACCTAAATAATGGTGATGAAGATGAAAATCGAGATGAAAAAAATGAAAAGAGTTGATAAGAATATTAAAAGATGGAGAGGTGGAGAAGAGAGTTGAAGTGAAGGGGAATGAAGAAAGTTATTGTTTTATAAATCTGAATTACACATTTCCTACCGCACTTCTATATTTCCTACCAATTTGCGGTAGGAAATGACTTTGGGCGCCATTTTGAATTTTGATTTGGGCGCTCATTTCGAATTTTTGGTTTAGGCGGTCATTTTAATTTTTTCGTGAATTATCATTTCCTACCGACTTGCGGTAGGAAATGACTCTGGGCGCCATTTTTGAATTTTAATTTGGGCGCTCATTTCGAATTTTTGGTTTAGGCGCTCATTTTGAATTTTTCGTGAATTATCATTTCCTACCGCATGATACCATTTCCTACCGTAAACCGATAGGAAATGGAAAAAAAATGAAAAATGAGACAGCGAGGATTCGAACCCACATCTCTAGCGAAATTTGTACTACCTCCAACCATTATGCTAAGGTGTTTTTTGTGTTTTAATGTTTCTCTAAAATTATATTACTACAATACCTTGTTTATCACTTTTTCATTAAAAAGTCCTTACAAATGAACTTTAAAAATCACAATTTTTTGCAAATGTCACTAATTCACAGTGATCTTGAATTCTCATGGTTGGATCGTTAAAAAATAGAACTAGAAAAATGGATTAGTACAAATTGTTGTTAAAATAGGGGGTTTTCCTTATAAAATCACGTCAAATGAATTTTAAAAATCACAATTTTTTTCACACATGACTAATTTGCAGTGATAATGAGATCCGTATGGTTAAATCGTTCAAAAACCTTTTTTTCAAAAAATAAAGTCCAACCCTAGTAACCCTAAATATAACCACTAAATTACAACCATAAGTTGTGGAAGCTAAGTTGTTAAAGATGGTGAATAATTTTTTTAAAAAAAATTAATTTGTAAGTGCATAATTTTCTTTAGGAACTACGCGCACTAATATACAATGAGTTTAACAAAATAAATAAAAAAGGTTGAAATTATTTTGTAATAAATAAGGGTTAAAGTCAAATTACTAGTTGACCGTTAAATTAATTAATCAAATAAATTTATTAAATTAATATTTTGGAATAAGATTTAAAAATATTGATTTTGACTCCCATACGATTCAATTGTCGAAATTCTATTTCAAAATTATAGAATCAAGAATCGGGAACGAAAACTAGTTTAGGGGTTAAAATCAAATTACTAGGTGACCTTTAAATTATTTAATCAAATAAATTTATTATCTTTCTTAAAATTTTGGAATAAAATTTAAAAAGATTGATCCTGACTCCCGTACGGTTTGATCGTCGAAATTCTTTTCAAAATAATCGAATCAAGAATCGGGAACGAAAACTTGTTTAGGGATTAAAGTCAAATTACTAGTTAACCGTTTAATTACATAATCAAATAAATTTTAAATTTTTTAAAATTTTAGTATATGATTTAAAAATATTGATCTTGACTTCCGTACGGTTCGATCGTCGAAATTCTATTTCAAAATGATCGAATCAAGAATCGGGAACGAAAATTAGTTTAGGGATTAAAGTCAAATTACTAGTTGACCGTTTAATTACATAATCAAATAAATTTTTAAAATTTTTAAAATTTTAGTATATGATTTAAAAAGATTGATCTTGACTCCCGTATGGTTCATCGTCAAAATTCAATTTCAAAATAATGGAATCAAGAATCAAGAACGAAAACTAGTTTAGAGGTTAAAGTCAAATAACTAGTTGACCTTTAAATTAACTAATCAAATAAATTTATTATTTTTTTAAAATTTTGGAATAACATTTAAAAAGATTGATATTGACTCCCCTACGGCTCGATCGTCGAAATTCTATTTCAAAATAATCGAATCAAGAATCGGGAACGAAAACTAGTTTAGGGGTTAAAGTCAAATTACTAGTTGACCGTTAAATTACCTAATCAAATAAATTTATTATTTTTTTTAAATTTTGGAATAACATTTAAAAAGATTTATATTGACTCCTGTACGGTTCAATCGTCGAAATTATATTTCAAAATAATCAAATCAAGAATCGGGAACGAAAACTAGTTTAGGGGTTAAAGTCAAATTACTAGTTGACCGCTAAATTACCTAATCAAATAAATTTATTATTTTATTAAAATTTTGGAATAACATTTAGAAAGATTGATCTTGAATCCCGTACGGTTCGATCGTTGAAATTCTATTTCAAAATAATCGAATCAAGAATCGGGAACGAAAACTATTTTAGGTGTTAAAGTCAAATTACTAGTTGATCGTTAAATTACCTAATCAAATAAATTTATTATTTTTTAAAAATTTTGGAATAAAATTTAAAAAGATTGATCTTGATTCCCGTACGGTTCAATCGTCAAAATTCTATTTCAAAATAATCGAATCAAGAATCGGGAACGAAAACTAGTTTAGGAATTAAAGTCAAATTACTAGTTGACCGTTAAATTACCTAATCAAATAAATTTATTCTTTTTTAAAATTTTTGGAATAACATTTAAAAAGATTGATCTTGACTCCCGTACGGTTCAATCGTCGAACTATTTCAAAATAATCGAATCAAGAATCGGGAACGAAAACTAGTTTAGGGGTTAAAGTCAAATTAGTAGTTGACCATTAAATTATATAATCAAATGAATTTATTATTTTTTTAAAATTTTGGAATAACATTTAAAAAGAATGATCTTTACTCCCGTACGGTTCGATCGTCGAAATTCTAATTCAAAATAATCGAATCAAGAATCGGGAATAGAAACTAGTTTAGGGGTTAAAGTCAAATTACTAGTTGACCGATTACCTAATCAAATAAATTTATTATTTTTTAAACTTTTTCAATAATATTTAAAAAGATTGATCTTGACTTCCGTACGGTTCGATCGTCGAAATTCTAATTCAAAATAATCGAATCAAGAATCGGAAACAAAAACTAGTTTAGGGGTTAAATTCAAAGTACTAGTTGACGGTTAAATTACATAATCAAATAAATTTATTAGTTTTTTTAAATTTTGGAATAGCATTTAAAAAGATTTATCTTGAATCTCGTATGGTTCGATCGTCGAAATTCTAATTCAAAATAATCGAATCAAGAATCGAAAACGAAAACTAGTTTAGGGGTTAAAGTCAAATTACTAGTTGACCGTTAAATTACTTAATCAAATAAATTTATTATTTTTTTAAAATTTTGGAATAACATTTAAAAAGATTGATCTTGACTCCCGTACGGTTCGATCGTCGAAATTCTATTTCCAAATAATTGAATCAAGAATCGGAAACGAAAACTAGTTTAGGGGTTAAAGTCAAAGTACTAGTTGACCGTTAAATTACCTAACAAATAAATTTATTATATTTTTTAAATTTTGGAATCACATTTAAAATGATTGATCTTGACTCCCGTATGATTCGATCATCAAAATTCTAATTCAAAATAATCGAATCAAGAATAAGAAACGAAAATTAGTTTAGAGGTTAAAGTCAAAGCACTAGTTGACCATTAAATTACCGAATCAAATAAATTTATTATTATTTTAAAATTTTGGAATAACATTTAAAAAGATTGGTCTGGACTCCCGTACGGTTCGATCGTCGAAATTCTAATTTTTATTTTTATTTTTTATGTAATTCACAAACTAGTTAAAAATAGGGTGAAAAATCACAAAAATATAAAATTAGTGAACCTAAACATATCTATTATCTTATATAAACATATCTATTATCTAACATGTATAATCATTTTAAGCATAAATAATAATTCGGTTATCCAACATTTCATATATATATATATATATATATATATATATATATATATATATAAACATTGAATATTAACAAATAAAATTAAAAACTCGACACAACTCATTTCCTACCGCTTGTCGGTAGGAAATGTCAACCTGACACGTCAACCAATTAGAAGCCGCCAAGCTGTCATTTACTGGTGAAAAGACGAGCCATTTCCTACCGCCTTAACGCGGTAGGAAATGCTGAGCATAAAGCGACATTGCCACATGGCACTTGGGACCCACAAGATTCATTTCCTACCGTAGTCGGTAGGAAATAAGTGTCTCATTTCCTACCGAGTTCATTCGGTAGGAAATGGTGTCAATAAAACGACGTCGTACCATTGTGGCCAGCAATTGATGTGGCGTTGTGGGTCCCGTTCAACTCATTTCCTACCGATTTCGGTAGGAAATGTCTACACATTTCCTACCGACTAGTGGTCCGGTAGGAAATAGCCGTTTGACTTGAAAATCGGTAGGAATTGGTCGGTAGGAAATGCGTCGGTAGGAAAAAAATGGTAGGAAAAACCCGTTTTTCTTGTAGTGTATGATTTAACTTATGGAAATTTTTAAAAATTCTTGTATTTCTAAACTTTTCTAAATGTTGAAGAGCTTGTAGGTTGAAAGCATTTCAGGTTGAAAAAAAAATTATAACAAAGATATTTTTGGATAAAATTCTTTAGCATTTGTCTAAGATTTATAATGAACTACGTGCTCACTATTTAACAATCATGAAATTATACATTATAGTTTATGAATGATAAATTTATGTACAATTTTCAATCTATAAGTCAAGTAAAAAAATTGTATTATAGAATTAAAATTTCATAGAGGAATAGATGTTTTCTTTTCATAAGAATCAAATGTGCTTATTCCATATTGAGATATATTCATTTTATCTGTATTGTAAAGCTCAACTTGAAAAAAAAATATCCTTAAGGTCAGGGCCACATATATGCATGCCACTATGTGGTTATGCAAAGTATTGGTGCTTAATTCTTTTTTTTTCTTTTAGATATAGTTGTATTTATTTAATTATCATTAATAGGTTATATATATTATATTATTTATTTTTTACGAAAGAAAATTTTATATTATATTATTATAATTGAAACATTATTCGGTCGAGCTTTTTCTATTTAATTATCCTTACTTAATTATTTTCCATAACTAAAAACTAATCAATTTCATTTCACAAGTAAAACATGTAACTTTTTTTTAACAACCAGGTAAAATATATTATATTATATTATATTTTTCAATTATATTAAAAAAAATAGTTAAATAATATAATAATTACTAATATGTAACGAATTACCTTTTTCAACCAAAACAAGTTACATTTTTTATTTTTTTCAAACTAAAACTCTATTATTTTTTAATATATTACAGACGGTTTTATTTAAATAAAATAATCATATTATATTATAACAACTAATAATTATCTGGTTGCTTTTTACAGTTAAAAACTACCAATCTTTGTATATTTTCAAACTGAAATCCCTATTTTTCTAAAAATATCAGGCACAATATAATTATAATCAAATATATTTTTAAACTAAAATTTCTTATTTTCTAAAAAAAATACTATGAACAGTGTATATATATAATATAAAAATTTTAAAAAGTTTAAAAAATTCGTTGAAATATAAAAAGATTACATAATATTAAAAAAATTCTTAAAAAATATATGAATCAAAAAATAAATTACACCAACATAGTAACATGTATAAGTGAATACATTTTTTTTTAAAAAAAAATAAAAAATTCATGTTTGGGCAATTAAGATATTAAACTATCATTTTTTTTAAGTATTTTACCAATGTCAAAGGTAGCTATTTTTCTACTTCCATTAGTCATAATCTGGTGCGATGGATTTTCATTAGTTTGAGGATTATATGTTATAGCTGCTAACCTTATTCTTCCACCGTTTCGATAAGATAAATAGGGGGAAAATCAGGCACATTATAACTTTTCTACTCTTTCATCATTTTCACAGCATCAGCTTTCTTCAGAACAGTCCGGCAAATAGGTGGTCTGTTGCGACGCTGATCCCTAGAATAATATTGGATATCATAGACAGTTTCGGGATCCGAGGTGGGCACAATGGGCTTGGTTGGTGGTGTTGCAGGAGAAAAAACTCGAAGATCTTTCAGAGTAGGAATTGCAGTTTTGTATTCGGGACTTGCGCATGGTGTTTTAATGTATTTTCTTATAGCTTTAAACATTGATGTCATTCTTGATCATGTCATCGGCTGAAAATTGCCTGAGATTTATGATTCACTAAACTTTTTTAAAAGATTGTAAATTAAGTTTTGATCTCATGTTAACGGATGTTTACCAGGCTAGAAGGACGATAGGGTGGACACGTTGGTTTAGGATCACCAAAGAACCGAAGAAAGAACTTTCATTCTTCGGATGACTAAGGTATAATTTTTTAATTATTTTTTATTCCAAAAGTGTAAAAATATATTAAATTAGTCAAATCTAAGCTACGCTTTAGGTCAAGCTGACGTTTTACCGTAAGCAGATGACTAACCAGCAGAAACACACATTTCATGTTTCTAATTATAATCACACATTATTTCTCTTATTATATCTCTAATTTAAATTTTTAAGAAATTATTTTAAACTTTTTATTAATTCAAAATAAATGTTTTTAAACACAACTCAAATAGATTCTAGTTTATTTATTCATGTTATATTTATTTAATCTACAAAATTATAATATTTGTAGTTATTTTTTAGCTAAACAAAAGGATAATGTTAAATAAAATTGACCACATGCTTACCATTTTCAAAATCGTAAACATTGAATAGACACTGAGTTTAAATTTAATTTATTTCATAAACTGATTCATTTTGGAGTTTAAATTTATTATATTTCATAAATATTGAATACGATGTAATTTGATTAGGTGTATTTATTTGCAAATTCTTATTTATAATTTATCAGTACTTAATTGGACAAATCGAGTGATTATTTTGACAAGAATTATACCATATTTTTGACATGTCTAATAATCTTCTAAATTTCTAATATTATTAATTATTAATTTACATTCATAAATAATGCTTAATTACTAAGTTTTATCATCAATTTGAAACGAGGAAAGAATCACCAAGATGATAAAATCAGTAATTGCCCACATTAACAAAGTGTATTACTAAAATCTCTCATTGATAAACTCAATTTCATACATAACTGCATAAGTTTGATCCAATGTAAATTGGTACGCACGCATCTTGGAAAGAGGGATCTCATACACGAGACAAATTGAGACACCTGTCCAACCCCTCTATTTTTCATAAATCCTAATCCCTAAAAAATAGTCACAATCATAAAAATTTGTTCTACATTATTCTAGCATACCACCAATTTCGTTTTGTTACGAAAGTACAAGAAGGAGGGACATAATTTTTCGTTTGTGAAGGACAAACGAATACCAAACAACATACACATACACATATTGGGGTTCTCGAGTTTTTATCGATACATACATCGAGAAAAACCTGTAGTGACAAGGTTTAAATAAATTGGTGAGGTCACACGCGGCAGGAAAAGTATGGACAAAGAACAAATTGATGACTTCAAAAAAATGGTAAAAGAAATAATCTTAAACAAGACGGAGCCCGCGGAACTACCAATAGCAATAGCAGGAAGTAAATAAAAAAATGAGGAAAAAAATCGCAAAGCAGCAAGGAGGAATGCAATTAACAGGAACTGAAAAAAAGACTACGCATCAGGAAAATTCACAATCGAATGGAAACGCAAAATAAAGATAACACTTTTATCTTTTAAATTTATTTTTGCAAATTTAATATAATGTCATGCATGCATAAAATCGTGTTTTTTAAATATTTTTAAGAAAAAATATTTATTATTTACCGTGCAAGCTATATTTTTATGCTTGTAAAATAATTACGACTTGAAATTATGGTACGAGACATTTGTTTTGATGATTTTTGGATATTTTACAATCTCGAACGAGCTGCATACTTTGAAGAAAAAAAAATATATGTGATACGCATAATTTTGAAGAAAATTCTTACAAAAAAAGCATTATTTGTAAAGAAATTAATTATCGCGACATTCTTAAAAGAGCATATTTATTATTATATTTGGATTTTAAAATATTTTTCTTATATTGTCACGATAATACATATATGTCAAAATATTTCAAACTTGCGAACTGAAATTGTCAATTAGGGTAGCATGGACAAGCTATAAATTCCGTAATACTACTCGCTTGAGTAAAGTGTAGCACCCTCTGAAGACCCATGACCAGATCTCTCAAGATTGCATGGGTGGATGCATCCCTATGCATGATATCTTTAAGACCTCATAGCACAATCAGCGAGTTCGCCAGGATTACATCTCCATCTCTTATTGAAGACCCCTCCACACATCCTTATGTGGTTGTATCAAACACTTGAATAGCGTGTACGTCAATTCGGGATATATACAAACGTCAAGATCTTAACTTGACAATAAGGATCGTAATGTATTTCAAATAAATTATTCATGCTCACACATTTGAAAATCTTGGCAAACATATATATTATATTGATCATCGCATAATGTCACACTTGCATCAGCATACAATTTACGAGCATTGCAGTGCTCCGTATGTTTTACTAATCTTCTATTTTCATCTATTTTAGTGATCGAAGAAATTTGGAAGCATGAAGATGCTTAGTTCTCTGCTACAGAAAGCTACACTAAAGAACTTGGGGCTAGTTGTTATGCCATATTTTTTGCATGTCTAATAATCTTTCAAATTTCTAATATTATTAATTATTAATTCAGATTAATAATTATTGCTTAATTTAATAAGTTTTATCCTCTTTCTGAAAAAAGGAAAGAATCAATCTCAAACAATCGGTAACGGAATATATATCCAAATGATATTCCTCAAATTCGGAACATATCACAATGCCAAGATTAAATCAGATTAAATCAGTAATTGCCCACATTAACATAGTTTATCCCAAAAGTCTCTCACGGATAGACACAGTTTCACAGAATTACGTAGACTTGATCCAATATAAATTGGTACATAGGCATCTTGGAAAGAGAAATCCGATACACGAGACAAATCGAGGTACCTCCAAGTCCAACCCCTCTCTTTTTCATAAATCCTAATCCCTAAAAACAGCCACATTCATATCTATTATTCTAGCACACCTCTGACTTCGTATTGTTACGAAATTCTTCCAACAATAACAAGAAAAAATGGGTAGTGGAAATATATATATATATATATATATATATATATATATAGGTAAAACACGGCTTTAAAAGTTATTTTTTATTTCTGAAAATCGGTAAAATGTTGTATGACAAACATTAAAATTAATTTTTTTGAAAAGTGCTTTTACCTGAAAAATGCTTTTTACATAAGCATGTCCTTGCTTTCAAAAGTTGTTTCTCAGTTTTTGCAGAAAATTTTAACATCAAATCTTTCCAAAAATATTATTTTTTATAAATTAATCCCAAAATATGCATATATCAAAATATTACCAAACATTTATGTTTGTAAAGCACTTTTTATTAAGTTTTTAACAATAGTTCCAAATAGAACTTTAATCCATCTTCACAAGATATAAAAAAAATTATAATTAAAAATACTCCTTCCCTTCTATTCTAACTAATTTTGACACCTAACTGAGTGGTCAAAATAATAATTTTAATACTTATATTATATACTTGTTTCAAATTTAAACTTTGCTTTGAAAAATTTAAACTTTGTTTGAATTATAATTTTTACCTTTTCACGATCTAATTTTTCAGAAATTAATTAAAATAAAAAATGTATTATAAATTATTGTTAATGAAACTATTTGCAACCTTGAACAAGAGTTTCGATTCTTTAGTGGAATAAAAATAAATATTTAACAAGTGTTGAGATATAAAAAGTTCTGCATTGAATCAATCTTTATTTCAATATTTTTATCATTACTTTGCTATTGTTTTGCTCTAATATGATTAAGTTTAGTATTAATATTATTTGTCAAACTATATATTGAAATACATAAAAAAATTGTGATAATATTCCAAATATATAAGTAAAGTCCAAACGCTACATTTATAAACTAAATAATATAAAATTTAGATAATTAAATTGAAATCAAAGATGTTATTTTTAAGAGAAAAAATCAAATAATTAAAAATTTACATAAAAATTGCACATGCATACAATCCATGTTAATAAGATGTGTACAAGCCTCTAAAGGTAGTTTATAAATAAATATTTATAATATAGTTATTACTAGTCATAATGCAGGATGAATCAAAAATAAATTAGAAATATTAATAATGAATATAATGTGAAATATTATCGTAAACATTTAATTTGAAAAATTGACAAGAGTTAAAAGAAAATTGATTTAATCAATGAAAAAAATTAAAATGTTTTGAAACCCATGTTCAAGTAACAAATTAAATATAAATTTGATAAATACATAATAGATTTTTTATAACTAGATAATATTTTAAAAATGATTTATTCAATTTTAAACAATAAACAAAATAAATATCTTTAACATGGTAAAATAATAAATTTAAAAAGATTATATTTCATAACCGTAACAAACGTTACAAAAATAATAATGTCATTGATTGTATTTGGATTAATGTGAGCTAGCCTTGGGCGTGATTTAACTTAGAGATCAGTTAGAGATTTAACTTACAAATCAGTTAGAGATAAGTTCAATAATTTGTCTCAACGCATTATTGTGTGCCAATACGTGTCCCTTGTGAATTCTTAGCGTTGACACATACCTAGTAAGCTGACATACATTCAACTTAAATCGAGGTTCACATAGACTCTTTAGAACAGCAGGAATTTGAGGTTTGAGGTTTTTATAGACTCTTTAGAATAACAGTCTCCAGGTTAAGTACCCAAAGTTAATAAAAGAGCTATTTAAATTTAACTATGGTTTATTCAATCAATTCCCCCGTATCCCGTCAAGGTATTGTTAACTTTCTATTAAACACTTCTGTTACTATATTGATTTGTATAACAATATTAAACTTAGAGATCAGTTAGAGATAAGTTCAGTAATTTGTCTCAACTCATTACTATGTGCCAATACGTGTTCCTTGTGAATTCTTAGCGTAGTGACACATACCTAGTAAGCTGACATACATTCAACTTAAATCGAGGTTCTCATAGACTCTTTAGAACATCAGGAATTTGAGATTCTCATAGACTCTTTAGAATAACAGTCTCAAGGTTGAGTACCCAAAGTTAATAAAAGAGCTATTTAAATTTAACTATGGTTTATTCAATCAATTCCCGCGTATCCCCGTCAAGGTATTGTTAACTTTCTATTAAACACTTCTGTTACTATATTGATTTGTATATCAATTTACTTTCTTACTCATAAAATTTATATCGGTGTTTTTCTTGTTCAAGTGTGAGAGGAAAGGAGACCATAGCTGAAGAAACTAAAGGAAACATTGATCTAAATCTAAGCCTTTCTTTGAATGGGAGATTTGGTGTTGATCCACACAGAAATCATAAAGTAATTGGGTCATCTTCTCACTCAAACGTCTTAATCCCTCCTGACAAAAGAAGCACGGACATTTTTGCTGAAAATGGAGCTGATTTAAGGATGGGGCCTTCCCTTCCATCAGGGACAAAGGTGAAAAAAATGGGAATGCAAAGAAAAGAGTTATAGTTATTGGCTCTTATGGATGCTAACAAGAGGAGGTCACTTGTTTCCGGTGGCTCTTCAACTATTTCTTTCGTTCCAAAAATTCAGACCATTGAAGGAAACAATGCTTTCCTTTTCACATATGTTTGTTATATATTTGTGAGGCTTAGCGCATCAAAAAAAATAGCATGTGCATCTAGTTTTTTTTCGCATCTGGATAAAAGATGAAAATGATTATGCTCATAATCATTTATGCTGGTACATTTTGCAGAAATTTATCATAAATCATAAAAAATATATTGAAGTTAGTTTTTTCAAAGGAGTAAGTTTTTTAATACACACATATAAGGAGTTCATATTTGATCAGTTGATTGACAGTGAAAGTATCGTCTGTGTCTCAATTGGAAGACACCCCAAACTCCACTTTGATATTACACTCATAATATGCTGTCTTTTCTTTGGTAATTAATTTTCTCATTTTGTATCTCCACGAACAAAAAAATACAGGCCAGGGATTTCCTGAAAACATTGGGTGTTCAGCAGCCAAAAATCGAGGTAAATCTGTCGAAACTGTGGCAGGAAAGATATTATCGAAAGAAATACCTGCAAAGCAACGGAAGGGGGGGAGAGTTTAAAAGACTTGAAGACATACCAAACGTTTTTACTACAATACCTGGCCGAAATTTTAAAGGGTATCTCTCCAAGTACGGCGAGGAGGAAGTATGTATCCTTTGTGCCTGTCATGCTTATTCCCTGAGTCCAGCTGAGTTCATCAAACATGCAGGTGGTGGTGATGTTGCCATTCCAGAGAGATTCATCAAGATCAAGATGTTGGAAACGTGTATGTATATATAAGAAGAAATTACAATTTCTTTCTTTCTCTCACAAGAGCTTCGGCTCTTTCTTTCTATCTCTTTTCTCTCTTACACTCCAGTGTGTTTTTTTCCTCTTGGTGTGTTTTTATTACAACAAACAAATGCCTTATTTATAGGCTACAAAAAACATGTGTACATCATGGCTTACATAGACAAGCCTACATTCTATGACTATCTTATTCAACTATGGCTGCACCACCCATGTAGCCTACCAAGACAACTGCCACCTTCTTTGAATGCCCACCTTATTTGACCACCTTAGGAGAGTTTGATTCTAACACTCCCCCTCAAACTCGACTTTGCATTCCGATCTTCTCTTTCATTTTTTGAAACACATCTAGCATCAATGGCTTCGTAAATATATCCGCTAAATTTTCTTCAGTCCTGCAGTGCACCAACTCCACAATTATGTCATTCACCTGCTCTCGTATGAAATGATATTTGATGTTGATGTGCTTGCTTCGACTGTGTGACACCGGATTATTTGCAAGTGAGAAAGCAGATTTGTTATCCCCGTATATAGTAACCGGATCCTCCTTTCCGAGATTTAACTCGCCCAATATGTAGCCTAGCCACATAGCTTGACATGCGCACGCTGTTGCTGCCATATACTCCGTCTCACATGTTGACAGAGCTAATGTCTGTTGCTTTTTTGATGACCATGAAAATATCGCTGAACCGATATGAAAAGCATATCCTGAAGTACTTTTCCCGTCATCCAAGTCACCACCATAATCACTGTCTGAGTAGCCAACTAATTTTGAATTTTGAAAATGCGTGTAGAAAAGACCATGATTAAGTGTACCTTTTATGTACCTCAAAATTCTTTTAGCTGCCATGAAGTGATCTTGCTTCGGCTTCTCCATGTACCTACTAACCAGTCCAACTGCATACATGATATCTGGACGAGTGAAAGTTAGGTACTTCAGACTTCCAACGAAACTTTTGAACAACGTCGGATTTACCGACTCTCTCCTTGAATCATTTCTGAGCTTTATGCTCGTTTCTACGGGCGTGCTCACTGGCTTGCATTCATTCATTCTGAACTTGCTTAAAATCTGCTCGGCATATTTTTTCTGAGATATAAAAATCCCATTTTTGCTTTGCTTCACCACGACTCCAAGAAAGTATGACATTTGACCAATATCTGTCATCTCAAATTCATTAGTCATAACTTTCTTAAAATACTCGAATATACCAGGATTGTTTCCGGTAAAGATCATGTCATCCACGTACAAGCACACGATCATAATATCTCCCCCTGAATTTGTTTGGGTGTCTTTTAACAAAACCATTCTTCTGAAAGTATTCATCAACCCTTGTATTCCATGCTCGCGGAGCTTGCTTCAAACCATACAAGGCTTTCTTCAGTCTGTAGACTTTATTTTCCTTGCCTTTCTGAACATATCCAGGTGGTTGCTCGATGTAGACTTCTTCTTCAAGATAACCATTCAGGAATGCTGACTTCACATCCATTTGATAAATCTTCCATTGATTCTGAGCTGCAATTGATGTAAGAAGTCTGATGGTATCAACTCTTGCAACTGGAGCAAATAACTCATCATAATCAATGCCATGTCTCTGCTTGTAGCCTTTAGCCACCAACCTTGCCTTGTGCTTCTCCACTTTGCCATCTTGATTTGTCTTGGTCTTATAGACCCATTTGACACCAATTGCTTTGTGTCCTTCTGGAAGACTTGTAAGATCCCAAGTATCATTCTTCTTAATAGCACCAATTTCTTCATCCATGGCCTTGTTCCATTTGCTTTCTTCAGAAGCTTCCTCAAATGTCACTGGATCACATTCAACCATCAAACAAAATAAAGAATAATCAAAGGATGTCTGTACCGGACTTGTTGCTTCATAGATATCATCCAGATTCCACATTTTTATTGGTGCTCCCCCTGTACTGCTACTACTGCTTCCTGAACTCGATGGTGTCGAGGCAGGAGTTTGTTGATTTGGACTTTGGGGAGGAGTTGGATCATCATCACCACTATCTTCTATGTTGGAGTCATCACCGTCATCATCATCATCATTAAAGAATAAGCCTGCAACTTTTCTTTCTTCCTCGCTCCATCTCCAATAATCAGATTCATCGAACTCAACATCTCGAGAAATGATTAATTTCTTCGTGAGGGGATTATAGAGTCTGTACGCCTTGCTTCTTTTATCATATCCGGAAAAGATGCACTTTTCACTTTTATCATCCAGCTTGATCGGGAACATGTGCATATGCAATGCACCCAAAAATTCTGAGATGTCCTACTGATGGTTTGCTTCCACTCCACGCTTCATTTGGAGTTTTGTTTCTAACACTTTTTGTTGGACAGCGATTCAACAAATAAACTGCACATAGAACGGTTTCAGCCCAGAAAGTCCTCGGCATATGCTTTGCTTTCACCATGCTCCTTACTATGTCTAGAATGGTGCGATTCTTCCTCTCTCCAACACCATTTTGCTGTGGAGTATATGCCGTTGTCAACTGATGATTTATTCCATGTACTCTGCAAAAATTTCTGAACAAGTTTGAAGTGTACTCGCCTCCTCTATCTGATCGAAGTACTTTCAAATAATGGCCACTTTGCTTTTCTGCCATAGCTTTGAACTCCTTGAATTTATCAAGAGCCTCCGCTTTTTCTTACAAGATATATACCCAACTTTTCCTACTAAAATCATCAATAAATGTTAGGTAATACCTGTTACCTCCATGGACCAGCAATATCTATGTGAACTATCTCCAGTGGCCTTCTAGCTCGCCATGATTTTCCAACTGGAAAGCTTTGTCGATGTTGCTTTCCTTTAACACAAACTGGAAAGCTTAATGACCGACTCTAAGCACTTCTGTACCTTTATCTGCATATCCAGAGTGAATAGACGATTCTTTGACATCTCCACATTCGCAATTATCCTGCATCTGAATATTGTATCCCTTTTCCACAAGCACTAGTACAGAAATGTCTTTTAGCGTCGCACTTTAGGCGTCGGTTATATAGAGAACCGTGGCCTATACATACTTTAGGCGTCGGTTGCTGGCTTAACCGACACTTAAGGTCATTTGTGTTGGACCTTTTGCGTCGGTCATGAAACAACCGACGCCTAAAATTGACCCTTTAGCGTCGGTCTTTACACAACCAATGCCTAAAACCTACCTTTAGCGTCGGTCATAAATAACCGACGCATAAAACAGACCCTTTAGCGTCGGTCATTACTCAACCGATGCCTAAAACTGACCCTTTAGCGTCGGTCTTTACTCAACCGACGCCTAAAATCAACCCTTTAGCATCGGTCAGAAACAACCGACGCCTAAAACTGACCACTTATAAAATATTTTTTTATTTATCTATTTATACTAGATAAATAAAATTTTAAAACAATTATTAGTTACTTTTAAAAAAAAACAATATATCACATTCGATTCAATTTTGGTTCGTGTTCCAATTCCAACTGAGCTTTATGTTTGGCTCTCCAGAAACATATACACACACAAATATATATCTCAAAATTCAAAGAAGGTAGAAGCTTCTTTCTCAGATTGGGGCAAATCCTGACATAGCTAGCTCAAATTGCAATGGCTAAGCGAGAGATGTCAAGCACTTTAAAGAACTTGAAGGTAAAATAAAAAACGCATCTTGCATATTCTTGATTTTTAATCTTTCCATCATGATTTTTGTGTTAAAATTCGAAGTGGGTTTGGAGACTTTGGATTGAGAATGGATCTTTTTGGCTCAATTTGTGAAAATTCTTGCTTTTGTCTGCAGTTTATGCAAAGGGCTACTCAGAGAGAGGAGATAGCTAAGAAAGTAGAGGAGGAAGTGGTTGTGGTTCCTGATGGGAACTTTCCAGCTTCGAGCATTCCCCGAAAATGGTACTAAATCAATTTCTCTCCTTTTTTTAGTTGTTTCGATTTGAATGTTTGTTGTACTGCAATTACTGTGTTGCCTATTACTAGCATTGTAGATATTAGGTAAAGAAACTGAATTAAAACTTAAAGAAAAGGAAATTAAACTTGGTGTATTGTTAAAGGCACGCCTGTTTGAGAGGTGCGCTAACCTTGCCTAGGTTGCCTGAGGCGAGTTTTAAAAATTCATTTGATTTTTTTTTAATTTAAATTTAAGTGTAACGTATACCAAAATCTAATAACCTGATCTTCTAACAACAGTCTATATTATTCTTGAAATTCTCGGTGTTTACAAGTAGCCATTTTCACGAGCTTCCTGTTTGTATACTTAAAACTTTCTGAAGTCATTAACTTCTGATCCTAATGAGGGATAAATGCAATCTCTAGGTGGCTCCATTAAGCGCCGCTGTTATTGTCACCAGTCCCCAGAAGCTATCATTTATTGATGTTGCTAAAGGAGTTCGGATGTTTTCTAAGCTTAAGGTTTGTATGTATAACACCTACGTTTTTCTTTAAGTGGACCTGTAGTGACAACACAACTTTATCGAAGTCAAGATGAGTGGAATATTATTCTGAATTACCAGAAATACACAACAGAAGTATCTTGTCATTGTATACTAAATACTCTCCTTGTGCTTGGATCTAAAGGTCCCATGCATCGCAGTAGTTGAGAACATGTGCCACTTTGATGCTGATGGAAAACGATTTTACCCATTTGGAAGAGGATCAGGATCTCAGGCAAGATATGTTACATTGTCTCTTTTATTACATTATTTATATCACTTTTTCAGATGGACTAAAGGTTTATAACGATTCTTAAGTGATTTGCAGAACTGAAAACTATAGATATATTCAGGAGCTCGGTAGACTCTAGTCTTGTGCCAGAAGGTATGTCTATTCTCATGTCTTAATGCCAGAAGGTATTTTGACTTTCTTATATGCAAGTATATTGTTGTTCTGATTGTTTGAAATCACATTTTTGGAGAATTGCAACTGAATTGTTTGTTTTACAGTTAGACAATAAGCATGAGGACAGGGATCAAGTCGTTATCCTTTTCCAGGACATGCTTGAGGTTGTGACGAGAGATATAATGATGGAAGACGAAGATCATATATCCAGGTAATTAGTTTTTACATGTTATGTTGGTGTTTTGTTTTAGTTTAGATACTATATCTAATGCTATCAACATGTGTAGTTTGGTAGATTCGATTCATGGTGAATCAGGACAGGAGGGGATAACCCCCCTTGATCAGCAACATCAATTATTTGCATCTGCTGGAGCAATAAAATTTCCAACCAGGCAATCAGAGGCTTGGAAAGAAAAGGTATATTTGACTTCGAACTTGGTATGCATTGTTGTACTTTTAGTTTTTATGATATACTAATGTTGTTTTATTGTCGGCTTTAAACAGATAAAGGGATTATATCTTTTACTTACAGTAAAGGAATCCGCAATGGATGTACCATCAAACTTAGAAGCTAGAAGGTGCATATCCTTTTTCTCCAATTCACTATTTATGGACATGCCTTCAGCACCTAAAGTTCGGAATATGCTATCTTTCTCGTGAGTCTTTTTATTTTTATTTTTTCATTGTATAATTTATTATATTATTAATTTAGTGCTTCACTTGCTTATATTGTTAGTTGTTTCTGGTTAAGTTAGTAGAAATCGACTCAATTTTATTTATCAGCATATAGATCATGTAGGTGACAAGTCTTGTATGTACAGACTACCAGTAAGAGAGTTAAATAAACTCTTAGGTGAAACTATAACTTAGTTATCTTTCTCGTTAGAGAATGTTGAACTGCCTATTTAGTTTTCTAAATCTTTCTACATTGTTCCTTAGAACAGATGTTTTAGATAGTCCTTAACTTATGAACATAAAATTATTGAACTGATTTGGACAAAATGTAATGGGGGATCTTACGTCATTCTACACATCACTTATACACAAGGCAGTTATGCACTTTAAAGATGAAATCAATACATGAGTCATGACTTTACTTAAAATTGAAAACTGACTTTATATTTGCCTGATTGATGTAAACAAAGAAAGATTATAAGCAGGGGCAGAGCCATCTATCCCCAGAGAATGCCATTGCGCACTCTGGAATTTGGTAAAGTGGTTTGTATATCTATGTTGCTGTGTTGGTACAAAGTGTGATGTTTTCGTGAGGGAAATGGGGTGGATTCAATTAGTGACCAAAACATGTTCTCTTTTGCTAATCAGTAGTATATGTTTATTCTAATATGATGTACCCTAATATGTTTGCTTATTACTCAATGTATTACAGCGTGCTTGGTTCTCATTCCTTGGATCTCATTCCTGACTTGGCACTTGATTAACCACTGGAACTGGAGTTTGATAAAATGACTTTGTTGTAGGACGTGACAGACACATTAGCAATGCCGTTTTCAGTGTTTATGTTTTTATGTGTTATGATCTATTTTAGTTTGTGAAATTAAATTATTTTGTGAATTGAAATATTGTTGGAGTTGTGTAATATATATTATATTCATATTAATAAGATTTCATTGGTTTGTATAAATCTGGTATTGTTTCATATAGGTTGTATTATATAATAGGTTGACAGGGTGTCTGTTGGTTTGGATGAATGTTTATTAGATTTGTAATTTTTAATTTTTTTTAAAAAAAATTGACTTTTAGCGTCGGTTGTTTCAATGACCGACGCCTTTGACATGACTTTTAGCGTCGGTTGTTGCAATGACCGACGCCTTTGACATGATTTTTAGCGTCGGTTGTTGCAATGACCGATGCCTTTGACATGACTTTTAGCGTCGGTTGTTTCAATGACCGATGCCTTTGACATGACTTTTAGCGTCAGTTGTTTAAATAACCGACGCTATAACAAACTTTTAGCGTCGGTTATTTAATTGACCGACGCTTATAATTGACTTTTAGCGACGCCCAATTGACCGACGCTATAGACCTATACCTAAAGCGTCTCCTACATGTACTACGCCTTTTAACCGACGCTTTAGACCTTTTTGACCGTGGCTTAAAGTCCAGTCTGTACTAGTGAAGTTGGCCAATACTGATGATATTACTTTTCAAAGCAGGTATATAACAAACATCATTTATATACTTTTTATCACCTCTCTTTGTCACAATCGTAACAGTACCTTTCCCTTTGACTGAAATTTTTGACGAGTCACCAAAAGTAACTTCTCCGCTGATGGTGTCGTTTATCTCCGTAAATAATTCTTTATGGCCACACATGTGCACTAGTAGAAAAAGGGCATATAACGTCGGTCAAAACATACTTTTAGCGTCGGTCAAGTGGCGTAGTACATGTAGGCGACACTATAGGTATAGGTCTGTAGCGTCGGTTATTTAGGCGACGCTTAAAATAGTCATAAGCGTCGGTTAACTAAAATGCCGACGCTATAGGTATAGTCATAAGCGTCGGTTAACTAAAACGCCGACGCTATAGGTATAGGCATAAGTGTCGGTTACCTAAAACGCCGACACTATAGGTATAGGCATAAGTGTCGGTTACCTGAAATGCTGACGCTATAGATATCGGCCTATTGCGTCGGTTAACAAGAATGCCGACGCCTAAAGTCTTTTTTTTTTTATTTTATTGATAGCCTTAGCTGATTTCATACATACACCCCAACACATGCTTCAATCTCAAGATGGATGTTGATGAAACTAAATAGCACAGTGATGACATTTTAAATTGAATGTTAAGACTTGAATCTCATTTATTACTTATCATTATCATGAAAAAAGTCAAAACTAGTATATAACTTGAATCAACAGAAACTTGTTCCAACATATTCATTATTTGATCACATGAGTAAATATAACACAAACTACAATAACCATCTTTACGTGCAACTGTTGCTGACTAAACAAACACAAAAATCTAGTTTCGGGGCACGCCACGAGTACAATGAAATCATCATGGCCTTCGGGTAAATTTCCAGCAGATTCCATAAGTGAAACAGAAACCTACAAATGACAAAAAAAAGACATTGAAAAAGTGCTTATAGCCTAGTATATTTCTAGGAACTTCTACTCAACAGAATCAGTGAATGCAGGAAGATGAGGAATGAATTATGTTGAAATTACTATCAAGAAAATCAGCATACCTGCATACAGCGTAGAATAATTTCAGGAATGTAACACCTGCGACAAAAGCCCCTTACAATGTATGCTACTGGTTATTCCAAAGAACCTTCACTGTTTAAATTCTGAGTAGAGAGTCTGCCACTGGATATGTGTGGTGTCCGAGTCCTATAAATCCATACTCAAAGTCAAGTAACACAGTATATGACCAGTTCACCTTGAATTTTAACATCTACATAGAAATTCTAATTTTTAACTACAATTGGCAGATAATATTATTTCTGTCCATGCAGGACTCAAATCGAATTCTACCGGTGAAAAGAGTAAATAATTAGAATGAAATATTACCATGAAGAGATAGTAAAGAATAGCATAGCTAGAGGTAATATTAAATATATTAGATGCCCTGTCCACTATACCAATCATCCATATATAAAGAACTAGACCCATAACCAGAACAAATGGTTCTTTTACAGTATACTTCAATCACTTTTCAACCTCTCTCCTGTACAATTCTATTAGAACCATACTTCTAGATTCATGATCACCACCACCGGTTCATGAAAAAAGATTGTCAAAGTAATTTTAAAAGGATCTGTACTATAAGAAAACAAGTATAATTTGGAGTTGAGGTTCACTTGTAAAGTAGAGGAAAACAGGAAAGCAAGATATTACCTGGTTGTTTGAAGTTTGACCATTTACATTTTGAGGCCGGGCATTAAGAACACTAAAAGTATTACAAATTTTTATAACAATTTTCCTGCCATTAGAACAGGAAGAGACTTAGTAGGCTAGAATTAACAGGTCATGCCTATGAGAATTTGGTACTCAGTTACGTCATGCACTACACTTAACCGCCATTAAACAAGGAGCAAGCTAATACAGTGAAGACAACAAGACAAAGCCACAATACCTTGTGACTCAGAAAATGCACTATGATTTGTCAGCTGGGAATCAACTCCATTGTCAAAATATACAGGTGCCGCATGCTGGTAGTCTCTGTCATCATGTAGAGTCTGTCCTGGATGATGCTGGTAATCAACTATGTTCTCTGAATATTCGGTTGTCGAGTGTTGGTAATCAACATTGTTATCCGAATATAAGGGTGCTGATTGCTGGTATTCAACTTTGTTCTCTGGTAATCAAAGGATCCATCAAACATGATGGTCGTCCAAAAAAACAGAACTAATAACAAGAAAAAAAAGAGTGGTTGCACAAATCAGTTCACGCTATAGCAAATACAATATAGCTTAACAAGTATAAAAGTCAATACCGATGATAAAAACAAAAAGATACAGAGCTCCATTGTGTGAATGGTAAAAAAATGCAAGGTTATTATCACAGTCATTAATGCCTTTGTTACAATGCAGCCTTGGTAATCCTAAAGCAAGAATACATACATGACAGATAGCTGGATTTATTATCAATAGATATGAATCTTGTAACATTACACATACCTTTAAAATCAGCCAACAAAAGTTAAGACGAGTTGTACACAAATTTAATCTGGTAAGTGACAACTATTACTAATCTACATACAAACACCTGTAGTAATTAAGAAGTTAACAACGAACCAAAAAAAAATATCTTTAGAAAAATCAAACTGATACTTACCATTTATTGTCATGAAATAAAAATGTTTATGCCCCTGCAAAGCATACTCTTTTTGTCGAGCCTCATAGGCATGCATATCAAGCACCTGTAGACCAATACGAAATTGAGTTTAACAAAAGAAAGAAATAATACATATTTAGACTAGGAATGAGGATCAGACAAGAATTTATCTTTGAATAGTTTAGACAAGTGTAAAGTTGTTGGATCTAATTGGAGTGACAAGCTTCAACTTTACTTCATTTGAACATAAACATAAATGAGTAGAAAACCTCCCACTCCCACACTGTCTCCGAACTAAGAAAATAAAACAAATACATAATTTCTGGTACACTTCATATTTTAATAATAAAGACATAGGTTTAGCAATCTTAAAAGGCAGAAGCCATCCTTGGTATTTACTTTAGGAAGCATACAACTAATATTTTTTTATCAAGAGTATATTAAAGGTAAGCAATAACAAACTTCATTTTCCAACGATGTCAAGAAACAAGTGATGGAACATACCCAATATCAATTTCTTATTCCCCTGCACAATATCGTTTCCAGCAATATTGACCAGTGAAAACTTCAACTGTTTTCCAATTTTCACTACTTGGTTACAATTTTCTACTTTTCTGAATGGCAACTTGATAGGGGGCTTAGTTGCCATCTTCCAATTAACTATCCCTGGTGACACCTTATCAAGAGTTTCTAGAAGTACCCACCTGCAAAATAGCAGAAACAAAATCAATTCACACAGACTAGAAAAAACTTAGTAAGTTACATGATCAGCATTCATACCAGTAAAAATTAGTTTGCTATTTGTTCAAAGTACTGGACTTCCAAATTTCTGAGAGATAAACTTTACATGGTCTTTTTGTTTTTCAGAAGTAACCAACTTATACACTATTACTCATAATTGCAAATTTGATTTCTTATAAACTACAGAGAGCCTGAAGGTAAGGTTTATCTATGCTGATTTGAGGAAAATTGTACAACGTAATGTAGTGAAAATAATAATCACCCATTTCTAAGGTCTTCAAAGATGTTGTTGATATAGGTTGAATGCCCAAAACTATTTATCCAAAAGCGAAATGCACTCTCTTCCCTAGTGATTTGGGCCACATCAGACTTATGTCCAATAACACATAACATAATCAAAATTCTGTATAAAATATACCTGGTTGTTTGAACAAAGTTCTCCACATGGTCATGTCCCTTTTACAAATTCAATTTTAAGTATCCGATTCTGGCATCCATTCCCACAGCCCAGCCGGCCTCCTAGAGTCGCTTTGCAGTGACAAACGATTATCTGAAATGATAGTCATTAGAGAGTGAGAATTTATCTGGAACCAGATATTATCACAATCAACAACGTGAAGACAGTATGTTTGGCGGAATATACAAGTTGGACAATTTAATATCTTTTGGACATTTCGGGGGACATCAGTTACATTTTGAACATGCAACCTCAATGGTTATGGTTTTGAATGAGAGTATAGAGGGTTCTGTTTTTCAGTTATATTGTGAGAATTAGAATAGGAGTACAGTCAATGTGTATTGAACAGAGTGAAGCAAGTATATTACAGCTTCCTTCCATAATTTCTGCAAAGATAATCTTTCATATGGAAGATTCGACAATAAAAAAATTATGTGCAATTAATTGCATTTGAAATATTAGACATAACATTACCCGGATTTCCGAAGCCTCCTCTACAGAATCCCCATCAACCCGAATAACAGAACTTGACTTGTTATAAAACTGATAAATTAAATCGGGCTGCTGGCGAAGAACATTGTAGTACTGGGTAACGAAGTAAGAACCTACCTGCAAAATATAAACCAAAGAAAATCAATCCACTATATACACCAATACAAATCAAGAAATCAAGAAATGGGCATAAAAAAGATTGAATTTTTAGATAAGTTTTTCATAAAAAATATTGGGGGTTTTAGGCGAGAAATTGAGGGTTTTAGATATACACGTATCTATAGAAGAAAGGGATAGATATATAACCACCAAGAAATCCCCATTTTTGTCGATATAGAGAATCCCCTTTTGTCTATACAGAGAAGACCTAGGTTTGGTTGAGAGAGACAAGAAATTAAGCACAATAAATCAATTACTTGTGAACTAAGCTCGAAAAATTGAACCCAATATGACTTCAATTAGTGTGAATTTGTATGAATTGGGTGGAAGAAAGCAGAAGGAGAGTTTTTTGGTATATGATTTATATGTGAGAAACATAGCAGAACCCACATCTTTGTCTTCTTTTGCTGCGGCAAAATGACTTCTTTCTTCCACTTTTGGAGATCTACACTCATAACTGAAATGACCATATTTATTACAGTTGTAACATTGAAACTGAGATTTATCACCTCTTTATTGAAATCCGCCTATACCTCGACCTCTAAAATTTTGACCACGACCAGATGGTTGATAACCTTGAGAATTCTGGCCTCTGTTGAAAGATTGCCTTCCACGTCCTTGTCCACCTTGGTAGCTACCTCTATAGCCACCTCTGCCATGTGAAGAACTGCTACCGCCAGAACTGTCACCGATGGATACTTTACTTTGCAACGCCTTTTCCAAATGGCTTGCATCATCATATTGGTTCATCCGCTGCTCATGCGCTTGAAGTGAACCAACTATCTCATCAATAGAAATCGTGGATAAATCTTTCGATTCCTCGATAGCAGACAACATAATCAAATTTTCTTGTTAGCGAGCGGAGGAGATTTTCCATGACCCGAACATCATCAAGACTTTCGCCATTTCTTTTCATTTCGTTTGACACCGTTTTTAAACGCGTAACATATTCACCGATATTCTCTGAAGTCTTCATTTTGATATTTTCAAATTCGCCACAAAGAACTTGGAGCCGTACCTTTTTCACTTTCTCAACACCTTGGAATGATTTTTGTAAAATCTCCCACGCCTCTTTTGCTGTCTTTGCATTTGAAATTTTTACGCAGGTGGATTCGTCGACACCTTGAAAAATTGTGTATAACGCCTTGTTGTCTTTTTTTCGAAATTCTTTTAACGCCGTCTTCTCGGCTTTAGAAAGTGCTACTTCAGCGGTACCATCTTCGGGCTCGTTATAGACGCTTTCAACGATATCCCAATTATCGTATGAACCGAGTAACACCTTCATTTGGATACTCCAGTTTCCATAATTTGTAGCCGTCAACTTTGGAATATTTTGTTGCACCATATTCGCCATTTTTTTTAAAAAAAATATCCTTTCACAGTATAAGTGAACATTACCGTATGTATGAACAGTGTCGTATGAACAGTACCGTGTGTATGAACAGTTCCGTATGAACAGTGCTCCGTATGAACAGTACCGTATGTATGAACAGTTCCATATGAACAGTGGTTTGTATGAACAATACCGTGTGTATGAACAGTACTTCGTCTTCTCCGGCGTAAATAGTACTTCGTCTTCTACGGCATGAACAGTGATGCCGGAATAGTAACTTGCCGGAAAATTTGCTGAATTTTCAGAATTTAACAACCAAGCTCTGATACCACTTGTTGGAAACGTGTATGTATATATAAGAAGAAATTACAATTTCTTTCTTTCTCTCCCAAGAGCTTCAGCTCTTTCTTTCTATCTCTTTTCTCTCTTACACTTCAGTGTGTTTTTTTCCTCTTGGTGTGTTTTTATTACAACAAACAAATGCCTTATTTATAGGCTACAAAAAACATGTGTACATCATGGCTTACATAGACAAGCCTACATTCTATGACAATCTTATTCAACTATGGTTGCACCACCCATGTAGCCTACCAAGACAATTGCCACCTTCTTTGAATGCCCACCTTATTTGACCACCTTAGGAGAGTTTGATTCTAACACAAGAATCCTGTGGGTGATGGTGAAGTGGTTAATCACTACAAGAAAAATGAGTAATTCCTACCACAAATTTGGTAGGAAAAGGTCGTTTTTTGGTAGGAAATGACCCATTTCCTACCACACCCAAGTGGTAGGAATTGCTTGACTCGAAAATGACCCCTGGTGGGAAATTTTGTGTGATGGTCAACGTGGGCCCCACCTGGTGACTTGGCAGCCACCTGTCATGGACCCACCTACCAACATGGCTGACCACGTGGTGGGTCCGGCCGATGTCATCTGCCACGTCATGCGCCACGTCACAAATTCTGGGGACGTAATTGGAGCATTTCCTACCAGCATTTCTGGTAGGAAATGCGTTGTTTTGGTAGGAAATATGATAGACGGGCTTTTTAATTCCTACCAGATATTTCCTACCAGCTTGTTGAATGCGGTGGGAAAAGGCTTGAATGTGGTAGGAAATAATGGGTTTGTAATGGTCATGATAGTAGGAAATGTTTCACAAGCTTAAACTAATCGCCCTTAAAGTTTCCATCACCGTTGAATCATTCTACCCAATTTCTTTGTAAATTTTGTCTTCGTCGTGATTTTTTTCTTTTTGTTGGCTTCGAAACAAATATGCTCTTCTTCAAGTGACAACAACCTACATAAGGAGTGCAAGAAAAAAACAATTAGTATCAATTATACATATATACATGAACAATTAATCAAAAACAATTGAAAATATGAACTAATCAAGAACAAAAAAAAATTAAGAAGACACACACACACATACACTAATAAACATGTACGAATATATATAAATTACACACATATAGATGTAAATCAAATTCACACAAATATTAGAGGGAATAGATTTTTACCCGATTATATAAGGAGATGAAATTTGGTGATGTATTGAAAATTTGAATTTGGGCAAAAATTCAAATTTTTTAGTTTGGGCTCCATTTTTAAAATTTTTGTGAAATCAAGACTTATTTCCTACCAATATGCTGTAGGTTATGAGTTTTGAACGAAAATTTTAAAATTTTCATTTGGGCTGTCTATTTGAAATTTCGGTTTTGGCGTCTAGTTTTGAATTTTTCGTAAAGATATGACCTATTTCCTACCAATAAGTGGTAGGTTTTGAGTTTGTTTGAAAAAAATATTGTAATTCACTAGAACCGAACCTTTAACCTCCTATAAGGAAAGTGCAATGTCATACCACTACACCAAGATGTTTCTTATGTAAAATATTATCTTAAATTTATATAACCATAATCAATAGTCTAAAAAATTAGAAAATAAATTTAATTAATAAATCAATGATTTTAATTATATATAATCATACAAATCTCGATATCACTACAATTAAATCATGTAAGCAAACAATTAAATTCATAAAAATTCAAATATTAATACTGATTAATTCTCTGATTCAGGTTACATTAGATTCAATAATTTTCTATTTTTGTGATTTTTCACCCTATTTTTAACTAGTTTGTGAATTACATTAAAAGTTTAAATAAATATAGAATAAAACATAAAATTCGAATTAGAATACATAAAAATGCAAATATTAATACTCATTATTTTTGTGATGCATGTCACACTAGATTCACTATTCTTATTTTATTTTTGACTTTAACCCCTAAACTAGTTTCCGTTCCCGATTATTGATTTGATTATTTTGAAATAGAATTTTGACGAACGAACCATACGGGATTCAAGATCAATATTTTTAAATGTTATTCCAAAATTTTAAAAAAATAATAAATTTATTTGATTAGGTAATTTAACGGCCAACTAGTAATTTGACTTTAACCCCAAAACAAATTTTCCTTCCCAATTTTTGATTCGATTATATTGAAATAGAATTTCAATAATCGACCATACGGGAGTCAAGATCAATCTTTTAAAATGTGATTCCAAAATTTTAAAAAAATAATAAATTTATTTGATTAGGTAATTTAACGGTCAACTAGTACTTTGACTTTAACCCACAAACTAGTTTTCGTTCACGATTCTTGATTCGATTATTTTGAAATAGAATTTCGATGATCGAATCGTACGGGAGTCAGGATCAATCTTTTTAAATGTTATTCCAAAATTTTAAAAAATTAATAAATTTATTTGATAAAGTAATTTAACGGTCAACTAGTACTTCAACTTTACCCCCTAAACTAGTTTTCGTTCCAAATTCTTGATTCGATTATTTTGTAATAGAATTTCGATGATCGAACCGTACGGGAGTCAAGATCAATCTTTTTAAATGTTATTCCAATATTTTAAAAAAATTATAATTTTTTTATTATCTATTTTAACGGTCAACTAGTACTTTGACTTTAACCCCTAAACTAATTTTTGTTCCAGATTCTAGATTCGATTATTTTGTAATAGAATTTCGATGATCGAACCGTACGGGAGTCAAGATCAATCTTTTTAAATGTTATTCCAAAATTTTTAAAAAATAATAAATTTATTTGATTAGGTAATTTAACGGTCAACCAGTAATTTGACTTTAACCCCTAAACTAGTTTTCGTTCCTGATTCTTGATTCGATTATTTTGAAATAGAATTTCGATGATCGAACCATACGGGAGTCAAGATCAATCTTTTTAAATGTTATTCCAAAATTTTAAAAATATAATAAATTTATTAGATTAGCAAATTTAACGGTCAACTAGTACTTTGACTTTGCCCCCTAAACTAGTTTTCGTTCCAGATTCTTGATTCGATTATTTTGAAATAGAATTTCGATGATCAAACCGTACAGGAGTCAAGATCAATCTTTTTAAATGTTATTCCAAAATTTTAAAAAAATATAATTTTTTTATTACCTAATTTAGCGGTCAACTAGTACTTTGACTTTAACCCATAAACTAGTTTTCGTTCCAGATTCTTGATTCGATTATTTTGAAATAGAATTTCGATGATCAAACCATACGGGAGTCATGATCAATCTTTTTAAATGTTATTCTAAAATTTTAAAAAAATAATAAATTTATTTGATTAGGTAATTTAACGGTCAACCAGTAATTTGACTTTAACCCTTAAACTAGTTTTCGTTCCTGATTCTTGATTCGATTATTTTGAAATAGAATTTCGATGATCGAACCGTACGGGAGTCAAGATCAATCTTTTTAAATATTATTCCAAAATTTTAAAAAAAATAATAAATTTATTTGATTACGTAATTTAACGGTCAACTTGTACTTTAACTTTAACCCCTAAACTAGTTTTCATTCCCGATTCTTGATTCAATTCTTTTGAATCAGAATTTCGATGATCGAACCGTACGGGAGTCAAGATCAGTCTTTTTAAATGTTATTCCAAAATTTTAAAAAAATAATAAATTTCTTTGATTAGATAATTTAACGGTCAACCAGTAATTTCATTTTAACCCCTAAACTTGTTTTCCTTCCCTACTCTTGATTCGATTATTTTGAAATAGAATTTCGATGATCGAACAATACGGGAGTGAAAATCAATCTTTTTAAATGTTATTCCAAAATTTTATAAAAATAATAAATTTATTTGATTAGGTAATTTAACGGTCAACTAGTAATTTGACTTTAACCCCTAAACTAGTTTTCGTTCCCGATCCTTGATTCGATTATTTTGAAATAGAATTTTGATGATTGAACCATACGTGTGTCAAGATCAATCTTTTCAAATGTTATTCCAAAATTTTTAAAAAATAATAAATTTATTTGATTAGGTAATTTAACGGTTAACTTATACTTTGACTTTAACTCCTAAACTAGTTTTCGTTCCCGATTCTTGATTCGATTATTTTGAATTAGAATTTCGACGATCGAATTGTACGGAAGTCATCTAAAAATCAAATAAAAAAATTCTTTGATGTTATCCTAATCTTATCCCTAAATTTCAACCTCTAAGCATTAACCTTCTGTTTTTCAACTTTGCAAAGTGTTACTTTTTTATAAAACTTAATTTTATCTACTTTTAAGCTGAGTAGATTGGTTATGATGTAAAAAGATATTTTAGAATATATTTATGATACTTAAGGTATTTTAAATATTTTTTCATTATAAAATCATTCCAAATGAAGTTGATAAATATTTGCATACATGATAATTTTATGATTATATTGACATCAGTACAGTTGGATCATCAAAAAAAACTTTTAAAAAAAGGGTTTGATGTTACCCTAATTTAATCCCTAAATTTAAATAGAATTAAAATTTAATTTAAAAATGGTATTTTCCGCTAGTCAATTCCTACCAAACTTGATGAATACGGTAGGAATTACTGGGTTTTTACTTTTTAACACAGCTCATTTCCTACCATAAAGAGGTGGTAGGAAATGTTTCTATCTAAACAACATCGTTTTGGTGATGTCAGACGCGCTGACATTAACCATGCGGCAGAAGCGGGCCTACCAGACTCATTTCCTACCAGCGTTGGTAGGAAAAGGGCAACCCATTTCCCACCAGTATACCATGGTAGGAATTGCTTTAACAAAAATGACGTCGTTTTACTATTGCCAAAAACGCTGACAAAGCCAACGGGGCTTGTAGGACCCAACAGACTCATTTCCTACCAGAGTTGGTAGGAAATAGGGTGAACAAAACCGACCATTTCTTTGTGGTAGGAAATACTCTGGCAAAATGATGTCGTTTCTTTGTTGACGTGGACAAGTGGGTTTTTCTTCATCCATTTCCTACCAACTATGGTAGGAAATGGCAACCTATTTCCTACCAGCATCGTTTGTGGTAGGAAATGGTCCTTTGACCTGCAATTAGTAGGAAATGACTGGTAGGAAAAGAGTTGGTAGGAAAAATTTTGGTAGGATTTTCAGAATTTAACAACCAAGCTCTGATACCACTTGTTGGAAACGTGTATGTATATATAAGAAGAAATTACAATTTCTTTCTTTCTCTCACAAGAGCTTCAACTCTTTCTTTCTGTCTCTTTTCTCTCTTACACTTCAGTGTATTTTTTTTTTCCTCTTGGTGTGTTTTTATTACAACAAACAAATGCCTTATTTATAGGCTACAAAAAACATGTGTACATCATGGCTTACATAGACAAGCCTACATTCTTTGACTATCTTATTCAACTATGGCTGCACCACCCATGTAGCCTACCAAGACAATTGCCACCTTCTTTGAATGCCCACCTTAGGAGAGTTTGATTCTAACACAAGAATCCTCTGGGTGATGGTGAAGTGGTTAATCCTTAATTAAGCAAATCATATATGAGTTTGTTGAACTCTTTTAATCTGTGTTTCATATATATATATATTTCTATTATTGCATGATGGTCATCAAAGTTACCTGACTTAAGTGTTGGGATGCTTTGATGTAGTTTTGAGATGTTGGTATGTTGCATGAATTTGGGTAAGTGTCCAATGTTTGTGTCATGACGATCTTATGTAATATGTAATTTGTGTTATGATTATCTTCATGTCTTCTGATTTACTAAAATAGTGATTCAATTTTGGAACAATTTAAAATATTTTTTTACACTATCAAGAAATGTAATCTTATAACTTGATTATATAAATATATTGATACTTTTCAAAAATCCTGAATTTTATTATATTGACAAAGAAATTTAGAATACAAGATGACACCGACTGTTTTTCTTTTCTTTTATTATAATATACTTAAGTCTACCGTATCATTAAGTTAATATAGTTTACCAATAAAAAAATGAAAAATTAATTTAAAATCAATTAGAGCTCATTTCAATATTTTATATCAATCATATCATATTAAAATTTTTCTTATTTAACATTATTATCATATTTTAGGAACCATAGTTCACAATTCTTTTTCTTTTTTGACTATGTAGGTTTATATGATAGTTCACAATTCTAATTTAAATACAATATTGATTTTCTTTAACATATCCATGTAATACATATTAAATCTGAAACAAATATACTAAAATTCACTAATTTAGTTTGAAATCAAACACGATATACTATTAAATATTTTAAAATTAATTACGTAATTAAACAATTTTTAATCAACACTATTTTAATATAAAGTAAATCGCAATTATATTATTATACATAATAAATTGATTTTCATAATATATATTATACAATTCTAACTGATTTCAAATTTTTATAACCAATCTCAACCTGAAATTTCAAAATTTTGGATTACCCAAATTTTAAAAAACTTGGATAAAATATATAACTTTAAAGACTCGAATATTTTTTAAAAACTCAAAAAAATATTTATTCATAAATTGTTAATAAAATGGATTTATAAATATATATATAAACCAAATACTTCCCGCGCTTCGCGCGGGAGCTAAGAAGATGATCTTTCGCCTCCCCTCTCCAAATCCTAGCTCCGTCCCTGAGACTATGTGTATTGTATATTTTGTCTTTTAATAGTCTAATACAATCAACAACAGAAAAACAATTTTAATAAAAAAGATGATTTTTTTTCATCATCCTCAATCCGAATTCTCCTAGATCTATTTCTCATACGAATATTCAGTGCCCAGCTCCAACAATTCTACGACTAGATCAACTCCTAACATCAATCCTTCCCACATTATCCTGATTTGTCCATATTATTGGATGTGTCAATTGATAAATACTATTTTTTTGGGAGGGTTTCCAATTTTATTATTCATAATTTACCTGCATGAAAACTAAAACATCTGTTGTATCATTGTCCATACATTTAAAAATACGGTATAGTTTTCCCCATTTGGTCTTTCTAGAGAGGTCATTACTCATATAGGATTAGTTTCTTAATTCCTGTGAAGTAAAACTTTCATAGACAAATACACAAGTCACATTCAGTGAAAATGCATTCAAAATTTTATTTTCTTTAATACATCAACAAAAAAATCTTTGTCCATGGTAGGCTTAATTGCTAATGGAATTAATGTTTTATATATTAATACTTGACCAAACTTAAATCAAATCTATATCATGAATGACCAGAATCATTCAAATGCATCTTGACGTCATAAAATGAATCAAAGACCTACAATAAGTGTTTTAAGTCTGATTTTTCAAAAATCGGTCGTAATTCACCGATAAATAGTTAAAAAATATTTTACTGGTTTTATTTTTAAAATCCGATTTATCGGTATGAAATATATTTAAATGGTATATTATATTTTAAATTATACTACTTTATTAAATATTATTAAAATATTAAAATTTATCTGATTTTTGTTCCGATTCATCATTCCGATAAATTCGTATTTACCGATAAATTGCTATTAGGTAACTGTTGTGGAATAAAAGTTAGGGTTCTTAAATTGCGGCTAGGGTTTGTAAGTATTAAAGACAAGGAAAGGTGAGCTTCGAGATTTAATGGTTGTTTCCGTGTTTCGGGACTGATCGGTCCTCACAGAATGCCTACGTATCTTGTTATTGAGAATCAAGACAAGACGTACTTCTGAGAATGAGGGGTCAGGCCCTTATATAGGCTGTGAGAGCACTAGAATTATGGTAGTATTTGGAGACTTGGTGGGCAAGCCACCGCCTCAAGGATGGTTATAGACTCCTTACTTGTAGGAGTCTGTTTCCATATCGAATTAGGTGCCTTGGGGGCTACTTCTTATCCCAGGGCTATTCTAGAACGTTCCTTGATTCCAGAACGTTCCTGGCTTGTGGATCAGGCCCATGTTAGAAACAAGCTTATACCGGGCGTCCCCGGTTTCGGCTGTTCTTTGGGCTTACTTATTAATTACGAATTTAATGCCCAACTAGGGTTTCGGGCCTTATTAATGAGCCAATAAATGTTGCATTAATTATGTCTTTATGGATTATTTTTCACCCATATCATTCCCCCCCCAACTTTTAGGAAAACTTGATTTCGTAGAAGTTTTAAGGTTACATCGGCCCTACCCGGGTATCGTCTTATAGTGAAGTGTGAAGCGACCTACACATTCACAATGACTAAAATTCTTTCCAAAATTAATACTTAAGAAAGTTAAACGTTCCTTGGCCTCTCGAACCTTTTTTTAAGATTTATGGGCCTTTCGGGAATGGGATTAGTGCCGTTTAAAGCTCGTAGACACTAATCCAAGTGCAATTCGTGCATATGATCCTTTATCATAAATTCATTAGAGATTTATTTCCCTCAATTTATCTAAGTTGGGGTTAATATCAGGCGATCGTCGCTCATAAGCTGTAATAAGGGCTAATTTTTGAGCAAACGACGATAATTTAGCCATAATCGGGGCTAAACAACCCTAAATGGGGCTATAAAGTCCTTGATTGAGGCTAACTAATTCGTACTTAATGTAATTACTACTAGGATATCCACCCTTAACCTTGAGATAGGTTAATTTTAGAGTGGAAGTCCTTAGACGTCGATAATCGAGGTTAATCACCCCTAATTGTGATTAGCGAAATCCTAACCCCAAATTTTGGAGTCAAGCCAATCTTGTAGAGATTCTTATAACCTCTTGGTTGTAGAAAGAATCACGTGAATATTCTCATTTTTGAGTTGTCTAGACAAAAAATACGGTCCTCTGAACAAGGTGTTTCAAACACCCTCCCGATTTTCAAACACCCTCCTGGTTTTCAAACACCCCTGGCATTTCTAAACTAAATTTTGAAGTTGAGCTCATATGATGTGGATTCTTATAATCTCCTGGTATGAAGAAGAATCACATGAAAACATGAATTTTTGAACGTTTTGGAGGCGAAATACCTCGTTTTAAGCTGGTTTTCAAACCAGACCTTGTTTCAAACAAGGTCATTTTTTCAACTTCTTGGAATCACTAAGGAACCTACATAGGCTTGTAGAGGAACTTGTAAGGGTCTTGAGTCTCAAATTTGAGAGCAAAATGAGCATTTTTTTAGCATTCTAGGGCCAAACGAAGTCAGCTAGGGGTCTAGGTGTTCGAAACACCTGGACTCATTTTTCTCCCACATTTCTACTTGGCTAGGTCTGGTCGGCCATTTGGCCAAGGGTGCCTGGTCGGCCACCCTTGGTCGGCTGGGCCCCTCCACAATTTTTATTTTTTTATTTTTTTTAATTTTGGCCAAAATTTGACCGTTTAACTTTGACTTTTGACCTTGACATTGACCAAAATGAAATCTTGTCTTTGGCTTCTTTCTTCGATTCTAGAGTGGGTTTGTCACACCTTGGTTGATTTTGTGATCCTTCATCTCAAACAACCTACTTTTTAGTTTTCGGGACCTTCTGGGTCTTAACTCGTTCTTGAACTCTTGGTTTCAAACAACCTTGGATTCAACTATGAACTTTGGTTTTCAAACATCCTTCCATCCTCATAATAGGACGTAGAATTTGTGATGAAGTATCTTTGGCCTTGTCCCCCTATAATCTTAAACAAGGAGGTCTTACTTCTTAGTTGCTTATTCAAGGAATTCCCTTGTTTTAAACACCTGACTTCAAGTCTAGGATATTTTGGTTGGTTTTTTACCCTTGATTTTGATTCCAACCTTCTTCTTATGTTCATATGACCTTGCCTTGGTTTGAATTTTGTCGAAAAAGTATTGTACGCACAAAATCATCCATAACTTTTGACTCGTTACTCCGATGGAGACCCACGATATATCAAATCGAAGGTATTTCAGAGCTCTAGGTCCTGCAAATACGGTTTATCCTATTTGCCCCACTTTTCGACCCCAAAAAACGTCGTTTGAGGAACTTTTGGAGCCAAAATAGTTTTTTCATGGGTATTTCTCGTATCCGTGTGTATGTTTGAGAGACCATTAGGGTTTTGACCCATTTGCTGAATCCTTGTTTCGAGACCTTGAAATCAAACGACTAGCTCGAGTGGAGGCCTACAGCCTTAGTGACCATCAAGGCTTAGATCAATCCATATCTCAATGTCTCAATGACAGTTTTCGTGCCTCCAAGGCATTATCAGGGAGCCAACCAGTCTTAGGATGAGCTTTGATGGGGATCTATCCAGCAACTTCCAACGCCGATGGGCGCCAACAACTTGCGCTCTATAGTGGGGGTCTCTAAGACCTGATAGTAAACACTTTTATTGTAATTCTCAATTTCAGACGAGGCGAATTTAGACAAGGCATCGGCCGTTATACAAGGAGGCGTTCCTCGAATCATAAAAACTATGATTTTATAATTTTCAGGTATTTCACCATCATTTCATCTTTGGCTTCAAAATCTCCATTCACTTGGGCTATCACCAGCCTTGAGTCTCCACAGACTTTAAGATTTTTTGGCCCTCATGGCTAGAGCCAAGCCTAGTCCGGTTATCAAGGCTTTATACTCTACCTCGTTATTGGTAGTCGAAAAATCCACCTTCAAGGCATATTCAATCGTGAAGCCAAGGCTTTGTAGGACTAAACGAGCTCCACTTGTTTTTGTTTTTGATGCCCTATCAAAATAGGTCACCCAATATTCCTTCTGAACTTCATCTTTCTCTCCCTCTTGGGGTGTCTCATCTTGCCCTTGTTAGGGTGTTGTGCCTTCCTGCCCCCGACTTCTTGGTTGTCAATGGTACATTCAACCACGAAGTCAGCAAGTGCCTGTGGCTTAATTGCAATTCGAGGATTGTACGCGATATCAAATTATCCGAGTTCTATTGCCCATCTAATCAAATTCCCACTAGCCTTCGGGTTGTGCATGATCATGGCTAAATCAAACTTCTCTATAGCGGAGTATTTCAATTCGGCTCCATGGAGCACCTTACTTACATAGTAGATAGGTTTCTGAACCTTTCTTCTTTAATGAGCACAACACTTAATGCTTCCTCAGATACTACCAAGTGTAAATAAAGGGTCTCTCCGGGACTAGATTTGGCCAACAACGGGGCTTCAACCATGTATTTCTTCAGCTGCTCAAAGGCCTTTTGGATTTCTGTAGTCCACTCAAAATTCTTTACTCTTTTCGATGATTGAAAGAAAGGCAAACACTTGTTTCCAGACTTGGAGATGAATCTCCCTAAGGCTGTCATTCTTCCAGTCAATTTATGTATGTCCTTTATGGAATGTGGTGATTCCATATCTAGGATTGTCTTGATCTTATTAGGGTTGGCCCCGATTCCTTGTTTCGAAACCATCAGACCAACGAATTTTCCTGGTCCAATGCCAAAGGCACGCTTGTCTGAATTCAACATTATCTTGTGGTGCCTCAGCACTTCAAATCCCTCTCTGAGGTTATTAATATGGCGCCTTGATTAGGCTCTTGATTAACATGTCATCCATGTAGACCTCCATGGTCTCCCCGATCAAGGGTGCAAAAATCTTGCTTATTAGCCTATGATAAATGGCTCATGTAGACTCCTCATCTTGGGTTGACATCAACCTAGAGTTTTTAAAAACAACCTTTCTCGGCTCTATTGGCCGTCGTGGCTTCAATGTTTGTCTTGGTTCCTAGGGCTTCTCTGGCGGCCTCTCGGCTGGCATGTGCTTGGCCTTAGGGCTGTTTGAGTGTTGAACGTCGATGCTCGAATGTTGATGTTCGAATGTCGAACGTTGATGTTCAAAATCAAGGGTTTTCAACCTCAAGGAAGTTCTTTAGACTCTAACCTTGAAGTTTGGATTTTAATGAAAGAGAGCATATTGGACTACCATCACATGGTTTGAGGCCAAGTTTTGGGTGTTTTAAACCACCAAAACATCTATCAGAGCTGCCGGTTCAAGACCAGAAGGTTTTTGGTCGGGTGAAGGCCGTCTTGGCTTCTAATCGGCTCTTTAAGGTCTTGAACCTTCCCTAGGAGGCTTTCAATCTCCATTTCAGGGTTGATATAATGCTGGTGCTCAAATGTTCAACGTTGGCATTCTGGATCGAGAATCAAAATTTCATATTGGTTTTCAAGTTTTGACTTGAAGTTTCAACCTTTGGATCTTGATTGGAGGTTCATGACCCCCTCTAGTTTGGCCTTCATACATAATCTTGGTCTTTATGGCTAATATCTCGTGTTTCTCCACCTAGGATTCGAGGTTGATGTTCAAATGTTCAACGTTGGTGTTCAAATGTCGACTACCAAGTATTCACAACCTTTCTTTTGGATTGATGTCAAACTAAAGTTCTCTAGGATCCCTTATTTGACTTCATGTCTTTCATGGCTTATCTCAAACCTTTGTTCTGATTTCAGGGTTTTCAAACCTATCTTTTTTTCTCATTTTTCTTGATTCTAGGTCAAGAATCTAAGGTTGATTCCTCGATTTAGATTTTGATAAATACAATCTCGTGGGCTTCTTGCCTTTTAAACTTCTGAGATGAAAACTTGCTTGAATTTCTTAATCCTTGTTCAAGGATATTCTTATATCCCTTAACCTTAGGACTGGAATGCAAAGTTCTCTGTTGGTCTTCATCCTTGGATTCTCAACCCAAGTGCTTAAAAATTGAATATTGAAGAGTAGCTAGTCCTAGCCTCCACAGCCTTGCATGGCTTTGATTGCCAGATGTGGCTTTCTAGTCAGCTTGTCTTTTATTCAGGGTCAAGAACTTAAACTCTTATTTGGTTGTATTGTAACCTAACTCTCGACCCTTTAGAGTTTTTATTTATGCGTTTGTTTGTTTCCATTCGTGTATTCTTTTATTTTCGGTACTTGGTCATCTTTGACTTACACACATCAGGTGCTTGGCACATAAATAAAATCATAGAACGAAAAGCAAACTTGCATTAATAACTTGAAATGGGTTCAGCCCTTACATGGAGTACTACTGTCCTACTCGGAGCGACATGCTCTGCAATGGTTTCATCGAACCTTATTTCTACTTCTACTAAATAAATATGAAGCTAAGTCCTACTAAGATAGTTTGAACCCATCGGGCCCTTGCAAGACTAGGTCTGCATTGTTTGATTTTGTTTTTGATGCTCCATCAAAATAGAGCACCCAATACTCCTTCTGGTCTCCTCATTCTCGTTCTGAAGTTCATTTCCTTCTTGGGATACTATCTACTGCCCCCCGACTTCTTGGTTGCCAATGGTACATTCAACCACGAAGTCAGTTGACGCCTTAGCCTTAATGGTTGTCCGAGGCTTATGTGTGATGTCCTCTGCTGGTCTTTCTTGGTGTTCCTTATCACTGCGGACATCCATGTTTTCAATCGGAAGGACCTGCCCCCGACTCCATCAGGCCTTAACGCAGCTACATAGCAGCTCCTAGCAATTTTCTGATCACCTTTTTGTTCTCCTACACCATTCTTGGTTGGAAACTTGATCTTCATGTGATAGGTTGAGGCCACAGCCTTAAAAGCATGAAGTCCAGTCCTCCCAAGGATAGAATAATAAGAAAAAGATGATTTAATAACCAAAAAGTTCAGCATCTACGTGGCCTCTATTGGCTTATGTCCGATCGTGATGGGCAACTGAATAGTTCCCTCAATTTTGGATTCTACTCCATTAAATCCATATATAGGCATGTATTGGGGGTCAACTGAGAATCATTGTACCCTATCTTCACAAACGCATCATGAAACAGAATATCGACTAAAGTTCCATTGTCTATCAAGATGCGCTTCACCTCTGAGTTTCCAATCATAAGAGTTATGACCAGCGGGTCATCGTGGGGGAACTTCACCCCTTCACGGTCTGAATCATCAAATTCAATTGTTACCTCGGTTCTTGCACGCTTTGGTATCTCTCCAACAATATACATCACCTCTTGGGAATAAGCCTTCCGAGAGTTCCTAGTTGTCCCAGTCGTAGTTGGGCCTCTTGAGATCATGTTGATTACTGGCCCTCGGGGCTGTGGGTTGCGATCTTGATCGTCATCCCTTCTATTATTATCTCTTCTTTGATTACCACGATCTTTACCCTTAGTGAAGTGGCTCAGTTTCCCTCTACGAATCAAAAACTCGATCTCATCTTTGAGTTGCTTGCAATCATCAGTGTCATGCCCCATATCTCTATGGAATCTGCAATACTGATTCTTGTTTCTCTTTGCGGGATCACCCATGAGTGGCTTCGGCCATCGGAAATCCTTAGCCTTCTCAATTTCCAACAAGATTCGACTCCTAGGAGTATTCAACCTTGCATACTCAGTGAACCTTGGTCCTTGGTTCTTCTTAGAGGCAGAGTCGGAGTCCTCGATAGTTCGGGGATACTTGTCCCTAGCTTCATACTCCTGGTTTTGCTTTCGCTTCTTGGAGTTCCCATTTCCTCAACCGTGAGTGGAGACCTCTGTGTTCCTCATGATTTCCTCAGCCTTTATGTATTTGCTTGCCCTTTTTTGGAGCTCAGTCATGCTCTTAGGGGGATGTTTTGCCAACGACATCTGAAAGAAGGTGTTCGTCTTTCCATTCTCCAAGGCTATCATAGCTACTTTATTTTCCAGATCAGGGACATTCAATGTCTCCTTGGTGAAGCGTTTGAGATAATCCCTTAGGTTCTCATTCTTTCCTTGTTTCAATTGCATAAGATATGCAGAGCTTTTCTCATGGACTTTTCCACTAACAAATTGGTTAATGAAAGCCGTGCTCAATTCCTTGAAAGAGCTAATCGAGTTTGCGGGAAACCGGCTATACCATCGTTGAGCCATGCCTGCCAAGGTTTGAGGGAACGCCCTACACTTGAGAGCGTCACTAGCGGGTTACAACAATAGTGCGTTTGAGAACGTCCTCACATGGTTTGAGGGATCGCCCGTTCCATCATATGCCTTTATCGTAGGCATCTTAAACTTCCTGGAGACATGAGCATTCATCACCTCCTCAATGAATGGGGGTGTGGGATCATCCGGGTCTCCAAGTGGCATCAGGTCTTTGGGATCACCCCTGGGGGTTTCCACCCTCGTAGCTCCTCCGGTTGGGGCATCAGCCCTTTTTCGTCTCCTAGAAGACCTCTCCAAATCAATGAAGGGAATCTATCTTGAAGTTAGAGGAGGTCGATTCTGACTCTGCCTTGCTTGCTCTCTGGCTATGTCGTCCTTCAGCTTTTGGATCTCGGCCTCATGAGCCTTGATCTTCTCAGCAGCTATTAGAGGGGGTCTATCATGGATTGTTTGGGTCCTTCTCACAGGCTATTTTCTTGCACGTCACCTCCTCGGGGCTTCATCGCGGTCGTCATCCTCAGATGACGAATCATCAGTGTAAGGCCCAAAGTAATTATAATTCCTTCCTCAGGAAAGGCTAAACCCCTAATGTAAGGTGGTTGATATGGCTCATTAGGGCATGACCGCTTGGCCCAACACCTCGAGTATTCGGGGGGTAGTTAGGCAAACCATATGCCGGAATCGTACTTCTAGGGAGATCTGTAGTAGAGATCTGAACTCCCGGAGGTAGTGGATTATTGACAAGGGGAGGGACCACCATCTGAAGAGGGTTGGTCTCCTGGTTTGGATGGACAACCACGGGCAGAGTTCTCTCAATGTGGGGAGACGTCCCTATAGGTTGAGAAACTTGAGGTTTAGTGATTGTCCCCATTGATGGGGGTACATACCCTTGCTCCGTAACAACAGGTGGAGCGGAGGTAACGGTGGTGGAACAGAAGTAACGCGGGCGGCCTCGGTTGAGACCGATGTTGTTCGTCGTGTGTTAACCATGGTTGATGTTGTCTTCCCACAAACGGTGCCAAATATTGTGGAATAAAGTTAGGGTTATTAAATTGCGGCTAGGGTTTGTATGTATTAAAGACAAGGGATGGTGAGCTTCGAGATTTAATGGCTGTTTCCGTGTTTCGGGACTGATCAAACCTCACAGAATGCCTACGTATCTCGTTATTGAGAATCAAGCCAAGACGCAGTTCTGAGAATGAGGGGTCAGGCCCTTATATAGGCTGTGATAGCACTAGAATTATGGTAGGATTTGGAGACTTGGTGGGTAAGCCACCGCCTTGAGGAAGGTTCTAGACTCCTTCCGTGTATGAGTCTGTTTCCATATCGAATTAGGTGCCTTGGGGGCTACTTATTATCCCAGGGCTATTTTAGAACGTTCCTTGATTCCAGAACGTTTCTTGCTTGTGGATCAGGCCCATGTTAGCACTACTAGAAAAACTGGAATAGACATCGGGCCTTTAACATCGGTAAGAAAAACCACCGATGTTAAAGATAATTTTAACAACAGTTTTTAAAAAAGCGATGTTAATTGCTTTCTCAGACATCAGCTCTTAAAATAACCGATGTCTTTTTAGTTTTTAAAAAAATCAAAACACGCGGCTTAATTTCCCCCTTCCATTTTGAAATAAAACATAATTCCCCTTAGAATTTTTTTAGCCCGCCTCTCCCCAAATATCATTTCCCCCCAAATTAATTTAACACTCTCTCAAAACCTAACCCGACTCTCTCTCTCTCTCCATCCCTCTCCTCTCTAACCCTCTTTTCACATATCTGTCGCTCTACTCTCTCTTCTCACATCTCTCTCGATCTACTCTCTCATATCTCTTAGAACCCTAAATCAAAACCCAAACATGTCTTCTCATATCTCTCTCTAATCGGTGGAAAAACTAAAGAACTCTAAATCAGTGAAAGCTCAAGAACCTTAAATCGGCGTAGGAGAAGCTTAACAACCCTAAATCGGTGAAGGGGAAGCTCAAATCGATCATTTTCTCCAATTACTAGCTCGAATTTGTAAGTGGGTTTTCAATTTTTTGTTCAAATTTCAGTTTTAATGTTTTAATTAGGTTTTCTTTTTATAGATTGGGTGAATTCTTGAGTTGGTCATCTGCAAAGTAAGTTATTATTATGTGTTTGTGTTATATATATATTGGGGCGATTTGATTTAGTGGCTATGTCTTCTTGTGGATTGATAGTTTGTATTATTAAGATTAAACAAAGGTATTCTTTTATGGACTATCTGATAAAAATGTTACTTCTCCATCAGATGCAAATGGTTCTTCTTTTTTAATTCTTGCCGGGCTTCATGCTTGTGGGGATCTCTCTGTAACAATGTTATTGTAATCTATACAGATACCTTCCCTTTAATTTCGGGAGAATACAAGTGAAATGTTATTCTTTTACCAATTGAAGTAAAATTGGTTGGCAATCAATCTACATTATATCATATCCTCTGGTATAGTGTTTTTGTTGTGCTTCTTTTTCAATAATCCTCTGGTGCTAATATATTTACAGGGCCGGAGCCAGACTATACTTATCTTATGACTCAGATTGCTTCTTTAGAATCTGTAGCTGAGAACACTACATATGTTGAGAAATATATGCTTTTCGAGAAATTTAGTCAATCTGCACTTTGCCGTCTTGGTCTTCATGATTGGAAGGAAATTGATTTAGCTGGATTATGGAAGAAAAGTCAATCATTTGCTGTAAGTAACTCTGTAACTCTTACAAAATATTTTTCTTCTTTTTTCGCAATTTAGCTGGATTTGTTTGTGCTTAGAAACATCTAGGAGAAGTGACTAAAAGAATCTTAGTCTTTGTCTTTATATAGATGTCTGGTGCTTGTCTGCGTATTGCGCAATTTGAGCTATTTTACAAGGTCAATAGTATTTTACAATCAGTTGAGTGTTTCTACCATGGAGGGAAAGTTTTAAACATTGACTTCTTTTTACTAGTACCAATTCTGATTATTAAAATTGTTTATCCCTTAATTTATTGTAACTATTGTGAATTCTGATTGAATCCTTTCCAGGGTCTGTTGATGTTGAATTTTCCTTCCCGAAAAAGGAATTTCAAAGTAAATCTCGGAAGGGAGTATATGGTGAGAATTTGGATGCTCAGGTGACTGCTTCGACAGATTTGAAAGTACTAGTCTTGAATGACAAGGTTAGGTTTAATTGTTTCTCATACAATCTGTTTATTTGTATTGATCATGAACTTGTTGTTAATCATGTCCTAAACTTTCTTGGCATAAATTGGAATATGTCTTACAAAATCTTATAAAAGCTCTTCCTTATTAGCCTACATTCTTTTCTTACAGGTCCTACCATCAATAATCAATAGTTTTGTGAAGGCAAACAATGGAGAGCCCTCGGAGAGACTTAAGTTTCAACGACTTGCTTGTGCGGACCTTTCTGAACGACTAAAAAAGAATAAAATGAAGGCCTTTATACCTCACATATGTATGAAGTTTTCGAACAATTGGTTTGCTTGTCGAAGTACATGTAGTTGGTTTGTAAGCTAGACAGCTAGTTAATTATGATAGCTAGACATTATTTTGGTTATGTTAGTTGATATACATATTGGATGTTTTGTGTTTGGTGAATGGCAAGTTCTAATAACTGTTTTCGTATTTTATTGTTTTGGTTTGATTTGAGTTTTTTGGTGCACATAAAAAGAATACTGTATAATATTTGAACAAGAGACATCGGTTTTAAACAAATAAACCAATGTCCAAATAAAGCTAATACATCAAATATTTTAAAAAAAACTGATGTATTATGTTAAACATTACAATGAAAATGGACAGAAACCGATGTCTGTTAGAACATATAACATCGGTTTCACTAAGAAATCGATGTCCGGTAGAACATATAACATCAGTTTCACATATCAACTGATGTCTGAGATGACATATAACATCGGGTTTTATCAAGAAATCGATGTATATTTCTATATTTACCTTGTCTGTGTTATGTTTATGTTGATCTAATGAACATAATATATCATAATTTAAAAAGAACTACTACACATAATATATCTTAGACATCAGAAATATTTAAGAAACTAATGTCTAAGTCGATAATAGACAACGGCTAAAAACCGTATGTCTAAAGGTTTTGACCTTTCTCTACACACGCATAGACATCGGTCAGATTTTTTTTTAACAACGGCCAGAAACTGATGTCTATTGACATATTTCTAGTAGTGTAGAAACAAGCTTATACCGGGCGTCCCCGGTTTGGGCTATTCTTTGGGCTTAATTATTAATTACGAATTTAATGCCAACTAGGTTTTCGGGCCTTATTAATGAGCCAATAAATGTTGAATTAATTATGTCTTTAGGGATTATTTTTCACGCATATCAGTACCTAAACCGATTTGTTCCGATTTACGAAATCTACAACCATGCCAAAGATAGGGAAACATTATTAAAACCAATAATATGATTCATTTTGGAATGTTTTTTAATATAAGTATCATTTAAGATCAAATCCATTCATTTTTGTAAAATCATGATTTCAATTAATTCTCCTTAAATTTTCTTGTGTGGTTTCCAATTAATTAAAAAACCAACAACGTAAATACAATTAATTAGTAAGTCCATATTGAAATTAATATTACATGAGATGGACAAATAGTAAAATATGCACTTTAGAATTATCTTTTAAAATCAGAATAATCCATTTTTTTTGTTATTAGCATTTTCAATTTTTTTTCATAAATTTTATTTATGCTTTACCATTAATTAAAAATCTAGGAATGTAAAAAAAATTATTTAGTTGGTATTAAATTTAATATTAAATTAGATTTACAATTAGCTAAATTTATTTTTTTACTTAATAAATATATTGAAATTTGATGTGATAAATGTGTACAAAAAATATTGAATTCATAGGTATATTAACTTTTTTTTTTTAAGTTTTAAATTTTATAATCTTTTGGGTCTCATATTCCTCTCCAGTACTCTTAACTTTTTTGAATGGTTCCACTACCACCTACATCTTTTATAAACTAACTAAATTGATATATACGAAACACATAACTTGATAAATTTTAGTAAGTTGAATGGTTTCATTGTAAGTTTTGTTTATGACCTGTTACAAAGGCCAACAAACAAATCTATTATGAAAAATTAGTCTCTTTACTTCTTTGGGATCTTATCCCACATCATAGTGAGTATCCTTATCCCTCCACCAAATTAATATTGACTACTATATTTGCATAACTACGAAGTATCCAAATTTGAAAATTTAAATTATTAGATTAAAAAAAGTTAATGTTTTTCACACATGGTATTTTTTTGCAAGAGTTAATTACTTTATGTCTCTACTTTTTAGTTTCTTACTTACAAAAATACCTACACACATATTCACGCACATGAATGCTCCAAATAGAAATATAGGTAATCTACAAGGTCAAAGTCAAGAAATTATGTAACATACGGGAGTAAATTTATGTCATTGCTTACTCCCTGCAAAGATGTTCAATTTTAGCCTTCTATTAAATTTTATGGATCTATATAATATTTGGTGGATCTTAAATGTAAATGAATTTTATGTCAGAGTTTATTTAATTATCATCACTGCCTACACGAGAATAAAAGGTGGATTTCATTTTACAATTTTTTGAAAAATTGGCCCTGGAACATACGCCAACAAAGATATGTCAATAATGTGATATTTACTATCAATAAAGTACTTTACGATTTGGGTACATACTTTTGTTGTCGTAGTTGCATTCAGAAAGACAACAAATCTATGACAAATATAGGCTTTTGACCTGTGTTGTTACCCGTAATTGTAAAAAAAATTATCTCTAAGATCAAGTGCAATGTTTCCTTGGAAATAGTTTGAATATTACTAAATGATATAAACAACTTATTTATTTGATTAAAATCTATATGTTAGTCTCTTCATATTGATTAGTGACATATCAAACATCTCTATGAGCATGAATATCATATTTATGTTGATACCTGATATATTATGAAAGAAAAATTAACTAATTATATGTATGTTTATTGGATCTTGAAGTTTTTGTAGATACATTGAGTCACGAAGTTACATACATATGTAACAGGATTATTCAGTTAACAACATGTTAAGGTCACTAGCAGCTAGAGGTGGCCAGACGTGCTATCCATGCGCTGATCCCGAGAATAATATTGGATATCATAGACAGTTTCTGGATCCGAGGTAGACACAATGGGCTTGGTTGGTGGTGTTGCATGAGAAAAAATCCGAAGATCTTTCACATCGAGTTGGAATGGCAGTTTTGTTGCGCATGCATATATGGTCCAGTTATTTACCATGGCGTTTTGATGTATATATTTTCTTACCGCTTTAAACTTTGATTTCTTGGTTGGTGCCATCGCCTGGAAATTGCATGAGATTTATGATTAACTAAACTTATGATTCACTAAAATTATTTAAAAGAAATGTAAACTAAGTTTTGATCTGCTTTATTAACGGATGTTTACTAGGCTAGAATAATGACTGGGAGGGCATGTTGGTTTAGGATCACCGGTGACATAATGAGAGAACTATGCTCTTAATTTTGAATGATAAGGTGTAATATATTAACATTTTAATATGGTAATTATATATATATATAAATAAATAATATGTTGTGTATTATTTACCATTTTTTATACATTATTTTATATTATAAAATTAATCTTCCATATAATATATGTGATTTAATTATATGTTTTATTGTAGTTAAAAATTGCTCCAAAATTTTTGAAAAAAGTTCAAATCTTCGATTAAAAGCCTCGGAATTCTTAGAATTTGAAAATGCTTGATTCCAATATTTAGCTAGATTAGATATAAGCTTTTATAATTTTTTTAATTTATTTACATATTAAAATCACTTTAGTAATAAATCTATAACTATAACACCTTATATAAATAACAATAAAGAACACTTCTAAACCTCATATTTAATGCACCCACACACAATTAAAATGCACCTTCACACACACTAACCCAACCCATTTTTTTCAAAAAAAAAAATTCTGGATGAAAGTGCCTGGTGACGTGGCATGAGCACCTGCCACGTGGCACTGTCACGTCAGCAGGTGGACCCCATTTTGCTGACATGGCAGTGCCATGTGGCATGCCACGTGGCAGGTGCTAACGTGGCATGCCGCGTGACACTACCACGTCAAGAAAATATGTTCCACCTGCTGCCGTGGCAGTGCCACGTGGCAGGTGCTGACGCATCGGCAAGCACTGTTCATCCACAATATTTTTTTTTTTGAAATCTAGTATGTGAGGATGCATTTTAATTATGTTGGTGCCCTGGCGAGGCCATTATATCATAATTGATTCAATAGTTTATATTGATTCTCTAGCGTTTTTTATTGTTCTTTATATAATGGTGTTTTTTGTGGAGTAATGGCGAAATATATATAATTAAAAGATACATTTTTCTTTCTATTCTCAAAGATTTTAACTTTTTGACACATAGATTGTGTTGTTAAAAACAATAATATTAAGTTGTAATTGTTACTTTTAATACTTATATTAAATATTAATATTAAATTCAAGCTTTATTTTGACATAAAAATTAAAATTTTATTTGAAATATAATTTTTCCCTTTTAACAATCTAATACGTTATTTTGGGTTAAATTTTATGTAATTTAATAACTTAAACATTGCAAAAAAAATTCTTATATATTAAACAAGCCCGTGCATCATAGTATAAACAATGACAATTAAAGAAAAATATAAAATCATTCCCGTGCATCATAGTATAAACAATGACAATTAAAGAAAAATATAAAATCTTTCATTGCATTGAATCAATACCTTATTTGTATATCTTTTAAATTAACTAATTAATATGTATAATCATTTTGCTTACTGTTAATATGGTAAAATTTTGTATTGATATTATTTGTGAAATTATATTCCAAAATATATTTAAAAAATTGTGACATCATTGCAAACATATAAGAAAGTTATTTTTTTTAGAGAAGATCAAATGTTAAAAATGCACGTAAAAATTGTACATACGGCATGTTGTAAATAAGATATGAAACAGATCTAAGGTAGTCAATAGATAGATAATTATAATATAGTTATTACTAGTTATAACAGAGAATGTATTAAAGATAATTGTAAATAATAATAATAGAAATAATGTTAAAATAATATTATATACATCTAATTTAGATCAATTTTGGAAAGAGTTAAAATAAAAAATAAAAAGTTTATTTTAGTCCATGAAGAAAAAAAGTAAAATGTTCTTAAATTTCCCTTGATCATGTCCTTTTAAGTAACAACTTATGAATGTATATTTTTGATGATATACAATCAAAAATTTAGTAACTTTAAACTAACTTGATAATTTTAAAAACATTTCAAAATGATTTATTCAATTTTAGACAATGTACAAAAAATATATATCTCGTAAAATAATATATCTAAAGATTCAGACGTTATAAATTAACTATGTCATTAAGATTTTTAAATTTTGGCTGTGAATTAGCTTAGAGATAAGTTAGAGATAAGTTCAGTTAACTAATTTTGGTCTCAGTTTAGTACGTGTAATCTATGTGATATGTCTCAGTTTAATACGTGGAATCTATATGTTTTGGCTGTGAATGAAATATAACTGAGCGATTGACATTAAATTAACTTAAGAGATAAGTTGTAATTTGTCAATTTATTACATACGTGTCCCTTGTAAATTCTTAGCAATAACCATCTATGAGTTGCTATGAGTTGTTAAGAAAAAGAAATGAGGAATTTGAATTAATTGCCATATACAAAACTTTAATCAATAAATCCAATATCTTAAAAATAGGGTTGTACATTTTAGTCAAGTAGAAAAGGCTCTTATATAAATAATTCTTCCCTCTTTACAATCTAATACGTTATTTTAGGTAGACTTTATGTAATTTAATAACTTAAACATTACAAAAAGAATTATTATTTATTAAACAAGCCCATGCATCGAGTATATGTAGTATAAATAATAATAATTAATGAAAATTTTAAAAAATTCACGATATAGAGTTGTGCATTACATCAATACTTTATTTGTATATCTTTTAAATTTACTGGTTAATATGTATTATTATTTTGCTTATTGTTAATATGGTAAAATTTTGTATTTATATAATTTATGGAATTATACACTTAAATACATTTAAAAAAATTGTGACATCATTTCAAAAGTAAAATTTATCATTAAATTTTATATAATAAATTAGATAAAATTTAGAAAAATAATTGAAATAAAGGATGTTACCTCTATAGAGAAGATCAAATAATTAAAAATGTACATAAAAATTGTACATACAAGATAGATAATTATAATATAATTATTACTAGTTATGAGGATGTATCAAATATAAATTGTAAATAATATTAATTTAGATAATGTTTAAATAATATTATATACATCTAATTTAAATTTTGGCAAAATCCATGAAAGAAAAGTAAAATGTTCTTAAATCGTCCTTGATTATGTCCTTTTAAGTAACATCATATTAAATATATAATAACATATTAATATATATTTGGTCCATATACAATAAAAAATTTAATCATTTTAAACTAACTTGATAATATTTTTAAAAATATTTCAAAATGATTTATTCAATTTTAGACATTGTACAAAATAATATCGGGTAAAATAATATATTTGAAAATTAATAAATCATATCCCGTTATAAGATTAACTACGTCATTACGGTTTTTCGATTTTGGCTCTGAAGAAATACATGTGAGCGTTGAACGTTGAATTAACTTAGAGATAAGTTACAGATAAGTTCAGTTTCAGTAATTTGTCCCAATTCGGTACGTGGAATCTATGCCCATACGTGTCCCTTGTAAATTCTTAGTGTAGTGGCACGTACCTAGTAAGCTGATATAACCATTGTGCATTTCACCTTAAATCGAGGTTTTCATAGACTCTTGAGCAGCAGGTCTGCAGGTTGAGTACCCAAAGTTAATGAAAGAGCCATTCAGATTTAACTATGGTTTATTCAATCAGTTCTCTATCCCGGTCAAGGTATTGTTAGCTTTCTAATTAATCACTTTTATTGATATTTTAATTTGTATATCAATTTACTTCTTACTCATATAATTCATTTTGGTGTTTTTTTCGTTTGAAGTGTGAGAGGAAAGGAGACTGAGACTGTAATAGAAGAAAGGAATGGAAACATTGATCTAAATTAAGCCTTTCTTTGAATGGGAGATTTGGTGTTGATCCACACAGAAATCATAGAATAATTGGGTCATCTTCTCACTCAAACGTCTTTATCCCTCCTGAGAAAAGGAGCACGATCATTTTTACTGAAAATGGAGCTAACAAAAGGAGGTCGCTTGATTCCATTGGCTCTTCAACAATTTCTTTCGTTCTATATGAAGGTAACATATTTAATTTATCCACTTATTTGTGTTATTGTGATATTATTGTGAGTCTTAGCGCATCAAGAAAAAAATGTATAGTAATTAACAAAAAAAAATATATGTATAGCATGTGCATCTATTTTTTTTTCAAATCCGGATAAAATATGAAAATGGTTATGCTCTAAATCATTTATGCTGACACATTTTTCAGAAATTTATCATAAATCATAAAACATATATTGAGGTTTTTTTTGAGTAATGAGATAATTCAATAATAAACAGGCATACGGCATCTGCATAAACAGTCGAGTCGAACAAACAAAATACAGAAACAATCACTGATTTTAAGCCATACGGCATCACGTGATTTGTTGGAAATGGTATTTACACAAACTTCGCCACTTCCGCTTCTGCCATAACCAATTTGAGCTATCGACCAAGAATGCAATCCCCTAAAATTTTTATTATTGAATCAATCACCGTACTCGCACAATCGGTGAGAAAATAACAAAGCTCACACAAAACGGCGAGAAAATAACAAAACTCACACAAACGGTGAGACATCAAAAAAACCAAACTTACAACTACGTAAATTAAAAACTAGCTAGAACCAAGACAATACTTAGATCTAGGGAACAAAACCACAAGAACAAGATAACTCGGACCACTTTCGAGAATAAAATCACCGGAAAGAACGAGAAATTCGGAGCTCCATGGAATTGAGATCTAGGAAATTGAAGCCCAAATCGGAAAAGGCTTTGAAACCTTAGATCCGAAAACACAAACTAATGCCAAATCTTAAGAAAAAATAGATCAATCTTACCTAACAAGGAAGATTTTTAGGGACATCAAAGCTATAAAGGAAGAAAATACAAAGGAAATTAAAGGTTTTGGGGCTTTCCACCGGTGGAGATGCGGTGAAAGCCCCGACGGTAGTAAGAACTAAGAAGAAAAAAGTGGAGCGGCGCTAGAGAGAGAGAAAGAAAGGAAAGGGTTTTCTCAAACACCAAACATATATTGAGGTTAGTTTTTTCAAATGAGTAAGTTTTTTAATACACACATATGAGGAGTTCATATTTGATCAGTTGATGATATTGACATTGAAAGTATCGTTTGTGTCTCAGTTGGAAGACACCCAAACTCCACTTTGATATTACAATGATAATATGCTGTCTTTTCTTTGGTAATTAATTTTCTCATTTGTATCTCCATGAACAAAAAAATACACAGGCCAGGGATTTCCTGCAAACATTGGGTGTTCAGCTGCCAAAAATCGAAGTAAATCTGTCGAAATTATGGCAAAACATATATTATCGAAAGTAATACCTACAAAGAATGCAAAGGGGGAGAGTTTAAAAGACTTGCAGACATGCCAAACATTTTTACTACAATATCTGTTAGAAATACAAACCCACCTCGTGGAATATTGTCTTTAATATAATAAAATAATTAGGTGGCTGAGTTAAGTGATAGAAATAAAAGGAACGTGGAGAATTCATGTAACAGTCATCTTTGAATCCTAAATAAAAGGTAGGCTACTTGACATAAAGTAAAGGAGGCATGGAAGTAGCTGGCTATATTAATTATATAGGAAGATAACGTAAGCCATGATGTAGTATGTCTTTTAAAAGACTATAAATAGCAGCCCCAGCCAGTACTTGAAATGACACACCAAAGAGAAAAAAAAAGTAGTAGTAGAGAGAAAAGAAACAGAGCCGAAGCTCTTTGTTGAGAGAAAACAAAAAGGCTGTAGCCTTGTGAGGAGAAAAGATTAAAGTTGTAGCTTGTCTTGTAATCATAATAGTGTTGTAACTCTTTTGTGTGAAAAACAAAAGTGCTGCTGTGTTGTAAATCTCTTATAAATATATACAGGTGTGTGTTTGTGTTATACAAAGATTTTATATATTTGGTGCAAGGCCCATCTTTGTTTCCAACAAGTGGTATCAAGAGCTAAGGTTTCGTTCATGGAAAAATGGCGAATATGATGCAACCAAATATTCCGAAGTTGATGTCCACAAATTACGGGAACTGGAGTGTCCAAATGAAGGTGTTACTCTGTTCATATGATAATTGAGATATTGTCAAAAGCGGATATAGCGAGCTCGAAGATGCTACCGTTGAAGCAACACTTCCTAATGCCGAGAAAATGGCATTAGAAGAATTTTTGAAAAAAAACAAAAAGGCGTTATACATAATTTTTCAAGGTGTCGACGAATCCACCTTCGAAAATTTCAAATGGAAAAACAGCAAAAGAGGCGTGGGAGATTTTGAAAAATCATTCCAAGGTGTCGAGAAAGTAAAAAAGGTGCGGCTCAAAGTTCTTCGTGGCGAGTTCGAAAATATCAAAATGAAGAGTTCGGAAAATATTGGTGAATATGTCACTCGTTTGAAAACTGTGACAAATGAGATGAAAAGGAATGGAGAAAGCCTAGACGATGTTCGAGTCATGGAAAAGCTCCTCCGCTCGCTAACAAGAAAATTTGATTATGTTGTTACTGCTATCGAGGAGTCGAAAGATTTGTCCACGATTTCTATTGATGAGTTAGTTGGTTCACTTCAAGCGCACGAGCAGCGGATGAACCAATATGATGATGCAAGGCATTTGGAAAAGGGGTTGCAAAGTAAAGTATCCATCGATGACAGTTCTGGTAGTAGCAGTTCTTTACATGGTAGAGGTGGCTACCGAGGTGGACAAGGACGTGGAAGACAGACATTCAGTAGAGGCCAGAATAATGAAGGCTATCAACCATCTGGTCGTGGTCAAAATTTTAGAGGTCGAGGAAGAGGTGGATTCCAATAACGAGGTGATAAGTCTCAGTTTCAATGTTATAATTGTAACAAATATGGTCACTTCAGTTATGAGTGTAGATCTCCAAAAGTGGAAGAAAGAAGTCATTTTGCAGCAATAAAAGAAGACAAAGATATTGGTTCTGCTATGTTCCTCACTTACAAAAGAGATGACGAAGGCAAGAAAAATACATGGTATCTTGATTCAGGAGCCAGTAACCACATGTACGGTGATGAGGAATTATTTACGGAGCTAGATGACACCATTAGTGGAGAAGTTACTTTTGGTGACTCGTCAAAAATTCTAGTCAAGGGGAAAGGTACTGTTACGATTGTGACAAAGAAAGGTGATAAAAATTATATAAATGATGTTTATTATATACCTGCTTTGAAAAGTAATGTCATTAGTCTTGGCCAGCTTGTGGAGAAAGGATATAACATACAGATGCAGGATAATTCTCTTATCATCAGAAATCAGGTTCGAGAATTAATTGCAAATGTGGAGATGTCAAAGAATAGTCTGTTTACACTTGATATGCAGACAAATGTGCAGAAGTGCTTAAAGTCAGTCATTAAAAATTACTCATGGTTATGGCACTTGAGGTTTGGTCATCTTGGATTTTCAGGATTGAAACTATTGTCAAAGACAAAGATGGTGGACGGTTTGCCATAAATCAACGAACCAGAGAATTTTTGTGAAGCATGTGTTAAAGGGAAGAACACCGACAAAGCTTTCCGGTTGGAAAATCATGGCGAGCTATAAGGCCATTGGAGATTGTTCACACTGATATTGCTGGTCCATTTCATATTCCATCACTTGGCGGAAATAGGTATTACCTAACTTTTATTGATGATTTTAGCAGGAAAAGTTGGGTGTATATTCTGAAAGAAAAGGCGGAAGCTCTTGATAAATTCAAGGAGTTCAAAGCTTTGGCAGAAAAACAAAGTGGTCATTATTTGAAGGTACTTAGATCGGATAGAGGAGGCGAGTATACTTCAAATCAATTCAAAATCTTCTGCCGAGCACATGGAATCAATCATCAGTTGACTACAGCCTATACTCCATAACAAAATGGCATTGCAGAAAGAAAGAACCGGACTATTCTAGACATGGCAAGGAGTATGGTGAAAGTAAAGCACATGCCAAGAACTTTTTGGGCTGAAGTCGTTCTATGTGCAATTTATTTGTTGAATCGCTGTCCAACAAAAAGTGTCAGAAACAAACTCCAAATGAAGCATGGAGTGGTAGCAAACCCTCAGTTGGGCATCTCAGAATATTTGGGTGTATTGCATATACCCATGTTCCCGATCAGAAAAGAAAGAAGATAGATGATAAAGGCGAAAAGTGCATCTTTACCGGATATGATAAAAGGAGCAAGGCGTATAGACTCTATAATCCTCTCATGAAGAAATTAATCATTTCTCGAGATGTTGAGTTCGATGAATCCGATTACTGGAGATGAAGCGAGGATGAAAGAAAAGTTGCTGGTTTATTTTTTAATGATGATGATGGTGATGACCCTAACATAGAAGATGGTGGAGATGATGATCCAACTCCTCCACAAAGTCCGAATCAGAAAACTACTGCCTCGACACCATCGAGTTCAGGAAGCAATAATATCAACAACATTTCTGGGGGAGCACCAAGAAAAATACGGAGTCTGGATGACATTTATGATGCAACAAGTCTGGTACAAACATCCTTTGATTATTCTTTATTTTGTTTGATGGCTGAATGTGATCCAGTTACATTTGAGGAAGCTTCTGAAGAAAGCAAATGGAACAAAGCCATGGATGAAGAAATTGGTGCTATTAAGAAGAATGATACTTGGGAGCGTACAAGTCTTCCACAAGGACACAAAGCAATTGGTGTCAAATGGGTCTATAAGACCAAGACAAATAAAGAAGGAAAAGTGGAAAAGCACAAGGCAAGGTTGGTGGCTAAAGGCTACAAGCAGAGATACGGGATTGACTATGATGAGGTATTTACTCCAGTTGCAAGAGCTGATACCATCAGACTTCTTACAGCAATTGCAGCTCAGAATCAATGGAAGGTTGATCAGATGGATGTGAAGTCACCATTTCTGAATGGTTATCTCGAAGAAGAAGTCTATATTGAGCAACCTCCCGGATATGTTCAAAAAGGCAAAGAAAACAAAGTCTACCGGCTAAAGAAAGCACTGTACGGGTTGAAACAAGCCCCGAGAGCATGGAACACAAGGGTTAATGAATACTTTCAGAAGAACGGTTTTGTGAAGAGTCCATACGAGCATGCACTCTACACCAAAACAAATTCAGGGGGAGATATTATGATCATGTTCTTGTACATGGATGACATGATCTTTACCAGAAACAACCCTAGTATGTTCGATGATTTTAAGAAAGTTATGACTAATGAATTTGAGATGACAGATATTGGTCAAATGTCATACTTTCTTGGAGTCGAAGTCAAGCAAATTAATCAAAGACGGGATTTTTATGCCTCATAAAAAAATATGCCGAGCAGATTTTAAGCAAGTTTAGAATGGAAGATTGCAAGCCATTAAGCACGCCAGCAGAAGGAAGCATAAGTTGAGAATTGATTCAACGAGAGAGTCGGTAAATCCGACATTGTTCAAAAGTTTGGTTGGAAGTCTGAGGTACCTAACTTTCACTCGTCCGAATATTATGTATGCAGTTGGAATGGTTAGTAGGTACATGGAGAAGATGAAGCAAGATCACTTCATGGCAGCTAAAAGAATTTTGAGGTACATAAAAGGTACACTTAATCATGGTCTGTTCTACACGCATTCTCAAAATTCAAAATTAGTTGGCTACTCAGACAGTGATTATGGTGGTGACTTGGATGACGGGAAAAGCACTTCAGGTTATGCTTTTCATATCGGTTCGGCAATATTTTTGTGGTCATCAAAGAAGCAACAGACAGTTGCTCTCTCAACATGTGAGGCAGAATACATCGCAGCAGCAGCATGCGCGTGTCAAGCTATGTGGCTAGGCTACATATTGGGCGAGTTAAATCTTGCCAAGGAGGATTCGGTTACTATTTACGTCGATAATAAATCTACTATTTCACTATCGAAAAATCCAGTGTCACACAGTCGGAGCAAGCACATAATTTTATTCAAGAACAGGTGAATGACAAAATTGTGGAATTAGTGCACTGCTGGACTGAAGAAAATTTGGCAGATATATTTACAAAGCCATTGAAGCCGGATGTATTTCATAAAATGAAGAAGAAACTCGGAATGCAGAGTCGGGTTTGAGGGGGAGTGTTAGAAATACAAACCCACCTCGTGGAATAGTGTCTCTAGTATAATAAAATAATTAGATGGCTGAGTTAAGTCATAGAAATAAAAGGAACTTGGAGAATTCATGTAGAAGTCATCTTTGAATCCTAAATAAAAGGTAGGCTACTTGACATAAAGTAAAGGAGGCATGCAAGTAGCTAGCTATATTAATTATATAGGAAGATAACGTAAGCCATGATGTAGTATGACTTTTGAAAGACTATAAATAGCAGCCCCAGTCAGTACTTGAAACGACACACCAAAGAGAAAAAAGAGAGTAGTAGTAGAGAGAAAAGAAACAGAGCCGAAGCTCTTTGTTGAGAGAAAACAAAAGGGTTGTAGCCTTGTGAGGAGAAAAGATTAAAGCTGTAGCTTGTCTTGTAATCATAATAGTGTTGTAACTCTTTTTTGTGAAAAACAAAAGTGTTGCTGTGTTGTAAATTTCTTATATATATATACAGGTGTGTGTTTGTGTTATACAAAGATTTTATATATTTGGTGCAGGACCCATCTACGTTTCCAACAATATCTGGCCGAAAGTTTAAAGGGTATCTCTCCAAGTACGGCGAGGAGGAAGTATGTATCCTTTGTGCCTGTCATGCTTATTCCCTGAGTCCAGTTGAGTTCATCAAACATGCGGGTGGTGGTGATGTTGCCATTCCAGAGAGATTCATCAAGATCATGAATCCTGTGGGTGATGGTGAAGTGGTTAATCCTTAATTACGCAAATCATGTATGAGTCTGTTGAACTCTTTTAATAAGTGTTTCATATATATTTCTATTATTACATGCTGGTCATGATCAGGCCCGGCCCAAGGTAGGGGGCGACAAGGTCTTTTGCCCTAGGCCCATATTTTATAGGGGCCCAAAAATTAATAAATCCAGGTAGTAGTAGTAGTAGTAGAGATCATATATTCATACAGTACCGAGTTAAAAAAAAATAGACATAATACATTATTGATTATACATAACATATCACTACATCAGCCCCTTTCCCAATTTCATCTTCTAGCGGACTTGCTCTTCTCACAATCAGGTAACTCACTAACTCTAAATCTCTAATAAACTCTTTTCACTTTTGCAAGTATATTATAAATTATAATCATAATTCGTATATATATATATATATGTGTGTGTGTGTGTGTTTGTGTGTTTGTATATGTATCAATTGTTAGATATTTAGGTTTTGTAATCTTATTCAATTTCAGAGTTTTTTTTGTGTTAGTTTGATTTCTCTAATCTTAATAATTTTATTTTTCATTTAACAGAGATAATTATCAAGGCTTGAGCAATCATACTTGGGAATTTCAGAATTTTGAAAGCTTTAGAGTTTGGATTTTGAGCAATATTATATAAGGTGTTATTCTTCCTTTGCATCATATAGTTGTTTTGTATTATTGTGGAGTACAATACTACCTAAAAAACATCTATCCGGAAATGATAAAAGGAAAAAAAAAGACGAGCAGATGAGTTATTAGAGTCACAAAGAGGAGCTATTGAGAACTTTGTTATAAAAAAAGTAGACACTTCGAAACAAGAACCGAATGAAAATTTGGAGAGTTCAAAAGTAGGTAATGAAAGTTTGGAGGATTTAAATGTAGAAAATGTGGTTTTGAATGAGGATGAGAATGTACCCAATTTATCTAATATTGAAGATGAGCCAAGTCATCCGTTTAAGGATATTTATGATCCTAGAAATTGGGATAATTTAAACAACAATGAAAGGGACATTTTAGTTGAAAAGGGGCATATAAGGGAAATGAATCTTACATTTCCATTGGATGATACTTCAAGACATTTTTCATATGCTTTTTATTCTAGAAGATTGAGTAATGGGGAGGTTGTTGATAGAAAATGGTTAATTTATTGTAGACCCGTGGATAAGGTCTATGGTTTTTGTTGTAAGTTATTCAAATCTCGTCACATGAAAAGTTCATTAGCCAATGAGGGATTGAGAGATTGGAAACATCTTGGTGAAAGACTCAAACAACATGAAAATAGTGTTGATCATATCACTAACATGAATAATTGGAATGAGCTAAAAATGAGAATGAATAAAAATCAAACTATTGATAAAGATCTCCAACAAGAGATATCCAAGGAGAATGAGCGTTGGAAACAAGTGTTGATAAGAATAGTTTCGGTTGTGAAATGTCTTGCTAAAAATAATTTGACTTTTAGAGGTTCCAATGAGAAACTTTACCAAGAAAGTAATGGTAATTTTTTGGGATTAATTGAGATGATTGCGGAATTTGATTTGGTAATGCAAGACCATGTTAGAAGAATCCATAATCGTGATATACATCATCATTATCTTGGTCACAAAATTCAAAATGAGTTGATATCTCTCTTGGGTCATAATGTTAGGAATTCTATCTTAAGTGTTATTAAAGAGGCTAAATTTTATTGGGTTATCCTTGATTGCACCCCGGATATAAGCCATCTAGAACAAATGACTCTAATTGTGCGATGTGTGAACATGTCAAGTAACAAAATAAAAATAGAAGAGTTGAAATTGTTGAAAAATTATTTGCGTTCATCGATGTCACAAGAAAGATTAAATGGTCTCGCAATTTTATGCATTGAGAAAGAAATGTTGGAAAGTATTGATGTTGATGCCGTTATCACTGATTTCGCATCAAGAAGTGCTCGACGAAGTTGTTTTTTATGATTTATCACTTGTATATGGTATGGTATTTAAACTATTGTTAGTAGTTTAATTTTTATTTAAAATGGTTTGTTTGTTATTGATTTTTATGTTTTCAGAAAAAAAAAAAGAAGGGCCCATTTTGTGATTTCGCCCTGGGCCCCCGTATAGTATGGAACGGCCCTGGTCATGATGATCAAAGTATGTTCTTTGTGACTTAAGTGTTGGGAAGCTTTGATGTAGTTTGTCACTTTTAAGTGTTGGGTTTTAGTGTTCATGTTGTGATGATCGTATGTAATGTGTATTTGTGTTATGAATAGCTTTGTGTCTCCTCATTTTTTCCAGTAGAATATTGTTATGTACTTTATTAGCATGCTTTTGATTTTGGAATAAGTAGTAATACAATTTATTCTAATATCAAGAAATGTGATATTTTAACTTGATTAATCAAAAAAAATTCAAAAATTAATAATTTTAGTATGTTGACAAAGAGTTTCAAATCTAGAATATAAGATGACACCCACTATTTTTCTTTTCCTATAAATATATATTACAATCTTAACTTTGACTATGATTTAACTTATGGAAATTTTTAAAATACTTGTATTTCTAAACTTTTCTAAATGTTGAAGAGCTTGTAGGTTGAAAAAAAAAATTAGAACAAAGATATTTTGGAAAAAAAATTCTTTAATATTTGTCTAAAATTTATAATGAACTACATGCTTACTATTTAACAATCATGAAATTATACATTATAGTTTATGAATGATAAATTTATGTACAATTTTCAATCTATAAGTCAAGTAAAAAAATTGTATTGTAGAATTAAAATTTCATAGAGGAATAGATGTTTTCTTTTCATAAGAATCAAATGTGCTTAAAATTCCATATTGATATATATTCATTTTATCAGTATTGTAAAGCTCAACTTGAAAAAAAAATATCCTTAAGGTCAGGTCCACATATATGCATGCCACTATGTGGTTATGCAAAGTATTGGTGCTTTATTCTTTTTTTTTTTCTTTTAGATATAGTTGTATCTTATTTAATTATCATTAATAGGTTATATATATTATATTATTTATTTATTACGAAAGAAAATTTTATATTATATTATTATAATTGAAACATTATTCGGTCGAGCTTTTTTTATTTAATTATCCTTACTTAATTATTTTTCATAACTAAAAACTAATCAATTTCATTTCTCAAGTAAAACATGTAACTTTTTTTCAACAAATATATTATATTTTATATTTTATATAACTAAAAATTTTTCTTTTTGAAAACATTAAGACCAATTATATTAAAAAACTCGTTAAATAATATAATAATTAATAATATGTAACGAATTACCTTTTTCAACCAAAACACGTTACCTTTTTATTTTTTTAAAACTAAAAGTCTATTCTTTTTTAATATATTAAAGACGATTTTATATAAATAAAATAATCATATTATATTATAACAACTAATAATTAACTGGTTGCTTTTTACAGTTAAAAACTACCAATCTTTGTATATTTTTAAACTGAAATCCCTATTTTTCTTAAAATATCAGGGACAATATAATTATTATCAAATATATTTTTAAACTAAAATCTCTTATTTTCTAAAAAAAATACTATGAACAGTATATATATATATATATATATATATATATATATATATATATATATATATATATTGTGGAATAAAAAGTAGGGTCATCGAATTTCGGCCAAATTTTGACTAGTTGACTTTGACTTTTGACCTTGACTTTGACCAAAGCCAAACCTTGTTTTGAACTCCCCTCCTTGTTTCTAGAGTGATTTTACAACACCATGGTTGATTTTGTGATCCTTGATCACAAACAACCTTCTTCGTAGTTTTGAGGACCTTCTGGGTTTTAACTTGTTCTTGAACTCTTGGTTTCAAATAACCTTGGGTTATACTATGGCCCTTGGCTTGCTGACACCCTTTCATACTTACAATAGGGTGTTTTAAACAACCTTGTCTTTGCCCCCTTCTCATGGAGGTCTTTGTTTCTTTATTTATTTGTATAGGGATTTCCCTTGTTTTCAACATCTGACTTCAAGTCTAGGGTACTATGGTTAGTTTTTATCCTTGATTTTATACTCAAGGACTTTAAAACTCCTACCTAGTTTGTAAGACCGTGCCTTGGCTTGATTTTATTCAATGGTTCCTGACTTTCAGGCCTTGAATTCAATCAACCAGCTTAATTCAGGGCATACAACCTCGTTCGCCATCTGGGCTTATATTTTGTGCAGATTTTCAAAACTCCCACCATATTTTTGAGAGTATATCTTCCATATTTCTTTAAAGTATTAGCTTTTTAGCTAACCTTTCTGTTTAGTTCCTTAATCATAGATTTTTGGCTTAATCCTCTTTTTAGGCTTATTAAGCATAAGTTAGTTCAACCTCCTAGGTTGTTAACTATGTTGTTGCTCTAGCCTGCATTTCCATTCATTTCTTTCGCTTATTTCTATGCATTAGATCGTTTATTTGACCCAATTTCGAATTCATAAAACCTTTTTCCTGCTATTTTCGGCTATTTAACCTATAAACGCGGGTCGTCGGAAAGATGACCTGCTATGAAGGGTCGCCCATTTCCTTATAAAAGAGTAGGGATGGAAGTCATTCTTCATATTTCCCTCTTCTCTCAAAGAAAATTTCTTTCTGAAGAACTCTCAAGATTCAAGTACTTCTTTCAATTTCAGACAAACCTGATGGCAAGTGAGGGTGGTCAGAGCACCGTAGTTCCTTCTAAGGGCCTTTTCCAAGTAATCAACAGGAGGACCAAAGACAAGAATAGGAAAGGTAAGGTGTTTCCTCCTCGTTATCAGTTAGCTTTACCCCAACTCTTAGATGAGCCCGGGGACGTGTTTCCAAACAACGCGGAATTTGATTCTTTCATATTCCCTAGCACTTTAGACGTAGGAGATATTAACGACTTACTCAAATATGAATTTCCTTCTGGTTTGAGACTCAGAATCCCCACACCGGGGGATAGAACTTGTAATTGGCACCATGAGATGTATACAAAGGTGCTATCACCGCTGGCCTTAGGTTTCCAGTTCACTCTTGGGTTGTTTGGTTGCTAGCTGAAGTTAAAATCAACCCGTGCCAACTATATCCCAACTCCTGGAAATTTATCTCTATTTTTATGGTTGAGTGCATCAAGGGAGGCATCTACCTTAGCATTACTTTATTTAGACATTTGTTTGCTTTCAAAAATAGCCCTGTTACTAGGAAAGGATGGGTAAGCATCCAACATCGTACAAAGTCCCGAATGATTATCAACGCTGCCTCCGTGCCTGATTCATACCACAACTGGAAGCACGAATTTTTCATCCTTAGAATAAAGGGGGAGACTGGGGTGAATTTTTCAGGTCTAAATTCAATCACGTGAACGATGAGGGTGTTAGTGAACTTCAGCTCTCAAGTGAAGAAAGAGCTCATCAGGATTGGCTTATTTCAACCTTTCAAAATGCTCACTATCACGAAGTCGTGACTGAGAATACCTTGATAGAGACCGGGCTTAGTAGTATCCCTCCCGAGGGTAATCCTTACTTTAACTCCTTTATTCTCATCATACTTGTTCTTATTCCAACATTGTTTTCTTTGTCTTTTCTTGCAGTTGCTGAGGAGATTGACAGCCTGCCGGGTCGTGCTCCTCAGATTACTAAAAGGATGATTAAAAAGGCTGAGAAAGAGGCCAACCTTGACGACGTTCCAGTTCCCGAATTCCTTCAGCATTGCTCAAAAGCTGGAAAAAGGATCAGGAGTTTGGATGGGAGTATGAAAACTGCATTTATGCCTGAGTGGGGGATATGCGAGCAGGACGCCATCCGAGATATCCATCTTCTTGCTCAGGAATGGTCTCGGAATGCCATAGCCCCGGTTGATAAGGTTCATTTTGCAACAGCAACGGACCTTGGAGAAAATGAAAGCTTGGGAACGTTTCTCGCCTATAACGTAAGCTTATCTCCCCTTATTTTTTGTTACTCTTATTAGATATTGACCATCATGGCTTAACATAGTTTTTTTATGGTGTCTTATTCTTGTAGCTGAATGCTCATTTCCAGAACGCTGTCCAACTCGGGAAATCATATAAGGATAAGGAAGGAGCTGCCCTCAAGGCTGTGGAGAAGCATCAGAAAGAATCTGAAGAATGGGAGGCTAAGTACTTCACCTCCGAAGACCAACTCTCATCCCTTAGGGGAAAATATGCAGCCTTGGAGAATAGAACCCAGAACGTGAATAAGATTAGCCATGACCACAAAGGGAGGTCGAACCGGACAGCATGACTATAGGTTGGGAAAAAGCTGTGAATAAGATTATCCATGACCACAAAGGGGTCGTTTTTCCTTCCTTTTATCCAAGTCCTTGGAAGGTGACTGATGTTGATGACCTTGTTGAGGGTGCTGGAACTTCCTCTCATGCAAACAGGCGTGCTTCTGGCTCTGGGACTAAGGCCACCCCCCAACGCTCAGGATCTAGTTCCTGGAGACACCCTTCAAAATCCCGTGGGAAGGATCAAAGTGGCAGTTCAGAACGCCCTTTAGCCGGTCGAATTCGCGAACCCACATCGGTGAGTGTTAGCAGTTCCTTGACTTCAACTTCCAAGAGCAAGGAAGAAGGTGATATGGGGTCATCTAGTGAAGAAGAAGTCCCTGTTCAGGTTGCTCCTCCCAAAACCAAGAAACGGTTGGTGAAGACTGCTTCTGTTAAGAAGTGATTATCTTTTGAGCCTTGCATGGCCTATGTTTGCCTCATGTGGTTCTTATCCAGTTCTTATTTTATCCTGACTTTGATTGTGGTCCTTCATGGACTTGTATTTTTATTCGGTGTGTTTGTAACTTATGACTCAAATTTTGCCCCTTAGGGGTATTTTATCTACATGCTTGTTTCCTTTAGTTCATACATTCCTTTATTTACGGTACTTGGTAATCCTAGACTTACACACATTAGGTGTTTGGTACATCACTAAAATCATAGAAACGTAGAATGGAAAACAAACTTGTATTAATAACGTGAAATGGGCTCTGCCCTTACATAAAATGATAAGTCCTACTATGAGCAACATGCTCTACAATGGTTTTATATGAACTTTATTTCTATTTCTATTAGATAGGAAAAAAGCTAAGTCCTTATTAAGAGAGCTTAAACATAATAAATCTTGAGATTCGAGGCGTGCCAAGTACGAGGCACCTCGTTTCCATCCAAGGTTTCTAACTTGTAAGAACCTCTTCCCAACGTTTTACTGACTCTATACGGCCCTTCCCAATTAGGGGCTAACTTGCCTGTCTATCCAACTCCAGATGCTTCTATCTTCCTTAAAACCAGGTCACCTTGTTTAAAGAACCTTTCTTAACCCTATGGTTGTAATAAAAGGATGCCCTCTTCTGGTGCTCTACATTGTGGGCGTTGGCTTCATCCTTGACTTCATCAATTAGATCAAGGGCAAGCTTCATGCCTTCCTCATTAGTTTCTTGCTCATATGCTTCCACCCTTGGAGACACATGAGAGATCTCCACGGGCACTACTGCCTCTGCTCCATAAGCTAGCAAAAACGGGGTAGCTCCTGTTGTTACTTTACAGGTGGTACGATATACCCACAATACAGGCAGCAGCTCGTCCACCCACGTGTTTCTTGAACGTTCGACCCTTTTCTTGAGCCCATCAAGGATAATCCGATTCGCTACCTCAGCTTGCCCATTAGCCTGAGGGTGAGCTACCGAAGTGAAGCGAAGTTCGATGGTGTTCTCCTCACAATACTTCTTAAACTCCTCATTGTTAAATTGGCACCCATTATCTGTCACAAGGATTCGTGGGATACCATACCTGCAAATTACGTTCTCCCAGAAGAACTGGGCAACTTGTTGGGTGGTTATCTTAGCTAATGGCTTAGCTTCAATCCACTTGGTAAAATAGTCGATAGCCAATATCAAGAACTTCCTTTGTACTGAAGCTACAGGGAAAGGACCAAGAATGTCCATCCCCCACATGGCAAATGGAATAGGAGAGTTAATCGACGTTAACATCTCTGGCGGCTGCCTAACAATCGGGGCTTGTTTCTAACACCTGTCACACTTCTTGACATAACTTTACGCATCTGCCAACATTTCTGGCCAATAAAATCCCAGACGGGTGATCTTATGGGCTAAGGCTCTCCCCTCAAGTGTTGCCCACAGATCCCTTCATGAACTTCATTTACTGCTTCTTCTGCCTCTTGGGGCCTCGAACACTTCAAGTATGGGATAACAAAAGACCTCTTGTAAAGGTGCCTTCAATCAAGACATATCTCAATGCTCTCACTGACAGTTTCCGCGCCTCCGAAGCGTCTTCGGGAAGCCATCCCGTTTCCAAATGTTCCTTGATAGGATCTATCCAACAACTTCCTATATCAATGGGTGCCACCAATTTCGAATTGATGGTAGGGGCCTTCAGGACCTGGAAGTAAACACTCCCTGCATAATTCTCTATCTCATAAGAGGCGAACTTTGATAGGGCATCGGCCTTGACGTTCTCCTCCCTCGGAATGTGCTCCATATAGCATTCATCAAACTGAGTCATAACGACTTTCACAACCCTTAGGTATTTTGCCATAGTTTCATCCTTGGCTTCGAACTCACCATTCACCTACGATACTACGAGTCTTGAATCTCCACAAACTTTAAGGTTCTTGACTCTCAATATTCTGACCAAGCGTAATCCGGCTATCAAGGCTTCATATTCAGCTTCGTTGTTGGTTGTTGGAAAGTCCAACTTCAAAGCATATTCTACTAAAAACCCATCGGGGCTTTGCAAGACCAGGCCTACACCACTAGACTTTGTTTTTGATGCCCCATCAAAATAGAGCACCCAATATTCCTTCTGATCGGATACAAGCTCCTCAACTTTATCTTCACCTTCTTGGTTTGGCACTACCTCCTGCACCCTGACTTCTTGGTTGTTAATGGAACATTCAACCACGAATTCAGCTAATGCCTGAGCCTTGATGGCTGTCCGAGGCTTATATGTGATATCAAAATCCCCGAGTTCGATCGCCCATTTAACTATCCTCCTGCTGGCCTGAGGGCTGTGCAATATACTTCTTAACTGCTGATCCATCAGGACTTCAATCTTGTGTGCCTGGAAGGAAGGTCGTAACTTCCTTGAAGCTGTTACTAGCGCCAAAGCAAACTTCTCGATGGGTGAGTAATTCAACTCAGCTCCGTGCAATACCTTGCTCACGTAGTAGATAGGCTTCTGAACCTTATTTTCCTCTCGAATGAGAACGACACTCAATGCTTGTTCGGATATCACTAGGTATAAATATAGGGTCTCTCCAGGACTAGGTTTGGCCAACAACGGGGCCTCAGCCATGTACTTTTTCAGCTGTTCAAAAGCCTCTTGGCTTTCTGAAGTCTATTCAAAATTCTTCACTTTCTTCAAAGCCTGAAAGAAGGGCAAACATGGAATCGCCTTAATCTTATCCGGGTTGGCTTCAATGCCATGTTTTGAAAACATCAAACCCAAAACTTCCCTGATCCAACGCCAAAAGCACACTTGGCCGGATTTAACATTATCTTATGGTGCCTCAGCACTTCAAATGCCTCTCTGAGGTGTTCAACATGGTTTGCTGTAAACAAGCTTTTGACCAACATATCATCAACATAGACCTCCATGGTTTTCCTAATCAGATGGGAAAATAACTTATTTACCAGTCGTTGATAAGTAGCTCCTGCATTCTTTAGTCCAAAAGCCATGACAAGGTAACAAAAAACACCAAAGTCAGTTATGAAAGATACCTTCGGGATGTCATCCTTGTGCATCTTAATCTGGTTGTAGCCGCTGAAACCATCCATGAAACTCAACATTTCATGCCCAGCCGTGGCATCTATTAGTGTGTCAATTCTTGGTAGAGGGAAGCAATCTTTAGGGCATGCGTCATTCAAATCGGTGAAGTCTATGCACATCCTCCACTAACCGTTGGCTTTCTTGACCATCACAGGGTTAGCCAACCACTCAGGGAACTGAATCTCCTCAATAAAACCAGCTTCCAAGAGTTTGTCCACCTCTTGCTTAATGGCCTCTTGCCTTTCTGGAGCAAAATTCCTCTTTTTCTGTTTTATTGCCTTCCGCTTGGGGTCGACATTCAACATGTGAGTTATTAGTTGGGGGTCTATCCCTGGCATATCAGCTGCTGTCCAGGGGAACACATCTCCATTTTCTTGTAGGAATTCTACCAACTTGCCCTTCCAGGGTTCCTTTAAAGAAGCTCCAACATATGTAACTTTTTCAGGGTCTCTGCAATCTAGAGGTATAGGAACCAAATCTTCTGCCGGCTTCCCGCGGTGTTCATCATCACCTCGGACATCCATGTCTTCAATCGGGAGGACCTGCCCCCCGACTCCATCAGCTCTTAATGTGGCCACATAGCAACTTCTTGCCATCTTCTGATCACCCTTCTGTTCTCCAACACTATTCCTAGTTGGAAACTTAACTTTCATGTGGTAGTTGGAGGCAACAGTCTTAAACGCGTGAAGTCCAGTCCTTCCAAGGATCGCATTATATGTGGAGGTTGTCTTGATTACCAAGAAGTTCAACATCTGAATGGCCTCCTTGGGATCATGTCCAATAGTAACCGGTAGCTGGATAGTCCCTTCAACATTGAATTCGACTCCATTGAACCCATATATAGGCATATTGTTTGGACTTAACTGTGAATCATTGTATCCCATCTTCAGAAATGCATCATGAAACAAAATATCAACAGAAGCACCATTGTCTATCAAGACTCGCTTCACCTCTGAATTTCCAATTATAGGAGTTATGACCAACGGGTCGTCATGAGGGAATTTCACCCCTTCCAAGTCTGAATCATCGAAATCAATCACTACTTCAGTCTTTGAACGTTTTGGGGCCTCTCCCACGATGTGCATCACCTCCTTGGCATATGCCTTTCGAGAGTTCCTTGTTGTGCCAGCCGCAGTCGGGCCTCCCCAAATCATATTAATAACTGGCCCTCGTGGCTGGGGGTTACGATCACGATCGTTATCCCTTCTATCATAGTCTCTCCTTTGATTTTCACGATCTTTGCCTTTTGTGAACCTGCTCAACTTTCCTTTTCGGATCAAGAATTCGATCTCGTCCTTGAGTTTTCTGCAATTATCGGTGTCATGTCCTATGTCCTTTTGGAACCTACAGTATTGATCCTTGTTTCTCTTTTCGGGATCACCCCTGAGTGACTTTGACCATCGGAAATCCTTGTCTTTCTCAATATCCATCAGGATTTGACTCCTAGAGGTATTCAACATTGTGTATTCAGAGAACCTTGGCCCCAAATTTTTCTTAGGGGCAGAGTCGGAGTCCTTGCTAGTTCGGGGATATTTGTCCCTAGCATCGTACTCCTGCTCTTAATTTCACTTCCGGGAATTTCCGTTCCCTCCATTCGTAGTAGACCCTCCATTCGTAGTAGAAGTTTCTGCTTTCCTCATGCTCTCTTCTGCTTTTATGTATTTACTCGCACTTCTTTGGAGCTCAGTCATGCTCTCGGGGGATGTTTTACCAATGACATCTAAAAGTAAGTGTTCGTTGTTCCATTCTCCAGGGATATCATAGCTACCTTGTTTTCCATATCTGGGATGTTCAATGTCTCCTTAGTGAAGCGCTTTAGATAATCCCTCAGGTTCTCATTCTTCCCTTATTTTACTTGCATGAGAGATGCAGAGCTTTTTTCATGGACCTTTCCACTAACAAATTGATTGATGAAAGCATTGCTCAACTCTTTGAAAGAGCCAATTAGTTTTTCGGGCTATCGGCTATACCATCTTTGAGCCATTCCTGCCAGGGTTTGAGGGAACTCCCTACACTTAAGAGCGTCGCTAGCGGGTTGTAACAGCAGTGCGTTTGAGAACGTCCTGACATGATTCGAAGGATCACCCGTTCCATCGTATGGTTTTATCGTGGGCATCCTAAATTTTCGGGAAACACGTGCGTTCATCACCTCCTTAGTGAACGGGGGTGTGGGATCGTCAGGGTCTCCAATTGGCATCAGGTCTTTGGGATCACCCCTGGGGGTTTCCACCCTTGTAGCTCCTCCAGTTAGGGCATCATCCCTTCATGGTCTCCTTGAAGATCTTTCCAAATCAATGAAGGGAATCTCCCTCGAAGTTGGAGGGGGCCTATTCTGGTTCTGCCTTGCTTGCTCTCTGGCTATGTCGTCCTTCAGCCTTTGGATCTCAGCCTCATGAGCCTTGATCCTCTCAGCAGCTGTTTGAGGAGGTCCATCATGGATTCTTCGAGTCCTTCCCATAGGCTCCTTGCTTGCACGTCGCCTCCTCGGGGCTTCATCACGATCGTCGTCCTCAGACGACGAGTCATCAGTGTAAGGTCCGGAGTAACCATAATATCCTTGCTCAGGAGGGGCTAAACCCATAATATAGGGCGGCTAATATGACTCAGGTATCTGTAGAGCGTGACCACTTGGTCCAGGATCCCTTCGATTTGGGGGGTAGTTATGCAATCCGTATAACGGATCAGTACTCACGGGGAGTGTAGTGGTGGAGATCTGAACTCCTGAGAGTGGGGGACGGCTATTTAATGGTGAGACCACCATCTGAAGCTGATTAGTCTCCCATCCCGGGTGGACGTCCACTGGTAAGGTTCTCTCAACATGGAGATTCGTCCCTATAGGTTGAGAAACTTGATGCTGAATGGTTGTCTCTGTTGATGGGGGTGCATACCCTTGTTCAGTAACGACGGGTGGAACAGAGGTGACGGTGGTATCCTCGGTTGAGACTGGTGTCCTTTGTGTTTGAACCATGGTTGATGTTGTCTTCCCACAGACGCAGCCAAATGTTGTGGGTTATCGAATTGCAGCTCGGGTTCGTGAGCTTCGTGCTTTAATGGCTGCGCTTGCATTATCGTTACCTAATTCGGGTCCTCACAAGATGCCTACGTATCTCAGAGTTGAGAATCAAGCCAAAAAATGTAGTTCTGAGATGAGGGGTCTGGCCCTTTATATAGGCTGTAGGAGCCTTATAATCGTAATATGGTTTGGAGACTTGGTGGACAGGTCACCGTTATTAAGGAAGGTTCTGACTCCTTCCTTATAGGAATTAGTTTCCATGTCGAATTAGGTGCCTTGGAGGCTACACAATATCCCTGGGATATTCTAGAACGTTCCCGGTTTGTGGATCAGGCCCATGTTAGAAACAAGCTTATACCGGGCGTCCCCGGTTTGGGCTATTCTTTTGGGCTTAATCATTAACTACGAATTTAATGCCCAACTAGGGTTTCGGACCTTATTTATGAGCCAATAAATACTATATTAATTATGTTTTTAGGGATTATTTTTCACCCATATCAATATATATATAATATATAAAAATTTTAAAAAGTTTAAAAAATTCGTTCAAATATAAAAAGATTACATAATATTAAAAAAATTCTTACATCGTGTTTTAGGCTACTAATAATTAATATACAAGACATCATTTTTTTCACTAGAATGTGATTCTTTTCGGCTACTAATAATTAATATACAAGTGTGTAATTTTTTTTATGAACTAGATTTTTTTAACTCAATAAAATTGGGGCATGATTTCTTTAAGATGAGTGTAATTTTTTTTGATATAGTCTAACTAATATACATCCATCAATTTAAGTTTTTTATTTTCCTTGACAATTTTTTTTTATGAATACCTTACAAATGAATATTTGTTATGGAACTAAAGATACTATTAATTTTCTTGCAATGAAGAATTATAAATTTACTTATCTCTCCTGATGCTTATATGAATCAAAAATATATGAATCAAAAAATAAATTGCACCAACATAGTAACATGTATAAGTGAATACATTTTTTTTTAAAAAAAAATTCATGTTTGGGCAATTAAAATATTAAACTATCATTTTTTTTAAGTATTTTACCAATGTCAAAGGTAGCTATTTTTCTACTTTCATTAGTCACAATCTGGTGTGATGGATTTTCATTAGTTTGAGAATTCTATGTTATAGCTGCTAACCTTCTTTGTATTGAACGTAACCGCCACCACGAGCATTATAATCTTCTTCCACCGTTTGGTTATAAGATAAATAGGGGGAAAATCAGGCACATTATAATATAGTTATTACTAGTTATAATAGAGAATGTATTAAAGATAAATTGTAAATAATAATAATAAAAATAATGTTAAAATAATATTATATACATCTAATTTAGATCAATTTTGACAAGTTAAAATAAAAAATAAAAAATTTATTTTAGTCCATGAAAAAAAAAGTAAAATATTCTTAAACTGCCCTTGATCATGTTCTTTCAAGTAACAACATATTAATGTAAATTTTTACTAATATACAACCAAAAATTTAGTAATTTTAAACTAATTTGATAATTTTGAAAATATTTAAAAATTATTTATTCAATTTTAGACAATGTACAAAAAATATATATTTAGTAAAATAATAAATCTGAAAATTAAGACATTATAAATTAACTATGTCATTAAGATTTTTAAATTTTGGCTGTGAATAAAATACATGTGAGCGTTGGACATGAATGAAATACATGTGAGCGTTGGACATTGAATTAACTTAGAGAAAAGTTGGATAAGTTCAGTAATTTGTCTCAGTTTAGTACGTGCAATCTATGTGATTTGTCTGAGTTTAGTACGTGGAATCTATGTGTTTTGGCTGTGAATGAAATAAATGTGACCGATGGGCATTAAATTAACTTAAGAGATAAGTTAAAGATAAGTTCAGTTCGGTAATTTGTCTCAATTTAGTACGTGGAATTTATGCCCATACTACCATTATGCAGCCCTCTGGCATGAGTTATTAAGCAAAAGAAATGTGGAATTTGAATTAACTGCCATGTAAAAAACTTTAATCAATAAATCCAATATCTTAAAAATAAGGTTGCACATGTTAGTCAAGTAGAACAGGCTCATATATATATATATATATATATATATATATATATATATATATATATATATATATATATATATATATATATATATATATATAAATTTTCCCTTTTATAATCTAATATGTTATTTTGGGTAGATTTTATGTAATTTAATAACTTAAACATTACAAAAAGAATTATTATTTATTAAACAAGCCCATGCATCAAGTATATGTAGTATAAATAATAATAATAATAATAATAATAATAATTAATGAAAATTTGAAAAATTTCACGATACAGAATTGTACATTATATCAATATTTATTTGTATATCTTTTAAATTTACTAGTTAATATGTATTATTATTTTGCTTATTGTTAATATGGTAAAATTTTGTATTTATATAATTTATAAAATTATACACTGAATACATTTAAAAAAATTGTGACATCATTTAAAATATATAAGTAAAATTTATCATTAAATTTTATATAATAAATTAGATAAAATTTAGATAAATAATTGAAATAAAGGATGTTGCCTCTATAGAAAAGATCAAATAATTAAAAATGTACATAAAAATTGTACATACAAGATAGATAATTTTAATATAATTATTACTAGTTATGAGGATGTATCAAAGATAAATTGTAAATAATATTACTAGAGATAATGTTTAAATAATATTATATACATCTAATTTAAATTTTGGCAAAGTCCATGAAAGAAAAGTAAAATGTTCTTAAATTGCCCTTGATCATGTGAGCATCTCCAAGAGACTCTCTATTGTAACTCTTAAAGAGAGAATAAAAATCAAGCTCCAAGAGACTCTTAGAGGCTCTTTAAAAACTTAAGAGCTTCTTCTCTCTCCTCTATTTTAGGAGCAACTGGTAGCTCTTAACTTAATATTTTATTAGTAAAATAGTGGTTCTTCTCTCTCATCTATTGATTGTTTGTCCAAGTGAAATTGAAATATGAATAAAATATAAAATAAAGAGCCATAATATAGAAAATCAATGTAATAACTTGCAAAGAGCTTAATTGTTTATAATATATTTAGAAGTGAGCTAAGAGACTTTTGGAGATGCTCTTAAGTAACATCATATTAAATATATAACAACATATTAATATATATTTGGTCCATCTACAATAAAAAATTTAGTCATTTTAAACAAACTTGATAATATTTTTAAAAACATTTCAAAATGATTTATTCAATTTTAGACACTGTACAAAATAATATCGGGTAAAATAATATATTTAAAAATTAATAAATCATATCCTGTTGAAAAATTAACTATGTCTTAAGGTTTTTCAATTTTGGCTGTGAATGAAATACATGTGAGCGTTGAGCATTGAATTAACTTATAGATAACTTACAGATAAGTTCAGTTTCAGTAATTTGTCCCAATTCGATTCGTGAAATCTATGCTCATACGTGTCCCTTTTAAATTCTTAGTGTAGTGACACGTCCCTAGTAAGCTGATATAACCATTATGCATTTCACCTTAAATCGAGGTTTTCATAGACTCTTCAGCAGCAGGTCAGGTTGAGTACCAAAAGTTAATGAAAGAGCCATTCAGATTTAACTATGGTTTATTCAATCAGTTCCCTCGTATCCCGGTCAAGGTATTGTTAGCTTTCTAATTAATCACTTTTATTGATATTTTAATTTGTATATCAATTTACTTCTTACTCATATAATTCATTCTGGTGTTTTTCTTGTTTTAAGTGTGAGAGGAAAGGAGACTGAGACTGTAGTAGAAGAAAGGAATGGAAACATGATCTAAATCTAAGCCTTTCTTTGAATGGGAGATTTGGTGTTGATCCACACAGAAATCATAGAGTAATTGGGTCGTCTTCTCACTCAAACGTCTTGAAACTAGTACAGAAAGGTCTTTTAGCATCGGTCAAAACAGGCATTAGGCATCAGTTATTGGGCGTAGTAGATGTAGGCGACACTATAGGTCTATCCTATAGCGTCGGTCAAAATGCCGTTGCCAATACTTATTTTGTGTCGGCACTTGAACCGACGCATATTATTGTTAACCGACGCATTTGGATGCTCAATAGCGTCAGTTTATAGAATGTCGATGCATATAATACCCTCCATAAGTGTCGGTTATCCGTATAACCGACGCATTTGGACCTACAATAGCGTCGGTTTTATTGAATGCCGATGCATAATATGTTAAACATTTGTGTCGGTTGTCAGAAGGACCGACGCATTTGGATGACCAATAGCATCGGTTTTATAGAATGCCAACGCATAAAGTGTACAGACTAAAAGCAACGGTTTGGTAAACTGCCGACGTAATTGACTTGGTAACTGGCGTCGGTCACCTGAAAATCGACACCGAAAGTTATTTTTTTTAAAAAAATATTTCTTTTATTTTAGTGATATCCAATTGACCTGCTTTTCACACACATTCCATATTATCCATCAACAAACACCCAAAACAGAACAACGTATAAAAATTGATCGGAAACTTGATTCAAATAAATTTAAAAGATTTAGCTTACACTTGGAAGAAAAAGTACATTAAATTCCACACACTTCCAAAAATTCTTTCTAGTTCTTTTCCTTACGAAATTAAATAATTACATGAAATATCGTCCACGCGTCAACAACTATTGTACCAGGTATGGTGAGCTGTCCAAATCCAAATACCTGTATTAGACCAAAACATGGCAATTATTTTAATTATTTTTATGTTAAAACTCAAGAAAATTCAAAAATTCACAAGAATATAAGGAAATACTTTGCAGACAACAAATGCCTATTAAATGAACAATGAGGGATAATTGACAAAGGACTTTGTAGCAAGTTCAGGAAAACAATATTTTATAATAGAGCTACAGGGTGACTATGGCCTTGGGGACCAATATACTTTACCACACACAACGGTTCAGTATGCTAGTATCATGCTCCAAATGATTGCAACAGCACAATCTGTGAGAAACTAGATGATTAAGGGTTCTACAATGGCATAAAAACATCAGTTGTGTTAACTATTTTGTTGATGATCAAGTGGTGTTATACATTTAAATAAACCAGCATTTAGACTTTATGGTTCAGTGGATTGAGTCTGGTCAATGGAGTACCAAACACCACATAAAAATATGAACCTCTTTTAGCAAAATATAGATAACATATGCAGAGAGTTTCAGGTGTGAACATGATAATTTTCTTTACTATTTATCCATCAGATTGTTAAGATATGTCTAGCTCTGTATTTTAATTACGGACAAATGGACAAATGCGTCATCTCTAAAAAAATATGCTAATATAATTTCTTTAGATATATGTCTGAACTCTGAACACATATCCATGCATCAGCTAGTTGGGAAACGGAAAGTGTTGAGATAGAATTTGCACACAACCCCAATGGCCCATTCTAACAAAACAAAGCAAAGCATAGTCCCTGAGGTTTGGTTCTTTGACCCCATGGCATCACTAGCTGCTTGCATACCCGAAAAATTTCTTTTTTCTAGATTCTCTAAGTACTCCAGCAAAGGTTCTCTACTATTTCCTCTTATCGATATTGGAAAAGAGCATGTAAAATAGCATGTAAAATTGACTATCGTACCTGATTATAAACATTCCACAATAAAAAATTTTGCCCAAAGCTCTCGAACCTCGTTGATCTCCTTTCTGGTATAGCTTCTCGAACCCAGATCCTTCCAAACATAAAAGATAACATATTTAAAAAAGATTACAAGTTCAATATTTGTAAAGTATTATTTAAGTTGTTTCTCTTACCACTTTCCAATCAATATCGAGATTTTTTTGAGAAAGCATGATAATGTCATGCATGTACCTCATAACAAAATAACCACACTCCGTACCTCCTTCTTGTTGAGGACACTATAAGAAGATTTATTTAATACAAATAACAAATGTGCAAAAAAAAAATATATAAAAACAAAGTAAGTTATACCTGAACCTCAGTATGACACCAAAGAAAATCTTTTCTATTATTCCTCAATCCACCTTGAGGTACATACAATTTAAATGCCCTGTGAAATAAGTATATGCCATCACATTTCTTTTACTAAATTAGGATATTTGTCTATTACATACGTGTAAATTGAATTCAAATATAACTTATGTTCGTGCAAGTGTTGTCAAGCGTATTTTTATTTCTTTTTCAATGGATCAAACAAGTAAATAATACTTTCATAGAGACAGAAAAGGAGAAACATCCAATGGTTGCTACAATGATATAGACATATATCAGTACATGTTGGATTATAAATGCAATACAATTACTAAAAAAAATTATTTTGTTCTTACTCTTGGAGGTAAGGTGCTAGAATAAAACGCCTCTCCTTATTAGTAACCAAGAAATCTGTCAAGTACTCAGTAGCTTCCTATTGACGTTGATAGTCACGGATATGCGGTATTGCCAATCTAGATGGCAACATGAATGTGAACGTTTCATCCTTCAATTTATTGCATAATGTGATAGCGTACCTTCAACAAATATTCATCGCAATAAAAATGTGTGTTGATAGATTTTAAAGTAAATTAAAGAAAAAGACTTAGTCTTACTTCACAAAAATTTCCAAAATGGGTAATCTTAAACAACTCATTTTCAAAAACTCATTGACATCGTTATGCCCGATGTATATCGGATCTTCTCCTTTTCCTTCAAACTAAAAGACCTCATCTTTTTTACCAGAGGGCCTTTTGTTAAGCAAGAAACGCAAAGATCGACAATGCTCACTTGAATTTATGTCATCACCTACTATAAGGGTTTTCTTCATAGGAGTCACTGAACCTTTGCTTTCAACCTTTTTTGGCTTCTGAACAATTCTTTTGGGGCTCATCTCATGGTCCTTTTCCTTCTCCGATGATATAGGATCCTAATCAAAGATAGTTATAGCCATGACATATTGCAATTAAAATGATAAACAAATTACTTTGACAAATGAACCTCACAAGATATACCTGCCCTAACATCACAAGGTCCTTCGGCCATTGAACAAAGCTACCTGCTACATTTCCTATCGTCTCATGTTCCTCACATGTCACAGGAGGTGGAGTAAGTTGATATTTAGGTGCAATGTCATCAACTGATACTCTGACATTGTGAGACGCAATCGGATTATTATGAATCAGATTATCCCCTTGACTATTTGATGGGAAAACTGTCCCTCTTGCCACAATAACTTTTCCTTTCTCCAGATGTATCACACAAAGATGAAAAAGTGTTGGATTCTGCATCATAAATTAAAAACATTAATATATTTGTTATTTTTATGAAAAATGCATTGCGAATAAAGTTAATATAGCAAGAGAGGACTGGTTTACCTCATACTAATAAGAATATGACCTGAAATTGCCACCGTTTTAAGTTTTAACTAATAGTTGCCAAAATGGACAGTGGTTGCGTAAAGTTAATATAACAGAGCAGAAATATGCAGAAATTATATTAGTTTTTCTCTATTCTATTTTTCTGTTACATGGTAGAAATAATATTTCTTGTAAATCTGCATATTTCTAAAATAGTTAAAGATCCTACCAAGCAGAGTGACTTCTATGTGACAGAGTTAAATAACGTATTTGTTTAACTGTGACTCTATTAACTATGACCGTCATTTAAAGGCTTCTGATGTTCTGCAATCTGTTGTAGACTTTTTGTCAAGCTGCTCAAATAACAGTCATAGTTAATTGTCTTTAATGAAATGAAGATTGGCTTCACCTCGACCCCATAAAAGCAAACAAACATATTTAAATAAAACATACACATGCGAGTTATTTTTTTTACAATTGATTTCAGTTGTTTTTGCTCAAAATTTTCCCAGATAATTTTGCTCGCAATTGACACATGATTTATCTGGCACTTTCTTGTAAACTGGCTTATTCTTGCCTTACCCCACAAGTGATTGCAATTCGTGAATCTTTTACCTAAAATTATATCCATGTATTACCCTGCCTGATGTACATGGTCTTTACAGTTAACTGCACTAGCGTATGGATCCTGCCTAATTAAATACTTTGACCTTAATATATGCATAGAACTTATCTCTCCATTGTGGTGCAGAGAGCAGTGGTATATCTTATTTACCCTTTATAATTTGTCACAAATTAGTACTATTTGGGTACTATTCTGCTTCACATCTTAACACTGCCATGTATTTATAAAGGTCTATGTGGTCAACACACAGATCTAATTTAATTATTCTTTTGTCCTGTTCTTCCACGACCCCTACCCGTCTCTCTCACAACACAGATACACACCAAGTTTCCACGGTAAAAATGAAAACTGTTACCACATTCTAGCACATTCCATGTACCAAGATAGTTAACAGGAAAAATTATTCGTAAGTACCTTGAGATTTGAGAAATTATCTTCGCGCTACACTGACTGGCAACTGCTTCTAACAGTTTCATTTCTAGGTGTACCAACATCATTCCGAATATTATTATCAGGGAGTGAGACACCCATCTGCTTCAAATGATTGAAGATACCTTCAAGTTTTGAATTCATCATTTGATTCATCCTTTCTTCGCACTCTTGCTGAACTTTTGTAGTGATTTGTTGTGTAATTGTAGCCAACTCATCCACAGAGACAACCCCAATGTGTTTGTTTTTTCCCGATCCAAACACATCTTCAATTTTTGCCAATCCACCTGTTGAGTATTGAATACAGTAAAAGAATACAGAGGGGGGGTGAATGGATTCTTGAACTTTTCTTTGTTCTTGAATCTTTACAGCAAGATATGTATTGAGTGTGAGATATGTAAATGCGGATAACAAAGACAAACACAACACAATATTACTTTAATCTAATATTTTATTAGATAAAGATTTTGCTACAATCTGTGAATACAAATGATAGTATTCTCAGCTTCGTTTTTCTAAGAGAGATATTTCTTTTTGATGTATATGAAAAACTTATCTACTAAGGAAGTGAGGCTGTATCCTTATAGACATGGATACACCTACTTACTACAAATAAGGTAGGTAAACAAAGTACTTTCCAGTCTGTCTATCTCATTTGAGTAAGAGTCCAAACGGCTACAGATTTGACTTTCCAAAGCCTGTTCAGATCCACTTCTTTAACTCCTTGTCCCCTGTCTTATCTCTCCAAACTTCTTTGTAGGCTTTCCAACGTGCTTTATAGTACATAGTCAAATAAAGCATCTTGGCTTGTTGCAGGTTTCTGACTTGTACAATTCTTCAGTATTTTGTCTCCAAGAATGTATTCGAGAAGTGGCTAAGTGAGTGATTCGAGAACTAGAATTGACTTAATCGATAACTCTGAGTTCTCGAATAGTGTTATATTGACATATCAAATCACTTCTCGAATAGCTCTTTTCTCTGGGAGTCCTTGAGATATCGAATAGAGCATTTTGACATATCGAATCCCTGAGATGTCGAATAGCATCTTGAGTCTTTGAGATATCGAATGTAGCTTTAACTTGTTGACCCTTTGAGAACTCGAAAATCACCTTTGACCTGTTGACTCCTTGGGTTCTCGAACAGAGTAATAGACATATCGAATTACTGAGATATCGAACAGTGTATTCAGAGATATCGAATAGTGTCTTCTGAGATATCGAACCCCTGACTTCTCGAATGCTAGACTTCTCGAATAGACAAATGTACTTCTCGAATTGGTACTTAGGCAAATTCTTCATTTCTTCAAATCCCAACTGTGATTATTTGGCAGTATGTATCTCCTTGCTTGAGGCATGAACCTTGGAACTTCTTTCAAGAATTATTCTTGACTTTATAAGTACAGTTACACAACTAGGATTTGATGCCTATTACAAGTACAGAACAAATAGAAACTCTACAACTAGAGGTTCCCTCAGTTAAGAGGTCATATAGGTAATGCATAGCATTACACATACTTAGGCTTGTTATTAGATGTATTCAGGCATGCCTCTGTGACTAACAATCTCCCCCAAATTGTGAGTAAGACCCTTAGTCAAAATTTCATGTCTGATAACAAGCCTAACATACATAAAGATAAGACTTGACAGTACATGTATGAATTTTGATTAGCAATGTGGATAGAACTACAGGATGAGTAATCTTACAGCCTATGATGAAGTACTAGCCATTGTCATTTGTTTCCCTTTCCATAGCTTTGGCTTGCAAGTCATCATATGCTTTCTGTCTTCTTTCTTTCTCCTTCCTTATATTCTCATCCATAGCTTTTATTATTTCTGCCATAGAATCCAATTCTTCAAGCAAAATAGAGTCTTTGAAATCTTCAAGTACTGGTTTCAGAATGTTTGCAGGATAGTGGTTGAGTAGGTTCATTCTGATATGGACTTGATCCCCATTTCTCCTCCTATACTTCACCACATAGGGTTCAAACTGAACTCTACACAATCCCTTTGCCCTTAGCTTTTCTGCTTCAATCTCCAGTTTCTCAATTTCTTTCTCCCTTGCTAGCCATTTCTCAAGACACTCTTTTCTGATTCTCTCCTCATGATCGCTCTTCATCTTCACAAAATCAATTAGCTCCAGCTTCCATACTCTTTCCACTTTATCTTCTGAGCTCAACAATGCAATGATTCTTTCTATGTCATGTAGCTTGCCCCAGTGTTGACATCCTCCTTGTTTGAATTTCTCCTCCCTTCCATCAGTATATTTGATCTCAAGGCAGTTATCAACAATGGCAACATGGTAGATTCTTTGAGCTTGTAAGAATTGCAGTTGGTCTTCATCAAAATCTTCATCTAGTGGTTGGAGTTTTAAGCCTAGATAGATTGTAAGAGTCTTTGATTTGGATAGCTTTGGTTTCCTTGAAGCTTGTTTGAATTTGATCCTTTTTACATGGTTGCCTGGCAGTAGCATGTGACCTTTGTTTGTAGACCATTGTAGTATACCATTAGCAGTTTGCTTTTTGAAACACACAGATGGTTTCTTGACTTGAATAATCTTCTCTTCTTGAGGTGGCAAAACAGTTGCAGAAGCCATAGATGTAGATTTTTCTAGGTCACTACTAACAGTATTCACCCTAGACTTAGAGTCTTGTGTTGTGGTGAGGTTACTGTCAGCAATGCCTAAGGCTTGCTGTTTTACACTTTTACTCTCAGAGACTTTACCTTGATCATCATCATTTTTCTTATCCTTGTCATCCTTCTTCTTCTTCTTATTTTCATCACCCTTATTACTCCTGTGATGTCTTCTCTTTCCATCACTTTTGTCTCCATCCTTGTCTTGATCACCATCCTTGCTTGGGTCGAAGTTAGCAGATTCAGGTACAATGCCAGTTGCAATGTATGACCTGAGATAAGATATAGCTTCCAATTCTTCTACTGTTATTAAACCCTTCTTCTTGTTCAGCTGCTCAATGATGGCAATAATGAGAGATTTGTTCTGAGGAGTTAGATGCTTAGGAATGACCAGCTGCTTGATATCATCAATTCTTGTTGCAGCCTGATAGATGATGGTTCTAGGATTTGTGAATACTTCAGGTAGCCTTGCTGGTTAACCATCCCTTAACTCATCATAGAGACTCTTGTTATTCTCATTCCTTCTTTCAATTAGTGCAAGGAACACATCCACTTCTGAGTGCTTTAGGCTCTGTAGAGTGTTGATGGTTAAGTGCCATATCTTATTCTTTCCTACCATCATTATCTCTTTGAGCCATAGGCCATCAACTCTCCTTGGTACTACAGTGAGATAGTCAATCTGATTCTTCAAACTCCTATGATATGATAGAGCATCACCAGCCTATTCTCTTGAGACTTTCAGAAACTCCAAGAATGCATCATCATGATAGACATTTGAGTTTGTAATTTCTTGTAGCTTGGCCTCAGTGACCACCTTCACTTCTACTGGCTTGGCACTCTTAGATATGGAGAATGGAGGTTTTTCAGATGGCATACTCCCTACAACCACTGTGGTTGTGATAGATTGATTTTGACCACTGGGAGTAGTGATATGCACAGTTGATAGAGTGACAACTGGTAGAGAAGTAGGAGGCTCATTAACTTTGTCTTTTCCTTTGCCAGGCACATGAGTTAAAGATTTTGAAGCTCTTTGATGGCCACCCTCATTGAACTTGATGCCCTTTTCTAGTGGTCTCTCCCCCTTTGGATTTGAGTTTCTTGATGTCCTCTTCTCCCCCTTAGGCTTGTTGTCAGGCACAGAGGCTGTAGGAGTGACCCTTGGGGTTGAAGATTCTTCAGGTAGAGGGAGACCCATATGCTTCATCATTGCAGACAACATTGATTTTTGATGCAGAAGAACATCAGATGTGATGGTGGCTTGAGTGTTCAACTGCTCAGTAAGAGTGTTTACCTTGTCTGTAAGATGAGCATTAGACTGTTGGAGAGAAGCTACCTCCTTTTCAAGAGTATCCACTTTAGTGAAGAGCTCATTGCCCTTAAAACCAGATAGGGATTGATCCTTCAATCTCTGCACTTCAAACCTTGATATCTCATGCACAGGGACCTCAGTGATCAGCTTGTCTCCATATTGATTTGCAAAGAGGGTCCTGAGCATGGCATTGGCCTCAGTTGTCTGATCAGTGAGATTTTGGAATTTGTGCCCCAGTCCTGTGACAGCATCTTTGAGAATGGCTAAACCATTGTCCATCTTGGTGCAGGTAGACTTACAGGCTAGAATATCCTTGACTACATTCTCCAATTGAGGGAATTTGGAATCAAAAGTCCTCTTTATCTAATGCACCTCCTTGGTTGTGGCTGAACACACTTCATTTACTTCTGTATTTAGACCTTTTCCAAGGCAGTGTGCAGCCTTGAGAATGCCCTTGTAGCTGTCATTCACTGCTTCATACACATCAGTAGGGGTGAGAGATTTGGCATTGAACCCTAGTGAAGTGATGTACTCTTCTCTAAGATACTGGAGACCTTCTGAGAGAGGGATGTCATTTGTTCCTTGTAGCCAAGCATCTATATTTCCATCTCTCTCGGTTTCATCTATGATCTTTGCCTTCTGTTGTTCTACATCATCTCTGTGGCATAAGAGGATAGCTTCATAGTCTGGATTGGGCATGTCTGCAGTGAGAAGGTGCTGAGCAATCTTTGTGAACTCAGGGATCTGATCCACAATTAAGCTTTGGAATGCTTCAACCGTCAATTTTGGTGGAACAGACCCTGATCCTGAAGCACTGTCATGTTGCACAGGCTTCAGCCATTGAGACATATAGTTAGAGCTAGAGCTAGGCAAGCTAGACTCCTTAGTTACAGATGCAACTTCTGTAACCGGATGGAAAGACTCTACCACTGTTGTCTCCACAGGAGTGGGATGAGTTACAACAGTAGGTGACACAGGCACAGAGTCTCTAGTGAAAACTAGTGAATCCTCTGTGTTTGTGATGGTGTCATTAGGATATGCCCCAGCATGCATTCCCTGACCATCTAAATGTGGTACCTGGGTGGTGAGCAAGGTGTCATGCACCAAGTCATTTGAATCCATTGGCTCATCAAGAGAAAAGAATTCTTGATGATCAATGCCTTGCTCCTCAATTGCTTGAGTTGCAGGCTCCAAAGAAATGTGAGTGGTAGATTCTGGAAGAGAAGTGTGTTGTAGATTAGATTTTGGCAACTCCCTCTGAGAGATAGAGGGTGTTTCAATTGTGATGTGCTCTCCACTCAGTGTTGTGCCAGCCTTATCACTTCCATGTGCTGACTCTATAAAAATAGATGCATTGGGGAGGATGCTTGATTCTATAGATGCACCCTGTTGAGAAGATACATCTAGTGAGCTATTTGCCCTTGATTTTACAACTTCAGCCATTTGGGTGACTGAAGAGGTGGTTTTAGACTTCTTCTTCTTCTTTAGGCTAATGATAGGTGACTCAGGTTCCTCACATTCTAAACCTAGTTCTACAGCCAAGGCTGCTTCAGTTAAGATGTTTAAAGGTTCAGAAGCAACCTGTTTTCTCTTCTTTTTACTAACATCACCCTTTTGAGAGGATGATGCAGTTGGCTCTGTGTTTGGTAGAATTTTTGTCTGAGAGGGTTGGTTAGCAAGCCTTGGGTTAGCATTTTGTTCTTCATGCTTAGGCTGTGCTAACTGAGACTTAGACTCAAATATTGGCATGTTGTGAGGGTAAGACCTAAACAAACCCTCCATGTGGGGAGTTATCTTAAGCCTTACATCCACATCATTCCTAGTCTCCAAGTTACCAAAAATGAGTTTGGTCATAGACCTAGGATAGCCTATTTTACTTTTATCTAATCCAGGCAATTCAATCAAAGAAGCATTTTTAAAATTAAGTACTGATTGAATAAAATGAGGAAAGAAAATTTCAGTACCTCTCTTGGCTGTGTTCTTACCAACACTAGTACAAAACTGACCTTATACGTCACCTCTTATACGTCGGTTCTGGCCAAAGGCGACGTATAAAGTAGTTATATACGTCGGTTCCGCATAAAGGCGACGTATAAGGTCAATTTTTAAAAATTTTTACGTCGGTTGAACAAAACGCCGACGTATAAAGTCATATTATACGTCGGTTGAAGAAAAGGCGACGTATAAAATGCTACTTTATACGTCGGTTGAGAAAAATGCGACGTATATAATGCTACTTTATACGTCGGTTGAGAAAAAGGCGACGTATATAATGCTACTTTATACGTCGGTTGAGAAAAGGCGACGTATAAAATGCTACTTTATACGTCGGTTGAGAAAAAGGCGACGTATATAATACTACTTTATACGTCGGTTGAGGAAAGGCGACGTATATAATACTACTTTATACGTCGCTCTTAATATAACCGACGTATAAAATCTTTAAAGAAATTAAAGAAATTAGAAGTTGCCACGTGTCACATTATTATTGGGTAACATTGAAGCACAAGGATTGTGTTTCTTTCAGATTACTTTGAATCGTTGGATTGAATTAACAAGATCTGAGCCGTTGGATTGAATTAAATCTCTTAAACATATATTTTAACTATCTTTTTTGTTTTAATTTTATCTCTCGATCTACCAAAATCTCTCTCTCGATCGACCCAAATCTCTCTCTCTGCCCTCTCTCTCTCTCGACATCTCTCCCTTCTCTCTCATTTCTCCACAATCTCTCTCAATCTCTTTTGCACAATCTCTCCCTTTCTATCTCTCTCTCGCTCGAATCTCTTTCTCCTTTCTTCTCTGTTCGAACTCTCTCTCTCTCCCTTTATTCTCCTCCCTGCCTCCTCTCATCTATATATATATATATATATGAATATATATATATATATATATGTATATATATATTTACTAGAAATATATATATTTACTAGAAACTTGTTAATTTGGGTGATCTAAAATGGCTTGTTGAGCAACCAGGGGTTGGAGTGGCTGGACAACAACAGGTCGGTTCGGAGATTGGTCGTGCAGCGGTGGCCGAGATGGGGAAGCTAATTGGGAGGTTTGGCGATCGGAAGATTTGGTTGACTAAAACTGCAACATGTGAGACTTATCTGAGGTGCCAAGTTTATCATCCATCAATGGAAAATGATTGGGATTTGCAGGCTGTTCCAATTGCTTCAAAATCTTTGTTTCCAAGGTATAATTTGCATTTCATCTTACTAATATCCTACTATGTCTTCTAATTAGAGTATTAGAGTATTTAGGAGAGTATTAAGGTGATTGATCAATTTTCCAATTGATTGGAACTATCTTTACAAACTCTATCTTCGAAAAATCATTTTAAGTACTAAACCCGTGCTACAAAATTTCATTGCATCATTTAAAGCTACCCTTTTTCTTTCTCTATTCGTCAATCATAAAAACAACTGTTCTCGTAATGATTTAATCATAAAACTTATTGGTGTTCATTTTTGTCTTTAAAATTTGAAAACAGGATATGGTGGAGGTAGAATGTATGAAGTGGGCAAATAAAGGCATAAACATTAAGTATGAGATCAGAGACAATAGAAACGGCTATAAAGCAGGGGCCCTAAAACAAGGATTGAAGCACATCTATGTGAGCCAATGTGACTTCGTAGTCATCTTTGACGCAGATTTCCAGCCTGAGCCTGATTTCTTGATGCGAACTATTCCATTCTTCATTCAGAACCCTGAAATCGGGCTTGTTCAAGCTCGTTGGAAATTCGGTATGAAACATTTATACTTATAGTGAACAAAGGATTGTTTAATTGATCGTTGGAGTCGCTTGGCTAGTGCTACAAGTACCTTACAAGTCAAAAATAAATATGAACAACTTACGATTCAGTTCCAAGACTAAACGGACTATTTACTGTTGTTTCCTTGATTTGGAAACAACTTATGATTCATTTTTTTGCTTCTTCATTACCAAACTACAGTTTATACAAGATTCATGGATCAAAGGTCTCGTATAAGAAAAGTTTCTGTATACAGGACCACTTAGTATTCATTACTACTTATCATGTTTGTAATTGTATTATCAATTCATCACTGACAACATCGTATTTATTACTACTACTGATCAAAGATAATGCTTATTTTAAACTTATACTTTTACAATCTTCGAAGACAGAGTAGGAGACACTCTAATTATACCTCTTCATATCCTTTCTTCCAGTCTCTCTCATTGTAAAAAGAAAGAAGACACTGGGTCATTTTTCTAATCGTGTCCATCTATTCTCTGTACACGGAGCCCATTGGCATAGATTTGACTACATAATTATAGGAGAGATATATCAAGGAAATATTTTTTAATGGTGAGACTTGTTTTTGGTGTCTGCTTATGAACACATTAGTTTACCTTAATAGTTAAAATCCTGTTTAAAATTAAAATTATTACTAATAATATGTATTATTGATATTGCAGCTGGTAATAAATATGCATTCAATCAATGCTGTATTTCTGGTAGGCGAGGCTGCACTGAATTGCATGGTAAGCTGCATCTCCCGATGGTACTTTTAGCGGACTCAGTTTTCAGCTGTGCCTAATCCATATTCCAGTTTGTTTCTCAATTTCTTGACACTACAATTTCATCGATTTCCTTGGTTTCGGATTGCATATTTCTTCTTATGGACAACTGTATACGTCATTTTCCAATGGATTTTACATTCACTCTCAGCAACCTGGTAAGATACTATGTTCTGTGTTCAACTTTATTAGCTATTGTTGTTCTATGCACTACAACTTCTTAATATTTCAACTTGTTTCTCCTTAAAACAGGTGGCCCTATCCATTTCTTGACCTGTCAGATTCATTTTCACCACTGTGGTATGAATTTTTAGTATTGCTCTGTAACAGAATAATCAGCATTTTCCCCCATGTTTTGTTATAATGTTGAAAGTTGTTTATTTCGTTGCACCACATATCATTTCCTTCATAATAACCCTCTGATCTAATTTTTGTGAAAACGAAAAATTGCAGGTACTCCACAGTGGCACTGTTACATATACGGTGTTATGGAGCTTTTGCTTTGATAATGAAGCTGAAACACTTCACATATCTTAGATTGTTTCCTCAGTCATACCGAAGTGTAACTTGATTTGAATCAATCAGCTCAAATGGCAAACAACTTTTTACTCGTGGGTCTACGTATCCTACCTTCCTGGACTCGTTCAGTTTGGTTTTTTTAGCTCAAATGACAAACACTGTCGGATGCTAGAATTTTCTCATCAGGAGAGGCAGAAACATTACATGTCCCTATAGATATATAACCATGTCATACGTAAGACATCCTATTGGCAGTAGCAAGTATGTTCTTACAGTTTGCGGAAAAAAAAATCATTCTGCATTGTTTTGTTGTAGAAATATATGTAGGCTCTGTAAATATCACAAAGTTTCTGGCCCTTTATATAGGCAATTCCTATTGAAATGGGATAGTGTTATAGCATTTGCATGTACGTTCGGATACCGGAAATTATACAGTGAACATTATTTGATTATCCTGGCAACTTCTATGATAGGTAAAATTTATATTTTTACTTTTCATGCCATCATTTTCTGTTTCCAGGAATCTCTGCTTCAAACTAAAGGGCTGTTTGTTCTACTTTCTGACACCAAGTTATAAGCTCTAACTAATTCATATTCTCAAGAAAAATTGAGCAAATACACTGATACAATAAGGCTACACATGAAAAAATTAAATTTTTAATTTTAATTTTTAAACAAATTAATTTTTTTTTAAATTTTTTGGACCATATACGTCGGTTGTTTTGAAGAACCGACGTAAAAGGATAACAATATACGTCGGTTGTTTAGAGGAACCGACGTAAAAGGATAACAATATACGTCGGTTGTTTAGAAGAACCGACGTAAAATGGTACAATATACGTCGGTTGTTTAGAAGAACCGACGTAAAAGGGTACAATATACGTCGCCTTTTTAACCGACGTATAAGACTCTGACCTTATACGTCGCCAGCCCATACGTCGCCATTTAACCGACGTAAAAAACCTATTTAACCGACGTAAAAGGCCAGTTTTCTACTAGTGCAAGTCTCCCATATAGCTCCTGTATGATGAGATGTCCAACATCTATCTTTCTCCCATGAGCCAAGGCATAGGCAAGCTGCTGCACAGGTGTACTAATCTGATCACAGCTCGATTTCCTTGCAGTGAATACATGGAGGAGTGTAGCAAAGACATAGCTCCATTCTTTTCTCAAGTACTTCCTATTCAGCTTCCCAAGTTTAATGGCCTCGGAGTAGTTGATAAATTCAAAGAATTCTTCCAACTCAGCATCGGTGGCCAGGGAGCACTAGTACAAAACTGACCTTATACGTCGCCTCTTATACATCGGTTCTCGCATAAGCTACAATGTTGCTCAGCGATCCAACAGCCAATTTGCACTTAGAACTACCAGATGCATTCACTTTGACTTCCCCACCTATCTTCTTTTCACCATCCACCTTACAATCTTCATCCTCACCATCCACCTTACAATCTTCATCCTCACCATCCACCGTACAATTTCCATCCTCACCAGCCACCTTGTTATCATCCTTAATGTCACCAAAATCAACAAATATAGTGTCAATCATTTTCACTTTTTGAACATCTTTATCTTCTTGAACATGAAAAATCTTTCTTGCACTTTCAGGTGTATGAAGATTCTTTACAACTACATCTACATCAATCCCTCCGTTAGAGTGACAACTTGCTTGTTGAGAAGCCTGTTTCAGACTACCATCTTATCCCGCGGTCTTTGTCAATAACTCTACTTTGATTTGGATTTCGCTGAGCAGAGAGTGTGATCCTGATGTTTGCCGAAATTGCTGGATCAGGTAAGTTTTATTTTTTCTGATAAGAAAATCACCATGTCATGCTTCGGTTGATTTTGCTCGAAATTTCGCCGTCATGGTCAGAGTTCAAGGCCCTGTAAGTCCTTTTATTATACATATATATAATTAGCTCAAAATTCAATCTTTAATATACAAATATAGTAAATTGTGTATTATTTTGCTTATGACATCTGGTTTTGATTCTTGTATCAAATTTCAGGACCCAAAAGGTCTTAAAATGCGAAGACATGCTTTTCACCATTATAAGTAAGTGTGTGTTTGTGTGTGTAAAGTTGTTAGTTTTAATCAGTTTGCATATTTGACTTATGCCCATTTAGTAATTTTTGATTGTATGTTGTAATATGTGTGATTGTAGCTCAGGAAAGACAACATTATCAGCTTCTGGAATGTTAGTGCCTAGTTCTTTGTTTGATCCTGCAATAGCTAAGCAAATTATTGGTGATACTGATGCATCGTTGCCTGATTTTGCTTTTGTATTTACTGTTGCTTCTGTTATCGAGCCATTTTTGTCAAACCGAGAGAATTTAAGTCAGGTTTGGATGTTATTCCTTGTTTTTTATCCTTTTGAAATTGATTAGTAATGAATTAAGGATATGTTCTGTTTTGTTAAACTTTTGAAATTTAGCAGGAAAATAATATGTTTGTTGCAGGTTCTCAAATTGATATAATGATTGAGGTACTGCCTAACTCTAAAATTCAGTTTATTATTTTACAAAGGTTAGATATTTGGGTCGAAATATTATACATCAATATTTTGTGCTCAGGGGAAGACGAGGACTGGACAGGAAAGAAATATGGTTGATAAGGATGCTCCTCGTTGGCTATCTGCAAAACTTTTAACGTTGGTAGTCATTTTGAAAACCCCTAAGTTCTGTTTAGTACAATTTTCATTTTTGTGTATCGTGCAATACCTTACTTCTAATTTTCTTTCTTTCTTTTAGTGCTTATAATTTTTTCTAGTATCCAGCTTTTTTTATTTATATATGGTTAATTCCTTCTACATTTATGAGTTAAAGATAGATGGCAGTATCTTGGTTGATAACTGCTCCTATGTCTCCATGTGTTAATTTACATGTAATTTTTTTCATTTATTGAAACCGGGTACTCAGTATCTTATTATCCCTCTGGTTAGCTTTGTCGTAATTTTTTTTTTTTTAAATATTCAAATGTTGATGATTTGATTTATACTTAAAGGTTGAGATTCCTGTGGCATCTGATGCTGTCCAATCACTTATTGAATCATCAACTGGTGCTTTAGACCATGGCTGGGAAGTTGGTTGGTCCTTATCCTCGTACAGTAGTAGTCCTCAACCTCGGCTAAATACTCTTCAAGAACGCGTATGTGGTGCTCTGTCTTAATCCTTTCTTTGTCTCTTCCCCTATTTATATGTATCTGTAGGTGTGTGTGTGGCTGGGAGTTTATTTTTTGTATGCACTTCGAAATCTAGCTATTAGGATTAAAGCACGAGACATATTAGCACGCACTTAAGCCTACTAATACGTGCAAGTGATGTGAGAGGAACCCCCATGAGCTAGTTAATAATCCTCAGAATTTTAGCTTGTTAGCAACATAAATTTGATGAATAAAGAATGAGCAGCTTCTCAGTTTTCATATGTGGCAATGTACAATCAACTACTTATCTGTCAAACCGATACTGTTCTTTATAGTTTACAAATTAGTGGGATTGTTATGAGTCGAGTGTTTGTTCCCCTATTCTGCCATTTTTCATCTATAAGCGGTGAACCAAGACTTCTAGAATTTTGATTCTGTGGCATATCTTGTGATATGAAATGTTTACTTCTTATACCAGGTTCATCAATCTTCCAGGCAAAACATGGGGCAAAGGGTAGGGGACGATTCAAGCAATCCTAGTATCATAGGAAAGTCCACTGCTAGAATTTCTATACTAGGGGTATCCTCGGCACTGGTAGAGGTACTTTCATTGTAATGTTGTTTTCTCATCAGCATATTTGTAGTGGACAATCTGTCATACTGCATGTAGAATTTAAATAACATCCCCTTTTCCCTTTTACTTACAGCATAGTCTAGTAGCAACAGAAGAATAACAGTGTAATTAATGGTGTCTAGGGTTCTCCCAAGTTAAGCATTTCAGCCACAAATAAAAAAGGAGATCTTCTTCTGGCAATGGGCTCACCTTTTGGTGTCTTGTCTCCTATGCACTTCTTTAACAGGTAGCGGTTTAAATTCTTACGTAATTTTTTTTCATCACATAGATATCATATGCATATCAATGTAAGATTATCTTACTTCATGGGAATGCAGTAACTCTCACCCGATGCATATCAAAACCAGCTATTTACTATTTATCCCTCTTTACCCCCAACCCCCTGGGCCCCCTCTCCATGATTCTCCTATATACAAAGTAAACTACTGAGCTTTATTTATGTCTGATATGTTGGTTATGATATAGGTTTTAACTCGACACTAAGATGTGGTAATATTACTTATCACGAGTATATTCAAGTTGGCAAAGGAAGAGATGTTGGGTTAAATCAAATTTCACTTTTTGAAGAAAAAGTGGCATGTGGTAATGGAGAGCAACACTCAGCCGAGACATCTACAGACATCTACTGATTATTTTTGGCGGTGAAGATGCTCTGTTAGGGCACTTATGGTTGAATAGTATGGCTCAGAATCATCTTTGCATGGTGTTCAACACTACCGAAAGTCAACTGGATTGCATGTGGCTGACCAGACACCTTCCACTCCAGCCAAAGTTCAAGTGCATCTACCTTGGCAAAACCACATTCCTCCATATATGTATAATTATCAGAACTCTGTTGAGAAATTAAATGTATGACATGGTTAATCAATAATTTATGTAATAATTATTTCAATTTAATTAATAACTTTGTTGAGAAATTTGGATTGCAAGTTTTTTTATTATTATTTTTGTTTGTAATAACAGGAATTTTGGTATATATATAAATATAAAATGGGGAAAATTGTCATTTTTCAATAGACAATATACGTCGGTTTGTTAGACAATATACGTCGGTCTTTTGGATTGTATATGCTGGGTTTTTTTTGACAACATACGTCGGCTTTTAACTACATTATACGTCGGTCTTTTTTGGACATTATATGTCGACTTTTCTATACATTATACGTCGGCTTTTTAGCGACGTATATTTAGACTTTATACGTCGCCTTTTTAACCGACGTAAAAGAGGGGTGACTTTATACGTCGCCCCTCCTTACGTCGCCAAAATGCCGACGTATAAGGCATATTTAACCGACGTAAAAGACCAGTTTTGTACTAGTGGAGTCATATGCCTCTTGCTGCAAATCCAGGGCTTGATTCATGTCTGCGGTAGTGATAGTAATATCCTCGCCTTGAATCTTGCAGTAGACAACATATGGGGTGATAGCATTCTCAAGAGCGATGACCTCCACAGTAGCTGTCCTCCAGAATTGCTCTAATAAGTCTACGTACAGGGTTGGGCTAGCTGAGAGTGCACCCTTGATGTAAGATTCAGACAACCATCGAACAATGCATTTGAAATTAGCATTAGGTGCTTCCACATCACTGGTAATTGCGATGAAGTTGGTTGGAGATGGTATGGTGAGTTGAGTGTTTGCCATTTGGGTAGAGAAGAGAAGAGAATTAAGGTTGAAGAAATTTGCAGTTAGGGTTTTCAGAGGTTTTGGGAGTTTAGATGCTTGAGAAATCGAACGAAATGAGTTTAATAGTTGTGAAATTGTATATATATGAATAACTTGAGTTGTCGATTAGATATATGATCTGTATCGACAAGTCATTCGAGAAGTATAAAACAACTATTCGATAAGTCAAGAATGGCTTATTCGATATCTCAGGCAGTTTGTAACTCACAGCTGGCAGTTATTTAACTCAGAAAATAATTCTAAGCTAAATAAAATATGTTTTTATGAGCGAAATGAAATTTTGAATATAAATCCAAAAAAAGCGATTAAGTGTCAGCGAAAAATCAGCCTTTTCAAATGATTCGATAACTCAAATACAGTATTCGAGAACTCCATCATTAGAGAACTAAAATACTCTATTCGAGAACTCAGAGTGTGCTATTCGATTTCTCCAAAAGACACTATTCGAGAACTCAAGAGGGTTCTAGATAGGCCTATTCGAGAACTCGAGCCATGACATAACAATGAACCATTCGAGAAGTCTAACTTATCGAACTATACTTTTCACTCATAAAATTCAATTTTCTCTATCTTTTAAAATTTACTAGAAATATTCACTGAAGAATATTCTACCAAATTAAATATTGATTCTCTAAAAATTTCAAAGAAATTTCAAGCTAAAGATGTATGATTTTCAACATATGCAGCATTGTGGAATATTTATAAATCATACTCCAGCCAATACTTACTTCAAAAATATTGAGCATTTGATAAAGTAAGTATTTACTGCTGCAACAATCTAGTTGATATATTCACTTAGCCAGAATTTGAAGAATTCAGCATTCTAGTCTCACTAACCAACCTTGTGAAGGTGGCTTCATCTAATGGCTTAGTGAATAGGTCAGCTAGTTGTTTTTCTGTGGGAACATAATGTAACTCAGTGGTTCCATTAGTTGCATGCTCCCTTATGAAGTGATATCTGATGTCAATGTGCTTTGTCCTAGAATGATTGACAGGATTGAAAACTATAGAGATTGCACTTGTGTTGTCACACATGATTGGAATTCTTTCCAACACAAGCCCATAATCTCTAAGTTGGTTTCTGATCCAAAGCACTTGAGCACAACAACTTCCAGCAGCTATGTACTCAGCTTCAGCTGTGGAAGTTGACACGGATTGTTGTTTCTTGCTGTACCAAGAGACTAACCTTTGTCCAAGAAACTGGCAGCTACCTGAGGTGCTTTTCCTATCCACTCAGCATCCAGCATAATCAGCATCAGAATAACCAACCAGATTGAACCCTGTGTCCTTAGGATACCATAACCCCAAGTTTGGTGTGCCCTTCAGATATTTAAAAATCCTCTTTATTGCTGTCATATGTGATTCCTTTGGATTTGATTGAAACCTTGCACACAAGCATGTTGCAAACATGATGTCTGGCCTACTAGCAGTGAGGTAGAGTAGAGAACCAACCATGCCTCTGTAGATTAAAATATCTACCTTCTTGCCCTTAACATCTTCATCTAACTTGGTGGTAGTGGCCATGGGTGTCTTTGCAGGTGAGCATCCTTCCAAGTCAAATTTCTTCAATAGATCCTTGATGTATTTGGATTGATTTATAAAAATGTCATCCTTCCTTTGACTATCTTGCAGCCCAAGAAAGAATGTTAATTCTCCAATCATACTCATCTCATATCTGCTCTGCATGAGCTTAGAGAATTTCTCACACAGCTTCTCATTTGTAGAGCCAAATATGATATCATCCACATAGATTTGAACTAAGATAATATCATCACCATGTTTCTTGTAAAACAGTGTCTTGTCCAGTGTGCCTCTAGTGAATTGATTCTCCAGTAGAAATTGTGATAGTGTGTCATACCATGCCCTAGGAGCTTGCTTAAGTCTATACAATGCTTTAAGCAATCTGTAGACAAAGTGAGGGAATTGTGGATCTTCAAAGCCAGGTGGCTGTTGCACATATACTTCTTCTTCCAACTCCCCATTCAGAAATGCACTCTTGACATCCATTTGATAAACCTTGAAATTAGAATGTGCAGCAAATGCAAAGAAATTTCTGATGGCCTCTAGTCTAGCAACAGGAGCAAAAGTCTCATCATAGTCAATGCCTTCCTGTTGAGAGTATCCTTTTGCAACCAACCTTGCTTTGTTTCTTATGACTACACCATTTTCATCCATCTTATTCCTTAGAACCCATTTTGTTCCAACAATGGTTCTATCCTTTGGTGCAGGCACAAGTTCCCATACTTTGCTTCTTTCAAATTGATTTAGTTCCTCTTGCAAAGCAATTATCCAATCAGGATCCAACAATGCATCATCAAGTTTCTTAGGCTCAACTTGGGATAGAAAGCAACCATAGAGACATTCATTTAGAGTTGCTCTCCTTGTCCTCACTCCTGTATTTGGATCTCCAATTATCTGATCTGCAGTATGTGATCTATCCCATTTCCTTGTATGTTCAGATTGATTTCTCAGCCTTGATTTTGCTTCATCATCCAGATCATGATCATTTACATTTCCTCCCCCTGTGAAGTTGCCACTAATCACAGGTGTGTCTTGGATGCTTGTTTCTTCATTGTTGATTGACACAGGTTCTTCATTCACTTGAGTTTGTTGAATTGTGGGCTCAAATTCAGTTTCAATCTCCTCATCAGAATCATCTAGATTGTCAAACTTCAAAGGATCTTTATCTTCATCATTGGCTTCTTCTAATCCAGGTAGTTTACTGTCATCAAATGTCACATCTGTGCTTTCCATAACTTTCTTTTGACTGATGACATAAACTTTGTATGCAATTCTTTCCATAGAGTAGCCAAGAAAAATTCCTTCAAATGCTTTTGCATCAAACTTTCCAACATATTCTGAATTGTCTTTTAACACAAAGCATTTTCTTCCAAAAGTATGAACATACTTTAGAGTAGGCTTCTTTCCAGTCATCAAGTTGTAAGGTGTCTTTCCAGTGTTTTTGTTGATGAGGGTTCTGTTTTGGATATAGCATGCAGTGCTCACAGCCTCAGCCTAAAAACATGTAGGCATCTTTGCATCAAGTAACATTGTTCTAGCAGCCTCAATCAGAGTTCGATTCTTCCTCTCAACAACTCCATTTTGTTGTGGAGTTCTTGGAGCTGAGAATTGTTGAGAAATACCATTCTCTTTGCAGAATGCTTCAAGCATGGCATTTCTGAACTCTGTTCCATTATCACTTCTTAATGCAATCATACTTGCATTGTTGGCCTTTGCTTCCTTGTCAATTTTCTTTATATGCCCAATGATTACTTGTGGAGGCTCATCCTTTGATGCCAGAAATTCTACCCATGTATACCTTGTGAAATCATCAACCATCACTAGAGCATACTTCTTCCTTCCTAGTGACATAATATTGACAGGCCCAAAAAAGTCCATATGAATTAGTTGTAGGGGCTTGGTTATTGATGTCACTGTCTTTGACTTGTGGCTTAATCTTTTCATTTTTCCTTTTTGACAAGCCTCACACACTCCTTCTTGACAGAATTCAAGTGTGGGCATGCCTCTCACTAACTTCCTTTTGACTAGAGAATTAATGCCTTTAAAGTTCAAGTGTGATAGCTTCTTGTGCCACAGCCAACTATCTTCATTTGATGCTTTTGAGTAAAAGCAACAAATTTTGTCCTTGTTTGCAGAGTTCATGTTGGCTACAAACAGGCTTCCTTTTCTTACTCCAGATAGAGCAAAGTCACCAGTCTTCTTGTGGGTGATCAAACATTCATCTTTGTCAAAATTCACTTTGAAGCCTCTGTCAGTAAATTGACCAACACTCAGTAGATTGTGCTTGAGCCCCTTGACCAGGGCTACATTTTCAATGATGACATTTCCAATTTCCAACTTGCCATATCCCAATGTGTTGCCAATGCTGTCATCTCCAAAAGCAACCATTGGGCCAGCCTTCTCCTCATACTGTGATAGCAGGGCCATAACACCAGTCATATGGTTTGAGCATCCACTGTCCAAAATCCACATGACCTTCTTTTCACTTTCTTTGCCCTGCAAACACAAAGGTATTACTTCTCCTTTGGTACCCAAACAAGTTTGGGTCCATGTGGCTTAGCAACAGTTTTATCATAAACAGCATGCTTATCAATTTTCTTTATGTTAGTGTTCTTATCACTGTTAGATGTCTTAGAATCAGGGTTCTTAGATTTAGGTGACAGAGGTACCTTCCTAACTTTAGGAGGACTTGAAGACTTTGTTCTTGTGTAGTGTGTGTGAACATTGTGACTGATGCAACCTTCCATGAATTGTCTTCTCAAATTAAAACAACTAGTCATTACATTCATGTTACATGGCATACAATCAAATTTATCACAGAAAGGAGAGTCTTTATGTCTTAAAGGCACAGAGCAATCATAGAATGGTTTAGCAACACTACCAGATGGTTTCTTGCATGCATGAGTTAAATGATTAGTGTTAAAACAGTTTTGACAAACTTTCCTAGGCGCATTTGGCACATAAGCATAGTTGTTATCCTTGTTAATTCCCAATTTGCCATTCCTGTTTTGTTTCTTTTTAGCCACTTTCTTCTCAAACTCATTATTCCCAGCTGAAACACACTTCACAAATTTCTCAGTTCTAGGTCTACCTCCTACTGGCTCCTTGGCTTTGGTTTTGACATTCTCACTCTTAGAGGATGCTTGTTGTTCATTTGATTGTGCCTTATCTTCATCATCCAACATTTGCTTAATGAGTAAGGCATCCTCATCAATCTCAAGTGTTGGTGTTTTAAATATTGGGTTCTCAGTCTTTTTCAAAACCTAAGGCACTTCCTCTTGAACAACAATGTCATCTTCAATGACTGCATAGCCTTTCCTCTGTTTAAGAGTGTCATAATCAAGTCCAATGGCAGCCTTAGGTCTAGCTAGATTTTTCTCATGGTAGGACTGCAATAGACTAGAGGAATTCTTAAATGTTTTCAATTTAAATTCATTTTCAGCTAGTTCATCCCTAAGAGCTTTCTCAACTTGACTAGCACATAGAACCTTATTCTTTAGATATTCAATTTCTTGTTTAAGCTTTTCTACTTGCATAGCATTTAGTTCTAGTTCCTCATTTCTTTTGTTCAACAGTTCATTCTTAGTAGACAGTTTAGCAATTTCTTCATTAGCAGCAGTCATACTAGTATGAATATTAAACATCTCAATAAATAGTTGTTCAACCATAGATTTGTATTCAGAAACAGACATGTCTATGGTAGTGAGGGATGGTACCTGAGAGTCTGATGCAGATGGTTCTTCCTTGGAGTTGGCCATCAAGGCATAGTTGCAGAATTCTTGTTCTTCTCCATCACTATCAGAATCATCCCAACACTTCCCTTCAGCTATGTAGGCCTTACCTAGTGTATGCTTCTTTAGCAGAGCCTTATACTTAGCTTCAAGCTCAAGAAACTCCTTATCCTTCTTTTTAGGCTTCTTGCATTCACTGGCAAAATGCCCTAGGTCATTGCATCTATAACATCTCACAGATGACCTATCCACATAGCTGGTTTTGAATTTGTTTTTGTTTGCTTTCACAGGTGCCTTGATCTTGTTGAATGAATGATTTTGAGATCTAGACTTGAAGGGCTGATTCCTCTTAAATCTGATGTTTGGGAATTTTCTAGCCATAAAAGCATATGAAGTGTTTTCCATGGCATCCAACTCTTCAAGAGTGTAGAACTCATCTTCTTCCTTTTCATCAACAGGTTCAGTCACTTCTTCTTCAGTTTCTTCATCATCTACTATCTCTTCTATTCTCAGCTGACTTGTAGATGCTTCCAGGTCTTGAACAGATTTGTTGACAATCAAGGCACAGGGTGTGTTTATCATTCTGCCTTGGTTGGCTTGGATAGCCCTCTTCTGAAGCAGCTCAAGCTCATGAGTCTTTAAAACCCCATAGAGCATGTAACACCCTCACCTTACTATATTAATATACTGGCTTTTTATAAGTAAATAAATATTTTACAGGGAAATTTCAGAAAATTTTGACATGATGTATTCATAAATATAACTAAACACCTGTCCAAATCAACAAAACTAATCCAACTATATCCAAATCTGCTCACCACATAATATTGACAAAATCATAAATAAAAATGTAAATTCTAACTAACTAAGACCGCTCACAGGTCACAGTATGAAACAACTACTAATTAACTATTACAACCCGAATCCGAATAAAATAATATACAAGTTCTGTGAATAAATAAGGTCACCGTCTAACTAGATATTCAACCTTGACTAGTTCCCATCCACTAACCAATGAGAATCTGTAACCCGAACGTCTCCTCTCGCTGCCTATAGAGCAATACCAACTGATCACTAGATCCTCTAATCATCTCTAACAACTGGAGAAATAAATAGAAACAAGAGTGAGCCAACAATGCTCAGCAAGTGCAATAGTGATAGCAATTTTAAAATAAATGTTGACAACTCTGATAAATAGAAGGAGTTTCACCTCATTATTAGAAAGGATCAGTGAGATCAATTTTTAGATTGCCACAAGAGCCAACAATTCACCATTTATAATGTGCAACAAAAACTAGAACTGATAAAAGTTCTGATATCAAAATATTACTGAAATGGACTTCCAAAGAGTCAAGAACTAACATCTCAATCGCAGAATATAGATTAGAATTGGAATTTTTATTTATTTTAAAAAAAACATCAAAGTTAGATTGCTGATCAGTCAGAACTAACCCCGGACAAACGAACACAGCAATGTCCTAGGACAAACGCGCACAACAATGTCCTTAATTGGATCCATGGCACATATTGGCCTTAACTTCCGACCATAGTAAGGTCCCACCCCGAAGGGTTTTACGCTCCAAGGGCCACATTTAAAAACATTTCCAATTCTAAATCATCCACACTAGGTGTCGGGACAATCGACAACCTTTGATCTCCAAACAACTGGAAACTCACGTCCAGAATAATAACTCAAGATTAAGAGTTAATAAGAAACAACAACCTCATTTAGTATCGACAAGTTCGATACACTACAGGGAGCAAACGAACAATCAAGATTTTTAAAAGATATCGACAAGTTCGATACCAACTAGGGTGGGGAATATAAAGAATGACAATTCGAATAGGTATCGACAAGATAGATATGAGTATTGAGGAACATTGTCATTAACTTGATTAAAGAGTAAATTCTACGCAAGAGCGAGGACATAGGCAAGCCCTACGCTTTTAAGAAAATTTTCAACACATTGCAAGGCTTAACTGTCATAAACAATTAAAGTAGTTTAAACGATTATTTGTTAAATAATTTCAGGATAGTTAGTCGCAAATCAGTTTGAAGGAAACATTTCCATAAAGGGGTCCACTGGAAAAATTATGTGAAAAATCAAGAATTTTATTAACAGGTATTCGTGGAAATTTTTAAACTTGGATTCTCTCTATTTAGAACGTCTTTTAAACATTTTTGAAGAAAATAAAAGAAATAGTATTCAGTTGAGGAATCCAATGTCATAGCTTGAGTAAAGTATTTAAGCGGGAAAGATTAGATTTAAGGTTCTTTTAAAAACTTGGTATTCGAATTAGAGGTAGGGAAAATAAACATTTCCATGCTAACTAGGAAGTATATCATTTTCTAAACACATTTGACCAAGCTACATTACACGACAAGAGGAATGAATTGCATCACTTGAAAGATAAGTGAAGAGCAAACACTTTCCTCAACTTACGGAGTTCTCGATCCTAATCATGGATCTCTAACTCAACTTCTCGCTAGTCTCCACACTTTTCGTGCTGGTCTTCTTACTCGGCTCTACTTCTATCTTTCTTTCATACTTTACTAACTCCACGCCAGCACACCCGTTGACTTGATAATTATTTCTCTGTTTGACTTTCCGCTTACCCGCACTGCTCTTAACCAAGTCTCCCACTCGAACCTTCACAATGTCAAATACAGTTTCAGTACTAATTCAAGCAAAACCTTATCGTTGGCTCTATTCTACCCATGCGCGTCCTACAATGCTTACATATACAATACATATAAACATATTCATCCATATTCACATAATAGTCTTAGTATAGTTACTAAGTCACGTAGACACGGCACACAACCATTTCATAACATACTTTCAAGCATTGAAATCAAATAATTTAAATAGACTTTTAAATAAACTTGCAGGGGATTTTTAGAAAATTTCGGCATGAAGTATTCGTTTATCGGACTATGGGCACAACCCCTCAATATCAATTAAAAATGATTCAACCCTGCTTTTATAAAAATAAAGCTGCCTCAACTTGCAGCAACATAAAAGTAAACAATTAATGAAAAGTACCCGCCCGTACATGCGGCAACTAGCACATAAGAAATTTATATTACACTACTACTTACGCTACACCAATCATCGTATTTCTCACGCATTTTAATGATACACGTGACAATCAATCATTGATGTTCGTAAGCCCTAGGGAACAAATCCTAGCACTAACTATTACTTACGCTATATCGATGATCACCTCACTCAAGTATATTAATTATACTCGTGATAGCTAATCATAGATATTCGTAAGCCCGAGGAACTAGTTGAAGAGAATTACACAAGTCTTTAAATATTGACATTTAAGACTTGTGATCTCATTGCAACTCCTCGCAGATAATCATATAATCAAATAAATCTAACAATTAATCTTCGATAAATAACATTCTAAAACCCATACAATCAGGAATTAAATTCTTATTTTAAGAAAACTTTACGAAATAACTTCTTTGTAAATAATACATACATCATCAACATCATGTAGCTCAACCCAAGCCTCTAGGGTCAGTGGTATCTTTCAGAAACAACCACTTAGCATTTAACAGGTAAGCACTTAGCAAATAAACATTTACGACATAGCTCCCTTATATGACTCTCCATCTTATACAACAAATAATAAAGATCAACTTGTAATCAATTAACTATTTACAAACCAATAACAAGTAGTCAACAATTATGACATTCAACAATTTCTAGACTCGACTTTTAAAACATTTAGCACATAGATATTCACAACTTAGTAGAACCACATAACTCAACATTTTATTCGTAAATTAACAATTAACTACCAACAATCATTAATCCCTGATATTTCCGAGCTCCCAAAATTATATTCCCGAAATTACAACTCTAATACTTAACAACTTACTAAGTTTAAAATCCGGGAATATAATTCTAACAATTAAAATCGACATTTATAAACTATCCGAATGAAATAACGGGAATTAAACAATGTTAATAATTTACAACCTTAATTTAATTTAATCACAACAGTTCACATAATTAATATAAATGCAAATTAAATAATTACATCGGAAAATAAATTAAAAAAATAAAATAAAATTTATACCTTTTCATTTCCAATTCCGAAAAATCTCTTCCTCCTCTCTCTCCCTCTCTCTCTCCCAACAGTCTCTCTCTCTCTCTCTCTCTCTCTCTCTCTCTCTCTCTCTCTCTCTCTCTCTCTCTCTCTCTCCAGCTGTTACCACCGCGGCAGCCACCGAGCTCCGGCCACCACCGCCCGACGCCGCCCGTCGCCGGACCTCCGCCTGGACACCACCGCCCTTCTCCTTCCCGCTGCTACACTCCCCATACGACCACACACACACACAAATTATACACACACACGATTATATATATATATATATGTATGTATATGTATCTCACTCTAATCCCCTTCCCCAATCTCTCTTCTCTTCTACTTCTTCTTCTTCTCTTTTTTTTTTCTTCTACCCGACTTCTCTCAAGAGTTCTAACTGCTGGACTGACTTCTTTTTCTTAATGGGCTAGGCCCAATAACATTGTATTACTACTACAACTCATTCGGCCCAATTTAACACTACTAAACGACTCTTATAAATCGAAATTAAATAGAAAATTGGAAAAATTAATCTTTTTATTTTGAAAACAAAGAATATAAAATTACGAGCACACACATATTTTTAAAATATTTTTCGGATCAAAAATGAATTAAATATGAATTTTACAAATTTTGATCCTTCAAATACAATAAAACTCTAAAATCATTTTAAAAATACTAAAACACCCAAATTAATTCATCCAACCATTTTAAAAACTAAATAATATTATAAAGATAATATTACGAAAGATTTCATGATTTTTAATTCCTCCGATAATTTTATAAAATTTACAGAGGATAAAAAATGCATGATTTAAATATATTCAAATCCTCAAAAATAAAAATAAAAATACACCAATCTTCGCAGCTTACCCAAATCATCAAATAATTACATAAACAGCATCTCACACACATTTCACCTTTACAACAATATTCACATAATATAATTTATGATAAATAAATATTATAAAAAAATCGAAATTTTCTAGGTCGTTATATCCTTCCCCCCTTAATAGGATTCTATCCTCAGAATCAATCTTAAGGACACGAGTAACAATTTACTTCCACTTCCCAGGTTGCACTTTCAACTCTAGGATTCCATCATAACCTCTCATACTTTTATAAGCTCTTTCCATGAGCCTTCAATTCCCGTAATAACCTTAAGCTTTGGTTTTCGAACCTCTAACGTTCATCACACGTGAACGAATAACTTTCCGCAAAAATCAATATGTCTTTTCCGCATAATGAACTATACTCTGCGTCAAAACTATATTACCGCGCCAACCCCTCGCAATAATACAATCGTACAATTTGCCTCTATTTATAACGACCTACACTTGGTATAGTTTCCCACGCTTTACTTATAACCACACGATTTCAAGCAGAATTTCGAGAAAAGAATCTCAAGAAATCCTCTGATCGCTTCCAATCCACTTTTCAAGTACTGTGTTAATCGAGAAGGGAATAATTAAAAAGTTTCTTTCTTTCTTTAGTCCTAAAATTTTACCGAGTACCCAATCGGAAACTTAACATCATTTCGTCCATTCCTAGTCGCATTCTCGAAATCGAATACTATAACCAAACACTTACGTCCTTAGATGCACATCAAGCATAATTTAATTAACGACTCGATTCTCAATCTTATAAAATAGTCTGGGTTGCTCAATCTTTTGAAACATAGCCTCGAATATTTGTAGCCTTGATCATTTACAGCTCTTGATAACTAACATACTCGCCACCCTGACTGTGACTTCACTCAAAACAAAAACAAGATTGAAATATCCAATTTATTATTAATTTCCCGAGGTCACAACTTCACTCGTTACTATTCACGAAACAATTCTTCATAATTTCCAACAAGCTCCTTCCACTTAACATGCATCATCACTCATTTACGCCTCCTAAAACGAACCTTCCTCAGATAAAATTTTGAGAAAAGAATATCAAGAAATCCTCAATCATTCTTACTCCTCTTTCACGTGCAATATTACTTGAGAAGGGAATAATCAGAAAACTTCTATCCATCCTTCATCTCATCGTTTTACTGAGTAACCGTTTCGAACTACTGACCATTTTCATTAAATCATACATATCTTATTCGTAATACACTATCTCACGTCCTCTGAAATCAACTTTCAAATCACCACTCTGCATACTTGACGAGTCTTCGAATTTGACCCTACACATTACATTTCAACATTTAACACTACTCACATTAATCACAAAATCATGACTTTCGAAATTCACATTAAGATCCTCGTGCCAAATTTTCTTCCTTTTCATGGAAACTCTAAAATCGCTCTCGATTGATTTGCTTAATCGTTCAGACCTCTATGTCTACCTTCCATTCTCAAAACATCGCCTTTATCCTCCTGACAATTCAAGATCTCATTTTCTTGTCCTCGCAATTCGCTTGTGCTTCGTTGATGGGGAATAAATCCAATCCTAAGTTATATTTAACTCCTTATTATAGTCATCACCATCCACTTCCTGTCAACTTCCTTCATGATCGTATTAAATTTTTCAAATTCTTACTAATCACAAAGACAGTCCTGTCACTTTCTTCAAAACTTCCACCAAGATTAACATCTTCCCAAGCTCATCACTTATAGCTTTAACTTAAGACGCTGCTACTTGTCACCACACTGCCTTTCTAATTACAGTCACAACTTCCCACATTTATCTTAATAAAATCTCTAGGGATTCTACTCCCGAAATCTTATTTTCTGATCATGGGATCTCGTTAATTTCTGCTAATTCTCATTCTATAGGCAACTATAGTGCCCTTTCTCTTCTAACTCCACATCGTCGGGATTCCGCATTCTTTTCTTCATTGAATTTTATACATCTGCTATTTACTCACTACTGGAAACTTTCTGGTTTCTCTGCCTTCCTCCTTATTGACATTTTATTCCATCTTGGTCAACTTTCCACCATCCTTGATAATCATGACTTTCTTAAAATTGGCCCGCATAAGTTATTTTCTTCATACAGTCACCTTAATCCTTACCCCTCACTCTGTCTTAATTCTTCTTGATAATTCATACAAACCTTTTTGTTCTGTTTCACTCTGATTTATCCAAGTTAGCCTTCTTGATTCTAAAGTCTTATGTTTAACGACGGATTCGAAACATTCCAAATTTTATGACATTCCATTTACTACCTCTGCCATACAAAAGATGTTTACAATTAATCTTCCTTCAGCATTGTACAACTTATTTCCAATATCTCCATTTCCATTCTCTTTTCACCTTTTAACAATATTTGCAATCATACATTCTTATTTATTGTCATTCTCATTAGTCTTAGACCTTGTCCATGCTTTATCGATTCAATAAATATTCCAATTTGACACTACATCTGCCTTAATCACCGAATTCTTAAACTCGCATCACCACTTCTTTGTCAATGCAATCGTAGTTTTTAATCATTCAAGACGTCGTCACATCTATCTCGCATCTCTTCATCATTAAGAATTTTGAAATTATTGAATTTTCAATAAAAAAGGGCAACAAAATGAATGGGGCATCAATTAAGAATATAGACTGAGTTTGTTTAACAAAGCTTTTATAAAGGAATTTAACCGAGAGATCAATATGATCTTTTGAACTATTATCAGGTTTTATTTGTCACTTGGTTAACAACCACAGTACATAAAGATGGCCAGTCTTTAGTACCTTCATGACAAACACAATCAGTGGCGTCCCACTGGACTTGTATCACATAGATAAGATGTCCCTGAATCCCTATCTTCATAGGTTGTTCATCTCAGCTGGAATAGAGAAAATCAAGCACTCATGATAATGGAAGGGATTCAAGAGTTTCAAAAATTTTCAAGTAAAGTCGGATCAATTATCCTTTGAAAGATATAGATATTTCTAAAAGAATGGAATTGAATTCGAATAAGTCTGACATACCAAACTCATCATCGTTTGATGTATAAAAGACTTTTCAATAGATGCTTCAAGGGTTGATCAAGCAAACATTAAAGAAATTCTTAATTATTCATAATCTCACTCTTGTCGACTAAGCAGTAATATACTTAGCTGCCAAACCGGCCTGACCATAGTCAGTTGAATAAATAAGAAGATCTCAGTTCATTCTCGATTTTTTTGAACCGTCACTGTGCAATGAATTCCTCAGCAACGATACCAACCGGGAATTAACTTAGGACGATCATTCAAAGAAAGAATAAGAAACTTCTTAAACAGTGAATTTGAATGAATCGACGATTAAGGATACACAACTACGCTCAACTTCCAATTCTTGCATATAATCGCTTCCCACTTCGCATTCTTAACCTTCTCGTACCATCTCCGAAACGTTCGCATCGAAACTAATATCGTTGAAAATTCTAGATTCTACGCAAAATTTCGAGATAACGTCCCCCGAACTGATAGCTTCAGCTGCCCACTTAGCTTATGCCACTTCGGGTTCGCTGTTTCGCTCATAGCCCAATTCTTAAACGATTCGAACTTCTACTTACGCGATATGCCAAAAGACCGTTCAACGTCGCAACGCTTGCCGAAGTATCCTTTCACGATCCTTATCCTAAGTCGTTCTACCCGACATCTATCTTATACACACACCCTAACCTTTCGATTACTATATCCCAAATTTCCCACCTAATTGTTTCAGTGACTGTGACTTGTAGCTCTGATACCAACTTGTAACACCCTCACCTTCCTATATTAATATACAGGCTTTTTATAAGTAAATAAATATTTTACAGGGAAATTTCAGAAAATTTTGACATGATGTATTCATAAATATAACTAACCACCTGTCCAAATCAACAAAACTAATCCAACTGTATCCAAATCTGCTCACCACATAATATTGACAAAATCATAAATAAAAATGTAAATTCTAACTAACCAAGACCGCTCACAGGTCACAGTATGAAACAACTACTAATTAACTATTACAACCCGAATCCGAATAAAATAATATACAAGTTCTGTGAATAAATAAGGTCACCGTCTAACTAGATATTCAATCTTGACTAGTTCCCATCCACTAACCAATGAGAATCTATAACCCGAACGTCTCCTCTCGCTGCCTATAGAGCAATACCAACTGATCACTAGATCCTCTGATCATCTCTAACAACTGGAGATTGAAAGGCATATGACATAGCCTATTTGTAGTTCGAGGACTCAACGCAACTTAAACTTAGTTTGTAATAAGTAAATAACTTTAACTGTCACAGGAATCTCAGGAGGTACTATCTGTCCGAAGAAAAACCCTAAAGTCAATCTATAGTTTTGATGTTTTACACTGGAAGAAGTTCAGATTGCTGATCAAGCCTCAGTATAGCATCAAAGAAGTGGATTTATTTCTAAGACAGAGATTTCTAGAGTGACAGGTTCAGACAGTATACAGTGAAGTACAAGAAGGAGAAAGAGATGAGAAGAAAAATGAATCACATTTTTAATATGACAATTAAAGGACAGTCATTGAGGTTAGTCGTTCATGAACCAGACAGTACATGGAACGTCAACAAAATATTCAGTGGTATTCCTTTATTACTTTCAGTGATTCAGAAAAGAATTAAGACAATCCAAGGATATATAATTATTCTTGTTTAATTAATTTAAATCAAGTAGTCAATTTAATTAATTAATTAATTCATCTTGAATTAATTCTTTAATTAAATTAATTATTAGATTAATTAAATCAGATTAATTATTTAAGTAAGAATAAATTAAAATGATTATTTATTAATCAATTTTAATTTAATTCTGAAAAATGAACTAGCAAGACAATCCCTGATTGTCTTGCCGATTGTATTGAAGGTTAAATTCAGAACAGCAAGACAATAGGAGATTGTCTTGCCGATTGTATTGGAGAAGAAATCAATAAAGCAAGACAATTTCTGATTGTCTTGCCGATTGTCTTGATAATGATAATGTCTGAATAGCTTTTGAAAAGTAGAATAAAAATCTAATTTGATTGTCTTGACGATTGTCTTGGCAGTTCAATTTGATTGTCTTGATAATGATCAAAAAGATAAAGCTTCAGACAGAATGATAATTTTGATAAAGCAAGACAAAGATATCTGAATTTGATTGTCTTGCCGATTGTCTTGGAAGAACCTGATTGTCTTGACGATTGTATTGCCTATTGTCTTGGCAGTACAAAACTGGTTGTCTTGGAAGAAGAAATTGTATTGAAGATTGTCTTGACAGTTATAATTGAAGATAAAGATGCAGGGATTAATATATATCAAGACATCTCGACAGAAGCAATCAGTAAGACAAGAACACAGAAAATATTACATTCAAGAACAGAATTCTCTCTTCTCTCTCATCAAGAACACAGCACAAGCAGAAAAATATATAGAAAATCAAGTTCATCTTATTTTTAATATCTGATCCGATAGAACTGATTTACTTGATACTCTTGTACTATTAGCGAGTTTTTACTCCTAATCTATATCTTGATTTTTATTAACAAATCTAGAAAAATTCATGTCGAATTTTCTAATTTGTTTTTATTAACTAGATATAAATTCTGTACTGTATTTGTAACAAACCCCTCAAGTTAATATAATTTTATATTCAACTTGAATTTTGTTTCATTTAATTCCGCTCAAATTTGTCAAAATATAAATTAAATTATCCGGACAAATTTCGATAAAACAGTACTGTTTGTATTCAACCCCCCCTTCTACAAACATATTGGACCTAACAATTGGTATCAGAGCTGATTGATTGATACACAAATCAACGATCCCATTTTACTCGATCAAAAATCATCCCCGAATTTTTTAACTCTCTTAAAAAATTCATCATGTCTTCTAAAGTCGGAACTGTGAAAATTCCCATATATGACAAAAATAGTTATGATATGTGGAAGAACAAAATGTTAATGTTCCTCGAGGTTGCAAATCCTAAATACATGAAAGTCTTATCAGAAGGACCAATAATACCTTTTGGACTAACTCCTGAAGTTGTTACTGATGGAAAAGTTGTTGCTCCTGCAAAGTTTGTACAAAAAGATTCTTCTGAATTCACTCTTGCTGAAAGAGAGGAAGCTGGACTTGACATTAATTTAAGACTGATCTTAATAGACTCTCTAGACTCTGTAATGTACAGTCATGTGATTAACTGCAAAACTGCAAAGCAAATGTGGGAAACCATTGAAACTGTGAATGAAGGAACAGAGGAAGTTAGGGAGAATCGACTAGAAATTCTGACTTCTGAGTATGAACACTTTCGATCAGCATACAATGAAAGTATTCAAGATGTGTTTGAAAGATATAACAAACTTGTCAATAATTTACAGATGCATGGCAAGTACTACACTCAGAAAGAGATCAACAGAAAATTTCTACTGTCAATGCCTGTTCATCTAGAACATAGAATTACAGCTATCAGAGAGTCGAGGAATCTAAGTGAAATAACTGTAGAAAGACTTTTTGGTGTTTTAAAAACCTATGAACTGGAACAATCTCAACAAAAGGAGATTTATGGAAAAGGAAGAGTTGCTAATACTTCTACAGCTCTTATTGTTGAGAACAAACAGGAAGTGGAAAATAAGGTTATTCAATCTTGTAATGTTGACAGTGGCAAGCTTGAAGTTGAAGTTGGTCAAACGAATGCTAGTCCAGATGAAGGAGACTTCTATTCATTAGAAGAGCTAGATCAGTTGGAAGATGAGTCCATGGCTTTGTTGGTAAGGAAATTCAGCAACTTCAGATTCTGGAAGAATCCCAAGTTCAGGTATAAATCTAACTATAACAGGTTCCAGAGAGGAGGTTCTTCATCCTCAAGTAACAGAGGAGGTTACAAAACTGGAACAGTTGAAAGAAGTAAAATTAGATGATACAACTGTAATGAACTTGGACATTTCGCTACTGAATGTCAGAAGCCAAAACAAAACCAAAGAAAAGACTTTGGATCTGAATAGAAGAAGACAGGTAAAGCCTATGTGGCTGTTGGAAAGAGTTGGGATGATACAGACTCTGAAGATGAAGAGTATGGCAATCTTGCCCTGATGGCAAAATCTGATAACTCCAGTGGTACTTCATCTGAGGTATCTTTTACTGAAAGTCAATATATTTATCAACTTACTGATACACTGGGTAATGCTAATAGAGAGATTGAAAGGATCAATTTGTTAAATACAGATCTTAGAAATCAATTATCAGAATTACACGATGTACAAAATTGCCATGTTATACAAAAATCAGAAATAAGAATTCTAAAAGAACTTGAGAGGTCTCTAGCAGAGATGGTGGTTCAACAACGTGAAACAATAGCTGAGTTAGAAATAAGAGTCAGTGCTACTTCTAATTCATGTAAAGTAGCTAAAGAGTTGTTTAACCAACAAGCTATTAATCAAACTGTAGGAATTGGGTTTGATTATAATGAAGCTATTGGACGGAAAAGCATTAATACCCCTAATCGTGTCAGTGCTGTAGAAAGGGGTATACCATTAGTGCTTAAGAGTGTTAGTAACCCTCTCTTTAAGACATCCATAGCAGAACCTTTGGATACAACATCTTTAATCATTAAGGAAGAGATGCACATTGAGGATGTAGCTAATGGCGTAGTCTTAAAAAGTAATCAAGTTGTTAAAAATGATAAAGATAGAAAGACCGTGTTTGTAAAAGCAGAAAGAGTTGGTAAGTCTACTAGTTCCTTGAAAACTAGTAGTAGAAGTAACAACATGAATAAATGCAACAACATATCTACCATGCATGCTATTCCTGTTATTGATACTGCTCATAAGAAATGCAATGCTGTTATTGCATGTCTTGTGCTTTTAATATAATGTCTGCTTACTTTAACGGTAATCATGCATGTATTGAGAAGAACGTTCCTAGACAGCAAATGAGCAGAAATAAACATGTTAGATCCAGGACTGAAAAATCACCTAATTCTAAGATTAGGACTCCAAGTCCTTCTCAGGATATGGTGAAGACATGGTTACCCAAGCTGAAACCAAAACAAGTTAAAGCTGTTTACAGGGTTAAATGTCCAGTACCTAAAGAAAATGTTGTTAAAATAAAAAGTGTTGCTTTGCCTGATAAAGGTCAATTATTTAAGTACTCCGGACCCAATCAAATTTGGGTTCCGAAGAAATTCTAACCAATTTGTCATTGCAGGGTTTGAAACAGGTTGAACGAGTCATGTGGATTCTGGACAGTGGATGTTCAAGGCATATGACCAGAGATAAAGCCCTGCTGACAAATGTGGTGGAGAAGGCTGGCCCAGTCGTTACCTTTGGAGATAACAGCAAAGGTAAAACTGATGGATATGGCAGATTAGAAGCTGGAAATGTTATCGTTGAAGATGTCTCTTTTGTGAATGGCCTTGAGCATAATTTGCTCAGTATTAGTCAATTCTGTGACAGAGGTTATGAAGTTCATTTCAACAAGAAGAATTGTCTAATATCACACAAGAGAAATGAAAGGCCGCAGTTGATTGGAGTAAGAAAAGGAAACTTGTACATAGCCAATATGAACTCAGGAAGCACAAAAGAAATTAGATGTTTTTATTCAAAGGCATCTACTGATGAAAGTTGGTTATGGCACAAGAAACTTTCTCACCTAAACTTCAAAACAATGAATTCTCTAGTGAAAAGAGAGTTGGTGAGAGGTTTACCTTCGATTGAATTTACTCAGGAAGGTCTATGTGATGCTTGTCAAAAAGGGAAGTTAAAAAAGGCAACTCACAGGAGCACTAACATTTCATCAATAACTGAACCATTACAACTTCTCCATATGGATTTGTTTGGTCCAGTTAGTGTGATGTCCATGTCAAGAAAAAGATATGCTCTAGTGATTGTTGATGATTTTTCAAAATTCACATGGGTACTATTTCTGAACTCAAAAGATGAAACTCCACAACTGGTAGTTGATCACATTAAGTTAATTGAGCTGGACTCTAATCGTCCAGTAAGAGCTATAAGGTCAGACAACGGAACTGAATTCAAGAATGCAGTTCTGAATGACTTTTGCACTGAAAAGGGTATATCTAGACAGTACTCGGCTCCCAGAACTCCTCAGCAAAATGGGGTAGTTGAAAGAAAGAATAGAACCTTGATTGAAGCTGCACGTACTATGCTAAGTGAATCAAGGCTTCCATTGAGCTTTTGGGCTGAAGCTGTCAACACTGCATGCTATACCCAGAATCGAACACTTATCAATAAAGACTTAATGAAGACACCATATGAAGCTCTACATGACAAGAAACCAACTCTCAAGTACTTCCATGTATTTGGGACAAAATGCTTTGTGCTGAAAGAAGGAGATGATCAAGGTGGTAAATTTGAAGAAAAAGCACATTAAGCAATATTTATTGGTTATACTAGAAGAGCCTACAAGGTGTATATTATTGATCAACAGAAAACTATGGAAAGTGTCAATGTTACATTTGATGACACACAACTCCCAAGTATCTAAAATGAAGATCCATCTGAAAAGCTCAAGTTTGATGACATGTCAGACTCAGATTCAGATGATGACAATCAACCTGACGTTGTTGCTAATAATAATAATAATCCAAATGTTGGTGGTAATGATCAAGGTGATGCTGGTGAAAACAATGATAATTTTAAGACACCACTGATACTCTTGAACCATCAACAAGTCAATCTGGCAACAATTCAGGGGGAGATAATGAAGGGTCAACAAGTCATACTCAACATCATACTGAAGAACAAGGCGAATCGTCAAGATCAATTCTTCCCAGACAAACTGTTTGGAATAGAGCTCATCCTTTTGAGCTAATTCTTGGTGATCCAGATGTTGGTGTGAAAACAAGAAGAGCTTATCAGAATCAATGTAACTATTCTGGGTTCCCGTCTGTCATGGAACCTAAGAAAGTAGAAGAAGCTCTATCTGATCCTGATTGGGTGATTGCTATGCAAGATGAACTCAATCAATTTAAGCAACTAGAAGTATGGAAGCTGGTACCCAGACCTAAAGATAGAAAAGTGGAGGACACAAGATGGGTATTCAGAAACAAACTAGATGAAGATGGCACTGTGATAAGAAACAAAGCAAGACTGGTAGCTAAAGGTTATTCTCAAGTTGAAGGCATTGATTATGACGAGACCTATGCTCCAGTGGCAAGACTTGAGGCCATCAGAATATTCTTGGCATATGCATCCTATTCAAGATTCAAAGTTTATCAAATGGATGTCAAGAGTGCCTTTCTGAATGGTAATCTAGATGAAGAAGTGTATGTAGAACAGCCTCCTGGTTTTGAAGATCAAGATCATCTGGACTATGTTTACTTTCTTTACAAAGCTATCTATGGTCTTAAGCAAGCCCCAAGAAAATGGTATGACACTCTTTCTGAATTTCTAATAGAAAATGATTTTATAAGAGGTGTCATAGACAAAACTCTCTTCACTAAAAGACATAAGAATGATATAATACTAGTCCAAGTCTATGTGGACGATATTATATTTGGGTCTACTAATGAGCTTCTATGCAAGAAGTTTTCCAAGTTAATGCAGGGTAGGTTTGAAATGAGCATGATGGGAGAACTGAAATTCTTTCTTGGATTACAAATAAGTCAGAGACAAGATGGAATATTTATTTGTCAATCCAAGTACATCAAGGAGCTCCTCAAGAAATATCACATGGAGGAGTGCTCATCAGCAAAGACACCATCAACTATAGCTGTCAAAATTGGTTTATATGAAAGTTCTGCCAAGGTAGATATCACAGGCTATAGAGGTATGATTGGCTCATTGCTTTACCTAACTGCTAGTAGACGAGATATAATGTTTGCCACATGCTTGTGTGCAAGGTTCCAAGCGAACCCTAAAGAAATACATCTCACTGCTGTCAAAAGAATCTTAAGATATCTAAAGGGTACGCCTAATTTAGGCATCTGGTACCCTAATGAATCTGGTTTTACTTTAATTGGATATACAGATTCTGACTATGCAGGAAGTGTTGTAGACAGGAAAAGTACATCTGGGAGTTGTCAATACCTAGGTGGAAGATTGGTATCTTGGTTCAGTAAGAAACATCAAACAGTTTCCAACTCTACAGCAGAAGCTGAATATATAGCTGCTGGAAGCTGTTGTGCTCAGATCTTATGGATTAGGAATCAATTAATGGACTATGGCATTGTATTGGAAAATATCCCTATTTTATGTGATAATACAAGTGCCATAGCAATCGCCAGCAATCCTGTGCAGCACTCAAGGACAAAGCACATTGACATAAGGTATCATTTTATAAGAGAGCATGTAATGAATGGTACAGTGGAACTACTATTTGTAGGCTCTGGAGATCAAACTGCAGATATTTTTACTAAGTCGCTTAATGAATCTTCATTCACTAGAATTGTTAGTGAATTGGGTATGTTAAACAGTCCTAGTAATTAATACTGTTAATATCTGAAATTTGATCTTTAATAATTTTGCAAGTGATTATTCTGTGAATATTTGTTGTTTGAAATCACTTGTATAATTATTTTACCAACTGATTTTCTTGCTTGTTTGATTATTTTTCACTCTGTTTATTCATATTATTTAATACTTCATATTTCTGTATTTTTAGAATATTTGTAGATATTTATTTCTATTTTAATAATTATTTTATTAAATGTTTTGTAATGTTTGTCCTTTTGTTATTCATATTTGTTCTCGTAAAAAGATTAATCCATGTTTCTGTAAAATATTTATTTATAGTATTTTTAACAATATATTAGAGTGTATTTTAATTGGATTAATTATGCACATTAATTTGTATTTTATTAGCATATTATTAGCAGTTTATTTATTTATCTTGTTTGTGATTATAATATCAAGACAATCGCCAAGACAATCCACAGATTGTCTTGGAAGGTTATTTTGTTGATAATAAATTATTTTTCAGATTTACTGTTAAGTTTTTATATTGTTTTTTTTTTGTTTTACTCAAAACAAACGATTGTCTTGATAGTTTTGAACTACCAAGACAATCGGCAAGACAATGATTGTCTTGGAGTGTCTTTTCTATATTTTCAAAATTAAAAAAAATGTGTGTTTATTTGTTGTTAATCAGTTAAATAATTGATTGTCTTGATAGTATTTATACTACCAAGACAATCGGCAAGACAATCAACTGATTGTCTTGTAGTGTTAGTATGTATTTTAATAAAAATAAAAAATAAAATTGTTTTCATTTTCTTGTTTTTTTCAGAATTGTAAACGATTGTCTTGATAGTATTTATACTACCAAGACAATCGGCAAGACAATCAAACCGATTGTCTTGTAGTGTAGTTTAGTACTTAATTAAAAAAAACAGAACACAACAACAATACAATTATCTCTCTCTCTCTCGTGTCTTTACACAGAGAACTCAACATATATACATACAATACACGCAATCTTGTACTGAATCGCTGCTAAAATTTCCTCAACCAAACTGAAAAACAAGACCAGATTTAAGTAGATCGTTCAATTATCCTTCTTTTGAACCGATCATCTTCAAGTTTGGTTAAGCTTTTGAAAATCAAATTTTTCAAAAAGTAGAATCGGATTTTGTCTGTTTTGAGAGTTCTAGATTTTATCTGTGAATTCTAAAAATAGATTGAGACTCCCAGTGATCAAGAGAACATCATATAAATTTTTGGGATTTTTCTGACAACTTTGAATTAATTCGAATTTTTAATTAATTTTAATTAATTATTAATTCTGAAAATTTTCGAATTGTTTTAATTTTCTTAAAATTAAAGTGTGTTTTTGTATTTAAAAATGGCTGATAATTTTGAGATAATGAAACATAATTTGGTTGGCTATTTTAATCCGAACGATTGTCCCTACGATCGATTTAGGCCTTGGATACCATTTTTGAATGACGATTCAATTATCCGAACTGCCATTTCGATTGAAGCCCCAATTAAGATAGGACCACTGAGATTGATTTGCACAGAAGCTGTGGTGTCTGAAGACTTGACCTCATTTTCCTTTGATTTTGATGGTACACACCACGTCGTGACAGAATCAACTCTAACTACTGTTTTGGGTCTTCCGGCGGATAATTTTGATCCATTTCCAACCAGTGAACAACTCTATCAATTCTTCATTGATATTAATTATCATGGAGCAATTGATATGAACAACCTGAGCAAAAGGAATCTGGTTCAACCATGGAATGCATTCTTCGACACGATCTCCAAGGTATTTGCTAATTCAGCCAGAGGTAATTTTCACTTACTCACCTCTATGTTACAAACTATTGGTTATGCTGTTGCTAACAACCGTAGAATCAATATTGGTAATCTACTTTGGAGTACTATTATTAACAGGATTGTTAAGGCCAGAAAGGATTTTGATGAGGGTAAGAAAGTTCTATGTTATAATCCTAGATTTTTAACTCTGTTATTTAATCATCTTGTTCCTGTTGGTCAACAAACAGTTTTTAGAAATGACAACCCTATGGTATCAGGCAGGCAAACCAAGAAAATATTCACTAGCCTTGATACACATAGAAAGTTGATAAATATGCCAGTGTATATTACACCATATTTGTCTAACTTCATAAATCTACCTGTCATTCCTCGACTTTTGAATGCACCTGAACCTGAACCTCAAGATGTACCTGTCCCTGAACATCAACATCAAATGGAACAATCTATTCCTTCAGGTACAGCTACTGCATCAATGGAGCAGGTATTGCCTTCTATCTCTCAAACTGTTTCTGGAGCCCAAGTGGCTGATAGGTCAGACCAAGAGGTTGTAGAACCACAACCTCTATCCCAGGTCTTATAGCCAAACACTGTGTCTAACCAAATCTCTAAACCTAAAGCCAGAAGCAAGTTGTTGACAAAAAGAGCTGATAGAAGAAGTGATAATGTGAGTGATCCCACAGCTCTGCCTCCACCAAAGAAGAGAAGAAACCTACTACTTGAGGCATCTGTTAGCCCATCCATTTCCTCCCAACAGGACTTGGACATTGAAATGGTCGATGAAATGTTACTAATTTCATCCTCTCAACAGGATGCAATTATTGAAATTCGCCAAAGGGCCGTGGCACCTTGTACAGAGTCAAGCACACCTTTATTACTCACAATGGGGGAAAACATTAACTTAGAATCTGATGTTGCTAAGGACACTGAGCAAGGAGTGCACGATAGGATTGTTACTGTGCCTACCATTGTCACGGTAGAAGAGCCTTCACAATCTTCAGAGGGAAATCTTGACTCTCTGCCAGTTATAATAGAGTCATCATCTCCCCTCCCAGGAGGAACATTCCTGGATCCCTCAAGGGATTCTTCACTCGCAGATTTATCTGGTGAAAGTGAAAGGCAACTTGGTCATCCTATCACTGAAGAAATTCAGTTATCAAATCCAAATGAATTGATAGAGATGACTGAGGATTGGGAATTGCGAACTCCCATTGCACCACCACTGACCTCTCCAGAAGAGGCTAGGGTGATTTCTTATATATGCAGGTACAGCTCAAGGAAAGGAGCTAGTGTTGAGTGATGTGAGGACCACCTTAAATATGAGTAAAACACATGCACGAAAGGAGAGTGACATATCCTTGAGTGAACATCAGGTGAGCGCACACACTGACACAAACACTTTGTCTCTAATGGCTCAAATCAAAGAACTGCAAAAGAAATTGATGGAAACTAAGGCTGAAAAACAAGTTTTAAAAGCACAAGTGGATGAACGGTCTTCTTCTTCCACCTCTGTCAACAATCAGCTCATGATCATTCGTGACGATGTCCACAACATAAAGACTACACTCACTCCAGCAATCAATACATTGATACAGTCCAACTCTCATGCATCTACAGAAAGAACAGATATTCTAAATGCTATTGACAGACTCTCTAATAGGGTGGATGAACTTCAAGTGGAAATGCATGAATCTGCTCAATCATATTCTACAACTTTTGCGAAGCTTGAAGAAAAGTATGATTACATGTTTGAAGGACTTGATCATCTATATAACATTGTTAAACCAACTCATAATATCACACCAGAACAAAGAGCATACTTTGAAGACTATGATGATGATAATGAGGGGGATAATGATGCAAATAGGGAGCTTGACAGTCAACGGAAGTCTGTAGAGGATTCCTCAACTAAGGGGGAGAAGTCTGGAAATGGAGGAGCAGGTAAGTCTGGAGAAGCATGAGGAGGTAGTAAGTCAGGAGGAGATCAAGGGAGGCATAAGGAGAAGTCTGAGAAGTCTACCAAGGGAAAAGAAAAAGCTGCTCATGATCAGGATGCATTTGAGTTTGATTTTGATCTCAGGAATAGTAAGTTTGAAGTACAACAATTAAATGATATCAAAGAAGATCTTTCAAACTGGCAAGATGATCCTGTGTTTGAGAAGGAACTGCAAGAGGAGAAAGCTGATCGTCTGATGAGAAAAGCTAAGCTTGAGAAGACCAGACAGGTAGTGAATGAAAGATTGAAGCTGAAGCAAGCTGAAGATGCAGAGAAACAAAAGCTACATGCAATCAGTGTACAGGAAAGGAAAAGATATATTCAGTTGAAGATTGGTTCAAAGTGGGATAGAGCAAGAGAAATTTTTGATTCTATTCAGAACACTGCTAATGATGATGAACGTTTTCTCCAACTACTTCAACAGTTTCAAGAGACCAATCCAGATTACTTGCAATATATGGATGCACTGATGCTGGAAATTTCAAGGATAGTAGCTGGATTTGATAGATGTGCAGATCAACTGATAATTCAGATTGACTCTCGTACAATGGGTTCTCTCTATGTGTCACTTCAAATCTTTCAACAGAGAAGCTTGATGGAACTGTGGATTATGTCCATAAAGGTAAAAAGGTTTTCTGAACTGAATATTTTACTTCATGGAAGACTTTTGGAGTTTGCTCAAAGGAATAGTCCAAAAGTTATTCAAACTCCACATCATGTTAAGTTTCTCAAGGGTAATACACTACACTCTTGTTTCCTTGATTCTAAGTCGATGAAGTTGTACACTGCATCTCATCTGGTATGGTTAGAACATATGCTGAGGACTACAGGATTCGAAGATAAAGAAAGTATCTTTGTTGCTGACAGTATTCGATCATATGCTTTAACTGGTTTTGAAAAGAAATATTACATTCTTCGGAATCGGCTTTGGGGTAACCTTGGAATCTTGCCTAAGAAACCTAAAGGTCTTGTGTCAGATTATGAACGTGTAATTGACAAGGATTTGATCAAAACCTTGGATGATCAAGAACGATTTGACACAGAGAATATCAGAAGATTCCTAGAGCAAGAAGATGAAGTTGAACCTGGAGAGATAAGGGATGAAGAAACTTCAAAGTGAAGATCAGCTCTACATGTAATATCTTTAGAGCTTAGATAGGTCAAGATAGAAAAATGTATTATATGATCAGTCTAGAGGATCATCTATCTTGTATTTATCTTTTATGTTTGAATCTGGAAAATGTTAAATATAAACCAGAACTTTTCGTTTATTTACTTTGTGTTTAAAGTTTTATCTTTTACTAAGTTAAGTTGAGTTAGTTGAGTAATCCTCTAGGAATTTGCTTGTTATCGTCTAACAAACAAATAGGGGGAGATTGAAAGGCATATGACATAGCCTATTTGTAGTTCGAGGACTCAACGCAACTTAAACTTAGTTTGTAATAAGTAAATAACTTTAACTGTCACAGGAATCTCAGGAGGTACTATCTGTCCGAAGAAAAACCCTAAAGTCAATCTATAGTTTTGATGTTTTACACTGGAAGAAGTTCAGATTGCTGATCAAGCCTCAGTATAGCATCAAAGAAGTGGATTTATTTCTAAGACAGAGATTTCTAGAGTGACAGGTTCAGACAGTATACAGTGAAGTACAAGAAGGAGAAAGAGATGAGAAGAAAAATGAATCACATTTTTAATATGACAATTAAAGGACAGTCATTGAGGTTAGTCGTTCATGAACCAGACAGTACATGGAACGTCAACAAAATATTCAGTGGTATTCCTTTATTACTTTCAGTGATTCAGAAAAGAATTAAGACAATCCAAGGATATATAATTATTCTTGTTTAATTAATTTAAATCAAGTAGTCAATTTAATTAATTAATTCATCTTGAATTAATTCTTTAATTAAATTAATTATTAGATTAATTAAATCAGATTAATTATTTAAGTAAGAATAAATTAAAATGATTATTTATTAATCAATTATAATTTAATTCTGAAAAATGAACTAGCAAGACAATCCCTGATTGTCTTGCCGATTGTATTGAAGGTTAAATTCAGAACAGCAAGACAATAGGAGATTGTCTTGCCGATTGTATTGGAGAAGAAATCAATAAAGCAAGACAATTTCTGATTGTCTTGCCGATTGTCTTGATAATGATAATGTCTGAATAGCTTTTGAAAAGTAGAATAAAAATCTAATTTGATTGTCTTGACGATTGTCTTGGCAGTTCAATTTGATTGTCTTGATAATGATCAAAAAGATAAAGCTTCAGACAGAATGATAATTTTGATAAAGCAAGACAAAGATATCTGAATTTGATTGTCTTGCCGATTGTCTTGGAAGAACCTGATTGTCTTGACGATTGTATTGCCTATTGTCTTGGCAGTACAAAACTGGTTGTCTTGGAAGAAGAAATTGTATTGAAGATTGTCTTGACAGTTATAATTGAAGATAAAGATGCAGGGATTAATATATATCAAGACATCTCGACAGAAGCAATCAGTAAGACAAGAACACAGAAAATATTACATTCAAGAACAGAATTCTCTCTTCTCTCTCATCAAGAACACAGCACAAGCAGAAAAATATATAGAAAATCAAGTTCATCTTATTTTTAATATCTGATCCGATAGAACTGATTTACTTGATACTCTTGTACTATTAGCGAGTTTTTACACCTAATCTATATCTTGATTTTTATTAACAAATCTAGAAAAATTCATGTCGAATTTTCTAATTTGTTTTTATTAACTAGATATAAATTCTGTACTGTATTTGTAACAAACCCCTCAAGTTAATATAATTTTATATTCAACTTGAATTTTGTTTCATTTAATTCCGCTCAAATTTGTCAAAATATAAATTAAATTATCCGGACAAATTTCGATAAAACAGTACTGTTTGTATTCAACCCCCCTTCTACAAACATATTGGACCTAACAGAGAAATAAATAGAAACAAGAGTGAGCCAACAATGCTCGGCAAGTGCAATAGTGATAGCAATTTTAAAATAAATGTTGACAACTCTGATAAACAAAAGGAGTTTCAACTCATTATTAGAAAGGATCAGTGAGATCAATTTTTAGATTGCCACAAGAGCCAACAATTCACCATTTATAATGTGCAACAGAAACTAGAACTGATAAAAGTTCTGATATCAAAATATTACTGAAACGGACTTCCAAAGAGTCAAGAACTAACATCTCAATCGCAGAATATAGATTAGAATTGGAATTTTTATTTATTTAAAAAAAACATCAAAGTTAGGTTGCTGATCAGTCAGCACTAACCCCGGACAAATGCACACAGCAATGTCCTAGGACAAACGCGCACAGCAATGTCCTTAATTGGATCCATGGCACATATTGGCCTTAACTTCCGACCATAGTAAGGTCCCACCCCGAAGGGTTTTATGCCCCAAGGGCCACATTTAAAAACATTTCCAATTCTAAATCATCCACACTAGGTGTCGGGACAATCGACAACCTTTGATCTCCAAACAACTGGAAAATCACGTCCAGAATAATAACTCAAGATTAAGAGTTAATAAGAAACAACAACCTCATTTAGTATCGACAAGTTCGATACACTACAGGGAGCAAACGAACAATCAAGATTTTTAAAAGATATCGACAAGTTCGATACCAACTAGGGTGGGGAATATAAAGAATGACAATTCGAATAGGTATCGACAAGATAGATATGAGTATTGAGGAACATTGTCATTAACTTGATTAAAGAGTAAATCGACTTGGGCAAAGATAAGAGATATAAATTGCAACCAGATTATCAACATATGAAATTCTACGCTAGAGCGAGGACATAGGCAAGCCCTACGCTTTTAAGAAAATTTTCAACACATTGCAAGGCTTAACTGTCATAAACAATTAAAGTAGTTTAAACGATTATTTGTTAAATAATTTCAGGATAGTTAGTCGCAAATCAGTTTGAAGGAAACATTTCCATAAAGGGGTCCACTGGAGAAATTATGTGAAAAATCAAGAATTTTATTAACAGGTATTCGTGGAAATTTTTAAAGTTGGATTCTCTCTATTTAGATCGTCTTTTAAACATTTTTGAAGAAAATAAAAGAAATAGTATTCAGTTGAGGAATCCAATGTCATAGCTTGAGTAAAGTATCAATTAAAAATGATTCAACCCTGCTTTTATAAAAATAAAGTTACCTCAACTTGCAGCAACATAAAAGTAAAAAATTAATGAAAAGTACCCGCCCGTACATGCAGCAACAAGCACATAAGAAATTTATATTACACTACTACTTAAGCTACACCAATGATCGTATTTCTCACACATTTTAATGATACACGTGACAATCAATCAATGATGTTCGTAAGCCCTAGGGAACAACCCCTAGCACTAACTATTACTTACGCTATATCGATGATCACCTCACTCAAGTATATTAATTATACTCGTGATAGCTAATCATAGATATTCGTAAGCCCGAGAAACTAGTTGAAGAGAATTACACAAGTCTTTAAATATTGACATTTAAGACTTGTGATCTCATTGCAACTCCTCGCAGATAATCACATAATCAAATAAATCTAACAATTAATCTTCAATAAATAACATTCTAAAACCCATACAATCAGGAATTAAATTCTTATTTTAAGAAAACTTTACGAAATAACTTCTTTGTAAATAATACATACATCATCAACATCACGTAACTCAACCAAAGCCTCTAGGGTCAGTGGTATCTTTCAGAAACAACCACTTAGCATTTAACAGGTAAGCACTTAACAAATAAACATTTACGACATAGCTCCCTTATATGACTCTCCATCTTATACAACAAATAATAAAGATCAACTTGTAATCAATTAACTATTTACAAACCAATAACAAGTAGTAGTCAACAATTATGACGTTCAACAATTTCTATGACTCGACTTTTAAAACATTTAGCACATAGATATTCACAACTTAGTAGAACCACATAACTCAACATTTTTTTCGTAAATTAACAATTAACTACCAACAATCATTAATCCCGGATATTTCCGAGCTCCCAAAATTATATTCCCGAAATTACAACTCTAATACTTAACAACTTACTAAGTTTAAAATCCGGGAATATAATTCTAACAATTAAAATCGACATTTAGAAACTATCTGAATGAAATAACGGGAATTAAACAATATTAATAATTTACAACTTTAATCTAATTTAATCACAACAGTTCACATAATTAATCTAAATGCAAATTAAATAATTACATCGGAAAATAAATTAAATAAATAAAATAAAATTTATACCTTTTCAATTCCAATTCCGAAAAATCTCTTCCTCCTCTCTCTCCCTCTCTCTCTCACTCTCTCTCTCTCTCTCTCTAATAACCACGAATTTTCGAAATAGATTTTTAATTTTGAGTCGAATTTATTTTAGGAAGCGAAATTAGAGTCTCTTTTTAATTGACCAACAGGGGAGTAACGAGTTTAATATTACTAAATTATTAATCAGATGGTTAAATTCAAAAGAGGACAGCAATTATTTCCACAAAACCCGGAGCTTGTTTTTAGGGCATTATTTGACTCCATGTTTTCGTTTCTTAAAATGTGTTAAACACAAAACAAACACACCCATATTCCTTTTTCTATTACAATACTACAACCCCTTTCTATTTTTTTAAAACAGAAAATCGGGACATTCATTTTTCACAAACAACACTCTTTTGTTTTCTCTTGCTTTTTTTATACCAAAACATTCGAACCATAAGAGAAGATAACCACACAGAACAACAAGAAACCCAGTAGAATACTCTCTCTTATAACACTACTAAACATATTTCCATAACAAACCGAGCAAAACCAAGGTAGTTAAATTTTCTCCTGATCAACTTTCGTTCTTTTCGTTTGTTTCTTTTTTTTTTCGAATTCGTGTCTTTTATTGCTTGTTGTACTGGTGGTCTCGTTTAATACAGGTAATTGGTTGGGGTTTTCGTTTGTATTGGGTTAACCGAATTGTTGTTGGTTTGTTGTGTTGTAATTGAAGTGAGGAGAGATTGTTGTGTTGTGCCGTGTGGGGAAATCAGAGGAATAAGGTGAAGGATTGATGTTGGTTATTGTTGGAGGGGGGGGGATGAAACGAGAGTGATGAGAGAGTGGAGAGATAAGGAGAGAGGAGGCGGAGAGATTGTGGGCGGAGAGAGACAACGGCGAGAAGGAGAATTGATGGTGAGATTGTGTGGGTATAACGGTGGGGAAATCGGGGATGGGAGACGGACGACGATCGAAGAGAGGGAGACAGGCGGGGAGAGAGATTGAGAGAAAAGAGAGAGATAGAGGGCAGAGAGAGAGAGAGAGAGAGAGAGAGAGAGAGAGAGAGTAGAGAGAACAACGAGAGAGATTGCTGTTGGGGAGAAAAGAGAGGAATTGTCTATGTTAGAGGCAGGGGAGGGGGAGATGTGGGGCCCACCTGATTTATCTGTTAAATAAATAATAAAATAGTACGGTACTAATAAAACGATACAAATCGATACATTTTTTATTTAATTAACAATTGAACGTTATAAGTCGAGGTTTTATTATTTGGTCAGTTATTTAAATTAGTTGGTAATAATTGTTTTTAAAATGGTTTAATTGTTTAATTGATTAAAATAGAATTATTTATAATTTTAGGTGTAATTTAGAATTTATTATTTATTATTTAAATATGTATTGTTATGTGATTTTTGATAACAAATTAGAGGTTTATAAATTTGAAATAAAAAGGGTATATTTGTGAATAAATAGAATAATATATGATTTTATTCCGGAAAGCTGTTTTTAATATTTTCTGGTTTATTTTAATTAACCGGATCGAGTCAGATTTAATTTAGAGATTAATATTTTATTAAATAAATTAGAATTCTTTGATAAATTAGTTTAAAAATGAGAATAATTATTTGGATTTAAATTGAATAAAAATAGATGTTTGAATTTTTCAGTTTGAGTAAGAATTTAGATTTCCAGAGATTAAAATAGGATATATTCTCCAGATTTAATTCCTGTGTTCGAAGAAATATTTATTTATCCCGGAATTAATTTCTGTTATTTATTCTGGAGATTTTATGAGATATTATTTTATTATTAATTAGATTATCGGATCGGGAGTGTTTTATTCTGAAGAATCGCTCACGTATTTCTGGTTGCCATTTTTAGAAAATAATTCTCGAGACATAGATCGACGCCAAGTTCACGGGTAGAGTATATTTTTTTATCTGCATTCATTTGCACTTCGAGATCGAGGCAAGTTCATTCCTACCCTAACTCTTAGAGATTTGAATTTCTGTTCGTATTATTTCATTCCTTATTTAATTTCGAGCTGTCAATTATGAGATTTAATTATCCTTTTGAGCATTATTTTCTCGTTGCGATATTTTGTTACTGTTAAAATTAGTTTATTTGTGAATTATATCCCTTATAAGCATGGAATTAATTCGAGACGACTATTATTATGATTCAGTGAAACTATTCTCATTTATTCGAGATAGTTAAATTTATTCCTTTCAGTCGAATGTATTGTACAAATTCGACAATAATTATTGATTATCTTTTAGTTGGTTCGTCTCTCGAATCAATAAATAATAGTTATAAAAATTAGGATCGTTAGAGTTTTACTCGTTGATCAAGTGAAAAATATTCTATTTAACGTTCATCAGTTATGGGTATTATAAATATTCGAGGAGTACTATTTGTACAGTACGACTCCAAATTATTTCATTTTAAGACTATCCTCAATATTTCGAGATGGTTGACTTTATTGTCGAGGGTTGGCATCTTGTTCGTGTCAACTAATAAAATATTATTATTGAGAATTTACCTCAGTCCATTGATCGGATTGGTGGAACAATTGAGTCGGTCTGGCAGTCCGCCAGATTTGTAAATGTTTTCATGGAAGAATTATTTCGAGTTATCTGTTCCTCAAAGATTCGGGAATTCTGTATTCTACTGGTCAAATTTTGGGAAAGAGGCCCATTTTAGAGAAAGAGAGACTTGTGTACCGTTATGCGGACACGAGATATATTGGCACTATGCTGCCAGGGTTTAATTAATAACCCCTATGATGCTAGCATTCATATTTTTATATTATATTGTTGATAGCGTATGGTAGCCGTGATCGGGCGAAGTGCGATATCATTGGAGGACGGTATTCCCGGTCGGATAGTTGATCGCCCCACCGAGATACCGAGAGGTGGAAGACCAGTTTATTCTTAAATCATGAGTCAACAGAGTTATATCAATTGAGTCTTTCGAGAATTCTATTTTCAAGATGAGTATTGAGTTTTTCCAGTATTCTGCTTTCAAGATGAGTACTGAGTAAAAATCCAGATTTGTGATATTCTATTAATTTTGGGAAATCTTATTATATTTATATACCGAGTAAGAAGAGAACTTGCTGAGCACTGTAGTTGCTCATTCTTGCTTTACAACATTTTTATTCAGCTATCAAGAGGAAAAAAGGCGAGACGTCCAACCAGGGATCCAAGGGAAAGGAGAAAGCTCTACCCTATGCTGACGAGAACTAGAATGTCTGGCTGGAATCTTTATCTACCTACTTCTGTAAACATATGTAAAATATTATCCCGAGATGTATTATGTCGTATGATAACAATGTGTGAGGCTGATCTTGGATTTGCGGAGTGGGACACTTATGCTCCGTTGTATTATATATTTTGCTTTATTACTGCGTAACTTGTGCTACAGGATATTGAGACAATGTGACGACCCGGGTCTCCGGTCAGGGTGGATCTGGGGGCGTCACAAAGTTGGTATCAGAGCATTAGTTATATTTTTAGGAATCGTACGAGCCTTGGAGTATAACCCGATGCGAGAATTTAGAGATATAATACGAACCTAGAACTATAACGCGACGTGAGAATTTAGAGATTTATTATACGATGTTGAGATTTTTGCACTAAGCGCTTTACGTTTTTTTTTATATATATTTATAGGCATATCTAGTCGATTGAAACCTGACCGAGATTTTTCGTACTTTTGTAGATGTCTACTTCCAGACCAAATGACTTTCGTTCTACTCAAGATAGACTTCCTACACCTTATTCACATGGACCCTAGTTCCTAATAAATTTAAGATAGGATGCCTAATTTCCCATTATAAATGAGATCGGATGATACCTTACAGAGTTTCCACATTTTTTAAATGTTGTCAATACCTTTACCGGAGTCTACGAGTGTCACTTTTATTCGAAAATCGATAGTCGATCCTAAGAGTGTGCTAGGAAATCGTTCCTTAAGTAACTTCCTTAACAATGATTATCGGTGATTTTTATCATTTGATTTTACTCAGGCAATATCTATCATATTTGAAAAGACCTATATTGTTCAAAGGTTCATTTACAGAGCGTCATGTACTTCTCTAAATATAAAACTCTTTCATATCCCTTCCTATATTTGTCACCCTTTGTGATACTGAGATGAACAACCCTACTTATACAGGGGAAGACTGTCTGTCTCTGTGATAGAAGTCTGGTGGGACGCCACCATTTGTACTGTTGTTTGTTAATTAGAGTACTAAAGGCTGGCCACCTTGTGTACTATGACGGTTGTCCTAATGATACATGCAACAAAACAAATGTTCGATGATCATAATGATCTCTCAGCTAATCCTTTCATAAAAGATTCTCACCATCAAGAATTGAGTGTGCACATGTGTTGTTTAACATCTATTCCTTATGAGTTACCTCTATTCAATGTTCTTATGGATCCTATAATGATTGGGGCCTAACAATTCTACAAGTGGTATACGAAAATTTGAAAGTGATGAAACTTCTCTTCCAGAAATGGAAATTTCAACAACTCAAGTCGGAGTGACAATTTCTAAATAGAAATAGACCTGATGCCCAGCCTGTTGGGTAGTAACCTTTATTATCTCTACTAGAATAGTATGTTGGTTAGATACTTTTACGATGTACTTATTATCAGCGACCAGTTGTATTCAGTACCATGACCTGGACTTTACCAGTATGGAACCTTATCAGTATTATATTGTGATCTGCTATAGTACCGTTGGCTCATTTTGTTTATGATAGATCTGTGTTATATTAGAATAGCATGATTAGAATAACTTCCATATTACCACTGAATTAGTTAACAATTTCTTTTCCGGTACTACGGCTTAAAAAGAATTTTCGAGAACCAGAGATTTATGATGATTGAATTTTTGAGAACCGCCATTTAAATTGAGATAAATCTTCACGAGTATCTAAAATCATTTTATATCGAGAAATAAGAGTAACTGTTTATAAAGAGACAAGAGAGAGTCGTGATTTTGAGTATTGTGAGGAACCATAAATTTTGACCAAGTAGATATTTATGAATACCAATTTTAATTGTGCCAGCAATGGTGTTTGAGAATTGCATATCCGAAATATAACGTACCTTATTGTTTTCGCTCTTATAGAAAAAGATGCCACCAAAGAGAGGAAGACCCGCAAGAAATCCTCGTCCTCAACCCGAGGTGAATCCAGAGAATGAGGTTCCACCTCAGAACCAAGTTCCAAACCCGGAACCACAACTCGCTCGAGATCCCAACCAAGAAAATAACCCGATAAGTCTACTTATGAACTTTCTTATTCAGCATACCCAGAACCCTCAGCCTCAGCCGTACCAAAATGTAGGAGGGAATCCACCTCCAGCTCAACTGACCCAAACTACTGTGAGTTTCAAATCATTCAAATCCTTGAGTCCACCTGAGTTTAAAGGTACCACTAACCCAGTGGAAGCTAGAATCTGGTTACGTCAAATAGAGAAGACCTTTGAGATAGTGGGAGTGGAAGAGGATAAGAAGACGGTATTTGCAGCTTATATGTTGAAAGGTGAAGCTAATTATTGGTGGGAAGCGAAGAGAGCCATGGAAGGTGATACGATTATACCGTGGGCTAGATTTACAATGTTGTTTCTAGAGAGGTATTTCCCCAAATATCTGGAGAACCAGATGGAGATAAAGTTTTTAGAGCTCAAGCAAGGAACGATGACTGTTGCAGACTACGAGGCCAAGTTTACAGAACTCTCGAGGTTTGTACCCTATCATGTAGACAGTGAAGAGAAGAGAGCAAAAAGCTTTCAACAAGGATTGAAACCATGGATACAAAATCGCGTGGCAGTATTTGAGATCACCAATTATGCAACTTTAGTTCAGAAAGCGGCGATAGTGGAAAGTGGAAGTGAACTATACCCGAAAGATGGAAATAAGAGGAAGTTTCAGAGCAGTGGAAGTAACTTGGCGAGGAGATTTGATAATCGGAGTGATAAGAAACCGTTTGTGAAAAGGGAAGATAAGAGTGCTGATACAAGAAGGTTTGGGAACTTTGACACCAGAGGAAGCAATCAGAGGATCAGACAACCACAGACAGTTAATGTGATGCAAGGAAGACCACCTTTGCCAGAATGCAAGACATGTGGGAAGAAACACCCCGGACCCTGTCATCTAGCGACCGTGAATTGTTATAACTGTGGACAGAAGGGTCATTATGCTTCTAGTTGCAAGGATAAATCTGTCACCTGCTTCAACTATGGAAGGAAAGGTCATGTGTCCCGAGACTGCCGACAACCTGCGAAGGAAAATCCGGTGCCTCGACTCACAGCACCTCCCAGCAACAAGCCAACCGCGAGAACCTTCAACATGACAGTAAGAGATGCCATTGATAACAGCAATGTGATCGCAGGTACGCTTCTAGTAAATTCTGAGGATGCGTGTGTTCTAGTTGATTCTGGAGCTACCAAATCTTTTATTTCTGATAACTTCATGAATAAGTTGAATCTTGAGTCTGTGCCCTTAGAGGGAATTCTGAATATAGAAGTAGCTAATCAGAAGGTTATACCGGTGAACCGATTGTGTCCGAATTGTTCCATAGAGATACATGGGCAACGTTTTGATGCAGACCTCATTCCTTTTAAGTTAGGGGAATTTGACGTAATTCTAGGGATGGATTGGTTATCACGTTATGATGCTCTAATAGATTGTCACCGTAAGAAGGTCAGCTTAAGTGGACCTAACGGTATAAGTATTTCGTTTCACGGACGGAAACCGACTAAGGATTTCCTGTCAATAATTCAAGCTAAAAGATTACTTCGGCAAGGATGTCAAGCCTATCTAGCTTATGTGATAGATACCGAGAAACATACCCCTATGATCGAGGAGGTCCCTGTAGTTAACCAGTTTAGGGACGTTTTTCCCGACGAGTTACCTGGAATTCCACCAGATCGAGAGATAGAGTTTACGATTGATCTAGAATCAGGAACCGCACCAATCTCAAAGGCGCCGTACAGAATGGCACCAATAGAAATGAAGGAATTGGCAACACAGCTGCAAGAGTTACTTGACAAAGGTGTAATTAGACCAAGTGTATCCCCGTGGGGAGCTCCAGTATTGTTCATGAAGAAGAAGGACGGAACTATGCGATTATGTATTGATTACCGTGAACTGAACAAGATGACTATCAAGAATAGGTACCCTCTACCTCGGATCGAAGATTTGTTTGACCAACTTAAGGGAGCTATATATTTTTCGAAGATCGATTTGAGGTCCGGCTATCATCAACTAAAGATCAAGCCTGAGGATATTCCTAAGACTGCTTTTAGGACCCGATATGGACATTACGAGTTTCTAGTCATGTCTTTTGGATTGACGAATGCGCCAGCTGCTTTTACGGATTTAATGAATCGTGAGTTCAAAAATTACTTGGATAAGTTCGTAATTGTATTTATTGATGACATCTTGATATACTCGAAGTCTTCTGAGGAACATTCTGAACACCTCCGTTTGGTTTTGGAAGCATTGAGAAAGGAAAAGTTATATGCAAAGTTTTCAATGTACGAATTTTGGAAGTTCAATTTTGGTACACATTGTGAGTGACGAAGGGATTTCTGTAGACCCCATAAAGATAGAAGCCGTAGCAAATTGGGAGAGACCCAAGACTCCAACAGAGGTTAGAAGTTTTCTTGGATTGGCCGGATACTATCGTAGATTTGTGAAGGATTTCTCAAAGATAGCTACGCCACTGACTCGACTGACCAGAAAGAGTGAAAAGTTTGAATGGACCCCCAAATGCGAAGAAAGCTTTCAAGAATTGAAGAAGAGATTGACTATTGCCCCGGTGTTGACCTTACCCGATGAGAAAGGCGATTTCGTAATTTTCAGTGACGCTTCTCACAAGGGTTTAGGATGTGTTTTGATGCAACACGGAAAAGTAATAGCTTACGCCTCTCGGCAACTGAAGGAGTATGAGTCCCGTTACCCTACTCACGATTTGGAACTTGCTGCTATTGTTTTTGCCCTCAAGATTTGGAGACATTACCTCTATGGAGAGAAATGTGAGATTTACACGGATCACAAGAGCTTAAAATATATATTCACGCAGAAGGAATTAAATATGAGGCAGAGAAGATGGTTAGAACTGATCAAAGACTATGATTGCTCGATAAATTACCACCCAGGGAAGGCTAATGTTGTAGCTGATGCATTAAGTAGAAAGGAGAGACTAAACCTGTTGACAACCTCAGAAGAATTGGTTAGAGAATTTGAGAAAATGGACTAAGAGGTTAGGGTCCCAGTCCAAAACAATGAAAGAGTTTATAGTATTCAGTTTCAACCAGAGTTACTCGAGAAGATTCGCTGTTGTCAAGAACAAGTAATGGAAAAAAGAAGATCAGAGTTGACCGGAGAAGAAGTTATGAGTTCAAAAGATGATAAGGGAATTAAGCGATTTGCATCGAGAATATGGATTCCTAATGTTATAGAGTTAAAGGATGAAATTATGAGCGAAGCGCGTAACTCGAGATATTCCATTTACCCAGGGAGCACAAAAATGCATCAAGACATCAAGCAAGAGCATTGGTGGCCTAACATAAAGAGAGAGATTGCAGAATGGATAGGTAAGTGTCTGACATGTCAGAAAGTGAAGGCAGAACATCAACGACCAAGTGGACTTCTACAACCTTTAGAGATACCCGAGTGGAAATGGGAGCATATTACCATGGATTTTTGTCGTAGGATTGCCCCGAACTAGAGCCAGCCACGATGCTATTTGGGTTATTGTCGACCGACTCACTAAATCTGCGCATCTTCTACCAATTTGTGATAAGTATTCCGTTGAGAGATTGGTGAACATATACCTAAAGGAGATTGTAGTTCGTCACGAAGTACCTGTTTCAATTGTATCTGATAGAGATGCCCGTTTTACTTCTCGGTTTTGGAAAAGTTTTCAAGAATGTCTTGGCACGAAGTTAAATCTGGGCACTGCATATCATTTACAGATCGACGAATAAAGCGAAAGGACAATATTTAAACCTCGGAAAAGCACGGGAGCAACCTCATTTCTTTCCTCCTCGTAATATTAAGAGTCCGTGCACTTGATTTCAAAGAAAGTTGGGATGATCAATTGCCCCTAATTGAGTTTCTTACAACAATAGTTATCACTCCAGCATAGGTATGACATCATATGAGGCATTCGAAGTGGAAGGTAAAGCGATACTGAAAATTTCATCTTGGAAGGGAAATATGAGATTTAGAAAGAAAAGCAAGTTGAGTCCCAGATATATAGGACCTTTTGAGATTCTCAAGAAGATAGGACCCCTAGCTTATCAGTTGGCCCTACCTCTAGACATTCAGCATATTCATGATGTGTTTCATGTTTCAGCGTTAAGAGAATACCATTTTGATTTCAAGCATGTTATAACCTACGAACCAGTGGAAATTCGTCCCGATTTGACATACGAAGAAAAGCCAGTACAGATCTTAGATTACAAAGTGCAAGAGTTAAGAACTAAGAAAGTAAATTTAGTGAAAGTACTTTGGAGGAACCACCAAGTTGAGGAAGCCACTTGGGAATTAGAAAACTAAATGCGGAATAAATATCCTGAATTGTTTACTGCATAGTTTTGATTCCGAGGACGGAATCCTATACGGGGGAAGACTGTAATAACCACGAATTTTCGAAATAGATTTTTAATTTTGAGTCGAATTTATTTTAGGAAGCGAAATTAGAATCTCTTTTTGATTGACCAACAGGGGAGTAACGAGTTTAATATTACTAAATTATTAATCAGATGGTTAAATTCAAAAGAGGACAGCAATTATTTCCACAAAACCCGGAGCTTGTTTTCAGGGCATTATTTGACTCCATGTTTTCGTTTCTTAAAATGTGTTAAACACAAAACAAACACACCCATATTCCTTTTTCTATTACAATACTACAACCCCTTTCTATTTTTTTAAAACAGAAAACTGGGACATTCATTTTTCACAAACAACACTCTTTTGTTTTCTCTTGCTTTTTTTATACCAAAACATTCGAACCATAAGAGAAGATAACCACACAGAACAACAAGAAACCCAGTAGAATACTTTCTCTTATAACACTACTAAACATATTTCCATAACAAACCGAGCAAAACCAAGGTAGTTAAATTTTGTCCTGATCAACTTTCGTTCTCTTCGTTTGTTTCTTTTTTTTCCGAATTCGTGTCTTTTATTGCTTGTTGTACTGGTGGTCTCGTTTAATACAGGTAATTGGTTGGGGTTTTCGTTTGTATTGGGTTAACCGAATTGTTGTTGGTTTGTTGTGTTGTAATCGAAGTGAGGAGAGATTGTTGTGTTGTGCCGTGTGGGGAAATCAGAGGAATAAGGTGAAGGATTGATGTTGGTTATTGTTGGAGGGGGGGATGAAACGAGAGTGATGAGAGAGTGGAGAGATAAGGAGAGAGGAGGCGGAGAGATTGTGGGCGGAGAGAGACAACGGCGAGAAGGAGAATTGATGGTGAGATTGTGTGGGTATAACGGTGGGGAAATCGGGGATGGGAGACGGACGGCGATCGAAGAGAGGGAGACAGGCGGGGAGAGAGATTGAGAGAAAAGAGAGAGATAGAGGGCAGAGAGATGAGAAAGAGAGAGAGAGAGAGAGAGAGAGAGAGAGAGAGAGAGAGAGAGAGAGAGAGAGAGAGAGAGAGAGAGAGAGAGATAGTAGAGAGAACAACGAGAGAGATTGCTGTTGGGGAGAAAAGAGAGGAATTGTCTGTGTTAGAGGCAGGGGAGGGGGAGATGTGGGGCTCACCTGATTTATCTGTTAAATAAATAATAAAATAGTACGGTACTAATAAAACGATACAAATCGATATAGTTTTTATTTAATTAACAATTGAACGTTATAAGTCGAGGTTTTATTATTTGGTCAGTTATTTAAATTAGTTGGTAATAATTGTTTTTAAAATGGTTTAATTGTTTAATTGATTAAAATAGAATTATTTATAATTTTAGATGTAATTTAGAATTTATTATTTATTATTTAAATATGTATTGTTATGTGATTTTTGATAACAAATTAGAGGTTTATAAATTTGAAATAAAAAGGGTATATTTGTGAATAAATAGAATAATATATGATTTTATTCTGGAAAGCTGTTTTTAATATTTTCTGGTTTATTTTAATTAACCGGATCGAGTCAGATTTAATTTAGAGATTAATATTTTATTAAATAAATTAGAATTCTTTGATAAATTAGTTTAAAAATGAGAATAATTATTTGGATTTAAATTGAATAAAAATAGATGTTTGAATTTTTCAGTTTGAGTAAGAATTTAGATTTCCAGAGATTAAAATAGGATATATTCTCCAGATTTAATTCCTGTGTTCGAAGAAATATTTATTTATCCCGGAATTAATTTCTATTATTTATTCCGGAGATTTTATGAGATATTATTTTATTATTAATTAGATTATCGGATCGGGAGTGTTTTATTCTGAAGAATCGCTCACGTATTTCTGGTTGCCATTTTTGGAAAATAATTCTCGAGACATAGATCGACGCCAAGTTCACGGGTAGAGTATATTTTTTTATCTGCATTCATTTGCACTTCGAGATAGAGGCAAGTTCATTCCTACCCTAACTCTTAGAGATTTGAATTTCTGTTCGTATTATTTCATTCCTTATTTAATTTCGAGCTGTCAATTATGAGATTTAATTATCCTTTTGAGCATTATTTTCTCGTTGCGATATTTTGTTACTGTTAAAATTAGTTTATTTGTGAATTATATCCCTTATAAGCATGGAATTAATTTCGTTGCTATCGGGTCGATCTCATTAATTCGAGACGACTATTATTATGATTCAGTGAAACTATTCTCATTTATTCGAGATAGTTAAATTTATTCCTTTCAGTCGAATGTATTGTACAAATTCGACAATAATTATTGATTATCTTTTAGTTGGTTCGTCTCTCGAATCAATAAATAAGAGTTATAAAAATTAGGATCGTTAGAGTTTTACTCGTTGATCAAGTGAAAAATATTCTATTTAACGTTCATCAGTTATGGGTATTATAAATATTCGAGGAGTACTATTTGTACAGTACGACTCCAAATTATTTCATTTTAAGACTATCCTCAATATTTCGAGATGGTTGACTTTATTGTCGAGGGTTGGCATCTTGTTCGTGTCAACTAATAAAATATTATTATTGAGAATTTACCTCAGTCCATTGATCGGATTGGTGGAACAATTGAGTCGGTCTGGCAGTCCGCCAGATTTGTAAATGTTTTCATGGAAGAATTATTTCGAGTTATCTGTTCCTCAAAGATTCGGGAATTCTGTATTCTACTGGTCAAATTTTGGGAAAGAGGCCCATTTTAGAGAAAGAGAGACTTGTGTACCGTTATGCGGACACGAGATATATTGGCACTATGCTGACAGGGTTTTAATTAATAACCCCTATGATGCTAGCATTCATATTTTTATATTATATTGTTGATAGCGTATGGTAGCCGTGATCGGGCGAAGTGCGATATCATTGGAGGACGGTATTCCCGGTCGGATAGTTGATCGCCCCACCGAGATACCGAGAGGTGGAAGACCAGTTTATTCTTAAATCATGAGTCAACAGAGTTATATCAATTGAGTCTTTCGAGAATTCTATTTTCAAGATGAGTATTGAGTTTTTCCAGTATTCTGCTTTCAAGATGAGTACTGAGTAAAAATCCAGATTTGTGATATTCTATTAATTTTGGGAAATCTTATTATATTTATATACCGAGTAAGAAGAGAACTTGCTGAGCACTGTAGTTGCTCATTCTTACTTTACAACATTTTTATTCAGCTATCAAGAGGGAAAAAGGCGAGACGTCCAACCAGGGATCCAAGGGAAAGGAGAAAGCTCCAGGCTATGCTGACGAGAACTAGAATGTCTAGCTGGAATCTTTATCTACCAACTTCTGTAAACATATGTAAAATATTATCCCGAGATGTATTATGTCGTATGATAACAATGTGTGAGGCTGATCTTGGATTTGCGGAGTGGGACACTTATGCTCCGTTGTATTATATATTTTGCTTTATTACTGCGTAACTTGTGCTACAGGATATTGAGACAATGTGACGACCCGGGTCTCCGGTCAGGGTGGATCTGGGGGCGTCACACTCTCTCTCTCTCTTTCTCTCTCTCTCTCTCTCTCTCTCTCTCTCTCTCTCTCCAGCTGTTACCACCGCGGCAGCCACCGAGCTCCGGCCACCACCGCCCGACGCCGCCCGTCGCCGGACCTCCGCCTGGACACCACCGCCCTTCTCCTTCCCGCTGCTACACTCCCCATACGACTACACACACACACACAAATTATACACACACACACACACGATTATAAATATATATTTATGTATATGTATCTCACTCTAATCCCCTTCCCCAATCTCTCTTCTCTTCTACTTCTTCTTCTTTTTTTTTTCTTCTACCCGACTTCTCTCGAGAGTTCTAACTGCTGGACTGACTTCTTTTTCTTAATGGGCTAGGCCCAATAACATTGTATTACTACTACAACTCATTCGGCCCAATTTAACACTACTAAACGACTCTTATAAATCGAAATTTAATAGAAAATTGGAAAAATTAATCTTTTTATTTTTAAAACAAAGAATATAAAATTACGAGCACACACATATTTTTAAAATATTTTTCGGATCAAAAATGAAGTAAATATGAATTTTACAAATTTTGATCCTTTAAATACAATAAAACTCTAAAATCATTTTAAAAATACTAAAACACCCAAATTAATTCATCCAACCATTTTAAAAACTAAATAATATTATAAAGATAATATTACAAAAGATTTCATGATTTTTAATTCCTCCGATAATTTTATAAAATTTACAGAGGATCAAAAATGCATGATTTAAATATATTCAAATCCTCAAAAATAAAAATAAAAATACACCAATCTTCACAGCTTACCCAAATCATCAAATAATCACATAAAAAGCATCTCACACACATTTCACCTTTACAACAATATTCACATAATATAATTTATAATAAATAAATATTATAAAAAAAATCGAAATTTTCTAGGTCGTTATAGAGCACATCATATGTGACTTTGTTCAAATCTCTTTCTCTTAGAGATATGATCCTTTGCTCTAGATGGTTTGGTGCAGATAGTAGAAACTTCATGTTTAATTCCTTAGTGCTGTAAACCTTCCCATTCATTTGAAGCTCAGTCACCAGCTTGTGAAATCTCTCAAACATATCAGTAATACTTTCTTTGGACTGTGCCATGAAAGCCTCATACTGTGTGACCAGTATCTATTTCCTATTCTCTCTTACCTCCTCTGTCCCTTCACATAACACCTCGATGTGGTTCCACATGTCTTTGGCTGATGTGCATGATGCTATGTTGGCAAACATCGACATATCCATGGAGTCTATGATCAGCAACATGAGATGACTGTTTAGGGCAACCTTTTCCTTCTCTGAGTCCGTCCATTTGGATGGCTCTTTTGCAACATATGATCTAGGAATGACTATTGTGCCCACTATAGATTCAGCAATTTCTTGTTGTGGTACAAATGGACCATTCTTGAGGATGTCAGGGTAGAGAGGATTGGCAGCTTTGATGAACAACAGCATTTTTATTTTCCAGAGGTTGTAATTCTCTTTGTCGAACTTGGGGACCTTTACCGTACCTGTAGTCTTTGGTGTATTCAAACTCATGATCATTTTCTGTTTAGATTAAACAGCCTGCTCTGATACCACTTGTTGAGTATTGAATACAGTAAAAGAATACAGAGGGGGGGTGAATGGATTCTTGAACTTTTCTTTGTTCTTGAATCTTTGCAGCAAGATATGTATTGAGTGTGTGAGATATGTAAGTGCGGATAACAAAGACAAACACAACACAATATTACTTTAATCTAATATTTTATTAGATAAATATTTTGATACAATCTGTGAATACAAATGATAGTATTCTCAGCTTCATTTTTCTTAGAGAGATATTTCTTTTTGATGTATATGAAAAACTTATCTACTAAGGAAGTGAGGCTGTATCCTTATAGACATGGATACACCTACTTACTACAAATAAGGTAGGTAAACAAAGTACTTTCCAGTCTGTCTATCTCATTTGAGTAAGAGTCCAAATGGCTACAGATTTGACTTTGCAAAGCCTGTTCAGATCCACTTCTTTAGCTCCTTGTCCCCTGTCTTATCTCTCCAAGCTTCTTTGTAGGCTTTCCAACGTGCTTTATAGTACATAGTCAAATAAAGCGTCTTGGCTTGTTGCAGGTTTCTGACTTGTACAATTCTTCAGTATTTTGTCTCCAAGAATGTATTCGAGAAGTGGCTAAGTGAGTGATTCGAGAACTATAATTGACTTAATCGATAACTCTAAGTTCTCGAATAGTGTTATATTGATATATCGAATCACTTCTCGAATAGTTCTTTTCTTTGGGAGTCCTTGAGATATTGAATAGAGCATTTTGACATATCGAATCCCTGAGATGTCGAATAGCATCTTGAGTCTTTGAGATATCGAATGTAGCTTTGACTTGTTGACCCTTTGAGAACTCAAATATCACCTTTGACCTGTTGACTCCTTGAGTTCTCGAATAGAGTAATAGACATATCGAATCACTGAGATATCGAATGAGATATCGAACAGTGTATTCAGAGATATCGAATAGTGTCTTCTGAGATATCGAACCCCTGACTTCTCGAATGTTAACTTCTCGAATAGACAAATGTACTTCTCGAATTGGTACTTAGGAAAATTCTTCATTTCTTCAAATCCCAATTGTGATTATTTGGCGGCAGTCTGTATCTCCTTGCTTGAGGCATGAACCTTGGAACTTCTTTCAAGCATTATTCTTGACTTTATAAGTACAGTTACACAACTAGGATTTGATGCCTATTACAAGTACAGAACAAATAGAAACTCTACAACTGGAGGTTTCCTCAGTTAAGAGGTCATGTAGGTAATGCATAACATTACACATACTTAGGCTTGTTATTAGATGTATTCAGGCATGCCTCTGTGACTAACACCACCAACCCCTCTAACACGACCTCCATGCTCCTTACTGCCCAGTGCACGTGACAATATGTCATCGTGGCCTTGGGGAGTCCATGACCCATCAGAAACTTGACTCTCCAACTCTCCCTGTTCATAAATATTCATTAGAAAGTAAATATTAATAGCCTATGTAAGTATTTGTAATTTAACTCGTAATAATTAAGTATTTTACCATTTTTTGAAACACCTCATTTGTCTTTTCATTTTGAAAATAGTAACCTCCACCCTTCTGAGGTTTTGTACGTGCTCTAATCCAATCATAACTACGTCCGCTACGCTTACTAGATAGAATTGACGGATTAACGGATTCAGAATCTTTCAAAGAAGCGATGGGATCATCAGCACACCACTTACTCCTTCGTCCCGCATATCCACCAGGCCCCAGATAATGTACATGTTCATTATGTTTCTGAATTTCTTTCTCTTTTTCACTTATTTCCTGTTTAATAAAGAAAAAAAAATAGTTAGTGAACAATGTCAAACATAAACTCCTAATCAGTTGATAATTGAATTACATAACGACATATCTAATTAATTTTTTACCTTGAACTCCTCAGTTTCACGTCTCTGTTTGAATATTTCCCACATCTCCTCGGTGATGAAATGATATTTTTCACATGGATCCCTCCCTTTGCGCAAATAATTCCTAGTCAACTTACCCTTGAAATCCCTTCATTGCCTTCCGGCTCTTTCTAACACGTTTTTCTTATGGAAATCATCTAGCTTCCAACGATTCTAAAGATAATGACCAAATAAATCACTATTATATATTATTGAATTAGAAAGACCATAGTATACACATAAAAAGAGTAACATACATCATAGTGGCTAAAGTTTACATGGTACAGTCAGCTTAGAAGCTAAATTAGAACACAATTAGAAGCTAAATTTCTAAATTAACAAGATTTTGCTTGATCCTGCTTTAGGGATTTATAATTTTTAATTCTGAAGGTTTAATGTGTATCCATCCTACAGGTCACATATACATGACCAGTTAACATATAAATATTACAGTTTGCCATTAATCACTGAGGTAAACTGATTAGTCAAAGTTTTACTAGTACAAATTACAAGAAAAACAGAGCATAAATACCAGATACTAAGCAGAAATATGTAAAAATAGGCAACTATAATTCAAATCACACATATTTGGGCATTCAGCCATTAAGTAAAATAAATGAGCATGATGGTCAAATAAGAATACTACTATAAAAGTGCAAAAAATTATTGTACCTTAATATCATCCCAAATTGCATCTTTCAATCCTTCCTCAACTACATCCCAGCTCTCGATATTAATGTCAACTTGGAATCAAACTACTGATCCTACATCATTCCTGAAATCTTTAACCATGTCCCCAACTGGAGCACCTAGATCATCGAAAGAAATGGTACAGTCCATATTCCGATTTAAAAGCCTTTTTTTAAAATTTTTTGCACATCGTTGGACCTCTGGTTCTTTTCTTAGATGCTTCCTTAGAATTGTCCTCTCTATTATCTTGATCCATAGCAAACACCTAAACAAAAATAAGAAAGAATGTACAATAAGAATTAGTAAGCAGTAAAGAGCAGTAAAAACAACAAAATTAAAATTTGAAATTATCAAAATATTTTTAACCTTAATCTTACGCTTTGACAATTACAAAACATTATTTATGGAGAAAATGGACTAAGAAAAGCGGGCTAGTGCCTATCCTGGAAACTATCTGTCCAGGCAATCACCAGACTCCATATGTAAATTTACGTCCAATGATTATCCCGTTGTTGGGGCTCCATATCCAAAAAGCAGCCCAATGATTGTCCAAATCACTTGATTGTCCGCGTATAAAATTTATTTCACTTGACTGACCACTTAAATAGGTTCTTGGTGCTGTAAGTTGTAATCCAACTGGTTTGCTGGCATATAGAGTGCATCAATGTAAAAGGCCTTGGATGCTAACAAACGCTGCTCCCCAGCCAACTCCAGCCACCCCTAGGTCCGCTCCTGTTCAGTACCCTTCTATGTCAGATTAATTAGTGTTAATGTTTAACCTTTCTTGTCAATAATTTTTGAACTGATGTAGCCTAAAACAACAATTCTTTTTCTCTAGTTCTAGCAGATAATATCAAAGTTACATCTTAAACATGTGCTAAATTGTTGTTTTACTAAACGATCGTGAAATTTACAGCCATGGGGATTCTGTTTTGTTGCAAATAGGTGCTAGTAGTGAACTACGATCTTTCCTGGATGGTATTGTAATGGCTAAAGATGTTCCTAATTATGGTAAAGGAAATCCAAATAAACTTTTGATTTTTCTATTGCATCCTGAATGACATTACTACATAAAAAAATAGATCATATCTTGCTAGGGTAAAGAAGTTTCCAGCTCTTCATCTGAAATAGTCGTAGGATAATTTTAGTCTGAGCTTGAAAATAAGCACATTATTTGACAAATTAAAAGCAAGTCCTAGAAAAAAATTGCAAATTGTTCTAATATTCTCGTCCAGGAAGAAATAAATTCAAGATGTCAGCCACAAACAAACAATACTCTGAGCTTCTAATATTCTATAAACTTATTCCTATTAAAGTAAATTAATGAGCTCTAACAAAACTTCCTGGGTCACGTTTGATGATCACGTTTAATTATCTTTGTGTTTGCAACAAAGAAATATACTGTTCCAGCTATTCATCAGGTGCAGACATGTTGATATCAAGATAATTAGATATAGACATTTATAAATTGCCATAACCAGATTCAACCTAATCCCAGTGTATCATTACAATCGCATCCTTGAAAGTAATAGGCATAATCAACTTTCCAGTAAAGTAAATAATAAGCAACTAAATTTTAAACTAACATCTGTTAAAAACAGCTGTGGCATTATTCTCCTACAGGAAGTAGGATGAGTTTATAATATTGCTGATGAAAAAAAATAAGCTACAATTCACAGTGCAGATTACAAGGAAAATAGAGCAGAAATAGTAAAATACTATGCAGGAATGTGTAGCAGTGCAGAACAGAAGATCATCATTAGGCAGAGGGAACCAAATTATTTGTACCTGAGCTTCTAATATTCTATAAACTTATTCCTATTAAAGTAAATTAATGAGCTCTAACAAAACTTCCTGGGTCACGTTTGATGATCAATCCATTGCCCTTCATCACGATCATTACGTGCATAATTTGCATCTACATTGTCATCCCTAACAGTGGTAGGTAGACCATCTGAGAAAGGGGGATTTTCATCAAATTGATTATACTCTTCCTCATCTTCAACATTATCAATTCCAATAATGCGTTGCATGCCTTGAAGAACAATGGACCACCTAGAATCAGCGGGATCTCGAATATAGAAAACTTGTTTAACTTGTGTATTGAAGATAAACGGGTCATCTTCAAAACCAAACCGACTAAAGTCTACCAAAGAGAAACCTGACTCATCCACCCGAACACCACGCTTCATATCGAACCATTTACATTTAAAGAGAGCAACTTTGAAATCTTTGTAGTCAAGCTCCCAAATTTCTTCAATCACCCCATAGTATGACTTCTTTATATCTCGTGATGAGATGGAATTACCTCTTTCAAATTCTGTTGAAGAAGCTTCTACGGAAACTCCGCTATTCTGCACAGTGCTCTTGTTGTCTTGAGATTGTGTATATAAAGTATATCCATTAACATCATATCCTTGGTAAGATATCACTGGCATGTCAGGGCCATATGCTAACCATTTCAGCGTACTGGAAACGGTGGAATGACTTTCTGAATATTGAGACATCACTCGATTTCTAAACCATTTAACAAATGATTGATTGTGTTCATTTGTTACCCACTTGCCACTTTTAGAAGGATGCATTTGTCGAATCTCTTTACTGTGCTCTTACAAGTAAGGATTAACATCTGTCATGTGTTGCAATACAAAGAGATGTGCTCTATCAAGCATTCCAACACTAGGAGAGATAAATTTACGTCCCAATGTACCCTGACCTTCAAGTCTTCCATCATGACGAGATCTTGGAATTCCAATTGGATTGGCAGATGCTAAATACTCAGTGCAAAATTCAATGGTCTCCTCAACCGAATACCCTTCAACTATGCTAGCTTCAGGCAAACGTCTATTTCTCACATATGCTTTTAAGATACACAAGAATCGCTTGGAATGATACATTTGCCGCACATATAAAGGACCAAAAATTTTAATTTCTCTCATAAGATGAATCATTAAATGCACCATGATGTCAAAGAATGACTCTAGGAAATACATTTCAAATTCACAAAGTGTAACAATAATATCAGCTTGAAATTTATCCAATGTCATGGAATTAATGACCTTACTACATATAGCATTAAATAAAAAACATAATTTCGTGATAACCAATCTCACATCCTTCGGCAATATGCCTCGAATTGCAACTGGAAGTAAATGTTGCATTAAAACGTGACAGTCATGTGATTTCATACCGACCAGCTTCAAATCTTTCAATGAGACAATGTTTTTCGGGTTTGAGGAATATCCAGATGGAACTTTCACACTAGATAAACACTCATAAAAACTGATTTTCTCTTTTCTAGATAGATTATAACAAGCCGGAGGTAGATATGCACGTTTACCGGATTGTTGTGGTGCTAATTCTATTCGTACACCCATCTCTTGCACATCTAATCTGGCATTCATCCCATCCTTTGTCTTACCAGGTATATTAAACAATGTATAAATAATGCTTTCACAAACATTTTTTTCAATATGCATAAAATCAAGACAATGTCTAACTTGCAAGTGTTCCCAATATGGAAGATCCCAAAATATAGATTTCTTCTTCCAACTACTATTCGGACTTGGTTTTTTATACAACTTTCCAAGTACCACATTAATATCTTTAACTCGTTCAAAAACCTCCTTCCCAGTTAAAGGTAAATGAGCCACTCGAGTCTCGATAGTCCCATCAAAAGACCTTTTCCTTTTACGATAAGGGTTAGCACGGGGAAGAAATGTACGATGACCCATATACACATTTTTTTTGCAATTCTTTAAACAAATGTCAATCGTAGCATCTTCACAAATTGTACATGCTCTAGCTCATTTGATAGTGTACCCTGAAAGGTTTCCATAGCCAGGAAAATCAATTATCGTTCAAAAAATCATGACACGCAAAGTGAAATCTGTTTGGCTGTATGCATCGTGTATCCTCTCACCTTTATTCCACAATAACAATAGATCTTCAATAAGTGGCTGCAGATAAACATCAATGTTATTGCCGGGTTCTTTAGGACCGGGGATGAGCAACGTCAGCATGATATATTTACGCTTCATGCATAACCAAGGAGGCAAGTTATAAATTGTTAGAAGAACTGGCCAAGTGCTATGTTGAGAGCTTAGAGTGCGATATGGATTCATGCCATCCGCACAAAGTCCAAGTCGTAGATTTCTGACTTCTGCACCAAATTCCGGGAACTTTCCGTCAATGGTTCTCCACTGTGGAGAATCACCGGGGTGTCTGAGCATCCCATCTGATTTTCTCCCTTCCACATGCCACCTCATAAGCTCTGCATCATTGACATTTGCAAAGAAGCGTTTGAATCGTTCCACTACGGGTAAATACCGTAACACCTTGACAGGAGGCCTTTTCTTGTCATCAGTAGAAGAATTATTTCCCTCCCGCTTGTACCTAGAGGCTCCGCACTTGGGACATGTATGTAGATGTTCAAGCTCATTGCGAAACAGAACACAATCATTGGGACATGCATGTATTTTCTTTACGCTCATACCCATAGGACACAATATCTTCTTCGCCCCATAGGTGGAAGTGGGAAGCTCGTTATTTCGGAGGAAGTATGTTTGCTAGAAGTTTTAGCATTTCAGTGAAACTCTTGTCACTCCACCCGTTCTTTACTTTTAGTTTACATAACATCAAGGTTGTTGATAACCTAGTAAACTGATTGTTGCACCCTGGATAGAGAAGTTTTTTGGAATCGTCAACCAAGTTCTCAAGAAACTTTGGTTGGTGCATTAGAATATCTTCAACATCTTGAATCATCTCATCGAGCCTATCATTTTCTGCATCATCTTCTTCATTTGCAGGCATACCATCTCCATTACTTCCATAATTCCCATCAGATGTCTTTGTATTTTCAGAATGTATACCTTCGCCATGCAAATCCACTTGGTGTAATCAGCCATGAAACCACGACGAAACAGATGGTCACGCACTGTCGTATCACTAGGATACTTTTTTAAATTATAACAATCACGACATGGACATGTGATTCTGTCTTTTTTTCCCTCTTCCCTTCTTTTCTTCTCTATATTTTTCTTCGCACAATCAATGAACTCGTCAACTCCATCAACATAGTCTTGTGTTGCACGTGATATTTTGTACATCCATGTATAACGATCCATGTTATATTTCTAGAGAATATATGAAAGAGAAGTTCGATAATGGTTAAGGCAATATACAATAGCTTTAATTCACTAAGTTATTTACACACATTTTAGTTTCATTTATATATCGATGTGCTAAACATATGTAGTATTTTAGCCATGTCTAAATTCAGTTCCATTTCAAAACAGAATCATATCTATCAAACAGAAAAATGTTATCGAATGGATTGGACAGTCAGTTTATTTCCAACGGGTCTACCAGTTATTTGTTGCAAAATGGACTAAACAGTCCGTTATCCAACATTGCAAACACCATTAGTAACCACGGTTCAAGTCACAATAGATTGAGTTATTTAGAATCGACAACAAGAAACGGGAATAGAATTAAAGAATCTGATTATCGATATGATACTGAGGGGGTTGAACAGGACGAGCCTGGAGTTTACATTACTCTTACCTCCTTACCTTGAGGCATTAAAGATCTTAAGCGTGTTCGCTTCAGGTAATGTTGTTATCCTTGGAATGTTGGAATTTATCTTTATCGAGTCTTTTGAATACTCATTATTTCTGAATTTGTTTCCTATTCACCAAAATCTCTTGTATTTGCTTCAATCAAAAAATTTCATAGAATTTTTTTTTTTTGCTAAATAATTTCATAGAAATTTTGCTAGCATGTTTTGCCTTTTTGGATTGGCAGTAGCCAACTAATCATCTTGTCTCATAAGTTAAAACATATTTTGACTTGTTTCCTACTAGGGTTATATTACTTGGTGCTTTATGTCTCTAGTCGTCTAGTAAGTTAGAGTTACTGGTACTAATAGCATCTAATCATGTTGTAAGACTTCCATACATGCGAGCAACGCATTGATTAATTAAGTTCAGTAGTTTTGCCTTTTGATATAGCCAATATTTTTCTTTTGCTAATTTGATATAGCCAATATTGTTGCTACTGGAATGAATAGGTTCACTGTTGGTTTTTGGGGGTGTGAGCTGTCTAAACTCTAAAGTCCACCTCCTCCTGCCTCTTGTTCCGTTTAACTTTTGCATTTTCAGTTGAATAATATGTATGATTTTACATGAGAATTTTAATCAAGTCATCAAATCTCTACATGCAGTCGGAAGCAAAAATCTCTATACGTTAATCCCTCTCTAAAAGATAAATAATCTGAATTACATATCTTTTATAATTGTGTTGAACTAAGAACACATATCCAACAAAGAAAAGAAAACAAAACATACAACAAATATAGAAATCATAACAACACGACCATACATACATACATAACACCAATATCATTAATCGTAAATTGATATAGAGAACCGAGATAAGGGCAATCAATTACCTCAGATAATTAAACCAAGAGATACACAATCGAACCTAGAGAAGTGGAATCACACCGGAGAATTCAATACGCAGCGTAATGAAAGTAAGAGTGGAGAAAGTAAGTCGATTAGGTAGTTGTATTAATGAGTAGAGATTAGTGAGAGTAGCATCCCGCCATTGAGGAATTGGGGGAAAGAGGGAATTGGGGGGGGGGGGGAAATGGAATTGGGGAAAGAGGAAGAGCGGGAGAGTTGGTAGACGTCCTGGTCCTGGGTACAATGTTCTAGTGATTAAAAATTAAAATTAATTTTATTATAAAATGATTTATATTTAGTAATTAATATTATATATAAAATTTCAATTTTTTTAAAAATTTATTTAGATAAAAGTGTAATTTTTTAATAATATAATTTACATAATGAAACATGATCTAGATATAATTTTATCATAAATTATATAAGTGATAAGTAGATTAGATCTTGGTGCTGTTTGGCGGAATTTTTTTCCAGAATAAGTCAACTTATTTTAAGATAAAGTTATAGATTCCTAACCTTTTTTTGAAAAAAGTAAACTTTTTTTTTTTGCAACTTACAGAATCTCAAACATACATTAAATACTTGTATAAAAAAAGTTATCAAAATATGAAATTTTTACTCGAAAATAAGTCCATGAGGACTTATTTTATGTTTTCCCAAACAGGTCCCTTATAAGTAAGTAGAGTGTTTGAAACTTATAAATCAGTAGAGTGTTTGGTAAATCAGAACCTATAATTAACTTTTTTTTTTATTATTTTCAAAATATTTGTGTTTTAATATATATCAATAGATATAAATGGATAAATCTCGATGAGTGGAGAAATTTGATATGTACATATCAATTTTCATATGAACGGATCAAAAGATATATGGTTTTGAAGATTTGAAGGATATTATATATTGTGTGTATCGAGAAATAAGAATAAGTTGAAAATAATATTTACAATTTTTTTTATTTTTCAAATTATTATATATATTTGTTAAACAATATTATATATATAATTACCGAATTGTTTGTGTTCGGTTCGGTATAAGTTAAAAAGTCAAAATTTATATTCTTGATTGCATGAAATTACTTTTGATTGAATTCGGTTACTTATAAAAAATGATTGAAAAAATTGGACTACCAAGTTTTTGAAAAATTTGTGGAAAAAATAATTGAAAACTTTACAAAAAAAAAATGTAAAAAAAGGGTCAATTAAAAATGTAAATTTAAGAAAAAAAAATTGTTTATAAAAGGTACTTAAAAGCACATTTTGCTGATCGTGTGTGTCTATGCGACATGTGATGTGTGTGATTGTTAACGGCAAAAATGTATGTTTAAAAAGTACACTTAAAAATGGTACTTAAAAGTACATTTTTATTATTTATATTGTAGGTAACAATCCGCGCTATGCGCGGTATGAAAATATTTTTAAAAATTGTATATATAATATCATTGTTCGTTGAGTTTTATTATTTGAAAGTTGATATGATAAATTGAAATTTGTGTAAAATGTAATTAAATTTGAATGTTTAAGAATTATAGAGAAAAGAAAAGAAAAAATGTTTTAGTTAAACTCTTAAGTGTTAATAATAATATTTTCGGAAATATTGATGACATCTATTTTGTTGCATAAAAAATGCTTTTGAAATTCAATATTGATAAACATTTGTAAAGTTTGACAATGGATAAGTAAAAGTAACATTTTTGAAATATTTTTGTTGTCGATGCCATCATGAAAGACGTGATTGCTTAGTTTGTTCATAAATTTGTTTGTATGACGAACAAAAGAAGCAGAATGTAAATGTGATAAGAAGTGTGATTGAATTAACTTGTCGATAAATTTGGTTGTATGACAAACAAAAGAGAATTCAAATGCATTTTGTAAGTCATGCTTCATATTTTTTTGAGTGATCCGACACTTGTATATATTCATTTGATTAATTTTTTTGAGCATTATTTGTAAGAACTTTATTTGTATTTGTATGTAATATTAAATTTAAATTCATGGACACATGTTCAAAATGGTACTCACATATTTTAATACTTTTATATCAAATCTTATAATAAATATGTACATGTAATTATATTCTATCTCCAATAAAAATGAATCTAAAAATTATTAGATTCTGAATAAACACTAAGTCGTTTAAAATTAATTATTTAAGCAAAATGAAGATTCTCTAACATATTATCAACTTCATCAACTCCATAAAGGCCTCTTATTTTTTTTCCTACCAAATTACACTTTCAACATAATTTTTATAATAAAAATTTATAAATATTAAATAAAATGTTATTCAAGGCCGACACTCATCTCATAACATACATGCGCGATTAATTGATTAGTATTAGTATAAGAATGTGTTTAGTTAGAATATTAATTTATTCCAATACAATATAATGAAACAACGAATGTATAACTTTTTCATTGATTTAATCATTAAAGAAAAAGGTTGGATTGGTTCAATTTAATCGAGTTGATCATACTCCATGTTTCATGTGTAAAAGTAAATTATATAATATTATTTGTATTTTAAATTGTAGATGTTAATTGGAAAATTTATATACTTCCGTAACTTATCAGGATTCTCACGGTCACTGATTACGAATTTATCGAAAAGTTAAAATCGTTAATTTATTATTGCCAAAAAAATTGCAATGATTTTAAATAAGGATTAGAAATGAACTATATAAATAATTCTAGTTTATCATTTTAACTTGAAATAATTGTACTTTTATAAGAATAATTAATATTTTATATTAATATAATAATTAAAATGTTCTAATAATGAAATAATAATTACTAAAAAAATTTATATAGATAATTATAATAATTATTGGCTAAAATTTTGTTTTAAGTATAAAATAAAGTGTATTTAATATAAGTTTAATAGGTACAATTAATGACTAATTATAATCCTATTAAATGCAAGGAAATTATTTAATAAAAAAAACAAAAATGTGAAAAATCATGAAAAAATTTTTGAAGCTTTAGAGTGAAAGTCTCTTCAATCTCCGGCTATTATAATATATGTAGATTGGTATTTTAAAATTTTCCTTAAAAGGTGATTTAAAATAGTTTGTATGAATTATTAGTTGGAATAATACTCTAATTATAAATCAAAAAGTTTAATAATCTTAGAAAGTAGCAAATAAAATATTAAATAGAACTAAATAACGTTTTGAAAGCTGACACTCCTCTCACAACATATATGCTCAATAATAGCATAAGAATTTATATAATTAGAATATTAATTTATTTTGACACAATATAATGAAACAACATGTGTATAACATTTTTATCGACTTAATTGCGCAATAAAATAATTGAGTTTATTATGTAAAAAATAAAAAATCTGTCAATATTATTTTGTACAAATTCTAGATTTTAACCAAAAGATTATACTTCTATAACTTATAACGATTTTCACAATTATTGATAAAATATTGTTCGAAAAGTTAAGATCGTTTGTCCTATAATCGTTCGAAAAAAGTTTGCAAAAATCTTCAACATGTAATAAAAAATGACACAATGTAAACAATTTTAAGTCGTTAATTTACATAATAATCTTACTTTTATACATATAACTAATATTTTAAATTTGAATAATAATTATAATGCTCAAATAAAATTTGTTAATCTTTTATATAAATAACATGACGTAAAAATAATATATATATATATATATATATATATATATATATATATATATTCATAAGTGTAATTAATGATTATTAAGATGCCATTAAGATGTCATTAAGATGCTACTTAATGAAAGAAAAAATTAAATAAAAAAAAGTAAAAAAGTGAAAATTTAAGAAAAATATTTTAAACGATTCCGGTGCATTTCCGATCTCCTGGCATTATAATATACTAGTAAACTTATCCATGTTTCGCGCGGTTTATAAATTTTCAGTTTAAATTTTGAAAATAGATAAAATATTTTTTTATTATTTTTAAAATTTGATTGGTCTTTTTAGATTTTTCTAAAAAAATTTATTCAAAACAATTTACATGAATTATAAGTTTGAAAATACTCTCATTATATATCTAAAATTTTGATAATCTTAAAAAATATCATAAACATAAAAAATAACAATTATAATACAAACGTAGTCTTTACGATCAAAAGTTATAAATATTAAATATATTAATACTTTCTAAATCTGACGCCCCTCTCAAAACATACATGTTCAATAGTAGCGTAAGAATTTATTTAATTAGAATATTAATTTATTTTGAAATAATATAATGAACAACAAGTATATAACTTTTTTATCGATTTAATCTGCCAATGTTTAATCGATTTGGTCATGATCCATGTGTAACTTATTTATGTTTAAAAACAAAAAACTATTTGTATTACCTTTACTTTAGGTGTTAATTGAAGTATATATATATATATATATATATATATATATATATATATATATATATATATATATATGCTTTCATAATTTATTACTATTTTCATAATCACCAATAATAAAGATTACTTGAGAAGTTAATGATCATCTGTACTACAATTGTCCGAAAAGAAATTACAGATATTCGCGAAGGAATAAAAAAGGACGCAATGTAAACAATTTCAAATCGTCATTTGCAATATTAATTATATATGTAATTAATATTAATATTGAAATAATAATTATAATGCTAAAATAAAAGTTTTCGAATTTATTAAATAAATAAAAAATTAATATATATTTATTAGGTATAATTAATGACTAATTAATATGTTATTAAGAAATATTTATAAGAGAAAAATGTTTCTACAGTTAACTGTAGGAGAATTTCCTATAGTTAACCTTTAAAATCATGTTATTATTACCTTTTATTTATAAGGGTCCCGCAGGGGCATTAATGATGTATCTTTTTATTTAGGAAACTTTGTGATGTGTCGTGATTTCAATGGTTAACTGTAGGAACTTTACCTATAGTTAACTATAGGATCATTAAGCCTAGATTGATGGAAATAGTCTATTATTGTTTTAATATTTAGAAAAAAGTTGAGGAAGACTATCAACAAATTCATTAATGGCGTAGTGGAAATGTTGTTGGCCTATATCCCACAGGTATTAGGATCGATACCCGGCTCTAGTTCATTTTTTACACAATTTACACTACCGTATTAATTAGCAGATTTTAAGTCCAACTAGAGCCGTATTAATTAGCAGGTTTTAAGTCCAACTAGAGCCAAGTAATTAGAAAAACAAATAAGAATATATGTATGGGATGTAAAAGAAGGTTGAAAATTTACAATAATAAAATTGTAAAAAAAAGGTTGAAAAATAGTGTTGAAAAAAAAAGCCAAAAAATTTAAAATAAAAAAAATGTAAAGGGGTACTTTAGGTGTCGGTTGAGGAAAGGCGACATTAAAAGTGCACACTAAAGCGTCGGTTGTTTAATGACCGACATTAAAGAGATACTTTAGGCGTCGGTTCTACAAGACCGACACTAAAGATGGACTTTAGGTGTCAGTTGAGTAAAGGCGACAATAAAAAGTGCACACTAAAGCGTTGGTCGTTTAATGACCGACACTAAAGGCGTACTTTAAGCGTCTGTTCTACAAGACCGACACTAAAGAGGGACTTTAGGTGTCGGTTGAGTAAACGTCGTCACTAAATAGTGCAACCTAATGCGTCGGTTGTGTAATGACCGACACTAAAGGTCTACTTTAGGCATCGGCACTTAAAAGCCGACGCATATAAATGTTATAGGCGTCGGTTAATTCACTAAACCGACGAAAAAAGTCCAACAGAAATGACAAAAAGCATCGGTTAAACTAATAACCGACGCATAAAGTATGTATATGCCACGGTTCTCTATAGAACCGATGCCAAAAGTGTGACGCTATAAGCACTTTCTGTACTCCCTCCTGAGAAAAGGAGCATGGTCATTTTTGCTGAAAATGGAGCTAACAAAAGGAGGTCGCTTGATTCCATTGGCTCCTCTACAATTTCTTTCGTTCCATATCAAACAATTGTTGGTAACATATTTAATTTATTCACTTATTTGTGTTGTTTGTGATATTATTGTGAGTCTTAGCGCATCAAAAAAAATATGTATAGTAATTAGCAAAAAAAAAAAGAAAAATATGTATAGCATGTGCATCTATTTGTTTTTCAAATCTGGATAAAAGATGAAAATGGTTATGCTCTAAATCATTTATGCTGATACATTTTTCAGAAATTTATCATAAAACATATATTGAGGTTAGTTTTTTCAAAGGAGTAAGTTTTTTAATACACACATATGAGGAGTTCATATTTGATCAGTTGATGATATTGACATTGAAGGTATCGTTTGTGTCTCAGCTGGAAACACCCCAAACTCCACTTTGATATTACACGATAATATGCTGTCTTTTTTTTGGTAATTAATTTTCTCATTTGTATCTCCGATCCATAAACAAATAAATACACAGGCCAGGGATTTCCTGCAAACATTGGGTGTTTAGCTGCCAAAAATCGAGGTAAATCTGTCGAAATTGTGGCAGAAAAGATATTATCGAAAGCAATACCTGCCAAGAATGGGAAGGGGGGAGAGTTTAAAAGACTTGCAGACATGCCAAACGTTTTTACTACAATATCTGGCCGAAAGTTTAAAGGGTATCTCTCCAAGTACGGCGAGGAGGAAGTATGTATCCTTTGTGCCTGTCATGCTTATTCCCTGAGTCCAGCTGAGTTCATCAAACATGCGGGTGGTGGTGATGTTGCCATTCGAGAGAGATTCATCAAGATCATGAATCCTGTGGGTGATGGTGACGTGGTTAATCCTTAATTAAGCAAATCATGTATGAGTCTGTTGAACTCTTTTTATAGGTGTTTCAAATATATTTCTATTATTACATGCTGGTCATGATGATCAAAGTATGTTATTTGTGACTTAAGTGTTGGGATGCTTTGATGTAGTTTGTCACTTTTAAATGTTGGGTTTTAGTGTTCATGTTATGATGATCTTAGGTAATATGTATTTGTGTTATGAGTATCTTTGTGTCTCCTCATTTATGATCAGTAGAATATTATTCTGTACTTTATCGGCATGCTTTTGATTTTGGAACAAGTAGTAATACAATTTATTATAATATCAAAAAATGCCATATTTTAACTTGATTTATCAAAAAAAATCAAAATTTAAGAATTTTAGTATGTTAACAAAGAGTTTCAAATCTAGAATATAAGATGACACCCACTATTTTTCTTTTTTCCTATAAATATATATATTACAATCTTAACTTTGACTATGATTTAACTTATGGAAATTTTTAAAAATACTTGTATTTCTAAACTTTTCTAAATGTTGAAGAGCTTGTAGGTTGAAAGCATTTTAGGTTGAAAAAAAAAAATTAGAACAAAGATATTTTTGGAAAAAATTCTTTAGCATTTGTCTAAGATTTATAATGAACTACGTGCTTATTATTTAACAATCATGAAATTATACATTATAGTTTATGAATGATAAATTTATGTACAATTTTCAATTTATAAGTAAAGTAAAAATTTGTATTATAGAATTAAAATTTCATAAAGGAATAGATGTTAAGGTATTTTTCTATTCATAAGAATCAAATGCATGTGCTTAAAATTCCATATTGAGATATATTATTTTATCTGTATTGTAAAGCTCAACTTGAAAAAAAAATATTCTTAAGGTCAGGTCCACATATATGCATGCCACTATGTGGTTATGCTGGTGCTTAATTCTTTTTTTTTAGATATAGTTGTATCTTATTTAATTATCATGAATAGGTTTTATATATTATATTATTTATTTTTTACGAAAGAAAATTTCATGTTATATTATTATAATTGAAACATTATTCGGTCGAGTTTTTTTTATTTAATTATCCTTACTTAATTATTTTTCATAACTAAAAACTAATCAATTTCATTTCTCAAGTAAAACATGTAACTTTTTTTTAACAACCAAGTAAAATGTATTATATTGTATATTTTATATAATTAAAAAATTTTCTTTCTGAAAACATTACGACCAATTATATTAAAAAAAATAGTTAAATAATATAATAATTACTAATATGTAACGAATTACCTTTTTCAACCAATATAATAATTACTAATATGTAACGAATTACCTTTTTCAACCAAAACACGTTTTTTTTTGTTTTTTTCAAACTAAAACTCTATTCTTTTTTAATATATTACAGACGGTTTTATTTAAATAAAATAATCATATTATATTATAACAACTAATAATTATCTGGTTGCGTTTTACAGTTAAAAACTAAAAATCTTTGTATATTTTTAAACTGAAATCCTTATTTTTCTAAAAATATCAAGGACAATATAATTATTATCAAATATATTTTTAAACTAAAATCTCTTATTTTCTAAAAAAAAATACTATGAACAGTGTGTATATATATATAAATATATAATATAGGCCTGGTTCATTTAGGAACTATTTTAATTGAGTAACTTGGTAACTAAATACAAGCCATTAGATTAAAAATGAATCTCATGCATCTGTACATGCCCACAATTTAAGTGATACACCAACTTTTATATTTACAGTTCTTCCTTTTAAATTACATATTTCATTACTAAATACAGAATATAAATATTTTGTAGATTCATAATGTAAATGTTTTCTTGATCTACAGAACATATAAATTTTTACAAAACTTTAATATCTACTGAATGCAAATTTTTTTATAGAACAAAAAATTAGTTTTTTAAATACAGAACACTAAATTTTAGTTTATTAAAATATGGAATATAGAAATTTAAATAAACGACAGAATATAACATATTTTTAAATTACAGCACCTAGAATTTTGATATAATAAAATACAGAACATATAATTTCGATTTATTAAGATACAGCACATAGAAATTAAACTTATTAAAATACATAGTAATATGTTTATAGAACGAATGTTTTTTTGTATAGAATAAGGAATTTTTAGAAAACTAAACTACCAACGAAATGGTTTTTTCAAAACAAAGAAACATTTTTAATATTCCATTTTACATATTTCTTAAACAGGTTCCGTAGTTTGTGATATGTTATTGTATTTTGAACATTTCTTCGTCCGGTACAAATTGTAGTACACTAATATGCACAAATAACCATAAAGATCGGGGAAGTTTTTTTTTTTTTTTTTTGCTAAATTAAGATCGGGGAAGTTAAATGCCACATGAAACGAAATCTGGACCATTTTTATTTATTTTCAATCTAAAGGTTAATATTTGGTTATTTAGTTACTCTTATAACATGGTTCGACTCACCCTATATATATATATATATAAATTTTAAAAAGTTTAAAAAATTCATTCAAATATAAAAAGATTACATAATATTAAAAAAATTCTTACATCGCGTTTTAGGCTACTAATAATTAATATACAAGACATCATTTTTTTCACTAGAGATGTGATTCTTTTTGGCTACTAATAATTAATATATAAGTGTGTAGTTCTTTATATGAACTAGATTTTTTTTAACTCAATAAAATTGGGGCATGATTTCTTTAAGATGAGTGTAATTTTTTTGATATAGTATAACTAATATACATCCATCAATTTAAGTTTTTTTATTTTCCTTTGACAATTTTTTTTCTGAATACCTTACAAATGAATATTTGTTATGGAACTAAAGATACTATTAATTTTCCTGCAATGAAGAATTATAAATTTACTTATCTCTCCTGATGCTTATATGAATCAAAAATATATGAATCAAAAACTAAATTACACCAACATAGTAACATGTATAAGTGAATACATTTTTTTTAAAAAAAAAAAATTCATGTCTGGGCAATTAAGATATTAAACTATCATTTTTTTTTAAGTATTTTACCAATGTCAAAGGTAGCTATTTTTCTACTTCCATATTAGTCATAATCTGGTGTGATGGATTTTCACTAGTTTGAGGATTATATGTTATTGCTGCTAACCTTATTTGTATTGAACGTAACCGCCACCACGAGCATTATAATCTTCTTCCACCGTTTTGGTAAGATAAATAGGGGAAAAATCAGGCACATTATAACTTTTCTTCTCTTTCATCATTTTCACAGCATCAGCTTTCTTCAGAACAGTCCGGCAAATAGGTGGTCTGTTGCGACGCTGAACCCTAGAATAATATTGGATATCATAGACGTACAGTTTCGGGATCCGAGGTGGGCACAATGGGCTTGGTTGCAGGAGAAAAAACTCGAAGATCTTTCAGAGTAGGAATTGCAGTTTTGTATTCGGGACTTGCGCATGGTGTTTTAATGTATTTTCTTATAGCTTTAAACATTGATTTCATTCTTGATCATGCCATCGCCTGAAAATTTCCTGAGATTTATGATTCACTAAACTTTTTTAAAAGATTGTAATTTAAGTTTTGATCTCATGTTAACGGATGTTTACCAGGCTAGAAGGACGATAGGGTGGACACGTTGGTTTAGGATCACCAATGAACCGAAGAAAGAACTTTCATTCTTTGGATGACAAGGTATAAATTTTTAGTTCTTTTTTATTTATTCCAAAAGTGTAAAAAGATATTAGATTAATCTAATCTAAGCCTACGCTTTAGGTCAAGCTGACGTTTTACACTATAAACGTAAGCAGATGACTAACCAGCAGAAACACACATTTCATGTTTCTAATTATAATCACACATTATTTCTCTTATTATATCTCTAATTTAAATTTTTGAGAAATTATTTTAAACTTTTTATTAATCATTCAAAATAAATGTTTTTAAACACAACTCAAATAGATTCTAGTTTTATTTATTCTAACTCGTTATATTTATTTAATCTACAAAATTATAATATTTTTAGTTATTTTTTAGCTAAACAAAAGGATAATGTTAAATAAAATTGATCACATGACTTCGGCGAAATTAGAAAAGCTCTTCGAAGAATGCCCTCGTCCCTCTTGTCCTATAGTAGTTCCAGAACCTTGGTGAGAGAGCTCACAGGTTCGATGTGAAAATCCTAAAACAAGGTATCCCAAATGCTGTTATTTCTGCTGCTTTCTTGAAAGTAGGTTTCCTCATGCCTATCCATCCATTTCTGAGGGAGGTGCTAGAATTTTACGAGCTGGCACCTATGCAATTTACCCCCAACTCCTATCGCTTAGCAATCAGCACATTCATATTATATTCCAGCAAATTTACAACTCCTCTGACTGCCCCTGAACTAGGTTACTTCTTTATACTGAAAGATACTAGGAGAAGTTCTAGTTACTTCTACCTTTCCGCCTGGCCTTGCCATCAAGGTCAGTGTATAAAAAATGTTAAACAAAACTTTGAACAATGGTCGGAGTAATTTCTATACTGCTATGACTGCCCTTATGTTAGATATGAGTTCAATCGTCGACCCAATATTCCGAAGCAAACCATCTTAACTGGAGCCTGTTTAGAAAGAGCAACGGAAATCCTAAAACTATCAGCTTCCACTAGAGATTGTATGATTCTGATGACTCCTAATAATCTGACTGTCCTAGGTTTTATCCCTTCAAATTCTGTTATGAGCTTCCTTGTCATTATGCTTTTTTTTCTTTTACTGTATCTTTATGGTTGTAGCTACTTTCTACTTTGATTGAATCTTGGCTTGTTCATGTATACAGATATGGCTCCTAAAGTTCCATCCTTTGTGAAGAGATCCAAAAATGTGGATGAAGTTTTCAAGATTGAAGATAAGGAGGTTCCGCTTATTGCAACTCCTATTAGCCAAGTCCCTACTCCTGCTTCTGTTCAGATTCAACCTTCTGGTTCTTCTAAACGTGCGAAGTGCGAAAGCTGTTGAGACCTCCATGAAGAATGAGAGAGAAGAGCTTCAGGGCCAAGTCAAGAATCTGAAAGATGAAAAGTTGTCAATGCTAGAGAAGATAAATGAGCTAGAAGCTCAGGTTGATGCCTTGAACGTCGCCGCTGATGCTGTCAAATCCTCCATGCTTATACAAGAAAAGGCCAAGTATGATGAGGGCTATAATAAATGTGATCTGAACTGGTCTCTTCTTGGGGAAGATGTTTTCGGAATGATTGAAGACTTCCAGAAAGAGATTGCTGCTCATGGTGGTTCTGTACCTCCCGCGTTGACGATTGAGAGGCCTCCAGGTTCTGTTCCTGAGGCTGCAGAAGCTACCATTCATTTTACTCAAGAGGTTACTCAAGTTGCTCCTCCTGATACTCAGCAAACAGACGATCCTTCTAAGCTTCCTGAAGCTTAATCCTTTTGTTAACCGTCTTTCTGAATTCGGTCTTTTAAATAACTTTATGAGGTTGCGGGCCCCTCGTAGTGCCTCGCAGGATGTATTCTTAATCTTGGTTTTGGTGTCCTTCGTGCCTATAATTTTGAATTTGACGGTTTCATGGGGTCTTCGCACCCTTTAACTTTTCCCAATGGTGTTTAATGGTACTATTTACCTTTGTTATATCTCTGCTCATAATTCACACATCTATGCATACATGTCTCTCATAGTAGTATCTTAACTAAACATTGCACCTCTTTTCCTCATTCTTTATAAAACACCTCATCTTTATGCCTCTTAAAAAAAATTACTTAGTGTCCATATTTATGCATTCAAGCTTACGTGGGCTAACCCTTTGTAAGAAACAGAATACACTCATACTTTCACTTATAATTTTCTAAAATAAAGGTAATCAAATCTTAACAGTGTCATAGCAACTTACTTGTAAGCTCTAAACCTCTTTCCTTATACTTCGAGCAATATTTTCAAAGCCATAACCTGAAATAATACTTCTCTTTATAACTTCCTAACTTCCACTACTGAGTAATTAAACCAGGTTCACTACAAACATCAATTTATAACTATTAATCCTGCAAAATAAACAATAAACATAGAAATAGAATATAATTAGTGTTAGTAAACTAATCTTGCTAAGTACAGGCCAACTCTAGGAAAGGTCACCTGCTTGGTTTCCAATCCTAAAAATCTAGGTTCCAACATGCCAATTTAAGTCCCATGTTGGCTCCTCTTGCCTCGAGGCGTCTCTAGGAACCTGTGCGCCGTTCTGGGAGTCCACACAGATTCCTCTTCTTTATGCACCTGTCTCGGCTCTACATAAAGGGGAAGCTTATAGCCCCCTTAAGGAGTGATATGCCATGTAGGTTTCATACCATTTCCTTCTTTTTCATATGTCATGCTGGACATCTTATGAAGGTAAATGCTAAGGAACTGAGTCCCTTCTTCCCATGTGCCAGAGGCGGCTCCACATGAGGAAGAGCTTATTAGGCTTCTCTTTAAGAACAAGTGTGCCGGTCTAGGCTCCACACAAGTTCCCACTTCCTCTCGTGCCAGAGGTGACTCCACGGAGGGGTGAGACATATAGTCTCAGGTTCTTGTATGCCAGTCTCGGCTCCATACAGGTTCCTTTAAAATGCCTTTCCTCAGGACTTAAGGTGCCTGTTAACAGGGCTTATTAATCATGTGCTCAAAGAATCTGAGACTTTGAGCTAAATTGTCTTGCTCAGTCAGCTGAGGCTTTTAAATTAAACTTGCTCAGGAAGCTGCCTGAGGCTTAATTCAATGCTTGCTCGGGAAGCTGCCCGAGGCTTAATACTTATTCAATACAAGCTGTATCTAATCAATCATCATAATCTGCACATTCTGTCTGCATTTTTTCACATCATACTCATACTTCGTGAGTACTACTATCAAAGCTATAGGTTACCTTGATCGCAGGTTCCTGTTTTATATTACAAGTACTAAAACAAGCACTTAAAAAGTTTCAAATTGGCATGTGAAATAGCTAATCAATCATGCACAATACTTTCTAAGTAGGAATACTACCCCCCAGTTATTTTTGGTAATTATTGTTATGTAAAAGAATTATTATAGAGCAAGAATCATCAAAACTGCAATCAAAGAATGCAACGTAGAGCTATCAATGCTCAATACTAAAACTGTCTTGCAAATAGGGAGGTTCACATCAGGTACTCCCCGAGTACATGCATAATTAAATACTGAAATCAACAATTCTGGTCAACTACAACTAATAAGCTGCCTTTATTATTTGGCTGAAAGAGCCTTACTTTTCCTAAGAAAAATATAGTAAAAGAGATTTACTGATAATACTTCTTCAGATGTTCTGCATTCCAAGCTCTCGGAATGAGATTCCCATCCATATCCATCAAGTGGTAAGTTCCCTCCCAAATGGCTGACTTTATCTGGTAAGGGCCTTCCCAATTCGCTCTAAAGGCTCCATGTGCGAGAACCTTGGTATTAGGCATGACTTTTCTCAAAACTAGGTCTCCAACTTTAAAAGGTCTTGCTTTCACCTTTCTGTTGTAGTACCTTCGAACTCTTTGCTGATAAGCTGCTAACTTCATCTGAGAATTGGCTCTCAACTCTTCAACCATGTCTAGGTAGAGTCTGTGATTGACCTCATTATTCTCGGGGTCATAATGCTTTCTTCTCAAGAAACCTGTGCCAACTTCTACAGGTACCATAGCTTCACAACCATAAGTGAGGGTAAAAGGAGACTCACCAGTTGTAGTTCTAGGGGTGGTGTTATACGACCACAAAACTCCAGGAAGCTCCTCTGACCAGCTTCCTTTCTTCTCTTCAAGCCTGGTCTTCAAAGTGTGCTTGATAATCTTGTTTACAGCTTCAGTCCGTCCATTGCTCTGTGGATAATAAACTGCTGAGAATGCTTTCTGAATTCTAAACTGCTCACACAATCCTTTAAGTTCTTTGCTATCAAACTACTTCCCATTATCAGAAATCAGCCTCTGGGGAATACCAACCCTGTAAACAATAGCTCGAAAAACAAATTGAGTTAGTTTGGAGGCTGTGATCTTAGCAAGTGGTTCTGCTTCTGCCCACTTTGTGAAGTAATCAACTGCAACTACTGCATATTTTACTCCTCCCTTTCCTGTTGGGAGCTCTCCAATAAGGTCTATCCCCCAAACGGTGAATGTCCAAGGGCTGACAATCTGCTTGATAGGTGCTACAGGCCTGCTATCAAAATTTACAAACTTCTGACATCTGCTACATGCCTGAACAAACTTATGAGCATCTGCTTTGAGGGTTGGCCAATAATATCCTTGTCGAAGGACCTTCATGGCTAAAGAACTACCCCCCAAGTGATTTCCACATATTCCCTTGTGTATTTCTTCGAGGATATATCTACATTGTTCTCCTGCTACACACTTGAGCAAAGGCTGATTGAATCCTCGCTTATATAAGATTCCATCATAAATCACATACTTGGCAGCATGATACTTCAGCTTCCGAGCTTCATCCTGATTAGGAGGTACCTCTCCTGTAGCCAAGTAACTATAAATTGGAGTTATCCATGAATCTTCGACTGGGAATTATATGTCCATAACCTCCTCTCTGAAAACACTAGGTTGCTCTTGAATCTGGAGTGGAATTACACCCAATAGCGTTGACTCCCTCTCTGAGCCCAATTTAGCTAATGCATCTGCATTGGTATTCTTTCCTCGTGGTATTTAATCTAACTTCACTTCTCTGAACTTTGGAAGCAACTCCTGAGAGTACCTCAAATACAAGTCTGTTCGTGGACCTCTCGCCTAGAAACCACCACGAATCTGCCAAACTACTAACATCGTGTCACTGAACACTCTAATATTTTCCACTTTCATCACCAAAGCCAGCTTGAGACCTACAATCAATGCCTCATACACTGCATCGTTGTTAGTAGCTCTAAAAGCAAAATGAATCGAACTATGAAGTCTATGTCCTTCTGGGTTAACTAGTTCTATGCCTACTCCAGCTCCATTGCTATTAGTAGCTCCATCCAGATACAGTGTCCACCACGGTGCACAATTATCATCTTCTATCTGCTCTTTCATCAACTCTCTTGGTTCCTCCTGACCAGTAACCTCCACATGAGGTGGAAACTCAATTAAAAAGTCTGCTAAAGCTTGAGCCTTGATCGATGTCTTTGGCTTGTACTCTATATCAAACTGTCCCAACTCTACAGCCCATTTCAACATTTTACCTGAAGTTTCTGGCCTGTGCATCACTTGTCTAAGTGGATATGAGGTCCTCACTTCTATCTTGTGAGGCTGAAAATAAGGTCGTAGCTTCCTGGAAGCTAGAATCAAAGCATAAACCAGTTTCTCCATTCCTGTGTACCTTGTTTCTGTTAGTGTAGGTGCCCTAGAGGCAATACATTTCAGTTTATTTAAACTTCATCATTGACATTTATGTTCTATTTTGATTATATTGATGTTTTATTATGCTTAGTATTTACTGCGATATAATTGTTAGTATAATAAATGTCCCTAGATTATTGATACGAACTATATAATTATGAGATAATATACAGTATAACAATCTTGAATATCCCTAGTCGAGTATTATTGTTATTGGGATAATAATAATACATCGAGACTAGTATGTTGATTGACTGATGATCACTTCTCATTGACCATAAGTATGATGATACTAAAGTCAATGCATAGGTACATGTATGAGTACGATGTACTGGATAGACCCACTTTGAGATTCGACATGGAATGATTAAATGTGTCATTATGAATCTCAATGTGATAATGATGTAATGATCCTTAGACCTGAAGTCATTACATTTCTATATGAGAATTAATATACTTTGATTCTATCAAAAGTTATCTTTAATCGGGTAATGATAAAGATGGTCTTGGGTATATTATGAATCGTATGAGAAATGTGAATGATCTAGATGGAATTTAACCCTCCTTAATATATATAAATATATAGGAGTGATATTATTAGCCTCTTGTTTGAGTGAGACTATGAAATGCATGGTCGTGCTCAAATAGTGATTTGTTTGAATAGTCTACTCATCGATCAAGAAAATAAAGATTAAATTATGACGAGGATGACACATTCCATGCCTCTAGTTTAATCTATGATATCAAGGTTAAAGAGATTATATTACATTGTACATTATTCACGAAAGGCGAAATCGATTCACCGATTTAATTATTATTATTTGGGTAACAATGATGTATTACTAGATGCCGCTCATTGTTTACGATTTTATTTATTAAATAAAATTGTTGCCAATATAATAATAACCTATAGGGTCAGACAAAAGAATGAATGAAGGATTATTTAAATTAAATTCGGATTTAATTTAAATCAAATATAATTCGAAATTATTTAATTAAATTAAGTTTGACTTAATTAATTAAAATATTGAATTTCGAATTTATAAATAAATATAATTCGAAATCAGATTTATTAAAGACTTTAAGTTAGACTTAATAAGCTTTAAAATACGAATTTCGGATTAGATAAAACTCTAATTTAATAAATTAGAATAAAATCTGAAATTATTTTATTAAGACTTAAAGTATTAAAAAGATAGAATTTCGGATTTGTCAAAATTCTGATTTATACTAGACTTAGGATTCGTTTTCACTCTCAATATATAATGAAATTATGATTTCATATTAGGGTTTACGTTTTTATAAAAACCCTAAAAGAGAGAGAGAGAGCAAGAACGGATCAGTGGTGCTAGTACACATCTACCTTCGATAATTCATTCGTGTGGATACCGATAGAGACGTACATCGCTCGTGCGGGATACGTGGTGATCGAACATCCTTCCTCCAATCTCAGACCTCGGAAAGCTTTTAAAAGGTACTGATTTCTGTGAACTACGAATTAAGTATACAATTCTCGCATGGATCCTTGTGGTGGGTTTCAATTTTATTTTTATTTTTCCCGTTTTTCGCTGCGTTTGATTGCTTGAAACCCAACAGTTTCTACATCAAGCAACCTCTTACTGACATAGTAGATTGGGCTTTGCTGTCCATCTTCTTCTCGAACTAGGACTGCACTAATAAAATACTCTGACACAGCTAGGTAAATTATCAATGTCTCTTTGTCTACTAGTTTTGCTAACAGCGGAGGGCTTCCTAAATGCTCCTTTAGCTTTCCAAAGGCTATCTCACATTCTTCCGTCCATTTGAACTTACTTCCTTTCTTTATTGCTTTAAATAACTCTTGACACTTATCTATAGACCTCGAAATGAATCTGTTCAAAGCTGCAACTCTTCCAGTAACGGACTAAACCTCACTCATAGTCCTTAGTGACTTCATATCAATCAACGCTTTAATCTTGGCCGGATTGGCCCCTATACCTCTGTGATTCACCATGAACCCTAAAAATTTCCCTGATTCTACCCCAAATACACACTTCTGGGGATTCAGCTTCATTCTGTACTTACGTAAGATTCCAAACATCTCTTCCAAGTGCTTCACATGATCAGTAGCTTCCTTAGACTTAACTAGCATATCATCCACATATACCTCCATGGTATTACCAATTTTCTCTTTAAACATCATGTTCACCAGCCGTTGATATATGGCTCCAGCATTAATCAATCCATAATAAAAGAAGTATGTTCCTGATCAGTTCATACATAAGGATCTGATTGTTACCTAAATATGCATCCATAAAGCTGAGTAGAGCATGTCCAGCTGTTGCATCCACTAGCTGATCAATTTGTGGCAGTGGGAAGCTGTCCTTTGGGCATGCTTTGTTGAGGTCTGTGAAGTCCACACATGTTCTCCATTTTCCATTAGGTTTCTTCACCAAGACAGGATTCGCTAACCATACAGGATAGAAAGATTCTTTGACCAAACCTGCATCCAGCAACCTATCTACCTCCTCCTTCAATGCTTGTGCTCTCTCACCACTAATTGGTCTTAGTTTCTGTCTTATACCTTTCTTCTCTGGATCGATGTTCAATTTGTGACACATGACCTTTGGATCTATTCCTTCCATATCTGCGTGGCACTATGCAAATACATCCAGTTTTTTGCTCAGAAAAGAAATAAGAGATTCCTTAAAAGCTGGTTCAAGTTGTGCTCCAATCTTCAACACTTTTGTAACATCCTTGTCATTTATCCTCACATCCAATGTCTCACCAGCTGGTCCAGCCTTAACCACTATTTCTGGCATTCGAGGATCTAAATCTATATCCATATCACCTGCTGACTCTTCTTGGGATTCCTCAACAGTAGGTGGTACATATGCTTCATGCATGACATTCCTTCTCTTAGATGTTGGCTGAATATCCTCACTACTTCCATTATACTTCATTTTTTGAAACTTTTCATCATCCAATTCTTCTGCCATACACACATCACCATCCTTGTCCATAGGGGGTGCACTTTCTAACAATAAGTAAGGGGTATCAGGTCCCTGAAAAACTAGAATCTCAGCATGAGGTTCCTCTTCTATAATTTCCTCAATCCTTACTGCTCTGCAAGAAGCTGACACAAAACCCTCTAATGGCTGACTTCGTAAATCAACAGTTATATCATCTGGATTCTGCCCTAGAAAGTCATCAGGAACCTCATCCATTGGCCCAGGAAGCTTAGCAGTTTTAGCAGCATGCTGCAAAGCTTTAGTATAGCATTCTCTAGACTCATATTGGCATCCTCCAACTATATCGATACCACTTGGTGTTGGAAACTTCATAGTTAGATGATAAATTGAGGTAACTACCCTCATCTCCTTTAAGATTGGCCTCCCAAGGATATCATTATAGTTCATATTGTCCTCTATGACAATGAATTCGGCTAACTGTGTAATGCAGCAAGGTTTATCACCTATAGTCACTGGTAAACGAATCTTACCTTTGATGGGAACCTGGTTGTTGGTGAAGACATACATGGTGTCCTTTGTTGGAGTTAGATCCCTATCCAGAAAATGCATCTTCTTGAAAGCTGAGTAGGACAACAAATTCACAGAGCTTCCATTATCCACTAACACTCTATAAACCTCATAAGATCCAATTCCTGCCTCGATTACCAAAGCATCAGTATGTGGGTGGTGTACCCAGGAAGCATCCTCCTCTGTGAAGGTGATATCTGCATCTTCCCCTTTGAACAATTTGGGAGACCTCTGCAATAGATTGTAAACATTAGTCAAAGGACGCTCTTTAGCTTCACGATTATACCTTTCCATGGCGTTTCTGCTATTTCCTCCAATGTGGGGACCTCCAATAATAGTACGTATACACCCAGCCTTAGGCGGTCCCTCCCTCAACACAGGTTCTGTTGCCTTCTGAGTCTTCTCTTCTATATACTTCTTTCCTTCCTGAGCTACCCATTCTGTTAGCTGCCCTTGCCTGATTAGTGTTTCAATTAAATCCTTTAGATGGCGATAGTCTGTAGTATTATGCCCATTGTGTCATGAAAAGCACAGTATGGATGCTCATTCTTATTCCCTGGAGGACCATTCTTGAAAGGCTTCTTAAACCATGGAGACTTCTCATTTACAGCATATATGATCAGTTAGAGCTACTAGAGGGGTGAAAGTTTCATATACAGGCTTCTCTCATCGATTATAGGAAGCTGGTGGTGGAACTTGATTCATATCAGGTCTAGTGGGATTGACAGCTTCAGCTTCCGGCTTCACCTGAGATGTGCAACTGACCACCTTTCTATTTTCTCAATTATTAGGACTCCTGGGCCTTGTTCTCATATTTCCTGACCATCCACCTTGCTTCTCAAACTCTGGATCTTTCTTTAAATCAGTTAAATATTCTTCCACGAGACGAAAAGATTCTGCCTGAGCATAAAAGTCTGCCAGCGTCTCAGATTCCTTCCCTTGCAATGCTTTCCAAAAATCTGAACCTCCCCTAACACAAGCAATTAAGAAGTTCATCAAAGTTTCCTCAGATGCTTTCCTGACCTTGGGAACCTCTACATTAAACCTTTTGAAATACTCTGTCAACGTCTCATTAGGTCTATGCTTGATGTTGGCCAACGTATTGGTAGGAGGTGAAAATGCGACAGATGCCCTAAATTGAGTAATAAAAAGCCTTCCCATACTCTCCCAAGAACTAATAGAATCAGCAGGTAACCTCTTAAACCATTGATGAGCACCACCTTGCAAAGGTGTTGCCAACAACCTACATCTTGTGGTTGCGAAACGACTCAAGTACTCAATGGGATCAGTGGTTTCATCGAACTTTAACTCATTCGCGGGCCTATAGGATCTGGGTAAAGCTGACTTCCGAACCTTCTTCATAAAAGGAGAAGAAGCTATAGGTTTAGTTGCGAGATGCTTCTCATCCTTGAGTTTATCCAATATCTTCTTAACATCCTCAACGATCACCTCTCCAATAGCTTCTGTATTCGTCTTTTTAGTCATTCCTCCATCTTCTTGTGACTCTGCAGTACTAGACTCATCAGTAGTTTCCTCTGACTCTGTTTCATCATCTTCAATTATATCAATAGACGGTGTCTTATCTCTCTTCTTTTTCTGAGAGGAACCTCCTGCTTTAACCTTCTTCTTTCCCTTGGACTTCGTATGAACCTGGGACTGTACCTTCTTGGTAGGAGTTTTATTCTTCTCAGGATTCTCTTGTTCTTCATTATCATCATCCTATTTTGGTTCTTCCTCCTCCTCTTCGGCTTCCTCCTCGAGTTCAGGTTCTTTTTCTTCAAAATCCAACTGCTTCGAGGTAACCTTCGATTTCTTACCCTTCTTGGCTTTCTTTTTCTTCCTACCTGATGCCTGTTCTAAAGTTGACAATCTTTCTCCAAAATATTTTAAGACTTCAAGTATATCTGCTGAGGTGACCTTCTTCACCTGATGAGCATGTTCGTTGTCGTTGAGTGTTTTCTCCATGGAACGGGTTGCTTCGCTATCTGAGTTGCCTGCCATCTTTCCACTCTTAGGATGTTAACTCCCCTCCTTCTAGCGCCAATGTTGATGAGTGGATGTCGTAACAACTTTTGAGAGGTTTTTAATGAGTTGTAAAGGCTAACGATCAACTATTCAATGGAAGATTTAGGTTGTGTTTGTGGGGGTGAGCTGAGCTCGAAGGTGTCTCCAATAATCTCAGGTGCCTTTAGAGAGAATTAGAGAGCTAAATTCGTCTTACCCTCAAGGTGCCTACGTATCCTTTATATAGGAATCAAGCTCACGTAGTTCTAATGCTAAGCTGATTCTGCTTGACCAGCTGTATTCGGTTGTCTAATTTGTGTTGGACTCAGGTTCCTTTAGAATTTACCACGAACTGGTTGGCTAAGTAGAGTAGAACTCGAGTTCGTACCCTACTATAATTCTCTCGGCTATTAGAGGCATTCTATGATCAATTGCGCCCTAGAAGTACACTCCATTAATAAGTCTATATCTATTCTAGATGGCTTCTAGAACTTTCTGTTGGTTGCTCTTAGGAACCTGGTGCTCAGGAACCTATATCTCAAGAGCCTGTTTCTCAGGGACCTCCTTATTTCGGGACCTGTTGATCAGGAACCTCTGTATATGCATCTGTACCTGCACAAATAACAAACATGTTATGCTGGAAAGCTTCTTGATATCTTCACATGCTTCTTGGCTCTCTCTGTGGCTGTTGCTATGCTAACTCGAGCTCTCCTACGAGGAGAAACCTGGTCCATTAGTAATCTATTTAGCTTCCAGGCTTTTGGGAACCTCCTGATATTCATGGTTTCTTGCTCATCTCTCGGTATGATGCTCATTTCTTCGTATCTAATCTTCACAGCTCGTACTGGATCTATCTTCTTGCTTGTATGGATTGAACCATATGGCTTAATGGGCCTTATTTCAGCCCATGGTAATTTTGGGCACAACAGTGATTAAATTAAATTTGAATATAGTAATCTTTTAATTTAATAAAATCATGTATTACATGATTTGTAATTTTAAAAAAATTAACTAATAAACCGTCAATAATGTACTAATAAACGTATATACTAGTAGATTGCATATGTTTGTATGTCTTTTAGTCATATTACTTTTAATATTTTAATATTATAATACCACATAAAACTTAACTTTATAATCTTTAAATTTAGAACAATCAAATTAAATCTAACATGTTTGTTTATATAATTAAGATTTTATATTTTAACCAAAGTTAAAAGATAGAATTTGAATATGGTATACTTAGAGTTTAACTTTGATTAAAAGATAGAATCTTAATACCAAGATAATTCGGATACGAATATGGCTGTATTTGAATTCGAATTCGAAAATCTGAATACGTATCCGAATTTGTATTCAAATTCAAAAATGTTTTTAGAAAAGTATCCAAATTTGGCAGACATTTTCTGGATCCGGATATTATCCGGATCCGTTTTATAAATAGATTTTCTTTTCTTTTACAATTCTCATTTCAAAATATACAAAAAAATAATTTTGTAAATTAAATTATAAGTTAAATATAATGTGGTATGTAAATTTCAAAAATAAAAAAGTTAAAGTACATTTTTAAATGTAAGTTATTTTTAAATATATACATATGTAAATAAATTTATGTATATTATAAATTATTAGTTACGAATTACAAATTATAAATATAATATTTTTATAAATTTTTCATATATGCTTAATTTCGGATACGGATATCATGGATGTGCCTATATCCGTATTCGTATCTTAAATTGTCGGATTCGAATACGAATAATATCTGATTTATTTCGAATACAAATAAAGATATTTTGAACGAATGTCGAAATTTTCGAATATTTTTGACAGCCCTAATCTCCCTCAAGTTTTTATTTTTGCTAAGCTAAGTTAAACTCAATACCAATTGATTTTATTTATATCAATTAACTAAACATAATGATTATTAATTTTTATTTTAAGAATTAACTAATAAAAAATTGCATTAAATAAAAATACCTAAAATAAAAATTCTTATTATAATCAAACAACAAACTCAAAAATAGAATAATTTTATTTATTTAATCACTACAGTCTAAGCTGCATTTTTCCATTCTCCATCACACCTCCGATAAACTAGGTGTCTAAATTATATCAAAGTTACCACTTTGTATCACTTTATTACACACTATGTGTATTGTATGTTTTGTCTTTTAATAGTCTAATACAATCAACAACAGAAAAACAATTTTAATAAAAAAATAATAAAAGATATGATTTTTTTTCATCATTCTCAATCCGAATTCTCCTAGATCTATTTCTCATACGAATATTCAGTGTCCAGCTCCAACAATTCTAGATCAACTCCTAACATCAATCCTTCCCACATTATCCTCATTTGTCCATATTATTGGATGTGTCAATTGATAAATACTATTTTTTTGGAGGGTTGTCAATTTGATTATTCATAATTTACCTGCATGAAAACTAAAACATCTATTGTATCTTTGTCCATACATTTAAAAATACGGTATAGTTTTTACCATTTGGTCTTTCTAGAGAGGTCAATACTCATATAAGATTAGTTTCTCAATTCCTGTGAAGCAAAACTTTGTCCATCGTAGGCTTAATTGCTAATGAAATTAACGTTTTATATATTACTACTTTAGCAACTTAAATCAAATCTGTATCATGAATGACCAGAATCATTCAAATGCATCTTGACGTCATAAAATGAATCAAAGACCTAAGATAAGTGTTTTAAGTCTGATTTTTCAAAAATCGATCATAAATCGCCAATAAATAGTTAAAAAATATTTGATTAATTTGATTTTTAAAATCCGATTTATCGCTATGAAATATATTTAAATGGTATATTATATTATAAATTAGACTACTTTATTAAATATTATTAAAATATTAAAATTTATTTGATTTTTGTTCCGATTTATCATTCCGATATATTTCTATTTACCGACAAATCACTATTAGGTACCTAAACCGATTTCTTCCGATTTACGAAATCTACAACTATGCCTAGGATAGGGAAACAATATTAAAACCAATAATATTATTCATTTTAGAATGTTTTTTAATATAAGTATCATTTAAGATCAAATCCATTCATTTTTGTAAAATCATAATTTCAATTTATTCTCCTTAAATTTTCTTTTGTGGTTTCCAATTAATTAAAAACCAGCAATGTAAATACAATTAATTAGTAAGTCCATATTGAAATTAATATTACATGAGATGGACAAATAGTAAAATATGCACTTTAGAATTATCTTTTAAAATCAGAATAATCCATCTTTTTTGTTATTAGCATTTTCAATTTTTGTTCTTAAATTTTATTTGTGCTTTACTATTAATTAAAAATCTAGGAATGTAAAAACAATTATTTAGTCGATATTAAATTAGATTTACAATTAGCTAAATTTATTTTTAACTAAATAAATATATTTAAATTTGATGTGATAAATGTGTACAAAAAATAATGATTTCATAGGTATATTAACTTTTTTTTTAACTTTTAAATTTTATAATCTTTTGGGTCTCATATTCCTCTCCAGTACTCCTAACTTTTTTTAATGGTTCCACTACCACCTACATCTTTTATAAACTAACACTACTGGAAAAAGCGGCTAAATACAACGGAATAAATTCAACGGGCGATAAAATCAACCGTATTCCGTTGATTATATGGTCATTGGCCTATGAACTTTGACTGAGCCTCAAATTTAACCGAACAAATTCAACCGACAATAAATTCAACAGAATAAAATCAACCGAAATCCAATTCAACAGTATCTTGTTGCATTTACTTTTGCCATTATTTCATGAGGCGGCAAAGTTCCCACCAAAAGTTAAATTCAACAGAATAAAATCAACCGAAATCAAATTCAACAATATCTCGTTGAATTTATTTTTGCCATTATTTCATCAGGCGGCAAAGTTCCCACCAAAAGTTAAATTCAACAGAATAAAATCAACCGAAATCAAATTCAACAGTATCTCGTTGAATTTAATTTTGCCTTTATTTAATGAGGCGGCAAAGTTCCCCCCAAAATTTAAATTCAACAGAATAAAATCAACCGAAAATAAATTCAACAGTATCTCGTTGAATTTACTTTTATCTTTATTCAGCTAATTTTGATTTTTGCAAAAGAGAATCTAATCTTTTTTTAAAAAATCGATTGATTGTCAATTTTATTATTTCAATTGTTTTTCTATAATATATAAAAAAAACTTTAATATATGGCCAACCAACAAATACACTTTAAATTTTATTTTTACTAATAATAGGTGAAAATTAATTTATGATATTTAAGAAAACGATAAATATTTATTTGATATATAATTTAAATAAATATTATAAATACTCGATAATTTATAAAAGTCACAAAAAATTAACTAGAATGTTAAATTTACATACCAGACATTTTAGAATTTACTTTATTACTCAGATATATGTTTAAAATTTTAAATGATGTAAAATTAGACAAAGTACTAGGTAGTAGTACTAGTCAAATAAATAGTTGATTCCTAATTTCACTATCAAAATTAATTTTTTATTTTTTAAAATTTTCGAAATATCACTAAATTAGATATCTATTGACGTCCATAAGGTTGGATCGTCGAAAAATATTTTTAAAAAAATAGAAACAACAATCTGGGACAAAGTACTAGTTAGTATTATTAGTCAAATCAATAGTTGACTACTAATTTCACCATCCAAATTAATTTTTTAATTTTTAAAATTTTGGGAATATCACTAAATTAAATGTCTCTTGACGTCCGTACGGTTGAATCGTCTCTTTACATACCCAACATTTTAGAATTTACTTTATTACTCAGATAGATGTGTAAAATTTTAAATGATTTAAATTTTAAATTAATAGTTGACTACTAATTTCACTATCAAAATTATTTTTTTTAATTTTTGGAATATCACTAAATTAGATATCTATTGACGCAAGTACGGTTGGATCGTCGATAAATGTTTTTTAAAAAATAGAAACAATAATCTGGGACAAAGTACTAGTTACGTATTCTAGACAATATATTAGTGTTCTAGTAAGATATCCAACCAAATTAATTTTTTATTTTTTGAAAATGTGGGAATGCCATTTAATTAGATATATTTAACATCCGTACGGTTGGATCGTCGATAAATATTTTTTAAAAAATAAAAACAATAATCTGGAATAAAACACTAGTTATGAGTTCCAGACAATATAGTAGTGTTCTACTAAGATCTCCAACCAAATTAATTTTTTATTTTTTGAAAATTTGGGAATATAATTATTTTATATATATATATATAGACATCTGTACGGTTGGATCGTCAATAAATGTTTTTTAAAAAATAGAAACAATAATCTGGGACAAAGCAATAGTTGTTAGTTCTAGACAATATAGTAGTGTTCTACTAAGATCTCCAACCAAATTAATTTTTTATTTTTTAAACATTTGGGAATATCATTATTTAAGATATATATTGACATCCGTACGGCTGGATCTTCGATTAATGTTTTTTAGAAAATATAAATAATAATCTGGGACAAAGCAATAGTTACGAGTTCTAGACAATATAGTAGCGTTCTACTAAGATCTCCAACCAAATTAATTTTTTATTTTTTAAAAATTTGGAAATATCATTATTTTAGATATATATTGACATCTGTACGGTTGGATCGTCGATAAATGTTTTTAAAAAAATAGATATAATAATCTGGGACAAAGCAATAGTTACGAGTTCTAGACAATATAGTAGCGTTCTACTAAGATCTCCAACCAAATTAATTTTTTATTTTTTAAAAATTTGGAAATATCATTATTTTAGATATATATTGACATCCGTACGGTTGGATCGTCGATTAATGTTTTTAAAAAAATAGAAACAATAATCTGGGACAAAGCACTAGTTACGAGTTCTTGACAATATAGTAGTGTTCTACTAAGATCTCCAACCAAATTAATTTTTTATTTTTTAAAAATTTGGAAATATCATTATTTTAGATATATATTGACATCCGTACGGTTGGATCGTCGATAAATGTTTTTTAAAAATAGAAACAATAATCTGGGACATCCGTATGGTTTTGATCTAAGGTGTATCGTATTTATTTGGACATTTATCCTTATTTAACTTCGACAATTTCAAATAAATACTTCCCCATGCTAGAAAAATATGAAACTTGGAATTGGTTATTTAATTTATATTTTCTAGGCATTATTAAATTTTCGTAATTTTTCGATATACTTTTTCCGGAGTCAAATTTAGAGCCGAATAGCTCGTAAGTAGAAAAATCAAACGGTTCACCAAACTTCAACGAAATTCGACCATATTTTGAGGGAATTGTTTTATTTATATTTTAAGGTGTTGGACAAAATTTCATAATTTTTGGAGCATTTTTTATTTTATGGGTATTTATTTAATATATTAAGTTGTTTCTTTTTTATTGGTGAAATGATAAAAAAACAATTTGTTAATGACATGTGGCAAGATGGTATTGGTTGAAAACTTAGCACAAGGATTGCCAACTCTTGGCAATTTATAGCTTTTGATTAAAATTAAAGAAGCAACATCCAACGGTCGACATTTAATAACATAAAAAAAAACAATACACCAAAAGTCAAAAAACACACACTAAGTCACTAACCTACCCACCCCCATTATTTTATCTACCCTTTTTTCTTAATCTATCAACAACTCCCCTCCCCCCACCCCCAGAATTCTCTCTCTCTCTCTCTCGGCTCACTATACACACATATACATACATTTAATCTTCAAATAATCACATCTCTCAATCTACTTATCAAAAATCAGTGATTTTTATATATATGTGTTCTACAAATCAAGAGCTTTCCAGTGATATATATATCTTCAAGTTTCGAACTATTTTTTTTTTGGGCTGTTTTTTTATTTTAATTTGGTTCTTGATTTAGAGGATGATTTTGGTGATTCCGAACACACGAGGTTAAAAGTCGGGTTCCGTTACTGCTTGTAAATTATTTTCAGATTTTTCTGAGAATGTTTTTGTTCGCCGGATATTTCATGAGGTGACCGGAATCTGAGTTTTAATATGTATTTCGAAATTTTGTTTTATCCAATTTATAGATCTTAGGTTGTAGATGCTTATGTATTTTTTTTTTTTGTAAAAAATTCAGTTTGTCCGAAATAACTGATGTTGGTCGGAATCGTCGCAACATGTTGCATAAGTTAGCAAATTGCATAAAAAATTAGATGTAAATATAGTAGATCTGTAATATGTTGCTTTTCAAAAGAAACTGGGACATGTTAAATTCAACAAAATTCGGTTGAATTTTTAAAATCAACGAAAACCGGTTGAATCTAGCTTTTCAAAAGAAACTAGGACATGTTAAATTCAACAAAATTCGGTTGAATTTTTAAAATCAACGAAAACCGGTTGAATCTATAAGTTTAACGAAAAAAAGTTTTAATCAACCAAATCTTGTTGATTTTGATAGAATTAAATGTAACAAGATTCGGTTGAATTTAATCCACAGAGACACGTGGCAAGATGATTAATCAACGAAAATTGGTTGATTATGGTAGGATTAAATTCAACAATTTTCCGTTGATTATATTACCATTGGCGGGAAAATGTTTTTTTTTTGGTGAAATTCAAAATTGAAATTTCAAATTTTTCGAAAATGCTCCAGGACATTTTCAACGGAAAATGGTTGAAAATGGGACCAACAAAATCAACGGGAAGTCGTTGAATTTAACCTTAAATTCAACTGAAATGCTAATTTCAACGGTCTTATATTCAACGGGAAGGAATCTGTTGAATTTATGGTAAATGTAACCGAAACTTGTTGTAAATAGCATAAATTCAACAGAATTTTACCCGTTGAATTTAGCCGCTTTTCTAGTAGTGTAACTAAATTGATATATATGAAACATATGTGTGAACTTGATAAATTTTAGTAAGTTGAACGGTTTCATTGTAAGTTTTGTTTATGACCTGTTACAAGGCCAACAAACAAATCTATTATGAAAAATTACTCTCTTTATTTCTTTGGTATCCTTATCCCACATCATAGTGAGCATCCTTATCCCTCCACCAAATTAACCATGACTACCGTATTTGCATAACTACGAAGTATCCAAATTTGGAAATTAAATTATTAGATTAAAAAAAGTTAATGTTTTTCACTCATGCTATTTTTTTGTAATAGTTAATTACTTTCTGTCTATACTTTTTATTTTCTTACTTACAAAAATACCTACACATATTCACGCACATGAATGCTCCAAATAGAAACATATGACGTTTTTAAACTTAATAAATGCTCATGTTAATATATTTGTTTTGAATACGTAGTCTGGGATAATTTTTTTTTTGTTGTCAAAGTAATTGTAATAGACACCTATCTATATTCTCCAAAATCATTTCTGTGTTTTGATGGTGAACTTTAATATAGGTAATCTACAAGGTCAAAGTCAAGAAATTATGTAACATACAGGAGTAAATTTATGCCATTGCTTACTCCCTGCAAAGATGTTCAATTTTAGCCTTTTCTTAAATTTTATGGATCTATATAATATTTGGTGTGTCTTAAATGTAAGTGAATTTTATGTCAGAGTTTATTTAATTATCATCACTACCTACTTCAGAATAAAAGGTAAATTTCATTTTACAATATTTTGGAATAAATAAAGTACTTTATGATTTGGGTACATACTTTTGTAGTCGTAGTTGCATTCAGAAAGACAACAAATCTATGACAAATATAGGCTTTTGACCTGTGTTGTTACCAGTATTTGTAAAAAAATTATCTCTAAGATCAAGTGCAATGTTTCCTTGCAAATAGTTTGAATATTACTAAATGATATAAACAACTTTTTTATTTGATTAAAATCTATATGTTAGTCTCTTCATATTGATTAGTGACATATCAAACATCTCTATGAGCATGATTGTCATATTTATGTTGATACCTGACGTATTATGAAAGAAAACTTAAATAATTATATGTATGTTTATTGGATCTTGAAGTTTTTGTAGATACATTGAGTCACGAAGTTATATCCATATATAACAGGATTATTCAGTTAACAACATGTTAAGGTCACAAGCAGCTAGAAGTTGCCAGTCGTACGATCCATGCAGTCTGGACCGGGCTTTACGCGGGTTTGGCACTCTAAACATCAACACTGACTATGAGCGAAACAGGCAGTGCCGTGCCTGAATCATAGAATGGAAGCATGGAATCGGATTCGCGGGTTCATGGGTGTAAGGGCGGTGCGGGTTGTTCGTTCGGACCGTGCAACTTATTTCTTTCACTTTTTTTCTACTTGTGTAATTGTGTTGTGTAACTTGTGTTTGTGTTCTTTGTGTAACTTGTGTTTGTGTTCTTTGCTGTTTGCCTGTCTGTATAAATGAGTAGTACTTTACTGGTTAGTAGTTACTAACTTACTACTTTAGTTTAATAAAAAGGTTTTGAAAATTAATTTTGTAAATGTAGTTTATTTATTCTTAAATACTTTTATATATTCCATAATTTAAAAAAAATACTACTATATTTTGTAAATGAATTAGTATTTACTTCCTTCTTTGTTTCTTAAAAAAAATATATACTATATTTTGTCCTATATTTTGGTTAAAAGAGGACGGTACCTCATATAAATTTTTTAATTAAAAATATTTTAAAATAATTCGAGAGGACTCCTCTAAAAAAAAATGAAACAAACCGCATCAACCTACAATAATACAATACAAATTAATTAAACTATCCACTATTTATACAAATTAAATAAACTATCAACTATCTAATTTATAATTGTTGTTCGCTTGTTGAGGTGCCAGATTCAGATGAAGTGTCCAATATCATCCATGGATCGTCTTCACCATCCGAGTCGTCGTCTTTCTATCCTTGTTGTCTTTTTGCGGCTTGATCCCAATCTTTTTTGCAAACACAAATCTTTACCGCGTCGGGCGCAAGACTTGATCTCTTATTGTCTAACACTCTTCTACCTGCATTAAAAGTGGACTCGGACGCAATTGTAAAAGCAGGAGCTACTAAAATGTCCTTTACAATTTTTACTAAAATTGGAAATTGTAACTCATGATTCTTCCACCATGTTAGTATTTCAAAATCATCATTTAACTCATAACTATAAGAAAAAGAATTTGATAATCATAATAAAAGCAGTAGAAGGTACAGAAGATGAAGTGGAAATTCAACATTTTTGTTTTTTGGTTAGTATAGATGAAATAGTACTATTAAACCTACTAACAGTACTACTACTCTTAGGTGAAATAACATTTTGAGTTTTTGGAGCATACAAATCTACAAGACGATATAAAAAACCTAAACAGTTATTTATATATACCATATGATCATATGATACCCCTAAAACTTCATAATAATGCTCTAACATACTTTCTAAACCTTCTTTTCTAACACCAGGATCAAGAAGACATGCAGTACCATAAATATAAGAAAATTCCGCAAAGTATTCGATCCACTTAGCTTTCATATCATAAATAACCGCATGAAAATGATCCTTTTGTTCAAAATTACGTAAAATAGTAACAATATTAACACACCCAATGATAACATGATGTACATTTGGTTCATAAACATAAGAAAAAACCTTAGTAGCATGTGCAAAACAATCAAGTATGTAACGAACGTAGATGCCAAATGCCAATCATATTCGATAATTATTCCACCTTCGTATTGGTGACTTGGGTCTTGGTTATATAATTCGGTGATAATGGCTTTATATTTAATTGCTTCATTTAATAATTTATAAGTCGAACTCCATCTTGTAGGACAATCGATACCCCATTTCTTCGGTCTTAATCCATTATCTTTACACAATTTCTTGTACCTAGACCTATATGTACCCGATAGACGTAGATATTTAATTACTTTCCTAATAGGTTCTAATAAATGAGTTAATTGTTTAATTCCCACTTGGGCCGACAAGTTAATTATGTGAGCCCAACATTTAATCTAAAACTAAAGGAATATCGTTCCTAATGTAATCAATACGTTTGTTATTAGAAGTTAGCATTATCCAAAGATATCGTGAATACCTTGTTAAACATATTAAATTCCTTCATTGTTTCTAAAATTCTTTGTTTTATGTTATAACCGGAGTGTGACTCGTCCATAACATCAAAAGCAATAATTCGTTTTTGTAAAAAGTAGTTAACATCAATCTAATGAACCGTAATACAAATATAATGCTCATCTTGACTCGAACTCCAACAATCACTAGTTAAAGAAACTATACCATCAAAATTACTGAAATATTCAATTAGTTCTGCTTGTTGAATATAATATTATTTTTGTGTGTGACGTGTAAGTGTGTTCCTAGGAATTCTTTTAAATGCCGGGTTTATTGAAATCTTAATCATGTGCTCTAAATTTGGACTCTCACCGTGGGAGAAAGGCAACTCATCTAATGTAACATACCTAGTAAAATCTTCAATCATCATATCTCTATTATAAGCAAAAGGCATACCTCCACCAGTCGATGATGTCATGAAACCACCAAGTTGTGTTTGTTGTGGACCTCTACGTGCTTCTCCACTTTCATGACTTGCCTTCGTAATTTTGTGAATATTTTTCAAGTGCCGATTAAGTGTACCGGTACCTTGACCTTTAGTCCACGTAAATGGTGCTTGTTGTCGACCAATTTGTATACAAAGCAAACTATGAATTTTATATTTTGGTGGATTATCCGATATTTGGACTTTATCAAAATATGTCAAAACATGCGATGATTGTCTTGAACTCGTACCACCTAAAAAAATTGACATAACGAATAAATTAGAAATGAAATAAATAAGTTCAAACAAAGCAGAATGTAAAAAATGTAAGCGAAAAAACAAAAACTAATAAAAAAATTTATGTTCACAAAACATGCAGATGCGGTCATGAATTAAGTGGACATTGGACAACAGTCAACAACTATAACATGGAATTACGAAAATGAAAGTTAAATTGAAAATCTTCAAAACGAAACAAAATTGAAAATTTTCAAAATGAATCAAAATTTAAAAAACAAAACCAAATTAAAAATTTTAAAACGAAATCAATAACGAACAAAAAACTAATTTAATTTGAAAATTTTAAAAACAATACAAAATTTAAATTTTTAAAATTGAAATTAACGAACAAAATTTATATTCTATGTGTTGGAAGAAAGGATTTCACACTAAAGCTCACATAATAGAATGATATTGGAGAAGAATCTTTGATTCTTACTCACACACATATTTGGAGAAGAATATATGAATTCTTACTCCTACACACTTTGGAGAAGAATATAATTCTTACTCAATTTTCAAATGACATATTACATGGCTTTATATAGGACTCCATAGAAGGATCTACACACTTAAATAAATTCTAGATTACTAGAACTTTCTATGGATAGTTCTAGAGATTACATGCATCTAGACCCATACATTGAACATAAAAAAGATAAATACATGTATGAAGAATAATCTAGAATCACCCACATACTTCTACTATTTTATGAGTCAAAATTATAATTTATTTTTAATACCCCTCCTTAATTTTGACTATCCCAAGTAGACTTCTAAATTTGTTGAAAATTTCCCGTGGAGGGCTTGTCTTCTTTTCGCTTCTTTTCCACATACCATTTTAACTATTGCAGCTTCAACTTTTACGAAAATTGTCCTTCACGATGCTTGTCTTCTTTCTTCTTCTTTTCCAAACACCAACTTTGTTTTCCATACGAGCTTTGCTCGTCATATAGTTCACACATATATACGCCACACAGGCTTTGCCCGGGCATCACGAAACCTTAGTCAAGTTCTCCTTTGGAGTAAACAAGACTCTACACAAATCTCTTTTGAAGGCAACTAGAATCTTTGGCTCTTGATACCACATTGTTGGAAGAAAGGATTTCACACTAAAGCTCACATAAGAGAATGATATTGGAGAAGAATCTTTGATTCTTACTCACACACATATTTGGAGAAGAATATATGAATTCTTACTCCTACAAACTTTGGAGAAGAATATAATTCTTACTCAATTTTCAAATGACATATTACATGGCTTTATATAGGACTCCATAGAAGGATCTACACACTTAATTAAATTCTAGATTACTAGAACTTTCTATGGATAGTTCTAGAGATTACATGCATCTAGACCCATACATTGAACATAAAAAAGATAAATACATGTATGAAGAATAATCTAGAACCACCCACATACTTCTACTATTTTATGAGTCAAAATTATATTTTATTTTTAACACCCCTCCTTAATTTTGACTATCCCAAGTAAACTTCGAAATTTATTGAAAATTTCCCGTGGAGGGCTTGTCTTCTTTTCGCTTCTTTTCCACATACCATTTTAACTATTGCAGCTTCAACTTTTACGAAAATTTTCCTTCACGATGCTTGTCTTCTTTCTTCTTCTTTTCCAAACACGAACTTTGTTTTCCATACGAGCTTTGCTCGTCATATAGTTCACACATATATACGCCACACAGGCTTTGTCGTGGCATCACGAAACCTTAGTCAAGTTCTCCTTTGGAGTAAACAAGACTCTACACAAATCTCTTTTGAAGGCAACCAGAATCTTTGGCTCTTGATACCACTTTGTTGGAAGAAAGAATTTCACACTAAAGCTCACATAAGAGAATGATATTGGAGAAGAATCTTTGATTCTTACTCACACACATATTTGGAGAAGAATATATGAATTCTTAATCCTACACACTTTGGAGAAGAATATAATTCTTACTCAATTTTCAAATGACATATTACATGGCTTTATATAGGACTCCATAGAAGATATACACACTTACTTAAATTCTAGATTACTAGAACTTTCTATGGATAGTTCAAGAGATTACATGCATCTAGACCCATACATTGAACATAAAAACGATAAATACATGTATGAAGAATAATCTAGAATCACCCACATAACTATTTTATGAGTCAAAATTATATTTTATTTTTAACACTATGTGTTAAGCGTTCTGAAAACAAAATAGCTATTTGTTTAGCTTGTTTTTTGTTTCACAAGTAGTAGTTGACAGTTCGGTTTTGTCCCGGTTGGGTTCCAATATTTTAGTATTAATAAAATTTTCTTATTGGTCAAAAAAAAGTATCAACATATTAATGTATATTTTTGCTGATATACAATAAAAAATTTAGTAATTTTAAACTAACTTGATAATTTTAAAAACATTTCAAAATGATTTTTTCAATTTTAGACAATGTACAAAAAATATATATCTAGTCAAATAATAAATCTAAAAATTAAGACGTTATAAATTAACTATGTCATTAAGATTTTTAAATTTTAGCTGTGAATGAAATACATGTGAGCATTGGACATGAATGAAATACATGTGAGGGTTGCACATTGAATTAACTTAGAGATAAGTTAGAGATAAGTTCAGTTCACTAATTTGTATCAGGTTAGTAGGTGCAATCTATGTGTTTTGTCTCAGTTTAGTACGTGGGCATTAAATTAACTTAAGAAATAAGTTAAAGATAAGTTCAGTTCGGTAATTTGTCTCAATTTAGTACGTAGAATTTATGCCCATGCGTGTCCCTTGTACATTCTTAGCAATAACCATTATGCAATTCAACTAAAATCGACCCTCTGCTATGAGTTGTTAAGCAAAAGAAATAAGGAATTTGAATTAACTGCCATGTAAAAAACTTTAATCAATAAATCAAATATCTTATATATATATATATATATATATATATATATATATATATATATATATATACTAGCTTAAAACCCGTGCGATGCACGGATTTTTTAAAATATTATATAAAAATTTTTGTATTAATTTAAATTATTTTTTGAAATATTAATTTTGGAGGCTTAAATTTTTATATGAGATGATTTGATAATAGTTGTATAAATGTTATTCATGATATTTCTAAAAATGGAGAGATTTTAGTCAGAAAATGTAGAAAGATGATAGGTTTTAGTTGAAAAAAATAATTTTTTAATTATTAGTAATTATAAAATAATTCTTTTATTTCATTAAATATATGCCCGTGTAATGATTAGAATAAGAGAGGATTTAGTTAAAGAAAATTAAAAAGGTAACATGTTTTAGGTGAAAAAGGTAATTGATTAGTTTATAGTATTTATAATTTAATTACGTTATCTATACTATTATATAAATTCCGAAACATTGAAAGTTTTGGTACATTTTTTGGTACGTAGTGAATTTACTTATTTACCCTTCATTATAAAAAAAATATAGGATATCCATACTATTAAAACTCCTAAAATAAATAATAAAATAATATAATTAATGGTAAGTAGTCGATTGCCTTTTTTCACATTTACTTTTAATTAAAGATATTACCTTTTATAAACACCTAAAAACATCAATCATATCTTCCAATCATTAATATTTCCTTTCGAATTAAAACAAGTTACCTTTTTAATTTAAAACAAATATTACAATCATTAATATATACCCGAAAATATCACATCATATTTTTCAAACATTGAAAGTTTTGATACCTATTTTTTGGTACGTGATGAATTTACTTATTTACTCATAATTATAAAAAAAAATATATGATATCTACACTATTAAAACTCCTAAAATAAATAATAACATAATATAATTAATGGTAAGTAGTCGATTGCCTTTTTCACATTTATTTTTAATTGAAGATATTACCTTTAATAAACACCTAAAAACATCAATCATATCATAGCTTCCAATCATTAATATTTTCTTTCGAATTAAAGCACGTTCCCTTTTTAATTTAAAATAAATCTTACAATCATTAATATATACCCGAAAATATCACATCATATTTTTCAATTATTAATAAAATAAATTAAAAATTTGTATACGTTGTTTATAATAAGGAAACATTAGTATAATCCGTAAACATGAGTATATTAAATTATATTAAATTAAAATTAATTTGTAACATAAAATAAAATTTGTTACATTTCAAAAAAAATCGGTGCATCGCACGGGTTATAAGCTAATTTTACTAAATACAATTGCTCGTAATGGTTTTTGAAAAGAAGAAATTAATATTGTACGTGATATTTCTATTAAAAGAGGGATTTTAGTTAGAAATTATATAAAAGATGATACGTTTTAGCTGAAAAAGAAAATCAGTTAATTATTAATATTAGAATATTATTAGTTTCTTTTATTAAATAGAACCTCCCGTGATATAATTGGAAAAAAATATATTTTAGCTATAGAAATAGAAAGGTAACGTGAAAATTAAAAAGATTATACGATTTATGTGAAAAAGGTAATTAATTAGCTTATAGTAATTATAATTTAATTAAGGCAATCGACTACTTACCATTATTTTAATTAATGAATTTTAATTTAATATAATTTAATATACTCATGTTTACGGATTATACTAATGTTTCCTTATTATAAACAACGTATACAGATTTTTAATATATTGTTATTAATAATTGAAAAATATGATGTAATATTTTCGGGTATATATTAATGATTGTAAGATTAGTTTTAAATTAAAAAGGTAACATGTTGTCATTTGAAAGGAAATATTAATGATTTTAAGATATGATACGATTGATGTTTTTATAAACAACATATACAGATTTTTAATATATTTTATTAATAATTAAAAAATATGATGTGATATTTTCGGGTATATATTAATGATTGTAAGATTAGTAGGTAATATCTTCAATTAAAAGTAAATGCGAAAAAAGGTAATCGACTACTTACCATTAATTATATTATGTTATTATTTATTTTAGGAGTTTTAATAGTATAGATATCATATATATATTTTTCTTTATAATGAAGGGTAATAAATAAATTCACTTAGTAACAAAAAACAGATACCAAAACTCTTTTATTGTTTCGGTTTTTATATAATAGTATAGATATTTGTGATTGTAAGATTAGTAGGTGTTTATAAAAGGTAATATCTTCAATTAAAAGTAATTGTGAAAAAAATCATATTATGTTATTATTTATTTTAGGAATTTTAATAGTATAGATATCAAATATATTTTTCTTTATAATAAATGGTAAATAAGTAAATTCATTTAGTATCAAAAAACAGGTACCAAAACTTTCAATGTTTCGGAATTTATATAATAGTATATATATATATATATATATATATATAATTTTTCCCTTTTTACAATCGAATACATTATTTTGGGTAGACTTTATGTAATTTAATAACTTAAACATTTACAAAAAAAATTATTATTTATTAAACAAGCCCATGCATCGAGTATATGTAGTATAAATAATAATATTTAATGAAAATTTAAAAAAATTCACGATACAGTTGTGCATTACATCAATACTTTATTTGTATATCTTTTAAATTTACTAGTTAATATGTATTATTATTTTGCTTATTGTTAATATGGTAAAATTTTGTATCTATATAATTTATGAAATTATACACTAAAATACATTTAAAAAAATTTTGACATCATTTCAAATATATAAGTAAAATTTATCATTAAATTTTATATAATAAATTTGATAAAATTTAGATAAATAATTGAAATAAAGGATGTTACCTCTATAGAGAAGATCAAATAATTAAAAAATGTACATTAATTTTGTACATACATAATAGATAATTATAATATAATTACTACTATGAGGATGTATCAAAGATAAATTGTAAATAATATTAATTGAGATAATGTTTAAATAATATTATATACATCTAATTTAAATTTTGGCAAAGTCCATGAAAGAAAAGTAAAATGTTCTTAAATCCCCCTTGATCATGTCCTTTTAAGTAACATCATATTAAATATATAACAACATATTAATATATATTTGGTCCATATACAATAAAAAATTTAGTCATTTTAAACTAACTTGATAATATTTTTAAAAATATTTTAAAATGATTTATTCAATTTTAGACACTATACAAAATAATATATTTGAAAATTAATAAATCATATCCCGTTATAAAATTAACTTATGTCATTATCGTTTTTCAATTTTGGCTGTGAATGAAATACATGTGAGCGTTGAGCATTGAATTAACTTAGAGATAAGTTACAGATAAGTTCAGTAATTTGTCCGAATTGGGTACGTGGAATCTATGCCCATACGTGTCCCTTGTAAATTCTTAGTGTAGTGACACGTACCTAGTAAGCTGATATAACCATTGTGCATTTCACCTTAAATCGAGGTTTTCATAGACTCTTCAGCAGCAGGTCTGCAGGTTGAGTACCCAAAGTTAATGAAAGAGCCATTCAGATTTTAACTATGGTTTATTCATTCAGTTCCCTCGTATCCCGGTCAAGGTATTGTTAGCTTTCTAATTAATCACATTTACTGATATTTTAATTTGTATATCAATTTACTTTTTACTCGTATAATTCATTTTGGTGTTATTCTTGTTTTAAGTGTGAGAGGAAAGGAGACTGAGACTGTAGTTGAAGAAAGGAATGGAAACATTGATCTAAATCTAAACCTTTCTTTGAATGGGAGATTTGGTGTTGATCCGCACAGAAATCATAGAGTAATTGGGTCGTCTTCTCACTCAAACGTCTTGATCCCTCCTGAGAAAAGGAGCACGATCATTTTTGCTGAAAATGGAGCTAACAAAAGGAGGTCGCTTAATTCCATTGGCTCTTCAACAATTTCTTTCGTTCCATATCAAACCATTGAAGGTAACATATTTAATTTATCCACTTATTTGTGTTGTTTGTGATATTATTTTGAGTCTTAGCGCATCAAGAAAAATATGTATAGTAATTAGCAAAAAAAAAAAGAAAAGAAAAATATGTATAGCATGTGCATCTATTTTTTTTTTTTCAAATCTGGATAAAAGATGAAAATGGTTGTGCTCTAAATCATTTATTCTGATACGTTTTTCAGAAATTTATCATAAATCATAAAACATATATTGAGGTTAGTTTTTTCAAAGGAGTAAGTTTTTTAATACACACATATGAGGAGTTCATATTCGATCAGTTGATGACATTGACATTGAAAGTATCGTTTGTGTCTCAGTTGGAAGACACCCCAAACTCCACTTTGATAATACACTGATAATATGCTGTCTTTTCTTTGGTAATTAATTTTCTCATTTGTATCTCCATGAACAAAAAAATACACAGGCCAGGGATTTCCTGCAAGCATTGGGTGTTCAGCTGCCAAAAATCAAGGTAAATCTGTCGAAATTGTGGCAGAAAAGATATTATCGAAAGCAATACCTGCAAAGAATGGGAAGGGGGGAGAGTTTAAAAGACTTGCAGACATGCCAAACGTTTTCACTACAATATCTGGCCGAAAGTTTAAAGGCTATCTCTCCAAGTACGGCGAGGAGGAAGTATGTATCCTTTGTGCCTGTCATGCTTATTCCCTGAGTCCAGCTGAGTTCATCAAACATGCGGGTGGTGGTGATGTTGCCATTCCAGAGAGATTCATCAAGATCATGAATCATGTGGGTGATGGTGAAGTGGTTAATCCTTAATTAAGCAAATCATGTATGAGTCTGTTGAACTCTTTTAATAGGTGTTTCATATATATTTCTATTATTACATGCTGGTCATGATGATCAAAGTATGTTATTTGTGACTTAAGTGTTGGGATGTTTTGATGTAGTTTGTCACTTTTAAGTGTTGGGTTTTACTGTTCAATGTTCATTTGTGTTATGATGATCTTATGTAATGTGTATTTGTGTTATGAATATCTTTGTGTCTCCTCATTTATGCTCAATAGAATATTGTTCTGTACTTTATCAGCGTGCTTTTCATTTTGGAACAAGTAGTAATACAATTTATTATAATATCAACAAATGCTATATTTTAACTTGATTTATCAAAAAAAATTCAAAAATTAAGAATTTTAGTATGTTGGCAAAGAGTTTCATACTTTATCAGCATGCTTTTGATTTTGGAACAAATAGTAATACAATTTATTATAATATCAAGAAATGTGATATTTTAACTTGATTTATCAAAAAAAAAATCAAAAATTAAGAATTTTAGTATATTGACAAAGAATTTCAAATCTAGATTATAAGATGACACCCACTATTTGACTATGATTTAACTTATGGAAATTTTTAAAAATACTTGTATTTCTAAACTTTTCTAAATGTTGGAGAGCTTGTAGGTTGAAAACATTTTAGGTTGAAAAAAAAATTAGAATAAAGATATTTTTGGAAAAAATTCTTTAGCATTTGTCTAGGATTTATAATGAACTATGTGCTTACTATTTAACAATCATGAAATTATACATTATAGTTTATGAATGATAAATTTATGTACAATTTTCAATTTATAAGTCATGTAAAAAAATTATATTATAGAATTAAAATTTCATAAAGGAATAGATGTTAAGGTATTTTTCTTTTCATAAGAATCAAATGTGCTTAAAATTCCATATTGAGATATATTCATTTTATCTGTATTGTAAAGCTCAACTTGAAAAAAAAATATCCTTTAGGTCAGGTCAGCATACATGCATGCCACTATGTGGTTATGCAAAGTATTGGTGCTTAATCCTTTCTTTTTTCTTTTAGATATAGTTACATCTTATTTAATTACATTAATAGGTTATATATATTATATTATTTATATTTTACGGAAGAAATTTTTTATTATATTATTATAATTGAAACATTATTCTTATAATTGAAACATTGTTCAGCCGAGCTTTTTTTATTTAATTATCCTTACTTAATTATTTATAGTAACTAAAAACTAATCAATTTCATTTCTCAAGTAAAACATGTAACTTTTTTTTAACAACCAGGTAAAATATTTTATATTTTATATTTTATATAACTAAAATTTTTCCTTTCTAAAAACATTACGACCAATTATATTATAAAAATAGTAAAATAATATAATAATTACTAATATGTAACGAATTACCTTTTTTAACCAAAACACGATAACTTTTTTATTTTTTTAAAACTAAAATTCTATTCTTTTTTAATATATTACAGATGATTTTATTTAAATAAAATAATTATATTATATAATAACAACTAATAATTAACTGGTTGCTTTTTACAGTTAAAAACTACAAATCTTTGTATATTTTCAAACTGAAATCCCTATTTTTCTAAAAATATTAAGGACAACAGATAACATATATATAATTATTATCAAATATATTTTTAAAATAAAATTTCTTATTTTCTAAAAAATACTTTCAACAGTATATATATATATATATATATATATATATATATATATATATATTTTAAAAAGTTTAAATAATTCGTTCAAATATAAAAAGATTACATAATATTAAAAAAAATATCTTACATCGCATTTTAGGCTACTAATAATTAATATACAAGACTTCATTTTTTTTCAGTAGAGATGTGGTTCTTTTCTGCTACTAATAATTAATATACTAGTGTGTAATTTTTTATATGAATTAGATTTTTTCTAACTCAATAAAATTGGGGCATGATTTCTTTAAGATGAGTGTAATTTTTTGGTATAGTCTAACTCATTGAAATATAGGGGTGAATAGGTGTTATGACTAAAACCAATTAAAATTATACTTGAAAAACTAACTACAATAAATTAATAAACAAGCAGCTAGCTAGGATATGCAGTGCTGTAAAAATAAAGTGCAGAAAGTAAAAAATACACAGCAATTTTAGCCAGTTCAACCCTATAGCCTAATGGTGTCCTCTACCAACTAATATATTATTGATCACAAATAATTACAATTACACGATACAATAATATATTTCCCTCATTCTCTCAGTCAATGACTGCAGCTTGCTGAAGCACCCTAGTTCCCTGAACTACTGTCCCTCCCTCAAAACCTTGTTTCACAAGCTCAACAATCCAGCAACTACAACTTTACAAATTGAACAATACACAAATTGAAAAAATTATAAATCAAACTACTAACTCTAATAAGAAATCTAAATCGTATTAGTATATAGAGCTCAAGTGTTTAAGATATATCAAATCGGCTTGGTGAAAATACTTTTGTTTTTCAAATGATGTTCAACAACCTTTGAAAGAAAAACTCACAAGTCTTTTATAATGAACGAGTGATCTAAATTAAACACACAACAATACAACGGTCTTGACTACCAAGTCTCACGAGTTTGTTGAAAGATTAATTCAAATCCAACATTCAAAATATCAATGTTTACAAAAGACAAACAGAGGAAAAGAATGAACGTTAACAAAACAACGTTCTGGTCTTTAGAAAACTCAGAAGAAGGAAGTTTGTTTAGGTAGAAAAACGTTTAGAAACAAATTCCTATAATATCGGGTTTTAAAATATAAATAGATAAAAGTGTTTAAAACATTTTTGAGCTCATATATATTTATACCACCTGTTTTTCTAATTAGAGTCCTTTTAATCCTATTCAAACTCCATGAAACTCGGACTCCCAATGATTCTGGACTCTGTCTGCCAACTTGTTGCGTTATAGTAAATCTTGTACTGCTAGCTAGCTGAGATATCCTGTTTTGCTACGAAATGATATAAGTAATAATCCTGCAAAACAATGTTAGTCCAGTACACATATCCAGCTTGCTTTCTATGTATGATCATCAAAATCATTAGAGTTTCACTAATATACATCCATCAATTTAATTTTTTTTATTTTCCTTGACAATTTTTTTTCTGAATACCTTACAAATGAATATTTGTTATGGAACTAAAGATACTATTAATTTTCCTGCAATGAAGGATTAAAAATTTACTTATCTGTCCTGATGCTTATATGAATCAAAAAATAAATTACACCAACATAGTAACATGTATAAGTGAATACATTTTTTAAAAAAAAAATTCATGTTTGGGCAATTAAGATATTAAACTATCATTTTTTTAAGTATTTTACCAATGTCAAAGGTAGCTATTTTTCTACTTCCATTAGTCATAATCTGGTGTGATGGATTTGTTGGGTTTCAAGCAATCATACGCACCGGAAAAACGTGAAAAATAAAATAAAATTGAAACCCATCGCAAGGATCCATGCGAGAATTGTATATTTAATTCGTAGTTCATTGAAATCATTACCTTAAAGAGCTTTCCGATGTTTGAGAGTGAAGAATAGAGTGTTCGAACACCACGTATCCCGTATGCAATGATCTACGCTCTATCAGTATCCACGCAGAAGCTCGAACAGAGGATGCTGTGTACTAGCACAATAATCCGTTTTTATTTCTCTCTATTCTATCTACCTCTCTAGCAGCTAGGGTTTATAATAAAACGTGTAACCCTTTCCAAGCCACAAGAAGATATTATATAGGAGGGACAAAAACGAAAATCAGCCCTAATCCTAATTAGAGCCCATATTAATTCAGTTTTTAATCATTATCTAACTAAGACTTTCTCAATTAAATAATAACTGCATTTCTGAATTAATAAATTCGAAATTCCATTTATTACATTATTTAAGTCATACTTAAATTAATAATAAATAATTCGAATTCTATCATTTAATTTAAATCTGAATTCAAATTAAATAATCCTCCGAGCATTTTTGTGTGTGACTCGATAGGTTATTATTACGTTGGCAACAATTTTAAAATCCCAATTTAAAATCGTAAACAAAGAGCGGCATCTAGTAACACATCATTGCTACCCAAGTAATAATAATTAAATCAGTGAATCGATTTCTCCTTTCGTGAACAATGTTCTATGTAATATAATCCCTTAACCATGATATTATAGATTAAACTGGAGGCATGGAATGTGTCATCCTCGTCATAATTTAATCTTTATTTTCTTGATCGATGAGTAGACTATTCAAACAAATCACTATTTGAGCACGACCACGCATTTCATAGTCTCACTCAAACAAGAGGCCAATAATATCACTCCTATATATTTATATATATTAAGGAGGGTTAAATTCCATTTAGATCATTCACATTTCTCATACGATTCATAATATACCCAAGACCACCTTTATCATTACCCGATTAAATATAACTTTTGATAGAATCAAAATATATTAATTCTCATATAGAAATGTAATGACTTCAGGTCTAAGGATCATTACATCATTATCACATTGAGATTCATAATGACACATTTATTCATTCCATGTCGAATCTCATAGTGGGTCTATCCAGTACATCGTACTCATACATGTACCTATGCATTGACTTTAGTAACACAATACTTATGATCAATAAGAAGTGATCATCAGTCAATCAACATACTAGTCTCGATGTATTATTATTGTCCCAATAACAATAATACTTGACTAAGGATATTTAAAATTATTATACTGCATATTATCTCATATTAATGTAGTTCGTATCAATAATCTAGGGACATTTATTATACTAACAATTATATAGCATTAAATACAAAGCATAATAAAACATCAATATAATCAAAACAGAACATAAATGTCAATAACATAGTTTAAATAAACTGAAATGTATTGCCTCTAGGCCACCTACACTAACAATCTCCCACTTGCACTAGAGCCAATCATTCATATTCCTAATACCTATGGAACTAGTGTGACTTCGTGCTTCTGCTGCGACAGAGGCTTAGTCAGTGGATCAGCAACGTTATCATTGGTATGCACTTTACATATGTGTATATCTCCTCGCTCGTTAATCTCATGAATAAGATGATATCTTCTAAGTATATGTTTCGCCCTGGAGTGCGATCTTGGTTCCTTTGCTTGTGCTATGGCTCCATTATTATCGCAATAAAGATAAATGGGATCTGCTATCGATGGAACCACACCAAGCTCAGTGGTGAAGTTTCGGATCCAAACTGCCTCCTTAGCTGCCTCATAAGCAGCAACATACTCAGCCTCCATTGTAGAATCAGCTACTATTTCTTGTTTCGAACTTTTCCAGCTAACAGCACCTCCGTTGAGACAAAACACAAAACCAGACTGGGATATAGAGTCATCCTTGTCTGTTTGGAAACTAGAGTCAGTGTAACCTTTTACAACTAGTCCCTCTTCTCCTCCATATACCAAGAACGAATATTTAGTCCTTTTTAAGTACTTTAGAATGTTCTTGACAACCGACCAGTGAGCTTCACCTGGATTAGACTGAAATCTACTCGTCATGCTTAAAGTATATGATACATCAGGACGAGTACATATCATTGCATACATGATAGATCCAATTGCAGAAGCATATGGAATCTTACTCATGCGGTCCTTTTCATCTTTCGATTTAGGACTATCTTTATCTGAGATCGTTATCCCATGAGACATTGGGACAAATCCCCTTTTTCCATCTTGCATCCCAAAACGATGCAATACTTTGTCAATGTATGTACTCTGACTTAGGCCAATCAATCTTCTTGATTAATCTCTATAGATCTTGATCCCTAATATATAGGAAGCCTCACCTAAGTCTTTCATGGAGAAATTCTTTCCTAACCATGCCTTAATAGCCTGTAGAGAAGGTATGTCATTCCCAATCAGTAATATATCATCAACATATAGAACTAGGAATGCCACAGTGCTCCCACTAACCTTCTTGTAAACACAAGGTTCATTTTCATTTTGAACGAAGCCAATTACTCTTTGACTGTTTGGTCAAAAAGAATATTCCATCTCCTTGAAGCTTGCTTCAGTCCATAAATGGACCTGATTAGCTTACATATCTTTCTAGCATCCTTTGGATTTACAAAACCTTCAGGTTGTATCATATATACATCCTCTTCAAGGCTTCCGTTAAGGAAGGCTGTCTTGACATCCATCTGCCAGATTTCATAATCGTTGTAAGCTGCTATCGCAAGCAAAATCCTAATGGATTTGACCATTGCTACTGGTGAAAAAGTTTCATCATAGTCAATACCATGAATTTGTTTGAAACCTTTTGCAACCAACCTAGTTTTATAGGTCTGGACCTTTCCATCCATGTCAGTCTTCATCTTGAAGACCCATTTGCACCCAATGGGTTTTACCCCTTTAGGTGGATCAACCAAAGTCCATACTTTGTTTTCATACATGGAATCCATTTCAGATTTCATGGCTTCTAGCCATTTCTCAGAGTCTGGACTGTTCATAGTATCTTGATAGGTAAGAGGCTCATCTTGATCCATGAGCATTATATATCACCATTATCGACTAGGAGAAAACCATAATATCTCACAGGCTCATGGCGAATCCTACCAGATCTACGAACAACTTATGTTTCTTGAGCAATATTCTCTTCAAGATTATCTTGAATATCTTGTTCACGTTCAATTTCTGGTTCAATGTTATCTTGTGGTTCTCAAACTTCATCGAGGTCTACTTTCCTCCCACTATTTCTTCTGGAGACAAATTCTCTTTCTAGAAATACAGCATTTCGAGAAACAACTATTTTGTTCTCAATTGGATTATAGAAATTGTAACCCTTAGTTTCCTTTGGGTACCCCACAAAATAACATTTGTTAGATTTTGGGTCCAAGCTTGTCAGAGATCAAGCGTTTTACAAATGCTTCACATCCCCATATTTTCATAAATGACATCCTTTGACGATTTCTAGTCCATATCTCATATGGAGTCTTTTGAACCGATTTGGATGGGACACGGTTTAGTGTATATGCAGCGGTTTCTAGGGCATCACCCCAGAAACTTATCGGAAGATCAGCATGACTCATCATTGATCGTACCATGTCCACCAAAGTACGATTCCTCCTTTCAGAAATGCCATTCCATTGTGGTGTTCCAGGAGGAGTGAGTTGTGATACAATATCACATTACTTTAAGAAATTCTTAAATTCCAGGGTTAAGTATTCACCTCCTCGATCAGATCGAAGAATTTTAATACTCTCAACCTTTTGCTTTTCTACTTCAGCTTTGTATTCTTTAAACTTTTCAAAAGCTTCAGATTTGTGCTTCATTAGATACACATATCCATATCTACTGTAATCATCAGTAAATGTTATGAAGTAGTAAAAGACTCCTCTTTCCATAGAACGCATTGGACCATATACATCACTATCTATTAGTTCTAATCGTTCAGTGGCCCTTTCACCTTGTTTGTTAAAAGGGGCCTTTGCCATTTTACCAAGTAAACAAGCTTCGCATTCATCGTATGATTCAAAATCAAATTTATCCAAAAATCCATCTTTATGGAGCTTGGATATGCGATTCTCATTTATATGGCCTAACCGACAATGCCATAGGAAGGTTTGATTAGAGTCACTTGCTTTAAGGCGTTTATTAACATTATAGACAGGAGTAAAATTTAAATCTAGAACATACAAACCATTAAACATGCGTGCAATGCCATAAGTTAAATTATTCAAACCAAAAGAGCAACAATTGTCTTTAATAGTAAATGAAAAACCCTTCTTGTCCAAACAAGAAATAGAAATAATGTTTCTGCAAATTGCAGGCACGTAATAGCAATTATCAAGTTCTAACATAAGCCCAGAGGGCAACGATAAATAGTAAATCCTTACGGCTAAAGCAGCAACCTTTGCTCCATTACCTACTCGTAGGTTGACCTCTCCCTTTGCCAATGTCCTACTCCTTCGCAGTTCCTGCACATTAATACAAATGTGTGAACCACATCCAGTATCCAATACCCAAGATGTTTAAATAGACAAATTGACTTTTATAACATAAATACCTGAATCAGTAAAAATCTTGACAGACTTCATCTTCTTCAGATCCTCCAAGTAGTTAGGACAGCTCCTCTTCTAGTGACCAGGCTTGTTGCAATAGTGAGAATCACCCTTGTCAGCCTTCGCAACATCTCCCTTCAGCTTTCCAGCCTTTTTGAAAGAGGGCTTTGAAGTAGCAAGAGCTTTTGATGCAACCTTTTTCTTGCCCTTCCATTTCCCCTTTCCCTTAGCACCTTTCTTACCCACCATCATTATGGGAGATTTCTCAGGTGCCTTGACCATATTTGCTTCAGTGGTCCTCAATATGGCCAACAATTCCATAGGAGTCTTATCTTGCTTAGTCATATTAAAAGTCATAATAAATTGAGTATAGTCGATGTTCAAAGATTCCAAGATTATATCGATTTGAACCTCTCGCTGAAGCGGGAAACCCAAACGAGCAAGGTAATCACAATACCCAATCATCTTTAGAACATGTGGTCCGACTGGTCCGTTGCCCTGCTTGCATGAGTAGAATGCTTTGCTCGTGTTGAACTTTTTCACACGAGCCTGTGATTGAAACATCGTTGAAAGATGTTCAAACATAGCATGTGCATTCATATGCAAATGCTGCTTCTGAAGCTCAGTATTCATTGTAGCAAGCACAAGACAAGCCACATCGTTCGTATCATCAATATGCTTCTGATAAGCATTTTACATAGCACGAGTGGCATTGGCAACAGGGGCTTCTGGTTGAGGATTATCAATCACATAAGATTTCTTTTCCTGCATGAGAACAATTCTCAAATTCCTAGACCAGTCAAGGAAGTTTGATCCTGTCAGCTTGTCCTTCTCAAGGATTGATCGCACAGAGAAAGTGTTGTTTATGTTTTGTGCCATTTGTTATCTACAATGATAAAATGCATAAGATAAGTTAGATTGTTACAATAATTATGTTCAAGTGATTATGGTACATTCAACTTAATATACCTCCCACTATTTTTATCAAATTAATAGCCGTCACTATTAACTCGGAAAGCCTATGCGAAACTTTACTTTCTAGTGGGCCAAGATCCATATTTTATTATGTCTTGGGTCAGCGTTGGCCGATACTCCCAAAACATAACTATTTAGGTAGACAACATTTGTCAATTATATCTCGTATATAATTCTTGGACAGTTTGGCGAACAATTGCTCTAATTTATCAAATAAATTTTTTGCCAAACCTATGCTCTAAGTTCTCATTTCACAATCCTATTGTGATAACTTAGTTAAGTTAGACCCAATTGATTAACATGTCGAATATCACATTTATTCTTTCGCACCTAACCACGATAATTAGGAATGCTTTACTTTGGCAAACCAACTCCTAATGATCTAGGCTTTGATGAGTGTTATTCAATTAGAAAGCATCTAATAACTTAATATTTAATTAATGGATTTTTAATTAAAACGACCATGATCCCATCATATGGAGATCCCCAATTTTTCCTTGAATTAAATATTTCAAATCATAGTTCGCTGAATTAATGATTTTCAGGTAGAAAGGTTAACGCACAAATGGCATTATTGACACCTTTTAACCTTACAAGAAATTAATCTCGTTATGACAAAATTATTTCATCCTTGAACTATAATAATTCATATTTAATTGCCGTATTTCATAAACACAGGAATCTCATAATCATTTTGTTTAATCTTCATCTTAAATCGTTACGATTTTATCTTGTTTAGCATGGCATGGATGACGTATCTAATACATACATACATTCTACTTAATCTAATTAAGCATGCATATCTATCACTACGCATACATATCATCATATGTAAAGTGCATGAATATAAAATCGTGCTTGGTTATGGCCCAATCCTATATGATCTTTCCAAGCTAATGGAAAAATCTAGGTCAATCTATGGTGGTTAATAAAACTAAATTATTACATAGTTGGTCTTCATAAATACATGTCTTCATGTCTTCTTTGTGTCAACAGCCTTCATCTCCATTGATCTTTCATTGCATGCCTCCAATGAACTTCTTATTACATAGAATATAAAACATAACTATAATAATACAATTACATAAGAACTCGAGTTATATTCGAGATGAACAGTTACAAAGGAAAAAGAAAACGACATGCAAGTCGTATTTATAAAACCAAACCATAATTATTTAAGAGGTTTTTTGATAAATAAATAGGAAAAAGTAAATTTTTGCACATTTACTTTTGTAAAGAATAGCTATTTGCAATTTTACTAACTAAGTTTCAAAATTGCAAAAATACTAACCCTAACCCTAGCCCCCCTCCCCCCTCTTTCTTTGGCAGGCGGCGGTTGTACTTTTTTTTTTATTAAGGTGGGGTGCTATTTTGGTTCATTTGGGTTGCAAGGCCCCGCAGGGGCATATTCAACTAAATGCAACCACATGCAACTAAATTTCTGATTTTAAGTTCCATTTGTCATTTGTCTTTTTCGACCTCATTTTTGAACTCTATATATATATATACATATATAAGGTGGGTGATATTTTGGTGGATTTAGGTTGCATGGCCCCGCAGGGGCATATTCAACTAAATTTGCAACTGAATGCAACCATATGCAACTAAATTTCTGATTTCATGTTCCATTTTCAGTTGTCATTTTCGACCTCATTTTCTGAATATTGCCCCTGGCGGGGCCTTGCAACCCAAATCCACCAAAATCACCCCACCTTAAAAAAAAGAAAGTTGAATGTGGTTGCATTTGGTTGTATATTGCCCCTGGCGGGGCCTTACAACCCAAATCCACAAAAATCACCCCACCTTTAAAAAAAAAGTTGAATGTGGTTGCATTTGGTTGTATATTGCCCCTGGCGGGGCCTTGCAACCCAAATCCACCAAAATCACCCCCACCTTAAAAAAAAGAAAGTTGAATGTGGTTGCATTTGGTTGAATGTGGTTGCATTCAGTTGAATATGGCCATGCGGGGCCTTGCAACCCAAATCCACCAAAATAGCACCCCACCTTAAAAAAAAAAAAAAGTTGACTGTGGTTGCATTTGGTTGAATGTGGTTGCATTCAGTTGAATATGCCCCTGCGGGGCCTTGCAACCAAAATAGCACCCCACCTTAAAAAAAAAAAAAATAGTACAACCGCCGCCTGAAGGGATAAAGGGGAAAAGGGAAAGGGGGGAGGGTTAGGGTTAGGGTTGGTATTTTTGTAATTTTGAAACTTAGGTTGGTAAAATTGCAATTAATTCAAGGAGATGGTATTTTTGCAAACAGAAACTTTAAATCTAGTATTCTTGGTAAATTTCCATTATTTAAACCACTAACCTATGGGTCTTAAGGCCATAACCGATCACCATGCTCAATTAACACTTAAGAACATCATAAATCGCATTATCATATCATAATATGTCACAATCCCAAATTAAAATAAAGCCCTAAACCACGGATCGACCTCCGCTTTGCAAAATCATGGATCGGAATACAAGCAAAATCATGTATCAGTATACAATTCCATTAGCATGTATCAATATACACACGACCCAAAATCCAGTTACCAGAAACATGTATCAGTATACATATCGAACAAGCATCATCCAACTGATTGATCAACATATCAATCAAAGCGGCCAACAAAACCAGAATAGTATATACAGCATGCATAATATTCATAAACAGCAATCATGACAGATTATATACATGCATATATTGGAAAGCTTAAACACATAAACGAATTAAATAACCTCTTTCAAGTAGCTCTGATACCATTGTTGGGTTTCAAGAAATCATACGCAGCGGAAAAATGCGAAAAATAAAATAAAATTGAAACCCATCACAAGGATCCATGCGAGAATTGTATATTTAATTCATAGTTCATAGAAATCAGTACCTTAAAGAGCTTTCCGATGTTTGAGAGTGAAGAATAGATTGTTCGAACACCACGTATCCCGTATGCAACGATCTACGCTCTATCAGTATCCACGCAGAAGCTTGAACAGAGGATGCTGTGTACTAGCACAATAATCCGTTTTTCTTTCTCTCTATTCTCTCTACCTCTCTAGCAGCTAGGGTTTATAATAAAACGTGTAAACCTTTCCAAGCCATAAAAAGATATTATATAGGAGAGACAAAAATGAAAATCAGCCCTAATCCCTAATCCTAATTTGAGCCCATATTAATTCAGTTTTTAATCATTATCTAACGAAGACTTTCTCAATTAAATAATAACTGCATTTCTGAATTAATAAATTCGAAATTCCATTTATTACATTAATTAAGTCATACTTAAATTAATAATAAATAATTCGAATTCTATCATTTAATTTAAATCCGAATTCAAATTAAATAATCCTCCGAGCATTCTTTGTGTGTGACCCGATAGGTTATTATTACGTTGGCAACGATTTTAAAATCCAAATTTAAAATCGTAAACAAAGAGCGGCATCTAGTAACACATCATTGCTACCAAAGTAATAATAATTAAATCAGTGAATCGATTTCTCCTTTCGTAAACAATGTTCTATGTAATATAATCCCTTAACCATGATATTATAGATTAAACTGGAGGCATGGAATGTGTCATCCTCGTCATAATTTAATTTTTATTTTCTTGATCGATGAGTAGACTATTCAAACAAATCACTATTTGAGCATGGCCATGCATTTCATAGTCTCACTCAAACAAGAGGCCAATAATATCACTCATATATATTTATATATATTAAGGAGGGTTAAATTCCATTTAGATCATTCACATTTCTCATACGATTCATAATATACCCAAGACCACCTTTATCATTACCCGATTAAAGATAACTTTTGATTGAATCAAAATATATTAATTCTCATATAGAAATGTAATGACTTCAAGTCTAAGGATCATTACATCATTATTACATTGAGATTCATAATGACACATTTATTCATTCCATGTCGAATCTCATAGTGGGTCTATCCAGTACATCATACTCATACATGTACCTATGCATTGACTTTAGTATCACAATACTTATGATCAATGAGAAGTGATCATCAGTCAATCAACATACTAGTCTCGATGTATTACTATTGTCCCAATAACAATAATACTTGACTAAGGATATTTAATATTATTATACTGTATATTATCTCATATTAATGTAGTTCGTATCAATAATCTAGGGACATTTATTATACTAACAATTATATCGCAGTAAATCAAAGCATAATAAAATATCAATATAATCAAAACAGAACATAAATGTCAATAACATAGTTTAAATAAACTGAAATGTATTGCCTCTAGGGCACCTACATTAACAGGATTTTCATTAGTTTAAGAATTATGATGTTATAGCTGCTAACCTTATTTATATTGAACGTAACCGCCACCACGAGCATTATAATCTTCTTCCACCATTTTGGTAAGATAAATAGGGGGAAAATCAGGCACATTATAACTTTTCTTCTCTTTCATCATTTTCACAGCATCAGCTTTCTTCAGAACAGTCCGTCAAATAGGTGGTCTATTGCGATGCTGAACCCTAGAATAATATTGGATATCATAGACGTGCAGTTTCGGGATCCGAGGTAGGCACAATGGGCTTGGTTGGTGGTGTTGCAGGAGAAAAAACTCGAAGATCTTTCAGGGTAGGAATTGCAGTTTTGTATTCGGGACTTGCGCATGGTGTTTTAATGTATTTTCTTATAGCTTTAAACATTGATTTCATTCTTGATCATGCCATCGCCTGAAAATTTCCTGAGATTTATGATTCACTAAACTTTTTTAAAAGATTGTAATTTAAGTTTTGATCTCATGTTAACAGATGTTTACCTAAAAGGACGATAGGGTGGACACGTTGGTTTAGGATCCCCAATGAACCGAAGAAAGAACTTTCATTCTTTGGATGACTAGGTATAAATTTTTAGTTCTTTTTTATTCCAAAAGTGTAAAAAGATATTAGATTAATCTAATCTAAGCCTACGATTTAGGTCAAGCTGACGTTTTACACTATAAACGTAACACAACAAGAAAAAATCGATCAGACAAAGGTTTTTCACCGTCGTCTGAAGTCCTGCTTCTCCGTTGTCTATTGGAATGCCGTCTGTTACGCGTATCAGACAACAGCAGCATAACTGTTGTCTGTGTTGTAGAAAGACAACGACAGAATTTCTTAAAAACGTTGTGTAATACTTGGATCACACAATGGTATTTAAATTTGGTCTATTATCTGATTATGTTTTTAACAAGGGTTCCTTCAGACATGTCTATTGTCTAATACCTGGATCATACAATGGTTTTTTAAATTTGGTCTATTGTCTGATTATGTTTTTAACAAGGGTTTCTTCAGACATGTCTATTGTCTAATACGTGGATCATACAATGGTTTTTTAAATTTGGTCTATTGTCTTATTATTATGTTTTTAACAATGGTTTCTTCAGACATGTTTATTGTCTAATACCTGGATCATACAATGGTTTTTTTAATTTGGTCTATTGTCTGATTATGTTTTTAACAAGGGTTTCTTCAGACATGTCTATTGTGTAATACCTAGATCATACAATGGTTTTTTAAATTTTGTCTATTGTATGTTATTTTTGCCATCTACAGACAATGCACTACTACAGAATTCTGCTTGCACAGCGCTCGTTTTTGAGCTTACACAGCGCTTTTAAGCGCCATGCAAGCCAGTGCTGTGTAAGTTTAGTTTGCTTTCACAGCGCTTTTTTTGGCGCTGTCTAAGTAATTTATTTGCACAGCTCTTTTTCATGTGCTATGCAAGTGACCGCCATTCAAGTATAACAATTAAATAGCACTTCTACAAACTCTGTGGAAGTAGTATGTGTAACAATCAATTTTACTTACACAGCATTTAAGGAACGCTATGTAAGAAACACCTTTTTCTAAATAATTTATTATTAATTTTCTACCAGGTTTTTACCTATATTTTCAAGAAAAAATCAAAAATAGAATAAAACTCGTTGCTGTATTCTTGCTAGACCAAACCTCATAAACAATGAAATCAATTCCAAAATCAACTTTCATAAACCTTAAATAATATATGCATACAAGTCAAAGTCTTCCAAATTGCCATGGATATAAAGTTATTGTACAACAACTACCATTACAAACACTACAATAAAACACACAAACTACTTCAATAATTTGTTCCTCAGACACCGGTTGTACATGTAACCCGCCGAATTTGTCTGGAAACATTGCATTCTGTCAGGTGGATAGGACTTTAGTCTTGGAGAATATGAAAACTGTACACCAACAAATGTATAAATGAATGCAGATCATAAAACATAATATAATGGGAATTACTAATAGCCATTTAAAAATATTATAATATACTTACATTCACATTGATCTCCGTTTCACCGGTACTTAAAATGTCCTCAATGAAACATCCAACGTAATATGCACAATAGATTCCATCATTCAAAACTTGTTTGGGGCACTGCAAAATATTTGTACATACAAAATTAATAAAATTGAACGTATTATATAAATTCTATTAAAATTTCAGTTGTCCATTATTAACAAAATTATGTCTATAAAATATTCTCCTTATTAATATGTTCATGCCATGGGCCGATATTCCAATAAATTTCACCCATATCAACCTCTATATCAGTAACATGATCGAACATGACAGCAAGGCGAACAAATTCCAAAACCCCATCATGACAAACATCTCCAAGGATTGGATAACCTAGTTGTCTAGAAGACACATCAACAACTGACTCTACTGTTTTCTCTTTTTCTTTATCCGGAAGCTTCTTATGGCCCATTAAAATATCATGCTTATTTGTTTTCTTTTTCACAATTTTTGGAGGTGTCTAGGAAAATAGAAAAACAAATAAACTATTAGACAAGTGGTATCATTGAAATTTCTGTTTTGCAGATTTTTATACATAATATGCTTGATTTACATTTTAAACATATAAAAAACAACTTAGATTATTTATCAGACCTCAGTTTTTGTGGAGACCAATTTGCGTGGCCACGCAAGAAAAAATCCAGGAGCTTGCCCTACAAGTTTGGCCTCATCACAAGGTCTAGGCAGTGGGGCATTGTATTCTGACTTTTCTGCCACCTCAAACTGCACCCGTACAAATCCTTCTTCTAGTGGAACACCATGAAGTATTTTATCAGTAAGGTCGTTGTGCAAAATACCTTTCCCAACATATCTACGTCCGGGATCCAAATACAAGTAACAAGCATTTTTCCCCTATAATTTTGAAAATATTTAAAAGAATTATAACCGACAAACAACTTGTTGGTGGAGCAATAGGTTACTAACAACTTCTGATGAATTTACATTCTATAGAAAGTACTCCTTTCGGTTCAGTATAGGTGAACCTTGCCTCTGTGAGGTACAAGGATCGGAGGAAGACTTAAAACTCTAGATATTTTCTATCATTCGATTATTTTTTCAAATAAAACTCTTAAACAGCCTTATTTGACCAAGTACTTATATAATTATAATGTATTAAACTGTTTATGGTTGTATAATAAATTATTCAAATTAGCTTTTGTAGTATAGAGAACAAATTTACAAGTGAGATGAAGAGAGGGAGAGAGTACATGTTTGTGTGCGTCTGTATTATGGGCTCGGTTTTATGGAATTTTAAAGTTTTATATCAGCGCATTCAAAAAAAACTCGAAACAGCACTATGATGCACGTTTACAAGTAGTCATGCATGTGTGATGTGTTACTGTGAGTACATTTTGTATTTGTTTTTACAGATTTTGCTCTTCATTTTACAGCAATATTAGGGTCACTAACTGTATCAGAAAAATACAGGTTATATAAACTAAGCAGGTTGTACAATATGAGTTATTATTGTGTACCTGTGAAGTTTTATTTTTTATTAGTTTCAAGAAATGAAGTATTTACTAACATGGATATGCATTTAACAAAAGAAAAAAAAACAACATAGATATGCTCATAAATATGCCTAAACCTGTTCAACAATCTTTAGGACATTTACGTGTACCTGAGGAAGGTCTTCACCTAAAACTTGATCATGATCATTTTGTTCATCAAGAACTTCATTATCCATGTCAAAGTTATCCATCTGACTTGAACCTCCAGATTGCACACCAGGATTGTGGCCCTTGCTTTTCAACTCCTTAATTTATTAAGTAAGAAACATTTTTTTCCAATCTAGCTAACTTGCTCATAGTTGATCCTGTTTGCAACGATGTCTTAGTGACACCCCAGCCAACCCCTCTGACTCGCCCCGAATACTCCAAAGGTATTAAGCGAGCAAGCAAGTCATCCATACTAATATGAGTTAGCTCATGCTCCGGAAAATTCTGTGATATGGTAATCTAATAACAAATAAAAACACGCAACATTGTAACGTGATTAAGTCTAGTAAAAATCATTGAAAAATTAGTAAAATGAAAAAACAAATATAGTATATGGTTTATTTAATTTGAACTGTTATTTCTGCCATATACATACAATGGTTCCCGAAAAATAAAGCGTTGTCCCTTCGTTATGTCCACAACAATTTCTTGAAAGATAACCATTGTTAGAGATCTTAGCACACAATGGTATTAACCATCCAAATCATCATTTTTATTTGATTCACACAATGGTTTAATTTAAACTATTTTCCATTTTAATTATAAACAATACTTTACCAAAACACAAATACAAAATCAGAACGTTTACAAAAATTCCAAATATTAACAAAATTACAAATACACAGCTTGTCCTCAAAACTAAAACAAAAGGACATTAGTTGATAAGCCCAGTGGACGGCTAAAGTAAAAAACAGAAAACCAAGATTTCAAAACAACATTTATTTTAACATTCACAAGTTTAAATTAGGAATAATCAGAACATTAAGACCTTGTCACTCCTGTGTACATAGAAGCTCCCCTAGAGAAGCCTCGTGCACTTCCCGCAGTAAAACACCCGAGCCTAACTTTTCCATTTTCTCTAGCTTGTTCCCTAGCTCGCGTAGTACCCTAGCTCCTGCAGTACCGACTCTTTGAATCTTCTGCACAGCGAACGAACCAATATGCATAATAATCAAACAGCCCTCCTGCTCCTTTTCCATGTATCTGAACCAGAGAGGGCATTTCATATCTTTGACACTAGAAATGTCCAGAAAACATGCAGCTTCAATTGAGAATCAGTTGAACTACTTTTTTACAGTGGCAAAACAAAGAAATTTCAAATCAAAAAAACTTTAAATTCCAGGAGAGTGTAAACAGAATTGACCAAATGTTTATTTGAGATGGCATGCTTTAATCTTCCCTAATATGGAATAAGGAGACACTTGAAGTGAACAAGAAAAATAAAAGATCGCGTACTTGTTCAAGAACTGACCAAATGTTTCCATTGCACCAAATATTTCCACCTGTAAATTGACCACACCAGCAAAGAATCTTCTAAAGAATAACTCAATGCAATGCAAAGAACTTAGTGAAACGAAAACAGCTATTTATGTGTGTGGGTACTTGTGTATATTCAATGATCGTAATATGTAATATAATCAGAAACTGACCGCAACTTTCTACATCAAATTCGCAGCCTCGGAAATGTTTCCTTGTTCTTCCTTGATTTTTGCTAGTATCTTTATCAACCTTGTGCGCTCTATTTCAACATAAATCTACCACAACATGTCCATTAAGAACCAGAAGAAAAATCAAAAATAAACTTTCATAACAAGAAACAATGCATTACAATACATTCTTGTATCTAAAACGAAAATTTACCTTGCCTGCAGAGACACTATTAATTGTTTTTATTATCAGCTCAGATTTAGTTTCAATGTCTGGTATTTGATCTATGTACTGCATTGCTTGCTGGACCATCGCTGTAACAGCCTTTTTAAAAATCAAGTCAGCAACTATTTAGTGAGTGAGTAGTAGGATATGCACCCAAAAGAAAAAAATAATAACTGCAGAGGCATATATACACTAGTATCCAAATGAAACTCTGTTATCCCCTTTCTTCCTGTTTTCGCTCCTAGTATCCTTTTCTACAGAAATTTCCAAGTCCTTTGGTCCATGCATCTCTTTCTCCTTTGAAGTTTTCTCTCTCGTATATTCATCTCCTGCATTTCGTTGATCTGATTGCAATTCTTGTTTTTGGTCATAAGAAAAGAAGCCTCTGTTGCCTACAAACCAAAACAACTATTGTCATTGCAATCAGAAAACATGTAAATATTATAGGAAAGGGCCAAGAAGTATTAGTTCTGAAATTTCGAGAGGCATTATCTTCGGGCTTCAGCAGACACATTAATATTAAACGCATGGAACTAAGTTGATAGAACAACAAGTAAAAAAACCAATTTAGTGGATGCTAATAAATACATAAAACCTTAACCTAAGTTCATATCATAGGGCTTTTCGTATGTACAAGGATCCGATAAGTAACTAGAGATTAACATACTCTAGGCAAAACAAACTTTCAAACACATAATTTCTTTGCATATGCACAGACTGAATTTCTCTATTAAGACTAAGAGATGAATCACGTTTTTTTCCCCTTAAAATAAAGCAATTATAGTCCACATTATAATTACACAAGAATATAAAAAGGATCAAGAATAATGTTAAGTCTATAGTCTCCACTACATAAGTAACATATATATATATATATATATATATATATATATATATATATATATATATATATATATATATATATATATATATAGTCTATAGTTACCTGTTAATTTAAAATGTGCATCAGATGCATTCTGGTTTGGCCCTGGCTTGTAACCGAACACTAAATCAATCCATTTATAAACTCTTCAAGCGAGCCCTGTGATTATAATTTATTCAAAAACAATATCATCCTTTTATCTTCCCACTTCATTGCAAGATAAAACTCAATACGGGAAGTTTGTGTTATAGAGAATGGTTAAGGAAAAAAAATCAATTACAAATTAAAAAACTCAGAAAGCTGAGAGAAAAACCTTACAAAGCTCACTACATGTATCATATACATAGAGAGACAGAGAGTAATAGAGAGTTGGGATATTTATACATATAACATATATAACAGTATAAATGTAGCAACAAAATAATAATACACACAATTAAAGTAGTGCTCATTCATATCTAAATGGGGTAATACCTCCAAATCCAAACCCAAAATCCACTAAACAAGTCCCAAATTCAAAGTCCAAACCAAAGAAGCCCTGAAATTGAAAAGAGAGATTAATTAGCTGAAGTTTATGTAAAGGAATCGAATGGATTGAACTCAAAATGAAGAACCCCCAATTTGAAGAAGACAATGTCTCAAACAGAAACCCTAATTAAATGGAAGCCAAATACATACAAAGAGTTTACAAAGAGTTTGATTGAAGAAAAATAAAGAAGAATGAGAGAGTTAAGAGGGAGAACCGAGACAGTCGATAGTGAGAGTGAGAGTGTGAGTGTGAGGGTGAAATTTCAGCAGGGCCTTTTGCCACTTACAAAATTTCATCAATCTGTGCGCCATTCAATATAAGTACAAATATGAAAGAAGTAAGTGTGGGTGTTTAGATTTGAGAGAAGTAAGATGAGCGGCTATTGAAAAATAAGGGGGAAGTGGAAGGAGAATTGAAATGATTGGGAAGAGTGAAACGAAATTTTCATTAAGGGGGGAAAATGAATTATTGGTTGAGGGGCAAATAAGAGCTCATGAAATAAATTTTGGCATGATTAGAAATTTTGTAGGGAATAAAATTATTTAAAATATATTTAATATTTATAAAAGCTTAATTATTTGTTAATTTGGTAGATTCAAAATTTTAATAAAAATTATTTTTTGGGTTCCTCAAAAGTCAAACCAAGTTTTTTTAATATTAATTAGTTCTAAAAGCAAATAATTATTCAATTTTGAAGATTTATATAATAAAATCATATAAGAAAAACTTGAAAATTTCTAATTTTTTGTGCATATCACTAAAATCATTAGATATTAAAATCTGTATGGTTGGATCGTTGAAAAATATATTAAAAAAATAGATCATGTTCAATCGGTACGACCCTAGTTAGACGGAGTGGTACTTTTGGCGGATGTAACTAATGCTTTGTCACATATTGTTGTTTCTATTTTTTTAAAAATATTTCTCGACAATCGAACCATATGGATGTAAAGATACCGTTGTCTAACACCCGTTATGTTTTTTTTGAACATAAATATAAATTAACATAATAAATTTGAAAATATTAATGATATATTCAGTCACATTTCTCCACGAACCAAAGGTACGGATGTCAATATATATCTAATATATTGATATTCCCAAAATTTGAAAAAATAAAAAATTGATTTGGGTGGAGATCTTAGTAGATCACTTGTATATTGACTAGTACCCGTAACTAGTGCTTTATCACGGATTGTTGTTTCTATTTTTTTAAAAATATTTCTCGACAATCCAACCTGAAGGATGTCAAGATATATCTAATATAATGATATTCACAAATTTTCAAAAAATAAAAAATTAATTTGCTTTGTAAAATTTAATATTTAATAAACGAAGTGGTCTTGCTAAATGAAGTAGTTATTTGTCAAATACCGTTGTCTCGAGTGATACCAGACAACGATTTTGGACAAATAAACCGTTGTCTGATAACAGACAACGGTATTTTAACAAATACATTTGTAATGTGAATCTTCAGACAACGATATGTTATAAAGATACCGTTGTCTGACACCCGTTATGTTTTTTTTGAACATAAATATAAATTAACATAATAAATTTGAAATGTTTAATAATATATTCAGTCACATTTCTCGACGTTCCAAAGGTACGGAAGTCAAAATATATCTAATATATTGATATTCCAAAAATTTTCAAAAAATAAAAAATTGATTTGGTTAGAGATCTTAGTAGATCACTAGTATATTGACTAGTACCCGTAACTAGTGCTTTGTCACGGATTGTTGTTTCTATTTTTCTACAAATATTTCTCGACAATCCAACGTTACGGATGTTAAGATATATCTACTATAATGATATTCACAAATTTTAAAAAAAATAAAAAATTAATTTGGTTTGTAAAATTTAATATTTAACAAACAAAGTGGTCTTGCTAAACGAAGTACTTATTTGTCAAATACCGTTGTCTCGAGTGATACCAGACAACGATTTTGGACAAATAAACCGTTGTCTGATAACAGACAACGGTATTTTAACAAATACAGTTGTAATGTGAATCTTCACACAACGATATGTTATAAAGATACCGTTGTCTGACACCCGTTATGTTTTTTTGAACATAAATATAAATTAACATAATAAATTTGAAATTTTTTAATAATATATTCAGTCACATTTCTCGACGATCCAAAGGTACGGATGTCAAAATATATCTAATATATTGATATTCCAAAAATTTTCAAAAATAAAAAATTGATTTGGTTAGAGATCTTAGTAGATCACTAGTATATTGACTAGTACCCGTAACTAGTGCTTTGTCACGGATTGTTGTTTATATTTTTCTAAAAATATTTCTCGACAATCCAACTTTACGGATGTCAAGATATATCTACTATAATGATATTCACAAATTTTCAAAAAATAAAAAATTAATTTGGTTTGTAAAATTTATTATTTAATAAACGAAGTGGTCTTGCTAAATGAAGTGATTATTTGTGAAATATAGTTGTCTCGAGTGATACTAGACAACGGTTTTGGACAAATTATCCGTTGTCTGATAACAGACAACGGTATTTTAACAAATACAGTTGTAATGTGAAGCTTCAGACAACGATATGTTGTAAGATACCGTTGTCTGACAACGAAAATGTTTTTTTTTATCAAAGACAGACTCGCCGGAGTTCTTGAGGCTACCGGATTTTCTGCAGAAGCTGGCGGGATTTTGCAGTTTTCGGTGAGCAACAACAGCTCCAGTGAGCTTCCTTAGCGCACCAAATCGACAGTAACATGTTCCACATTCACTGGGCATCCTACAAAGTACTACAATCATAACAAACGAATCAAAAACAGCCATAAACGATCAAATCCGAGCAAAACCCGGTGAGCTAGACATGGATTCCGGCCAACTTCGATTCTAAACCAAACTCAACGTTTAATAACTCAAAACAAAGCTGAGAACATCAGTAAACTAACCCCCATAACCATGTATACGAAAAATCAATGAACAATCAAATTAAACTTCGAGTTAATATCCGAAAATTATGAAATTATGAACCAAGCATATTCGAATATACACACACACATAAACATGTAGTACAGATCATGAGATTCAATTTGATTACTCATATGAAGGATTTGAATTTCAGAATCACCTTCAAAAGGCTATTTGATCTTCAAGAACTTCAAGAACTATTTTCAGAGAATATCCAGAAAAAAAGTAATCAGAAAATCTGATTTTCTGATTTTTTTTAATAAATAAAAAAATTCTGCTACTATTTATATACAACAGTTTAAAATTGAAAAAACTTGTCTGAAAGTGTTTAAGGCAACGGTTTAATATACACATGTATATATATTATTTTTTAATTTAACGGCTAATATCTAATCTCATTTCAATCAAGGGCTCTTATTTCGCCACCTCAACAATCCAGGTGAAAGATTTTCCACCAATCATGTGCTGTCACATGTGACAACGGTTTATTTATAAAATGCTTGTATAAATAAGTTTATGACAACAGTTTAAATTTTTAAATGCTTGTCTGAAAGTGTTGAAGACAACGATTTAATGTACAAAACCATTTTGTGTTGCATGCAATTCAGGCAACAGTATTCACAAACCATTATCTAATTACATTTTATGCAACGTCTTATCAAAACCCTTGTCTGATTTTAACAACGCTTTTTGAAAGCATTGTCTGAAGATACTTCAGACAATGCTTTCAAAAAACGTGGTTAAAATCAGACAATAGTATTTAGTCACCATTGTGTGACTACTTTTGAAGCAATATCTGATAAAAACACTTGTCTAAGTTTTACAACGCTTTTTCGTACCATTGTAAGACAACCTGTTAGACAACACTACTTTCCAAAACCGTTGTAAAACTGTTGTCGATTTTGATCATCCAGACAACACTTTTTAAAACTGTTGTTAAGTTCATGATCAGACAATACACTGAAAAGCTTGAAAAAATAACCGTTGTGTGAAAATTTCAGCCAACGCTTTTTCGTCGAAGTGTTGTCTGATGAGTGTCGTCTGATTCAAAAAATCTTGTAGTGTAAGCAGATGACTAACCAGCAGAAACACACATTTCATGTTTCTAATTATAATCACACATTATTTCTTTTATTATATCTCTAATTTAAATTTTTGAGAAATTATTTTAAACTTTTTATTAATCATTCAAAATAAATGTTTTTAAACACAACTCAAATAGATTCTAGTTTTATTTATTCTAACTCGTTATATTTATTTAATCTACAAAATTATAATATTTTTAGTTATTTTTTAGCTAAACAAAAGGATAATGTTAAATAAAATTGACCACATGCTTAAGTTCTAAGTGAATACCATTTTCAAAATCGTAAACATTGAATAGACTTTGAGTTTAAATTTAATGTATTTTATAAACTGATTCATTTTAAAGTTTAAATTTATTATATTTCATAAATATTGAATACAATGTAATTTGATTAGGTGTATTTATTTTCAAATTCTTATTTATAATTTATCAATACTTAATTGGACAAACCGAGGGATTATTTTGACAAGTATTATACCATATTTTTGACATGTCTAATAATCTTCCAAATTTCTAATATTATTAATTATTAATTTAGATTCATAAATAATGCTTAATTACTAAGTTTTATCCTCTATTTGAAACGAGGAAAGAATCACTAGTACAAAAAGGACCTATAGCGTCGGTCATATAGATCTAAGGAGTCGGTTATTTGGCGTAGTATATGTAGGGGACGCTATAGGTATAGGCCTATAGCGTCGGTTAAAATATCGATGCTTAAAATCTGCTATGGCGTCGGTCAATTAAATGACCGACGCTAAAAGTTTACTATAAGCATTGGTCCTTCAAAGGACCGACGCTAAAAGTCAGCTTTAGGCCTTGGTCCTTTAAATCACCGACGCTAAAAGTCTACAATAGTCGTCGGTCCTTTAAATGACCGACGCTATAAGTCAGCTTTAGGCGTCGGTCCTTTAAGTCCTTTAAATGACCGACGCTATAAGTCAGCTTTAGGCGTCGGTCCTTTAAATGATCGACGCTAAAAGTCTACTTTAGGCATCGGCCTTTTAAAAAATGGACACATAAAGTCAATTTTTTAAAATAATAATAATAATGTCAAAATACAGTACTTTACAGTGCTTTCACTACTACAAATATAGGCAAATGAACCACTAATAAGAGACCACCTTATTCAAATAATTGATTACTTAAAAAAAACCACACTTTTTCAAAAAATGGTCTCTTATAATATAAGTAAAGAGACCATCTTATTTAAATAAGTGGTTCTTTAATAAAAGAAACCATACTTTTTCAAAAAATGGTCTCTTATAATATAAGTGAAGAGACCATCTTATTTAAAAAGTGGTTTCTTATCATTTTTTAATATTATTTATTTCCCATCCGACCTCTATTCTCTCTTCTCTTATACTAAAAATCCTAATTCTACCTAACCACCACCCCGTACACACCCCCACCCTTTTTTTCCTTCTCTCTCGCCTGCCACATTTCCCCCCTCCCCTGTTCTTCAACCCTCTAAATAACCAAACCCCTAAATCAAGTTGTTATTGGTCACCAAATTAGGAGTTCTAATAGGCGAATCGATCCTCTCTTTGTGCTCTATTCAACCGTACCAACAAGCCTCGATTTTAGGTAATTTGATTTTCGGCTTAAATTCAAATTGAATTTTGGTTGATTATTAATTGTTGTTGATAGTATATATATTATAGATCGTTTAATTTTGAGGCGATATATGTTAAATTTGTAAATTTTTGAATTGGTTTTGATTTCACCGGAAAGCTTTTTGTTCACCGGAAATTTTGTTGTAGTTATTGTTTCTAATATATGTAGGTTTAATTGTTCATTTTTGATACTTGAGTCTTGAATATGAATGATTTAGGTTTGGTGATTGATTTTAACCTTCGCGATTGTAAATAAATTATATCTATTCTGTATATGTTTGTATTGGATGTTTTTTTTGGTTAACTTATTGGATGTTTGCTTTTGATAGAGATTAGTTGTTATAATTCTGTGATTTTTGGTGGCAAAATTGTGTCTATTCTTGTGTACATGATGAATTTATGTTTGGTGTTGCATAATAATCGTCAGTAGTGATATATAGAAACACGATTGTATATATGAATTGTTCCTATTCTTTGATTTCATGGATGGATAGATCAGATTCTCTACATATTCGACTCGGCCGTTTCGGTTTAGTGAGGATTATTTGCTAGAATTTTGCGATTTTTAGTAGTGAATTTTGTCTTACTAATTTCAACATTTGCACGGTGATCAAATTGTTCAAGTCTTGTAATCTTATTGACAATTTACTGTCACTTGAAGGTTGTTACCCTTTTTGCTTGAATTATTTGTTTTTCCTTACTTTTTGTGGAATCGTTTGACGTTTTGTATCAGGTGATTAATCTATTTATAGGCTTGTTTGGAAAATTGAGTTCTGATTTAGCATACGGTTCTATTGTCGTGGCTTGAATGTTGCAGGTTTATCTTTCACTATGTTGTGCTCTGATTGCATCAGCAGCTGGGGCTTATTTTCATGTCCTTTGGAATATTGGAGGTCTTCTCACGACAATTGGATGCATGGCCACCATGGCTTGGCTCCTTGCAACACCTCCCCATAAAGAGGTAAGTATTTGTTTAGCATTTGTGTTTCTGAGATTTTCTTTAACTTGACAGTTAGACGAGTTGTTGGGTGTTTGACTCTTTGGTGTTGATGATGTGCAGCAAAAGAGGGTTTCACTTCTGATGGCAGCTGGACTACTTGAAGGAGCCTCTATTGGTCCTCTGATTGAACTGGCCATTGATTTTGATCCCAGGTAAGATGTTACGAGAGTTGTTGTCTTCCTACTTAGGTTGTGAATTTTCCTGATCACTTACTCTGCTTACTTTATGATGTTTTATTGCTCACTTTGATAAAATTTTCCTTTCATATTGCAGTATTCTTGTTGGTGCATTTGTGGGAACTGCTGTGGCATTCGCCTGTTTCTCGGCAGCTGCCATGTTAGCGAGGCGTCGAGAATACCTCTACCTAGGTGGCCTGCTCTCTTCTGGTGTGTCCATCCTTTTCTGGTTGCATTTTGCATCGTCCATTTTTCTATTACACCAGCTTCCAATTAATAAAGTTTTTCATTTATTATCTAAAGTTGCTGAAACTCGTTGCTTTTCATCTATAATAGGTCGTTGTGGCAGAGCAGGCAGGAGGGGAGAAGCCATTACTCTGTACACCGAGGCAGATGTTCCATTTCTGCGTAACATAGCAAATGTGATAACAGCTTCTGGAGGCGAAGTTCCAGCTTGGATCCTGGCATTGCCTAAACGTAAGTGGAAGAAGTACAGACCGGGGAGAGAACATATATCAGTAAAACCACAAGATCCCTTATTCAATTCATAAATTATGTGTTTCCTTTTGTTATAGGATATGATTGATTATTCTAATTTTAATGACAAGTTCCATGGCATCCCATCTTTTACACAAATTTATGTACAATTTCTTAGCCATCAGACCCCTTATTTAATACTCCCTTTATACAATTTATATATTTAGATATTATTGCTTGTTATGCTGTATTGATTGTTTGATTGATGTTATAATTTCATAACATTCTGTAAATATTATTCCATAATATTCTGTAAATATAATAATATTATTATAATAATTAATAATAATAATCTCAATGACAATTAATAATATAAAAAAAAATTATATATTCAGAGCAAAGAGACCACCTTTTAGAGACAAGTGTTTTTTTAGTGAAATCAAACACACCACTTATTGGCCTATGTGGTTTCTTTACTAGAACTAGAGAGACCATCTTATTTAAATAAGTGGTTTCTTTTCCTTCTACCTAAGGGATCACTTTTCCTAAATAGCTGGTCTCTTATTTCTATTTAATAAACCCCCTCAAAGAAGAGGTCTCTTATCCTAAGAGACCACTGACCTAGAGACCCCCTCTTGAGGTGGTCTCCAAGATGGTTTTTAGGTGGTCTCTTTAGGCTTTTTTGTAGTAGTGTTTCAATATCTTTACTTAGGAGCTTTCAATAACTTAATAACTTAACACAGTACAAGCTTTCAATCAGGTTTGAAATCTGAAAATGATTTGCCAACTTTCTATTACAAACCACACATTTGTGATTATGGACTCACTACTACAAATTTAAACTTGGGATGCACACCTTACACAGCGTTTTTTTGTATGTGCTGTGCAAGATAATACTTACACAGCGTTTTTTAAAAAAGCACTGTGCAAGTAATTGTAAACAAAACCGAAAATAAATGTAAAATCCCAATAAATACTTACACAGCGTGTGTTTTACAAACGCTGTAGTTGTTACAACTTAGACAGCGTTTTAACAAGTGCCATACAACATAGTGTATTTTAAGTATTTTTTTTAAAAATTTTTTTGACAGATACAGCGGTTGAGAAAACGCTGTGCAAGGTAATGTTTTTTAAGTAATTTTAGTTTATTTTATATTGTTAGTAAACACTCTATCTATTACCCTAAAAACATTTCTTTCTCCTTCGTTGTAAATTAACACAACAGCTATATAGTTTCAAAAAAAAATTGAACACAGCCCTCTTATTCATCGACTAAATTGATTCATCGATCGACAAAATTGATTCATGGACTAAATCTTCTGGGCAAATTTCTTCTCCTTGGAGGTGTCGCACGGGATCTTCTTCGGTGTCTTCTTCTCTGAGGTGTCGGGGTCTTTTCTGGGTCTTCTCAGTTTTTTCGGCTCTAATATCTATTTGTGAGTATCTCAATCATGGATTTTCAGTTTTAGGATGTTTAATTTGTTGGGTTTTAAATTTTAGGGTTTATAATGGTGTTCTTAATTTTGGGATTTGGTACTTAATTTTGGGGTTTGAATTCTTTGAGGACCATTTTTTTTACTTGCTCTGTTTTCAATTGGATTGAAATTGATGTACTATATGAACTTATCATATTTGGTACTTGTTATATTTTGACTTGTTTATTCTAAATTTCTGATTTGTTGGGAATATTTCAGGTTATGTTGGGAATATTTCTGATTTAACAAGACTTCAGCTACTCAAGACTGCACACCTCATCATTTGGGTTTGGAATTTTACTCTTGTTGAGGTATAAAAATCACAGCTTGTGTTAACGTTTTGATTTTCATATGTGGGCTGCTTTTTGTTTTGGGTTTTGATGAGTTTTGTTATGAATTTGAGGTGTGTGTGGTGAATTCTTGAAGGTTTTGGTTGATTAGAGTTCTGCAATTGTTTTCGGGTTCGAAAATGTTAGTAGTATATGTTTACAGGGTACTAATATATGTTTACAGGGTTCGAAAATGTTAGTAGTATATGTTTACAGTATATGAACTCAGATAGGTAACAGTCACTCTCAAGCTGTGTCTAGAAAAAAAATTGAAGCAGCAAATTAAATTAAAGAAAACCAACAATGCTGACTTCTATCTAGCAGCAGCAACCCCAGCAACTAATCCAGCACCTCTGTAGGGCTCCCAAAATGCAGAACTCGTCAAAGTTCCTGGTCATAGCACAATAAGAGTCTGTCCATTTACGAGTATTAGGCCAACCATGGGGCCTTATGCATGCCTAAAAACATAAATACCTCAAAAGAAATAACACACTAGCAATTTTGATAGTTGCCAAAAACCCTCCGGCCTCATGTAATTTCTGTAGAACAAATTTACATTTATCAACTCTTAGAACACCTTCCAGTTTGTCTGATGGTAGGTGTGCAAGTTCTAAAAAAATATTGCTGGTTTACGACAAGCCCCCAATTTCAGAAATCATACACTTTCAATGCTGCATCTAAGATGAAAACGGCTAAGCTCTGTTGTTGCCCAGATTTGTGGACTACTGAGTATTCTGGTTCAATATACATGCCTACGTTAGACAGCTCCCTCTTTCACCTTAGCACTCTCGCTGCTTTTAAACCCTTTCCCTATAAAGAATTCTCTTGTCTTAAAATATTATAAAGTTTGGTAAATGCCTTAGGTTAAATATATCAATTCTTGTATTGTTTTCCTTATTTGTGGAAGATTTTTCCAGTAACTTGTACCTTCGAGTTGTATCTGATATGACCTAAAAAGCTTGTTTTACAGCATGCATTAACTGTTAATGAAGCTGTATCACTTTATTGAAGATCGTGTGTAAAAACTAAATCATCCATTATTTCTTTGTTGAAAACCTTACAGGCTACTTTGTTGATTTCTGTTTATAGATAGATCTATAGTTGATCGCAATATGTATTTTAAAATTGATCGCAACCCATGTAAATTTTTTGATTAAATTAATATGATAAAAATTCTAGAAACCCACGGTACTTTACATTTAAATGCACCAAATTTCAAAAAGAACAAAACTTAAATTCTTTTCTTATTTTTCTGTTCTAATTGTGTTCACCAAAAACCCTAGCTCAAATTCTCAACCATAGTGTGACATTTATTCTGAATTTCTGATTTGTTGAGAATATTTCAGATTATATTCTGGGTGGGTAATTCTTTTTAAGGAATTTAAGCCAAGTCAGGCTCATGTAAACAGGGGTAGAAGTTGAAGATTCGGGGTTCATACGGGTTGATCTTGCGAAGGTTGGGTACAAAGATGATTCATTCATAATGGCAACACAAGCCCAACAAGTGTTTTATGTTACTGATCCAATTGATAAGAAATGGTCCATTGTTGTCTTGTCAAACAAGCTTAATAACAGCTATCAAGTTAGTGATGGTGTAGACGAAGAAGTTGACAATATAGATGATCCTTTTGTTCGAGAGAATATTTCCACGAACATGGAGGACGGTGATGATTTTGAATATTTTTATTATAGAAATGATCATGACGAGGGTGAATATGTGAATCCAGAATTTTATAATGTGCACGGGCACGAAAGATCAAAGCCTAATAAAAAACGAAAAGGAAAAAAAATTCAAGAAATGTATGTATTACATCACATTCTAAAAAATATATGCATGCTTCCTTAAATCTTGTATTAACTGTATGTGCTTTATAAACTTGTGATCTTGTACTAAATGCCTTGTTTTTTGTTTAGGAATATGACTTGTGGATCTGGAGGTACCGATGGCACTAATGACACTACTGTCACTGAAAGAAGTTCGAGGCGAGGTATAGTAAATATGCTAAAGGTGAAAAGAGCTAGAAGTAAAGGTGTAAGGCAAAAGGTAAATAATTGGTAGAGTCAATGACCTTAGCACATTTCATTGGAGCTTATGCAAGAAGGAACATCCCAATAATATGTGATGATTGGCGGAAAAAAGAATGGCTGACTGTGAAACAAACTTTGTGGGATGAAATTAAGGTTCATTTTTATCTGTATACAAAAATCTGCCTTGCTATTTCTTTAATAATTTGGCATTCTATCCACATTTTATGCATTTGGCTTCCTGAACTATATTTGATTGATGGTAAATCAAATGTGCAGGAAACTTTCCAAGGAGTTGAAGATGAACATAGGAAAAAGATCATTTCTCGTGCCGGTACCCATCATCGGAATTTTAGATCTCGATTGAGGAGTCGTGCCAGAGATAGTAATGGTAATTACTCTGCGGTGCCTCCCAATTTATATGCACACTTATCTAGTGTGGGACCTTATTGGAATCAGTTTGTGGAAAACTCTCTGAAAGAAGATTTCGTGGTATACTTAATCTTTATTTTTTAGTGATTATTTATTTAAAAGGTGAAATATTTTATTACCTGTTATATTCCACTCACAAAATAAAAATATAGGAAAAAAGTGAACAGAATAAAGAACAAGCAAAAGCAATGGAGGCGCGATACAAGAAGGCATGTGTTGGATATGCACGCATTAGAGAGATAATTGTAAGTTTAATTTATATCTAATTTAGTTAGATTTCTTGTTGTCGAATGTAGTTGACTGATGAATGCTTCTTATTTCTGATGAATGTAATTGATTGGTATGAGATGGGATACTATTCAATGCAGGCAGTATAAAGTTAAGGTTTTACCAGTTGTTATATTAGTTTATTTCTTAAATATGATATTATTGTTGGGTATAGATGACGAAAAAAATTGAGGCTGGTGAAGAGAACCCTGTTGTGAGTAGAGTAGATGCATGGGAGTATGCTAGGCGTAATGCAGATGGTGTATGCAATGACCCTGCTACATTGCAAATTCTTGAGGACGCGGTACTATATTTGTTTTTTCATTTTACTAATTTTTCAATGATTTTTACTAGACTTCATCACGTTACAATGTTGCGTGTTTTTATTTGTTATTAGATTACCATATCACAGAATTTGCCGGAGCATGAGCTAACTCATATTAGTATGGATGACTTGCTTGCTCGCTTAATACCTTTGGAGTATTCGGGGCGAGTCAGAGGGGTTGGCTGGGGTGTCACTAAGACATCGTTGCAAACAGGATCAACTATGAGCAAGTTAGCTAGATTGGAAAAAAATGTTTCTTACTTAATAAATGAAATTAAGGAGTTGAAAAGCAAGGGCCACAATCCTGGTGTGCAATCTGGAGGTTCAAGTCAGATGGATAACTTTGACATGGATAATGAAGTTCTTGATGAACAAAATGATCATGATCAAGTTTTAGGTGAAGACCTTCCTCAGGTACACGTAAATGTCCTAAAGATTGTTGAACAGGTTTAGGCATATTTATGAGCATATCTATGTTGTTTTTTTTTTCTTTTGCTAAATGCATATCCATGTTAGTAAATACTTCATTTCTTGAAACTAATAAAAAATAAAACTTCACAGGTACACAATAATAACTCATATTGTACAACCTGCTTAGTTTATATAACCTGTATTTTTCTGATACAGTTAGTGACCCTAATATTGCTGTAAAATGAAGAGCAAAATCTGTAAAAACAAATACAAAATGTACTCACAGTAACACATCACACATGCATGACTACTTGTAAACGTGCATGGACATAGTGCTGTTTCGAGTTTTTTTTGAATGCACTGATATAAAACTTTAAAATTCCATAAAACCGAGCCCATAATACAGACGCACACAAACATGTACTCTCTCCCTCTCTTCATCTCACGTGTAAATTTGTTCTCTATACTACAAAAGCTAATTTGAATAATTTATTATACAACCATAAACAGTTTAATACATTATAATTATATAAGTACTTGGTCAAATAAGGCTGTTTAAGAGTTTTATTTGAAAAAATAATCAAATGATAGAAAATATCTAGAGTTTTAAGTCTTCCTCCGATCCTTGTACCTCACAGAGGCAAGGTTCACCTATACTGAACCGAAAGGAGTACTTTCTATAGAATGTAAATTCATCAGAAGTTGTTAGTAACCTATTGCTCCACCAACAAGTTGTTTGTCGGTTATAATTCTTTTAAATATTTTCAAAATTATAGGGGAAAAATGCTTGTTACTTGTATTTGGATCCCGGACGTAGATATGTTGGGAAAGGTATTTTGCACAACGACCTTACTGATAAAATACTTCATGGTGTTCCACTCGAAGAAGGATTTGTACGGGTGCAGTTTGAGATGGCAGAAAAGTCAGAATACAATGCCCCACTGCCTAGACCTTGTGATGAGGCCAAACTTGTAGGGCAAGCTCCTGGATTTTTTCTTGCGTGGCCACGCAAATTGGTCTCCGCAAAAACTGAGGTCTGATAAATAATCTAAGTTGTTTTTTATATGTTTAAAATGTAAATCAAGCATATTATGTATAAAAATCTGCAAAACAGAAATTTCAATGATACCACTTGTCTAATAGTTTATTTGTTTTTCTATTTTCCTAGACACCTCCAAAAATTGTGAAAAAGAAAACAAATAAGCATGATATTGTAATGGGCCATAAGAAGCTTCCGGATAAAGAAAAAGAGAAAACAGTAGAGTCAGTTGTTGATGTGTCTTCTAGACAACTAGGTTATCCAATCCTTGGAGATGTTTGTCATGATGGGGTTTTGGAATTTGTTCGCCTTGCTGTCATGTTCGACCGTGTTACTGATATAGAGGTTGATATGGGTGAAATTTATTGGAATATCGGCCCATGGCATGAACATATTAATAAGGAGAATATTTTGGAGGTATTAGATGCCCAATGGTTAAAGTGCATCCAGCCTTGTCTTCTACATTAGGTAATTAAAGTACTTTACAAATTTCAATACTTCGTAACCAAGTTCTAATTATTCTTTTTCATAATTGTAGGTATTTGTGTGAGGTTTTCTTATCCAAAAATCCAGACCTGGCAGCCAAGTTTTCTTTTGTATCACCTCATCTTGTATCACCCTTGGTAGAGAGTTCAGATACAAACTTGGCGAAGTATTTGTTGGAACATACAGACAAGGACCACCTAGTTTTGGTTCCGTATAATGTTTCGTAAGTTAGAGCTTGTATGCACGTATAGTTTTTATTAACTTGTTTGTAATTGCTTCTAAATACAACAAAAAATACAGGAAACATTGGATCTTATTTGCCATCAATACAAAAAAAGAGATAATCTACTTTATGGATCCAGCTTGCCTGACCAATGCTATACATTTCAAGAAAGTGAAAGGGCTTGTGGAAATGTTAGTGAATTTTTACAGTGTTCTGCATAACCTTAAAATATAAGATACATGTGGACTAGTGATGCGTTACTGACATGTGGGATATATTTTTTGTTTACAGGGCTCTGAGGACTTTTCGGACTCACAATAAGAAGAGCTACACCATGACGATGTTTCAGAGTTTCAGATGGATGAATATACAGGTGATCAAATATATGTGTGATATAGATTAATTGAAAAAGAAAGTTGGATACTTTTCTCACATCACCACAACGATTTCCTATTACCCAGTGTTTACTCTTCCATTTTATTGCTTTTCCTTTCTTGCTGAATTCTCCTTTTAAATTTAATTTTTCGGAAACTAGAATCACCTTAAGAATCATAATTATGGTTTCGTTACTACATGAACGTGGTGCTAATTTTTATTTTTCATTTCTAAATTTGTGACGATATAATTTATCACTGGGAATTACTGATGGATTGGTCAGAAGAAGATTCTAATTTCCTATTACCCAGTGTTTACTCTTCCATTTTTCTCCTCTGAATTCTTTAATTTGTAGCAACGGAATTTGAAATGGGTTAACGAACTGAGAATTGGAGTTTTGATGCGTTTAGTAGCAGATAGAAATCATGGATTCTGATGGCGGTTAAATTTATGACTTGTTTTTTAGGATCTGTAATCGAGATTGTTTCAAGGATTTATGGAGGTACAGTTTGTAGGTTTTGTTTTATGGTTTCAAAGGGTTATGGGGTCTCTAGTCTTCTTCTAGTATAACAGTAATGGTACTGTTTATGAATGATTTGGTGATGGTTAGCTATTGACTGTAAATCAGGATAAATATTGCATCGAATGAACAAGAGGATAGATATGTATACCTACAAAAAGCTGTTCAAATATGTACAGTCCAAAATACCCTCACTTCTGTTAACGACTTCTAGACAGTTGAGGCATCACATTGTTCTTTATTGTGAAAACTATAAGGACCTGCTACTCTAAAATTAACATTTGCGTATTGTATTTGTAATGCATTTGTCCTTCCCTGGGCTGATTTTATTTCTGTAATAATGGTCCAGTTTTATTATATGTACATTTACTTGTGATTTGATTGTAGACATAATTTTGTTAATATTGGACAACTAAAATTTGTGATTATGGACTGTGATGACCATTCATAAATAACTCGACTCTACTAAACTGTGACTTGCAAATTTAGTTATTTCAACTATCATATTATAGATGCATTTCCTTGTACTTCCTTGACCATACCATGTGCAAGTAAACTTCTGTAATATGACCACATAATTGATTGTTCTAGATACTTGATGTGATGATTTAGAACACATTTCTATTGGATCTTCCGGGCATGAAGTTGCTTTCCAAAGACTGCTTCAAATTCATTGTCAGAGCATAGTTATTAACCTACAACCAGCAAAACAATGATTTAAGAACGGTTTAATAATAATAAATAAGAAAACATATCAGACAAAAGTCAGTGTTAAGCCGTTGCTAGTGTCGAATACTGGAACCCAATTTACAATGATACAATTTTGTCAAATATTGTAAAGCGGCAAAGAATATTTGTCTAGCCATATCAATATTTCATTAAGTAATATTTATATGCTAAAACAACTGAATAAATTTAACATTACATTATTAAATTATTGGTCACCCCACATCTTTAGCAGTGTTGAGTAGGGCTGAGCATTCGGTTGGTTCGGTCCAGAATCGAACCGAAAGAACCGAAAACCGAAATTTCATTTTTTTAAGAACCGAACCGAACCAAATATACCTTAGGAACCGAACCAGACCCGAACCGAAATAATTCGGTCGGTTTGGTCCGAACCATAGAACCGAAATTTTTGAACTTTGGAATTTAACAGCAAGTCAGCAAAACAAGCAGAATTTTAAAAGGTTAAAGTACTTTCAACCAAAACCAAGCAATAAAAACCACCAGAAAGTCTAGAATCTGAAATTCATTACAAGTTATTACAGTGCTATTTCAAAAGCTGAACTTAACATGAAATTAAACATATGTAATATTGTTGTTGTCCTGCACTCCTGCCGATGCTCTCCTGCAGCCCGTGGTACATAATTCATTTACAAAAAAACTTGCTTCATGCTCCAAGTCGTAGTGATGCGGACTATATTATGTGATTGACATCAATACATCATCTCATCAACTGGAATTCAGGAATCTGGATAACAAGTACAAGTCAACAACAGAGGAATCATTAAACAAATGGTTAAACAACAAAGGACTATATTATCTGGAATTATGAACTTTGGATTCATAAAAAAATGTAGGAACCATTTTTCAAGGGCTGCCCAAAAAAAAATATACACCAAAATGCAAAAGACTAGAGTCGTTAAATTTCTACCCTAAATTATAAGCATTATAATGATTTTACAATCAAAGATACTAGCTACTGGGGAACTTGACCTCGATATGCAGTCTGTGAGAAACAATAGTTTTGATGAACTAACATGGCAGTGATTTACATTCTGTCTAACTAAACAGAGATAACTCAGTGACACCAAAGAAATCAAAACTGGGAACTGTGTTTGCTGCATACAGAATACAGAGGCATACATATAATGCAACTGTGTTGTTTTCTGATAACAAAACCAGTACAACAGAGGCATGACAGGATAACAGAGGCATGAAATAATCAGCAGACTGCAATATAGAATAAAGGACAGTTTCATATAAAAGTGGGGCAGTGTTTATTACCAATCGATGTCCAAGTCTATGGCCTCATTTTGAACATTCCCATTGACGACAAGAGCAGAAAATGCTGCAAAACGAATAAAAAAGACACATTAACTCAGTTAAATCACGGTAATGGACTAATGCTTAATGACTCTTGAAATGCAAAACAAAAAAGTAAAATACCTTCTTCAAATTTTTCAAGATCATCAAAATCTTCTTCAATTGTTTTTGGACGTTTGGCCGAGCGCAACCAATCTTGAGCACAAAGTAAACCTTCCACAACTTTAGGTGACAAAAAACTTCTATACGGATCAAGGACTCTTCCACCGGTACTAAAAGCGGACTCCGATGCTATGGTGGAAATAGGGATCGCTAGTACATCCCGTGCAAGTTGTGAGAGATTGGAAATCTACTTGAATTAACTTTCCACCATTTTAAAATATCAAAATCTTTACTTTTTGTTTCAAAGACACTCTCTTTAAGATAAAAATCCAATTCACACTTGGATTCCACTTCTCCACTCTCCATTTTTTGTCTCATGAATCTTTCCCCCAAGGCCGATTGTGTTCTTGAAGATGTAAGCGAAGATTTGCTTGAAGTTGAGGATTGATTTTGTTGATTTATTTGAGTTTGAGTAGCATTGGGTTGAGAAATCTTCTTATACTCTTCAAACAACTCTTTTATGACTACTTTTGTATCGTTTGCCAACTTCCAACCAACTTCATCCCCATATTCTTCAACAAGTGCAAACTCAATAAACTCTAATTTGTATCTAGGATCAACAACGACCCCAACATAGATGAGTTTGTTCATTTTGTTTACATCACCCCAATACTTATCATATTTCTCTTTCATTTTGTCACCCATTAAACTCACCTCAACATCATCACTCTTAATCCACTCTTTCAATAAGTAGTTAACCGTGCTAATCTCATGATAAAATACATTAGATGTGACATACAAAGAACCCTAAATTCTCAAGGTTAGTTCATAAAAATGAACTAACATGTCAACCATCCTTCTAACCATACCGCAATCATAAGATGTAGGCACCCCATCGTTCTCATTTAGCTCAAGTACCACTACACCATAAATTGGCTATTGCAACCATATTTCTAAAAGTTTGTTAAAAAACGTTGCTATTGAGAAACCAAATCACATCAATTGCAATGCCTTTGAAAAGCGTTGCAATTGCACTGAAAAAATTTAAGACAGTTAAAAACATTCATTCTATTTCAACAATTTTCTTAAATCGTTGCAGTATATTTAATTTTTGGGCCCAAAAAATTGGCGGGTTTCTAAAATGTGTTGAAAATGTTGAGCGGGATCTTTACATTCTTTTGCCAGCTTACCAAAAATAACAAAAGAAAAACGAAAAAAGAAACAAAATTTTCTCCCTACCAATATTCAATCACTCTTACTGGCCACTACAAATATTCATATCATCTTCATCGCTCCCTACCATCTTCAATCCATGGTGTTTATAACCCACCTTACGATTTTCTCCATCGCTGTTCTCTTCTCTACGATTTTCAGTAGCTGGGTTTGTCTCTTCGCTGGGTTTCGAATTGGCAATCGGTTTGTTTATCTCTTCCTCTAAACACGTATAAATAAACACGAGTAACTTGGGTTTCGGTTTGTTCTCTATCACTCTACAATCGATTTGTTTTATTACTCTGTTCTTCTCAATTTTAGGGTTCTATTTTGAAGTTTTGGGGGTTTTATAACTTGTTAGTTTTTGATTTATCATTCACTTTTTCGATTACTATGGACTAGAACTAGATTTCAGATTTTTACATTGACCCTTCTGTTGGAGTACATCACTCAGCTGATGGTCCTTGTATTGGCACTGTTTTAGAGAAGCACCGCCAATCTTATGGCAAGCCTGTCATCGAGAAGATCGGTAAGGGAGACTATATACAGGAAGTGAAAATGGTTCAGGTTTGCTTGATGTAGTTAGGGCTAAGACTTTTTATGCTGGAAAAGCAAATGCTAATGTTGAAGGTTTGCTTTTAGATGAATTTTGCATCTATCAATTATGGTTTATTTGCTTACTTATTGCTCCATAATTTGGTTGTTCTGCTAATGTGGCCTTAGTTATATACAATTTATAAACATGAAGAAGGTTTGTTCCCCCCAAACTTTTTCCCCAAATTGAGTTTCAAATCAAGTTTCATTTATATTTCAAGATTGTATTGTTTTGTATTTCTATTTTGTTAGTTATGGTTTAATTTAAGTTTTTTGAGTTACAAATTAATGTTTGTATACGTATGTTTGAATTTGGGGTTTTCTTTGAGCGTACTAAATTTTTATATGCAGCTTTCTTGGTGTCTTATTTTTCATTTTGGTCTTTTTACAAGAGCTGTTATTCAATTATCTGTTTGTAAAAAGTTTAATTTGGAAATCGATATAATGTTCCACTTCAGCTGGTTTAGTTAACAAATACTCTGTTTTAATTGTATAAGTTTCCGTTTGGTGGCTTTGGCATTTAGTGTCCAGTGGTATTATTCTATAAGAATGTTGGTATTGTCATTGATAAACTAATATAAAAGAGTGCTTGAACAATAATGTACCTATTATGCTGTGTGATTCCATGAAGCTGTTGTTTGTCTTGATCAGTAAAGATTAAGAAACAGATTTGTTTAAGGTAAGGCATGCTGTTATTATTATCTTGTTCTTGGTTGCTTTGTGCTTTACCAATATTATCTTGTTCTTGTTCAAAAGCTACATTTCCTTGTTAATTGCTTAACCTTGAAACTGGAATCAGACTACCAATCTTTATTGTTTCCATCTGTATACGCAAACTAAAATATAGACTATCAGCCATGATTGTTTTTTTCGACTTACCATAATTCCCTTGGTGGCAACTGCTGAAGAAACTTAAATGAGCTACTTCTCTATGTCTCTTACTCTGCATTTTGATTCTTCCACATAAAACTTAGTTATCATCTGAGTTGGCGAGCAACTTTATATCAACTACCACCTTTCATCAGAAAGTTATTTAGATTCCTCCAGCATTTTATCAAAAGAATAGATGTGGAAATTTTGTATTGCTCATTATGTGGTAAAAAATTTTAACGTGCTTGCTCTGCTTGTTATCATGTATGCAGTTCCATGGGGCAAATGTGTTTTTTAATATCTAAAACATACCAATATCCAATGTACAGATTTTTGATTTTTGCTACTAGGATTCTTTGGTTCTGCGGCCACAAGATAAATATTGTTGTCATACTTTCGACACTAACCTTCTTTCTGAATTGCAGAATAAAGAAGTCATCAGTTTCATCATTTGAGTCAACTGCTGTAGAATTTGAGTCAACTCACATTTTTCTCTTATTTTTATCAGCCTGCAGAAGATCTTCAAAGCGGTTTTACCTCAGACGTAAAGTATAAGAAAATCTATGAGGACGATATAAATCCTTTTGCAGCATTATCGAAAAAGGTACTTTGGAGTAAAGCCTTTTTCTCAGTACCATTTATGAGTGATGCTTAATACCAGCAACTTTTCTCTTTTTTTTTTCAGAAGGGAAGGAGACGTGCTTCTTGATCAGCGAGGCCAAATGGTGGAAGGACACTTTCTGTAGCATGCAGGTAATATTAGTGCCATATTTTTAACTTCACGATTAATTCTTTATGTTCACAGCTATGAGTTGTTTTTGGCTTTATATATCAATTTCATTACTAATCATAATGTTGCTGGTACACATAAGATCAGGTGAAATTTGCATGTGGTTTGCTTCTTATCCTGACAATGCAGCACTGTGAAATCGGGAGTTACTGCAGGAAATATTTCTGGAAGTTCTGGAATTCGATGGACACTAGTGGATTTTCTCTAGGACATGTTGATGAACAAGTTACTGCACAGTCATGGAGTCCAGATGGAAGATATCCAAAATGAATGAGATGATGAAGATGAAGATGTCGATGCATGTCGTTTCTGTCATTTTATGTTTAAATTATGTGTTAATAGTTGGTAGATTGCATGTACTTTATGTTTAAATTTGCGCGCGACTGTTTCGTAGCTATTTGTATGCGCCTTAGTCATTTCATTTTTACTTCACATTTTGAATGGTTTATACGACCATGTTGTAACATGGTGCTGCTTTTGAATTGTTCGTCATGTAGCCCTGTAATGGTACATTTGGATATTTTGCATTAAGTTGCCCTGGTTTATGAAATATGAAATATTGATGATTATTGAATTTTCGCTATAAATGGCCTGATTTATTGTATTTCCAGCATGACCCTGCTAATTTTTTTTTTTTGAAAAAATGTTACAATAGGGTCAAAATATGTTGCATTAATCTATAAAAAATCATTGCAATTGGTCTGAAAAATTTTGCCTTTAAGTGTCAATAAACTACCTTCTTATGCTACTGCAATAGTTTTTAATTGTTGCTATAGAATCTAAAATGTTGCTACTGAAAGTTATTGCAATGATTTAATTATGTTGGTGTATAGTTCATCAAACATGCAGGTGGTGGTGATGTTGCCATTCCAGAGAGATTCATCAAGATCAAGAATCCTGTGGGTGATGGTGAAGTGGTTAATCCTTAATTAAGCAAATCATATATGAGTCTGTTGAACCCTTTTAATAAGTGTTTCATATATATATTTCTATTATTGCATGATGGTCATCAAAGTAAGTATTTTGTGACTTAAGTGTTGGGATGCTTTGATGTAGTTTGTGACTGTAACTGTTGTTATGTTGCATGAATTTGGGTAAGTGTTCAATGTTTGTGTCATGACGATCTTATGTAATGTGTAATTTGTGTTATAATTTATCTTCATGTCTTCATTTATGTTCATTAAAATAGTGTTTCAATTTTGGAACAATATAAAATAGTTTGTTACACTATCAAGAAATGTAATCTTATTACTTTCAAAAAAAAATGTAATCTTATAACTTGATTATATAAATATATTGATACTTTTCAAAAATCCTGAATTTTATTATGTTGACAAAGAAATTTAGAATACAAGATGACACCGACTGTTTTTCTTTTCTTTTATTATAATATACTTAAGTCTACAGTATCATTATGTTAATATAGTTTACCAATAAAAAAAATGAAAAATTATTTATAATCAATTAGAGCTCATTTCAATATTTTATATCAGTCATATCATATTAAAAAAAATTCATATTTAACATTATTATCATATTTTACTAACCATAGTTCACAATTCTTTTTTTTTTTTTTTACTATGTAGGTTTATGTGATAGTTAACAATTCTAATTTAAATATAATATTGATTTTCTTTAACATATCCATGTAATACATATTAAATCTGAAACAAATATACTAAAATTCGATATTTTAATTTGAAATCAAACATGATATACTATTAGATATTTTAAATTTAATTACGTAATTAAACAATTTTTAATCAACACTCTTTTAATGTAAAATCAATCGCAATTATGTTATTATACATAATATATTGATTTTCATAGTATATATTATACAATTCTAACTGATTTCAAATTTTTATAACCTACCTCAACCAGAAATTTGATAATTTTGGATTACCCAAATTTTAAAAAACTTGGATAAAATATATAACTTCAAAGACTCGAATATTTTTTAAAAACTCAAAAAAATATTTATTCATAAATTGTTAATAAAATTTATTTATAAATATATATAAACCAAAAATACATTTATTTTAGTTATTTAAAATATGAAATATACACTAAAAGAGTATTACCATTGTTTAGAGAATCACCAATTAAAATATAAAAATTATTTTAGAGCCAATCAGAATTCATTTTTATATTCTAAATTAATCAATCAGATACAAAGTTTTTATTATTTACCATACATATTCTAATTTACTAATCGTGGTTAAATTAAATTTGAATATAGTAATCTTTTAATTTGATAAAATCATGTATTACATGATTTGTAATTTTAAAAAAATTAACTAATAAACCATAAATAATGTACTAATAAACGTATATACTAGTAGATTGCATATGATTATATGTCTTTTAGTCATATTACTTTTAATATTTTAATATTTTAATAATATAATACCATATAAAACTTAAGTTTATAATCTTTAAATTTAAAACAATCAAATTAAATCTAACATGTTTGTCTATATAATTAAGATTTTATATTTTAACCAAAGTTAAAAGATAGAATTCGAATGTGGTATACTTAGAGTTTAACTTTGATTAAAAGATAGAATCTTAATACCAAGATAATTAGGATACGGAAATGGCTGTATTCGAATTCGAAAATCTGAAAACATATCTGAATTATACATATCTGAATTTGTAATCAAATTCAAAAATGTTTTTAGAAAAGTATTCGAATTTGGCGAACATTTTCTAGATCCGGATATTATCCGGATCCGTTTTATAAATAGATTATTCTTTTCTTTTTCAATTTTCATTTCAAAATATTAAAAAAATGATTAAAAAATTTAAAAAATAATTTTTAAACTAAATTAGAAGTTAAATATAGTGAGGTATGTAAATTTTAAAAATAAAAAAATTAAAGTACATTTTTAAATGTAAGTTATTTTTAAATATATACATATGTAAATAAATTTATGTGTATTATAAATTATTAGTTACGAATTACAAATTATAAATATAATATTTTTATAAATTTTTCATATATGCTTAATTTCGGATTCGGATATCACGGATGTGCCTATATCCGTATTCGTATCTTAAATTGTCGGATTCGAATACAAATAATATCTGATTTATTTCGAATATGGATAATATTCGCTTTAATCCGAATACAAATAAAGATATTTCAAATGAATATCGAATTTTTTAAATATTTTTGACAGCCCTAATCTCCCTGAAATTTTTATTTTTGCTAACCTAAGTTAAACTCAATACCAATTAATTTTTTTTATATCAATTAACTAAACATAATGATTATTAATTTTTATTTTAAGAATTAACTAATAAAAAATTGTATTAAATAAAAATACCTAAAATAAAAATTCTTATTATAATCAAACAACAAACTCAAAAATAGAATAATTTTATTTAATTAATCGTTATAGTCTAAGCTGCATTTTTCCATTCTCCATCACGCCTCCGATAAACTAGGTGTCTAAATTATATCAAAGTTACCACTTTGTATCACTTTATTACAAAGCAGACTATGTGTATTGTATGTTTTGTCTTTTAATAGTCTAATACAATCAACAACAGAAAACAATTTTAATAAAAAAATAATAAAAAATATGATTTTTTTACATCATCCTCAATCCGAATTCTCCTATATCTATTTCTCATAGGAATATTCAGTGCCCAGCTCCAACAATTCTACGACTAGATCAACTCCTGACATCAATCCTTCCCACATTATCCTGATTTGTCCATATTATTGGATGTGTCAATTGATAAATACTATTTTTTAGGGATGGTTGCCAATTTTATTATTCATAATTTACCTGCATGAAAACTAAAACATCTATTGTATCATTGTCCATACATTTAAAAATACGGTATAGTTTTTCCTATTTGGTCTTTCTAGAGAGGTCAATACTCATATAATATTAGTTTCTTAATTCCTGTGAAGCAAAACATTCATAGACAAATACACAAGTCACATTCAAGTGAAAATGCATTCAAATATTTATTTTCTTTGAAAAATCATCAAAAAAATCTTTGTCCATCGTAGGCTTAATTGCTAATGAAATTAACGTTTTATATATTTCTACTTTACCAATTTAAATCAAATCTGTATCATGAATGACCAGAATCATTCAAATGCATCTTAGATGTCATAAAATGATTCAAAGACCTAAGATAAGTATTTTAAGTCTGATTTTTCAAAAATCGATCATAAATCGCCGGTAAACAGTTAAAATATATTTGACTGATTTGATTTTTAAAATCCGATTTATCGCTATGAAATATATTTAAATGGTATATTATATTATAAATTAGACTACTTTATTAAATATTATTAAAATATTAAAAATTATCTGATTTTTGTTCCGATTTATCATTCCGATAAATTCCTATTTACCGACAAATCACTATTAGGTACCTAAACGGATTTGTTCCGATTTACGAAATCTACAACTATGCCTAAGATAGGGAAACAAGATTAAAACCAATAATATTATTCATTTTAGAATGTTTTTTAATATAAGTATCATTTAATATCAAATCCATTCATTTTTTTAAAATCATAATTTCAATTAATTCTCCTTAAATTTTCTTGTGTGGTTTCCAATTAATTAAAAAATCAGCAATGTAAATACAATTATTACATGAGATGGACAAATAGTAAAATATGCACTTTAGAATTATCTTTTAAAATCAGAATAATCCATCTTTTTTGTTATTAGCATTTTCAATTTTTGTTCGTAAATTTTATTTGTGCTTTACCATTAATTAAAAATCTAGGAATGTAAAAACAATTATTTAGTCGATATTAAATTTAATATTAAATTAGATTTACAATTAGCTAAATTTATTTTTTTACTAAATAAATATATTTAAATTTGATGTGAAAAAAATCTACAAAAAATATTGATTTCATAGGTATATTAACTTTTTTTTTAAGTTTTAAATTTTATAATCTTTTGGGTCTAATATTCCTCTCCAGTACTCCTAACTTTTTTGAATGGTTCCACTACCACCTACATCATCTTTTATAAACTAACTAAATTGATATATATGAAACATATGTGTGAACTTGATAAATTTTAGTAAGTTGAACGGTTTATTGTAAGTTTTGTTTATGACCTGTTACAAGGCCAACAAACAAATCTATTATGAAAAATTAGTCTCTTTATTTCTTTAGTATCCTTATCCCACATTGTTCGCACAAAATCACGTAAGAGTACGCGGTCACAAGTAATATAATATTAAATAGAGTTCGTTCCCACAGAGACTGTATATTTTAGATTATGCAACTTATGCAACAATGTATGATTATTATTCACTTGCTAAGACAAGTATCGAAGTTGTGTTTTGCTTATCTAAATTAACTAACAAGCAACTTAACAATACTAAGAATTAATTAACTAATGAGATTAAATTCGAATTACTTATGAGAGATAAAACATGGGATCCTAACTTCATTAAATACTTCGTTTAGAGTTGACGCCTTTAATCAATGTATGTGATGGTTATGAAAATTGATCGGACAACACGAAATAAGTACACGCTACCTTTCAGTATACGCATACCAAACTACTCAACATCCACAAAAGAGATAGAAGCTGGGCAGACACCAATTATGTTTCGACCCTATATTTCTATAAGATTTGAAAACATAACGATTTAAGTACAAGTTATCCATTGAGATCACATAAGGCAGCGTAAGATGGTTAAAATTACACTACGAATCATGCATGTCCAAACATCCATAAACCTATGCTAGCATGGCAAGTTCTAAATCTCTATATCCACTATCGCTTCAATAGAGATTAACAATTTAGATGTTAGCTACGCATCCAAAAGCATTAAGTATAACCATACGAGGATATCAGTAATTCATCACACACAAATTTTTAAAGCAATCAAATTACTAAACTTCGTAAATAAATCCGTTAGAATCCCATGACAACGATTAGTTCATAATCGAACGGCTCGTCATCATGGGATCTAGTGATAACATGATATAAAACAAGATCTGAATAATAATGAAAGTACTAGTGTAATAAGGTTTAGAAAACAAATCCAAAAGCATCCAAGAGTATCGCCTAATTAGAAGAATACAAAAAGTAGATCTAGATCTTCGTAGATGTCACGTGCTTCGTAAATCCTTCTCCAAGTTGTATCTCCTCACTCTCTCTGTAAAAACCGTGCTTCTTCTATTGATCACATGTGTTTATATAGCCTCCCCGTGCCTTGGCCGTCAATAAATATTAAAAATTAAATTAAAACAGGATTTTTTTGTAGACGGCACAGCGCGGGCGCGCTGCTACACTGTGCGGGCTGTTAGATATTGATTCAAGTGATGATCAGGATCTGGACTACTGATCAGATACTGATGTTGACGTCATCAGTAATGCACCGTCAGTATTGGGTTATCATCAGGATTGGAAGCTGATCAGGATTACACGAGGATATACATCAGTCCAGGAATCTAGGAAGATTGACATGTCGGTTCCTGATTTACAGGAACGCAACTATCATTCAAAATATGTACTAAAAGACGTATGTAATTGATTTGATATATCTTTTAATTGATTGTGCAGCTATGTACAGTATATAAACACAGTTTAAGTTTTACTTAATTGTAATCGCTTACACGAATTATTTTGTAACCTAGCAGCTCTCAAGAACATAAGAATTTCTTGAGAGAGTTTGTAACAGTTTTATATCAGAATTAATAAAGCTGTTATTTATTCATACGTGTGTTATTATTTCTGTTTAAGTCAAAAATCTTATACAATTGTATTCAACCCCCTTCTACAATTGTTAATTACTGGGCAACAATTGGTATCAGAGCAAACTGATTAATTACAATCAGAAACGATCTTAAGATGCCGACAAGCAAGTATGAAAGCATTAAAATCCCTGTTCTCAAAAAGGTTGAATACCCCACATGGAGGGTAAATATGTTGATGTATCTGGAGGCAACTGATCCTAACTATCTCGATCGAATATATGATGGACCTTATATCCCTAAGAGACTGGTTGCTATAACAGATACTATACCTGAGCACTATGTTCAGAAGACGAAGGCTGAATGGACTCCTGAGGAAAAGGCTGAACTGCTCAAAGATGCAAAGGTGAAGAACTTCTTCATAATAACCTTGATGCTGTAATGTCAAACAGAGTGATAGCATGTAAAACTGCTAAGGAGATCTGGGAAACTTTGGAGACTCAATGCCAGGGTACTGAATCTATCAAAAGGAACAGAAGGGCTCTGTTGATTCAAGAGTACGAGCAGTTTGATGCAAAATCTAATGAGAGCCTCACTGATCTGTATGATATATTTCTGACACTATTGAATAATCTATCTCTAGTGGGTAAAGAGTATGAACCAAAAGACTCGAACACCAAGTTTCTTAGAGCTTTGCCTGAGGAGTGGGATACTCAAACCTCTATCATTAGGCATCAGTATGATCTTAATACTGTGTCTCTTGATGAAGTCTATGGGATGCTAAGAACCCATGATCTTGAGGTTCAACAAAGGAAGAATAAGAAGACCAATAAAGAAAAGGTTGTTGCTTTGAATGCTGAATCAAAATCAAAAGGAAAAACCGTGGAGGTTTCAAGAAGGAGAAGTAGAGTCGTTGAGTCCAATACTGATGACTCATCATCAGATCCTGATACTGATACTGATGATGACTCTACTGATTCTGATATGATGGAAATGGTTGCTATGATAGTCAAGGGTTTCAAGAAGATGAATTTCAGAAAGGCTAGAAGACAAGGCAACTTTCAGAAGAAACCTGTCAATACTGACAAGAACAGGTACAAGAAGAATGAAAGCAAAAGCAGCAAGTTTGACAAGTCAAAAGTCAAATGCTACAACTGTGATGGAATGGGTCATTTTGCAATTGAATGCAAAAAGGCTAAGACCAAAGCTCTTATCTCATCAAGCAAGGATTGGATGGACTCTTCCTCAGACTCTGAAGAGGAAAAGGTGAACTATGCATTAATGGCAAATGTGGATGAGATTGCTGCTCCTGAAAATAAGGTACCTAAAGTTGTTTTTGATTTTGATACTGATAATGTTTCCGAGTTAAGATCTTTCTTAAAGTCTCTGCATATTAGTTTTAAAAGTCAATCCCTTGAAAATGCTAGAATAATATCTGAGATGTCAGAATTGACTAAAAGAAATGATCATATAGAAGTTGAGTTACTCTTTATGGAAGAAGTACAAAATGAATGTGATAAGGCTAAGCACATGAAGCTAGAAATGGAGTTTAAATGTACTGCACTTGAAAAAGAACTTAATGAAGCTAATGAGAAACTTAGAACCTCGACACACTCTGGAAAGAAAACACACGATCTTATCATAGATAAGAACTGGAAAGAGTGTCTAGGTTATAAACCAAAGGACAAGAAAAAGAATAAGGGTAAAGTTGTTACTGCTGAAACAACAGAACCAGGAAGAGTTGTTGTGAATGAGGCAACAAATCCAAAAACCTATAGACATGTTACAAACAGAACAAAACCAAATTAAAACCTGTTAATTACGTGTATCCAGAAAATCCCAAATCTACTTTAGAAAAGGGATCTACTTCTACACAAAATTCTGAGTCTAAATCTATAAAAAATGTAGGTCTTTTGTCTAAGAAACAACTCAGAGACAGAATCTGTGAAGTGATAGATAGAGTGAAAACTACTACTGCCAAGAGGAACAGGAATGGTAACTCTAATCATCTTGCTATTGATTGCAGGAGGAGTAAAAAGAAGGCTACTGTAGTTCCTGAGTCTGACATTAGGAATAGATCAGTATTTTATAAACCACAAAATCCTTGTTTTCACTGTGGTAGTAAATGGCATTCTATCTATACATGTGAAGAATACCATAGTTTGTACTACAATTATTATGATCCTTTGCCAAAATTTAATAAAAGTGCAAATTCTGGTAGAACAAAGAGTTTGAATACTAAGCATGCATCTGTTAATTCTGATAATGACAACGCAAATTCTGATGGATTTAGATCTAACAGAACTGCTTTTGTTAAAAAGACTTCTGCTGCTAAAAGTGTTAAATTGCATGCAAAAAGAACCCAACAAGTGTGGGTTCTTTAAAATTCTAACTGAGTTCTTTGTGTTTCTGATTGCAGGGTAAAAAGAAAAATGTGTTAGTCATAGATAGTGGATGCTCTGTGCACATGACTGGAAATAAAACCTTGCTATCAGAATTTGAGGAGAAAGCTGGCCCAACAGTGTCTTATGGAGATGGCAACATTGGACAAAATTTGGGATATGGCAATATAATCATTGGAAATGTCATCATTGAAAAAGTAGCTCTAGTGAAAGGACTCAATCACAATCTGCTTAGTGTTAGTCAAATCACAGACAGAGGTTATCATGTCAACTTCAATGATACTCACTTTGAAGTGATCAGTAAAACATCTGGAAGGATTGTATTGACTGGTCAAAGACGTGGTAACATTTATGAAGCCAATATCTACACCAATACTGATGGTCCCTCAACATGTCTCATCAGTAAAGCAACAGTAGATGAAAGTTGGAATTGGCACAAGAAGCTTTCCCATCTCAACTTCAACAACATCAATGAGTTGGTTAAGAAAGATTTGGTGAGAGGATTACCAAAGGCGTTGTATACTCCTGATGGACTCTGTGATGCTTGTCAGAAGGCTAAACAGAGAAGAACATCATTCAAGAGTAAATCTGAATCCTCGATTGATGAACCATATCACATGCTACATCTTGACTTGTTTGGACCAGTCAACATTATGTCCATCAGTAAGAAAAGGTATACTCTAGTTATTGTTGATGAATATACTAGATTTACCTGGATGTATTTTATGCACAGAAAAGATGAAACTGCTGAGATACTTTTGGACCATGTAAGACTCGTTGAAACTGGCAAAAAGTACAAAGTCAAGATTCTAAGAAGTGATAATGGAACTGAATTCAAGAATTCAGTAATGGAAGAGTTCTGCAAATACAAAGGAATAGTTCAACAATTCTCTGCTCCTGGCACACCCCAGCAAAATGGAGTAGTTGAAAGGAAGAACAGAACTCTTATTGAAGCTGGCAGAACAATGTTGAAGGAAGCAAAACTACCTACATATTTCCGGGCAGAAGTAGTCAACACAGCGTGCTACACTCAGAACATTACTCTAATCAACAGACATGGTGTCACTCCTTATCAAATGATTAAAGAGAAGAAGCCAAGTTTGAAACATTTGCATGTGTTTGGCTGCAAGTGCTTTGTTCTTAGAACTCATCCTGAACAGCTAGGGAAATTTGAAACTAAAGCTGATGAGGGCATTTTTATTGGTTATCCAACTTCAAGAGCCTTTAAAGTCTATAATCTAAGAACAAGGACAGTCATGGAGTCTATCAATGTTTCTTTTGATGATAAGAAGATAACAGGAATTGCTGAAGACTCACATGATAGTTTGATCTTTGCAAATGAAGCTACCAATAATTCTGATGAAGTAATGTCAGATACTGATACTCTATCAGATCCTGACGATCGACCAATGCCTGATGAAACACAAGTTACTGATGATGATTCAAATAATACAAATGTTGAGGGGGAGCAACCGCATAATACCATCAGTACTGATACAACTCAAACGTCAGGAGGAGATTCATCAGAAACAGATTCAAGTGATAATCCTGACAGCACTTTAGGAGGAGATAGCACTATCTCAGGGGGAGCTTCTAATAATTCTAGTTCTTTTGAAGATAACACCAATCAAGGGGGAGCATCCAACTCAAGAAATGATTTACCATCAGTAAGGAAATGGACTAAAAGCCATACTCCTGATTTAATTATTGGGAATCCTGATGCAGGTGTTAAAACCAGAAGTGCAACACAAAATGAATGTCTCTATAATAACTTTCTGTCAAAGGAGGAGCCTAAGAAAGTTGAAGATGCACTCAAGGATGCTGATTGGGTTACAGCAATGCAAGAAGAACTGAATGAATTTGAAATAAATGAAGTCTGGAAACTTGTACCAAGGCCAAAGGGTAGATCAGTTGTTGGTACAAAGTGGGTGTTCAGAAACAAGACAGATTCAGATGGCACTATTGTGAGGAATAAAGCAAGACTAGTTGCAAAGGGATACTCTCAACAGGAAGGAATAGACTATGATGAGACTTTTGCTCCTGTTACAAGGCTAGAAGCCATCAGAATTTTTCTGGCATATGCAGCCCATAAGCAATTCAAATTTTTCCAGATGGATGTTAAAAGTGCTTTTCTGAATGGAGAATTGGAAGAGGAGGTTTATGTTGAACAACCTCCTGGCTTCATTGATCCTAGATATCCAGATCATGTCTATCGATTGGATAAAGCACTTTATGGACTAAAACAAGCTCCAAGAGCCTGGTATGAAACTCTAGCTCAATTCTTACTGGAAAGTGGTTTCAAAAGAGATACAATTGATAAAACCTTGTTTTACTTGAATCATGGTAAAGACTTGCTATTAGTTCATATTTATGTTGATGATATCATTTTTGGGTCAACTAACCCCAAATTGTGTAAGAAGTTTTTAAAGCTAATGCAGTCTAGATATCAAATGAGCATGATGGGAGAAATGAGCTATTTCTTAGGTCTGCAAGTTAAACAGACTGATGTTGGAATTTTTATCAATCAGTCAAAGTACACAAAGAATCTATTGAAGAAGTTTAATATGCAAGACAGTGCTACTGCTACAACTCCCATAACTACAGCTACAAAGCTTGATCCTGATCAAGGTATTAAGGTAGATGTAACTAACTACAGAGGTATGATTGGCTCACTTTTGTATCTAACAGCTAGCAGACTAGATATCATGTATGCAACCTGTCTATGTGTAAGATTTCAGGCAAACCCTAGAGAACCACATCTCATTGTTGTTAAAAGAATTTTCAGATACTTGAAAGGCACTCCATCACTTGGCCTTTGGTATGCTAGATAGTCTGACTTTAATCTATGTGGTTACTCAGATGCTGATTTTGCAGTATGCAAAATAGACAGGAAAAGTACTTCAGGCAGTTGTCAGTTTCTTGGAGGAAGGCTAGTCTCGTGGTTCAGTAAAAAGCAAAAGTCTATCTCTACATCAACTGCAGAAGCTGAGTACATAGCTGCAGGAAGCTATTGTGCTCAAATCATGTGGATGAAGAATCAGCTAATGGACTATGGCTTGTCATATTCAAAAATACCTATTTATTGTGATAACCAAAGTGTCATTGCCATGATAGGAAATCCAGTCCAGCATTCTCTTACCAAGCATATCAGTATCAGATATCATTTCATAAGAGAACAAGTACTGGAAGGGATAATCGAACTTCAATTTGTTTCTACTGATCGACAGCTAGCTGATATATTCACCAAGCCACTACCTGAAGCTACTTTTACAAAAGTGGTGAATGAATTGGGAATGGTAAACTATGAAACTTTCTGAGAACAAGGGGAGACCAAATACTGATGAGTGTCAGATCCTGATGCATGTTGAATACTGACGGAAAGTCAATCCTGACTTTGGTCAAACATCAGATCCTGATGCAACGGTTTGATTATCAGTACAATTTGTATATTTCAAGTAATACATAATTGTTCTGTTCCTGATTTAACTGTGGTTATTGTTAATGAATTTGTTACTTACATGATTACTTTAATTAGTTTTCATATTCACTTCTTTGATTTAATTCTTTGAAGAACAGTTCATAAACATAAAAAAAATTACAGAACACATTGAATAAGATTATAGAAACCGGATTCTTCATTGATAATAAGAAAGAGATTACATGCAAATATTACATCTTTATGTTCTCTCTATCTACTAATCTATTCAACAGGAAAATAAAAAGTGAAGTCCAAACCACTCCATTGCTAGCAGACATCCCAGATCCCATCTTTACCACTTTGTTTGGGTGGAAGTTGAAGGGATAAGGTTAATTTTGCTGACATATTCATTAACAATGGTTGGTGGTGTTGGATGAGGATGCCTTAGAGGAAAGCCATGCTAATGTTGCTTGAAGAGCAACATCGATGTCGATCACTCTTGCATGCCTTTCTCTCTCGATTTCTTCAAGACTGGCATCCATCTGCAGCCACAAAGTTTCAAGTTGCCTTTCCCAGTCAAAGGCATCAAATTCTTCACGAGTATAACTGAAGATATCTCTGTTCTCTACGAGATGGAGATTCTTTTCCTTGATGGTAAGTTTTGACATTGTTTAAAGGTGTGTTGTGTGAAGGGTTTTTGATTTTCAAGAAAGAATGAAGGATTAAAAGGATGGTGAACAAGTCTATAGGTGTTAAATAGAGATGGGTGAGTAACGAAGTCAAGAAATGCTTCGTATTATGGTTTTTAATGGTACCAGGTATTTTAAGAGAGTGATATTTGATTTTTTAATTAAATATTTTATTGTCTTATTTTTAATCATTCTCACAAATGCATTTCTTGAAAATACGAGCGCGTGTGTTTTACTCGTTGATATATATAGATACACATCGTAAGTCGTGTCATATACGGTTAACACCACTCTCTCACGTTGCACAAATCGATTATTGACACCTGTTTTTGAGAAATTATTAGTTGTCTAAAATCAATTTAGTTCACTAAACTGATTCATTATTCTCAAAACTATCAGTATTGCCTTTTTCTCTGTGCGAACATAAACCCTAATTGCTCAAAATTTTAATCTCTCTTTGTCAAACCAAAAAATGGAGAATTCATCATTTGTAAACAATAAGGTTGTTATCAGTGGTGTCACTTTTGCTCCCAACAACTATGTTGCTGTTCTTGACCATCAGGAACTATCGAATGATTTTCACATCATTCAGGATTTCTTGGCATCTAGTCCGATTAATTATGCTTTAACGGCACCCGCCAAAGTCTCTTTCAAGTGTGTAATGCAGGTTTGGAAGACTGCTGTCTTTGGTGTACTTGAACCTTCAGGAAGGCCTAACCTGACCTTTACATACAATGGAGTTGCACATCATGTTACTTCAGAAGTGGTTTTTGAAGCTCTACAATTACCTTTTCTCAATGGTAAGACTCCAGCAACAATTACTGATGCTTCTTTGTTGGAGTTTGCTACGAGTCTGGGTTACAATGGAGAACCAAGAAAGTTTGGAGAGTTATACAGAACTAAGCTAAAGAAGGAATAGAATTTCTTCTTTAATACCATCAGTAGGTGCTTCTTGAACAAAGTCTTTAACTTTGATGCACTACCAACTGCTTTAGTTCACATTGGGTACTCTCGAATTCATGAAACTGTGTTTGATTATGGGTCTTTTATTTTGAGAGCATTAAGTGCTAGGAAAACAGATAAATGTGGTTATGTCTGTTTTATTAGAATTTTTCAATTAATATTCTCTCATTTATGTCCTAATGTTAAATTTGACAATGATACAGTTTTGCCTATCTTTAAGATTTCGGAAAATAATATCAAATCTTTGGTTAAATCAGATAAGGCAAATGGTTTTGATAAGGCAAATCTTTGGTTTTACCCCTTCAGGTGGATCAACCAAAGTCCATACTTTGTTTTCATACATGGAATCCATTTCAGATTTCATGGCTTCTAGCCATTTATCAGAGTCTAGACTGTTCATAGCATCTTGATAGGTAAGAGGCTCATCTTGATCCATGAGCATTATATCACCATTATCGACTAGGAGAAAACCATAATATCTCACAGGCTCATAGCGAATCCTACCAGATCTACGAACAACTTGTGTTTCTTGAGCAATATTCTCTTCAAGATTATCTTGAATATCTTGCTCACGTTCAATTTCTGGTTCAATGTTATCTTGTGGTTCTCGAACTTCATCGAGGTCTACTTTCCTCCCACTATTTCTTCTGGAGACAAATTTTCTTTCTAGAAATACAGCATTTCGAGAAACAACTATTTTGTTCTCAATTGGATTATAGAAATAGTAACCCTTAGTTTCCTTTGGGTACCCCACGAAATAACATTTGTCAGATTTGGGTCCAAGCTTGTCAGAGATCAAGCGTTTTACAAACGCTTCACATCTCCATATTTTCATAAATGACATGCTTTGACGCTTTCTAGTCCATATCTCATATGGAGTCTTTTGAACCGATTTTGATGGGACACGGTTTAGTGTATATGCAGCGGTTTCTAGGGCATCACCCCGAAAACTTATCGGAAGATCAGCATGACTCATCATTGATCGTACCATGTCCACCAAAGTACGATTCCTCCTTTCAAAAACGCCATTCCATTGTGGTGTTCCAGGAGGAGTGAGTTGTGATACAATATCACATTCCTTTAAGAAATTCTTAAATTCCAGGGTTAAGTATTCACCTCCTCGATCAGATCGAAGAATTTTAATACTCTCAACCTTTTGCTTTTCTACTTCAGCTTTGTATTCTTTAAACTTTTCAAAAGCTTTAGATTTGTGCTTCATTAGATACACATATCCATATCTACTGTAATCATCAGTAAATGTTATGAAGTAGTAAAAGCCTCCTCATGCCATAGAACGCATTGGACCACATACATCACTATGTATTAGTTCTAATCGTTCAGTGGCCCTTTCACCTTGTTTGTTAAAAGGGGCCTTTGCCATTTTACCAAGTAAACAAGCTTCGCATTCATCGTATGATTCAAAATCAAATTTATCCAAAAATCCATCTTTATGGAGCTTGGATATGCGATTCTCATTTATATGGCCTAATCGACAATGCCATAGGAAGGTTTGATTAGAGTCATTTGCTTTAAGGCGTTCATTAACATTATAGACAGGAGTAAAATTTAAATCTAGAACATACAAACCATTATACATGCGTGCAATGCCATAAGTTAAATCATTCAAAACAAAAGAGCAACAATTGTCTTTAATAGTAAATGAAAAACCCTTCTTGTCCAAACAAGAAATAGAAATAATGTTTCTGCAAATTGCAGGCACGTAATAGCAATTATCAAGTTCTAAAATAAGCCCAGAGGGCAACGATAAATAGTAAGTCCCTACGGCTAAAGCAGTAACCTTTGCTCCATTGCCTACTCGTAGGTCGACCTCTCCCTTTGCCAATGTCCTACTCCTTCGCAGTTCCTGCACATTAATACAAATGTGAGAACCACATCCAGTATCCAATACCCAAGATGTTTAAATAGACAAATTGACTTCTATAACATAAATACCTGAATCAGTAAAAATCTTGACAGACTTCATCTTCTTTAGATCCTCCAAGTAGTTAGGACAGTTCCTCTTCCAGTGACCAGGCTTGTTGCAATAGTGACAATCACCCTTGTCAGCCTTCGCGACATCTCCCTTCGGCTTTCCAGCCTTTTTGAAAGAGGGCTTTGAAGTAGCAAGAACTTTTTATGCAACCTTTTTCTTGCCCTTCCATTTCCCCTTTCCCTTAGCACCTTTCTTACCCACCATCATTATGGGAGATTTCTCAGGTGCCTTGACCATATTTGCTTCAGTGGTCCTCAGTATGGCCAACAATTCCATAGGAGTCTTATCTTGCTCAGTCATATTAAAAGTCATATTAAACTGAGTATAGTCGATGTTCAAAGATTACAAGATTATATCGATTTGAGCCTCTCGCTGAAGCGGGAAACCCAAACGAGCAAGGTAATCACAATACCAAATCATCTTTAGAACATGTGGTCCGACTGGTCCGTTGCCCTGCTTGCATGAGTAGAGTGCTTTGCTCGTGTTGAACTTTTTCACACGAGCCTGTGATTGAAACATCGTTGAAAGATGTTCAAACATAGCATGTGCATTCATATGTAGATGCTGCTTTTGAAGCTGAGCATTCATTGTAGCAAGCACAAGTCAAGCCACATCGTTCGTATCATCAATATGCTTCTGATAAGCATTTTGCAGAGCACGAGTGGCATTGGCAACAGGGGCTTCCGGTTGAGGATTATCAATCACATAAGATTTCTTTTCCTGCATGAGAACAATTCTCAAATTCCTAGACCAGTCAAGGAAGTTTGATCCTGTCAGCTTGTCCTTCTCAAGGACTGATCGCACAGAGAAAATGTTGTTTGTGTTTTGTGCCATTTGTTATCTACAATGATAAAATGCATAAGATAAGTTAGATTGTTACAATAATTATGTTCAAGTGATTATGGTACATTCAACTTAATATACCTCCCACTATTTTTATCAAATTTATAGCCGTCACTATTAACTCGGAAAGCCTATGCGAAACTTTACTTTCTAGTGGGCCAAGATCCATATTTTATTATGTCTTGGGTCAGCGTTGGCCGATACTCCCAAAACATAACTATTTAGGTAGACAACATTTGTCAATTATATCTCGTATATAATTCTTGGACAGTTTGGTGAACAACAATTGCTTTAATTTATCAAATAAATTTTCTGCCAAACCTATGCTCCTAAGTTCTCATTTCACAATCCTATTGTGATAACTTAGTTAAGTTAGACCCAATTGATTAACATGTCGAATATCACATTTATTCTTTCGCACCTAACCACGATAATTAGGAATGCTTTACTTTGGCAAACCAACTCCTAATGATCTAGGCTTTGATGAGTGTTATTCAATTAGAAAGCATCTAATAACTTAATATTTAATTAATGGATTTTTAATTAAAACGACCATGATCCCATCATAAGGAGATCCCCAATTTTTTCTTGAATTAAATATTTCAAATCATAGTTCACTGAATTAATGATTTTCAGGTAGAAAGGTTAGCGCACAAATGGCATTATTGACCCCTTTTAACCTTACAAGAAATTAATCTCGTTATGACAAAATCATTTCACCCTTGAACTATAATAATTCATATTTAATTACCGTGTTTCATAAACACAGGAATCTCATGATCATTTTGTTTAGTCTTCATCTTAAATCGTTACGATTTTATCTTGTTTAGCATGGCATGGATGACGTATCTAATACATACATACATTCTACTTAATCTAATTAAGCATGCATATCTATCACTACGCATACATATCATATGTAAAGTGCATGAATATAAAATCGTGCTTGGTTATGGCCCAATCCTATATGATCTTTCCAAGCTAATGGAAAAATCTAGGTCAATCTATGGTGGTTAATAAAACTAAATTATTACATAGTTGGTCTTCATAAATACATGTCTTCATGTCTTCTTTGTGTCAACTGCCTTCATCTCCATTGATCTTTCATTGCATGCCTCCAATGAACTTCTTATTACATAGAATATAAAACATAACTATACTAATACAATTACATAAGAACTCGAGTTATATTCGAGATGAACAGTTACAAAGGAAAAAGAAAACGACAACCAAACCATAATTATTTAAACCACTAACCTATGGGTCTTAAGGCCATAACCGATCACCATGCTCAATTAACACTTAAGAACATCATAAATCGCATTATCATATCATAATATGTCACAAGCCCAAATTAAAATAAAGCCCTAAACCGCGGATCGACCTCCACTTTGCAAAATCATGTATCGGAATACAAGCAAAATCATGTATCAGTATACAATTCCATTAGCATGTATCAATATACACACGACCCAAAATCCAGTTACCAGAAACATGTATCAGTATACATATCGAACAAGCATCATCCAACTGATTGATCAACATATCAATCAAAGCGACCAACAAAACCAGAATAGTATATACAACATGCATAATATTCATAAACAGCAATCATGACAGATTATATACATGCATATATTTGAAAGCTTAAACACATAAACGAATTAAATAACCTCTTTCAAGTAGCTCTGATACCATTGTTGGGTTTCAAGAAATCATACGCAGCGGAAAAACGCGAAAAATAAAATAAAATTGAAACCCATCGCAAGGATCCATGCGAGAATTGTATATTTAATTCATAGTTCATAGAAATCAGTACCTTAAAGAGCTTTCCGATGTTTGAGAGTGAAGAATAGATTGTTCGAACACCACGTATCCCGTATGCAACGATCTACGCTCTATCAGTATCCACGCAGAAGCTCGAACAGAGGATGCTGTGTACTAGCACAATAATCCATTTTTCTTTCTCTCTATTCTCTCTACCTCTCTAGCAGCTAGGGTTTATAATAAAACGTGTAACCCTTTCCAAGCCACAAAAAGATATTATATAGGAGAGACAAAAACGAAAATCAGCCCTAATCCCTAATCTTAATTAGAGCTCATATTAATTCAGTTTTTAATCATTATCTAACTAAGACTTTCTCAATTAAATAATAACTGCATTTCTGAATTAATAAATTCGAAATTCCATTTATTACATTAATTAAGTCATACTTAAATTAATAATAAATAATTCGAATTTTATCATTTAATTTAAATCCATATTCAAATTAAATAATCCTCCGAGCATTCTTTGTGTGTGACCCGATAGGTTATTATTACGTTGGCAACGATTTTAAAATCCAAATTTAAAATCGTAAACAAAGAGCGGCATCTAGTAACACATCATTTCTACCCAAGTAATAATAATTAAATCAGTGAATCGATTTCTCCTTTCGTGAACAATGTTCTATGTAATATAATCCCTTAACCATGATATTATAGATTAAACTGGAGGCATGGAATGTGTCATCCTCGTCATAATTTAATCTTTATTTTCTTGATCGATGAGTAGACTATTCAAACAAATCACTATTTGAGCACGGCCATGCATTTCATAGTCTCACTCAAACAAGAAGCCAATAATATCACTCCTATATATTTATGTATATTAAGGAGGGTTAAATTCCATCTAGATCATTCACATTTCTCATACGATTCATAATATACCCAAGACCACCTTTATCATTACCCGATTAAAGATAACTTTTGATAGAATCAAAATATATTAATTCTCATATAGAAATGTAATGACTTCAGGTCTAAGGATCATTACAACATTATCACATTGAGATTCATAATGACACATTTATTCGTTCCATGTCGAATCTCAGAGTGGGTCTATCAAGTACATCATACTCATACATGTACATGTACCTATGCATTGACTTTAGTATCACAATACTTATGATCAATCAGAAGTGATCATCAGTCAATCAACATACTAGTCTCGATGTATTATTATTGTCCCAATAACAATAATACTTGACTAAGGATATTTAAGATTATTATACTGTATATTATCTCATATTAATGTAGTTCGTATCAATAATCTAGGGACATTTATTTTTATTATACTAACAATTATACCGCAGTAAATCAAAGGATAATAAAATATCAATATAATCAAAACAGAACATAAATGTAAATAACATAGTTTAAATAAACTGAAATTTATTGCCTCTAGGGCACCTACACTAACAGGATTTTCATTAGTTTGAGAATTATGATGTTATAGCTGCTAACCTTATTTGTATTGAACCTAACCGCCACCACGAGCATTATAATCTTCATCCACCGTTTTGGTAAGATAAATAGGGGGAAAATCAGGCACATTATAACTTTTCTTCTCTTTCATCATTTTCACAGCATCAGCTTTCTTCAGAACAGTCCGGCAAATAGGTGGTCTGTTGCGATGCTGAACCCTAGAATAATATTGGATATCATAGACGTACAGTTTCGGGATCCGAGGTGGGCACAATGGGCTTGGTTGGTGGTGTTGCAGGAGAAAAAACTCGAAGATCTTTCAGAGTAGGAATTGCAGTTTTGTATTCGGGACTTGCGCATGGTGTTTTAATGTATTTTCTTATAGCTTTAAACATTGATTTCATTCTTGATCATGCCATCGCCTGAAAATTTCCTGAGATTTATGATTCACTAAACTTTTTTAAAAGATTGTAATTTAAGTTTTGATCTCATGTTAACGGATGTTTACCAGGCTAGAAGGACGATAGGGTGGACACGTTGGTTTAGGATCACCAATGAACCGAAGAAAGAACTTTCATTCTTTGGATGACTAGGTATAAATTTTTAGTTCTTTTTTATTCCAAAAGTGTAAAAAGATATTAGATTAATCTAATCTAAGCCTACGCTTTAGGTCAAGCTCACGTTTTACACTATAAACGTAAGCAGATGACTAACCAGCAGAAACACACATTTCATGTTTCTAATTATAATCACACATTATTTCTCTTATTATATCTCTAATTTAAACTTTTGAGAAATTATTTTAAACTTTTTATTAATCATTCAAAATAAATGTTTTTAAACACAACTCAAATAGATTCTAGTTTTATTTATTCTAACTCGTTATATTTATTTAATCTACAAAATTATAATATTTTTAGTTATTTTTTAGCTAAACAAAAGGATAATGTTAAATAAAATTGACCACATGCTTAAGTTCTAAGTGAATACCATTTTCAAAATCGTAAACATTGAATAGACATTGAGTTTAAATTTAATGTATTTCATAAACTGATTCATTTTGGAGTTTAAATTTATTATATTTCATAAATATTGAATACAATGTAATTTGATTAGGTGTATTTATTTTCAAAATCTTATTTATAATTTATCAATACTTAATTGGACAAACCGAGGGATTATTTTGACAAGTATTATACCATATTTTTGACATGTCTAATAATCTTCCAAATTTCTAATATTATTAATTATTAATTTAGATTCATAAATAATGCTTAATTACTAAGTTTTATCCTCTATTTGAAACGAGGAAAGAATTACTAGTAAAAAAGGACCTATAGCGTCGGTCATATAGATCTAAGGAGTCGGTTATTTGGCGTAGTATATGTAGGGGACACTATAGGTATAGGCCTATAGCGTCGGTTAAAATAGCGATGCTTAAAATCTGCTATGGCATCGGTCAATTAAATGACCGACGCTAAAAGTTTACTATAAGCATTGGTCCTTCAAAGGACCGACGCTAAAAGTCAGCTTTAGGCCTTGGTCCTTTAAATCACCGACGCTAAAAGTCTACAATAGGCGTCGATCCTTTAAATGACCGACACTATAAGTCAGCTTTAGGCGTCGGTCCTTTAAGTCCTTTAAATGACCGACGCTATAAGTCAGCTTTAGGCGTCGATCCTTTAAATGATCGACACTAAAAGTCTACTTTAGGCGTCGGCCTTTTAAAAAATGGACAAATAAAGTCAATTTTTTTTTAAAATAATAATAATGTCAAAATACAGTACTTTACGGAGCTTTCAATATCTTTACTTAAGAGCTTTCAATAACTTAATAACTTAATACAGTACAAGCTTTCAATCAGGTTTGAAATCTGAAAATGATTTGCCTACTTTTTATTACAAACCACACATTTGTGATTATGGACTGTGATGACCATTCATAAATAACTCGACTCTACTAACTGTGACTTGCAAAGTTAGTTATTGCAACTACCATATTATAGATGCATTTCCTTGTACTTCCTTGACCATACCATGTGCAAGTAAACTTTTGTAATATGACCACATAATTGATTGTTCTGGATACTTGATGTGATGATTTAGAACACATTTCTATTTGAGCTTCCGGGCATGAAGTTTCTTTCCAAAGACTGCTTCAAATTCATTGTCAGAGCATAGTTATTAACCTACAACCAGCAAAACAATGATTTAAGAACGGTTTAATAATAATAAATAAGAAAACATATCAGACAAAATTCAGTGTTAAGCCGTTGCTAGTGTCGAATACTGGAACCCAATTTACAATGATACAATTTTGTCAAATATTGTAAAGCGGCGAAGAATATTTGTCTATCCATATCAATATTTCATTAAGTAATATTTATATGCTAAAACAATTGAATAAATTTAACATTACATTATTAAATTATTGGTCACCCCACATCTTTAGCAGTGCTGAGTAGGGCTGAGCATTCGGTCGATTCGGTCCAGAACCGAACCGAACCGAAAGAACCGAAAACCGAAATTTCATTTTTTTAAGAACCGAACCGAACCAAATATACCTTAGGAACCGAACCAGACCCGAACCGAAATAATTCGGTCGGTTTGGTCCGAACCATAGAACCGAAATTTTTGAACTTTGGAATTTAACAGCAAGTCAGCAAAACAAGCAGAATTTTAAAAGGTTAAAGTACTTTCAACCAAAACCAAGCAATAAAAACCACCAGAAAGTCTAGAATCTGAAATTCATTACTAGTTATTACAGTGCTATTTCAAAAGCTGAACTTAACATGAAATTAAACATATGTAATATTGTTGTTGTCCTGCACTCCTGCTGATGCTCTCCTGCAGCCCGTGGTACATAATTCATTTACAAAAAAACTTGCTTCATGCTCCAAGTCGTAGTGATGCGGACTATATTATGTGATTGACATCAATACATCATCTCATCAACTGGAATTCAGGAATCTGGACAACAAGTACAAGTCAACAACAGAGGAATCATTAAACAAATGGTTAAACAACAAAGGACTATATTATCTGGAATTATGAACTTTGGATTCATAAAAAAATGTAGGAACCATTTTTCAAGGGCTGCCCAAAAAAAAATATACACCAAAATGCAAAAGACTAGAGTCGTTAAATTTCTACCCTAAATTATATGCATTATAATGATTTTACAATCAAAGATACTAGCTACTGGGGAACTTGACCTCGATATGCAGTCTGTGAGAAACAATAGTTTTGATGAACTAACATGGCAGTGATTTACATTCTGTCTAACTAAACAGAGATAACTCAGTGACACCAAAGAAATCAAAACTGGGAACTGTGTTTGCTGCATACAAAATACAGAGGCATACATATAATGCAACTGTGTTGTTTTCTGATAACAAAACCAGTACAACAGAGGCATGACAGGATAACAGAGGCATGAAATAATCAGCAGACTGCAATATAGAATAAAGGACAGTTTCATATAAAAGTGGGGAAGTGTTTATTACCAATCGATGTCCAAGTCTATGGCCTCATTTTAAACATTCCCATTGACGACAAGAGCAGAAAATGTAGCGAAACGAATAAAAAAGACACATTAACTCAATTAAATCACAGTAATGGACTAATGCTTAATGACTCTTGAAATGCAAAACAAAAAAGTAAAATACCTTCTTCAAATTTTTCAAGATCATCAAAATCTTCTTCAATTGTTTTTGGACGTTTGGCCGAGCGCAACCAAACTTGAGCACAAAGTAAACCTTCCACAACTTTAGGTGACAAAAAACTTCTATACGGATCAAGGACTCTTCCACCGGTACTAAAAGTGGACTCCGATGCTATGGTGGAAATAGGGATCGCTAGTACATCCCGTGCAAGTTGTGAGAGGATTGGAAATCTACTTGAATTAACTTTCCACCATTTTAAAATATCAAAATATTCACTTTTTGTTACAAAGACACTCTCTTTAAGATAAAATCCAATTCACACTTGGATTCCACTTCTCCACTCTCCATTTTTTGTCTCATGAATCTTTCCCCCAAGGCCGATTGTGTTCTTGAAGATGTAAGCGAAGATTTGCTTGAAGTTGAGGATTGATTTTGTTGATTCATTTGAGTTTGAGAAGCATTGGGTTGAGAAATCTTCTTATACTCTTCAAACAACTCTTTTATGACTACTTTTGTATCGTTTGCCAACTTCCAACCAACTTCATCCCCATATTCTTCAACAAGTGCAAACTCAATAAACTCTAATTTGTATCTAGGATCAACAACGACCGCAACATAGATGAGTTTGTTCATTTTATAATTCAATACACTCCTTTAATTTGGATAGTCTAGCCGGAGATTGCTTCACAAATCTAACCGCCTTTCTCACTCTTCTAACCGGTGCTTTCACATCAACAAGTCCATAATTCACAATCAAATTAACTATGTGTGCAATACAACGCATGTGAATATACTTTCCTTGGAAAAAATCAGCCCCCAGAACACAACCTATCTTTCAATTTTTGAATGCAAGTATAATTTGAACTTGCATTATCAACCGTGATTGCAAAAACTTTTGCGATTCCCCATTCTTTCAAATACAAATCAAGGTCCCGAGCTAAGAGCTCACCCTTATGACCCTCTATTGGACAAAACTTAATTATTTTCTTGTTCAAGTTCCAATTTTGATCAATGTAGTGAGCCGTGATGCATATATAATTTATCTTTTGTATTGAAGTCCAAGTGTCGTTAGTGATATTCACTCTTTGACCCGACATCTTAAAGTAGGATGTCATTTTTTTCTTTTCATCCAAAAATATTTGGTAACAATCTCTTGCAACGGTGAAACGAGATGGCATCTTAAAAAGTGGTTGAGTACTTTGCATAAAATCCTTAAACCCCTCACCCTCAACAAATTTAAAGGGAAGCTCATCAATAATAATCATAGAAGTTAGCTTATGTCTAGAAACTTTTTGATCAAATTGCCATTTTTTAAGAATGCCCTCGTTTCTTCCGCTTGATTGGAAAGACAATTGCGTTTGTTTTGACTCACCATTAAATGGAAGTTTTTTACAAACATTTAGGTGTTTCCAAAGTGAACTTGTGCCATTAGAACTAGGATCACTACAATATTCTTTTTCACAATATTTGCACTTAGCTTTTTTGTTGCCCTCCGCATCCTTAAAGGTGTCAAAATGATCCCAAATGTCCGATCTCGGTCTCATAGTCTTTCTTTTCTTTCCCGCTGAACTTGCTTGAGTATTAGCAGGTGTAGGTTGTTGAGGTTGTTGAGTTTTAGGATCATTGGAGTCCCCCGTCTCTGGTTGTGAAGACATTGTTAACTTCAAACTGAAATAAAGATTGTGAAATGTCAATAAACAAGTACAACAATAACAAGTAACAACAATAACATCTAAGATAGTAAAAACTATAAATAATGGCAGATTTCAGACACTCAATATAATTACCACTTACCAGCGCAACTACTCAACTAAATTAAAATTTAAGAGCATCCCTAATTAGGAACAAATAACAGTTGCTCTTATAAGTTAAAAGTTATAACAGTAGGAATAAAGTAAAAGAATAGAAAAAAATACCAAATTAGATTACAGTATCATACAACCCAAGTCCAAAAAAGCATATAATCAAATCAAACGGTTAAACACTTAAACCTAATTAGAACACTTAATTTATTGTAATTAGAACAAGAATATAAACCTAGGCCCTAGCTAATTAGGAAATTGAAGAAGAGAAAGAACATACCTTTTAAATTTGAATCCCTAGCGAGTGTATTATGATTTATGCTATGCTTATGCAGTTATGCGTGTATAGACAGTCGCCCGTAGTCCAGAGACTCGAGTCCAGACCTCGTTAATACAATACACGTACATACATATTATGATTTATGACAAATAATTGTGCTATTTATTAAATATATAATTATTAATATAAATATAAATAATATATATATATATATATATATATATATAATTCGGTCGGTTCGGTTCTAACTGAAATTATTTATGGGAGAACCGAACCGAACCGAAATTTATTTCGGTTCTAACCAAACAAACCGAACCACCCGAAAAAAAGAAAAATCTGGACCGAACCGAACCGAAATTGTATGGTTCGGTTCGGTTTTTCGGTTCCGGTTCGGTTTTGCTCACCCCTAGTGCTGAGTATAAGCCCTTCACCATTATTAGGCTAATTATCTTCATTCTTACTCATGCGAAAAAAAGAAACATTATTAGGCTAATGAACTGGCTTTTTCTTCCTGAATCTCATACAATTAAAAACTAGTACTTTGACAAATTTTAAATTTCCCATTCCATTATGTTTAATCGCTAAACATAATTTACTGTCCTCAAATTTTAAAGGATACTACAGGTTCAAATACTTAAAAAGTAAAACTCATACTCCCTAGTAAACTATTTCAAATATACAGTCTGAACATACCAGTAAATCAACCCAGGCACTGGCATCAACAAGGACAGAGAACCCCTGAAGAACCTTAAAACAGCAATAAGATTAAATACGTTTCACTTAATTATTAAGGGACCAGAATTTTTTACAGTGGCATACTAGAACATTGTATTGATTAAAATTAAGATTAGATTTTGTACAGAGGATCACTAATCCAAGGGAGGTAAGCTGTTGTGAAAGTAAAGAGACCCAAGAAACTCATGTGGATAAATGGATTTTGCTTGCTCCAGACATACGCCTGTGCGCAATATATTAATCATAATATAGCGTCGGCATTTTAAGGGGCGACGCTATAAGCTATACCTGTAGCGTCGGTATTTTAAGAAGCGACGCTATAAGCTACACTATAGCGTCGGTTCAAAGATGACCGATGCTATTAACTATACCTATAGCATCGGTTCTTTACTGACTGAGGCAAAAATCCTTTTTAGCGTCGGCATTTTAAGGGACGACGCTATAGGCTATACCTATAGCGTCGGTTATTGCAAACAACCGACGCTATAGCTTCTGGAAGAAGTCAATAATCGTCGGTTAATACAAACAACCGACGTAATAGGTACAACTGACGCCTATAGCGTCGATTAATGTAAACAACCGACGCTATAGGTCATTTCTATACTAGTGTGCACCAAGATGATAAAATCAATAATTGCCCACATTAACAAAGTGTATTCCTAAAATCTCTCATTGATAAACACAATTTCATACAGAACTGCATAGGTTTGATCCAATGTAAACTGGTACGCACGCACCTTGGAAAGAGGGATCTCATACACGAGATAAATCGAGACACCTCACAAAACAAAATTGGAGGTGTGCTAGAATAATGTGGATATTTTTTGGGGATTAGGATTTATGAAACGAATACCAAACAACATACACGTATTGGGGATCTCGGGTTTTTATCGATACATACATCAAGAAAAACATGTAGTGACAAGGTTTAAATAAATTGGTGAGGTCACACGCGGCAGGAAAAGTATGGACAGAGAACAAATTGATGACTTAAAAAAAAATGGTGAAAGAAATAATCTTAAACAAGACGGAGCCCGCAGAACTATCAATAGCAATAGCAGGAAGTAAATAAAAAATGAGGAAAAAATCGCAAAGCAGCATGGAGGAATGCAATTAACGGGAACTGAAAAAAGACGAAGCATCAGGGAAATTCACAATCGAATGGAAACGCAAAATAACGATAAGACTTTTATCTTTTAAATTTATTTTTTCAAATTTAATATAATGTCATGCATGCATAAAATCGTGTTTTTTAAATATTTTTAAGAAAAAATTTTTATTATTTAAAATTCGTGCGAGCTATATTTTTATGCTTGTAAAATAATTACGACTTGAAATTATGGTACGAGACATTTATTTTGATGATTTTTAGATATTTTACAATCTCGTACGAGCTGCATACTTCGAAGAAAAAATTATATATGTTATATGCATAATTTTGAAGAAAATTCTTACAAAAAAAGCATTATTTGTAAAGAAATTAATTATTGCGACATTCTTAAAAGAGCATATTTATTATTATATTTGGATTTATAAAATATTTTTCTTATATTGTCACAATAATACATATATGTCAAAATATTTCAAACTTGAGAACTGAAATTGTCAATTAGGGTTGCCTGGACAAACTATAAATTCTGTAACACTACATGCTTGAGTAAAGTGCAGCTGCTTGAGTAAAGTGCAGCACCCTCTGAAGGCCCATGACCAGATCTCTCAAGATTGCATGGGTGGATGCATACCTATGCATGATATCTTTAAAACCTCATAGCACAATCACCCTAACAAGGGATGCGTGCGAGTTCGCCAAGATTACATCTCCATCTCTTATTGAAGACCCCTCCAGACACATTCTTATGTAGTTGTATCAGATACTTGAATAGCATGTACGCCAATTCGGAATATATACAAACGTCAAGGTCTTAACTTGACAACAAGGATCGTAATGTATTTCAAATAAATAATTCATGCTCACACATTTGAAAATCTTGGCAAACATATATCTTATATTGATCATCGCATAGTGTCATACTTGCATCCGCATACAATTTACGAGCATTGTAGTGCTCCGTATGTTTTACTAATCTTCTATTTTCATCTATTTTAGTGATCGAAGAAATTTGGAAGCATGAAGAATGCTTAGTTCTCTGCTACAGAAAGCTACACTAAAGAACTAGGGGCTAGTTGTTATGCCATATTTTTGCTATGTCTAATAATCTTTTAATTTCTAATATTATTAATTATTAATTCAGATTAATATTTATTGGTAAATTAATAAGTTTTATCCTCTTTCTGAAAAGAGTAAAGAATCAATCTCAAATAATCGATAATGGAAAATATATCCAAATGATATTCCTCAAATTCGGAACATATCACAACGCCAAGATTAAATCAGATTAAATCAATAATTGCCCACATTAACATATGTTATAGGGAGAATATTGTATAACAATATTTTGGAGGTTGCTGGAATCACGGAGCAAAATACGGATATTTTGCTAAGAACACGAAGAACACGGGAGGAGATTGGTGTTTGTTTGTGGCTGATCTTGTTGATAGATAGTCAGGGATGAGCTGAGGCATATCCAAACAAGGTGCCTACGTACCCTATTTATAGGGATCAAGCCATACGTAGTTCTTGGAGGAGAAGTTACCTAGGCGGGCTAGGGTTTTAAGAGATAAGCCATAGTCCAAGCCCACTTGTTTAGGGCTGACGTGGCAATGAGCCATCAACCCTATCCGTGATCCATGGCCCAGCTGTGGAAGCCCATAGTCTCGAACGGATAGAGCTGGCTAGAAGAGAAGTAACAAGGGCCTTGCATGCGACCTCGAGGGGTCTGGCCATGCGAAGCGAACCCTAGTGTCCAGCTACTCATGCGACCTCGAGGGGTCAGGCCATGAGCCTTCCAGAGAAGAGGAGATAGTGATCTCGCTGTAGTGACCCCGCATTGGAGGTTATGTGCGAAGCGATCCCTTGACGGGAGCCAAACGAAGCGATCCCCGGGTAGCGACCCCGGTAGATGCGACCCCGAGGCTGAGCGGCATGAGAGGCGCATAGGCCTAACGTGAGAGGCGCAGAGGCCTAGCGTGAGAGGATAGACAAGGTGCTCCTGTAGCGAGGTGGCCTTGTTGCTAGAGGTGGCCCTGTAGCAAGGTGGCCTGTAGCGAGGCGGCCTTGTAGCGAGGCGGCCTATAGCGAGGTGGCCCCTTAGCGAGGCGGCCTTGTAGATGCGACCTCGAGGCCGGGCTGGCATGAGACGCCTAGAGGCCTAGCGTGAGACGCCTAGAGTAGCAGCAGGAGGTCATAGTGAGGAGACCCATGGGGTGAGTGTGTTCAAGAGATTTAAGAGATAGAGGTGAGGTGATCCCTGATCGGGCCTCATGCCTTCTTTATCCTTCTTCAATATTTGGGCCCATTGAGAGATATTTGAGCCCACTAGGAGATAATTGAGCCCATTAAGAGAGGTGAGGCCCTTGTATAGTCGTTTGAGCTTGTTTAGGATCTATGCCAAGATTCAGGCATAACAACTACCCCCCAATTCCATATTGCCATTATGAATGCAATGTGGAATCAAGTAAAGTGACGCCTTCCAGTTGATGCGAAGCCATGTATATGTTAGTGATGGTGACCTCGAAGGGTTCTTCCAAGCACAATATGGTCCTGTAGGGATCTTGAGAGGCGACCTCATAGGGCCTCGCGGTCATAAATTGTTAAATATGTCTTCTGCTTAGCTGATATATGAGCTCATGCTTTCACTTGTGTCTTCAAGCTCTTCCTAGAATATGATGAGAGGACTCTCCTCCGAGCTTACTCCTTGTTATTATGATGAGAAGACTCCTTATATGATGAAAAGATTCCCTTTATGTTGTGGACTCCTCATAAGTTGAGTGGACTCCCCATAGCCCCATATGTGGAGAAGTCTTCTCTTTCTTATATAATGAGAGGATTCCTCGCAGCCTCATATGTTGAGAGGCCTACTCCTCGCAGCCTCATATGTTGAGTGGCCTCCTCCTCGCAACCTCATATGTTGAGAGGCCTCCTCCTCGCAAACTCATATGTTGAGAGGCCTCCTCCTCGCAGCCTCATATGTTGAGAGGCCTCCTCCTCGCAACCTCATATGTTGAGAGGCCTCCTCCTCGCAAACTCATATGTTGAGAGGCCTCCTCCTCCCAGCCTCACATGTTGAGAGGCCTCCTCCTCGCAGCCTCATATGTTGAGAGGCCTCCTCCTCGCAAACTCATATGTTGAGAGGCCTCCTCCTGGCAGCCTCACATGTTGAGAAGCCTCCTTGCAACCTCATTTGTAGATAGGCCTCCTCCTACTGATATAATGAGAGGACTCCCTTAGTGGCTCGCACTTCTCAACCTATGACCCTCTGGAGTAACGAGCTCGATCCCGGCCCCGGCTTCGTCCTTGTTTGATGACCCATCTCGCATATGAACACAAAGTACTCCTCATTCGCCTCGCATAATCCATATTGCTGGCTCTAGCCCCACCTCACATATGTAGCTGGTGGGCCTTGCATCTTTGAAAACTAGTAATTTTGAATTTTCCCAAGTGCTTTGGGATAGCTGATTTAGTCTTCATATGCTCTTATTTGCTTGTAGATTTACTTTAACACATGCCTAGAGATAGCTCCACATTGTATAGACTTACGGATTGACCCATCATCGCCAATGAGGTCAAGTGGCCTTGCATTGTAAGATATCGGGCTTGCGGCCTCACAACGCTAGGTGCAGCCTCGCAACGCTAGGTGATGCCTCGCAACGCTAGGTGTGGCATCGCAACGCTAGGTGTGGCCTCGCAACACTAAGTGTGGCTTCGCAATGCTAGGTGTGGCCTCGCAACGATAGGTGTGGCCTCGCAACGCTAGGTGCTGTCCTTGTCTTGAAAATTTTCAAATGCCCTTCTAGAAGAGGTGTATATGTAATGCCACTATCCCCCGAGTCCTCATTATCATTGTAGATGTGATGAGGAATCAAAGTGTTTCAGAAATCTTCTTGTATTATTTGGAGTTGACACCATTTGTAATGAAAGGAATTTGATGTGATCCCGCTATAAGCATACTTGACTCCTTCAACGCTATCCCAGAGCACTTGGCCTCATCACGCTATCCCAGGACACTTGGCCTCATCACGCTATCCCGGGGTACTTGGCCTCATCAATGTTGTCCCATGGCATTTGGGCTCATCAACGCTATCCCGGGCCACTTGGACTAATCACGCTATCCCGGGGCACTTGGCCTCGTCATGCTATCCCGGGGCACTTGGCCTCGTCATGCTATCCCGGGGCCCTTGGCCTCATCATCGCTATTCCGGGGCACTTGGCCTCGTCATGTTATCACAGGGCACTTGGACTCTCCAACGCTAAGCAAGAGCACTTAGCTTCTTTAATGTCATAACATGCTTCCCTATGTTGAACAAGAATGTAGATATTGAGGTCTTGAGCTCATTTTATTTTTCAAATACTTTGGCTTATCTTCCTTCATCTCTAGTATGAGCTTGAGGCCAATGAGAGCCTCGTTTTCAGCCTCCTTATTCGTTGCTTGCTCTTCCCAGTGTCTTGAGTTAATCGAGGACCTCCTCATTGTCGGCAAGGGTCGGGGGCGTCCCCCTTTACCCCAAGGATGGGGGGCGTCCCCCCTCTCCTCGGCGTAGAGGTATTTCACCAAGAAGAAGCATCTCACGATCTCGATATCCACACCATATAGGGGCCTCATTAGCTTCATCATATAGGGGCCTCACGATCTCGACGAGGAGATGGGGGTCTGTCATCATGACAATGGGACCACTCACGATCTCCACAAGGAGAGAGGGGGTCTGTCATCATGACGATGGGACCGCTCACGATCTCGATGAGGAGATGGAGGTTATTTAGAACCTTGACCCTTGCCTTGGCCTCTGTCAATTATCCTTCTTGTCAGTAGTGAGCTTCTCGAGCTTGACTCCTCTTGATCCTCCTTACAATCCTTCTTCTTACAATCTCGGGGTCGGGCTCGTACTTATGGGACCGCTCACACTCTCAACGAGGAGAGGGGGGTCTCTCGTCACGATGATGGGACCGCTCGCGCTCTCTTCGAAGAGAGGAGGTCTGTCTTCGCGACGATTGGACCGCTCACGCTCTCAACGAAGAGATGGGGGTCATTCCGAACCTTGGCCCCTACTTTGGCCTCGCTCCTAGTGACGTCGATTATGCTTCTCGAATGCGGCCTCGCAGCGCTAGGTGGGGCCTCGCTATGCTAGGTGCAAGCATGGCCTCGCTACGCTAGGTGCAAGCATGGCCTCGCTACGCTAGGTGCAAGCATGACCTCGCTACGCTAGGTGCAAGCATGGCCTCGCTCCTATGGGGTCGCTCCTGGGGGTCTCGCTATGCTAGCCCGACCTCGGCCTCTCACGCTAGCCCGGCCTCGGCCTCTCACGCTAGCCCGACCTCGGCCTCTCCGTTGTTGGCCTCTCCGTTCTTCTTGTTCGAGTTAGTCATCGTTCTCCCAAATCAATGACTCCCCTCCTTCTAGCGCCAAATGTTATAGGGAGAATATTGTATAACAATATTTTGGAGGTTGCTGGAATCACGGAGCAAAATACGGATATTTTGCTAAGAACACGAAGAACACGGGAGGAGATTGGTGTTTGTTTGTGGCTGATCTTGTTGATAGATAGTCAGGGATGAGCTGAGGCGTATCCAAACAAGGTGCCTACGTACCCTATTTATAGGGATCAAGCCATACGTAGTTCTTGGAGGAGAAGTTACCTAGGCGGGCTAGGGTTTTAAGAGATAAGCCATAGTCCAAGCCCACTCGTTTAGGGCTGACGTGGCAATGAGCCATCAACCCTATCCGTGATCCATGGCCCAGCTGTGGAAGCCCATAGTCTCGAACGGATAGAGCTGGTTAGAAGAGAAGTAACAAGGGCCTTGCATGCGACCTCGAGGGGTCTGGCCATGCGAAGCGAACCCTAGTGTCCAGCTACTCATGCGACCTCGAGGGGTCAGGCCATGAGCCTTCCAGAGAAGAGGAGATAGTGATCTCGCTGTAGTGACCCCGCATTGGAGGTTATGTGCGAAGAGATCCCTTGACGGGAGCCAAACGAAGCGATCCCCGGGTAGCGACCCCGGTAGATGCGACCCCGAGGCTGAGCGGCATGAGAGGCGCATAGGCCTAACGTGAGAGGCGCAGAGGCCTAGCGTGAGAGGATAGACAAGGTGCTCCTGTAGCGAGGTGGCCTTGTTGCTAGAGGTGGCCCTGTAGCGAGGTGGCCTGTAGCGAGGCGGCCTATAGCGAGGTGGCCCCGTAGCGAGGCGGCCTTGTAGATGCGACCTCGAGGCCGGGCTGGCATGAGACGCCTAGAGGCCTAGCGTGAGACGCCTAGAGTAGCAGCAGGAGGTCATAGTGAGGAGACCCCTGGGGTGAGTGTGTTCAAGAGATTTAAGAGATAGAGGTGAGGTGATCCCTGATCGGGCCTCATGCCTTCTTTATCCTTCTTCAATATTTGGGCCCATTGAGAGATATTTGAGCCCACTAGGAGATAATTGAGCCCATTAAGAGAGGTGGGGCCCTTGTATAGTCGTTTGAGCTTGTTTAGGATCTATGCCAAGATTCGGGCATAACAACATAGTTTATCACAAAAGTCTTTCACGGATAGACCCAATTTTACAGAACTGCGTAGACTTGATCCAATATAAAGTGGTACGCAGGCATCTTGGAAAAAGGAATCTCATACACGAGACAAATAGAGGCACCTCCAAGTCCAGTCCCTCTCTTTTTCATAAATCCTAATCCCTAAAAATAGACACATTCATATAAATTCGATCTATTATTCTAGCACACCTCTAATTTCGTATTGTTACGAAATTCTTCCAACAATAACAAGTAAAATTGGGTAGTAGAAATATATATAGGTAAAACGCGGCTTTAAAAGTTATTTATTATTTCTGAAAACTAGGTAAAATGTTGTATGACAAACATTAAAATTAGTTTTTTTGAAAAGTGCTTTTACCTGGACGCTTTTTACATAAAGCATGTCCTTGCTTTCAAAAGTTGTTTTTCAGTATTTGCAGAAAATTTTAACATCAAATCTTTCCAAAAACATTATTTTTTATAAATTAAACCCAAAATATGCATATATCAAAATATTACCAAACAATTATGTCTGTAAAGCACTTTTTCTTAAGTTTTTAACCGTAGTTCCAAATAGAACTTTAATCTATCTTCACAAGACATAAAAAAATTATAATTAAAAAAAACTCCTTCCCTTCTATTTTAACTACTTTTGACACCTAATTGAGTGGTCAAAAATAATAATTTTAATACTTACTCCCTCCGTCCCTCTCATTTCTTTACATACATTATTTCATCCACTACTTCACTCCACTTTTTCAACACTTTACACTATTACACCCAATACTTCACTTATTTTGAGAATACAATCACTATTACACCCACTACTTCACTTATTTTAACAATAAAATCACTATTACACCCACTACTTCACCTATTTTAATTATAATCCTTAGTCTCCGTGAAAAAACCCAATGTAAACAATCATGAGGGACGGAGGGAGTATATTATATACTTGCTTCAAATTTAAACTTTCCTTTGAAAAATTAAAACTTTGTTTGAATTATAATTTTTACCTTTTCACGATCTAATATTTTAGAAATTAACTAAAATAAAAAATGTAGTATAAATTATTATTAATGAAACTATTTACAACCTTGAACAAGAGTTTCGATTCTTTAGTGGAAGAAAAATAAATATTTCACAAGTGTTGTGATATAAAAAGTTCTGCATTGAATCAATCTTTATTTAAATATTTTTTTATCATTATTTTGCTATTGTTTTGCTCTAATATGATTAAGTTTAGTATTTATATTATTTGTGAAACTATATATTGAAATAGATAAAAAAATGTGATATTATTCCAAATATATAAATAAAGTCCAAATGCTACATTTATAAATTAAATAAAATAAAATTTAGATAATTAAATTGAAATCAAAGATGTTATTTTTAAGAGAAGAAATCAAATAATTAAAAATATACATAAAAATTGCACATGCATACAATCCATGTTGTTAATAAGATGTGTACAAGCCTCTAAAGGTAGTTTATAGATAAATATTTATAATATAGTTATTACTAGTCATAATGCAGGTTGAATCAAAAATAAATTAGAAATATTAATAATGAATACAATGTAAAATATTATCGTAAACATTTAATTTGAAAAATTGACAAGAGTTGAAAGAAAATTGATTTAATCAATGAGAAAAATTAAAATGTTTTTAAACCCATGTTCAAGTAACAAATTAAATGTAAATTTGATAAATACATAATAGATTTTTTATAACTAGATAATATTTTAAAAATGATTTATTCAATTTTAAACAATATACAAAATAAATATCTTTAACATGGTAAAATAATAAATTTAAAACGATTATATTTCATAACCGTAACAAACATTACAAAAATAACTATATCATTGACTGTAAACGGATTAATGTGAGCGTTGGGCGTTGATTTAACTTAGAGATCAGTTAGCCATAAGTTCAGTAATTTGTCTCAACTCATTATTGGTCTCAACTCATTATTGTGTGCCAATACGTGTCCCTTGTGAATTCTTAGCGTAGTGACACATACCTAGTAAGCTGACATACATTCAACTTAAATCGAGGTTCTCATAGACTCTTTAGAACATCAGGAGTTTGAGGTTCTCATAGACTCTTTAGAATAACAGTCTCCAGGTTGAGTACCCAAAGTTAATAAAAGAGCTATTTAAATTTAACTATGGTTTATTCAATCAATTCCCTTGTATCCCCGTCAAGGTATTGTTAACTTTCTATTAAACACTTCTGTTACTATATTGATTTGTATATCAATTTACTTTCTTACTCATAAAATTTATATCGGTGTTTTTCTTGTTCAAGTGTGAGAGGAAAGGAGACCATAGCTGAAGAAACTAAAGGAAACATTGATCTAAATCTAAGCCTTTCTTTGAATGGGAGATTTGGTGTTGATCCACACAGAAATCATAAAGTAATTGGGTCATCTTCTCACTCAAACGTCTTAATCCCTCCTGACAAAAGGAGCACGAACATTTTTGCTGAAAATGGAGCTGATTTAAGGATGGGGCCTTCCCTTCCAACAGGGACAGAGGTGAAAAAAATGGGAATGCAAAGAAAAGAGTTACAGTTATTGGCTCTTATGGATGCTAACAAGAGGAGGTCACTTGATTCGGGTGGCTCTTCAACTGTTTCTTTCGTTCCAGAAATTCAGACCATTGAAGGTAACGATGCTTTCCTTTTCACATATGTTTGTTATATATTTGTGAGGCTTAGCGCATCAAAAAAAAAAAAAATAGCATGTGCATGTAGTTTTTTTTTCGTATCTGGATAAAAGATGAAAATGATTATGCTCAAAGTCATTTATGCTGATACATTTGCAGAAATTTATCATAAATCATAAAAAATATATTGAGGTTAGTTTTTTCAAAAGAGTAAGTTTTTTAATACACACATATAAGGAGTTCATATTTGATCAGTTGATTGATAGTGAAAGTATCGTCTGTGTCTCAATTGGAAGACACCCCAAAATCCACTTTGATATTACACTGATAATATGCTGTCTTTTCTTTGGTAATTAATTTTCTCATTTGTATCTCCATGAACAAAAAAATACACAGGCCAGGGATTTCCTGCAAACATTGGGTGTTCAGCAGCCAAAAATCGAGGTAAATCTGTCGAAATTGTGGCAGAAAAGATATTATCGAAAGCAATACCTGCAAAGCAAGGGAAGGGGGGAGAGTTTAAAAGACTTGCAGACATGCCAAACGTTTTTACTACAATATCTGGCCGAAATTTTAACGGGTATCTCTCCAAGTACGGCGAGGAGGAAGTATGTATCCTTTGTGCCTGTCATGCTTATTCCCTGAGTCCAGCTGAGTTCATCAACCATGCAGGTGGTGGTGATGTTGCCATTCCAGAGAGATTCATCAAGATCAAGAATCCTGTGGGTGATGGTGAAGTGGTTAATCCTTAATTAAGCAAATCATATATGAGTCTGTTGAACCCTTTTAATAGGTGTTTCATATATATATTTCTATTATTGCATGATGGTCATCAAAGTAAGTACTTTGTGACTTAAGTGTTGGGATCCTTTGATGTAGTTTGTGACTGTAACTGTTGGTATGTTGCATGAATTTGGGTAAGTGTCCAATGTTTGTGTCATGACGATCTTATGTAATGTGTAATTTGTGTTATAATTTATCTTCATGTCTTCTGATTTATGTTCATTAAAATAGTGTTTCAATTTTGGAACAATTTAAAATAGTTTGTTACACTATCAAGAAATGTAATCTTATTACTTTCAAAAAAAAAATGTAATCTTATAACTTGATTATATAAATATATTGATACTTTTCAAAAATCCTGAATTTTATTATGTTGACAAAGAAATTTAGAATACAAGATGACACCCACTGTTTTCCTTTTCTTTTATTATAATATACTTAAGTCTACAATATCATTATGTTAATATAGTTTACCAATAAAAAAAATGAAAAATTATTTTATAATCAATTAGAACTCATTTCAATATTTTATATCAATCATATCATATTAAAAAAATTTCATATTTAACATTATTATCATATTTTACTAACCATAGTTCACAATTCTTTTTTTTTTTTTTTGACTATGTAGGTTATGTGATAGTTAACAATCCTAATTTAAATATAATATTGATTTTCTTTAACATATCCATGTAATACATATTAAATCTGAAACAAATATACTAAAATTCGCTATTTTAATTTGAAATCAAACACGATATACTATTAGATATTTTAAATTTAATTACGTAATTAAACAATTTTTAATCAACACTCTTTTAATATAAAATCAAACGCAAGTATATTATTATACATAATATATTGATTTTCATAATATATATTATACAATTCTAACTGATTTCAAATTTTTATAACCTACCTCGACCAGAAATTTGATAATTTTGGATTACCCAAGTTTTAAAAAACTTGGATAAAATATATAACTTCAAAGACTCGAATATTTTTTAAAAACTCAAAAAAAATATTTATTCATAAATTGTTAATAAAATTTATTTATAAATATATATAAACTAAAAATACATTGATTTTAGTTATTTAAAATATGAAATATACACTAAAAGAGTATTACCATTGTTTAGAGAATCACCAATTAAAATATATAAATTATTTTAGAGCCAATCAGAATTCACTTTTATATTTTAAATTAATCAATCAGATACAAAGTTTTTATTATTTACATACATATTCTAATTTACTAATCGTGGTTAAATTAAATTTGAATATAGTAATCTTTTAATTTGACAAAATCATGTATTACATGATTTGTAATTTTAAAAAAAATTAACTAATAAACCATAAATAATGTACTAATAAACGTATATACTAGTAGATTGCATATGATTATATGTCTTTTAGTCATATTACTTTTAATATTTTTATATTTTAATATTATAATACCACATAAAACTTAATTTTATAATCTTTAAATTTAAAACAATCAAATTAAATCTAACATGTTTGTTTAGATAATTAAGATTTTATATTTTAACCAAAGTTAAAAGATAGAATTCGAATATGGTATACTTAGAGTTTAACTTTGATTAAAAGATAGAATCTTAATACCAAGATAATTCAGATACGGAAATGGCTGTATTCGAATTCGAAAATCGGAATACGTATCTGAATTTGTAATCAAATTCAAAAATGTTTTTAGAAAAGTATTCGAATTTGGCGGACATTTTCTAGATCCGGATATTATCCCGATCCGTTTTATAAATAGATTTTTCTTTTCTTTTTCAATTTTCATTTCAAAATATAAAAAAAATGATTAAAAAATTTAAAAAATAATTTTTAAACTAAATTAGAAGTTAAATATAATGAGGTATGTAAATTTTAAAAATAAAAAAATTAAAGTACATTTTTAAATGTAAGTTATTTTTAAATATATACATATGTAAATAAATTTATGTGTATTATAAATTATTAGTTACGAATTACAAATTATAAATATAATATTTTTATAAATTTTTCATATATACTTAATTTCGGATTCGGATATCACGGATGTGCCTATATCCGTATTCGTATCTTAAATTGTCGGATTCGAATACAAATAATATCTGATTTATTTCGAATATGGATAATATTCGCTTTAATCCGAATACAAATAAAGATATTTCAAATGAATATCGAATTTTTTAAATATTTTTGACTGCCCTAATCTCCCTCAAGTTTTTATTTTTGCTAAGCTAAGTTAAACTCAATAGCAATTAATTTTTTGTATATCAATTAACTAAACACAATGATTATGAATTTTTATTTTAAGAATTAACTAATAAAAAATTGTATTAAATAAAAATACCTAAAATAAAAATTCTTATTATAATCAAACAACAAACTAAAAAATAGATTAATTTTATTTAATTAATCATTACAGTCTAAGCTCATTTTTTTTCCATTCTCCATCACACCTCCGATAAACTAGGTGTCTAAATTATATCAAAGTTACCACTTTGTATCACTTTATTACAAAGCAGACTATGTGTATTGTATGTTTTGTCTTTTAATAGTCTAATACAATCAACAACAGAAAAACAATTTTAATAAAAAATATGATTTTTTTACATCATCCTCAATCCGAATTCTCCTAGATCTATTTCTCATACGAATATTCAGTGCCCAGCTCCAACAATTCTACGACTAGATCAACTCCTAACATCAATCCTTCCCACATTATCCTGATTTGTCCATATTATTGGATGTGTCAATTGATAAATACTATTTTTTAGGGATGGTTGCCAATTTTATTATTCATAATTTACTTGCATGAAAACTAAAACATCTATTATATCATTGTCCATACATTTAAAAATACGGTATAGTTTTTCCTATTTGGTCTGTCTAGAGAGATCAATACTCATATAAGATTAGTTTCTCAATTCCTGTGAAGCAAAACTTTCATAGACAAATAAATGCATTCAAAAATTTATTTTCTTTGAAAAATCATCAAAAAAATCTTTGTCCATCGTAGACTTAATTGCTAATGAAATTAACGTTTTATATATTTCTACTTTACCAACTTAAATCAAATCTGTATCATGAATGACGAGAATCATTCAAATGCATCTTGACGTCATAAATGAATCAAAGACCTAAGATAAGTATTTTAAGTCTGATTTTTCAAAAATCGATCATAAATCGCCGATAAACAGTTAAAATATATTTGACTGATTTGATTTTTAAAATCCGATTTATTGCTATGAAATATATTTAAATGGTATATTATATTATAAATTAGACTACTTTATTAAATATTATTAAAATATTAAAATTTATCTGATTTTTGTTCCAATTTATCATTCCGATAAATTCCTATTTACCGACAAATCACTATTAGGTACCTAAACCGATTTGTTCCGATTTACGAAATCTACAACTATGCCTAAGATAGGGAAAAAAGATTAAAACCAATAAATTATTCATTTTAGAATGTTTTTTAATATAAGTATCATTTAAGATCAAATCCATTCATTTTTGTAAAATCATAATTTCAATTAATTCTCCTTAAATTTTCTTGTGTGGTTTCCAATTAATTAAAAAACCAGCAATGTAAATACAATTAATTAGTAAGTCCATAGTGAAATTAATATTACATGAGATGGACAAATAGTAAAATATGCACTTTAGAATTATCTTTTAAAATCAGAATAATCCATCTTTTTTGTTATTAGCATTTTCAATTTTTGTTCGTAAATTTTATTTGTGCTTTAGCATTAATTAAAAATCTAGGAATGTAAAAACAATTATTTAGTCGATATTAAATTTAATATTAAATTACATTTACAATTAGCTAAATTTATTTTTTTACTAAATAAATATATTTAAATTTGATGTGATAAATGTGTACAAAAAATATTGATTTCATAGGTATATTAACTTTTTTTTTAAGTTTTAAATTTTATAATCTTTTGGGTCTAATATTCCTCTCCAGTACTCCTAACTTTTTTGAATGGTTCCACTACCACCTACATCTTTTATAAACTAACTAAATTGATATATATGAAACATATGTGTGAACTTGATAAATTTTAGTAAGTTGAACGGTTTAATTGTAAGTTTTGTTTATGACCTGTTACAAGGCCAACAAACAAATCTATTATGAAAAAATAGTCTCTTTATTTCTTTGGTATCCTTATCCCACATTGTTCGCACAAAATTACGCAAGAGTACGCGGTCACAAGTAATATAATATTAAGTAGAGTTCGTTCCCACAGAGACTGGTATATTTCAGATTATGCAACTTATGCAACAATGTATGATTATTATTCACTTGCTAAGACAAGTATCGAAGTTGTGTTTTGCTTATCTAAATTAACTAACAAGCAACTTAACAATACTAAGAATTAATTAACTAATGAGATTAAATTCGAATTACTTATGAGAGATAAAACATGGGATCCTAACTTCATTAAATACTTCGTTTAGAGTTGACGCCTTTAATCAATGTATGTGATGGTTATGAAAATTGATCGGACAACACGAAATAAGTACACGCTACCTTTCAGTATACGCATACCAAACTACTCAACATCCACAAAAGAGTTAGAAGCTGGGCAGACACCAATTATGTTTCGACCCTATATTTCTATAAGATTTGAAAACATAACGGTTTAAGTACAAGTTATCCATTGAGATCACATAAGGCAGCGTAAGATGGTTAAAATTACACTATGAATCATGCATGTCAAAACATCCATAAACCTATGCTAGCATGGCAAGTTCTAAATCTCTATATCCACTATCGCTTCAATATAGATTAACAATTTAGATGTTAGCTACGCATCCAAAAGCATTAAGTATAACCATGCGAGGATATCAACAATTCATCACACAGAAATCTTTAAAGCAATCAAACTACTAAACTCCGTAAATAAATCCGTTAGAATCCCATGACAACGATTAGTTCATAATCGAACGGCTCGTCATCATGGGATCTAGTGATAACATGATATAAAACAAGATCTGAATAATAATAAAAGTACTAGAGTAATAAGGTTTAGAAAACAAATCCAAAAGCATCCAAGAGTATCGCCTAATTTGAAGAATACAAAAAGTAGATCTAGATCTTCGTAGATGTCACGTGCTTCGTAAATCCTTCTCCAAGTTGTATCTCCTCACTCTCTCTGTAAAAACCGTGCTTCTTCTATTGATCACATGTGTTTATATAGCCTCCCCGTGCCTTGGCCGTCAAGAAATATTAAAAATTAAATTAAAACAGGATTTTTTTGCAGACGGCACAGCGCGGGCGTGCTGCTACACTGTGCGGGCTGTTAGATATTGATTCAAGTGATGATCAGGATCTGGACTACTGATCAGATACTGATGTTGACGTCATCAGTAATGCACCGTCAGTATTGGGTTATCATCAGGATTGGAAGCTGATCAGGATTACACGAGGATATACATCAGTCCAGGAATCTAGGAAGATTGACATGTCGGTTCCTGATTTATAGGAATGCAGCTATCATTCAAGATATGTACTAAGAGACGTATGTAATTGATTTGATATATCTTGTAATTGATAGTGCAGCTGTGTACTGTATATAAACACAGTTTAGGTTTTACTTAATTGTAATCGCTTACACGAATTATTTTGTAACCTTGCAGCTCTCAAGAACATAAGAATTTCTTGAGAGAGTTTGTAACAGTTTTATATCAGAATTAATAAAGCTGTTATTTATTCATACTTGTGTTATTATTTCTGTTTAAGTCAAAAATCTTATACAATTGTAGTCAACCCCCCTTCTACAATTGTTAATTACTGGGCAACAATTGGTACCAGAGGAAACTGATTAATTACAATCAGAAACGATCTTAAGATGTCGACAAGCAAGTATGAAAGCATTAAAATCCCTATTCTCAAAAAGGCTGAATACCCCACATGGAGGGTAAAGATGTTGATGTATCTGGAGGCAACTGATCCTAACTATCTCGATCGAATATATGATGGACCTTATATCCCTAAGAGACTGGTTGCTAGAACAGATACTATACCTAAGCACTATTTTCAGAAGACGAAGGCTGAATGGACTCCTGAGGAAAAGGCTGAAGTGCTCAAAGATGCAAAGGTGAAGAACTTCTTCATAATAGCCTTGATGCTGTCATGTCAAACAGAGTGATAGCATGTAAAACTGCTAAGGAGATCTGGGAAACTTTGGAGACTCAATGCCAGGGTACTGAATCTATCAAAAGGAACAGAAGGGCTCTGTTGATTCAAGAGTACGAGCAGTTTGATACAAAATCTGATGAGAGCCTCATTGATCTGTATGATATATTTCTGACACTATTGAATAATCTATCTCTAGTGGGTAAAGAGTATGAACCAGAAGACTCGAACACCAAGTTTCTTAGAGCTTTGCCTGAGGAGTGGGATACTCAAACCTCAATCATTAGGCATCAGTATGATCTTAATGTTGTGTCTCTTGATGAAGTCTATGGGATGCTAAGAACCCATGATCTTGAGGTTCAACAAAGGAAGAATAAGAAGACCTACAAAGCAAAGGTTGTTGCTTTGAATGCTGAATCAAAATCAAAAGGAAAAACCGTGGAGGTTTCAAGAAGGAGAAGTAGAGTCGTTGAGTCCAATACTGATGACTCATCATCAGATCCTGATACTGATACTGATGATGACTCTACTGATTCTGATATGATGGAAATGGTTGCTATGATAGTCAAGGGTTTCAAGAAGATGAAGTTCAGAAAGGCTAGAAGACAAGGCAACTTTCAGAAGAAACCTGTCAATACTGACAAGAACAGGTACAAGAAGAATGAAAGCAAAAGCAGCAAGTTTGACAAGTCAAAAGTCAAATGCTACAACTGTGATGGAATGGGTCATTTTGCAATTGAATGCAAAAAGGCTAAGACCAAAGCTCTTATCTCATCAAGCAAGGATTGGATGGACTCTTCCTCAGACTCTGAAGAGGAAAAGGTGAACTATGCATTAATGGCAAATGTGGATGAGATTGCTGCTCCTGAAAATAAGGTACCTAAAGTTGTTTTTGATTTTGATACTGATAATGTTTCCGAGTTAAGATCTTTCTTAAAGTCTCTGCATATTAGTTTTAAAAGTCAATCCCTTGAAAATGCTAGAATAATATCTGAGATGTCAGAATTGACTAAAAGAAATGATCATATAGAAGCTGAGTTACTCTTTATGGAAGAAGTACAAAATGAATGTGATAAGGCTAAGCACATGAAGCTAGAAATGGAGTTTAAATGTACTGCACTTGAAAAAGAACTTAATGAAGCTAATGAGAAACTCAGAACCTCGACACACTCTGGAAAGAAAACGCACGATCTTATCATAGATAAGAATTGGAAAGAGTGTCTAGGTTATAAACCAAAGGACAAGAAAAAGAATAAGGGTAAAGTTGTTACTGCTGAAACAACAGAACCAGGAAGAGTTGTTGTGAATGAGGTAACAAATCCAAAAACCTATAGACATGTTACAGACAGAACAAAACAAAATTAAAACCTGTTAATTACGTGTATCCAGAAAATCCCAAATCTACTTTAGAAAAGGGATCTACTTCTACACAAAATTCTGAGTCTAAATCTGTCAAAAATGTAGGTCTTTTGTCTAAGAAACAACTCAGAGACAGAATCTGTGAAGTGACAGATAGAGTGAAAACTACTACTGCTAAGAGGAACAGGAATGGTAAAATTGGAATAAACAAAGAAAATAATTATAAGTATATTCTAAATGCACCAAGGAAAACATGCTCTAATTGTGGTAACTCTAATCATCTTGCTATTGATTGCAGGAGGAGTAAAAAGAAGGCTACTGCAGTTCCTGAGTCTGACATTAGGAATAGATCAGTATTTTATAAACCACAGAATCCTTGTTTTCACTGTGGCAGTAAATGGCATTCTATCTATACATGTGAAGAATACCATAGTTTGTACTACAATTATTATGATCCCTTGCCAAATTTAATAAAAGTGCAAATTCTGGTAGAACAAATAGTCTGAATACTAAGCATGCATCTATTAATTCTGATAATGACAAAGCAAATTCTGATGGATTTAGATCTGACAGAACTGCTTTTGTTAAAAAGACTTCTGCTGCTAAAAGTGTTAAATTGCATGCAAAAAGAACCCAACAAGTCTGGGTTCTTAAAAATTCTAACTGAGCTCTTTGTGTTTCTGATTGCAGGGTAAAAAGAAAAATGTGTTAGTCATGGATAGTGGATGCCTTGTGCACATGACTGGAAACAAAACCTTGCTATCAGAATTTGAGGAGAAAGCTGGCCCAACAGTGTCTTATAGAGATGGCAACATTGGACAAACTTTGGGATATGGCAATATAATCATTGGAAATGTCATCATTGAAAAAGTAGCTCTGGTGAAAGGACTCAAACACAATTTGCTTAGTGTTAGTCAAATCACAGACAGAGGTTATCATGTCAACTTCAATGATACTTACTTTGAAGTGATCAATAAAACATTTTGAAGGATTGTATTGACTGGTCAAAGATGTGGTAACATTTATGAAATCAATATCTACACCAATACTGATGGTCCCTCAACATGTCTCATCAGTAAAGCAACAGTAGATGAAAGTTGGAATTGGCACAAGAAGCTTTCCCATCTCAACTTCAACAACATCAATGAGTTGGTTAAGAAAGATTTGGTGAGAGGATTACCAAAGGCGTTGTATACTCCTGATGGACTCTGTGATGCTTGTCAGAAGGCTAAACAGAGAAGAACATCATTCAAGAGTAAATCTGAATCCTCGATTGATGAACCATATCACATGCTACATCTTGACTTGTTTGGACCAGTCAACATTATGTCCATCAGTAAGAAAAGGTATACTCTAGTTATTGTTGATGAATATACTAGATTTACCTGGGTGTATTTTATGCACAGAAAAGATGAAACTGCTGAGATACTTTTGGACCATGTAAGACTCATTGAAACTGGCAAAAAGTACAAAGTCAATATTCTAAGAAGTGATAAGGGAACTGAATTCAAGAATTCAGTAATGGAAGAGTTCTGCAAATACAAAGGAATAGTTCAACAATTCTCTGCTCCTGGCACACCCCAGCAAAATGGAGTAGTTGAAAGGAAGAACATAACTCTTATTGAAGCTGGCCGAACAATGTTGAAGGAAGCAAAACTACCTACATATTTCTAGGCAGAAGCAGTCAACACAGCGTGCTACACTCAGAACATTACTCTAATCAATAGACATGGCGTCACTCCTTATCAAATGATTAAAGAGAAGAAGCCAAGTCTGAAACATTTGCATGTGTTTGGCTGCAAGTGCTTTGTTCTTAGAACTCATCCTGAACAGCTAGGGAAATTTGAAACTAAAGCTGATGAGGGCATTTTTATTGGTTATCCAACTTCAAGAGCCTTTAAAGTCTATAATCTAAGAACAAGGACATTCATGGAGTCTATCAATGTTTCTTTTGATGATAAGAAGATAACAGGAATTGGTGAAGACTCACATGATAGTTTGATCTTTGCAAATGAAGCTACCAATAATTCTGATGAAGTAATGTCAGATACAGATACTCTATCAGATCCTGACGATCGACCAATGCCTAATGAAACACAAGTTACTGATGATGATTCAAATAATGCAAATGTTGAGGGGGAGCAACCGCATAATACCATCAGTACTGATACAACTCAAACATCAGGAGGAGATTCATCAGAAACAGATTCAAGTGATAATCCTGACAGCACTACAAGAGGAGATAGCACTATCTCAGGGGGAGATTCTAATCATTCTAGTTCTTTTGAAGATAACACCAATCAAGGGGGAGCATCCAACTCAAGAAATGATTTACCATCAGCAAGGAAATGGACCAAAAGCCATACTCCTAATTTAATTATTGGGAATCCTGATGCAGGTGTTAAAACCAGAAGTGCAACACAAAATGAATGTCTTTATAATAACTTTCTGTCAAAGGAGGAGCCTAAGAAAGTTGAAGATGCACTCAAGGATGCTGATTGGGTTACAGCAATGCAAGAAGAACTGAATGAATTTGAAAGAAATGAAGCCTGGAAACTTGTACCAAGGCCAAAGGGTAGATCAGTTGTTGGTACAAAGTGGGTGTTCAGAAACAAGACAGATCCAGATGGCACTATTGTGAGGAATAAAGCAAGACTAGTTGCAAAGGGATACTCTCAACAAGAAGGAATAGACTATGATGAGACTTTTGCTCCTGTTGCAAGGCTAGAAGCCATCAGAATTTTTCTGGCATATGCAGCCCATAAGCAATTCAAAGTTTTCCAGATGGATGTTAAAAGTGCTTTTCTGAATGGAGAATTGGAAGAGGAGGTATATGTTGAACAACCTCCTGGCTTCATTGATCCTAGATAACCAGATCATGTCTATCGATTGGATAAAGCACTTTATGGACTAAAACAAGCTCCAAGAGCCTGGTATGAAACTCTAGCTCAATTCTTACTAGAAAGTGGTTTCAAAAGAGGTACAATTGATAAAACCTTGTTTTACTTGAATCATGGTAAAGACTTGCTATTAGTTCATATTTATGTTGATGATATCATTTTTGGGTCAACTAACCCCAAATTGTGTGAGAAGTTTTCAAAGCTAATGCAGTCTAGATATCAAATGAGCATGATGGGAGAAATGAGCTATTTCTTAGGTCTGCAAGTTAAACAGACTGATGATGGAATTTTTATCAATCAGTCAAAGTACACAAAGAATCTATTGAAGAAGTTTAATATGCAAGACAGTGCTACTGCTACAACTCCCATAGTTACAGCTACAAAGCTTGATCCTGATCAAGGTATTAAGGTAGATGTAACTCACTACAGAGGTATGATTAGCTCACTTTTGTATCTAACAGCTAGCAGACCAGATATCATGTATGCAACCTGTCTATATGCAATATTTCAGGCAAACCCCAGAGAACCACATCTCATTGTTGTTAAAAGAATTTTCAGATACTTGAAAGGCACTCCATCACTTGGCCTTTGGTATGCTAGAGAGTCTGACTTTAATCTATGTGGTTACTCAGATGCTGATTTTGCAGGATGCAAAATAGACAGGAAAAGTACTTCAGGCAGTTGTCAGTTTCTTGGAGGAAGACTACTCTCGTGGTTCAGTAAAAAGCAAAAGTCTATCTCTACATCAACTACAGAAGCTGAGTACAAAGCTGCAGGAAGCTGTTGTGCTCAGATCATGTGGATGAAGAATCAGCTAATTGACTAGGGCTTGTCATATTCAAAAATACCTATTTATTGTGATAACCAAAGTGTCATTGCCATGATAGGAAATCCAGTCCAGCATTCTCTTACTAAGCATATTAGTATCAGATATCATTTCATAAGAGAACAAGTACTGGAAGGGACAATCGAACTTCACTTTGTTTCTACTAATCGACAGCTAGCTGATATATTCACCAAGCCACTACCTGAAGCTACTTTTACAAAATTGGTGAATGAATTGGGAATGGTAAACTATGAAAGTTTCTGAGAACAAGGGGAGACCAAATACTGATGAGTGTCAGATCCTGATGCATGTTGAATACTGATGGAAAGTCAATCCTGACTTTGGTCAAACATCAGATCCTGATGCAACGGTTTGATTATCAGTACAATTTGTATATTTCAAGTAATCCATAATTGTTCTGTTCCTGATTTAACTGTGGTTATTGTTAATGAATTTGTTACTTACATGATTACTTTAATTAGTTTTCATATTCACTTCTTTGATTTAATTCTTTGAAGAACAGTTCATAAACATAAAAAAAAATTGAAGAACACATTGAATAAGATTATAGAAACCGGATTCTTCATTGATAATAAGAAAGAGATTACATGCAAATATTACATCTTTATGTTCTCTCTATCTACTAATCTATTCAACAGGAAAATAAAAAGTGAAGTCCAAACCACTCCATTGCTAGCAGACATCCCAGATCCCATCTTTGCCACTTTGTTTGGGTGGAAGTTGAAGGGATAAGGTTAATTTTGCTGACATATTCACTAACAATGGTTGGTGGTGTTGGATGAGGATGCCTTAGAGGAAAGCCATGCTAATGTTGCTTGAAGAGCAACATCGATGTCGATCACTCTTGCAGGCCTTTCTCTCTCGATTTCTTCAAGACTGGCATCCATCTGCAGCCACAAAGTTTCAAGTTGCCTTGAAAGGCATATGACTCAGCCTATTTGTAGTTCGAGGATCCTAATCCAATTAAATTAGATTGTAATAAGTAAATAATATCAACTGTCACAGGAATCTCAAAAGATGATAACCGTCAGAAGAAAAATCAACAAGTCAATCTATAGTTTTGATGTTTTACACTGGAAGAAGATTCAGATATCTGATCAGGCCTCAAGGTAGCATTGAAGCAAGTGGATTCATTTAAGAAGACAGAGATTTCTATTAGTGACAAGAAACAATTTCAGTACCGAATGATTGATGAGAGTGAAGAGTATAAAAAGACCACAGTGTTAAAAGTCACGATGAAGAACAGAGATTGGAGTTAGTCGTTCATGAACCAGACAGTACATCGAACGTCAACATCATGCGAGTGTATGTTCCTTATTATAATTACGTGGTTTTCAACGGAGTATTGACTATTAAAGAATTTATATTAATTCTATTTTAATTGATTAAGTCAAGTAATTAAGTTAATAAATAAATTAATTCTATCAGAATTAATATATTTGTTAAATTGATTATTAGATTAATTAAATAAGAATTAATATGAAAAAGGATTAATTAGTTAAATGATTTTTAATAAGTCATTTAATTAATTATAAACTGAAAAATATGATGATATAACTATCAAACTGATAGTTATACCGATAGTCATATTCAGTTTATAAAGGAGATAGTCATATTCAGTTCAAAGGAGATAGTCATATACAGTTCAAAGGAGATAGTCATATTTCATTCAAATGGTAAGTTATACCGAATGTTATATTAACTTGGTAAGTTATACCGAATGTTATATTGACTTGATAAGTTATACCGAAAGTCATATTTAAACTGGACAGTCATATTACATTGATTTGATAGTCATACCGATTGTCATATTAATGTAAAATGATTGTCATATTAGTTTAAATCAAGTAATATGACTATGGCTGTGTATATAAGACAGAAGAATGCAGAAGGAAAAGAACCAGTCGAGCAAAACAAGAAAAATACACACAGCAGCTATTTTCTCTCTCTCTCAAGCTCAAGAACACCTTCAAATTTAATTCTGTAAATTCAAGTTCATCTCAGTTGTAATATCCTATCCATTGGAACTTGTTTACTTGTGATTCTTGTACTACTAGCGAATTAAGTTTCCTAGTTCACAAATTGATATCTTGATTTTATTAACTAAATTAGCAAAGTTCATGTTGAATTTTCTAATTAGTTAATAATTACTTGATAATCATTTGGACTGAGTTTGTAACACCCATCAAGTTAATATATTGTTATATTCAACTTGAAATTTGTGTTATATTATTCCGCACAAAATATTCGTTTAAGTGAAAATTATTTAACGAATAAATTTTGAGAAAATGGTATAGATTGTATTCAACCCCCCCTTCTACAATCTTATCGGACCTAACAATTGGTATCAGAGCCTATTGATTGATACACAAATCAAGATCCTATTTTTACTCAATCAAAAATTAAGCTCGAATTTTTAACTCTCTTAAAAATTCATCATGTCAGCCAAAGGCAATGTTAAAATTCCTATCTTTAATAAAGATAATTATGATATGTGGAAAAACAAATTGGAGTTATTTCTTGATGTAGCAAACCCAAGATTTTTGTGGGTTTTGGAAAATGGACCAGTAACTCCCATGCAACATGATACTGAAATAGTTGTAAATGGAACTGTAACAGTCCCTGCCAAATCCTATCCAAAGGACCCTAAGAACTATACCTCTGAAGATAAGGAGGAAGCTGGATTGGATAAAAATTTGAGACTCATTCTATTGGATTCCCTAGATGTTGTAATGTATAGCCATGTGAGGAATTGTAAAACTGCTAAGCACATCTGGGAAACTATTGAGGTCATTAATGAGGGGACTGATGAAGTCAAGGAAAATAGACTACAAATTCTAACTTCTGAATATGAACACTTTAGAGCTGGCCCTAATGAAGTCATTCAGGAAGTGTTCGAAAGGTATAACAAGATAATCAACAACTTGCAAGTTCATGGCAAGCAATATACTCAGAAGGAGATCAACATGAAGTTTTTACTAACTATGCCTACTCACTTGGAGCATAGAATCACTACCATCAGAGAATCTAGAGATTTAACTCAGGTTGCTCTTGAAAGGCTGTTTGGTGTTCTGAAAACATATGAATTAGAACAAGTACAGCAAAAGGAATTCTATGGCAAAGGCAGAATGGCAAATTCTTCTACAGCTCTAGTGGTTGAGGTTCCTAAGGAAGTGGAAACTAAAGTTGTTCAACCTATCAGTTTCAACAAGGAATAAACTGAAGTAGAACTTGGCCAAACACCAGCTACTCAGGATGGTGGAGAATTTTATTCATTGAAGAGCTGGATCAATTGGAAGATGAATCTATGGCAATGATGGTGAGACAATTTAGTAACTTCAGATTCAGAAGAAATCCAAAGTTCAGGTTTAAGTCAAATAACAGATTTCAGAGAGGAGGTTCTTCATCCTCTAGTAACAGGGGAGGTTATAAAACCGGAACTGTTGACAGAAGCAAAATCCGTTGTTTCAATTGTAATGAATTGGGACATTTTGCTACTGAGTGTCAGAAACCCAAGCAAGCACAGAAGAAAGATTATGCTTCTGAAAAGAAGAAAAGTGGAAGAGCTTATGTAGCTGCTGGTAAAAGCTGGGATGACACAGATAGCGAAGATGAAGAATATGGAAACTTTGCGTTGGTGGCAAATGCTGAATCCTCAACTTATTATACCACACCGATAATTCTTACTGATGCTCAGTTAATTGATAGTTTACGTAGTTCCTTGAATAATGCACAAAGAGGGTACGAGAGAATAAGTCTTGTTAACACTAACCTTGAAAATCAAATGTTAGATTTAAAAAAGGTGCAGGTTAATCAAGATAAGAATATAGAAGAAATAGCTCGACTTAACTACAGAGAAAAGGGTCTAGGAGAATACATGGTAAAACAAGTTGATAGGATTGCTGAACAAGAAACCAAGATTAGAGAACTTGAAACACAGGTTAGAGCTTGTTATAATACTGTTAAGGTTTCTAAAGATTTCTTCAACAAACAAGCAGTAGAACGAACTGTAGGAATAGGATTTGATTACAGTCAAGCTGTTGGTTCTTTGAGTAATCATTCTCCTAATTCTATCCCAGCTAAAGAAAGAGGTATACCACATATTCTCAAGAATGTTGAAAAACCAATGTTTACAAAATCTGATGCTGGTCCACCAGATATTCGTTCTATGGTTATACAAGAAGAAATGAGAAATGAGGATAGTGCAAATGGCACAGTTCTTGTTAAGAATAAATGTGTTAAGGATAAAACTGTTAAGAACCATAATACAAAGAATGTGTCATCCAAGAAAAATGTCACAGTCTTTGTTAAGGCTAAATCAGTTGAGGATGTTAACATAACAAATGTTTCATCCAAGAAAGATGTACCTAAAGTACCAGTCAAAGTTGTTGAATCAGCTAGTTCTTCTAAGACTGGATTAGGTAGTAACAAGTCAAAACAGAAAAATACCATGTCTACTATTGATTCTAATCATAAAGCATGTGGTATTATCAATTGTATGTCTTGTGCTTTTAACAATATGCGTGCTTATTTTAATGGTAATTATGCATGTGTTAAACAGAATGCTCCTCGACAGCACATGAACAGGAACAATAATGTTCGATCTAAGACTGCTTTTCCTCCTCAAGTTAGGAGAGAGACATTTGCACCTAAGACTAAACAAAAGATTACCAAGAATGTCTACAAGGTCAAATGTCCAGTCAATGACACAAGTGTTACTGCTGCGAGAGAAACATGGATACCCAAGATTAAACAAAAGATTTTCAAATCTGTGTTTATAAGGTTAAATGTTTATTGACTAAAGAGGTTAAACTTAAAAATGTTGTTTTACCTGATAAAGGTCAATACTTTAAATACGCAGGACCCAATCAAATTTGGGTCCCGAAGAAGGTTTAACTCATTTGTCATTGCAGGGTATTGAACAGGTTGATCGAGTAACCTGGATCTTGGACAGTGGATGTTCAAGGCATATGACTGGAGATAGAACCCTGCTGACAAATGTGGTGGAGAAGGCCGGCCCAGTAGTTACCTTTGGAGATAACAGCAAAGGTAGAACTGATGGATATGGCAGACTTGAAGCTGGAAATGTTATCATTGATGAAGTTTCTTTTGTGAAAGGACTTGAGCACAATTTGCTCAGTGTCAGTCAATTCTATGATAAAGGTTATGAAGTTCATTTCAACAAGAAGAATTGTCTAATTTCACACAAGAGACATGAAAAGCCACAACTGACAGGAGTTAGAAAAGGCAATCTGTACGTAGCCAATATGAACTCAGGAAGCACTGAAGAAGTCACTTGCTTCTACACTAAAGCATCTAATGATGAGAGTTGGCTATGGCACAAGAAACTTTCTCATCTTAATTTTAAGACAATGAATTCTCTGGTCAAAAGAGAATTGGTGAGAGGTTTGCCTTCAATGGAATTCACTCAAGAAGGACTGTGTGATGCATGTCAAAAGGGCAAGCTAAAAAGGGCAAGTCACAGGAGCACTGATACATCTTCAATAACTGAACCATTACAATTACTTCATATGGATTTGTTTGGTCCAGTTAATGTTATGTCTATGTCAAGGAAGAGATATGCTCTAGTGATTGTTGATGATTTTTCAAAATACACATGGGTTCTGTTTTTGAATTCTAAAGATGAGACTCCACAACTGGTGATTGATCACATTAAATTAATTGAGCGAGATTCTACGTATCCAGTGAGAGCTATAAGATCAGACAATGGAACTGAATTCAAGAATGCAGTTCTAAATGACTTTTGCACTGAGAAGGGTATAACCAGACAATATTCAGCTCCAAGAACTCCTCAGTAAAATGGGGTAGTGGAAAGAAAGAATAGAACCTTGATTGAAGCTGCACGTACTATGCTAAGTGAATCAAGGCTTCCATTGTACTTTTGGCTGAAGCCATCAATACTGCGTGCTATACCCAGAATCGAACTCTAATCAATAAAGATCAAATGAAGACACCCTATGAAATTATGGTTGATAAGAAACCTTCACTCAAATACTTTCATGAATTTGGGGCAAAGTGCTTTGTGCTTAAAGAAGGTGATGATCAAGGTGGTAAATTCGATACCAAAGCATTTGAAGCAATTTTTATTGGTTATTCAATGAGAGCATACAGGGTGTATGTGATTGATGAACAGAAAATGATGGAAAGTGTCAATGTAACATTCGATGACACTAAACTCCCTAGTATCCAAACTGAGAATCCATCTGAGAAGCTATCTTTCGATGACATGACAGATACAGATTCAGATGATGACAATGCACCTGAGATTTTTGCTGATGCTAATGACAACAATGATGATCAGGGTAATGGTGATGAAATCAATGATAGTAGTCAAAATTCCTCTGACTCTCCTAATCAATCATCATCTAGTCAACCTAGCAACGACTCAGGGGGAGAAAATGAAGGGTCAACTGGTCACACTCAACATCCCAATGAAGGTCAAGGTGAATCATCAAGATCTAATCTTCCCAGACAGACTGTTTGGAATAGAGCTCATCCTTTTGAGTTAATCATTGGTGATCCAGTTGTTGGTGTAAAGACTAGAAGAGCTTTTCAGAATCAATGCAATTATTCAGGGTTTCTATCTGAAATGGAACCTAAGAAAACTGAAGAAGCTCTTTCTGATCCTGATTGGGTGATTGCTATGCAAGATGAACTCAATCAATTTAAACAACAAGAAGTTTGGAAGCTGGTACCCAGACCTACAGACAGACCAGTGGTTGGCACCAGGTGGGTATTCAGGAACAAACTTGATGAAGATGGTACAGTGACGAGAAATAAAGCAAGACTGGTAGCAAAGGGTTACTCCCAATCTGAAGGCATTGACTATGATGAGACCTATGCTCCAGTGGCTAGACTTGAGGCCATAAGAATATTCTTGGCATTCGCAGCATTTTCAAACTTTAAAGTTTATCAAATGGATGTCAAGAGTGCTTTCTTGAATGGCAAGCTAGATGAAGAGGTTTATGTAGAACAGCCCCCTGGCTTTGAAGATCCAGATTTAATTGACTATGTCTACTTCCTTTTCAAGGCTGTCTATGGTCTTAAGCAAGCTCCAAGGAAATGGTATGACACTCTCTCTGAATTTTTACTTGAAAATGATTTTGTTAGAGGTGTCATAGACAAAACTCTCTTCACAAAGAAACATAAGAATGATACAATTATAGTCCAAGTCTATGTGGACGATATAATATTCGGGTCTACTAATGATCTTTTGTGCAAGAAATTTGCAAAGTTAATGCAGGGTAGATTTGAAATGAGCATGATGGGTGAGTTGAAGTTCTTTCTTGGATTGAAAATAAGTCAAAGGACAGATGGAATATTTATATGTCAATCCAAGTATGTCAAAGAGCTTCTCAAGAAGTATCAAATGGAGGACTCTTCTTCAACAAAGGCACCATCATCCACAGCTATCAAATTTGGAGCATGTGAAAATTCTGCCAAGGTAGATATCACAAGCTACAGAGGTATGATAGGCTCATTACTTTATCTTACTGCGAGTAGACCTGATATTATGCATGCTACGTGTTTGTGTGCAAGGTTCCAATCGGATCCTAGAGATGTTCATCTCATTGCTGTTAAACGAATTCTGAGATATCTTAAGGGTACGCCTAACCTAGGCATCTGGTACCCTAAAGATTCTAGTTTTAATCTTGTTGGATATACAGATTCAGACTATGCAGGAAGTGTTGTGGATAGAAAAAGCACATCTGGGAGTTGTCAATTCCTAGGTGGTAGACTAGTTTCCTGGTACAGCAAGAAACAACAGACAGTTTCCAACTCAACGGCTGAAGCTGAATATATAGCTGCTGGAAGCTGTTGCGCACAGATTTTGTGGATCAGGAATCAGCTGAGAGACTATGGCTTTGTGCTCGATAAAATTCCAATTTTATGTGATAATACAAGTGCCATAGCAATCTCTAACAATCCTGTGCAGCACACAAGGACAAAGCATATTGACATCAGGTATCATTTTATTCGAGAGCATGTCATGAATGGTACCGTGGAGTTATTTTTTGTACCCACGGAAGAACAAACAGCAGATATTTTTACTAAGTCTCTTGACGAATCCACATTTGCCAGAATTGTTGGTGAATTGGGTATGTTAAATAGTCCTAGTAATTAAACTAGTTAATATCTGAGGTTTGATCTTTAATAATTTACAAGTGATTGATGTGTCAATATTTGTTATTAAATCACTTGTATAATTATTTTATCAACTTATACCCTTGCTTATTTCATTTTAAATCATTGTTATTATCTTCTGTACATATTTTTAATTAATTATTATATTTTTAGATTAATTCATTTTCTTTGAAAATATTTTTCTCGAATTTTACAAGCTGTAATTTATGAGAAATCTATTTTTCTTGAAAATGTTATTGTTTTTAATTCAGTTTGATTATTTTTGTTGTTTAAATAAATCATAGTTTCTTTTTGAATAATTTTCTATATGGAAATTGTTTTATTAGAAAATTTATAGATTTATTAACTCATCAGAAATAATTATGTAAATATGTAGTATGATTATTTGGTTTTATTTTATTTTATTTGATTTGTAATGTTTGTCCTTCTGTTATTAATGTTTGATTTCGTAAAAGGGACTGCATATGATCGTTTTTATAATTTTTATTAGGTTTTATAATTTTAGTATAAATTAATTTGCTATTTTTTGTTTATGTAAATTATTAATGTGATTTTCTTGTTAAAATTCTGTTAATATTCTGTTTTTAGTTCGAATTTTTGATCTAAAAATCCGAACAAATGGTGATGATTTTGTAAAAACTAAAAAAACATGTGTGTTTGTATTGCAATCAAGATCTTTGTCTAAATTTTTCAGAATTTTTGATAAAGATTTTGATTTTTCGAATTTTTATTTATTTATTATTTCGAATTTGGTAATTTAATTGGGTTAAATTGTTGAATTTTGTAGATTTATTAATTTTAATCCCTGATTTGCAATGGCTGGTGCTTATAATAATTTTGAGCTTGTGAATCACAATTATATTGGATATTTTAATCCCGAGGATTGCCCAGTGGATCGGTTCAAGTCCTGGATAAAATTCCTAAACGAACAAAATCTCTGTAGTCACTCTATAACTGCAAATGTTCCAATGAAATTTGGTCCACTCAAATTAATGTGTACTACAGCTGTCTCAGATGAAAGATCATTTTCATTCGATTTTAATGGCAAGACATATACAGTGGATGAATCTGTCTTCAATGCTGCTGTGGGGCTTCCTACTGAACGATTTGCTGAATTGCCTTCAAATGATGAGTTGACTCAATTTTTCAGAAATATCAACTATCATGGTCAACTGAATCTTAAGCGACCACTCAAAAGCAATCTGGTCCAAGAATGGAATATCTTCTTCGAGATCATAGCAAAGGTGTTTGCTAATTCTATAAAGAGTAACAATACTGTCATCACAGGTATGTTACAGTCAATTAGTTTCTCGATTGCTCACAATAGAAGAATCAATTTTGGCAGCTTGATATGGCCTATTCTGCTAAATCGATTGAAGAAGGCTACAAAGAACTTTGGAAAAGGTAAACTGGTTAAGTGTCATTATCCTCGATTTTTGACACTAAGTTTTAATCATCTAATGCCTAAGGATCAACCTGCTCCATTTCCAAATGATCGAATTCAATGGTCTGGTAAACCAAACAAGAAGTTCTACACCAGGCAGGATACTTCTAAGGTCTTGCTGCATGTTCCTGTAGTCATAACACCATATATGTCTACATACATACATTTGCCAAATGTCATGCCACAGCCAGATGCTGAGATTCCTTTAATTCAACAAGCTCCACAGCCTGAAGTAGAACATGTTCCAGTACCTCAACCTGATTCTTAACCCTTGAATGTTCTTGAACATCAACTTCCAGTGGATCAACACACTCAGAATGAAGATGATGTACATGTCAATGATCAGGTATTTGACTCAACTCCTTTACAATCTCAATATCTTTCTGATAGTCAAATGATTGTGAGAAGTGACCAAGGGGTTGTAGATCCACAACCTTTATCCCAGGTCAATGCACCAAACACTGATCCTAAATTCTCCAAACAATATCGTAGAAAGAAATTGTCATTCAAAAGAGCTATCCCCAGTAGTGATATTTTGAGTGAAACAGATTTTCCATCACAAAAGAAAAGTAAAACCATGTCAAAGGCAATCTTAAACCCATTCTTTCCTTCAAGTTCACCCCTGTTACTCACAATGGGGGAAGATATTTTCGCACATGAAGCTGAAAACATTGTTATGCAAGTGGAGCAAGTTACAGTGCCTGCCATTGTTACGGCAGAAGAACCTTCACAGGTTGATCGGGATTTGCGAAATCCCATTGCACCACCACTGACCTTCCAAGAGGAGGCTAGGGTGATCTCTAGTGCAGGTACAATGGATGCAGCTCAGGATTATGAGAGGAGTGATGTGAGAATTACTTCAAATCTGAGTGAAACACTAGCACGTGAGGTGAGTGATACTCAGAGAGCTATTGAGGTGAGAGCACACAATGACACATACACTTTATCTCTCATTGCTCAACTCAATCAAATGAAAGAAAGTCTTGCTCAAGCTAAAGAGGACAACAAAAACTTGAGGTTTGATATGGACAACATGAGAACTATCTTCAACAACAAAATCAATGCACTTAAACTCTCTCAACAACAAGCAGTTGAAGACTCTGGAGATGTCACAGTGGCTCAAGATCTTATTATATCATCTATGGCTAATCAGATTGAAGATCTTCAGAACAACATAAATGAAAATCACTTAACCACTGAACATCGTCTCAGTCAGATTGAAAAGCAAAGTGATCATCAAGCAAAGGGGTTGAGACACTTATATAATATCATCAGCAGAACTCACTCACTTACAGCAGAAGAGAAGAAATTCTTTGGAGGTAGTGATGGAAGTGACCCTGGAGCTGGTACAAGTCACAAGACTTTAGAGGATTCCTCAACTAAGGGGGAGAAATCTAGAGGGGGAGGAAGTGCAAGTAAAGAGAAAATTGAAGATAGGAGTGAAGGGAAGAAGAAGACAACTCATCAAGCAGCAGAACAGGAAGATGATGATGTAGAAGGTTTTTACTATACAGGTGAACCTGATATTGATCTGTTTGCTCACTTACAGTTTCCTGATGTTGGTGAAGAATTTGATGAACCAGATCTCAGTTTTTGGGATGATGAAGAGCAAATAATTCCTGATTCTGTTGAAACACAACAAATGAATTTTGAAGCAAACAAAGAACTCGAACAGAATGAAGCTAATCTGGCTATGAGAGAAGAAAGACTCAAGAAGACACTCGAACAATTAGCTCATAATGAAAGACTTCAAAAGGCAGAACAGGAATCACTTCAAAAGTAACATGCTCAAAAGCTGGAAGCTAGGAAGATGTACATCAAGTACAAAAATGGTGATAAGTGGGAACGTGCTCAAAAGGTAATTGACTCACCACAAACTTCTGACTATGATGATCGTCGGATGATTGCTATTTTTGAAAGCTTTAAACAGAAGAACCTTATACATGATATGTATTTGAAAGCTTTAAAGACAGAAATGGTGAGAATAACCACTGCATCTGATCCTAAGAATGGTGAGATACTTATCTTTGTTGAATGTCATAAGCTCGGATCTCACAAAGTATCGCTTCAGTTCTTCTATGATAGATCCCTGTCAGAGCTTTGGGTGTTGAGACCAAAAGTAAGAACATCTTCTGAACTAGGCATACTGCTTCATGAAAAGTTTCAAGAGTTTGCTGAAAGAGCTGGTCCTGAAGTTATAAATGACCCTCCACAAGTTAAAATTCTTAAGGGAGAAGTTATTCATACTATTAATCTTCAGACAGACGAATTGTATACACACCTTGCCAGACATTTGGTATATGTTGAATATGCTCTTCGAAATCATGGTTTTGCATCACAAGAAAAGATTGAAGCTGCAAATCATATTCGATCTTATGCTCAGACCAACATGAAGAAGTACAAGCAGTATCAAGGTGAGTTGAGAAAGAAACTTGGTATACCACCGGTCTATCCTACAGATGTGTCATCCAGGAGGGAATTACTTGTTGACTCCGAGTTGATGAAGAATCTACCTAATATGGATGAACAAGAAGAAGGAGAAATCAACGAGGAAGAAGGTGGTAAATGAAGATTAGCTCTACAAGTTATATCATTAGAGCTTTGATAGAACAAGATAGGATAATTGTCTTATATGATCAGTCTAGAGGATCATCTATCTTGTATTTATCTTTTCTGTTTGAATCTGGATAATGTTAATATAAACCAGAACTTTTACACTATTTACTTAGCATTTAAAGTGTTTTCTTTTACTTGTTTAATTGGGATTAGTTGAAGAATACTCTAGGTATTTGCTTGTTATTGTATAACAAACAAATAGGGGGAGATTGAAAGGCATATGACTCAGCCTATTTGTAGTTCGAGGATCCTAATCCAATTAAATTAGATTGTAATAAGTAAATAATATCAACTGTCACAGGAATCTCAAAAGATGATAACCGTCAGAAGAAAAATCAACAAGTCAATCTATAGTTTTGATGTTTTACACTGGAAGAAGATTCAGATATCTGATCAGGCCTCAATGTAGCATTGAAACAAGTGGATTCATTTAAGAAGACAGAGATTTCTATTAGTGACAAGAAACAATTTCAGTACCGAATGATTGATGAGAGTGAAGAGTATAAAAAGACCACAGTGTTAAAAGTCACGATGAAGAACAGAGATTGGAGTTAGTCGTTCATGAACCAGACAGTACATCGAACGTCAATATCATGCCAGTGTATGTTCCTTATTATAATTACGTGGTTTTTAGCGGAGTATTGACTATTAAAGAATTTATATTAATTCTATTTTAATTGATTAAGTCAAGTAATTAAGTTAATAAATTAATTAATTCTATCAGAATTAATATATTTGTTAAAGTGATTATTAGATTAATTAAATAAGAATTAATATGAAAAATGATTAATTAGTTAAATGATTTTTAATAAGTCATTTAATTAATTATAAACTGAAAAATATGATGATATAACTATCAAACTGATAGTTATACCGATAGTCATATTCAGTTTATAAAGGAGATAGTCATATTCAGTTCAAAGGAGATAGTCATATACAGTTCAAAGGAGATAGTCATATTTCATTCAAATGGTAAGTTATACCGAATGTTATATTAACTTGGTAAGTTATACCGAATGTTATATTGACTTGATAAGTTATACCGAAAGTCATATTTAAACTGGACAGTCATATTACATTGATTTGATAGTCATACCGATTGTCATATTAATGTAAAATGATTGTCATATCAGTTTAAATCAAGTAATATGACTATGGCTGTGTTTATAAGAAAGAAGAATGCAGAAGGAAAAGAACCACTCGAGCAAAACAAGAAAAATACACACAGCAGCTATTTTCTCTCTCTCTCAAGCTCAAGAACACCTTCAAATTTAATTCTGTAAATTCAAGTTCATCTCAGTTGTAATATCCTATCCATTGGAACTTGTTTACTTGTGATTCTTGTACTACTAGCGAATTAAGTTTCCTAGTTCACAAATTGATATCTTGATTTTATTAACTAAATTAGCAAAGTTCATGTTGAATTTTCTAATTAGTTATTAATTACTTGATAATCATTTGGACTGAGTTTGTAACACCCATCAAGTTAATATATTGTTATATTCAACTTGAAATTTGTGTTATATTATTCCGCACAAAATATTCGTTTAAGTGAAAATTATTTAACGAATAAATTTTTGAGAAAATGGTATAGATTGTATTCAACCCCCCCTTCTACAATCTTATCGGACCTAACATGCCTTTCCCAGTCAAAGGCATCAAATTCTTCACGACTATAACTGAAGATATCTCTGTTCTCTACGAGATGGAGATTCTTTTCCTTGATGGTAAGTTTTGACATTGTTTAAAGGTGTGTTGTGTGAAGGGTTTTTGATTTTCAGGAGAGAATGAAGGATTAAAAGGATAGTGAACAAGTCTATAGGTGTTAAATAGAGATGGGTGAGTAACGAAGTCAAGAAACGCTTCATATTCTGGTTTTTAATGGTACCAGGTATTTTAAGAGAGTGATATTTAATTTTTTAATTAAATATGTTATTGTCATATTTTTAATCATTCTCACAAATGCATTTCTTGAAAATACGAGCGCGTGTGTTTTACTCGTTGATATATATAGATACACATCATAAGTCGTGTCATATACGGTTAACACAACTCTCTCACATTGCACAAATCGAGTACTGACACCTGTTTTTGAGAAATTATTAGTTGTCCAAAATCAATTTAGTTCACTAAACTGATTCATTATTCTCAAAACTATCAGTATTGCCTTTTTCTCTGTGCGAACATAAACCCTAATTGCTCAAAATTTTAATCTCTCTTTGTCACACCAAAAATGGAGAATTCATCATTTGTAAACAATAAGGTTGTTATCAGTGGTGTCACTTTTACTCCCAACAACTATGTTGCTGTTCTTGACCATCAGGAACTATCGAATGATTTTCACATCATTCAGGATTTCTTGGCGTCTAGTCCGATTAATTATGCTTTAACGGCACCCGCCAAAGTCTCTTTCAAGTGTATGATGCAGGTTTGGAAGACTGCTGTCTTTGGTGTACTTGAACCTTCAGGAAGGCCTAACCTGACCTTTACATAAAATGGAGTTACACATCATGTTACTCCAGAAGTGGTTGTTGAAGCTCTACAATTACCTTCTCTCAATGGTAAGACTCCAGCAACAATTACTGATGCTTCTTTGTTGGAGTTTGCTACGAGTCTGGGTTACAATGGAGAACCAAGAAAGTTTGGAGAGTTATACAGAACTAAGCTAAAGAAGGAATGGAATTTCTTCTTTGATACCATCAGTAGGTGCTTCTTGAACAAAGTCTCTAACTTTGATGCACTACCAACTGCTTTAGTTCACATTGGGTACTCTCGAATTCATGAAACTGTGTTTGATTATGGGTCTTTTATTTTGAGAGCATTAAGTGCTAGGAAAACAGATAAATGTGGTTATGTCTGTTTTATTAGAATTTTTCAATTAATATTCTCTCATTTATGTCCTAATGTTAAATTTGACAATGATACAGTGTTAGGCCGAATACACACTTATAATCAACTAAATATGAGAGAATAACAATAAGTTCTTTAAAAGCTTTAAAAACTGTTTGGAATTAACTTCTCTCTCAGTGATGTAAAATATCACAGAGAGCTGCTTAGGTTACAATGAAAGATATTGTGTTACACGATCGATACCCTTCTAGGGTTAACCTAACTGTATTTATCAATTATGATTGCTACACATCTCCTAAGTCAACTCAATCTCTTTAACAGCTATCCAATCTGTAAATATATTGCTTCCATAGTTATCTTTAATTAATCTTTAATCACTGTTGACTGGAGATGCGCTTCCTCCAGACAGAGTTTAACTAAACTCTGTTGAGCTTCCATTGTCAGCATATAGCAAACTTTGTCAAGCTTTCAACTGTCAGAGTTTAACTAAACTCTGACTGCTTCCTGTTTCAAGTTAAACTCTGTTTTTCCCTGTAAAACTTAAAAACTGATATTAACCACATCAATTATATTTAACAATCTCCCCCAACTTGTTCATTAGTAAAAATGCACAAGTTAACAATAATTGATGATGTCAAAACAATTTCATACAAACACAGTGTTTATTCAAATAAGCAGAGTTTAAACTTGACTTAACAAAAATCTAAAGAAAACAAGAAAATTCTTACAGACTTCAATCTCTAATCTCCTCAAGATCTGGTGTTGTTCTGAGATAATCTATAAGCAATCTTCTCTCTGCATTTTCAAGTTCAATCTTCATAGCTTCCTTGATCTCTCTCAACTGAGGATCACTTTCATCAGTTTGCTAAATAGCAGATCTTAGATCATAGATTTTGTTCCTCCTCATCTCATTTCCCAGTCTGATAAATTTTACTTCCTCTGACTGTGAGTTGAAATCAAGTACTGTGATTCCCAGATCAGTCTTCAGCTTTGCAGTACCCTTCTTCATTTCAATGAGATTTCCATTCAAGTCTCTATACTTAGGAACATATCTACTGTTATACTTCATTCCTCTAATTGCCAAATTTTGGAGCATTTTCTGTCTGAGCACATTTGCAACTGATTGAGTCCTTCGACTATTCACCTTGAAAAGATACAGAACATGTTCTAGTTCTTCCCAATATTTTAAGCCAATATCATGCTCACCAATTTTAAATACTGTCCCATCAGCCATAAAGTATAAAAGAAAATCTTTCTTTAAACTCTTTTGATAAACTAACTGTAATGATTCCAGTCTGTCCAAACTCTCTTGAGTGACACCACGTGTGGGAACAGCCAGTGAAGAAGGATCTCTAGGACCAGTATGTTGCCTTTTATCTTTGTGTGAACCTAGACCGGCTTTATTGTTTCCAATCTTACCAGACAAGGCTCTTCCATCAGTAAAATCCATAGGAGATCCAGATACTAGATTTGGATCATGAAGTGTTCCTTTACCAAAGACTGATTTCAACTGAGAAGATAGTGGTCTAGACACAACTTGTGTAGCAACAGAGGTTGTGTTTTCTTTCTTCTGTACAACTTGTATAGAAACAGAGGTTGTATCTTTCTTCTTTGAATCTTCTCCTTCCATAGCAATGCCTTTTAGCTTGAGTTTAGCTTCAGCTTCTGTTGGTTTCTTAGATAAATATGATCTTTGATCAGCATCAACATTTTCTTTAATCACAATGCCTTTAAGAACAGGCCTAGGAGCTTTTTCTTTCTTTTTAAACTTTCCAGACTTTAAAGCTTTCTGATGTTGTTCTTGTAAATTCTTTTCTTCAGCTTTAATATCTTCAATAGTAGCTCCTTCTTCATTTTCTTCAATAAATAACTTAGCAGCCAATTCCTCATCAGTCATTGAATTTTCAGTGAATAATAAACTCTTGGTGTTGGAAGTTGACTTTGACTTGGAAGACTTGCTAAATTTCAGACTTTGATCAGCTCTTAATATCTTCTTCTCTTTGCCCTTTGCTCCTGCTCCTCCATCTTCAGTATCTTCATCCTCTTTAGTCAGAGTTTGAGATTGCTTGCATTTAGACTTAGCAACTCTCTCCCCCTTTTAGACATCATCAGGCATGAGAATAGATGTGATTAACTCCAGAGAGGTAGCAATAGAATCAATCTTTAAAGACATGGCATTTTGATTTTCTTCAACTTTGTTCAGCCTGTGAGACAAAGTTTCTTGATTCTGGGAAAGATATTGAAACTTGTTCTTGCTATCGAGTTTAAGCATATCATCTCCTCTAATAACTTCACCTCAAACATCAGAAATGGCCTTTTGACAATGATCAAATCTAGAATTGAGAGTCTTCACTTGGACAACAGTGGCCTTGAGACAGGATAGAATCTCTGGATTTGTGATTGTTCTGGATGTTCTCTTGACAAATTCAGCTGCTCTTGTAACAGGAAAGATGCAAGTTTCTTTGTACCAATCAGCTGAAAATTGTTCAAAGTGGTCTTTTTCAACATCTGCTTGATTTGAAGGGCCAGCAAAATCATTAACTTTAGCAGAGGTCTGTACTGGTAAACTCTGAGAAGAGCTTGACTCAGTACTCCCTTCAGTTTCAATTTCAGTTTCAGCTTCAATATGGTCAGTTGATTCAGGAATTGGAAGAGACTCATCAACAGTTTCTGCAACAGTGGCTGCAGTACGTTCAACATTCTCTGCAACAGGCTCTACAACATCCTCTGCAGGTTATACAATAGGATCAACAGACTTTGCACCTTGAACTTGTTCAACCTCTTCACCTTGGTCAGGAACCTGATGAGCATCAAAGAATAGCTCAGTGTGTGATGCAACCTCTGTTTCTTCTAGCACCACAGTAGGTTGATCTGCAACACCAGTTTCAGCAGAGTTTGCAATAATAGGTGATAAAGGAACATGAATAGAATCAGAGAATGGTATGAATGTTTCAACAAAATCATCCATAGCAGTAAAGTCTTCTCTGTTGTCCTCATCCACCTGTACATTGAGAGGTGTATTGGCAGCTTCTTTTGCAGTTTCTGTCTTAACAGTAGGTATTTCCTGAGAAATATCCTCTGGAGCTTCAAAATTCAAATCTTCATCAGATTCTTCAATAATTAGTCTCCTCCTTTTAACTGGAGGATTCACTTCTGTTCTCTCTTCTTCTAAGATAGAATCATCTAGAGTAGATGGAGATTGAGGTCTATTTGCTCTTTCCTTCCTAGCTCTCTTTGGCTTAGAAGCTTCAGCAGTCCTGTGCTTTCTTGGTGGCCTTATAGCCCTGCTTTTCTTTGGCTTTCTTGGTTTGGATTGTGGTTGAGGTTGAGGTTGTGATTCAGGTTGAGAAGTAGTAGCAACAGTGGGTGGAGTGGATGTAGATGTGGATTTAGAGGTAGGTTCAGTGTTTATGGTTATGTGAGGTTCAGTGTTTGTGGGTTGAGGAGGTGACCGTGGAGGTTTAAGTACAGGTTCAGGTTCTGGTGCTTGTGCTTCCTGTGGTTGATTGAGAAAATTTCTGAGGGCAAGAGGATAGATGAACTCTGGAACTTGTTCCTTGTTAGCATCTTTATTTGTCAAGTCAGAGAACATTCTCTTATGGACTTGAAAGGGTTGTATAACATCCTCATCAGAGATTACGAAATTAGGCAAACAAGCAGAGAATAAACATTGACAAAAACGTGAGAAATAAACAGTTGTATTAGACTCTGCTAGTTTTTCACCTAAATTCATAAGAACTAATCTACCAAAATCAAAGTTACTCCCATTAAGAAGCGAATACCCGATTTGAAGACTATCAGTGGGAATTGCATCCCAGTTGGTGACTTTCTTTCCAAATGCTCGAGTGATGCAGTCAAAGAAAAAGCTCCACTCCTTCCTGAGCCCTGGCCTTTTAACATTCCCAAGCTTATCCAAAGGGCCAGAAAACCGCAGTTTCTGTAACATTTCTTTCAATTCATTCTCACCAGCCACAGCGTATGAGGTGTGAGTATCAAAATCCATAACATCTCGAACAGTTGCAGGAGTGATTACAAACTCTTGATCTTCATGAGTAAACACAATAGATGGAGTCCCATTCTCTCCACCATCATCATAAACAGAGTTTCTCCAGAAAGTAGAGATCTGTGTGGCAGAGAGTTTTTCTGGTTGAACAAGAGCTTGACCAATTTCAGAATCTCTTAAGAAGTTCTGAATCAAATGAAATGATTCTGGGGCTTTATCAGTGTTTAGTATTGCTGCATAGTTGTTAGGAACAAAAGATAATCCCTGAGCCACAAAAGTCTTGGTTGCCATTAGAACAGATTGTTAGAAAAGAGAGTGTGTGGAAAAGTGTTTGTGAAAATGCTTAAGTGAAAATAACAGAGAAATTGTGTGTAATATTATGTGTTCGTGGGTGTAAAAGTGAAAAAGTGAATAATGAGATGAGTTTGATTAGATCTGTAATTAAAAATTAAAAACCCATTCGTTTTAGACATTAAACACGCAACCAATTTCTTGTTAAGTGTGTGAGTGGGTCACGTGTCACGTAGCAAGTGGAACAACCATGTACACGCGCAGTAATAATGCCTATTATTACTGCTATTCTCTCTCCTATTACCAATAAGCTTTAACTGTCTGACACCATTAAACAACTGGCACGTATCACATGCAAATTTCAAAAACTCTTTTTGTACTCTAAGTGTATGTTTTGTCTGAAATAAAATATTAACTTAGAGTACTCAACAGAATCCAACAGTGTTTATCAATTCTCCAACTTAATTACTGTTATCCTTTCAAACACTGCACAGTTGTGAATATGAGTGTGTGTAGAGCAGAGTTTACTAAATCAGTATTTAGAGCATCTAGTATTTCATAAAATCCATACAGTAAATTAGTAAACACTGGATGCACAAACTCTCATAGTAAACACTGAATGTATGAGGAATGCTAAACTCTGTAGTAAACAATTTATATACAGTAATATTTAATTAATTTATAACTCCCCCCCCCCTTTTTTTTTGGTTTTCTCCAGTAATCAGAGGTTGGAACTAGTCACCAAAAATCCTATAGTTTTAGCCCTTATCAGTTTGATAAGTTCTTGGATCTTCCTAGTTTTCGACTAGTCACCAAAAATTAGAGAATTTTAGCCCTTACTATATACCAGTAAGTTCCTGGGTCGTCCTAGTTACAAACATGATCTCAAAGGAGTTCTAACAGTCTATATATATAAGCTTTGGGGTTATTCTAATAACAGAATCTAATTTAACAGTGTATAACTGACAGAGTTTAGAGCTTGTAAGATCCCAGATTATTTTAGGATTTATTATTATTATTTTTATTATTATTTAATTATGTTAATTAGTATTTAAAGGATGAAATTGGATTGAGAATATCGTTGTGGAGTTCAACGATATTTAGTATTGAGTTTATATGAGTATATATTGAGTTATGTGTGTGTCCCAGTATTTTTATTGGTATTTTTAGTGATTTAAAAATATTTAAATCAAGTATTATTGATCTTCAAATTTTTTTTATTTAATTATCAGAATTATTAAAAATCCCGAAATCTTTTGTAATATTAACTTTATAATATTATTTAATTTTTAAAATTTTCGGGAGAATTAATTTTGGAGTTTTAGTATTTTAAAATGATTTTAAGAGTTTTATTTTTATTTAAAGGATCCAAACTTTGAAAATTCATATTTACTTCATTTTTGATCCGAAAAATATTTTAAAAATATGTGGGTTCTCATAATTTTATGTTCTTTATTTTAAAAATGAAAAGTGTAATTTTCCGAATGTTTTATTTAAATTCGATTTTCGAGAGTTGTGTATTAGTTTTAATAAGCGTGTAAGTAGTATTATAGTAGATATAGTGGAGTTGGGCCAAGCCCATTAAGAGGAAATCAGCCAGCAGTCCAACAAGAGAGACAGTAAACACAGATATACATATTCATCGAGAGAGAACATATCGAGAAGCATCGAGGGAAATAAAAAGAGGGAAAACGGGGATGAAGAAAACTGATCGGGGAAGGAGATGATGTAGATACATACACACGGTTGTATATAATCGGTGTGTGTGTGTTTTATGGCGTGACTGTGTGTGTGTAAGCTCGTGGGTGTGCAGGGGCAGCGGGGGAGGACGGCGTCGGAGTCCGGCGGCGCGTATTCCGGCGACTGGTGGTGGCTCCTGTGCGCGGTAGAGAGATGGAGAGAGATAGAGAGAGAGAGAGGGAGAGAGAGAGAGATCGAAGAGAGAGAGAGAGATGGTGCAGAGAGATTGAGAGAGAAGGGGGAGAAATTGAATTCGGTAGAGGTATAATTCCTCGTTACCTTATTATTTATTTAATTATTGCAATTGATTCGATGTAAATGTTTAATATTCATTTTAGATTAATTATGTAAATTGTGGTAATTTAATTGTGATTTAATTATGTAGATTATTGTGATTTAGTAGTTTAAATTATAATATTATTGTTTTAAATCTCCGTGAGTTAATTTGGAGAATTCATGAGTAGTAATTATAATTATTGAATCTTTAGTGGATAAAAGTTGTAAATTATGGAGTTGTATAGTATTTTCTGCGATTGTGGTTTGATTAGTAAGATGTTAGTAATTAGTTGTTAAAGATTTTTAGTATGCCTGAATTGTATTTAATTAGTGTAAAAATTTATTGTGGTATATGGACAGATTTGAATTATAGATTGGTTTTGACTCTTATATGGATTCGAGGTGTATTGTATTGGTTTGACTATTGATTTTAGTCGGTTATTTTCCGACAGGATAGTCTATTTTATAAAGGAGACGCTGCCCGATTTTCATAAAATTATTAATTGCAAATGTGAAGTAATGTAAGATAAATCGGTTATAAATCAAATTGACTTTATTTGCTAAGTGCTTAAAAGTTATATTCGATTTACATGCTCTACGTGCTACGTGCTTAAGTGATTATTCATTATAAGATGATCTGATTAATATGACAGATATGTATGTTATATGCTAAGTGTTGAATGTCGTCAATTAGTTATTTATATGTTATTTAGTTTATCTGCGAGGAGTTGTAACGAGATCACAAGTCTTAAATGTCAATATTTAAAGATTTGTGAAATTCTCTGCAACTAGTTCCTCGGGCTTACGAATATCCCTGATTAACTATCACGAGTATAATTAATATACTTGAGTGGTGTGATCATCGATATAGCGTAAGTAATAGTTAGTGCTAGGGGTTGTTCCCTAGGGCTTACGAACATTAGTGATTGGTTGTCACGTGTATCATCAAAATGCGTGAGAATACGATCATTGGTGTAGCGTAAGTAGTAGTGTAATATAAATCCTTATGTGCTAGGTGCCGCATGTCAGGGCGGATACTTTCCTATGTGTTTACTTTAAGTTGCTGCCAAAGAAGCAGTTTGATTTTTGGGATGTTAAATTTAAAAACAGGTTAAAATTGTATTTGAGGGCTGTGCCCATAGTCCGATAAATGAATACTTCATGCCGAAATTTTCTAAAAATCCTCTGTATTTAAAAGTTATTTAATTCATTTGATTTAAAAGATTCAAAGGCATGAAGGTGTATGAGTGTTTTAGTACATATGTGATGATTGTGAGATGTGTATATATATTCATGTATGTATTGCTTTGCGAGTTATAAGTAATTAGTTGTCAGTTGGATTGTTTATATACTAAATAGTACTTTGCTACTATTTCGAGTATAATTAGGGATTCGTTATGGACCCACGAGCGTGTTGGCGAAACGATTGAAGGAAATCAATGCATGACGAGTAAAGACCGAAGTATAGTAGCGAATCGACGCATTGGAATCGAGGCAAGTGTACTAACCCTCGCTTATCGTTCAAGCGAGATAAACATGTTTCTATTCAATATAAGTATTTCCCTTCAAATCTTTATTGTTAGTATCCTCTCCTTCAAATTACTGATAAGGATGTATTTTATTCCGTATATCGAATGCTTCTATGTTTCTAAATCTTTTAGTATTGCCTCCTAAAATGGTTTATTAATTAAAGATGATTTTAAAATTTCCTTATACTGGGCTGGTCTTTTGCCAGTGAGTATAAAGGACTGAAAAGTGTAATGTTTTAAGTATTAATAAGATTGTTTAAAGAATGGAGAAGCGTAAGAGGCTAGGGTGGTCCTAGTCCAGCACCTTTGTTTAGCGTAAGAGGCTAGGGTGGTCCTAGTCCAGCACCTTTGTTTAGCGTAAGAGGCTAGGGTGGTCCTAGTCCAGCATTAAAGGCCAATGTGTTGCCTAATTGAGAACCAATTTCAAAGAAAGGAAGACTTTACGTGGCCGATCACCCGTATTGTCTGTAATCATAATAATAATAAAATCAACTTAAATGTTTTAAAAAGGTTTTACGGAAAGTATGTTCTATTGATGGAATGGTTTTTAAAGAGATAAATGTGTTGATTAGATATATCTGTTTTATTGTAAATGGTTATTGTTTTTAGAAATTTGCATATATCTGAGTTAGTTGTTGTCTATATGATTAAATTTGAAACCCCAGTAAAATATTGAGATTAAGGATGGATAGAAGTTTTCCAGTTATTCCCTTCGCAAGTAACATTGTACGTGAAAGTGGAGTAAGAATGATTGGAGGATTCTTGATATTCTTTCTCTCAAAGTTTTATCTGGGGCAGAGATGGTTAGTAGTAAATAGAATTGTATTATGTTAAAATATTAAAGGGTGGTGTTTATGATATGAGAAAGGGTATGAGTGAAGAAAATAGGTAGTGGTATTTTGTAAGAGTAGTTTTATATTTTGCTTGGTGATAACTAATTCACGGTTATTACGGTCACTGTGGCATGTGTTGCGCAGTGATAGTGAGAACCGAGAATGATTTGAGATCTTCTTATTTATTCAAACTCATGATTGTCATGCCGGTTAGGCAGCTAGGTATGCAAATGCTTAGCGACATGAATGAGATTTGAGTAACTGAGAATTTCTTGGAGATTTCGTTAAAGTGTTAGATAAAGTATTTTGCAAGTATTAAAGGTATTAAATCTAGTATTACAAACCTTCGCAGTTATTAAATTCTGATTTCGAGTTATAAATGTTTTAAGTGTTATAAATCTTCTGTTAAAGTTAAGAATCCAGATTTCAAGTATAGTATTGATTATTACTTAGTGAGCATTCCTTCGCTCATATTTATTGTTACTATTTCTTGAATTGCATTCTTATTTCATCCAGTTCAGTTCTATATATATAACTTGCTGAGCGTTCTTTGGCTCACACTTGTTGTATTTAAATTCTAACTTTTCAGTAAACTAGTTGGCAAGGTTGAGCTTGTGCAGTTCAGAAAGTGGAAAGAAGAAGCAGGATGCAGTTGTGAAGCTGACGTGGATCACGGTAGTTAGATTTGAAATTGATTTGTTGTATGTAAATATAGTTTAGTAGTGATAGTATGTATTTGATTAGTTGGCCTGGTATACTTCTATTCGAAGTTATATCAGTGAATTAGGTCTGTATTAAGTTTTGTATATAAAGTTGTATTTAAGTTGGTTTGGGTTTTCTTGTTTCTAGAACTGTAACCTAAGATCCTGAGTTGGGAATTGGGGTCAAAGAACTTTTGATTGAGTTTTAAATTTTTATTTCAGTTTTATTTTGATTTTCAGATTTTTAGTTTAGTATCCAGCAGGTTTATGTTGTATTTACGAATACATCATGGCCAATTTTCGTTAGAATTATTGAGTTTGTTAGCGTGACGCCCAAATCTACTGACCCCGGATTTGGGGGCGTTACAGGTTGGTATCAGAGCGTAGGTTATAGTAAACTAGAAACGAGAGTGTGTAGGAGTATGTATAGTTAAGTAAGGAACGTCAGAGTTCATATAGGACTCGTGTTGGACTATTGGATATAGTACCAGTTAGTGAGTTAAGATGTGAGTGGTGGCTGATAGTTGAGCGGAGTTGGGTAGAAACCCTTGTGACTGTAGATGCAGGTAGTGGGACCTTAAGAGTTTAGTGCGAGTGACGACGACGTATAGAATAGGTGACCTTAGGATGTATAGTAGAAGAGTTTAGGGCGGATTACGAGCCAGTGGAGAGATCTTGGCAATACCTTTCTTCTTGAGAAATATTCCTTTGTTGAGTTATTTTGACAATTGTCTTTCCCCCGAATTTGGGATTCCAGTTATGACAGAGGTTGTTTTGATGCCTATTTCCTTTATTTCTAAAACCCTGTCAAGTGATATTTGAGTATCTAATTTTCTTCATCAGTGAATGATTCTATTATTGATAAATCATTATTTCTTAGTATTCTGCAAATCATTTCTTTCCTGATTATCCTTTTCTTCTGAAATAGTACCCATGGAATCCGTTTAGTTGTAATCCAGGGGTATGTCTGAGAATTTCTCATCAATTGATTGTTAATTCGATGTTCGAATCTTTTTATGTTTCTTTACTCCAACTGAGGTGAACAACCCTATTTATAGGGGACACAAGGACTGTTTGTCTGTGTGATAGCAGTCTGATGGGACGCCATCACTTGTGTGTTGTGAAGTACAAGAAGGTTAATTACCTTTAGACATGTCTTGAATAAGGCACGCAACAAGGTTCATTTGATCATATTGATCACTCAGTAATCTTTCATTTCAAAGAATATTTGTTTGAAACCTCATAAATTAATTCTACAATTGTGGAGTCTTTGCTATGATCTGAAATCGTTCTCTTCAAATATCATGAATCATAATGTCTCGAGTAATCTTGATCGTAAGCCAATGGAGTTTAGAATGCTAGTAACGCGTGACATATAGTATCGATTAGAGTTGTTCTATATAGAGAGACCAGTAGAGATCCCAATATAGTAAATAAGTATCCTGAGTATAGATTAGTAGAGTTGCAGATGCAACCCGAGTTGGCCCAGTAACCCTTCTTTACCTGATTCCGAGGACGGAATTCTTTTAAGGTGGGTAGAATGTAAGATCCAAGATTATTTTAGGATTTATTATTATTATTTTTATTATTATTTAATTATGTTAATTAGTATTTAAAGGATGAAATTGGATTTGAGAATATCGTTGTGGAGTTCAACGATATTTAGTATTGAGTTTATATGAGTATATATTGAGTTATGTGTGTGTCCCAGTATTTTTATTGGTATTTTTAGTGATTTAAAAATATTTAAATCAAGTATTATTGATCTTCAAATTTTTTTTATTTAATTATCAGAATTATTAAAAATCCCGAAATCTTTTGTAATATTAACTTTATAATATTATTTAATTTTTAAAATTTTCGGGAGAATTAATTTTGGAGTTTTAGTATTTTAAAATGATTTTAAGAGTTTTATTTTTATTTAAAGGATCCAAACTTTGAAAATTCATATTTACTTCATTTTTGATCCGAAAAATATTTTAAAAATATGTGGGTTCTCATAATTTTATGTTCTTTATTTTAAAAATGAAAAGTGTAATTTTCCGAATGTTTTATTTAAATTCGATTTTCGAGAGTTGTGTATTAGTTTTAATAAGCGTGTAAGTAGTATTATAGTAGATATAGTGGAGTTGGGCCAAGCCCATTAAGAGGAAATCAGCCAGCAGTCCAACAAGAGAGACAGTAAACACAGATATACATATTCATCGAGAGAGAACATATCGAGAAGCATCGAGGGAAATAAAAAGAGGGAAAACGGGGATGAAGAAAACTGATCGGGGAAGGAGATGATGTAGATACATACACACGGTTGTATATAATCGGTGTGTGTGTGTTTTATGGCGTGACTGTGTGTGTGTAAGCTCGTGGGTGTGCAGGGGCAGCGGGGGAGGACGGCGTCGGAGTCCGGCGGCGCGTATTCCGGCGACTGGTGGTGGCTCCTGTGCGCGGTAGAGAGATGGAGAGAGATAGAGAGAGAGAGAGGGAGAGAGAGAGAGAGATCGAAGAGAGAGAGAGAGATGGTGCAGAGAGATTGAGAGAGAAGGGGGAGAAATTGAATTCGGTAGAGGTATAATTCCTCGTTACCTTATTATTTATTTAATTATTGCAATTGATTCGATGTAAATGTTTAATATTCATTTTAGATTAATTATGTAAATTGTGGTAATTTAATTGTGATTTAATTATGTAGATTATTGTGATTTAGTAGTTTAAATTATAATATTATTGTTTTAAATCTCCGTGAGTTAATTTGGAGAATTCATGAGTAGTAATTATAATTATTGAATCTTTAGTGGATAAAAGTTGTAAATTATGGAGTTGTATAGTATTTTCTGCGACTGTGGTTTGATTAGTAAGATGTTAGTAATTAGTTGTTAAAGATTTTTAGTATGCCTGAATTGTATTTAATTAGTGTAAAAATTTATTGTGGTATATGGACAGATTTGAATTATAGATTGGTTTTGACTCTTATATGGATTCGAGGTGTATTGTATTGGTTTGACTATTGATTTTAGTCGGTTATTTTCCGACAGGATAGTCTATTTTATAAAGGAGACGCTGCCCGATTTTCATAAAATTATTAATTGCAAATGTGAAGTAATGTAAGATAAATCGGTTATAAATCAAATTGACTTTATTTGCTAAGTGCTTAAAAGTTATATTCGATTTACATGCTCTACGTGCTACGTGCTTAAGTGATTATTCATTATAAGATGATCTGATTAATATGACAGATATGTATGTTATATGCTAATTGTTGAATGTCGTCAATTAGTTATTTATATGTTATTTAGTTTATCTGCGAGGAGTTGTAACGAGATCACAAGTCTTAAATGTCAATATTTAAAGATTTGTGAAATTCTCTGCAACTAGTTCCTCGGGCTTACGAATATCCCTGATTAACTATCACGAGTATAATTAATATACTTGAGTGGTGTGATCATCGATATAGCGTAAGTAATAGTTAGTGCTAGGGGTTGTTCCCTAGGGCTTACGAACATTAGTGATTGGTTGTCACGTGTATCATCAAAATGCGTGAGAATACGATCATTGGTGTAGCGTAAGTAGTAGTGTAATATAAATCCTTATGTGCTAGGTGCCGCATGTCAGGGCGGATACTTTCCTATGTGTTTACTTTAAGTTGCTGCCAAAGAAGCAGTTTGATTTTTGGGATGTTAAATTTAAAAACAGGTTAAAATTGTATTTGAGGGCTGTGCCCATAGTCCGATAAACGAATACTTCATGCCGAAATTTTCTAAAAATCCTCTGTATTTAAAAGTTATTTAATTCATTTGATTTAAAAGATTCAAAGGCATGAAGGTGTATGAGTGTTTTAGTACATATGTGATGATTGTGAGATGTGTATATATATTCATGTATGTATTGCTTTGCGAGTTATAAGTAATTAGTTGTCAGTTGGATTGTTTATATACTAAATAGTACTTTGCTACTATTTCGAGTATAATTAGGGATTCGTTATGGACCCACGAGCGTGTTGGTGAAACGATTGAAGGAAATCAATGCATGACGAGTAAAGACCGAAGTATAGTAGCGAATCGACGCATTGGAATCGAGGCAAGTGTACTAACCCTCGCTTATCGTTCAAGCGAGATAAACATGTTTCTATTCAATATAAGTATTTCCCTTCAAATCTTTATTGTTAGTATCCTCTCCTTCAAATTACTGATAAGGATGTATTTTATTCCGTATATCGAATGCTTCTATGTTTCTAAATCTTTTAGTATTGCCTCCTAAAATGGTTTATTAATTAAAGATGATTTTAAAATTTCCTTATACTGGGCTGGTCTTTTGCCAGTGAGTATAAAGGACTGAAAAGTGTAATGTTTTAAGTATTAATAAGATTGTTTAAAGAATGGAGAAGCGTAAGAGGCTAGGGTGGTCCTAGTCCAGCACCTTTGTTTAGCGTAAGAGGCTAGGGTGGTCCTAGTCCAGCACCTTTGTTTAGCGTAAGAGGCTAGGGTGGTCCTAGTCCAGCATTAAAGGCCAATGTGTTGCCTAATTGAGAACCAATTTCAAAGAAAGGAAGACTTTACGTGGCCGATCACCCGTATTGTCTGTAATCATAATAATAATAAAATCAACTTAAATGTTTTAAAAAGGTTTTACGGAAAGTATGTTCTATTGATGGAATGGTTTTTAAAGAGATAAATGTGTTGATTGGATATATCTGTTTTATTGTAAATGGTTATTGTTTTTAGAAATTTGCATATATCTGAGTTAGTTGTTGTCTATATGATTAAATTTGAAACCCCAGTAAAATATTGAGATTAAGGATGGATAGAAGTTTTCCAGTTATTCCCTTCGCAAGTAACATTGTACGTGAAAGTGGAGTAAGAATGATTGGAGGATTCTTGATATTCTTTCTCTCAAAGTTTTATCTGGGGCAGAGATGGTTAGTAGTAAATAGAATTGTATTATGTTAGAATATTAAAGGGTGGTGTTTATGATATGAGAAAGGGTATGAGTGAAGAAAATAGGTAGTGGTATTTTGTAAGAGTAGTTTTATATTTTGCTTGGTGATAACTAATTCACGGTTATTACGGTCACTGTGGCATGTGTTGCGCAGTGATAGTGAGAACCGAGAATGATTTGAGATCTTCTTATTTATTCAAACTCATGATTGTCAGGCCGGTTAGGCAGCTAGGTATGCAAATGCTTAGCGACATGAATGAGATTTGAGTAACTGAGAATTTCTTGGAGATTTCGTTAAAGTGTTAGATAAAGTATTTTGCAAGTATTAAAGGTATTAAATCTAGTATTACAAACCTTCGCAGTTATTAAATTCTGATTTCGAGTTATAAATGTTTTAAGTGTTATAAATCTTCTGTTAAAGTTAAGAATCCAGATTTCAAGTATAGTATTGATTATTACTTAGTGAGCATTCCTTCGCTCATATTTATTGTTACTATTTCTTGAATTGCATTCTTATTTCATCCAGTTCAGTTCTATATATATAACTTGCTGAGCGTTCTTTGGCTCACACTTGTTGTATTTAAATTCTAACTTTTCAGTAAACTAGTTGGCAAGGTTGAGCTTGTGCAGTTCAGAAAGTGGAAAGAAGAAGCAGGATGCAGTTGTGAAGCTGACGTGGATCACGGTAGTTAGATTTGAAATTGATTTGTTGTATGTAAATATAGTTTAGTAGTGATAGTATGTATTTGATTAGTTGGCCTGGTATACTTCTATTCGAAGTTATATCAGTGAATTAGGTCTGTATTAAGTTTTGTATATAAAGTTGTATTTAAGTTGGTTTGGGTTTTCTTGTTTCTAGAACTGTAACCTAAGATCCTGAGTTGGGAATTGGGGTCAAAGAGCTTTTGATTGAGTTTTAAATTTTTATTTCAGTTTTATTTTGATTTTCAGATTTTTAGTTTAGTATCCAGCAGGTTTATGTTGTATTTACGAATACATCATGGCCAATTTTCGTTAGAATTATTGAGTTTGTTAGCGTGACGCCCAAATCTACTGACCCCGGATTTGGGGGCGTTACAGAGCTCATCAACATCAGAAATTATTTATGAGAGGCAATGCACATAGTATTTATAGACTCAGAGTTTAGGATAAATAAACTAAGAGATGCTATAAATATGGAACAGTATCATGTTGTGTTAACTTTCTGCACAGTTTAAGATTAGATCACAGATAACTTAGAAGGATTCATGACTAATGACTGAGAATAATGTTTCATACATGTATCTTCATCGGTGTTTATGTTCAGAAAGAAACATTATCAGAGTTTCTCAGAGTTTATCCAACAGTCAACAGTGTATGACTTAAAGAGCATGCTAACAGAGTTTAACAGTCATTGAGCAGAGTTTGCATACCAGAGTTTAACATACCACAGAAATATGAGCAACACAGTACATAAGTAGAGTTTTCAGTCTAACCAATATCTCTAGTCAAAGCCAGAGACCATCCCTAGTTCATTTACCAGCCTTGTAAATACAGCTTCACTCAATGGCTTGGTGAAGATATCTGCAAGCTGTTGTTCTGTAGACACAAAATGAAGCTCAATATTCCCTTCCTCTACATGTTCTCTGATAAAATGGTACCTTATGCTGATGTGCTTGGTCATTGAATGTTGTACTGGATTACCTGTCATAGCAATAGCACTTTGATTATCACAGTAAATAGGTATTTTACTGTACCTCAATCCATAATCCAGTAATTGATTCTTCATCCACAGAATCTGTGCACAACAGCTACCAGCAGCAATATACTCTGCTTCAGCTGTAGATGTAGAGATTGATTTCTGTTTCTTGCTGTACCATGAAACAAGTCTATCACCAAGAAATTGACAACTTCCACTGGTACTTTTTCTGTCTATCTCACAGCCTGCAAAGTCTGCATCAGAGTAACCAAGTAGCTTGAAGTCTGATTCTCTTGGATACCACAATCCTAAAGTTATGGTTCCCTTAAGATATTTGAAAATTCTCTTCACAGCTGTTAGATATGGTTCTCTTGGATCTGCCTGAAATCTTGCACAAAGACATGTTGCATACATGATGTCAGGTCTACTAGCTGTTAGATAAAGAAGAGACCCAATCATTCCTCTATAGTTTGTCATATCCACTGGTGAACCTGTGTCTCTATCCAACTTTGTTGCTGTTGCCATGGGAGTTGTTGCAGATGAGCAGTCAAGCATGCCAAATTTCTTGAGAAGATTTCTGGTATATTTTGCTTGATTGATAAAGATTCCATCATCTGTTTGCTTCACCTGTAGCCCTAGAAAATAACTGAGCTCTCCCATCATGCTCATTTGATACCTGGACTGCATGAGCTTGGCAAACTTCTTACAGAGTTTATCATTAGTAGATCCAAAGATTATGTCATTTACATATATTTGAACTAATAACAGATCACTACCAAGATTGAAGTAGAACAAGGTTTTATCAATTGTACATCTGTTGAACCCACTTTCTAAAAGAAATTGAGCCAGAGTTTTTTACCATGCTCTTGATGCCTGCTTAAGTCCATAGAGTGCCTTGTCAAGCCTGTAGACATAATCTGGATACTTGGGATCTACAAATCCTGGTGGTTGTTCAACAAACACTTCTTCTTCAAGTTTTCCATTCAGAAAAGCACTCTTCACATCCATCTGAAAAACCTTGAATTTCTTGTGAGAAGCATATGCTAGAAAGATTCTTATTGCCTCCAACCTTGCAACTGGAGCAAAAGTTTCATCATAGTCTATGCCTTCTTGCTGTGAATAGCCTTTGGCCACAAGTATGGCCTTGTTTCTTGTAACAACCCCATCACTGTAAGTTTTGTTTCTGAAAACCCATCTAGTACCAACAACAGATCTATTCTTTGGTCTAGGTACAAGGGTCCATACTTCATTTCTCTCAAATTCATTTAACTCCTCCTGCATTGCTGTTATCCAGTCAGAATCTTGAAGAGCTTCTTCCACTTTCTTTGGTTCAGATTTGGATAGAAATGCATGAAACAGACATTCATTTGTTGTAGCACTTCTTGTCCTAACTTTTGCATCTGGATCTCCAATTATTAAATCAGGTGTATGAGATTTTGTCCATTTCCTAGCAGAAGGTAAATGACTTCTGTCATTAGTTGATCCTCCCCCTTGATCAATGTTCTCCTGATCATATTGTTGCCTTTATTCATTCTCTGAGACTTCCCCTGAATTTGATCGCTCAGAGTTTGAACTGTCAGAATTTGGACTTTCAGAGTTTGAGTCATTAGAGTTTGAGTTTGATCCAGAATTTTCAGTTGACTCACTATCAGAATTTGAGTCATCACTGTGATCATGCTCCCCCTCAACTGGTTCTTCTCTTTGTTTTGACTGTACTATTTCTTCTGTGTGTACCATTAGAGGTTCAGAGTTTGCATCAACAGAGTTTGTTGGACTAGTGTCATCAGAGTTTATTTCATCAGAGAGTAGATCTTCATTTTCGAAATGCAACTGATCATGTTCATCAACATCTTCAAGTCCAGTGATTTTCTTGTCATCAAATGACACATGAATAGATTCCATAATCACTTTTGTTCTCAGATTATAAACTCTGAATGCCTTGGTTGACACTGGATAGCCAACAAAAATTCCTTCATCTGCTTTCAACTCAAATTTGGTCAACTGTTCAGGATGAGTTTTCAACATAAAGCATTTGTACCCAAAAATATGAAAATATTTCAGGTTTGGCTTCTTTTCCCTTACCATCTCATATGGCGTTTTTCCATGCTTGTTGATCAGTGTGGCATTTTGAGTAAAACAGGCAGTTTGAACTGCTTCTGCCCAGAAATAAGTTGGCAATTTTGCTTCATCAAGCATAGTTCTAGCAGCTTCTATCAAGGTTCTGTTCTTCCTCTCAACTACACCATTTTGCTTTGGTGTACCAGGTGCAGAAAACTCTTGCTTCAAACCTCTGTTCTTGCAGAATTCTTCCATTATTGCATTTCTGAATTCAGTTCCATTATCACTTCTGATTATTTTGACTTTGTGTTTTGATCCTTTGTCCAGTATCTTTACATGCTCCATCAGAGTTAATGCAGTTTCATCCTTCTTTGCTAGAAAATACACCCAAGTGTAAATTCATCAACAATGACTAGAGCATATTTCTTCCTTCCAATTGACAAGACATTTACTGGTCCAAAAAGATCAACATGTAAAAGATGATATGGATCAACAATTGAAGATTCAGACTTGCTCTTGAAAGAAGTCTTCCTCTGTTTGGCCTTTTGACATGAATCACACAGACCATCAACATTTAACAAAGACTTTGGAAGTCCTCTAACAAGATCCTTTCTTATCAGCTCATTGATGTTGTTCAGATTCAAATGAGAGAGTTTCTTATGCCACTTCCAACTCTCTTCATTGGACATTCTTGTTGACAGGTACATAGTTTTTCCATCAGAGTTTGTCAACAAGATTGCTTCATTGATATTGTTGCGCCTTTGTCCAACTAAAACAACTTTCCCTGTGATTTTACTGATAACCTCACAGTATTCAGGTTGAAAATCTACATGAAAACCTCTGTCACAGATTTGACTCACAGATAACAGATCATGCTTGAGTCCTGGAACCAGAGCTACATTTGTGATTATGACACTTCCAAGATTAGGATTGCCATATCCCAGAGTATGTCCTATGTTGCCATCTCCATAGGAAACTTTTGGGCCAGCCTTTTCCACATACTCTGATAGCAGGGCTTTATTTCCAGTCATGTGTCCTGAACATCCACTGTCCACGACTAGGATACTTTCCCTGATGCCCTGCAATCACAAACAATTACTGAGGATTAGATTTAAGGATCCAGACTTGCTTGGATCCTTTGGCTTTCTTAATTTTGTTAGCTTTAGCAGCGGAATTTACACTATCAGAGTTTAAGCTAACTTTATCAGAGTTTACACTTGCAGAATTAACTCTAACCCATTTCAGATTAGGTTTTAGTTCATAATAATTATGATAAATAGCATGATAATTTATGCAAGTATAAATAAAATGTCAAGTGCTTCCACAGTGTTTGAGTAAAGTCTGTGGTCTAGTTCTAACATTATCTTTCTTTACTTCAGACTTGGAAGGTAAAGAATTAATGTCTTTGTTCTTCCTGTAAAAACTAGCAAGATGGTTAGTGCTACCACAGTTATGACATGTCTTTCTTGGAGCTAAAGTAGCAAGCATTGGATAATTACCTTGAGTGATGCCTACTTTACCATTTTTATTCTTTCTAGACACTTTCTGTTTCTTAACAGATTTTAACTCCTTAAGCTTATGCTTGAGTTGTTTATCTGTCATTAAACCAATATTAACCTGTTTAACACTAGTTTTTACTGGTTCTTTCTTAATAGCTTCTTTTCCACATTCAAACCTAGGTTCATTTATTCCATTAACAAATGTTCCAAATTTCTTAGGTGGAAGTGGTGGTCTAATCTTGACTGTATTCTGAAACCTAAGTTCATCTTCCTCAGAGTAACCTAGACCTATAGTGTCATATTGAAAAACTTCTTGAGTGTCTTTTCCTGAGTGAGTCCAAGTTTTAATAATGTGATTTGCCTTCTCCAATTCAGATTCTAGTTGTTTATACTTACTTAACAACTCTTGTTCAAGATAGACAGCATCATCTCTCTCCTTTGAACTTGCTGCATGTTAGCAAGTTTCTCTTCTACAACCTTATTTCTCTCTTTGAGTTCAGAATTCTCAGTTTTGATTCTCTCATTCTCTAAAGTCTGATCCCTATAACTGATATGCAATGCCTTAAGATATATTCTTAATTCAGTTATATCATCAGTATTATAAGCATAGGTAGTTAGAGGTACCTTGTTTTCAGAATCTTCAGCTTTATCAACAGTAGTAGCCATGAGAGCATAGTTCACATCCTTATCTGAGTCAGAGGTGTCTGCCCAATCTCTGCCTTTAGTGAAGAGTGCCTTCTCAGTTTTACCCTTCTTGCACTCAGGAGCATAGTGACCCATCTCCTTACACTTGTAGCATTGAATCTCAGACTTGTCTCTTTTCCCATATTTGGTATCCTTTCTCTCAGGTTTGCTATAATTCTTCCTGTCAAATTTTGAATCATTCTTGGAGAATCTCTTCCCTTTCTTGAAGTTCTTGAATCCCATCTTCTTGAAGGTCTTTACCATCAAGGCAGCCATTTGCATCATTTCCTCATCCTCTTCAGAATCAGATGATCCATCTGTGTTTGAGTCAACATCAGAGTTTGATGACTCACTTTCAGAATGAATGACCAAAGCTTTTCCTTTTGCATTCTTCCTTGATGCTTCCTTCTTTGAGGGTCTTTATTCAACTCTTAGAGCAACAGATTTTGACTTTCTGCCTGATCTTCTGCTTCTCTGTTTCATTTCTAGTTCATGAGTATTGAGCAACCCATAGATCTCATCAATATCAGTATTAGCCAGATCATAGTTGTCTCTAATAGTGGTTGTCTTAACATCCCACTTTTCAGGTAGAGAAAGAAGAAACTTGAGATTTGAGTCTTCTAGATCATATTCTTTATTAACCAGTGACAGATCATTAAGTAGCTTACAGAATCTGTCAAAGGTTTCTGTCATTGATTCTTCATATTTAGCCTCAAAGTGTTCATACTCCTGTGTGAGTATGTTCCTTCTATTCTTCTTGATTGCTGCAGTTCCATGACATCTAACCTCTAGAGCATCCCAGATCTCTTTTGCAGTTTTACAATTGATCACTTTGTTAGACATAACATTATCCAATGAACTATGAAGTAGATGTCTAACCTTTGCATCCTTACCAATGGATGAAATGTCCTCAGGAGTCAAATCTTTCTTCTCCTTTGGAATTGATTTATCTTCCTGTCCAGCAGCAACAACAGATAATTTTGTAGGCTTATGAGGGCCTTCATAAATTCTGTCAAGATATTCTGGATCTGTAGCCTCCAGAAACATAGCCATTTTCACCTTCCAGGTTGAGTATTCTGCTGGCTTAAGAATAGGAACCCTGATTGTCTCATATCGACTCACAGTTGCAGGTTGAGCCTTCTCAGAACTAGAGCCTGTTGTTGGAGGAGGAATTTCTGCCATTGATTATAGTTGTGTGTGTGTGGATCTTAAACTATATTAAATTAACAGATCAAGCTCTGATACCAATTGTTAGGCCGAATACACACTTATAATCAACTAAATATGAGAGAATAACAATAAGTTCTTTAAAAGCTTTAAAAACTGTTTGGAATTAACTTCTCTCTCAGTGATGTAAAATATCACAGAGAGCTGCTTAGGTTACAATGAAAGATATTGTGTTACACGATCAATACCCTTCTAAGGTTAACCTAACTGTATTTATAAAGATATACAGCTACGTACAATCGATAATTGATTCGCCTATAAATCAGCTATACAAATGTTATCAATTATGATTGCTACACATCTCCTAAGTCAACTCAATCTCTTTAACAGCTATCCAATCTGTAAAGATATTGCTTCCATAATTATCTTCAATTAATCTTTAATCACTGTTGACTGGAGACGCGCTTCCTCCAGACAGAGTTTAACTAAACTCTGTCGGGCTTCCATTGTCAGCATATAGTAAACTCTGTCAAGCTTTCAACTGTCAGAGTTTAACTAAACTCTGACTGCTTCCTGTTTCAAGTTAAACTCTGTTTTTCCTTGTAAAACTTAAACACTGATATTAACCACATCAATTATATTTAACATACAGTTTTGCCTATCTTTAAGATTTCGGAAAACAATATCAAATCTTTGGTTAAATCAGATAAGGCAAATGGTTTTGAGGGCAATCCCCTAATGGAGTCTGGCTTCTCTTGAAAAAAAGATTGCCTGTACTTTATGGCCCAGCCACAAGTGCTATGGGACAGGACCAAACACATTATGTTCCTGACACAAGCACACATCATACACAGTTACCTAAAAATTCAACCACCTCTGGTGTCTCTCAAAAGACATCAGCTATAAAAGAAAAGAAGTCAGCTAGATCTGATGTGTTTAGCAGGCAATCAGGATCAAAGGATTTCTCCACTTCAACCCTCACTAAAAAGAAGTCACAAGGAGGTGAACAAGGGGTTCTGATTGATGAATCTTTGATTAAGGCTGGAGCATCTAAAGAAACAGGTGAAAAGAGAAAGTTTGTGCAACAGGTCTCTGATTTTGATACTGATGATGACAAGACTATCTCTATAATCATGAAGAAAAAAGAAGTTGTTGCTCCTGTTACTGCTGAATTGGTTAAATCAGTAAAGCAAAAGAAAAGAAGAAGGATACTCAACAAGAGTCAGTATTATATTCCTGAAGATATGTAAAATCTTAATGATGATATCGATCTTGATGAATCATCAGTTCCTGACACATCTGTCATTCCTGCTATCTCTACTCCTGATACATCACCTGTAAAGACTGTTGAGATTTCTGATTCTCCAGCACCTACATCTCCAAAGAGAAGAATAATTGAGATGTCTATGGATGAAGTAAATGCTATTGCTACTCAGCTTGGACATAAACCAACACCTCTTCAGATAAAGAGACAAGCTGAAGCAAAGGTTTTCAGTAGACAGAATAAACAGAGGATCACTTCACCTCTGAAAGGATCAAGCCCACAAGAACCTGAACTTCAAAGGAGTTCAGCAGCTATTGCAGATCCAGTCCCACAAGAACCACCCACTCAAAGTGTGGGTGCAGACATTTCTGAAGGAATGGTCCCACAAGAACCACTTTCTCAAAGGGAAGGTGAAGACAAGAACATTCCTGCCCCACAAGAACCATCTTCTCAAAGTGAAGATGCAGGCAAGCTCACATCAGCACAGGAGATTTCTAACACTGCATTTGAGGGAAGCACACAAGAACCTTTGACTCAAAGTGTTAAAGCAGCTTCACAACCTCAGACTACAAAAGAACCATTGGTAGCAAATACTGATGCCAGTCATTCTCCAGTTGCAGATGTCAATCCTGATGAAAGTATTTCTGATCCAAATATTCCACTGCTCATTGAACCACTTTCTTCAAGACCAATGGAATCTATCTCAACTTCATCAGGTAACACTTCTATCTCTGCTTCTTTTACTGATAGTATGATTACAGATAGACCTGAGATAAGGGATACCTCTATTTGTATGACTTCAGTTCACTCCTCTCATCCACCTTTTATTTCTTTGAATTTGTTGAGCCAGAACCTTTCTTGTGAGAAAGAGAGTGAACACTTAGAGAAAAAGAAGAGTGAAGAGAGGTAGTCTCCTGAACTGGCAAAAGGAGAGGTAGAACAGAGTGAGAAGTTTCAAACTTCTAGTGAGGTAGCAGTTACTATTGAAAGTAACTTAGGTGATGTTGTGAGAAGTGAAGAGATCAATTTATAAAAATAGAGAGATTTAGGAATTGTTTTTAATCTGAATGCAGGTTTTCAGGATACAACAGTACCATCTGCTGTTGATTTAAAAATGAAAGGAGTTATGAATCCTGAAGACAATGTGGATGATCGAATTCCTGAGGCTAAATAGCTCAGATGATGATGATGATGATGATGATTCTGATAATGATCCTGAAGCGGCTCAGCTTAATGCTGTCATGAAAGCAAGTCTAGGATCTACTTATGGATCATCCAATAAGTTTATGGAGTCTATGGGTAAATCTACAGCTGCTCAAGTTGAGATCATAGGAGATTACAGCAATCTTCTTCCTGAACATATTCAAGCTACCAGAAGATCTGAATGGTATACTGAGTGGAATCAGCCTTCTGCTGATATAAATTTCAATAATGCACTTTTTCACTCAAGTCATATAGCTACTAAGATTTCTGATCCTAATCTCAAAGCTCATCTGAAGACAACAACTATTCTGGCAAAAGGGCTTAAAGATGAAATTAATTCGGTCAAGTGTGATAATGAAAAATTTCATGCTCGGTTTGTTAAGGATTATTCTGAGATTGCCACTGCTAAAAATCTTCAACGTTTAAGCACTGCCTTCACCACAAGGATGGATACCTTGGAAGATAAGGTTGTCACTTTGTCCTCAAGGATGACTAATATTGAAGATTCTCTACAACTTATCTTATCTTTATTGACTGATCCTGCTGATGATGCTATTGATGTCAAAAAAGGGGAGAAGGTGGTCAAAACAAAATGCACAACTGATCTAGTTGTAAGAAAGGATGATGATACTTCTGGAAATGATGGTGGTGGTGGTGCTCAGTCATATGAACCAGGAACCTCTGATGCTGCTTTGGTAACAAGGAGAAGTGTGTCTCAAACTGAAACCAAGCGGTCAACTCATGTTTCTAAATCTGGGAAGAAAACAGTAAGAACAATGGTGCAGTCTCAAATTCTGACAGAGGAACAATCTCAACTATCTGGTCAGAATCAATTACTTCCAACAATTCCTGAAGAAGATGAGGATTTGTTTATTGCTGAGATAAAAGATGCACCACATCTCTTTAAGAAGATTACTTCCAAGTCAGGAGAGAGTGAAATTGTATTTCACAATGATATTAAAGTTCAACAGCATTATGCTAGGGAAGCACTGGCTTTGATCTCTGCAGAAAATTCTGAAATGAGTACTCAAGAGATCTTAAAAGAACAAAAGAAGATTCTTGAGGTAATTGCTAAACAGAAAGAAGCTCCTGCTGCAAGTGGAGGAAGAGGCAGAGGAGGTAGAAGCAGAGGCAGAGGAAGAAATTCTATTCAAACAAGTTCAAGACAGACAAGGTCTAGTGGAATCACAATTGAGGAGATACCCGAAGATTCTCAGAAAGTAAAGAAGAAGAAATCTCCACTACTTCTTACACTGACTCCAGATAACAAATTTAATGTACCTGAAGAAGTTGCTGATGAAAGACCACAGTTAGCTAGAAGAGGTAAAGTTACTGTGAGAACTACTCAATCTGCTGTTCCTGATTCTGATGAAGCTGAAATCTTGAAAGAACTTGAGGTCATGATTCTTACTGTTGTGGTTGAAATTCACAATCTGGAAGTTGATGAACAAGAAAAGGAGGCCAGAAAAAGAGCAAAAGATACTGAGGTTGAAGAAACCACAAAGTACTTGGAAGATCTGGCTGGTTCAAACAGATTATTGTGGTATGATCGAAGAAGACTTGTTCCAGAACATCAACAGATGCCAGTTAAGAAGAAGAAGAACAAGAAAGGAGAGAGTACTGATGAACGGTTGAATCAAGGACCAGTTGTTTTTAAATCAAGTACTCTTATGACTGAACTTCCTTTAATCTCTAAAGTTGGTACTTCGCAAACTCTTCGAAAATCTAATTTACTTTGGGCAGATATTCATTCTAGCTTGAAGGGTTTAGAACCTTACACTAGAGGAGGTATTGGTCATAATGGAACTGAAATTATCTCTACAAGACAGACAGATCAACATATGCTAGTGAAAAGAATTGGTGATGAACTAACAGTTGATGATCTTTGGGAACTTGAAGCTGTTGCAATTGTTGCTTTCAATGTTGATTCTAAGAAGGTAGAGAAGTTGTTGTATTTCATGAAAAACAAGAGTGTCAAGAAGCTGACTATTCAGTAGGTGTTGTGCAAATCAACAAAAGAACTGAAATATGTTCTTTATCTGCTCAAGAATAAAAGAATTCATGATAAGGAAGCTGATGTTTACAATAATTGGTGTACCATGATTCTCAGAACTATTAGATGTAGACATTTGGATGGAGGATCAAGGTATGATGGTAATTATACTCCCATGTACATGAATACAGTAGGAGAAGAAGTTGAAATGCAAAGGTGTTCAGCTGTTAAAAAAGTGATATTTTATCAAGAACAATTATCTCTAAATCCTGATGGAAAAGAACTTGCATATTTACTGTTGGGAGATTTAGATTTACCGAGAAGCTCAATTCAGAATCTCAGGGCAGGTATTTATCAGATTAATGAGAAAGATGAAGAACTCAGGAATTTGAAGAAAAGACTGATTCAAATTCTCGAAATTAAAGAAGAAGAATTATTATCAAGCTTCTTGCAGATGAGTAATTTCTTTGTGAGAATTTCTGAGACTAAGCCTTAGGATTTCTTGTAATATTTTGTTTTGAGTTTTTGACATCACTGAATCAAGGAATTTGTGTTTTATTTAACAAAGTACAAATTGGGGGAGATTGTTAGATATTGATTCAAGTGATGATCAGGATCTGGACTACTGATCAGATACTGATGCTGACGTCATCAGTAATGCACCGTCAGTATTAGGTTATCATCAGGATTGGAAGCTGATCAGGATTACACGAGGATATACATCAGTCCAGGAATCTAGGAAGATTGACATGTCGGTTCTTGATTTATAGGAACGCAGCTATCTCGAAGAGGAGAGCTTTTTGCTTCAAAAATCAAGGGTTAATTGGCTCAAACTGGGTGACGGTAATAACAAATTTTTCTTTAATAAGACAAAAGCAAATCGAAATATTAATAAGATGGTAGCTATTGAAAACAAAGACGGTGTTACAGTTACGGGCCATAGTAATGTGTCTAAGGTGGCGGTTGATTTCTTTGCTAGTACTTTGGGAAATTCTGTGGATTTGCAGTTTTGCGATTTTGATAGTATTGATTGTGCTTCTCTTTCGGAAACTTAAGCTGCTTTACTCGAAACTCCGGTCACTAATGAGTTAATTTGGGCAACGTTGAAATCTATGAAAAGAAATAAGGCTCCAGGCCCGGACGGTTTTACGGTTGAATTTTTCCTGGCAACTTGGGACATAGTGGGTGCCAATTTCTGTGATGCAGTCAAAGGTTTCTTTGCAGATTTTTCTTTATACAAGCCTATCAATGCGACTAGTATTGCTCTTTTGCCAAAGGTTCCAAACCCATCTACTATGCTAGACTACAGGCCTATCTCCTTGTGCTCTATTCCTTACAAATGCATTGCTAGAATCCTTGCTTCTCGCCTCAAAATGGTCATGCCTAGTCTAATTGACATCTCTCAATCTGCCTTCATTCCGGGGAGGAAAATTTCTGATAATATCCTCATGGCTCAAGAGCTTTTTCGCGGATATCACAAAGATACAGGGGTCCCTAAATGTGCTTTGAAGCTTGATCTTCAAAAGGCGTTCGACTCCTTAAATTGGAATTTTATTTTGGGAGCCTTGCGAAAGATGAACTTTCCAGAAAATTTCATTAAATGGATTCATTTATGTATCTCTACCACTACATTCTCTGTTAAGGTGAATGGTTCTCTATGTGGGTTTTTTGAAGGAAAGAAGGGTCTTCGTCAGGGAGATCCAATTTCTCCATATCTTTTCGCAATTGCAATGACTATCTTATCTTCAAGGCTAGCCAAAACTTCTCCTAATTTTAAATTTCATTGGAACTGCAAGGATTTGAAGCTGACGCATCTTTTGTATGCTGATGACGTTCTCTTGTTCTCTAATGGTGACAAGGATTCGGTTTCTCACCTCATGGATTGTATCTCTTGGTTCTCTTCTACTAGCGGCCTGACCCCTAGTCTTGCAAAGAGCACTGTCTTCTTTGGGAATTGTGATACCAGTTTTGTTAGATGGTTTGACTGTGCTTATGGTATTGCTCATGGAACTCTTCCGGTTCGCTTCCTAGGAGTGCCCTTAATCTCTTCCCGCTTGAAACACAATGACTGCATTCCACTTATAGAGAGAATTACAAAACGCATTTCTTGCTGGACCTCCTTGCTGCTCACTCTAGCAGGTCGTGTCCAGCTAATAAGGTCAGTTCTCACTTCGGTTCAGTCGTTTTGGACTCAACACTTCCTCCTTCCAAGTTCGGTTCATGCTAAACTTCAAACAATTTTCACTCGCTTCCTTTGGAAAGGAGATGCAACTTCTAAAGGGGGGGCTCGTGTTAGTTGGAAAACAATTTGTTCTCCTCTGGAGGAAGGTGGTCTAGGCCTTAAACAATCTACGGAATGGAACCATGCCCAGATCATGACTCATTTGTGCAGAATCGTCGGCAAAAACAAAGCCTTGTGGCCTCATTGGGTAAACACAACCTTGCTGAAAAAACCCATTTCTGGACAGTGCAAATGCCCAGTGACTGCTCCTGGATATTTCGTAATGTTCTTAAGCTTCGTACGCAGGCAAGTCAATTTATTTCCTTCAAAATAGGGAATGGGAGGGACACTTCGCTTTGGTTCGACCCCTGGTGGAAATCGACATGTCTGGCAACTAATAATCATGATTATATTATTGCCCTGGCTAATGCTGCTCCAAACGACACGGTTCACTCTTTGCTTTCTAACGGAACATGGGTCCTTCCTACTATCTCTTCCAGAATCCATCACCCTCACCCTACTCTGGTTCACTGGCTTCGTCACTTCGACTACCCAAGTCTGGACATTAATGCTAACGACGTCATCCTCTGGAAGGACCTTCCCATCAGGAAGGTAAAGGCCTCGCATATTTGGAATTCCCTCAGGGAGCCTCATGCTTCGATCCCTTGGACCAAGTCCATCTGGCATCGTCTAAAGGTACTTAGGTACGCTTACCATGAATGGATTTTATGTCATGGACGCTTACCCACGATGCTTAGACTTTCTTCTTTTGGTCTAGATGTTCCTCAACAATGCCTCTTCTGCATAGGGGGCCTCGAAACAGACAACCATTTGTTCGTTTTGTGCCCTTACAGCAGCTTCGTCTTCACCAAACTAACTGCTTTTCTTAATGTCCAATATTGTGGTACAACTTGGCCAGGGGTATTGGCATCTCTTCAAGCCACTACTGATCCCTTACAACGGAACGTTGCTTTGCTGGTAGCCCAAATATTCTCTTACCATCTTTGGAAGGAACGAAATGCTAGACTTCATGATTCTGGTGGGTCTGCTCTGAGCAGGCTTATTCGTGCTATTATGACGGACCTCAAGGCACGTCTTCTTAGCTCGGAATGGTTCCTTAATAACGCAAACTTAGATTTGTATAGGTGGATTTACATTTGATTTTGGTCTTGCTATTCTCGGCCTAGTACTGTTCCATTCTAGCTTGTTAGTTTGGTCAGTGTGTTTTCTCTGGGCTTTGGCTTAGACCTAGGGTTAATCCCTCTCCTTTTCTTTATTTATAAAATTAACTTAGCAAAAAAAAATAAAAAATAAATAAACTATCCACTATCTAATTTATAATTGTTGTTCGCTTGTTGAGGTGCCAGATTCTGATGAAGTATCCATTATCATCCATGGATCGTCTTCACCATCCGAGTCGTCGTCTTTCTATCCTTGTTGTCTTTTTGCAGCTTGATCCCAATCTTTTTTGCAAACACAAATCTTTACCGCGTCTGGCGCAAGACTTGATCTCTTATTGTCTAACACTTTTCTACCTGCACTAAAAGCGGACTCAGACGCAATTGTAGAAGCAGGAACTACTAAAATGTCCTTTACAATTTTTGCTAAAACTGGAAATTGTAACTCATGATTCTTCCACCATGTTAGTATTTCAAAATCATCTTTAACTCATAACTATAAGAAAAAGAATTTGATAATCATACTAAAAGCAGTAGAAGGTACAGAAGATGAAGTAGAAATTCTACATTTTTGTTTTTTGGTTGGTATAGATGGAATAGTACTATTAAACCTACTAACAGTACTACTACTCTTATGTGGCATAACATTTTGAGTTTTTGGAGCATACAAATCTACAAAACGATATAAGAAACCTAAATAGTTATTTATATATACCATATGATCATATGATACCCCTAAAACTTCATAATAATGCTCTAACATATTTTCTAAACCTTCTTTTCTAACATCAGGATCAAGAAGACATGCAGTACCATAAATATAAGGAAATTCTGCAAAGTATTCGATCCACTTAGCTTTCATATCATAAATAACCGCATGAAAATGATCCTTTTGTTCAAAATTACGTAAAATAGTAACAATATTAACACACCCAATGATAACATGATGTACATTTGGTTCATAAACTTAAGAAAAAACCTTAGTAGCATGTGCAAAACAATCAAGTATGTAACGAACGATAGATGCCAAATGCCAATCATATTCGGTAATTATTCCACCTTCGTATTGGTGACTTGGGTCTTCGTTATATAATTCGGTGATAATGGCTTTATATTTAATTGCTTCATTTAATAATTTATAAGTCGAACTCCATCTCGTAGGACAATCGATACCCCACTTCTTCGGCCTTAATCCATTATCTTTACACAATTTCTTGTACCTAGACCTATATGTACCCTCTAGACGTAGATATTTAATTACTTTCCTAATAGGTTCTAATAAATGAGTTAATTGTTTAATTCCCACTTGGGCCGATAAGTTAATTATATGAGCACAACATTTAATGTGTAAAAAGACTTCATCTAAAACTAAAGGAATATCGTTCCTAATGTAATCGATACATTTGTTATTAGCAGTAGCATTATCCAAAGATATCGTGAATACCTTGTTAAACATATTAAATTCCTTCATTGTTTCTAAAATTCTTTGTTTTATGTTATAACCGGAGTGTGACTCGTCCATAACATCAAAAGCAATAATTCATTTTTGTAAAAAGTAGTTAACATCAATCCAATGAACCGTAATACAAATATAATGCTCATCTTGACTCGAACTCCAACAATCACTAGTTAAAGAAACCATACCATCAAAATTACCGAAATAATCAATTAGTTCTGCTCGGTGACTATAATATTATTTTTGTGTGTGACGTGTAAGTGTGTTCCTATGAATTCTTTTAAATGCCGGGTTTATTGAATTCTTAATCATGTGCTCTAAATTTGGACTCTCACCGTGGGAGAAAGGCAACTCATCTAATGTAACATACCTAGTAAAATCTTCAATCATTATATCTCTATTATAAGCAAAAGGCATACCTCCACCAGTCAATGATGTCATGAAACCACCAAGTTGTGTTTGTTGTGGACCTCTACGTGCTTCTCCACTTTCATGACTCGCCTTCGTAATTTTGTGAATATTTTTCAAGTGCCGATTAAGTGTACCCGTACCTTAACCCTTAGTCCACGTAAATGGTGCTTGTTGTTGACCAATTTGTATACAAAGCAAACTATGAATTTTTATTTTGGTGGATTATCCGATATTTGGACTTTATCAAAATATGTCCAAACATGCGATGATTGTCTTGAACTCGTACCACCTAAAAAAATTGACAAAACGAATAAATTAGAAATGAAATAAAAAAGTTCAAACAAAGAAGAATGTAAAAAATGTAAGCGAAAAAACAAAAACTAATAAAAATATTTATGTTCACAAAACATGCGAATGCAGTCGTGAATTAAGTGGACATTGGACAACAGTCAACAACTATAACATGGAATTACGGAAACGAAAGTTAAATTGAAAATTTTCAGTTAAAACGAAACAAAATTGAAAATTTTCAAAATGAATCAAAATTTAGAAAAAAAAACCAAATTAAAAATTTTAAAATGAAATCAACAACGAACAAAAAACTAATTTAATTTAAAAAATTTAAAAACAATACAAAATTTAAATTTTTTAAAACTAAATTAACGACAAAAAATGAAATTAAAAATACCTTGTTCGGTGTTAGACTATGGGGCTCGAGGTGGTAGCATGCTAGTCACTGTAGTTGAATCTTGAGATGACATAATGTTCATTCCTTCCATTTTTTGCAGAATTTCAACTATTAAAAATAAATAAATTTATATTGCAGTGGTACAAGGAGAGCCGAAGAGTTGAGAGAGATAGAGTGTAGAGAGAAAATGAGATTAAGAGAGATTGAGAGAGATGGACACTGGAGAGGACTGCAGGAGCTGGAAAATTGCAACGACTGGATTCGATTGAAGCACACTCGCGGGCCTCGTGCGGGCCGGTGAGGTTGAGCCGGTTCATGCGATTCACGGGCTGTGCAGGTCGGTTCCCGATTTTCAATTTCTCAACCCGTAATCGGACCGTCCAATATCGCGATTTGTGCAATTTTAAGCCCGGCTCGTCTCGGGACGGGCCGAATAATATCAATTTAGTTACCAAGCCAGGTTTGTGCAGTCCGTGCTAACCCGTACGGTTGGCCACCTCTACTAGCAGCGAGTTGCTTTAATATAGGGAACTTCTCATTTTACTTGACTTTATATAGGAATATTCATTTACCATGGGTTTAAATGTTTCCAAACTTATGCCTTGAGATTTAATATATCAATCACTAAATCAATTTCCTTTTTCTTATTATTTTCCTTAACATAATTTCTTTATTGAGAAAAAATATATACAAAGAAGCCTTCAATGCTTTTGAGACATTTGTTCAATTAAAACACAGCTTTTATGAAGTTGTATCCACTTATTATTCAGACTTTTGATTTCTCCCTAATTGGCTATTCAGACTCTGATCTCTTGCAACCCACCCGCACCCAAATTTACCATCTTGCTCAAAGACAGCTTATCGGATCTTGCAGAGGTCTTTCTATCAGGTTGTGTGGCACTGTCCGGGTTGGGAGAGGGAGAGAAGGAAAGGTTGTCGGGAAACAGTGATAGGGGAGATTTTGAGATAAACACTTCAGTGAGTTGGGGATATACATAATAGGTATCGTAGGGCTGAATTTGTGTATGAAATTCAGGGGCCGGATATCCGGATATTGTAATCTCTTTTATCTAGTGTGAAGTTGTTACTCTTGTGGATGTAGGCTGGGCCGAACCACGTTAAATCTCTTGTCTCTTTTACTGTATTGTTGGTTTGTTGCTTTATTACTATCACGTATATTTGTGGGATCTATGCACACATATTTACCAAATCGCTTCCGCATTCGCCGGGAATCGGACAGATTCCTAACAAGTTCTGGATCAAGTGGATACAAGTTTGCTGAACTAAGCAGATCTGGGGAACTACGGTGGCAACTATCATCTGCACAATATTAAACGCATGGAACTAAGTTGATAGAACAACAAGTAAAAAAACCAATTTAGTGGATGCCAATAAATACATAAAACCTTAACCTAAGTTCATATCATAGGGCTTTTCGTATGTACAAGGATCCGTATGCTTTTATGAAGCAGATCTGGGGAACTACGGTGGCAACTATCATCTGCACAATATTAAACGCATGGAACTAAGTTGATAGAACAACAAGTAAAAAAACCAATTTAGTGGATGCCAATAAATACATAAAACCTTAACCTAAGTTCATATCATAGGGCTTTTCGTATGTACAAGGATCCGATAAGTAACTAGAGATTAACATACTCTAGGCAAAACAAACTTTCAAACACATAAGTTCTTTGCATATGCACAGACTGAATTTCTCTATTAAGACTAAGAGATGAATCACGTTTTTTTTCCCTATAAAATAAAGCAATTATAGTCCACATTATAATTACACAAGAATATAAAAAGGATCAAGAATAATGTTAAGTCTATAGTCTCCACTACATAAGTAACATATATATATATATATATATATATATATATATATATATATATATATATATATATATATATATATATATATATATACTCTATAGTTACCTGTTAATTTAAAATGTGCATCAGATGCATTCTGGTTTGGCCCTGGCTTGTAACCGAACACTAAATCAATCCATTTATAAACTCTTCAAGCGAGCCCTGTGATTATAATTTATTCAAAAACAATATCATCCTTTTATCTTCCCACTTCATTGCAAGATAAAACTCAATACGGGAAGTTTGTGTTATAGAGAATGGTTAAGGAAAAAAAATCAATTACAAATTAAAAAACTCAGAAAGCTGAGAGAAAAACCTTACAAAGCTCACTACATGTATCATATACATAGAGAGACAGAGAGTAATAGAGAGCATATAACATATATAACAGTATAAACGTAGCAACAAATAATAATACACACAATTAAAGTAGTGCTCATTCATATCTAAATGGGGTAATACCTCCAAATCCAAACCCAAAATCCACTAAACAAGTCCCAAATTCAAAGTCCAAACCGAAGAAGCCCTGAAATTGAAAAGAGAGATTAATTAGCTGAAGTTTATGTAAAGAAATCGAATGGATTGAACTCAAAATGAAGAACCCCCAATTTGAAGAAGACAATGTCTCAAACTGAAACCCTAATTAAATGGAAGCCAAATACATACAAAGAGTTTACAATGAGTTTGATTGAAGAAAATTAAAGAAGAATGAGAGAGTTAAGAGGGAGAACCGAGACAGTCGATAGTGAGAGTGAGAGTGTGAGTGTGAGGGTGAAATTTCAGCAGGGCTTTTTGCCACTTACAAAATTTCATCAATCTGTGCGCCATTCAATATAAGTACAAATATGAGAGAAGTAAGTGTGGGTGTTTAGATTTGAGAGAAGTAAGATGAGTGGCTATTGAAAAATAAGGGGGATGTGAAAGGAGAATTGAAATGATGGGGAAAAGGGAAACGAAATTTTCATTAAGGGGGGAAATGAATTATTGGTTGAGGGGCAAATAAGAGCTCATGAAATAAATTTTGGCATGATTAAAAATTTGGTAGGGAATAAAATTATTTAAAATATATTTAATATTTATAAAAGCTTAATTATTTGTTAATTTGGTAGATTCAAAATTTTAATAAAAATTATTTTTTGGGTTCCTCAAAAGTCAAACCAAGTTTTTTTAATATTAATTAGTTCTAAAAGCAAATAATTATTCAATTTTGAAGATTTATATAATAAAATCATATAAGAAAAACTTGAAAATTTCTAATTTTTTGTGCATATCACTAAAATCATTAGATATTAAAATCTGTATGGTTGGATCGTTGAAAAATATATTAAAAAAATAGATCATGTTCAATCGGTACGACCCTAGTTAGACGGAGTGGTACTTTTGGCGGATGTAACTAATGCTTTGTCACATATTGTTGTTTCTATTTTTTTAAAAATATTTCTCGACAATCCAACCATATGGATGTAAAGATACCGTTGTCTAACACCCGTTATGTTTTTTTTGAACATAAATATAAATTAACATAATAAATTTGAAAATATTAATGATATATTCAGTCACATTTCTCCACGAACCAAAGGTACGGATGTCAATATATATCTAATATATTGATATTCCCAAAATTTGAAAAAATAAAAAATTGATTTGGGTGGAGATCTTAGTAGATCACTTGTATATTGACTAGTACCCGTAACTAGTGCTTTATCACGGATTGTTGTTTCTATTTTTTTAAAAATATTTCTCGACAATCCAACCTTAAGGATGTCAAGATATATCTAATATAATGATATTCACAAATTTTCAAAAAATAAAAAATTAATTTGCTTTGTAAAATTTAATATTTAATAAACGAAGTGGTCTTGCTAAATGAAGTAGTTATTTGTCAAATACCGTTGTCTCGAGTGATACCAGACAACGATTTTGGACAAATAAACCGTTGTCTGATAACAGACAACGGTATTTTAACAAATACAGTTGTAATGTGAATCTTCAGACAACGATATGTTATAAAGATACCGTTGTCTGACACCCGTTATGTTTTTTTTGAACATAAATATAAATTAACATAATAAATTTGAATTTTTTAATAATATATTCAGTCACATTTCTCGACGATCCAAAGGTACGGAAGTCAAAATATATCTAATATATTGATATTCCAAAAATTTTTAAAAATAAAAAATTGATTTGGTTAGAGATCTTAGTAGATCACTAGTATGTTGACTAGTACCCGTAACTAGTGCTTTGTCACGGATTGTTGTTTCTATTTTTCTACAAATATTTCTCGACAATCCAACGTTACGGATGTCAAGATATATCTACTATAATGATATTCACAAATTTTTAAAAAATAAAAAATTAATTTGGTTTGTAAAATTTAATATTTAACAAACAAAGTGGTCTTGCTAAACGAAGTACTTATTTGTCAAATACCGTTGTCTCGAGTGATACCAGACAACGATTTTGGACAAATAAACCGTTGTCTGATAACAGACAACGGTATTTTAACAAATACAGTTGTAATGTGAATCTTCACACAACGATATGTTATAAAGATACCGTTGTCTGACACCCGTTATGTTTTTTTTAACATAAATATAAATTAACATAATAAATTTGAAATTTTTTAATAATATATTCAGTCACATTTCTCGACGATCCAAAGGTACGGATGTCAAAATATATCTAATATATTGATATTCCAAAAATTTTCAAAAATAAAAAATTGATTTGGTTAGAGATCTTAGTAGATCACTAGTATATTGACTAGTACCCGTAACTAGTGCTTTGTCACGGATTGTTGTTTATATTTTTCTAAAAATATTTCTCGACAATCCAACTTTACGGATGTCAAGATATATCTACTATAATGATATTCACAAATTTTCAAAAAATAAAAAATTAATTTGGTTTGTAAAATTTATTATTTAATAAACGAAGTGATCTTGCTAAATGAAGTGATTATTTGTGAAATATAGTTGTCTCGAGTGATACTAGACAACGGTTTTGGACAAATTATCCGTTGTCTGATAACAGACAACGGTATTTTAACAAATACAGTTGTAATGTGAAGCTTCAGACAACGATATGTTGTAAGATACCGTTGTCTGACAACGAAAATGTTTTTTTTTATCAAAGACAGACTCGCCGGAGTTCTTGAGGCTACCGGATTTTCTGCAGAATCTGGCGAGATTTTGCAGTTTTCGGTGAGCAACAACAGCTCCAGTGAGCTTCCTTAGCGCACCAAATCGACAGTAACATGTTCCACATTCACGGGGCATCCTACAAAGTACTACAATCATAACAAACGAATCAAAAACAGCCATAAACGATCAAATCCGAGCAAAACCCGGTGAGCTAGATATGGATTCCGGCCAACTTCGATTCTAAACCAAACTCAACGTTTAATAACTCAAAACAATGCTGAGAACATCAGTAAACTAACCCCCATAACCATGTATACGAAAAATCAATGAACAATAAAATTAAACTTCGAGTTAATATCCGAAAATTATGAAATTATGAACCAAGCATATTCGAATATACACACACACATAAACATGTAGTACAGATCATGAGATTCAATTTGATTACTCATATGAAGGATTTGAATTTCAGAATCACCTTCAAAAGGCTATTTGATCTTCAAGAACTTCAAGAACTATTTTCAGAGAATATCCAGAAAAAAAGTAATCAGAAAATCTGATTTTCTGATTTTTTTTAATAAATAAAAAAATTCTGCTACTATTTATATACAACAGTTTTAAATTGAAAAAACTTGTCTGAAAGTGTTGAAGGCAACGGTTTAATATACACATGTATATATATTTTTTTTTAATTTAATGGCTAATATCTAATCTCATTTCAATCTCTTATTTCGCCACCTCAACAATCCAGGTGAAAGATTTTCCACCAATCATGTGCTGTCACATTTGACAACGGTTTATTTATAAAATGCTTGTATAAATAAGTTTATGACAACAGTTAAAATTTTTAAATGCTTGTCTGAAAGTGTTGAAGACAACGATTTAATGTACAAAACCATTGTGTGTTGCATGCAATTCAGGCAACAGTATTCACAAACCATTATCTAATTACATTTTATGCAACGTCTTATCAAAACACTTGTCTGATTTTAACAACGCTTTTTGAAAGTATTGTCTGAAGATACTTCAGACAATGCTTTCAAAAAACGTGGTTAAAATCAGACAATAGTATTTAGTCACCATTGTGTGACTACTTTTGAAGCAATATCTGATAAAAACACTTGTCTAAGTTTTACAACGCTTTTTCGTACCATTGTAAGACAACCTGTTAGACAACACTACTTTCCAAAACCGTTGTAAAACTGTTGTCGATTTTGATCATCCAGACAACACTTTTTAAAACTGTTGTTAAGTTCATGATCAGACAATACACTGAAAAGCTTGAAAAAATAACCGTTGTGTGAAAATTTCAGCCAACGCTTTTTCGTCGAAGTGTTGTCTGATGAGTGTCGTCTGATTCAAAAATTCTTGTAGTGTAAGCAGATGACTAACCAGCAGAAACACACATTTCATGTTTCTAATTATAATCACACATTATTTCTTTTATTATATCTCTAATTTAAATTTTTGAGAAATTATTTTAAACTTTTTATTAATCATTCAAAATAAATGTTTTTAAACACAACTCAAATAGATTCTAGTTTTATTTATTCTAACTCGTTATATTTATTTAATCTACAAAATTATAATATTTTTAGTTATTTTTTAGCTAAACAAAAGGATAATGTTAAATAAAATTGACCACATGCTTAAGTTCTAAGTGAATACCATTTTCAAAATCGTAAACATTGAATAGACTTTGAGTTTAAATTTAATGTATTTCATAAACTGATTCATTTTGGAGTTTAAATTTATTATATTTCATAAATATTGAATACAATGTAATTTGATTAGGTGTATTTATTTTCAAATTCTTATTTATAATTTATCAATACTTAATTGGACAAACCGAGGGATTATTTTGACAAGTATTATACCATATTTTTGACATGCCTAATAATCTTCCAAATTTCTAATATTATTAATTATTAATTTAGATTCATAAATAATGCTTAATTACTAAGTTTTATCCTCTATTTGAAACGAGGAAAGAATCACTAGTACAAAAAGGACCTATAGTGTCGGTCATATAGATCTAAGGAGTCGGTTATTTGCCGTAGTATATGTAGGGGACACTATAGGTATAGGCCTATAGCGTCGGTTAAAATAGCGATGCTTAAAATCTGCTATGGCATCGGTCAATTAAATGACCGACGCTAAAAGTTTACTATAAGCATTGGTCCTTCAAAGGACCGACGCTAAAAGTCAGCTTTAGGCCTTGGTCCTTTAAATCACCGACGCTAAAAGTATACAATAGTCGTCGGTCCTTTAAATGACCGACGCTATAAGTCAGCTTTAGGCGTCGGTCCTTTAAGTCCTTTAAATAACCGACGCTATAAGTCAGCTTTAGGCGTCGGTCCTTTAAATGATCGACGCTAAAAGTCTACTTTAGGCATCGGCCTTTTAAAAAATGGACACATAAAGTCAATTTTTTTAAAAAATAATAATAATGTCAAAATACAGTACTTTACAGTGCTTTCAATATCTTTACTTAAGAGCTTTCAATAACTTAATAACTTAATACAGTACAAGCTTTCAATCAGGTTTGAAATCTGAAAATGATTTGCCAACTTTCTATTACAAACCACACATTTGTGATTATGGACTGTGATGACCATTCATAAATAACTCGACTCTACTAAACTGTGACTTGCAAATTTAGTTATTGCAACTATCATATTATAGATGCATTTCCTTGTACTTCCTTGACCATACCATGTGCAAGTAAACTTCTGTAATATGACCACATAATTGATTGTTCTGGATACTTGATGTGATGATTTAGAACACATTTCTATTGGATCTTCCGGGCATGAAGTTGCTTTCCAAAGACTGCTTCAAATTCGTTGTCAGAGCATAGTTATTAACCTACAACCAGCAAAACAATGATTTAAGAACGGTTTAATAATAATAAATAAGAAAACATATCAGACAAAAGTCAGTGTTAAGCCGTTGCTAGTGTCGAATACTGGAACCCAATTTACAATGATACAATTTTGTCAAATATTGTAAAGCGGCAAAGAATATTTGTCTAGCCATATCAATATTTCATTAAGTAATATTTATATGCTAAAACAACTGAATAAATTTAACATTACATTATTAAATTATTGGTCACCCCACATCTTTAGCAGTGTTGAGTAGGGCTGAGCATTCGGTTGGTTCGGTCCAGAATCGAACCGAAAGAACCGAAAACCGAAATTTCATTTTTTTAAGAACCGAACCGAACCAAATATACCTTAGGAACCGAACCAGACCCGAACCGAAATAATTCGGTCGGTTTGGTCCGAACCATAGAACCGAAATTTTTGAACTTTGGAATTTAACAGCAAGTTAGCAAAACAAGTAGAATTTTAAAAGGTTAAAGTACTTTCAACCAAAACCAAGCAATAAAAACCACCAGAAAGTCTAGAATCTGAAATTCATTACTAGTTATTACAGTGCTATTTCAAAAGCTGAACTTAACATGAAATTAAACATATGTAATATTGTTGTTGTCCTGCACTCCTGCTGATGCTCTCCTGCAGCCCGTGGTACATAATTCATTTACAAAAAAACTTGCTTCATGCTCCAAGTCGTAGTGATGCGGACTATATTATGTGATTGACATCAATACATCATCTCATCAACTGGAATTCAGGAATCTGGACAACAAGTACAAGTCAACAACAGAGGAATCATTAAACAAATCGTTAAATAACAAAGGACTATATTATCTGGAATTATGAACTTTGGATTCATAAAAAAATGTAGGAACCATTTTTCAAGGGCTGCCCAAAAAAAAATATACACCAAAATGCAAAAGACTAGAGTCGTTAAATTTCTGCCCTAAATTATAAGCATTATAATGATTTTACAATCAAAGATACTAGCTACTGGGGAACTTGACCTCGATATGCAGTCTGTGAGAAACAATAGTTTTGATGAACTAACATGGCAGTGATTTACATTCTGTCTAACTAAACAGAGATAACTCAGTGACACCAAAGAAATCAAAACTGGGAACTGTGTTTGCTGCATACAGAATACAGAGGCATACATATAATGCAACTGTGTTGTTTTCTGATAACAAAACCAGTACAACAGAGGCATGACAGGATAACAGAGGCATGAAATAATCAGCAGACTGCAATATAGAATAAAGGACAGTTTCATATAAAAGTGGGGCAGTGTTTATTACCAATCGATGTCCAAGTCTATGGCCTCATTTTGAACATTCCCATTGACGACAAGAGCAGAAAATGCTGCAAAACGAATAAAAAAGACACATTAACTCAGTTAAATCACAGTAATGGACTAATGCTTAATGACTCTTGAAATGCAAAACAAAAAAGTAAAATACCTTCTTCAAATTTTTCAAGATCATCAAAATCTTCTTCAATTGTTTTTGGACGTTTGGCCGAGCGCAACCAATCTTGAGCACAAAGTAAACCTTCCACAACTTTAGGTGACAAAAAACTTCTATACGGATCAAGGACTCTTCCACCGGTACTAAAAGCGGACTCCGATGCTATGGTGGAAATAGGGATCGCTAGTACATCCCGTGCAAGTTGTGAGAGATTGGAAATCTACTTGAATTAACTTTCCACCATTTTAAAATATCAAAATCTTTACTTTTTGTTACAAAGACACTCTCTTTAAGATAAAAATCCAATTCACACTTGGATTCCACTTCTCCACTCTCCATTTTTTGTCTCATGAATCTTTCCCCCAAGGCCGATTGTGTTCTTGAAGATGTAAGCGAAGATTTGCTTGAAGTTGAGGATTGATTTTGTTGATTCATTTGAGTTTGAGTAGCATTGGGTTGAGAAATCTTCTTATACTCTTCAAACAACTCTTTTATGACTACTTTTGTATCGTTTGCCAACTTCCAACCAACTTCATCCCCATATTCTTCAACAAGTGCAAACTCAATAAACTCTAATTTGTATCTAGGATCAACAACGACCGCACATAGATGAGTTTGTTCATTTTGTTTACATCACCCCAATACTTATCATATTTCTCTTTCATTTTGTCACCCATTAAACTCACCTCAACATCATCACTCTTAATCCACTCTTTCAATAAGTAGTTAACCGTGCTAATCTCATGATAAAATACATTAGATGTGACATACAAAGAACCCGAAATTCTCAAGGTTAGTTCATAAAAATGAACTAACATGTCAACCATCCTTCTAACCACACCGCAATCATAAGATGTAGGCACCCAAAAATCTATTTCAACAATTTTCTTAAATCGTTGCAGTATATTTAATTTTTGGGCCCAAAAAATTGGCGGGTTTCTAAAATTTGTTGAAAATGTTGAGCGGGATCTTTACATTCTTTTGCCGGCTTACCAAAAATAACAAAAGAAAAACGAAAAAAGAAACAAAATTTTCTCCCTACCAATATTCAATCACTCTTACTGGCCACTACAAATATTCATATCATCTTCATCGCTCCCTACCATCTTCAATCCATGGCTGTTTATAACTCACCTTACGATTTTCTCCATCGCTGTTCTCTTCTCTACGATTTTCAGTAGCTGGGTTTGTCTCTTCGCTGGGTTTCGAATTGGCAATCGGTTTGTTTATCTCTTCCTCTAAACACGTATAAATAAACACGAGTAACTTGGGTTTCGGTTTGTTCTCTATCACTCTGCAATCGATTTGTTTTATTACTCTGTTCTTCTCAATTTTAGGGTTCTATTTTGAAGTTTTGGGGGTTTTATAACTTGTTAGTTTTTGATTTATCATTCACTTTTTCGATTACTATGGACTAGAACTAGATTTCAGATTTTTACATTGACCCTTCTGTTGGTGTACATCACTCAGCTGATGGTCCTTGTATTGGCACTGTTTTAGAGAAGCACCGCCAATATTATGGCAAGCCTGTCATCGAGAAGATCGGTAAGGGAGACTATATACAGGAAGTGAAAATGGTTCAGGTTTGCTTGACGTAGTTAGGGCTAAGACTTTTTATGCTGGAAAAGCAAATGCTAATGTTGCAGGTTTGCTTTTAGATGAATTTTGCATCTATCAATTAGGGTTTATTTGCTTACTTATTGCTCCATAATTTGGTTGTTCTGCTAATGTGGCCTTAGTTATATACAATTTATAAACACGAAGAAGGTTTGTTCCCCCCAAACTTTTTCCCCAAATTGAGTTTCAAATCAAGTTTCATTTATATTTCAGGATTGTATTGTTTTGTATTTCTATATTGTTAGTTATGGTTTAATTTAAGTTTTTTGAGTTACAAATTAATGTTTGTATACGTATGTTTGAATTTGGGGTTTTCTTTGAGCGTACTAAATTTTTATATGCAGCTTTCTTGGTGTCTTATTTTTCATTTTGGTCTTTTTATAAGAGCTGTTATTCAATTATCTGTTTGTAAAAAGTTTAATTTGGAAATCGATATAATGTTCCACTTCAGCTGGTTTAGTTAACAAATACTCTGTTTTAATTGTATAAGTTTCCGTTTGGTGGCTTTGGCATTTAGTGTCCAGTGGTATTATTCTATAAGAATGTTGGTATTGTCATTGATAAACTAATATAAAAGAGTGCTTGAACAATAATGTACCTATTATGCTGTGTGATTCCATGAAGCTGTTGTTTGTCTTGATCAGTAAAGATTAAGAAATAGATTTGTTTAAGGTAAGGCATGCTGTTATTATTATCTTGTTCTTGGTTGCTTTGTGCTTTACCAATATTATCTTGTTCTTGTTCAAAAGCTACATTTCCTTGTTAATTGCTTAACCTTGAAACTGGAATCAGACTACCAATCTTTATTGTTTCCATCTGTATACGCAAACTAAAATATAGACTATCAGCCATGATTGTTTTTTCGACTTACCATAATTCCCTTGGTGGCAACTGCTGAAGAAACTTAAATGAGCTACTTCTCTATGTCTCTTACTCTGCATTTTGATTCTTCCACATAAAACTTAGTTATCATCTGAGTTGGCGAGCAACTTTATATTAACTACCACCTTTCATCATAAAGTTATTTAGATTCCTCCAGCATTTTATCAAAAGAATAGATGTGGAAATTTTGTATAAAAAATTTTAACGTGCTTGCTCTGCTTGTTATCATGTATGCAGTTCCGTGGGGCAAATGTGTTTTTTAATATCTAAAACATACCAATATCCAATGTACAGATTTTTGATTTTTGCTACTAGGATTCTTTGGTTCTGCGGCCACAAGATAAATATTGTTGTCATACTTTCGACACTAACCTTCTTTCTGAATTGCAGAATAAAGAAGTCATCAGTTTCATCATTTGAGTCAACTGCTGTAGAATTTGAGTCAACTCACATTTTTCTCTTATTTTTATCAGCCTACAGAAGATCTTCAAAGCGGTTTTACCTCAGACGTGAAGTATAAGAAAATCTATGAGGACGATATAAATCCTTTTGCAGCATTATCGAAAAAGGTACTTTGGAGTAAAGCCTTTTTCTCAGTACCATTTATGAGTGATGCTTAATACCAGCAACTTTTCTCTTTTTTTTCAGAAGGGAAGGAGACGTGCTTCTTGATCAGCGAGGCCAAATGGTGGAAGGACAGCATGCAGGTAATATTAGTGCCATTTTTTTAACTTCACGATTAATTCTTTATGTTCACAGCTATGAGTTGTTTTTGGCTTTATATATCAATTTCATTACTAATCATAATGTTGCTGGTACACATAAGATCAGGTGAAATTTGCATGTGGTTTGCTTCTTATCCTGACAATGCAGCACTGTGAAATCGGGAGTTACTGCAGGAAATATTTCTGGAAGTTCTGGAAGTTCTGGAATTCGATGGACACTAGTGGATTTTCTCTAGGACATGTTGATGAACAAGTTACTGCACAGTCATGGAGTCCAGATGGAAGATATCCAAAATGAATGAGATGATGAAGATGAAGATGTCGATGCATGAGTCGTTTCTGTCATTTTATGTTTAAATTATGTGTTAATAGTTGGTAGACTGCATGTACTTTATGTTTAAATTTGCGCGCGACTGTTTCGTAGCTATTTGTATGCGCCTTAGTCATTTCATTTTTACTTCACATTTTGAATGGTTTGTACGACCATGTTGTAACATGGTGCTGCTTTTGAATTGTTCGTCATGTAGCCCTGTAATGGTACATTTGGATATTTTGCATTAAGTTGCACTGGTTTATGAAATATGAAATATTGATGATTATTGAATTTTGGCTATAAATGGCCTGATTTATTGTATTTCCAGCATGACCCTGCTAATTTTTTTTTTTTGAAAAAATGTTACAATAGGGTCAAAATATGTTGCATTAATCTATAAAAAATCATTGCAATTGGTCTGAAAAATTTTGCCTTTAAGTGTCAATAAACTACCTTCTTATGCTACTGCAATAGTTTTTAATTGTTGCTATAGAATCTAAAATGTTGCTAGTGAAAGTTATTGCAATGATTTAATTATGTTGTTGTATAGTTCATCAAACATGCAGGTGGTGGTGATGTTGCCATTCCAGAGAGATTCATCAAGATCAAGAATCCTATGGGTGATGGTGAAGTGGTTAATCCTTAATTAAGCAAATCATATATGAGTCTGTTGAACCCTTTTAATAGGTGTTTCATATATATATTTCTATTATTGCATGATGGTCATCAAAGTAAGTATTTTGTGACTTAAGTGTTGGGATGCTTTGATGTAGTTTGTGACTGTAACTGTTGTTATGTTGCATGAATTTGGGTAAGTGTCCAATGTTTGGGTCATGACGATCTTATGTAATGTGTAATTTGTGTTATAATTTATCTTCATGTCTTCTGATTTATGTTCATTAAAATAGTGTTTCAATTTTGGAACAATATAAAATAGTTTGTTACACTATCAAGAAATGTAATCTTATTACTTTCAAAAAAAAAAATGTAATCTTATAACTTGATTATATAAATATATTGAAACTTTTCAAAAATCCTGAATTTTATTATGTTGACAAAGAAATTTAGAATATAAGATGACACCGACTGTTTTTCTTTTCTTTTATTATAATATACTTAAGTCTACAGTATCATTATGTTAATATAGTTTACCAATAAAAAAATGAAAAATTATTTTATAATCAATGAGAGCTCATTTCAATATTTTATATCAGTCATATCATATTAAAAAAATTTCATATTTAACATTATTATCATATTTTACTAACCATAGTTCACAATTCTTTTTTTTTTTTGACTACGTAGGTTTATGTGATAGTTAACAATTCTAATTTAAATATAATATTGATTTTCTTTAACATATCCATGTAATACATATTAAATCTGAAACAAATATACTAAAATTCGATATTTTAATTTGAAATCAAACATGATATACTATTAGATATTTTAAATTTAATTACGTAATTAAACAATTTTTAATCAACACTCTTTTAATATAAAATCAATCGCAATTATGTTATTATACATAATATATTGATTTTCATAGTATATATTATACAATTCTAACTGATTTCAAATTTTTATAACCTACCTCAACCAGAAATTTGATAATTTTGGATTACCCAAATTTTAAAAAACTTGGATAAAATATATAACTTCAAAGACTCGAATATTTTTTAAAAACTCAAAAAAATATTTATTCATAAATTGTTAATAAAATTTATTTATAAATATATATAAACCAAAAATACATTTATTTTAGTTATTTAAAATATGAAATATACACTAAAAGAGTATTACCATTATTTAGAGAATCACCAATGAAAATAAAAAAAATTATTTTAGAGCCAATCAGAATTCATTTTTATATTCTAAATTAATCAATCAGATACAAAGTTTTTATTATTTATCATACATATTCTAATTTACTAATCGTGGTTAAATTAAATTTGAATATAGTAATCTTTTAATTTGATAAAATCATGTATTACATGATTTGTAATTTTAAAAAAATTAACTAATAAACCATAAATAATGTACTAATAAACGTATATACTAGTAGATTGCATATGATTATATGTCTTTTAGTCATATTACTTTTAATATTTTAATATTTTAATAATATAATACCACATAAAACTTAAGTTTATAATCTTTAAATTTAAAACAATCAAATTAAATCTAACATGTTTTTCTATATAATTAAGATTTTATATTTTAACCAAAGTTAAAAGATAGAATTCGAATATGGTGTACTTAGAGTTTAACTTTGATTAAAAGATAGAATCTTAATACCAAGATAATTAGGATACGGAAATGGCTGTATTCGAATTCGAAAATCTGAATACATATCTGAATTTGTAATCAAATTCAAAAATGTTTTTAGAAAAGTATTCGAATTTGGCGGACATTTTCTAGATCCAGATATTATCCGGATCCGTTTTATAAATAGATTATTCTTTTCTTTTTCAATTTTCATTTCAAAATATAAAAAAAATGATTAAAAAATTTAAAAAATAATATTTAAACTAAATTAGAAGTTAAATATAGTGAGGTATGTAAATTTTAAAAATAAAAAAATTAAAGTACATTTTTAAATGTAAGTTATTTTTAAATATATACATATGTAAATAAATTTATGTGTATTATAAATTATTAGTTACGAATTACAAATTATAAATATAATATTTTTATAAATTTTTCATATATGCTTAATTTCGGATTCGGATATCACGGATGTGCCTATATCCGTATTCGTATCTTAAATTGTCGGATTCGAATACAAGTAATATCTGATTTATTTCGAATATGGATAATATTCGCTTTAATCCGAATACAAATAAAGATATTTCAAATGAATATCGAATTTTTTAAATATTTTTGACAGCCCTAATCTCCCTGAAGTTTTTATTTTTGCTAACCTAAGTTAAACTCAATACCAATTAATTTTTTTTATATCAATTAACTAAACATAATGATTATTAATTTTTATTTTAAGAATTAACTAATAAAAAATTGTATTAAATAAAAATACCTAAAATAAAAATTCTTATTATAATCAAACAACAAACTCAAAAATAGAATAATTTTATTTAATTAATCGTTATAGTCTAAGCTGCATTTTTCCATTCTCCATCACACCTCCGGTAAACTAGGTGTCTAAATTATATCAAAGTTACCACTTTGTATCACTTTATTACAAAGCAGACTATGTGTATTGTATGTTTTGTCTTTTAATAGTCTAATACAATTTATTCAAAAAAAAAAAATAGTCTAATACAATCAACAACAGAAAACAATTTTAATAAAAAATATGATTTTTTTACATCATCCTCAATCCGAATTCTCTTATATCTATTTCTCATACGAATATTCAGTGCCCAGCTCCAACAATTCTACGACTAGATCAACTCCTAACATCAATCCTTCCCACATTATCCTGATTTGTCCATATTATTGGATGTGTCAATTGATAAATACTATTTTTTAGGGATGGTTGCCAATTTTATTATTCATAATTTACCTGCATGAAAACTAAAACATCTATTGTATCATTGTCCATACATTTAAAAATACGGTATAATTTTTCCTATTTGGTCTTTCTAGAGAGGTCAATACTCATATAAGATTAGTTTCTTAATTCTTGTGAAGCAAAACATTCATAGACAAATACACAAGTCACATTCAGTGAAAATGCATTCAAAAATTTATTTTCTTTGAAAAATCATCAAAAAAATCTTTGTCCATCGTAGGCTGAATTGCTAATGAAATTAACGTTTTATATATTTCTACTTTACCAATTTAAATCAAATCTGTATCATGAATGACCAAATCATTCAAATGCATCTTAGATGTCATAAAATGAATCAAAGACCTAAGATAAGTATTTTAAGTCTGATTTTTCAAAAATCGATCATAAATCGCCGATAAACAGTTAAAATATATTTGACTGATTTGATTTTTAAAATCCGATTTATCGCTATGAAATATATTTAAATGGTATATTATATTATAAATTAGACTACTTTATTAAATATTATTAAAATATTAAAATTTATCTGATTTTTGTTCCGATTTATCATTCCGATAAATTCCTATTTACCGACAAATCAATATTAGGTACCTAAACCGATTTGTTCCGATTTACGAAATCTACAACTATGCCTAAGATAGGGAAACAAGATTAAAACCAATAATATTATTCATTTTAGAATGTTTTTTAATATAAGTATCATTTAAGATCAAATCCATTCATTTTTGTAAAATCATAATTTCAATTAATTCTCCTTAAATTTTCTTGTGTGGTTTCCAATTAATTAAAAAACCAGCAATGTAAATACAATTAATTAGTAAGTCCATATTGAAATTAATATTACATGAGATGGACAAATAGTAAAATATGCACTTTAGAATTATCTTTTAAAATCAGAATAATCCATCTCTTTTGTTATTAGCATTTTCAATTTTTGTTCGTAAATTTTATTTGTGCTTTACCATTAATTAAAAATCTAGGAATGTAAAAACAATTATTTAGTCGATATTAAATTTAATATTAAATTAGATTTACAATTAGCTAAATTTATTTTTTTACTAAATAAATATATTTAAATTTGATGTGATAAATATCTACAAAAAATATTGATTTCATAGGTATATTAACTTTTTTTTTTAAGTTTTAAATTTTATAATCTTTTGGGTCTAATATTCCTCTCCAGTACTCCTAACTTTTTTGAATGGTTCCACTACCACCTACATCTTTTATAAACTAACTCAATTGATATATATGAAACATATGTGTGAACTTGATAAATTTTAGTAAGTTGAACGGTTTAATTGTAAGTTTTGTTTATGACCTGTTACAAGGCCAACAAACAAATCTATTATGAAAAATTAGTCTCTTTATTTCTTTTGTATCCTTATGCCACATTGTTCACACAAAATCACGCAAGAATACGCGGTCACAAGTAATATAATATTAAATAGAGTTCGTTCCCACAGAGACTGGTATATTTCAGATTATGCAACTTATGCAACAATGTATGATTATTATTCACTTGCTAAGACAAGTATCGAAGTTGTGTTTTGCTTATCTAAATTAACTAACAAGCAACTTAACAATACTAAGAATTAATTAACTAATGAGATTAAATTCGAATTACTTATGAGAGATAAAACATGGGATCCTAACTTCATTAAATACTTCGTTTAGAGTTGACGCCTTTAATCAATGTATGTGATGGTTATGAAAATTGATCGGACAACACGAAATAAGTACACGCTACCTTTCAGTATACGCATACCAAACTACTCAACATCCACAAAAGAGATAGAAGCTGGGCAGACACCAATTATGTTTCGACCCTATATTTCTATAAGATTTGAAAACATAACGGTTTAAGTACAAGTTATCCATTGAGATCACATAAGGCAGCGTAAGATGGTTAAAATTACACTATGAATCATGCATGTCCAAACATCCATAAACATATGCTAGCATGGCAAGTTCTAAATCTCTATATCCACTATCGCTTCAATAGAGATTAACAATTTAGATGTTAGCTACGCATCCAAAAGCATTAAGTATAACCATACGAGGATATCAGCAATTCATCACACACAAATCTTTAAAGCAATCAAATTACTAAACTTCGTAAATAAATCCGTTAGAATCCCATGACAACGATTAGTTCATAATCGAACGGCTCGTCATCATGGGATCTATTGATAACATGATATAAAACAAGATCTGAATAATAATGAAAGTACTAGTGTAATAAGGTTTATAAAACAAATCCAAAAGCATCCAAGAGTATCGCCTAATTAGAAGAATACAAAAAGTAGATCTAGATCTTCGTAGATGTCACGTGCTTCGTAAATCCTTCTCCAAGTTGTATCTCCTCACTCTCTCTGTAAAAACCGTGCTTCTTCTATTGATCACATGTGTTTATATAGCCTCCCCGTGCCTTGGCCGTCAAGAAATATTAAAAATTAAATTAAAACAGGATTTTTTTTTGCAGACGGCACAGTGCGGGCGCGCTGCTACACTTTGCGGGCTGTTAGATATTGATTCAAGTGATGATCAGGATCTGGACTACTGATCAGATACTGATGTTGACGTCATCAGTAATGCACCGTCAGTATTGGGTTATCATCAGGATTGGAAGCTGATCAGGATTACACGAGGATATACATCAGTCCAGGAATCTAGGAAGATTGACATGTCGGTTCCTGATTTATAGGAACGCAGCTATCATTCAAGATATGTACTAAGAGACGTATGTAATTGATTTGATATATCTTGTAATTGATAGTGCAGCTGTGTACAGTATATAAACACAGTTTAAGTTTTACTTAATTGTAATCGCTTACACGAATTATTTTGTAACCTAGCAACTCTCAAGAACATAAGAATTTCTTGAGAGAGTTTGTAACAGTTTTATATCAGAATTAATAAAGCTGTTATTTATTCATACTTGTGTTATTATTTCTGTTTAAGTCAAAAATCTTATACAATTGTATTCAACCCCCCTTCTACAATTGTTAATTACTGGGCAACAATTGGTATCAGAGCAAACTGATTAATTACAATCAGAAACAATCTTAAGATGTCGACAAGCAAGTATGAAAGCATTAAAATCCCTGTTCTCAAAAAGGCTGAATACCCCACATGGAGGGTAAATATGTTGATGTATCTGGAGGCAACTGATCCTAACTATCTCGATCGAATATATGATGGACCTTATGTCCCTAAGAGACTGGTTGCTATAACAGATACTATACCTGAGCACTATGTTCAGAAGACGAAGGCTGAATGGACTCTTGAGGAAAAGGCTGAAGTGCTCAAAGATGCAAAGGTGAAGAACTTCTTCATAATAGCCTTGATGCTGTAATGTCAAACATAGTGATAGCATGTAAAACTGCTAAGGAGATCTGGGAAACTTTGGAGACTCAATGCCAGGGTACTGAATCTATCAAAAGGAACAGAAGGGCTCTGTTGATTCAAGAGTACAAGCAGTTTGATGCAAAATCTGATGAGAGCCTCACTGATCTGTATGATATATTTCTGACACTATTGAATAATCTATCTCTAGTGGGTAAAGAGTATGAACCAAAAGACTCGAACACCAAGTTTCTTAGAGCTTTGCCTGAGGAGTGGGATACCCAAACCTCTATCATTAGGCATCAGTATGATCTTAATACTGTGTCTCTTGATGAAGTCTATGGGATGCTAAGAACCCATGATCTTGAGGTTCAACAAAGGAAGAATAAGAAGACCAATAAAGCAAAGGTTGTTGCTTTGAATGCTGAATCAAAATCAAAAGGAAAAACCGTGGATGTTTCAAGAAGGAGAAGTAGAGTCGTTGAGTCCAATACTGTTGACTCATCATCAGATCCTGATGCAAATCCTGATACTGATACTGATGATGACTCTACTGATTCTGATATGATGGAAATGGTTGCTATGATAGTCAAGGGTTTCAAGAATATGAAGTTCAGAAAGGCTAGAAGACAAGGAAACTTTCAGAAGAAACCTGTCAATACTGACAAGAACATGTACAAGAAGAATGAAAGCAAAAGCAGCAAGTTTGATAAGTCAAAAGTCAAATGCTACAACTGTGATGGAATGGGTCATTTTGCAACTGAATGCAAAAAGGCTAAGACCAAAGCTCTTATCTCATCAAGCAAGGATTGGATGGACTCTTCCTCAAACTCTGAAGAGGAAAAGGTGAACTATGCATTAATGGCAAATGTGGATGAGATTGCTGCTCCTGAAAATAAGGTACCTGAAGTTGTTTTTGATTTTGATACTGATAATGTTTCTGAGTTAAGATCTTTCTTAAAGTCTCTGCATATTAGTTTTAAAAGTCAATCCCTTGAAAATGCTAGAATAATATCTGAGATGTCAGAATTGACTAAAAGAAATGATCATATAGAAGTTGAGTTACTCTTTATGGAAGAAGTACAAAATGAATGTGATAAGGCTAAGCACATGAAGCTAGAAATGGAGTTTAAATGTACTGCACTTGAAAAAGAACTTAATGAAGCTAATGAGAAACTCAGAACCTCGACACACTCTGGAAAGAACACACACGATCTTATCGTAGATAAGAACTGGAAAGAGTGTCTAGGTTATAAACCAAAGGACAAGAAAAAGAATAAGGGTAAAGTTGTTACTGCTGAAACAACAGAACCAGGAAGAGTTGTTGTGAATGAGGCAACAAATCCAAAAACCTATAGACATGTTACAGACAGAACAAAACCAAATTAAAACCTGTTAATTACGTGTATCCAGAAAATCCCAAATCTACTTTAGAAAAGGGATCTACTTCTACACAAAATTCTGAGTCTAAATCTATCAAAAATGTAGGTCTTTTGTCTAAGAAACAACTCAGAGACAGAATCTGTGAAGTGACAGATAGAGTGAAAACTACTACTGCTAAAAGGAACAGGAATGGTAAAATTGGAATAAACAAAGAAAATAATTATAAGTATATTCCAAATGCACCAAGGAAAACATGCTCTAATTGTGGTAACTCTAATCATCTTGCTATTGATTGCAGGAGGAGTAAAAAGAAGGCTACTGCAGTTCCTGAGTCTGACATTAGGAATAGATCAGTATTTTATAAACCACAGAATCCTTGTTTTCACTGTGGCAGTAAATGGCATTCTATCTATACATGTGAAGAATACCATAGTTTGTACTACAATTATTATGATCCCTTGCCAAAATTTAATAAAAGTGCAAATTCTGGTAGAACAAAGAGTCTGAATACTAAGCATGCATCTGTTAATTCTGATAATGACAAAGCAAATTCTGATGGACTTAGATCTGACAGAACTTCTTTTGTTAAAAAGACTTCTGCTTCTAAAAGTGTTAAATTGCATGCAAAAAGAACCCAACAAGTGTGGGTTCTTTAAAATTCTAACTGAGCTCTTTGTGTTTCTGATTGCAGGGTAAAAAGAAAAATGTGTTAGTCATAGATAGTGGATGCTCTGTGCACATGACTGGAAATAAAACCTTGCTATCAGAATTTGAGGAAAAACCTGGCCCAACAGTGTCTTATGGGGATGGCAACATTGGACAAAATTTGGGATATGGCAATATAATCATTGGAAATGTCATCATTGAAAAAGTAGCTCTGGTGAAAGGACTCAAACACAATCTGCTTAGTGTTAGTCAAATCACAGACAGAGGTTATCATGTCAACTTCAATGATACTCATTTTGAAGTGATCAGTAAAACATCTGGAAGGATTGTATTGACTGGTCAAAGACGTGGTAACATTTATGAAGCCAATATCTACACCAATACTGATGGTCCCTCAACATGTCTCATCAGTAAAGCAACAGTAGATGAAAGTTGGAATTGGCACAAGAAGCTTTCCCATCTCAACTTCAACAACATCAATGAGTTGGTTAAGAAAGATTTGGTGAGAGGATTACCAAAGGCGTTGTATACTCCTGATGGACTCTGTGATGCTTGTCAGAAGGCTAAACAGAGAAGAACATCATTCAAGAGTAAATCTGAATCCTCGATTGATGAACCATATCACATGCTACATCTTGACTTGTTTGGACCAGTCAACATTATGTCCATCAGTAAGAAAAGGTATACTCTAGTTATTGTTGATGAATATACTAGATTTACCTGGATGTATTTTATGCACAGAAAAGATGAAACTACTGAGATACTTTTGGACCATGTAAGACTCATTGAAACTGGCAAAAAGTACAAAGTCAAGATTCTAAGAAGTGATAATGGAACTGAATTCAAGAATTCAGTAATGGAAGAGTTCTGCAAATACAAAGGAATAGTTCAACAATTCTCTGCTCCTGGCACACCCCAGCAAAATGGAGTAGTTGAAAGGAAGAACAGAACTCTTATTAAAGCTGGCAGAACAATGTTGAAGGAAGAAGTAGTCAACACAGCGTGCTACACTCAGAACATTACTCTAATCAACAGACATGGTGTCACTCCTTATCAAATGATTAAAGAGAAGAAGCCAAGTTTGAAACATTTGCATGTGTTTGGCTGCAAGTGCTTTGTTCTTAGAACTCATCCTGAACAGCTAGGGAAATTTGAAACTAAAGCTGATGAGGGCATTTTTATTGGTTATCCAACTTCAAGAGCCTTTAAAGTCTATAATCTAAGAACAAGGACAGTCATGGAGTCTATCAATGTTTCTTTTGATGATAAGAAGATAACAGGAATTGCTGAAGACTCACATGATAGTTTGATCTTTGCAAATGAAGCTACCAATAATTCTGATGAAGTAATGTCAGATACTGATACTCTATCAGATCCTGACGATCGACCAATGCCTGATGAAACACAAGTTACTGATGATGATTCAAATAATGCAAATGTTGAGGGGGAGCAACCGCATAATACCATCAGTACTGATACTGTTCAAACGTCAGGAGGAGATTCATCAGAAACAGATTCAAGTGATAATCCTGACAGCACTTTAGGAGGAGATAGCACTATCTCAGGGGGAGCTTCTAATAATTCTAGTTCTTTTGAAGATAACACCAATCAAGGGGGAGCATCCAACTCAAGAAATGATTTACCATCAGTAAGGAAATGGACCAAAAGCCATACTCCTGATTTAATTATTGGGAATCCTGATGCAGGTGTTAAAACCAGAAGTGCAACACAAAATGAATGTCTCTATAATAACTTTCTGTCAAAGGAGGAGCCTAAGAAAGTTGAAGATGCACTCAAGGATGCTGATTGGGTTACAGCAATGCAAGAAGAACTGAATGAATTTGAAAGAAATGAAGTCTGGAAACTTGTACCAAGGCCAAAGGGTAGATCAGTTGTTGGTACAAAGTGGGTGTTCAGAAACAAGACAGATTCAGATGGCACTATTGTGAGGAATAAAGCAAGACTAGTTGCAAAGGGATACTCTCAACATGAAGGAATAGACTATGATGAGACTTTTGCTCCTGTTGCAAGGCTAGAAGCCATCAGAATTTTTCTGGCATATGCAGCCCATAAGCAATTCAAATTTTTCCAGATGGATATTAAAAGTTCTTTTCTGAATAGAGAATTGGAAGAGGAGGTATATGTTGAACAACCTCCTGGCTTCATTGATCCTAGATATCCAGATCATGTCTATCGATTGGATAAAGCACTTTATGGACTAAAACAAGCTCCAAGAGCCTGGTATGAAACTCTAGCTCAATTCTTACTGGAAAGTGGTTTCAAAAGAGATACAATTGATAAAACCTTGTTTTACTTGAATCATGGTAAAGACTTGCTATTAGTTCATATTTATGTTGATGATATCATTTTTGGGTCAACTAACCCCAAATTGTGTGAGAAGTTTTTAAAGCTAATGCAGTCTAGATATCAAATGAGCATGATGGGAGAAATGAGCTATTTCTTAGGTCTACAAGTTAAACAGACTGATGATGGAATTTTTATTAATCAGTCAAAGTACACAAAGAATCTATTGAAGAAGTTTAATATGCAAGACAGTGCTACTGCTACAACTCCCATAACTACAGCTACAAAGCTTGATCCTGATCAAGGTATTAAGGTAGATGTAACTAACTACAGAGGTATGATTGGCTCACTTTTGTATCTAACAGCTAGCAGACCAGATATCATGTATGCAACCTGTCTATGTGTAAGATTTCAGGCAAACCCCAGAGAACCACATCTCATTGTTGTTAAAAGAATTTTCAGATACTTGAAAGGCACTCCATCACTTGGCCTTTGGTATGCTAGAGAGTCTGACTTTAATCTATGTGGTTACTCAGATGCTGATTTTGCAGTATGCAAAATAGACAGGAAAAGTACTTCAGGCAGTTGTCAGTTTCTTGGAGGAAGACTAGTCTCGTGGTTCAGTAAAAAGCAAAAGTCTATCTCTACATCAACTGCAGAAGCTGAGTACATAGCTGCAGGAAGCTATTGTGCTCAAATCATGTGGATGAAGAATCAGCTAATGGACTATGGCTTGTCATATTCAAAAATACCTATTTATTGTGATAACCAAAGTGTCATTGCCATGATAGGAAATCCAGTCCAGCATTCTCTTACTAAGCATATCAGTATCAGATATCATTTCATAAGAGAACAAGTACTGGAAGGGACAATCGAACTTCAATTTGTTTCTACTGATCGACAGCTAGCTGATATATTCACCAAGCCACTACCTGAAGCTACTTTTACAAAAGTGGTAAATGAATTGGGAATGGTAAACTATGAAACTTTCTGAGAACAAGGGGAGACCAAATACTGATGAGTGTCAGATCCTGATGCATGTTGAATACTGACGGAAAGTCAATCCTGACTTTGGTCAAACATCAGATCTGATGCAACGGTTTGATTATCAGTACAATTTGTATATTTCAAGTAATCCATAATTGTTCTGTTCCTGATTTAACTGTGGTTATTGTTAATGAATTTGTTACTTACATGATTACTTTAATTAGTTTTCATATTCACTTCTTTGATTTAATTCTTTGAAGAACAGTTCATAAACATAAAAAAAATTGCAGAACACATTGAATAAGATTATAGAAACCGGATTCTTCATTGATAATAAGAAAGAGATTACATGCAAATATTACATCTTTATGTTCTCTCTATCTACTAATCTATTCAACAGGAAAATAAAAAGTGAAGTCCAAACCACTCCATTGCTAGCAGACGTCCCAGATCCCATCTTTGCCACTTTGTTTGGGTGGAAGTTGAAGGGATAAGGTTAATTTTGCTGACATATTCATTAACAATGGTTGGTGGTGTTGGATGAGGATGCCTTAGAGGAAAGCCATGCTAATGTTGCTTGAAGAGCAGCATCGATGTCGATCACTCTTGCATGCCTTTCTCTCTCGATTTCTTCAAGACTGGCATCCATCTGCAGCCACAAAGTTTCAAGTTGCCTTTCCCAGTCAAAGGCATCAAATTCTTCACGAGTATAACTGAAGATATCTCTGTTCTCTATGAGATGGAGATTCTTTTCCTTGATGGTAAGTTTTGACATTGTTTAAAGGTGTGTTGTGTGCAGGGTTTTTGATTTTCAGGAAAGAATGAAGGATTAAAAGGATGGTGAACAAGTCTATAGGTGTTAAATAGAGATGGGTGAGTAACGAAGTCAAGAAATGCTTCGTATTATAGTTTTTAATGGTACCAGGTATTTTAAGAGAATGATATTTGATTTTTTTAATTAAAATTTTATTGTCATATTTTTAATCATTCTCACAAATGCATTTCTTGAAAATACGAGCGCGTGTGTTTTACTCGTTGATATATATAGATACACATCGTAAGTCGTGTCATATACGGTTAACACCACTCTCTCACGTTGCACAAATCGATTACTGACACCTGTTTTTGAGAAATTATTAGTTGTCAAAATCAATTTAGTTCACTAAACTGATTCATTATTCTCAAAACTATCAGTATTGCCTTTTTCTCTGTGCGAACATAAACCTTAATTGCTCAAAATTTTAATCTCTCTTTGTCAAACCAAAAATGGAGAATTCATCATTTGTAAACAATAAGGTTGTTATCAGTGGTGTCACTTTTGCTCCCAACAACTATGTTGCTGTTCTTGACCATCAGGAACTATCGAATGATTTTCACATCATTCAGGATTTCTTGGCATCTAGTCCGATTAATTATGCTTTAACGGCACCCGCCAAAGTCTCTTTCAAGTGTGTGATGCAGGTTTGGAAGACTGCTGTCTTTGGTGTACTTGAACCTTCAGGAAGGCCTAACCTGACCTTTACATACAATGGAGTTACACATCATGTTACTCCAGAAGTGGTTGTTGAAGCTCTACAATTACCTTCTCTCAATGGTAAGACTCCAGCAACAATTACTGATGCTTCTTTGTTGGAGTTTGCTACGAGTCTGGGTTACAATGGAGAACCAAGAAAGTTTGGAGAGTTATACAGAACTAAGCTAAAGAACGAATAGAATTTCTTCTTTAATACCATCAGTAGGTGCTTCTTGAACAAAGTCTTTAACTTTGATGCACTACCAACTGCTTTAGTTCACATTGGGTACTCTCGAATTCATGAAACTGTGTTTGATTATGGGTCTTTTATTTTGAGAGCATTAAGTGCTAGGAAAATAGATAAATGTGGTTATGTCTGTTTTATTAGAATTTTTCAATTAATATTCTCTCATTTATGTCCTAATGTTAAATTTGACAATGATACAGTTTTGCCTATCTTTAAGATTTCGGAAAACAATATCAAATCTTTGGTTAAATCAGATAAGGCAAATGGTTTTGATAAGGCAAATCTTTGGTTTTACCACTTCAGGTGGATCAACCAAAGTCCATACTTTGTTTTCATACATGGAATCCATTTCAGATTTCATGGCTTCTAGCCATTTCTCAGAGTCTGTACTGTTCATAGCATCTTGATAGGTAAGAGGCTCATCTTGATCCATGAGCATTATATCACCATTATCGACTAGGAGAAAACCATAATATCTCACAGGCTCATAGCGAATCCTACCAGATCTACGAACAACTTGTGTTTCTTGAGCAATATTCTCTTCAAGATTATCTTGAATATCTTGCTCACATTCAATTTCTGGTTCAATGTTATCTTGTGGTTCTCGAACTTCATCGAGGTCTACTTTCCTCCCACTATTTCTTCTGGAGACAAATTTTCTTTCTAGAAATACAGCATTTCGAGAAACAACTATTTTGTTCTCAATTGGATTATAAAAATAGTAACCCTTAGTTTCCTTTGGGTACCCCACGAAATAACATTTGTCAGATTTGGGTCCAAGCTTGTCAGAGATCAAGCGTTTTACAAACGCTTCACATCTCCATATTTTCATAAATGACATGCTTTTACGCTTTCTAGTCCATATCTCATATGAAGTCTTTTGAACCGATTTTGATGGGACACGGTTTAGTGTATATGCAGCAGTTTCTAGGGCATCACCCCGAAAACTTATCGGAAGATCAGCATGACTCATCATTGATCGTACCATGTCCACCAAAGTACGATTCCTCCTTTCAAAAACGCTATTCCATTGTGGTGTTCCAGGAGGAGTGAGTTGTGATACAATATCACATTCCTTTAAGAAATTCTTAAATTCCAGGGTTAAGTATTCACCTCCTCGATCAGATCGAAGAATTTTAATACTCTCAACCTTTTGCTTTTCTACTTCAGCTTTGTATTCTTTAAACTTTTCAAAAGCTTCAGATTTGTGCTTCATTAGATACACATATCCATATCTACTGTAATCATCAGTAAATGTTATGAAGTAGTAAAAGCCTCCTCTTGCCATAGAACGCATTGGACCACATACATCACTATGTATTAGTTCTAATCGTTCAGTGGCCCTTTCACCTTGTTTGTTAAAAGGGGCCTTTGCCATTTTACCAAGTAAACAAGCTTCGCATTCATCGTATGATTCAAAATCAAATTTATCCAAAAATCCATCTTTATGGAGCTTGGATATGTGATTCTCATTTATATGGCCTAATCAACAATGCCATAGGAAGGTTTGATTAGAGTCATTTGCTTTAAGGCGTTCATTAACATTATAGACAGGAGTAAAATTTAAATCTAGAACATACAAACCATTAAACATGCGTGCAATGCCATAAGTTAAATCATTCAAACCAAAGAAGCAACAATTGTCTTTAATAGTAAATGAAAAACCCTTCTTGTCCAAACAAGAAATAGAAATAATGTTTCTGCAAATTGCAGGCACGTAATAGCAATTATCAAGTTCTAAAATAAGCCCAGAGGGCAACGATAAATAGTAAGTCCCTACGGCTAAAGCAGCAACCTTTGCTCCATTGCCTACTCGTAGGTCGACCTCTCCCTTTGCCAATGTCCTACTCCTTCGCAGTTCCTGCACATTAATACAAATGTGAGAACCACATCCAGTATCCAATACCCAAGATGTTTAAATAGACAAATTGACTTCTATAACATAAATACCTGAATCAGTAAAAATCTTGACAGACTTCATCTTCTTTAGATCCTCCAAGTAGTTAGGACAGTTCCTCTTCCAGTGACCAGGCTTGTTGCAATAGTGACAGTCACCCTTGTCAGCCTTTGCGACATCTCCCTTCGGCTTTCCAGCCTTTTTGAAAGAGGGCTTTGAAGTAGCAAGTGCTTTTTATGCAACCTTTTTCTTGCCCTTCCATTTCCCCTTTCCCTTAGCACCTTTCTTACCCACCATCATTATGGGAGATTTCTGAGGTGCCTTGACCATATTTGCTTCAGTGGTCCTCAGTATGGCCAACAATTCCATAGAAGTCTTATCTTGCTCAGTCATATTAAAAGTCATAGTAAACTGAGTATAGTCGATGTTCAAAGATTACAAGATTATATCGATTTGAGCCTCTCGCTGAAGCGGGAAACCCAAACGAGCAAGGTAATCACAATACCAAATCATCTTTAGAACATGTGGTCCGACTGGTCCGTTGCCCTGCTTGCATGAGTAGAGTGCTTTGCTCGTGTTGAACTTTTTCACACGAGCCTGTGATTGAAACATCGTTGAAAGATGTTCAAACATAGCATGTGCATTCATATGTAGATGCTGCTTTTGAAGCTCAGCATTCATTGTAGCAAGCACAAGACAAGCCACATCGTTCGTATCATCAATATGCTTCTGATAAGCATTTTGCAGAGCACGAGTGGCATTGGCAACAGGGGCTTCCGGTTGAGGATTATCAATCACATAAGATTTCTTTTCCTGCATGAGAACAATTCTCAAATTCCTGGACCAGTCAAGGAAGTTTGATCCTGTCAGCTTGTCCTTCTCAAGGACTGATCGCACAGAGAAAATGTTGTTTGTGTTTTGTGCCATTTGTTATCTACAATGATAAAATGCATAAGATAAGTTAGATTGTTACAATAATTATGTTCAAGTGATTATGGTACATTCAACTTAATATACCTCCCACTATTTTTATCAAATTTATAGCCGTCACTATTAACTCGGAAAGCCTATGCGAAACTTTACTTTCTAGTGGGCCAAGATCCATATTTTATTATGTCTTGGGTCAGCGTTGGCCGATACTCCCAAAACATAACTATTTAGGTAGACAACATTTGTCAATTATATCTCGTATATAATTCTTGGACAGTTTGGTGAACAACAATTGCTCTAATTTATCAAATAAATTTTCTGCCAAACCTATGCTCCTAAGTTCTCATTTCACAATCCTATTGTGATAACTTAGTTAAGTTAGACCCAATTGATTAACATGTCGAATATCACATTTATTCTTTCGCACCTAACCACGATAATTAGGAATGCTTTGGCAAACCAACTCCTAATGATCTAGGCTTTGATGAGTGTTATTCAATTAGAAAGCATCTAATAACTTAATATTTAATTAATGGATTTTTAATTAAAACGACCATGATCCCATCATAAGGAGATCCCCAATTTTTTCTTGAATTAAATATTTCAAATCATAGTTCACTGAATTAATGATTTTCAGGTAGAAAGGTTAACGCACAAATGGCATTATTGACCCCTTTTAACCTTACAAGAAATTAATCTCGTTATGACAAAATCATTTCATCCTTGAACTATAATAATTCATATTTAATTACCGTGTTTCATAAACACAGGAATCTCATGATCATTTTGTTTAATCTTCATCTTAAATCGTTACGATTTTATCTTGTTTAGCATGGCATGGATGACGTATCTAATACATACATACATTCTACTTAATCTAATTAAGCATGCATATCTATCACTACGCATACATATCATCATATGTAAAGTGCATGAATATAAAATCGTGCTTGGTTATGGCCCAATCCTATATGATCTTTCCAAGCTAATGGAAAAATCTAGGTCAATCTATGGTGGTTAATAAAACTAAATTATTACATATTTGGTCTTCATAAATACATGTCTTCATGTCTTCTTTGTGTCAACTGCCTTCATCTCCATTGATCTTTCATTGCATGCCTCCAATGAACTTCTTATTACATAGAATATAAAACATAACTATACTAATACAATTACATAAGAACTCGAGTTATATTCGAGATGAACAGTTACAAAGGAAAAAGAAAACGACAACCAAACCATAATTATTTAAACCACTAACCTATGGGTCTTAAGGCCATAACCGATCACCATGCTCAATTAACACTTAAGAACATCATAAATCGCATTATCATATCATAATATGTCACAAGCCCAAATTAAAATAAAGCCCTAAACCGCGGATCGACCTCCGCTTTGCAAAATCATGTATCGGAATATAAGCAAAATCATGTATCAGTATACAATTCCATTACCATGTATCAATATACACACGACCCAAAATCCAGTTACCAGAAACATGTATCAGTATACATATCGAACAAGCATCATCCAACTGATTGATCAACATATCAATCAAAGCGGCCAACAAAACCAGAATAGTATATACAGCATGCATAATATTCATAAACAGCAATCATGACAGATTATATACATGCATATATTTGAAAGCTTAAACACATAAACGAATTAAATAACCTCTTTCAAGGAGCTCTGATACCATTGTTGGGTTTCAAGAAATCATACGCAGCGGAAAAACGCGAAAAATAAAATAAAATTGAAACACATCGCAAGGATCCATGCGAGAATTGTATATTTAATTCATAGTTCATAGAAATCAGTACCTTAAAGAGCTTTCCGATGTTTGAGAGTGAAGAATAGATTGTTCGAACACCACGTATCCCGTATGCAACGATCTACGCTCTATCAGTATCCACGCAGAAGCTCGAACAGAGGATGCTGTGTACTAGCACAATAATCTGTTTTTCTTTCTCTCTATTCTCTCTACCTCTCTAGCAGCTAGGGTGTATAATAAAACGTGTAACCCTTTCCAAGCCACAAAAAGATATTATATAGGAGAGACAAAAACGAAAATCAGCCCTAATCCCTAATCCTAATTAGAGCCCATATTAATTCAGTTTTTAATCATTATCTAACTAAGACTTTCTCAATTAAATAATAACTGCATTTCTGAATTAATAAATTCGAAATTCCATTTATTACATTAATTAAGTCATACTTAAATTAATAATAAATAATTCGAATTCTATCATTTAATTTAAATCCATATTCAAATTAAATAATCCTCCGAGCATTCTTTGTGTGTGACCCGATAGGTTATTATTACGTTGGCAACGATTTTAAAATCCAAATTTAAAATCGTAAACAAAGAGCGGCATCTAGTAACACATCATTTCTACCCAAGTAATAATAATTAAATCAGTGAATCGATTTTTCCTTTCGTGAACAATGTTCTATGTAATATAATCCCTTAACCATGATATTATAGATTAAACAGGAGGCATGGAATGTGTCATCCTCGTCATAATTTAATCTTTATTTTCTTGATCGATGAGTAGACTATTCAAACAAATCACTATTTGAGCACGGCCATGCATTTCATAGTCTCACTCAAACAAGAGGCCAATAATATCACTCATATATATTTATATATATTAAGGAGGGTTAAATTCCATCTAGATCATTCACATTTCTCATACGATTCATAATATACCCAAGACCACCTTTATCATTACCCGATTAAAGATAACTTTTGATAGAATCAAAATATATTAATTCTCATATAGAAATGTAATGACTTCAGGTCTAAGGATCATTACAACATTATCACATTGAGATTCATAATGACACATTTATTCATTCCATGTCGAATCTCAGAGTGGGTCTATCCAGTACATCATACTCATACATGTACCTATGCATTGACTTTAGTATCACAATACTTATGATCAATCAGAAGTGATCATCAGTCAATCAACATACTAGTCTCGATGTATTATTATTGTCCCAATAACAATAATACTTGACTAAGGATATTTAAGATTATTATACTGTATATTATCTCATATTAATGTAGTTCGTATCAATAATCTAGGGACATTTATTATACTAACAATTATATCGCAGTAAATCAAAGCATAATAAAATATCAATATAATCAAAACAGAACATAAATGTAAATAACATAGTTTAAATAAACTGAAATGTATTGCCTCTAGGGCACCTACACTAACAGGATTTTCATTAGTTTGAGAATTATGATGTTATAGCTGCTAACCTTATTTGTATTGAACGTAACCGCCACCACGAGCATTATAATCTTCATCCACCGTTTTGGTAAGATAAATAGGGGGAAAATCAGGCACATTATAACTTTTCTTCTCTTTCATCATTTTCACAGCATCAGCTTTCTTCAGAACAGTCCGGCAAATAGGTGGTCTGTTGCGATGCTGAACCCTAGAATAATATTGGATATCATAGACGTACAGTTTCGGGATCCGAGGTGGGCACAATGGGCTTGGTTGGTGGTGTTGCAGGAGAAAAAACTCGAAGATCTTTCAGAGTAGGAATTGCAGTTTTGTATTCGGGACTTGCGCATGGTGTTTTAATGTATTTTCTTATAGCTTTAAACATTGATTTCATTCTTGATCATGCCATCGCCTGAAAATTTCCTGAGATTTATGATTCACTAAACTTTTTTAAAAGATTGTAATTTAAGTTTTGATCTCATGTTAACGGATGTTTACCAGGCTAGAAGGACGATAGGGTGGACACGTTGGTTTAGGATCACCAATGAACCGAAGAAAGAACTTTCATTCTTTGGATGACTAGGTATAAATTTTTAGTTCTTTTTTATTCCAAAAGTGTAAAAAGATATTACATTAATCTAATCTAAGCCTACGCTTTAGGTCAAGCTGACGTTTTACACTATAAACGTAAGCAGATGACTAACCAGCAGAAACACACATTTCATGTTTCTAATTATAATCACACATTATTTCTCTTATTATATCTCTAATTTAAATTTTTGAGAAATTATTTTAAACTTTTTATTAATCATTCAAAATAAATGTTTTTAAACACAACTCAAATATATTCTAGTTTTATTTATTCTAACTCTCGTTATATTTATTTAATCTACAAAATTATAATATTTTTAGTTATTTTTTAGCTAAACAAAAGGATAATGTTAAATAAAATTAACCACATGCTTAAGTTCTAAGTGAATACCATTTTCAAAATCGTAAACATTGAATAGACATTGAGTTTAGATTTAATGTATTTCATAAACTGATTCATTTTGGAGTTTAAATTTATTATATTTCATAAATATTGAATACAATGTAATTTGATTAGGTGTATTTATTTTCAAAATCTTATTTATAATTTATCAATACTTAATTGGACAAACCGAGGGATTATTTTGACAAGTATTATACCATATTTTTGACATGTCTAATAATCTTCCAAATTTCTAATATTATTAATTATTAATTTAGATTCATAAATAATGCTTAATTACTAAGTTTTATCCTCTATTTGAAACGAGGAAAGAATTACTAGTAAAAAAGGACCTATAGCGTCGGTCATATAGATCTAAGGAGTCGGTTATTTGGCATAGTATATGTAGGGGACGCTATAGGTATAGGCCTATAGCGTCGGTTAAAATAGCGATGCTTAAAATCTGCTATGGCGTCGGTCAATTAAATGACCGACCCTAAAAGTTTACTATAAGCATTGGTCCTTCAAAGGACCGACGCTAAAAGTCAGCTTTAGGCCTTGGTCCTTTAAATCACCGACGCTAAAAGTCTACAATAGGCGTCGGTCCTTTAAATGACCGACACTATAAGTCAGCTTTAGGCGTCGGTCCTTTAATTCCTTTAAATGACCGACGCTATAAGTCAGCTTTAGGCGTCGGTCCTTTAAATGATCGACACTAAAAGTCTACTTTAGGCGTCGGCCTTTTAAAAAATGGACACATAAAGTCAAATTTTTTTAAAATAATAATAATGTCAAAATACAGTACTTTACAGAGCTTTCAATATCTTTACTTAAGAGCTTTCAATAACTTAATAACTTAATACAGTACAAGCTTTCAATCAGGTTTGAAATCTGAAAATGATTTGCCAACTTTTTATTACAAACCACACATTTGTGATTATGGACTGTGATGACCATTCATAAATAACTCGACTCTACTAACTGTGACTTGCAAAGTTAGTTATTGCAACTACCATATTATAGATGCATTTCCTTGTACTTCCTTGACCATACCATGTGCAAGTAAACTTTTGTAATATGACCACATAATTGATTGTTCTGGATACTTGATGTGATGATTTAGAACACATTTCTATTGGAGCTTCCGGGCATGAAGTTGCTTTCCAAAGACTGCTTCAAATTCATTGTCAAAGCATAGTTATTAACCTACAACCAGCAAAACAATGATTTAAGAATATTTGTCTAGCCATATCAATATTTCATTAAGTAATATTTATATGCTAAAACAATTGAATAAATTTAACATTACATTATTAAATTATTGGTCACCCCACATCTTTAGTAGTGCTGAGTAGGGATGAGCATTCGGTCGGTTCGGTCCAGAACCGAACCGAACCGAAAGAACCGAAAACCGAAATTTCATTTTTTTAAGAACCGAACCGAACCAAATATACCTTAGGAACCGAACCAGACCCGAACCGAAATAATTCGGTCGGTTTGGTCCGAACCATAGAACCGAAATTTTTGAACTTTGGAATTTAACAGCAAGTCAGCAAAACAAGCAGAATTTTAAAAGGTTAAAGTACTTTCAACCAAAACCAAGCAATAAAAACCACCAGAAAGTCTAGAATCTGAAATTCATTACTAGTTATTACAGTGCTATTTCAAAAGCTGAACTTAACATGAAATTAAACATATGTAATATTGTTGTTGTCCTGCACTCCTGCTGATGCTCTCCTGCAGCCCGTGGTACATAATTCATTTACAAAAAAACTTGCTTCATGCTCCAAGTCGTAGTGATGCGGACTATATTATGTGATTGACATCAATACATCATCTCATCAACTGGAATTCAGGAATCTGGACAACAAGTACAAGTCAACAACAGAGGAATCATTAAACAAATGGTTAAACAACAAAGGACTATATTATCTGGAATTATGAACTTTGGATTCATAAAAAAATGTAGGAACCATTTTTCAAGGGTTGCCCAAAAAACAAAAAATATACACCAAAATGCAAAAGACTAGAGTCGTTAAATTTCTACCCTAAATTATAAGCATTATAATGATTTTACAATCAAAGATACTAGCTACTGGGGAACTTGACCTCGATATGCAGTCTGTGAGAAACAATAGTTTTGATGAACTAACATGGCAGTGATTTACATTCTGTCTAACTAAACAGAGATAACTCAGTGACACCAAAGAAATCAAAACTGGGAACTGTGTTTGCTGCATACAGAATACAGAGGCATACATATAATGCAACTGTGTTGTTTTCTGATAACAAAACCAGTACAACAGAGGCATGACAGGATAACAGAGGCATGAAATAATCAGCAGACTGCAATATAGAATAAAGGACAGTTTCATATAAAAGTAGGGCAGTGTTTATTACCAATCGATGTCCAAGTCTATGGCCTCATTTTGAACATTCCCATTGACGACAGGAGCAGAAAATGCAGCGAAACGAATAAAAAAGACACATTAACTCAATTAAATCACAGTAATGGACTAATGCTTAATGACTCTTGAAATGCAAAACAAAAAAGTAAAATACCTTCTTCAAATTTTTCAAGATCATCACAATCTTCTTCAATTGTTTTTGGACGTTTGGCCGAGCGCAACCAAACTTGAGCACAAAGTAAACCTTCCACAACTTTAGGTGACAAAAAACTTCTATACGGATCAAGGACTCTTCCACCGGTACTAAAAGCGGACTCCGATGCTATGGTGGAAATAGGGATCGCTAGTACATCCCGTGCAAGTTGTGAGAGGATTGGAAATCTACTTGAATTAACTTTCCACCATTTTAAAATATCAAAATCTTCACTTTTTGTTACAAAGACACTCTCTTTAAGATAAAAATCCAATTCACACTTGGATTCCACTTCTCCACTCTCCATTTTTTGTCTCATGAATCTTTCCCCCAAGGCCGATTGTGTTCTTGAAGATGTAAGCGAAGATTTGCTTGAAGTTGAGGATTGATTTTGTTGATTCATTTGAGTTTGAGTAGCATTGGGTTGAGAAATCTTCTTATACTCTTCAAACAACTCTTTTATGACTACTTTTGTATCGTTTACCAACTTCCAACCAACTTCATCCCCATATTCTTCAACAAGTGCAAACTCAATAAACTCTAATTTGTATCTAGGATCAACAACGACCGCAACATAGATGAGTTTGTTCATTTTATAATTCAATACACTCCTTTAATTGGGCTAGTCTAGCCGGAGATTGCTTCACAAATCTAACCGCCTTTCTCACTCTTCTAACCGGTGCTTTCACATCAACAAGTCCATAATTCACAATCAAATTAACTATGTGTGCAATACAACGCATGTGAATATACTTTCCTTGGAAAAAATCAGCCCCCCAGAACACAACCTATCTTTCAATTTTTGAATGCAAGTATAATTTGAACTTGCATTATCAACCGTGATTGCAAAAACTTTTGCGATTCCCCATTCTTTCAAATACAAATCAAGGTCCCGAGCTAAGAGCTCACCCTTATGACCCTCTATTGGACAAAACTTAATTATTTTCTTGTTCAAGTTCCAATGTTGATCAATGTAGTGAGCCGTGATGCATATATAATTTATCTTTTGTATTGAAGTCCAAGTGTCGGTAGTGATATTCACTCTTTGACCCGACATCTTAAAGTAGGAAGTCATTTTTTTCTTTTCATCCAAAAATATTTGGTAACAATCTCTTGCAACGGTGAAACGAGATGGCATCTTAAAAAGTGGTTGAGTACTTTTGCATAAAATCCTTAAACCCCTCACCCTCAACAAATTTAAAGGGAAGCTCATCAATAATAATCATAGAAGTTAGCTTATGTCTAGAAACTTTTTGATCAAATTGCCATTTTTTAAGAATACCCTCGTTTCCTCCGCTTGATTGGAAAGACAATTGCGTTTGTTTTGACTCACCACTAAATGGAAGTTTTTTACAAACATTTAGGTGTTTCCAAAGTGAACTTGTGCCATTAGAACTAGGATCACTACAATATTCTTTTTCACAATATTTGCACTTAGCTTTTTTGTTGCCCTCCGCATCCTTAAAGGTGTCAAAATGATCCCAAATGTCCGATCTCGGTCTCATAGTCTTTCTTTTCTTTCCCGCTGAACTTGCTTGAGTATTAGCAGGTGTAGGTTGTTGAGGTTGTTGAGTTTTAGGATCATTGGAGTCCCCCGTCTCTGGTTGTGAAGACATTGTTAACTTCAAACTGAAATAAAGATTGTGAAATGTCAATAAACAAGTACAACAATAACAAGTAACAACAATAACATCTAAGATAGTAAAAACTATAAATAATGGCAGATTTCAGACACTCAATATAATTACCACTTACCAGCGCAACTACTCAACTAAATTAAAATTTAAGAGCATCCCTAATTAGGAACAAATAGTAGTTGCTCTTATAAGTTATAAGTTATAACAGTAGGAATAAAGTAAAAGAATAGAAAAAAATACCAAATTAGATTAGAGTATCATACAACCCAAGTCCAAAAAAGCATATAATCAAATCAAACGGTTAAACACTTAAACCTAATTAGAACACTTAATTTATTGTAATTAGAACAAGAATATAAACCTAGGCCCTAGCTAATTAGGAAATTGAAGAAGAGAAAGAACATACCTTTTAAATTGGAATAGAAAGTTTGAATCTCTGATTCTCTTAGAAGTCTGGGTTTATGAAATTTGAATCCCTAGCGAGTGTATTATGATTTATGCTATGCTTATGCAGTTATGCGTGTATAGACAGTCGCCCGTAGTCCAGAGACTCGAGTCCAGACCTCGTTAATACAATACACATACATACATATTATGATTTATGACAAATAATTGTGCTATTTATTAAATATATAATTATTAATATAAATATAAATAATATATATATATATAATTCGGTCGGTTCGGTTCTAACTGAAATTATTTATGGGAGAACCGAACCGAACCGAAATTTATTTCGGTTCTAACCAAACAAACCGAACCACCCGAAAAAAAGAAAAATCTGGACCGAACCGAACCGAAATTGTATGGTTCGGTTCGGTTTTTCGGTTCCGGTTCGGTTTTGCTCACCCCTAGTGTTGAGTATAAGCCCTTCACCATTATTAGGCTAATTATCTTCATTCTTACTCATGCGAAAAAAAGAAACATTATTAGGCTAATGAACTGGCTTTTTCTTCCTGAATCTCATACAATTAAAAATTAGTACTTTGACAAATTTTAAATTTCCCATTCCATTATGTTTAATCGCTAAACATAATTTACTGTCCTCAAATTTTAAAGGATACTGCAGGTTCAAATACTTAAAAAGTAAAACTCATACTCCCTAGTAAACTATTTCAAATATACAGTCTGAACATACCAGTAAATCAACCCAGGCACTGGCATCAACAAGGACAGAGAACCCCTGAAGAACCTTAAAACAGCAATAAGATTAAATACGTTTCACTTAATTATTAAGGGACCAGAATTTTTTACAGTGGCATACTAGAACATTGTATTGATTAAAATTAAGATTAGATTTTGTACAGAGGATCACTAATCCAAGGGAGGTAAGCTGTTGTGAAAGTAAAGAGACCCAAGAAACTCATGTGGATAAATGGATTTTGCTTGCTCTAGACATACGCCTGTGCGCAATATATTAATCATAATATAGCGTCGGCATTTTAAGGGGCGACGCTATAAGCTATACCTGTAGCGTCGGCATTTTAAGAGGCGACGCTATAAGCTACACTATAGCGTCGGTTCAAAGATGACCGATGCTATTAACTATACCTATAGCATCGGTTCTTTACTGACAGAGGCAAAAATCCTTTTTAGCGTCGGCATTTTAAGGGACGACGCTATAGGCTATACCTATAGCGTCGGTTATTGCAAACAACCGACGCTATAGCTTCTGGAAGAAGTCAATAATCGTCGGTTAATACAAACAACCGACGTAATAGGTACAACTGACGCCTATAGCGTCGATTAATGTAAACAACCGACGCTATAGGTCATTTCTATACTAGTGTGCACCAAGATGATAAAATCAATAATTGCCCACATTAACAAAGTGTATTCCTAAAATCTCTCATTGATAAACACAATTTCATACAGAACTGCATAGGTTTGATCCAATGTAAACTGGTACGCACGCACCTTGGAAAGAGGGATCTCATACACGAGATAAATCGAGACACCTCACAAAACAAAATTGGAGGTGTGCTAGAATAATGTGGATATTTTTTGGGGATTAGGATTTATGAAACGAATACCAAACAACATACACGTATTGGGGATCTCGGGTTTTTATCGATACATACATCAAGAAAAACATGTAGTGACAAGGTTTAAATAAATTGGTGAGGTCACACGCGGCAGGAAAAGTATGGACAGAGAACAAATTGATGACTTCAAAAAAATGGTAAAAGAAATAATCTTAAACAAGACGGAGCCCGCAGAACTATCAATAGCAATAGCAGGAAGTAAATAAAAAATGAGGAAAAAATCGCAAAGCAGCATGGAGGAATTCAATTAACAGGAACTGAAAAAAGACGAAGCATCAGGGAAATTCACAATCGAATGGAAACGCAAAATAAAGATAAGACTTTTATCTTTTAAATTTATTTTTGCAAATTTAATATAATGTCATGCATGCATAAAATCGTGTTTTTTAAATATTTTTAAGAAAAAATATTTATTATTTAAAATTCGTGCGAGCTATATTTTTATGCTTGTAAAATAATTACGACTTGAAATTATGGTACGAGACATTTATTTTGATGATTTTTAGATATTTTACAATCTCGTACGAGCTGCATACTTCGAAGAAAAAATTATATATGTTATACGCATAATTTTGAAGAAAATTCTTACAAAAAAAGCATTATTTGTAAAGAAATTAATTATAGCGACATTCTTAAAAGAGCATATTTATTATTATATTTGGATTTATAAAATATTTTTCTTATATTGTCACAATAATACATATATGTCAAAATATTTCAAACTTGAGAACTGAAATTGTCAATTAGGGTTGCCTGGACAAACTATAAATTCTGTAACACTACATGCTTGAGTAAAGTGCAGCTGCTTGAGTAAAGTGCAGCACCCTCTGAAGGCCCATGACCAGAGCTCTCAAGATTGCATGGGTGGATGCATACCTATGCATGATATCTTTAAAACCTCATAGCAAAATCAGCCTAACAAGGGATGCGTGCGAGTTCGCCAGGATTACATCTCCATCTCTTATTGAAGACCCCTCCAGACACATTCTTATGTAGTTGTATCAGATACTTGAATAGCATGTACGCCAATTCGGAATATATACAAACGTCAAGGTCTTAACTTGACAACAAGGATCGTAATGTATTTCAAATAAATAATTCACGCTCACACATTTGAAAATCTTGGCAAACATATATCTTATATTGATAATCGCATGGTGTCATACTTGCATCCGCATACAATTTACGAGCATTGTAGTGCTCCGTATGTCTTACTAATCTTCTACTTTCATCTATTTTAGTGATCGAAGAAATTTGGAAGCATGAAGAATGCTTAGTTCTGTGCTACAGAAAGCTACACTAAAGAACTAGGGGCTAGTTGTTATGCCATATTTTTGCTATGTCTAATTATCTCTTAATTTCTAATATTATTAATTATTAATTCAGATTAATAATTATTGGTAAATTAATAAGTTTTATCCTCTTTCTGAAAAGAGTAAAGAATCAATCTCAAATAATCGATAATGGAAAATATATCCAAATGATATTCCTCAAATTCGGAACATATCACAACGCCAAGATTAAATCAGATTAAATCAATAATTGCCCACATTAACATAGTTTATCACAAAAGTCTTTCACGGATAGACCCAATTTTACAGAACTGCGTAGACTTGATCCAATATAAAGTGGTACGCAGGCATCTTGGAAAAAGGAATCTCATACACGAGACAAATAGAGGCACCTCCAAGTCCAGCCCCTCTCTTTTTCATAAATTCTAATCCCTAAAAATAGCCACATTCATATAAATTTGATCTATTATTCTAGCACACCTCTAATTTCGTATTGTTACGAAATTCTTCCAACAATAACAAGTAAAAGTGGGTAGTAGAAATATATATAGGTAAAACGCGGCTTTAAAAGTTATTTATTATTTCTGAAAACTGGGTAAAATGTTGTATGACAAACATTAAAATTAGTTTTTTTGAAAAGTGCTTTTACCTGGAAAACGCTTTTTACATAAAGCATGTCCTTGCTTTCAAAAGTTGTTTTTCAGTATTTGCAGAAAATTTTAACATCAAATCTTTCCAAAAACATTATTTTTTATAAATTAAACCCAAAATATGCATATATCAAAATATTACCAAACAATTATGTATGTAAAGCACTTTTTCTTAAGTTTTTAACCGTAGTTCCAAGTAGAACTTTAATCCATCTTCACAAGACATAAAAAAAATTATAATTAAAAAAAACTCCTTCCCTTCTATTTTAACTACTTTTGACACCTAACTGAGTGGTCAAAAATAATAATTTTAATACTTACTCCCTCCGTCCCTCTCATTTCTTTACATACATTAATTCATCCACTACTTCACTCCACTTTTTCAACACTTTACACTATTACACCCACTACTTCACTTATTTTGACAATAAAATCACTATTACACCCACTACTTCACTTATTTTAACAAATTTCACTTATTTTGACAATAAAATCACTATTACACCCACTACTTCACTTATTTTAACAATAAAATCACTATTACACCCACTACTTCACCTATTTTAATTATAATCCTTGGTCTCCGTGAAAAAACCCAATGTAAACAACCATGAGGGACGGAGGGAGTATATTATATACTTGCTTCAAATATAAACTTTCCTTTGAAAAATTAAAACTTTGTTTGAATTATAATTTTTACCTTTTCACGATCTAATATTTTAGAAATAATTAAAATAAAAAATGTAGTATAAATTATTATTAATGAAACTATTTACAACCTTGAACAAGAGTTTCGATTCTTTAGTGGAAGAAAAATAAATATTTCACAAGTGTTGTGATATAAAAAGTTCTGCATTGAATCAATCTTTATTTAAATATTTTTTTATCATTATTTTGCTATTGTTTTGCTCTAATATGATTAAGTTTAGTATTTATATTATTTGTGAAACTATATATTGAAATAGATAAAAAAAAATGTGATATTATTCCAAATATATAAATAAAGTCCAAATGCTACATTTATAAATTAAATAAAATAAAATTTAGATAATTAAATTGAAATCAAAGATGTTATTTTTAAGAGAAGAAATCAAATAATTAAAAATATACATAAAAATTGCACATGCATACTGTTGTGGAATAAAAAGTAGGGTTATCGAATTGCGGCTAGGGTTCGTGAGCTTCGTGCTTTAATGGTTGCGCTTGCGTTATCGTGACCTAATTCGGGTCCTCACAAGATGCCTACGTATCTCAGAGTTGAGAATCAAGCCAAGACGTAGTTTTAGGTGATGGTGCCCTCGAGGCTATGGCGGCGAGAGCTCACCTAGGACGCAGTGGCTTGTATGTCCTTATTCGAGGATTAAGCCAAAACGTAGTGGGTAACGTATGGAGCTGTGTCCAAAACGTAGTTCTGAGATGAGGGGTCTGGCCCTTTATATAGGAGGTAGGAGCCTTAGAATCGTAATAGGGTTTGGAGACTTGGTGGATAAGTCACCGTTATTGAGGAAGGTTCTGACTCCTTCCTTATAGGAATTAGTTTCCATGTTGAATTAGGTGCCTTGGAGGCTACACAATATCCCTAGGATATTCTAGAACGTTCCTGGTTTCTAGAACGTTCCCGATTTGTGGATCAGGCCCATGTTAGAAACAAGCTTATACCGGGCGTCCCCGGTTTGGGCTGTTCTTTTGGGTTTAGTCATTAACTATGAATTTAATGCCCAACTAGGGTTTCGGGCCTTATTTACGAGCCAATAAATACTATATTAATTATGTCTTTAGGGATTATTTTTCACCCATATCATTTGCCCCCCAACTTCTAGGAAAACTTGATTTCGTAGAAGTTTAAGGTCACAACGGCCCTACCAAGGTATCGTCTTACAGTGAAGTGTGGAGCGACCTACACATTCACAACGACTAAAATTCTCTCCTAAGTTAATACTTAAGAAAGTTAAACGTTCCTTGGCCTCTCGAACCTTTTTCTTAAGATTTCTGGGCCTTTCGGGAATAGGATTAGTGCTGTTTCGAGCTCGTAGACACTAATCCAAGTGCAATTCATGCATAGGATCCTTTATCATAAATTCATTAGTGCTTTATTTCCCTCAACTTATCTAGGTTAGGGTTAATATCAGGCGGTCATTGCTCATAAGCCCTAATAAGGGCTAATTTTTGAGCAAAAGACACTAATTCGGCCCTAATCGGGGCTAAGTAACCCTAAACGGGGCTATAAAGGCCTTAATCGAGGCTAAATAACTCGTCCTTGATGTATTTATTACTAGGATATTCATTCTTAACCTTAAGATAGGTTAATACTCGAGTGGAAATCCTTAAACGTCGCTAAACGAGGTTAATCACCCCCTAACTGCGATTAGTGAAATCCTAACCTCAAATTTTGAAGTCAAGCTCATATTGTAGAGATTTTTATAATCTCCTTGACGGAAAAAGAATCACATGAAAATACCAATTTTTGAGCGTTCTAGAGCCAAACGAAATCAGCTAGGGGTCCAGGTGTTCGAAACACCTGGACCCATTTTCCCCCCAAAGTGGCCTGGTCGGCCAACCCTGGTCGTCCATTTGGCCAAGGGTGGCTGGAACCCACCCAAGACTATAGAGAATTTAATGAGCTTCGCGTGGACAGTAAGATCGTCCAAATCCGATATCCGGAGCTCGAGATATGGCCCAAATAGCGTGGACTGCCCGGAGGTGTTTTCAAACCCTCCTTAAGAGTTTTGTAGTAACTTGTTCTCAAACAAATCACCTTGATTGCTTGAAACTTCATGTTCTTAAACCCTCAATCTTTCAATCATGTTTGAATCATGGATTCGTAGCTGATATTGGTTGGCTGAGGGGTGTTTCGAACACGTCAAGGGTTTCTGGTTTTCAAACCAGACCTGATTTTTCAACACCCCTAACACTTCTAACCTCAAATTTTGAAGTTGATCTTATATGATAGGGATTCTTATAATCTCCTGGTTGGAGAAAGAATCAAGGGAATATACCCATTTTTGAGTTGTCTAGGCAAGAAATACGGTCCCCTGGAAGGTGTTTGAAACACCTTCAGGGTCTTTCAACACCCTCACGGTTTCTGAACACCCCTGGCATTTCTAAACTCAAATTTGAAGTTGAGCTTATATGATGGGGATTCTTATAATCTCCTGGTATGAAGAAGAATCACAAGAAAATATGCATTTTTGAACGTTTTGGAGGCGAAATACCTCATTCTAAGCTGGTTTTCAAACCAGGCCTTGTTCGTAACAAGGTCATTTTTTCAACTTCAAGGAAACACTTGGCCACCTACATAGGCTTGTAGAGGACCTTGCAAGGTTCTTGAATCTCAAATTTGAGCTCAAACGGAGCATTTTTTAGCGTTCTGGAAGGTCATGAAAACACCTAGGAGCACAGGTGTTTGAAACACCTGAGCAAGGTGGCCTGGTCGGTCTACCCTGGTCGGCCATTTGGCCAAGGGTGCCTGGTCGGCCACCCCTGGTCGGCTGGGCCCCATCCCAATTTTTTTTTTTTTGAATGTTTCAAACACCTTCAGGGTCTTTCAACACCCTCACGGTTTCTGAACACCCTCCAGGTTTTGAACACCCCTGACATTTCTAAACCCAAATTTTGAAGTTGAGTTCATATGATAGAGATTCTTATAATCTCCTGGTATGAGCAAGAATCACGTGAAAATATGCATTTTTGAACGTTCTAGAGGCGAAATACCTCATTCTGAGCTGGTTTTCAAACCAGACCTTGTTTCAAACACCCTCTTTTTTTCAACTTCTTGAAACCACTGAGAGACCTACCTAGGCTTGTAGAGGACCTTGAGAGGTTTCCAAATCCCAAATTTGAGCACAAACGGAGCATTTTTTAGCGTTCTGGAGGGTCATGAAACCACCTAGGGGGTCCAGGTCTTCAAAACACCTGACCAAGGTGACCTAGTCGGCCAACCCTGGTCGGCCATTCGGCCAAGGGGACCTGGTCGGCCACCCCTGGTCGGCTGGGCCCCATGAATTTTTTTTGTTTGAATTTTGGTCAAATTTTGACTAGTTGACTTTGACCGTTGACTTTGACTTTTGACTTTGACTTTGACCAAAACCAAAACTTGTTTTAAACTCCCCTCCTTGTTTCTAGAGTGAATTTACAACACCTTGGTTGATTTTGCGATCCTTAATCACAAACAACCTTCTTCTTAGTTTTCAGGACCTTCTGGGTTTTAACTTGTTCTTGAACTCTTAGTTTCTAATAACCTTGGGCTATACTATGGCCCTTGACTTGCTGACACCCTTCCATACTTACAATAGGGTGTTTTAAACAACCTTGGCCTTGTCCCCTTGCCACGGAGGTCTTTGTTCCTTTATTAGTTTGTATAGGGTTTTTCTTTTATTTTCAACACCTTACTTCAAGTCTAGGGTGCTATGGTCAGTTTTTATCCTTGATTTCATACTCAAGGACTATAAAACTCCTACCTTGTTTGTAAGGCCATGTCTTGGCTTGATTTTATTCAACGTTTCCTGACTTTCAGGCCTTGAATTCAATCAACCAGCTTAATTCAGGGCATACAACCTTGTTGGCCATCTGGGCTTATATTTTGTGCAGAGTTTCAAAACTCCCATCATATTTCTTAGAGTATATTGATCACAAACAACCTTCTTCTTAGTTTTTAGGACCTTCCGGGTCTTAACTTGTTCTTGAACTCTTGGTTTCAAACAACCTTGGATTCAACTATGACCTTTGGTTTCCAAACACCCTTCCATCCTCATAATAGGATGTAGAATTTGTAATGAAGTATCTTTAGCCTTGCCCCCCTTATCCTTAAATAAGGAGGTCTTGCTTTTTAGTTGCATATTCAAGGAATTCCCTTGTTTTCAACACCCGACTTCAAGTCTAGGATATTTTGGTTGGGTTTTGATCCCTGATTTTGACTCAAGGACCTTAAATCTCCTACCTTGTTTGTAGGACCTTGCTTTGGTTTGAATTTAACCAATTGTTCCTGATTCAAGTTGTTGAATTCAAACAACAAGCTTGATTTGAGGCGGACAGCCTTGTTGGCCATCAAGGCTTAAATTTTGTATTAGGATTTGAAATTCAAAACTTTAAGTATGGAAATACAAAGGACCTCGTATAGAGAGACCTTCGATCAATGCATATCTTAATGCTCTCACTAACAGTTTTCGTGCCTCCAAGGCATTATCAGGGAGCCAACCAGTCTCAGGATGAGATTTGATGGGGATCTATCTAGAAACTTCCAATGTCGATGGGTACCAACAACTTGTGCTCTATAGTGGGGGTCTCCAAGACCTGATAGTAAACACTCCTAGCGCAATTCTCGATTTTAGACGAGGCGAACTTAGATAAGGCATCGGCCATTATACCAGGAAGCAATCCTCGAATCATACCAACTGTGATTTTACAATCCTCAGGTATTTCACCATCGTTTTATCTTTGGCTTCAAAATCTTCATTCACTTATCTCCATTCACTTGGGCTATCACCAGCCTTGAGTCTCCACAGACTTTAAGATTTTTGGCCCTCATGGCTATAGTCGAGCCTAGTCCGGCTATCAAGTCTTTATACCCTGCTTCGTTATTAGTCGTTGAAAACTTCAACCTCAAGGCATATTCAATCGTGAGTTCCACTTATTTTTGTTTTTGATAACCCATCAAAATAGGGCACCCAATATTCCTTCTAAACTTCATCCTTCTCTCCCTCTTGGGGTGTCTCATCTTGCCCTTGCTGGGGTGTTGTGCCTTCCTGCCCCCCTGACTTCTTGGTTGTCAGTTGTACATTCAACCACGAAGTCAGCGAGTGCCTATGCCTTGACGTCCATTCGAGGCTTGTACGTAATATCAAACTCCCCAAGTTCGATCGCCCAATTAATTAGCCTTCCCTTGGCCTTCGGGCTTTGCAATATGCTTCTTAACTACTGGTCCGTCAGGACTTCAATTTTGTGTGCTTGGAAGTATGGTGTAGCTTTCTTGGGGCTGTTACCAGTGCCAAAGCAAAATTTTCAATGGGAGAGTAATTCAACTCAGCTCCGTGCAACATCTTGCTCACGTAGTAGATAGGCTTTGGAACCTTGTTTTCCTCTCGAATGAGAATGACACTCAGTGCTTGTTCGGATATCGCTAGATATAAATATAGGGTCTCTCCGGGACTAGGTTTGGCCAACAACGGGGCTTTAGCCATGTACTTTTTCAACTATTCAAAGGCCTCTTGGCTTTATGAAGTCCATTAAAAAAATTTCACCTTCTTCAAATCCTGAAAGAAAGGCAAACACTTGTTTCCAGACTTGAAGATGAATCTACCTAAGGCTGTAATTCTTCCAGTCAATTTCTGTACGTCCTTTATGGAACGTGGTGATTCCATATCTCGGATTGCCTTGATCTTATTAGGGTTGGCTTTTGTGCCTCGCTTTGAAACCATCAGACCTAAAAATTTTCCAGATCTCATGCCAAAGGCACACTTGGCTGGATTCAACATCATTTTTTGGTGCCTCAGCACTTCAAATGCCTCTCTGAGGTTCTTAATATGGCATGCCTTGATTAGGCTCTTGACTAACATGTCATCCCTGTAGACCTCCTTGGTCTTCCCGGTCAAGGGTGTAAAAATCTTGCTTGTTTATTAGCCTATGGTAAGTGGCTCCTACAGACTCCTCATCTTGGGTTGACATCAACCTAGAGTTTTGAACACGACCTTTCTTGGCTCGATTGGCCATCATGGCTTCAATGTTTGTCTTGGTTCCTGGGGCTTCTCTAGCGGCCTCTCGGTTGGCATGTGCTCAGCCTTAGGGCTGTTTGAGTGTTGATGTTCGAAATTAAGTGTTTTCAACCTCAAGGAAGTTCTTTAAACTCTAACCTTGAAGTTTTGATGAAAGAGTGCATATTAGACTACCTTCACATGGTTTCAAGCCAAGTTTTGGGTGTTTTAAACCACCAAAACATCAGAGCCTCTGGTCGGCTCCTTAAGGTCGGCTGAAGGCCTCCTTGGCTTCTAGTCGACCCCATGAGGTCTTGAACCTTCCCTAGGACGTTTTCAATCTCCATTTTAGGGTTGACATTCAAATGTTCAACGCTGGTCTTCATATGCTCAATGTTGGCATTCTGGATCGAGAATCCAGAACTTTAGATTGGTTTTCAAGTTTTGACTTGAAGTTTCAACCTTTGGATCTTGATTGGAGGTTCATGACCCCCTCAAGTTTGGCCCTTATAGCTAACCTTGGCCTTCATGGCTAATATCTCGTGTTTCTCCACCTAGGATTCGAGGTTGATATTCACATGTTCAACGTTGGTGTTCATATGTCGACTACCAAGTATTCACGACCTTTCTTTTGGATTGATGTCAAACTAAAGTTCTCTAGGATCCCTTACTTGACTTCATGTCTTTCATGGCTTGTCTCAAACCTTTGTTTTAAGGTTTTCAAACCTATCTTTGCTTCTCCGTTTTCTTGATTCTAGGTCAAGGATTTAAGGTCGATCCTCGATTTATATTTCGAGAAATACAATTCCTTGGGCTTCTTGCCTTTTAAACTTCTGAGACGAAAACTTGCTTGAACTTCTTAATCCTTGTTCAAGGATATTCTTATATCCCTTGACCTTAGGACTATAATTCAAGGTTCTTTATTTGCTTCATCCTTGTATCCTCATCAATTAGATCAAGGGCAAGTCTCATGCCTTCCTCATTAGTTTCTTGCTCATATGCTTCCACCCTTGGAGACACGTGAGAAATTTCCAAAGGGATAACCGCCTATGCTCCACAGGCTAGCAAAAATGGGGTAGCTTCTGTCGTTACTTTGCAGGTGGTACGATATGCCCATAGTATAGGCAGCAATTCGTTCACCCACGTGTTTCGTGATCATTCGACCCTTTTCTTAAGTCCATCAAGGATAATTCGATTTGCTACCTCAGCTTGGCCATTAGCCTAGGGGTGAGCTACTGAAGTAAAATGAAGTTCAATGGCATTCTCCTCACAGTATTTCTTGAACTCCTCGTTGTTGAATTGGCATCCATTGTCCGTCACCAGGATTCGTGGGATCCCGTATCTGCAAATTATGTTCTCCCAGAAGAATTGGGCAACTTGTTGGGTGGTTATCTTTGCTAGCGGCTTAGCTTCGATCCACTTGGTAAAATAATCGATATCCACTATTAAGAACTTCCTTTGTGCTGAGGCCACAGGGAAAGGACCAAGTATGTCCATCCCCCACATGGCAAACGGAATAGGAGAGTTAATTGACGTTAACATCTCTGGTGGCTGCCTAACAATCGGAGTGTGTTTCTGGCATCTGTCACACTTCTTGACATAACTTTGGGCGTTAGCCAACATCCCTGGCCAATAGAATCCCAGACGGGTGATCTTATGAGCTAGGGCTCTGCCCCCCCCCCCCGGGTGCTGCCCACAGATCCCTTCATGAGCTTCCCTTAACGCCTCTTCTGCCTCTTGGGGCCTCAAACACTTCAAGTATGGGACAACAAAAGAACTCTTATAAAGGATGCCTTCAATCAAGGCATATCTCAATGCTCTCACCGATAGTTTCCGTGCCTCCGAGGCATCTTCGAGGAGCCAACCAGTTTCCAAATGAGCCTTGATAGGGTCAATCCAACAGCTTCCTACTTCAATAGGTGCCACCAATTTTGAGTTGATGGTAGGGGCCTTCAGGACCTGGTAATAAATGTTCCCTGCATAATTCTCTATCTCAGAAGAGGCGAACTTTGACAGGGCATCGGCCTTGACGTTCTCCTCCCTCGGAATATGCTCTATATAGCATTCATCAAACTGAGTCATAACAGGTTTCACAACCCTTAGGTATTTTGCCATAGTTTCATCCTTGGCTTCAAATTCTCCATTCACTTGCGATACTACGAGTCTTGAATCCCCACAGACTTTAAGGTTCTTGACTCTCAATATTCTGGCCAAGCCTAATCCGACTATCAAGGCTTCATATTCAGCTTCATTGTTGGTCGTAGGAAAGTCCAACTTCAAAGCATATTCCACTAAGAACCCATCGGGGCTTTGCAAGACTAAGCCTGCACCACTAGACTTTGTTTTTGATGCTCCATCAAAATAGAGCACCCAATATTCCCTCTGATTAGGTAAGAGTTCCTCAGCTTTATCTTCACCTTCCTGGCTTAACACTACCTCCTACCCCCCGACTTCTTGGTTGATGGTACATTCAACCACGAAGTAAGCTAAAGCCTGAGCCTTAATGGCTGTCCGAGGCTTATGTGTGGTGTCCTCTGCTGGCCTTTCTCGGTCTTCATTATCACTATGGACATGCACGTCCCCCCGACTCCATCAGGCCTTAACGCAGCTACATAACAGCTCTTAGCCATTTTCTGGTCACCTTTTTGTTCTCCTACACCATTCCTGGTTGGAAACTTGATCTTCATGTGATAAGTTGAGGCAAATTTTATGGAATAAACCTTTCGAGAGTTCCTTATTGTGCCGGCCGCATTTAGACCTCCTGAGATCATGTTGATTACTGGCCCTCGGGGCTGTGGGTTGCGATCTTGATCGTCATCCCTTATATTATAATATCTTCTTTGATTACCACGATCTTCACCCTTAGTGAAGTGCTTTAGTTTCCCTCTACGAATCAAAAACTCGATCTCATATTCGAGTTGCTTACAATCATCAGTGTCATGCCCCACATCTCTGTGGAATCTGCAATACTGATTCTTGTTTCTCTTTGCGAGATCACCCCTGAGTGGCTTCGGCCATCGGAAATCCTTATCCTTCTCAATGTCCAACAAGATTCGACTCCTAGGAGTATTCAACCTTGCATACTCAGTGAACCTTGGTCCTTGGTTCTTAGAGGCAGAGTCGGAGTCCTCGCTAGTTCGGGGATACTTATCCCTAGCATCATACTTCTGTTCTGTCTTTCGCTTCCTAGAGTTCCCGTTTCCACCACTTTCGGTAGAGACCTCTACTTTCCTCATGCTTTCCTCAGCCTTTATGTATTTGCTTGCCCTTTTTTGGAGCTCAGTCATGCTCTCAGGGGGATGTTTTTCCAACGACATCTGAAAGAAGGTGTTCGTTGTTCCATTCTCCAAGGCTATCATAGCTACTTTATTTTCCAGATCAGGGACATTCAAAGTCTCCTTGGTGAAGCGCTTGAGATAATCCCTCAGGTTCTCATTCTTTCCTTATTTTACTTGCATGAGAGATGCAGAGCTTTTCTCGTGGACTTTTCCACTAACAAATTGGTTAATGAAAGCTGTGCTCAATTCCTTGAAAGAACCAATCGAGTTTGCGGGTAACCGGCTATACCATCGTTGAGCCATGCCTGTAAGGGTTTGAGGGAACGCCCTACACTTAAGAGCGTCGCTAGCGGGTTGTAACAGCAGTGCGTTTGAGAACGTCTTGACATGATTCGAAGGATCACCCGGTCCATCGTATGGTTTTATCGTGGGCATCTTAAATTTTCGGGAAATACGAGCGTTCATCACCTCCTCAGTGAACGGGGGTGTGGGATCGTCAGGGTCCCTAAGTGGCATCAGGTCTTTGGGATCACCCCTGGGGGTTTCCACCCTCGTAGCTCCTCCGGTTGGGGCATCAGCCCTTTTTCGTCTCCTAGAAGACCTTTCCAAATCAATGAAGGGAATCTCCCTTGAGATTGGAGGAGTCCTATTCTGATTCTGCCTTGCCTGCTCTCTGGCTATATCATCCTTCAGCTTTTGGATCTCAGCTTCAAAAGCCTTGATTCTTTCAGCAGCTGTTTGAGTGGGTCCATCATGGATCCTTTGAGTACGCCTTATAGGCTCCTTGCTTGGATGTCGCCTCCTCGGGGCTTGATCTCGATCGTCATCCTCAGACGATGAATCATCGGTGCAAGGTCCAGAGTAATCATAATATCCTTGATCAGGGCCCAAGCCTCTAATGTAAGGAGGGTGATACGGCTCATGTATCTGCAGGGCATGGCCTCTTGGCCCAAGATCCCTTCGATTTGGGGGATAGTTAGGCAATCCGTATAACGGATCGGTGCTCACGGGGAGTGTAGTGGTGGAGATCCGAACTACTGAGAGCGGGGGACGGCTATTTAATGGAGAGGCCACCATCTGAAGCTGATTAGTCTCCCGTCCTGGGTGGACGTCCATTGGTAAGGTTCTCTCAGCATGGGGATTCGTCCCTATGGGTTGAGAAACTTGAGGTTGAGTGGTAGTCTCAGTTGATCATGCCCTTGCTCCGTAACAACGGGTGGGACGGAGGAGACGACCGGTGGATCAAATGTAACAGGAACGTTCTCGGTTGGTGTTCTCCATGTGTTAACCATGGTTGATGTTGTCTTCCCACAGACGGTGCCAAATGTTGTGGAATAAAAAGTAGGGTTATCGAATTGCGGCTAGGGTTCGTGAGCTTCGTGCTTTAATGGTTGCGCTTGCGTTATCGTGACCTAATTCGGGTCCTCACAAGATGCCTACGTATCTCAGAGTTGAGAATCAAGCCAAGACGTAGTTTTAGGTGATGGTGCCCTCGAGGCTATGGCGGCGAGAGCTCACCTAGGACGCAGTGGCTTGTATGTCCTTATTCGAGGATTAAGCCAAAACGTAGTGGGTAACGTATGGAGATGTGTCCAAAACATAGTTCTGAGATGAGGGGTCTGGCCCTTTATATAGGCTGTAGGAGCCTTAGAATCATAATAGGGTTTGGAGACTTGGTGGATAAGTCACCGTTATTGAGGAAGGTTCTGACTCCTTCCTTATAGGAATTAGTTTCCATGTTGAATTAGGTGCCTTGGAGGCTACACAATATCCCTAGGATATTCTAGAACGTTCCTGGTTTCTAGAACGTTCCTGATTTGTGGATCAGGCCCATGTTAGAAACAAGCTTATATCAGGCGTCCCCGGTTTGGGCTGTTCTTTTGGGTTTAGTCATTAACTATGAATTTAATGCCCAACTAGGGTTTCGGGCCTTATTTACGAGCCAATAAATACTATATTAATTATGTCTTTAGGGATTATTTTTCACCCATATCACATACAATCCATGTTGTTAATAAGATGTGTACAAGCCTCTAAAGGTAGTTTATAGATAAATATTTATAATATAGTTATTACTAGTCATAATGCAGGTTGAATCAAAAATAAATTAGAAATATTAATAATGAATACAATGTAAAATATTATCGTAAACATTTAATTTGAAAAATTGACAAGAGTTGAAAGAAAATTGATTTAATCAATGAGAAAAATTAAAATGTTTTTAAACCCATGTTCAAGTAACAAATTAAATGTAAATTTGATAAATACATAATAGATTTTTATAACTAGATAATATTTTAAAAATGATTTATTCAATTTTAAACAATATACAAAATAAATATCTTTAACATGGTAAAATAATAAATTTAAAACGATTATATTTCATAACCGTAACAAACGTTACAAAAATAACTATATCATTGACTGTAAACGGATTAATGTGAGCGTTGGGCGTTGATTTAACTTAGAGATCAGTTAGCCATAAGTTCAGTAATTTGTCTCAACTCATTATTGTGTGCCAAATACGTGTCCCTTGTGAATTCTTAGCGTAGTGACACATACCTAGTAAGCTGACATACATTCAACTTAAATTGAGGTTCTCATAGACTCTTTAGAACATCATGAGTTTGAGGTTCTCATAGACTCTTTAGAATAACAGTCTCCAGGTTGAGTACCCAAAGTTAATAAAAGAGCTATTTAAATTTAACTATGGTTTATTCAATCAATTCCCTCGTATCCCCGTCAAGGTATTGTTAACTTTCTATTAAACACTTCTGTTACTATATTGATTTGTATATCAATTTACTTTCTTACTCATAAAATTTATATCGGTGTTTTTCTTGTTCAAGTGTGAGAGGAAAGGAGACCATAGCTGAAGAAACTAAAGGAAACATTGATCTAAATCTAAGCCTTTCTTTGAATGGGAGATTTGGTGTTGATCCACACAGAAATCATAAAGTAATTGGGTCATCTTCTCACTCAAACGTCTTAATCCCTCCTGACAAAAGGAGCACGGACATTTTTGCTGAAAATGGAGCTGATTTAAGGATGGGGCCTTCCCTTCCAACAGGGACAGAGGTGAAAAAAATGGGAATGCAAAGAAAAGAGTTACAGTTATTGGCTCTTATGGATGCTAACAAGAGGAGGTCACTTGATTCGGGTGGCTCTTCAACTGTTTCTTTCGTTCCAGAAATTCAGACCATTGAAGGTAACGATGCTTTCCTTTTCACATATGTTTGTTATATATTTGTGAGGCTTAGCGCATCAAAAAAAAAATAGCATGTGCATGTAGTTTTTTTTTCGTATCTGGATAAAAGATGAAAATGATTATGCTCAAAGTCATTTATGCTGATACATTTGCAGAAATTTATCATAAATCATAAAAAATATATTGAGGTTAGTTTTTTCAAAAGAGTAAGTTTTTTAATACACACATATAAGGAGTTCATATTTGATCAGTTGATTGATAGTGAAAGTATCGTCTGTGTCTCAATTGGAAGACACCCCAAACTCCACTTTGATATTACACTGATAATATGCTGTCTTTTCTTTGGTAATTAATTTTCTCATTTGTATCTCCATGAACAAAAAAATACACAGGCCAGGGATTTCCTGCAAACATTGGGTGTTCAGCAGCCAAAAATCGAGGTAAATCTGTCGAAATTGTGGCAGAAAAGATATTATCGAAAGCAATACCTGCAAAGCAAGGGAAGGGGGGAGAGTTTAAAAGACTTGCAGACATGCCAAACGTTTTTACTACAATATCTGGCCGAAATTTTAACGGGTATCTCTCCAAGTACGGCGAGGAGGAAGTATGTATCCTTTGTGCCTGTCATGCTTATTCCCTGAGTCCAGCTGAGTTCATCAACCATGCAGGTGGTGGTGATGTTGCCATTCCAGAGAGATTCATCAAGATCAAGAATCCTGTGGGTGATGGTGAAGTGGTTAATCCTTAATTAAGCAAATCATATATGAGTCTGTTGAACCCTTTTAATAGGTGTTTCATATATATATTTCTATTATTGCATGATGGTCATCAAAGTAAGTACTTTGTGACTTAAGTGTTGGGATGCTTTGATGTAGTTTGTGACCGTAACTGTTGGTATGTTGCATGAATTTGGGTAAGTGTCCAATGTTTGTGTCATGACGATCTTATGTAATGTGTAATTTGTGTTATAATTTATCTTCATGTCTTCTAATTTATGTTCATTAAAATAGTGTTTCAATTTTGGAACAATTTAAAATAGTTTGTTACACTATCAAGAAATGTAATCTTATTACTTTCAAAAAAAAATGTAATCTTATAACTTGATTATATAAATATATTGATACTTTTCAAAAATCCTGAATTTTATTATGTTGACAAAGAAATTTAGAATACAAGATGACACCCACTGTTTTCCTTTTCTTTTATTATAATATACTTAAGTCTACAATATCATTATGTTAATATAGTTTACCAATAAAAAAAATGAAAAATTATTTTATAATCAATTAGAGCTCATTTCAATATTTTATATCAATCATATCATATTAAAAAAAATTCATATTTAACATTATTATCATATTTTACTAACCATAGTTCACAATTCTTTTTTTTTTTTACTATGTAGGTTATGTGATAGTTAACAATTCTAATTTAAATATAATATTGATTTTCTTTAACATATCCATGTAATACATATTAAATCTGAAACAAATATACTAAAATTCGCTATTTTAATTTGAAATCAAACACGATATACTATTACATATTTTAAATTTAATTACGTAATTAAATAATTTTTAATCAACACTCTTTTAATATAAAATCAATCGCAAGTATATTATTATACATAATATATTGATTTTCATAATATATATTATACAATTCTAACTGATTTCAAATTTTTATAACCTACCTCGACCAGAAATTTGATAATTTTGGATTACCCAAATTTTAAAAAACTTGGATAAAATATATAACTTCAAAGACTCGAATATTTTTTAAAAACTCAAAAAAAATATTTAATCATAAATTGTTAATAAAATTTATTTATAAATATATATATAAACCAAAAATACATTTATTTTAGTTATTTAAAATATGAAATATACACTAAAAGAGTATTACCATTGTTTAGAGAATCACCAATTAAAATATATAAATTATTTTAGAGCCAATCAGAATTCACTTTTATATTCTAAATTAATCAATCAGATACAAAGTTTTTATTATTTACCATACATATTCTAATTTACTAATCGTGGTTAAATTAAATTTGAATATAGTAATCTTTTAATTTGATAAAATCATGTATTACATGATTTGTAATTTTAAAAAAATTAACTAATAAACCATAAATAATGTACTAATAAACGTATATACTAGTAGATTGCATATGATTATATGTCTTTTAGTCATATTACTTTTAATATTTTTATATTTTAATATTATAATACCACATAAAACTTAATTTTATAATCTTTAAATTTAAAACAATCAAATTAAATCTAACATGTTTGTTTAGATAATTAAGATTTTATATTTTAACCAAAGTTAAAAGATAGAATTCGAATATGGTATAGTTAGAGTTTAACTTTGATTAAAAGATAGAATCTTAATACCAAGATAATTCGGATACGGAAATGGCTGTATTCGAATTCGAAAATCTGAATACGTATATGAATTTGTAATCAAATTCAAAAATGTTTTTAGAAAAGTATTCGAATTTGGCGGACATTTTCTAGATCCGGATATTATCCGGATCCGTTTTATAAATAGATTTTTCTTTTCTTTTTCAATTATCATTTCAAAATATAAAAAAAAATGATTAAAAAATTTAAAAAATAATTTTTAAACTAAATTAGAAGTTAAATATAATGAGGTATGTAAATTTTAAAAATAAAAAAATTAAAGTACATTTTTAAATGTAAGTTATTTTTAAATATATACATATGTAAATAAATTTATGTGTATTATAAATTATTAGTTACGAATTACAAATTATAAATATAATATTTTTATAAATTTTTCATATATGCTTAATTTCGGATTCGGATATCACGGATGTGCCTATATCCGTATTCGTATCTTAAATTGTCGGATTTGAATACAAATAATATCTGATTTATTTCGAATATGGATAATATTTGCTTTAATCCGAATACAAATAAAGATATTTCAAATGAATATCGAATTTTTTAAATATTTTTGACAGCCCTAATCTCCCTCAAGTTTTTATTTTTGCTAAGCTAAGTTAAACTCAATACCAATTAATTTTTTGTATATCAATTAACTAAACATAATGATTATTAATTTTTATTTTAAGAATTAACTAATAAAAAATTGTATTAAATAAAAATACCTAAAATAAAAATTCTTATTATAATCAAACAACAAACTAAAAAATAGAATAATCTTATTTAATTAATCATTACAGTCTAAGCTGCTGCATTTTTCCATTCTCCATCACACCTCCAATAAACTAGGTGTCTAAATTATATCAAAGTTACCACTTTGTATCACTTTATTACAAAGCAAATAAACTAGGTGTCTAAATTATATCAAAGTTACCACTTTGTATCACTTTATTACAAAGCATACTATGTGTATTGTATGTTTTGTCTTTTAATAGTCTAATACAATCAACAACAGAAAAACAATTTTAATAAAAAATACGATTTTTTTACGTCATCCTCAATCCGAATTCTCCTAGATCTATTTCTCATACGAATATTCAGTGCCCAGCTCCAACAATTCTACGACTAGATCAACTCCTAACATCAATCCTTCCCACATTATCCTGATTTGTCCATATTATTGGATGTGTCAATTGATAAATACTATTTTTTAGGGATGGTTGCCAATTTTATTATTCATAATTTACAAAACTAAAACATGTATCAATGTCCATACATTTAAAAATACGGTATAGTTTTTCCTATTTGGTCTTTACTCATATAAGATTAGTTTCTCAATTCCTGTGAAGCAAAACTTTCATAGACAAATACACAAGTCACATTAAGTGAAAATGCATTCAAAAATTTATTTTCTTTGAAAAATCATCAAAAAAATCTTTGTCCATCGTAAGCTTAATTGCTAATGAAATTAACGTTTTATATATTTCTACTTTACCAACTTAAATCAAATCTGTATCATGAATGACCAGAATCATTCAAATGCATCTTGACGTCATAAAATGAATCAAAGACCTAAGATAAGTATTTTAAGTCTGATTTTTCAAAAATCGATCATAAATCGCCGATAAACATTTAAAATATATTTGACTGATTTGATTTTTAAAATCCGATTTATCGCTATGAAATATATTTAAATGGTATATTATATTATAAATTAGACTACTTTATTAAATATTATTAAAATATTAAAATTTATCTGATTTTTGTTTGGATTTATCATTCCGATAAATTCCTATTTACCGACAAATCACTATTAGGTACCTAAACCGATTTGTTCCGATTTACGAAATCTACAACTATGCCTAAGATAGGGAAACAAGATTAAAACCAATAAATTATTCATTTTAGAATGTTTTTTAATATAAGTATCATTTAAGATCAAATCCATTCATTTTTGTAAAATCATAATTTCAATTAATTCTCCTTAAATTTTCTTGTGTGGTTTCCAATTAATTAAAAAACCAGCAATGTAAATACAATTAATTAGTAAGTCCATAGTGAAATTAATATTACATGAGATGGACAAATAGTAAAATATGCACTTTAGAATTATCTTTTAAAATCAGAATAATCCATCTTTTTTGTTATTAGAATTTTCAATTTTTGTTCGTAAATTTTATTTGTGCTTTACCATTAATTAAAAATCTAGGAATGTAAAAACAATTATTTAGTCGATATTAAATTTAATATTAAATTACATTTACAATTAGCTAAATTTATTTTTTTAATAAATAAATATATTTAAATTTGATGTGATAAATGTGTACAAAAAATATTGATTTCATAGGTATATTAACTTTTTTTTTAAGTTTTAAATTTTATAATCTTTTTGGTCTAATATTCCTCTCCAGTACTCCTAACTTTTTTGAATGGTTCCACTACCACCTACATCTTTTATAAACTAACTAAATTGATATATATGAAACATATGTGTGAACTTGATAAATTTTAGTAAGTTGAACGGTTTAATTGTAAGTTTTGTTTATGACCTGTTACAAGGCCAACAAACAAATCTATTATGAAAAAATAGTCTCTTTATTTCTTTGGTATCCTTATCCCACATTGTTCGCACAAAATCACGCAAGAGTACGCGGTCACAAGTAATATAATATTAAGTAGAGTTCGTTCCCACAGAGACTGGTATATTTCAGATTATGCAACTTATGCAACAATGTATGATTATTATTCACTTGCTAAGACAAGTATCGAAGTTCTGTTTTGCTTATCTAAATTAACTAACAAGCAACTTAACAATACTAAGAATTAATTAACTAATGAGATAAAATTCGAATTACTTATGAGAGATAAAACATGGGATCCTAACGTCATTAAATACTTCGTTTAGAGTTGACGCCTTTAATCAATGTATGTGATGGTTATGAAAATTGATCGGACAACACGAAATAAGTACACGCTACCTTTCAGTATACGCATACCAAACTACTCAACATCCACAAAAGAGATAGAAGTTGGGCAGACACCAATTATGTTTAGACCCTATATGTCTATAAGATTTGAAAACATAACGGTTTAAGTACAAGTTATCCATTGAGATCACATAAGGCAGCGTAAGATGGTTAAAATTACACTATGAATCATGCATGTCAAAACATCCATAAACCTATGCTAGCATGGCAAGTTCTAAATCTCTATATCCACTATCGCTTCAATAGAGATTAACAATTTAGATGTTAGCTACGCATCCAAAAGCATTAAGTATAACCATACGAGGATATCAAAAATTCATCACACAGAAATCTTTAAAGCAATCAAACTACTAAACTACGTAAATAAATCCGTTAGAATCCCATGACAACGATTAGTTCATAATCGAACGGCTCGTCATCATGGGATCTAGTGATAACATGATATAAAACAAGATCTGAATAATAATAAAAGTACTACAGTAATAAGGTTTAGAAAACAAATCCAAAAGCATCCAAGAGTATCGCCTAATTAGAAGAATACAAAAAGTAGATCTAGATCTTCGTAGATGTCACGTGCTTCGTAAATCCTTCTCCAAGTTGTATCTCCTCACTCTCTCTATAAAAACTGTGCTTCTTCTATTGATCACATGTGTTTATATAGCCTCCCCGTGCCTTGGCCGTCAAGAAATATTAAAAATTAAATTAAAACAGGATTTTTTTGCAGACGGCACAGCGCGGGCGCGCTGCTACACTGTGCGGGCTGTTAGATATTGATTCAAGTGATGATCAGGATCTAGACTACTGATCAGATACTGATGTTGACGTCATCAGTAATGCACCGTCAGTATTGGGTTATCATCAGGATTGGAAGCTGATCAGGATTACACGAGGATATACATCAGTCCAGGAATCTAGGAAGATTGACATGTCGGTTCCTGATTTATAGGAACGCAGCTATCATTCAAGATATGTACTAAGAGACGTATGTAATTGATTTGATATATCTTGTAATTGATAGTGCAGCTGTGTACTGTATATAAACACAGTTTAGGTTTTACTTAATTGTAATCGCTTACACGAATTATTTTGTAACCTAGCAGCTCTCAAGAACATAAGAATTTCTTGAGAGAGTTTGTAACAGTTTTATATCAGAATTAATAAAGCTGTTATTTATTCATTCTTGTGTTATTATTTCTGTTTAAGTCAAAAATCTTATACAATTGTAGTCAACCCCCCTTCTACAATTGTTAATTACTGGGCAACAATTGGTACCAGAGCAAACTGATTAATTACAATCAGAAACGATCTTAAGATGTCGACAAGCAAGTATGAAAGCATTAAAATCCCTGTTCTCAAAAAGGCTGAATACCCCACATGGAGGGTAAAGATGTTGATGTATCTGGAGGCAACTGATCCTAACTATCTCGATCGAATATATGATGGACCTTATATCCCTAAGAGACTGGTTGCTAGAACAGATAATATACCTAATCACTATTTTCAGAAGACGAAGGCTGAATGGACTCCTGAGGAAAAGGCTGAAGTGCTCAACGATGCAAAGGTGAAGAACTTCTTCATATAGCCTTGATGCTGTCATGTCAAACAGAGTGATAGCATGTAAAACTGCTAAGGAGATCTGGGAAACTTTGGAGACTCAATGCCAGGGTACTGAATCTATCAAAAGGAACAGAAGGGCTCTGTTGATTCAAGAGTACGAGCAGTTTGATGCAAAATCTGATGAGAGCCTCACTGATCTGTATGATATATTTCTGACACTATTGAATAATCTATCTCTAGTGGGTAAAGAGTATGAACCAGAAGACTCGAACACCAAGTTTCTTAGAGCTTTGCCTGAGGAGTGGGATACTCAAACCTCAATCATTAGGCATCAGTATGATCTTAATGTTGTGTCTCTTGATGAAGTCTATGGGATGCTAAGAACCCATGATCTTGAGGTTCAACAAAGGAAGAATAAGAAGACCTACAAAGCAAAGGTTGTTGCTTTGAATGCTGAATCAAAATCAAAAGGAAAAATCGTGGAGGTTTCAAGAAGGAGAAGTAGAGTCGTTGAGTCCAATACTGATGACTCATCATCAGATCCTGATACTGATACTGATGATGACTCTACTGATTCTGATATGATGGAAATGGTTGCTATGATAGTCAAGGGTTTCAAGAAGATGAAGTTCAGAAAGGCTAGAAGACAAGGCAACTTTCAGAAGAAACCTGTCAATACTGACAAGAACAGGTACAAGAAGAATGAAAGCAAAAGCAGCAAGTTTGACAAGTCAAAAGTCAAATGCTACAACTGTGATGGAATGGGTCATTTTGCAATTGAATGCAAAAAGGCTAAGACCAAAGCTCTTATCTCATCAAGCAAGGATTGGATGGACTCTTCCTCAGACTCTGAAGAGGAAAAGGTGAACTATGCATTAATGGCAAATGTGGATGAGATTGCTGCTTCTGAAAATAAGGTACCTAAAGTTGTTTTTGATTTTGATACTGATAATGTTTCCGAGTTAAGATCTTTCTTAAAGTCTCTGCATATTAGTTTTAAAAGTCAATCCCTTGAAAATGCTAGAATAATATCTGAGATGTCAGAATTGACTAAAAGAAATGATCATATAGAAGCTGAGTTACTCTTTATGGAAGAAGTACAAAATGAATGTGATAAGGCTAAGCACATGAAGCTAGAAATGGAGTTTAAATGTACTGCACTTGAAAAAGAACTTAATGAAGCTAATGAGAAACTCAGAACCTCGACACACTCTGGAAAGAAAACACACGATCTTATCATAGATAAGAACTGGAAAGAGTGTCTAGGTTATAAACCAAAGGACAAGAAAAAGAATAAGGGTAAAGTTGTTACTGCTGAAACAACAGAACCAGGAAGAGTTGTTGTGAATGAGGCAACAAATCCAAAAACCTATAGACATGTTACAGACAGAACAAAACAAAATTAAAACCTGTTAATTACGTGTATCCAGAAAATCCCAAATCTACTTTAGAAAAGAGATCTACTTCTACACAAAATTCTGAGTCTAAATCTGTCAAAAATGTAGGTCTTTTGTCTAAGAAACAACTCAGAGACAGAATCTGTGAAGTGACAGATAGAGTGAAAACTACTACTGCTAAGAGGAACAGGAATGGTAAAATTGGAATAAACAAAGAAAATAATTATAAGTATATTCCAAATGCACCAAGGAAAACATGCTCTAATTGTGGTAACTCTAATCATCTTGCTATTGATTGCAGGAGGAGTAAAAAGAAGGCTACTGCAGTTCCTGAGTCTGACATTAGGAATAGATCAGTATTTTATAAACCACAGAATCCTTGTTTTCACTGTGGCAGTAAATGGCATTCTATCTATACATGTGAAGAATACCATAGTTTGTACTACAATTATTATGATCCCTTGCCAAAATTTAATAAAAGTGCAAATTCTGGTAGAACAAAGAGTCTGAATACTAAGCATGCATCTATTAATTCTGATAATGACAAAGCAAATTCTGATGGATTTAGATCTGACAGAACTGCTTTTGTTAAAAAGACTTCTGCTGCTAAAAGTGTTAAATTGCATGCAAAAAGAACCCAACAAGTGTGGGTTCTTAAAAATTCTAACTGAGCTCTTTGTGTTTCTGATTGCAGGGTAAAAAGAAAAATGTGTTAGTCATGGATAGTGGATGCTCTGTGCACATGACTGGAAACAAAACCTTGCTATCAGAATTTGAGGAGAAAGCTGGCCCAACAGTGTCTTATGGAGATGGCAACATTGGACAAACTTTGGGATATGGCAATATAATCATTGGAAATGTCATCATTGAAAAAGTAGCTCTGGTGAAAGGACTCAAACACAATCTGCTTAGTGTTAGTCAAATCACAGACAGAGGTTATCATGTCAACTTCAATGATACTTACTTTGAAGTGATCAGTAAAACATCTGGAAGGATTGTATTGACTGGTCAAAGATGTGGTAACATTTATGAAGCCAATATCTACACCAATACTGATGGTCCCTCAACATGTCTCATCAGTAAAGCAACAGTAGATGAAAGTTGGAATTAGCACAAGAAGCTTTCCCATCTCAACTTCAACAACATCAATGAGTTGGTTAAGAAAGATTTGGTGAGAGGATTACCAAAGGCGTTGTATACTCATGATGGACTCTGTGATGCTTGTCAGAAGGCTAAACAGAGAAGAACATCATTCAAGAGTAAATCTGAATCCTCGATTGATGAACCATATCACATGCTATATCTTGACTTGTTTGGACCAGTCAACATTATGTCCATCAGTATGAAAAGGTATACTCTAGTTATTGTTGATGAATATACTAGATTTACCTGGGTGTATTTTATGCACAGAAAAGATGAAACTGCTGAGATACTTTTGGACCATGTAAGACTCATTGAAACTGGCAAAAAGTACAAAGTCAAGATTCTAAGAAGTGATAAGGGAACTGAATTCAAGAATTCAGTAATGGAAGAGTTCTGCAAATACAAAGGAATAGTTCAACAATTCTCTGCTCCTGGCACACCCCAGCAAAATGGAGTAGTTGAAAGGAAGAACAGAACTCTTATTGAAGCTGGCCGAACAATGTTGAAGGAAGCAAAACTACCTACATATTTCTGGGCAGAAGCAGTCAACACAGCGTGCTACACTCAGAACATTACTCTAATCAATAGACATGGTGTCACTCCTTATCAAATGATTAAAGAGAAGAAGCCAAGTCTGAAACATTTGCATGTGTTTGGCTGCAAGTGCTTTGTTCTTAGAACTCATCCTGAACAGCTAGAGAAATTTGAAACTAAAGCTGATGAGGGCATTTTTATTGGTTATCCAACTTCAAGAGCCTTTAAAGTCTATAATATAAGAACAAGGACATTCATGGAGTCTATCAATGTTTCTTTTGATGATAAGAAGATAACAGGAATTGCTGAAGACTCACATGATAGTTTGATCTTTCCAAATGAAGCTACCAATAATTCTGATGAAGTAATGTCAGATACTGATACTCTATCAGATCCTGACGATCGACAAATGCCTAATGAAACACAAGTTACTGATGATGATTCAAATAATGCAAATGTTGAGGGGGAGCAACCGCATAATACCATCAGTACTGATACAACTCAAACATCAGGAGGAGATTCATCAGAAACAGATTCAAGTGATAATCCTGACAGCACTACAAGAGGATATAGCACTATCTCAGGGGGAGATTCTAATCATTCTAGTTCTTTTGAAGATAACACCAATCAAGGGGGAGCATCCAACTCAAGAAATGATTTACCATCAGCAAGGAAATGGACCAAAAGCCATACTCCTGATTTAATTATTGGGAATCCTGATGCAGGTGTTAAAACCAGAAGTGCAACACAAAATGAATGTCTTTATAATAACTTTCTGTCAAAGGAGGAGCCTAAGAAAGTTGAAGATGCACTCAAATATGCTGATTGGGTTACAGCAATGCAAGAAGAACTGAATGAATTTGAAAGAAATGAAGTCTGGAAACTTGTACCAAGGCCAAAGGGTAGATCAATTGTTGGTACAAAGTGGGTGTTCAGAAACAAGACAGATTCAGATGGCACTATTGTGAGGAATAAAGCAAGACTAGTTGCAAAGGGATACTCTCAACAAGAAGGAATAGACTATGATGAGACTTTTGCTCCTGTTGCAAGGCTAGAAGCCATCAGAATTTTTCTGGCATATGCAGCCCATAAGCAATTCAAAGTTTTCCAGATGGATGTTAAAAGTGCTTTTCTGAATGGAGAATTGGAAGAGGAGGTATATGTTGAACAACCTCCTGGCTTCATTGATCCTAGAAATCCAGATCATGTCTATCGATTGGATAAAGCACTTTATGGACTAAAAGAAGCTCCAAGAGCCTGGTATGAAACTCTAGCTCAATTCTTACTAGAAAGTGGTTTCAAAAGAGGTACAGTTGATAAAACCTTGTTTTACTTGAATCATGGTAAAGACTTGCTATTAGTTCATATTTATGTTGATGATATCATTTTTGGGTCAACTAACCCCAAATTGTGTGAGAAGTTTTCAAAGCTAATGCAGTCTAGATATCAAATGAGCATGATGGGAGAAATGAGCTATTTCTTAGGTCTGCAAGTTAAACAGACTGATGATGGAATTTTTATCAATCAGTCAAAGTACACAAAGAATCTATTGAAGAAGTTTAATATGCAAGACAGTGCTACTGCTACAACTCCCATAGCTACAGCTACAAAGCTTGATCCTGATCAAGGTATTAAGGTAGATGTAACTAACTACAGAGGTATGATTGGCTCACTTTTGTATCTAACAGCTAGCAGACCAGATATCATGTATGCAACCTGTCTATATGCAAGATTTCAGGCAAACCCCAGAGAACCACATCTCATTGTTGTTAAAAGAATTTTCAGATACTTGAAAGGCACTCCATCACTTGGCCTTTGGTATGCTAGAGAGTCTGACTTTAATCTATGTGGTTACTCAGATGCTGATTTTGTAGGATGCAAAATAGACAGGAAAAGTACTTCTGGCAGTTGTCAGTTTCTTGGAGGAAGACTACTCTCGTGGTTCAGTAAAAAGCAAAATTCTATCTCTACATCAACTACAGAAGCTGAGTACATAGCTGCAGGAAGCTGTTGTGCTCAGATCATGTGGATGAAGAATCAGCTAATTGACTAGGGCTTGTCATATTCAAAAATACCTATTTATTGTGATAACCAAAGTGTCATTGCCATGATAGGAAATCCAGTCCAGCATTCTCTTACTAAGCATATCAGTATCAGATATCATTTCATAAGAGAACAAGTACTGGAAGGGACAATCGAACTTCACTTTGTTTCTACTAATCGACAGCTAGCTGATATATTCACCAAGCCACTACCTGAAGCTACTTTTACAAAATTGGTGAATGAATTGGGAATGGTAAACTATGAAAGTTTCTGAGAACAAGGGGAGACCAAATACTGATGAGTGTCAGATCCTGATGCATGTTGAATACTGACGGAAAGTCAATCCTGACTTTGGTCAAACATCAGATCCTGATGCAACGGTTTGATTATCAGTACAATATGTATATTTCAAGTAATCCATAATTGTTCTGTTCCTGATTTAACTGTGGTTATTGTTAATGAATTTGTTACTTACATGATTACTTTAATTAGTTTTCATATTCACTTCTTTGATTTAATTCTTTGAAGAACAGTTCATAAACATAAAAAAAAATTGCAGAACACATTGAATAAGATTATAGAAACCGGATTCTTCATTGATAATAAGAAAGAGATTACATGCAAATATTACATCTTTTTGTTCTCTCTATCTACTAATCTATTCAACAGGAAAATAAAAAGTGAAGTCCAAACCACTTCATTGCTAGCAGACATCCCAGATCCCATCTTTGCCACTTTGTTTGGGTGGAAGTTGAACGGATAAGGTTATTTTTGCTGACATATTCATTAACAATGGTTGGTGGTGTTGGATGAGAATGCCTTAGAGGAAAGCCATGCTAATGTTGCTTGAAGAGCAGCATCGATGTCGATCACTCTTGCAGGCCTTTCTCTCTCGATTTCTTCAAGACTGGCATCCATCTGCAGCCACAAAGTTTCAAGTTGCCTTTCCCCGTCAAAGGCATCAAATTCTTCACGACTATAACTGAAGATATCTTTGTTCTCTACGAGATGGAGATTCTTTTCCTTGATGGTAAGTTTTGACATTGTTTAAAGGTGTGTTGTGTGAAGGGTTTTTGATTTTCAGGAGAGAATGAAGGATTAAAAGGATAGTGAACAAGTCTATAGGTGTTAAATAGAGATGGGTGAGTAACGAAGTCAAGAAACGCTTCGTATTCTGGTTTTTAATGGTACCAGGTATTTTAAGAGAGTGATATTTGATTTTTTTAATTAAATATTTTATTGTCATATTTTTAATCATTCTCACAAATGCATTTCTTGAAAATACGAGCGCGTGTGTTTTACTCGTTGATATATATATAGATACACATCGTAAGTCGTGTCATATACGGTTAACACCACTCTCTCACATTGCACAAATCGATTACTGACACCTGTTTTTGAGAAATTATTAGTTGTCTAAAATCAATTTAGTTCACTAAACTGATTCATTATTCTCAAAACTATCAGTATTGCCTTTTTCTCTCTGCGAACATAAACCCTAATTGCTCAAAATTTTAATCTCTCTTTGTCACACCAAAAATGGAGAATTCATCATTTGTAAACAATGAGGTTGTTATCAGTGGTGTCACTTTTGCTCCCAACAACTATGTTTCTTTTCTTGACCATCAGGAACTATCGAATGATTTTCACATCATTCAGGATTTCTTGGTGTCTAGTCCGATTAATTATGCTTTAACGGCACCCGCCAAAGTCTCTTTCAAGTGTATGATGCAGGTTTGGAAGACTACTGTCTTTGGTGTACTTGAACCTTCAGGAAGGCCTGACCTTTACATACAATGGAGTTACACATCATGTTACTCCAGAAGTGGTTGTTGAAGCTCTACAATTACCTTCTCTCAATGGTAAGACTCCAGCAACAATTACTGATGCTTCTTTGTTGGAGTTTGCTACGAGTCTGGGTTACAATGGAGAACCAAGAAAGTTTGGAGAGTTATACAGAACTAAGCTAAAGAAGGAATGGAATTTCTTCTTTGATACCATCAGTAGGTGCTTCTTGAACAAAGTCTCTAACTTTGATGCACTACCAACTGCTTTAGTTCACATTGGGTACTCTCGAATTCATGAAACTGTGTTTGATTATGGGTCTTTTATTTTGAGAGCATTAAGTGCTAGGAAAACAGATAAATGTGGTTATGTCTGTTTTATTAGAATTTTTCAATTAATATTCTCTCATTTATGTCCTAATGTTAAATTTGACAATGATACAGTGTTAGGCCGAATACACACTTATAATCAACTAAATATGAGAGAATAACAATAAGTTCTTTAAAAGCTTTAAAAACTGTTTGGAATTAACTTCTCTCTCAGTGATGTAAAATATCACAGAGAGCTGCTTAGGTTACAATGAAAGATATTGTGTTACACGATCGATACCCTTCTAGGGTTAACCTAACTGTATTTATAAAGATATACAGCTACGTATAATCGATAATTGATTCGCCTATAAATCAGCTATACAAATGTTATCAATTATGATTGCTACACATCTCCTAAGTCAACTCAATCTCTTTAACAGCTATCCAATCTGTAAATATATTGCTTCCATAATTATCTTCAATTAATCTTTAATCACTGTTGACTGGAGATGCGCTTCCTCCAGACAGAGTTTAACTAAACTCTGTTGAGCTTCCATTGTCAGCATATAGCAAACTCTGTCAAGCTTTCAACTGTCAGAGTTTAACTAAACTCTGACTGCTTCCTGTTTCAAGTTAAACTCTGTTTTTCCCTGTAAAACTTAAACACTGATATTAACCACATCAATTATATTTAACAATCTCCCCCAACTTGTTCATTAGTAAAAATGCACAAGTTAACAATAATTGATTATGTCAAAACAATTTCATACAAACACAGTGTTTATTCAAATAAGCAGAGTTTAAACTTGACTTAACAAAAATCTAAAGAAAACAAGAAAATTCTTATAGACTTCAATCTCTAATCTCCTCAAGATCTGGTGTTGTTCTGAGATAATCTATAAGCAATCTTCTCTCTGCATTTTCAAGTTCAATCTTCATAGCTTCCTTGATCTCTCTCAACTGAGGATCACTCTCATCAGTTTGCTAAATAGCAGATCTTAGATCATAGATTTTGTTCCTCCTCATCTCATTTCCCAGTCTGATAAATTTTACCTCCTCTGACTGTGAGTTGAAATCAAGTACTGTGATTCCCAGATCAGTCTTCAGCTTTGCAGTACCCTTCTTCAATTCAATGAGATTTCCATTCCAGTCTCTGTACTTAGGAACATATCTACTGTTATACTTCATTCCTCTAATTGCCAAATTTTGGAGCATTTTCTGTCTGAGCACATTTGCAACTGATTGAGTCCTTCGACTATTCACCTTGAAAAGATACAGAACATGTTCTAGTTCTTCCCAATATTTCAAGCCAATATCATGCTCACCAATTTTAAATACTGTCCCATCAGCCATAAAGTATAAAAGAAAATCTTTCTTTAAACTCTTCTGATAAACTAACTGTAATGATTCCAATCTGTCCAAACTCTCTTGAGTGACACCACGACCTGGAACAGCCAGTGAAGAAGGATCTCTAGGACCAGTATGTTGCCTTTTATCTCTGTGTGAACCTAGACCGGCTTTATTGTTTCCAATCTTACCAGACAAGGCTCTTCCATCAGTAAAATCCATAGGGGATCCAGATACTAGATTTGGATCATGAAGTGTTCCTTTACCAAAGACTGATTTCAACTGAGAAGATAGTGGTCTAGACACAACTTGTGTAGCAACAGAGGTTGTGTTTTCTTTCTTCTGTACAACTTGTATAGAAATAGGAGTTGTATCTTTCTTCTTTGAATCTTCTCCTTCCATAGCAATGCCTTTTATCTTGAGTTTAGCTTCAGCTTCTGTTGGTTTCTTAGATAAATATGATCTTTGATCAGCATCAACATTTTCCTTAATCACAATGCCTTTAAGAACAGGCCTAGGAACTTTTTCTTTCTTTTTAAACTTTCCAGACTTTAAAGCTTTCTGATGTTGTTCTTGTAAATTCTTTTCTTCAGCTTTAATATCTTCAATAGTAGCTCCTTCTTCATTTTCTTCAATAAATAACTTAGCAGCCAATTCCTCATCAGTCATTGAATTTTCAGTGAATAATAAATTCTTGGTGTTGGAAGTTGACTTTGACTTGGAAGACTTGCTAAATTTCAGACTTTGATCAGCTCTTAATATCTTCTTCTCTTTGCCCTTTGCTCCTGCTCCTCCATCTTCAGTATCTTCATCCTCTTTAGTCAGAGTTTGAGATTGCTTGCATTTAGACTTAGCAACTCTCTCCCCCTTTTAGACATCATCAGGCATGAGAATAGATGTGATTAACTCTAGAGAGGTAGCAATAGAATCAATCTTTAAAGACATGGCATTTTGATTTTCTTCAACTTTGCTCAGCCTGTGAGACAAAGTTTCTTGATTCTGGGAAAGATATTGAAACTTGTTCTTGCTATCGAGTTTAACCATATCATCTCCTCTAATAACTTCACCTCAAACATCAGAAATGGCCTTTTGACAATGATCAAATCTAGAATTGAGAGTCTTCACTTGGACAACAGTGGCCTTGAGACAGGATAGAATCTCTGGATTTGTGATTGTTCTGGATGTTCTCTTGACAAATTCAGCTGCTCTTGCAACAGGAAAGATGCAAGTTTCTTTGTACCAATCAGCTGAAAATTGTTCAAAGTGGTCTTCTTCAACATCTGGTTGATTTGAAGGGCCAGCAAAATCATTAACTTTAGCAGAGGTCTGTACTGGTAAACTCTGAGAAGAGCTTGACTCAGTACTCCCTTCAGTTTCAATTTCAGTTTCAGCTTCAATATGGTCAGTTGATTCAGGAATTGGAAGAGACTCATCAACAGTTTCTGCAATAGTGTCTGCAGTACGTTCAACATTCTCTGCAACAGGCTCTACAACATCCTCTGCAGGTTATACAATAGGATCAACAGACTTTGCACCTTGAACTTGTTCAACCTCTTCACCTTGGTCAGGAACCTGATGAGCATCAGAGAATAGCTCAGTGTGTGATGCAACCTCTGTTTCTTCTAGCACCACAGTAGGTTGATCTGCAACACCAGTTTCAGCAGAGTTTGCAATAATAAGTGATAAAGGAACATGAATAGAATCAGAGAATGGTATGAATGTTTCAACAAAATCATCCATAGCAGTAAAGTCTTCTCTGTTGTCCTCATCCACTTGTACATTGAGAGGTGTATTGGCAGCTTCTTTTGCAGTTTCTGTCTCAACAGTAGGTATTTCCTGAGAAATATCCTCTGGAGCTTCAAAATTCAATTCTTCATCAGATTCTTCAATAATTAGTCTCCTCCTTTTAACTGGAGGATTCACTTCTGTTCTCTCTTCTTCTAAGATAGAATCATCTAGAGTAGATGGAGATTGAGGTCTATTTGCTCTTTCCTTCCTAGCTCTCTTTGGCTTAGAAGCTTCAGCAGTCCTGTGCTTTCTTGGTGGCCTTATAGCCCTGCTTTTCTTTGGCTTTCTTGGTTTGGATTGTGTTTGAGGTTGAGGTTGTGATTCAGGTTGAGAAGTAGTAGCAACAGTGGGTGGAGTGGATGTAGATGTGGATTTAGAGGTTGGTTCAGTGTTTATGGTTATGTGAGGTTCAGTGTTTGTGGGTTGAGGAGGTGACTGTGGAGGTTCAAGTACAGGTTCAGGTTCTGGTGCTTGTGGTTCCTGTGGTTGATTGAGAAAATTTCTGAGGGCAAGAGGATAGATGAACTCTGGAACTTGTTCCTTGTTAGCATCTTTATTTGTCAAGTCAGAGAACATTCTCTTATGGACTTGAAAGGGTTGTATAACATCCTCATCAGAGATTACGAAATTAGGCAAACAAGCAGAGAATAAACATTGACAAAAATGTGAGAAATAAACAGTTGTATTAGACTCTGCTAGTTTTTCACCTAAATTCATAAGAACTAATCTACCAAAATCAAAGTTACTCCCATTAAGAAGAGAATACCCGATTTGAAGACTATCAGTGGGAATTGCATCCCAGTTGGTGACTTTCTTTCCAAATGCTCGAGTGATGCAGTCAAAGAAAAAGCTCCACTCCTTCCTGAGCCCTGGCCTTTTAACATTCCCAAGCTTATTCAAAGGGCCAGAAAACCGCAGTTTCTGTAACATTTCTTTCAATTCATTCTCACCAGCCACAGCGTATGAGGTGTGAGTATCAAAATCCATAACATCTCGAACAGTTGCAGGAGTGATTACAAACTCTTGATCTTCATGAGTAAACACATAGATGGAGTCCCATTCTCTCCACCATCATCATAAACAGAGTTTCTCCAGAAAGTAGAGATCTGTGTGGCAGAGAGTTTTTCTGGTTGAACAAGAGCTTGACCAATTTCAGAATCTCTCAAGAAGTTCTGAATCAAATGAAATGATTCTGGGGCTTTATCGGTGTTTAGTATTGCTGCATAGTTGTTAGGAACAAAAGATAATCCCTGAGCCACAAAAGTCTTGGTTGCCATTAGAACAGATTGTTAGAAAAGAGAGTGTGTGGAAAAGTGTTTGTGAAAATGCTTAAGTGAAAATAACAGAGAAATTGTGTGTAATATTATGTGTTCGTGGGTGTAAAAGTGAAAAAGTGAATAATGAGACGAGTTTGATTAGATCTGTAATTGAAAATTAAAAACCCATTCGTTTAAGACATTAAACACGCAACCAATTTCTTGTTAAGTGTGTGAGTGGGTCACGTGTCACGTAGCAAGTGGAACAACCATGTACACGCGCAGTAATAATGCCTATTATTACTGCTATTCTCTCTCCTATTACCAATAAGCTTTAACTGTCTGACACCATTAAACAACTGGCACGTATCACATGCAAATTTCAAAAACTCTTTTTGTACTCTAAGTGTATGTTTTGTCTGAAATAAAATATTAACTTAGAGTACTCAACAGAATCCAACAGTGTTTATCAATTCTCCAACTTAATTACTGTTATCCTTTCAAACACTGCACAGTTGTGAATATGAGTGTGTGTAGAGCAGAGTTTACTAAATCAGTATTTAGAGCATCTAGTATTTCATAAAATCCATACAGTAAATCAGTAAACACTGGATGCACAAACTCTCATAGTAAACACTGAATGTATGAGCAATGCTAAACTCTGTAGTAAACAATTTATATACAGTAATATTTAATTAATTTATAACTCCCCCCCCCTTTTTTTGGTTTTCTCCAGTAGTCAGAGGTTGGAACTAGTCACCAAAAATCCTATAGTTTTAGCCCTTATCAGTTTGATAAGTTCTTGGATCTTCCTAGTTTTCGACTAGTCACCAAAAATTAGAGAATTTTAGCCCTTACTATATACCAGTAAGTTCCTGGGTCGTCCTAGTTACAAACATGATCTCAAAGGAGTTCTAACAGTCTATATATATAAGCTTTGGGGTTATTCTAATAACAGAATCTAATTTAACAGTGTATAACTGACAGAGTTTAGAGCTCATCAACATCAGAAATTATTTATGAGAGGCAATGCACATAGTATTTACAGACTCAGAGTTTAGGATAAATAAACTAAGAGATGCTATAAATATGGAACAGTATCATGTTGTGTTAACTTTCTGCACAGTTTAAGATTAGATCACAGATAACTTAGAAGGATTCATGACTAATTACTGAGAATATATAATGTTTCATACATGTATCTTCATCGGTGTTTATGTTCAGAAAGAAACATTATCAGAGTTTCTCAGAGTTTATCCAACAGTCAACAGTGTATGACTTAAAGAGCATGCTAACAGAGTTTAACAGTCATTGAGCAGAGTTTGCATACCAGAGTTTAACATACCACAAAAATATGAGTAACACAGTACATAAGTAGAGTTTTCAGTCTAACCAATATCTCTAGTCAAAGCCAGAGACCATCCCTAGTTCATTTACCAGCCTTGTAAATACAGCTTCACTCAATGGCTTGGTGAAGATATCTGCAAGCTATTGTTCTGTAGACACAAAATGAAGCTCAATATTCCCTTCCTCTACATGTTCTCTGATAAGATGGTACCTTATGCTGATGTGCTTGGTCATTGAATGCTGTACTGGATTACCTGTCATAGCAATAGCACTTTGATTATCACAGTAAATAAGTATTTTACTATACCTCAATCCATAATCCAGTAATTGATTCTTCATCCACAGAATCTGTGCACAACAGCTACCAGCAGCAATATACTCTGCTTCAGCTGTAGATGTAGAGATTGAATTCTGTTTCTTGCTGTACCATGAAACAAGTCTATCACCAAGAAATTGACAACTTCCACTGGTACTTTTTCTATCTATCTTACAGCCTACAAAGTCTGCATCAGAGTAACCAAGTAGCTTGAAGTCTGATTCTCTTGGATACCACAATCCTAAAGTTATGGTTCCCTTAAGATATTTGAAAATTCTCTTCACAGCTGTTAGATGTGGTTCTCTTGGATCTGCCTGAAATCTTGCACAAAGACATGTTGCATACATGATGTCAGGTCTGCTAGCTGTTAGATAAAGAAGAGACCCAATCATTCCTCTATAGTTTGTCATATCCACTGGTGAACCTGTGTCTCTATCCAACTTTGTTGCTGTTGCCATGGGAGTTGTTGCAGATGAGCAGTCAAGCATGCCAAATTTCTTGAGAAGATTTCTGGTATATTTTGCTTGATTGATAAAGATTCCATCATCTGTTTGCTTCACCTGTAGCCCTAGAAAATAACTGAGCTCTCCCATCATGCTCATTTGATACCTGGACTGCATGAGCTTGGCAAACTTCTTACAGAGTTTATCATTAGTAGATCCAAAGATTATGTCATTTACATATATTTGAAATAATAACAGATCACTACCAAGATTGAAGTAGAACAAGGTTTTATCAATTGTACATCTGTTGAACCCACTTTCTAAAAGAAATTGAGCCAGAGTTTCATACCATGCTCTTGATGCCTGCTTAAGTCCATAGAGTGCCTTGTCAAGCCTGTAGACATAATCTGGATACTTGGGATCTACAAATCCTGGTGGTTGTTCAACAAACACTTTTTCTTCAAGTTTTCCATTCAGAAAAGCACTTTTCACATCCATCTGAAAAACCTTGAATTTCTTGTGAGAAGCATATGCTAGAAAGATTCTTATTGCCTCCAACCTTGCAACTGGAGCAAAAATTTCATCATAGTCTATGTCTTCTTGCTGTGAATAGCCTTTGGCCACAAGTATGGCCTTGTTTCTTGTAACAACCCCATCACTGTCAGTTTTGTTTCTGAAAACCCATCTAGTACCAACAACAGATCTATTCTTTGGTCTAGGTACAAGGGTCCATACTTCATTTCTCTCAAATTCATTTAACTCCTCCTGCATTGCTGTTATCCAGTCAGCATCTTGAAGAGCTTCTTCCACTTTCTTTGGTTCAGATTTGGATAGAAATGCATGAAACAGACATTCATTTGTTGTAGCACTTCTTGTCCTAACTTTTGCATCTGGATCTCCAATTATTAAATCAGGTGTATGAGATTTTGTCCATTTCCTAGCAGAAGGTAAATGACTTCTGTCAACAGTTGATCCTCCCCCTTGATCAATGTTCTCCTGATCATATTGTTGCCTTTCTTCATTCTCTGAGACTCCCCCTGAATTTGATCGCTCAGAGTTTGAACTGTCAGAATTTGGACTTTCAGAGTTTGAGTCATTAGAGTTTGAGTTTGATCCAGAATTTTCAGTTGACTCACTATCAGAATTTGAGTCATCACTATGATTATGCTCCCCCTCAACTGGTTCTTCTCTTTGTTTTGACTGTACTATTTCTTCTGTGTGTACCATTAGAGGTTCAGAGTTTGCATCAACAGAGTTTGTTGGACTAGTGTCATCAGAGTTTATTTCATCAGAGAGTAGATCTTCATTTTCGAAATGCAACTGATCATGTTCATCAACATCTTCAAGTCCAGTGATTTTCTTGTCACCAAATGACACATGAATAGATTCCATAATCACTTTTGTTCTCAGATTATAAACTCTGAATGCCTTGGTTGACACTGGATAGCCAACAAAAATTCCTTCATCTGCTTTCAACTCAAATTTGGTCAACTGTTCAGGATGAGTTTTCAACACAAAGCATTTGTACCCAAAAATATGAAAATATTTCAGGTTTGGCTTCTTTTCCCTCACCATCTCATATGGCGTTTTTCCATGCTTGTTGATCAGTGTGGCATTTTGAGTAAAACAGGCAGTTTGAACTGCTTCTGCCCAGAAATAAGTTGGCAATTTTGCTTCATCAAGCATAGTTCTAGCAACTTCTATCAAGGTTCTGTTCTTCCTCTCAACTACACCATTTTGCTTTGGTGTACCAGGTGCAGAAAACTCTTGCTTCAAACCTCTGTTCTTGCTGAATTCTTCCATTATTGCATTTCTGAATTCAGTTCCATTATCACTTCTGATTATTTTGACTTTGTGTTTTGATCCTTTGTCCAGTATCTTTACATGCTCCATCAGAGTTAATGCAATTTCATCCTTCTTTGCTAGAAAATACACCCAAGTGTAAATTCATCAACAATGACTAGAGCATATTTCTTCCTTCCAATTGACAAGACATTTACTGGTCCAAAAAGATCAACATGTAAAAGATGATATGGATCAACAATTGAAGATTCAGACTTGCTCTTGAAAGAAGTCTTCCTCTGTTTGGCCTTTTGACATGAATCACACAGACCATCAACATTTAACAAAGACTTTGGAAGTCCTCTAACAAGATCCTTTCTTATCAGCTCATTGATGTTGTTCAGATTCAAATGAGAGAGTTTCTTATGCCACTTCCAACTCTCTTCATTGGACATTCTTGTTGACAGGTACATAGTTTTTCCATCAGAGTTTGTCAACAAGATTGCTTCATAGATATTGTTGCGCCTTTGTCCAACTAAAACAACTTTCCCTGTGATTTTACTGATAACCTCACAGTATTCAGGTTGAAAATCTACATGAAAACCTCTGTCACAGATTTGACTTACAGATAACAGATCATGCTTGAGTCCTGGAACCAGAGCTACATTTGTGATTATGACACTTCCAAGATTAGGATTGCCATATCCCAGAGTATGTCCTATGTTGCCATCTCCATAGGAAACTTTTGGGCCAGCCTTTTCCACATACTCTGATAGCAGGGCTTTATTTCCAGTCATGTGTCCTGAACATCCACTGTCCACGACTAGGATACTTTCCCTGATGCCCTGCAATCACAAACAATTACTGAGGATTAGATTTAAGGATCCAGACTTGCTTGGATCCTTTGGCTTTCTTAATTTTGTTATCTTTAGCAGCGGAATTTACACTATCAGAGTTTAAGCTAACTTTATCAGAGTTTACACTTGCAGAATTAACTCTAACCCATTTCAGATTAGGTTTTAGTTCATAATAATTATGATAAATAGCATGATAATTTTTGCAAGTATAAATAAAATGTCAAGTGCTTCCACAGTGTTTGAATAAAGTCTGTGGTCTAGTTCTAACATTATCTTTCTTTACTTCAGACTTGGAAGGTAATGAATTAATGTCTTTGTTCTTCCTGCAAAAACTAGCAAGATGGTTAGTGCTACCACAGTTATGACATGTCTTTCTTGGAGCTAAAGTAGCAAGCATTGGATAATTACCATGAGTGATGCCTACTTTACCATTTTTATTCTTTCTAGACACTTTCTGTTTCTTAACAGATTTTAACTCCTTAAGCTTATGCTTGAGTTGTTTATCTGTCATTAAACCAATATTAACCTGTTTAACACTAGTTTTTACTGGTTCTTTCTTAATAGCTTCTTTTCCACATTCAAACCTAGGTTCATTTATTCCATTAACAAATGTTCCAAATTTCTTAGGTGGAAGTGGTGGTCTAATCTTGACTGTATTCTGAAACCTAAGTTCATCTTCCTCAGAGTAACCTAGACCTATAGTGTCATATTTAAAAACTTCTTGAGTGTCTTTTCCTGAGTGAGTCCAAGTTTTAATAATGTGATTTGCCTTCTCCAATTCAGATTCTAGTTGTTTATACTTACTTAACAACTCTTGTTCAAGATAGACAGCATCATCTCTCTCCTTTTGAACTTGCTGCATGTTAGCAAGTTTCTCTTCCACAACCTTATTTCTCTCTTTGAGTTCAGAATTCTCAGTTTTGATTCTCTCATTCTCTAAAGTCTGATCCCTATAACTGATATGCAATGCCTTAAGATATATTCTTAATTCAGTTATATCATCAGTATTATAAGCATAGGTAGTTAGAGGTACCTTGTTTTCAGAATCTTCAGCTTTATCAACAGTAGTAGTCATGAGAGCATAGTTCACATCCTTATCTGAGTCAGAGGTGTCTGCCCAATCTCTGCCTTTAGTGAAGAGTGCCTTCTCAGTTTTACCCTTCTTGCACTCAGGAGCATAGTGACCCATCTCCTTACACTTGTAGCATTGAATCTCAGACTTGTCTCTTTTCCCAGATTTGGTATCCTTTCTCTCAGATTTGCTAAAATTCTTCCTGTCAAATTTTGAATCATTCTTGGAGAATCTTTTCCCTTTCTTGAAGTTCTTGAATCCCATCTTCTTGAAGGTCTTTACCATCAAGGCAGCCATTTGCATCATTTCCTCATCCTCTTCAGAATCAGATGATCCATCTGTGTTTGAGTCAACATCAGAGTTTGATGACTCACTTTCAGAATGAATGACCAAAGCTTTTCCTTTTGCCTTCTTCCTTGATGCTTCCTTCTTTGAGGGTCTTTATTCAACTCTTAGAGCAACAGATTTTGACTTTCTGCCTGATCTTCTGCTTCTCTGTTTCATTTCTAGTTCATGAGTCTTGAGCAACCCATAGATCTCATCAATATCAGTATTAGCCAGATAATAGTTGTCTCTAATAGTGGTTGTCTTAACATCCCACTTTTCAGGTAGAGAAAGAAGAAACTTGAGATTTGAATCTTCTAGATCATATTCTTTATTAACTAGTGACAGATCATTAAGTAGCTTACAGAATCTGTCAAAGGTTTCTGTCATTGATTCTTCATATTTAGCCTCAAAGTGTTCATACTCCTGTGTGAGTATGTTCCTTCTATTCTTCTTGATTGCTGCAGTTCCCTGACATCTAACCTCTAGAGCATCCCAGATCTCTTTTGCAGTTTTACAATTGATCACTTTGTTAGACATAACATTATCCAATGAACTATGAAGTAGATGTCTAACCTTTGCATCCTTACCAATGGATGAAATGTCCTCAAGAGTCAAATCTTTCTTCTCCTTTGGAATTGATTTATCTTCCTGTCCAGCAGCAACAACAGATAATTTTGTAGGCTTATGAGGGCCTTCATAAATTCTGTCAAGATATTCTGGATCTGTAGCCTCCAGAAACATAGCCATTTTCACCTTCCAGGTTGAGTATTCTGCTGGCTTAAGAATAGGAACCCTGATTGTCTCATATCGACTCACAGTTGCAGGTTGAGCCTTCTCAGAACTAGAGCCTGTTGTTGGAGGAGGAATTTCTGCCATTGATTATAGTTGTGTGTGTGTGGATCTTAAACTATATTAAATTAACAGATCAAGCTCTGATACCAATTGTTAGGCCGAATACACACTTATAATCAACTAAATATGAGAGAATAACAATAAGTTCTTTAAAAGCTTTAAAAACTGTTTGGAATTAACTTCTCACTCAGTGATGTAAAATATCACAGAGAGCTGCTTAGGTTACAATGAAAGATATTGTGTTACACGATCAATACCCTTCTAAGGTTAACCTAACGGTATTTATAAAGATATACAGCTACGTACAATCGATAATTGATTCGCCTATAAATCAGCTATACAAATGTTATCAATTATGATTGCTACACATCTCCTAAGTCAACTCAATCTCTTTAACAGCTATCCAATCTGTAAAGATATTGCTTCCATAATTATCTTCAATTAATCTTTAATCACTGTTGACTGGAGACGCGCTTCCTCCAGACAGAGTTTAACTAAACTCTGTCGGGCTTCCATTGTCAGCATATAGCAAACTCTGTCAAGCTTTCAACTGTCAGAGTTTAACTAAACTCTGACTGCTTCCTGTTTCAAGTTAAACTCTGTTTTTCCTTGTAAAACTTAAACACTGATATTAACCACATCAATTATATTTAACATACAGTTTTGCCTATCTTTAAGATTTCGGAAAACAATATCAAATCTTTGGTTAAATCAGATAAGGCAAATGGTTTTGAGGGCAATCCCCTAATGGAGTCTGGCTTCTCTTGAAAAAAAGATTGCATGTACTTTATGGCCCAGCCACAAGTGCTATGGGACAGGACCAAACATATTCTGTTCCTGACACAAGCACACATCATACACAGTTACCTAAAAATTCAACCACCTCTGGTGTCTCTCAAAAGACATCAGTTGTAAAAGAAAAGAAGTCAGCTAGATCTGATGTGTTTGGCAGGCAATCAGGATCAAAGGATTTCTCCACTTCAACCCTCACTAAAAAGAAGTCACAAGGAGGTGAACAAGGGGTTCTGATTAATGAATCTTTGATTAAGGCTGGAGCATCTAAAGAAACAGGTGAAAAGAGAAAGTTTGTGCAACAGGTCTCTGATTTTGATACTGATGATGACAAGACTATCTCTATAATCATGAAGAAAAAGGAAGTTGTTGCTCCTGTTACTGCTGAATTGGTTAAATCAGTAAAGCAAAAGAAAAGAAGAAGGATACTCAACAAGAGTCAGTATTATATTCCTGAAGATATGTAAAATCTTAATGATGATATCGATCTTGATGAATCATCAGTTCCTGACACATCTGTCATTCCTGCTATCTCTACTCCTGATACATCACCTGTAAAGACTGTTGAGATTTCTGATTCTCCAGCACCTACATCTCCAAAGAGAAGAATAATTGAGATGTCTGTGGATGAAGTAAATGCTATTGCTGCTCAGCTTGGTCATAAACCAACACCTCTTCAGATAAAGAGACAAGCTGAAGCAAAGGTTTTCAGTAGACAGAAGAAACAGAGGATCACTTCACCTCTGAAAGGATCAAGCCCACAAGAACCTGAACTTCAAAGGAGTTCAGCAGCTATTGCAGATCCAGTCCCACAAGAACCACCCACTCAAAGTGTGGGTGCAGACATTTCTGAAGGAATGGTCCCACAAGAACCACTTTCTCAAAGGGAAGGTGAAGACAAGAACATTCCTGCCCCACAAGAACCATCTTCTCAAAGTGAAGATGCATGCAAGCTCACATCAGCACAAGAGATTTCTAACACTGCATTTGAGGGAAGCACACAAGAACCTTTGACTCAAAGTGTTAAAGCAGCTTCACAACCTCAGACTACAAAAGAACCATTGGTAGCAAATACTGATGCCAGTCATTCTCCAGTTGCAGATGTCAATCCTGATGAAAGTATTTCTGATCCAAATATTCCACTGCTCATTGAACCACTTTCTTCAAGACCAATGGAATCTATCTCAACTTCATCAGGTAACACTTCTATCTCTGCTTCTTTTACTGATAGTATGATTACAGATAGACCTGAGATAAGGGATACCTCTATTTGTATGACTTCAGTTCACTCCTCTCATCCACCTTTTATTTCTTTGAATTTGTTGAGCCAGAACCTTTCTTGTGAGAAAGAGAGTGAACACTTAGAGAAAAAGAAGAGTGAAGAGAGGCAGTCTCCTGAACTGGCAAAAGGAGAGGTAGAACAGAGTGAGAAGTTTCAAACTTCTAGTGAGGTAGTAGTTACTATTGAAAGTAACTTAGGTGATGTTGTGAGAAGTGATGAGATCACTTTATAAAAATAGAGAGATTTAGGAATTGTTTTTAATCTGAATGCAGGTTTTCGGGATACAACAGTACCATCTGCTGTTGATTTAAAAATGAAAGGAGTTATGAATCCTGAAGACAATGTGGATGATCGAATTCCTGAGGCTAATGATAGCTCAGATGATGATGATGATGATGATGATGATGATGCTGATAATGATCCTGAAGCGGCTCAGCTTAATGCTGTCATGAAAGCAAGTCTAGGATCTACTTATGGATCATCCAATAAGTTTATGGAGTCTATGGGTAAATCTACAGCTGCTCAAGTTGAGATCATAGGAGATTACAGCAATCTTCTTCCTGAACATATTCAAGCTACCAGAAGATCTGAATGGTATACTGAGTGGAATCAGCCTTCTGCTGATATAAATTTCAATAATGCACTTTTTCACTCAAGTCATATAGCTACTAAGATTTCTGATCCTAATCTCAAAGCTCATCTGAAGACAACAACTATTCTGGAAAAAGGGCTTAAAGATGAAATTAATTCGGTCAAGTGTGATAATGAAAAATTTCATGCTCGGTTTGTTAAGGATTATTCTGAGATTGCCACTGCTAAAAAGCTTCAACGTTTAAGCACTGCCTTCACCACAAGGATGGATACCTTGGAAGATAAGGTTGTCACTTTGTCCTCAAGGATGACTAATATTGAAGATTCTCTACAACTTATCTTATCTTTATTGACTGATCCTGCTGATGATGCTATTGATGTCAAAAAGGGGGAGAAGGTGGTCAAAACAAAATGCACACCTGATCTAGTTGTAAGAAAGGATGATGATACTTCTAGAAATGATGGTGGTGGTGGTGCTCAGTCATATGAACCAGGAACCTCTGATGCTGCTTTGGTAACAAGGAGAAGTGTGTCTCAAACTGAAACCAACGGTCAACTCATGTTTCTAAATCTGGGAAGAAAACAGTAAGAACAATGGTGCAGTCTCAAATTCTGACAGAGGAACAATCTCAACTATCTGGTCAGAATCAATTACTTCCAACAATTCCTGAAGAAGATGAGGATTTGTTTATTGCTGAGATAAAAGATGCACCACATCTCTTTAAGAAGATTACTTCCAAGTCAGGAGAGAGTGAAATTGTATTTCACAATGATATTAAAGTTCAACAGCATTATGCTAGGGAAGCACTGGCTTTGATCTCTGCAGAAAATTTTGAAATGAGTACTCAAGAGATCTTAAAAGAACAAAAGAAGATTCTTGAGGTAATTGCTAAACAGAAAGAAGCTCCTGCTGCAAGTGGAGGAAGAGGCAGAGGAGGTAGAAGCAGAGGCAGAGGAAGAAATTCTATTCAAACAAGTTCAAGACAGACAAGGTCTAGTGGAATCACAATTGAGGAGATACCTGAAGATTCTCAGAAAGTAAAGAAGAAGAAATCTCCACTACTTCTTACACTGACTCCAGATAACAAATTTAATGTACCTGAAGAAGTTGCTGATGAAAGACCACAGTTAGCTAGAAGAGGTAAAGTTACTGTGAGAACTACTCAATCTGCTGTTCCTGATTCTGATGAAGCTGAAATCTTGAAAGAACTTGAGGTCATGATTCTTACTGTTGTGGTTGAAATTCACAATCTGGAAGTTGATGAACAAGAAAAGGAGGCCAGAAAAAGAGCAAAAGATACTGAGGTTGAAGAAACCAGAAAGTACTTGGAAGATCTGGCTGGTTCAAACAGATTATTGTGGTATGATCGAAGAAGACTTGTTCCAGAACATCAACAGATGCCAGTTAAGAAGAAGAAGAACAAGAAAGGAGAGAGTACTGATGAACGGTTGAATCAAGGACCAGTTGTTTTTAAATCAAGTACTCTTATGACTGAACTTCCTTTAATCTCTGAAGTTGGTACTTCGCAAACTCTTCGAAAATCTAATTTACTTTGGGCAGATATTCAGTCTAGCTTGAAGGGTTTAGAACCTTACACTAGAGGAGGTATTGGTCATAATGGAACTGAAATTATCTCTACAAGACAGACAGATCAACATATGCTAGTGAAAAGAATTGGTGATGAACTAACAGTTGATGATCTTTGGGAACTTGAAGCTGTTGCAATTGTTGCTTGCAATGTTGATTCTAAGAAGGTAGAGAAGTTGTTGTATTTCATGAAAAACAAGAGTGTCAAGAAGCTAACTATTCAGGAGGTGTTGTGCAAATCAACAAAAGAACTGAAATATGTTCTTTATCTGCTCAAGAATAAAAGAATTCATGATAAGGAAGCTGATGTTTACAATAATTGGTGTACCATGATTCTCAGAACTATTAAATGCAGACATTTGGATGGAGGATCAAGGTATGATGGTAATTATACTCCCATGTACATGAATACAGTAGGACAAGAAGTTGAAATGCAAAGGGGTTCAGCTGTTAAAAAAGTGATATTTTATCAAGAACAATTATCTCTAAATCCTGATGGAAAAGAACTTGCATATTTACTGTTGGGAGATTTAGATTTACCGAGAAGCTCAATTCAGAATCTCAGGGCAGGTATTTATCAGATTAATGAGAAAGATGAAGAACTCAGGAATTTGAAGAAAAGACTGATTCAAATTCTCAAAATTAAAGAAGAAGAATTATTATCAAGCTTCTTGCAGATGAGTAATTTCTTTGTGAGAATTTCTGAGACTAAGCCTTAGGATTTCTTGTAATATTTTGTTTTGAGTTTTTGACATCACTAAATCAAGGAATTTGTGTTTTATTTCACAAAGTACAAATTGGGGGAGATTGTTAGATATTGATTCAAGTGATGATCAGGATCTGGACTACTGATCAGATACTGATGCTGACGTCATCAGTAATTCACCGTCAGTATTAGGTTATCATCAGGATTGGAAGCTGATCAGGATTACACGAGGATATACATCAGTCCAGGAATCTAGGAAGATTGACATGTCGGTTCTTGATTTATAGGAACGCAGCTATCATTCAAGATATGTACTAAGAGACGTATGTAATTGATTTGATATATCTTGTAATTGATAGTGCAGCTGTGTACTGTATATAAACACAGTTTAGGTTTTACTTAATTGTAATCGCTTACACGAATTATTTTGTAACCTAGCAGCTCTCAAGAACATAAGAATTTCTTGAGAGAGTTTGTAACAGTTTTATATCAGAATTAATAAAGCTGTTATTTATTCATACTTGTGTTATTATTTCTGTTTAAGTCAAAAATTTATACAATTGTATTCAACCCCCCTTCTACAATTGTTAATTACTGGGCAACACGGGCGTGTTCCGAGCTTTCCAACGACTGTTTACGAGCCTCAAACGGACTTGTAGAACTCCCGATAGAGCCAAAACAGTGAAAGCTTTGACACTGACAGAAAAACTGATTTTCTCCACACTTTTCTTGGCTCTGCTAGCTTCCTTTGCAGCAACACTTCTCATGAGTTGTCAAATAAAGCACAAGTATCCTCTGAACTCCAATGCAAGCCCAAGTAGCCTCTGAATTCTAACAAAACACCACCACATAATCACAGAAAAACACCAACCTGCCTCCAACTAGAAGTTCTGCACAACTCAATGAAAACACATCAAAAAACACGACATACTTGAGGTCAAATTAATCAATTTAAGCCGATACGAAGCATTCTAAGTGGATATAAAATCCACTTATCACACCCCAAACTTAAACCGATGCTTGTCCTCAAGCATAAATAGACTCTACAAATACAATGCAATGCATGAATGCAACTAAATGAAAATGCAAAGATCCCCTCGGATTAACCATAATTAATTCAGCAAGAAAATATCTCAAAGAATCCAATAAGTCCAAACAGAGCTCGACTAAATCCCTGTATACTAACATTACATGAACAGAAATGTGGGTGTATGCTACGCTCATCAGTTATACTCCCAACACTAGATCAAAGTCATAGCCTATTCTTCGCAAAAACAATCACAGGTTTATAAATAGAATGAACGTTAAACACTTCATAACTCAGAGACACCTCCATCATCATTTGAGTTAGACAGGGATTCATGCTAAATTACTAAACAAACAACGACACATAACACAACACACATGCTTATTTGACCGTGCAATGGATGAGGCCCCTAAAGACTTATACAATAATACCCATGTAGCGAGCGTTAGGTTAGTGGATCCCAGACCGGAAAAGCCTTAGGTCACTAGGCACAAAGTCCCCTAGAACTTAATTGCTCGAGTATTAACGAGCTCACCCGTGGTCAATTTTGCACTTATACATTCACATAACTTTTTTTCTGATTTTTTCTCTTCTTTTTCTGATTTTTTTCCCACACACTAATAATTTGGAATGAGTGCATTTCGCTCCATCTCATCCAACCCTAGACTACTCATAAAATATGAGCGGCTACTAGCCTTTTGACACCTAACTTTTATTAACACTAGCATGAAATCCCTGGTTTCCCCCAAACTTATATTTTAGTGCTCCTACGCCATCAATGGAATAAAGAACATTCTAAATATAAACCGGTGATTAAATCTCAACAACCAAACAAGATATGACCTGATCTAGCCCAAAAGAAAATAATGAGACTGTGTAAAGATTTTGTTTCTGACACATGCAAGTCAATTCATAAGAACTTAAATCAACCCTCTATTCATCATTAACACACCCAAATCAACATCGACCTACCGAACGAAAATAGCCAAGTCCTACGGGATCATGAAATATGCTATGCAAATGCAACTAAATGGACTCACGTGGCATAAATAAACAAATATGCAAACAAATATGCTCTACATGAACAATCATGCAATAATATGAATGAACTACTACTACACATGCAATATGATTTCTACATGAACAAATACTCTACTAACTACTAATCCTCAAATCAATCACCCCCAAACTTAAAATATTCAATGTCCTCATTGAAGGCAATAAAAAGGATAGTAGAGAACATACCTAACTATCAGCAGGGCCACCCTCCTCGGGTGGTGAATCAGGTGGTGGCTCCTCGGCTGGTAGTGGCTTGAGTTCAAGTGCAAAAGCTTCCTCACTTGACAACTTACGAAGCACCTGAAAATTATTAGAATCAGCTAGCCCACGACACTTATGCAGAATGTCAACTCCTCTTTCCCATGGAGTCGCATCCAACAACTGAAGTAGCCCCTTTCTTTCTTCATTCTCAAAGCCAGCAATCCCTCTTAAAGGTTTTTCCACGGAATCTGATTTTTTTAGCTGTTCAATCTCGTTCTTCACAATCTTATCAACAACGTCCACTTTGAAACACTCCGCTGAATCTGATGGATATTCTGTTGCCTTGAACATATTGAAAGTGACTTTCTGATCATGCACTCTCATGGTAAGCTCTCCTTTTTGCACATCGATCAGAGTTCGGCCTGTAGCTAGAAATGGCCTTCCCAAGATGATGGGAATCCCCTTATCCTCCTCAAAGTCCAGTGTAACAAAATCAACCGGAAAAATCAGCTTATCCACCTTCACTAATACATCATTTACTATACCCCTCGGATACGTGATCGACCGATCTGCCAACTGCAAGGTCATATTAACCGGTTTCGGATCAGGCAACCAAAGTTGCTTAAAAACAGACATCGGCATCAGATTAATGCTAGTTCCCAAATCACATAAGCATTTGCTGAAAAATTGATTGCCAATAGTGCAAGGTATGGTAAAACTTCCTGGATCTTTGAGTTTCGGAGGCAATTTCTGTTGTAGAACAGCGATGCATTCTTCTATCAAAGCAATAGTCTCTAAGTCTTCGAGTTTTAATTTTCGAGATAGAATACCCTTCACAAACTTAGCATAGCTCGGCATCTATTCTAGAGCTTCCGCAAAAGGTATGTTAATATGCAACTTTTTGAAAACCTCAAGAAACTTGGAAAACTGCTTGTCTAACTTCTGCTTCTGGAGTTTTTTGGATATGGAGGAGGAGGATAGATCTGATTGCACTTGGTAGTCTTCTCCAGAGTAGCTTTTTCATCAGAATTTTTGCTCTTTTCCACTTCGCCATTCAACTGATCAGCTGCCAAATCAATTTTTTCATTTTCTGATGAAGGTGAGGTCGCGGGCGCGCTCCCTAGGGCACGGGCGCGCTCCACCTGCTGTTCTTGAAGTTCGTCATCTCGCTGAGTTGCTGATTTCTGATCGTTTGTAACTTTTCGGGATCTCAAAGTTACTAATTTCACCTGTTCTTTGACTTCCCTCTTGCCTGGATTAGCCTCTGTATCACTAGGAAGAGTTCCTTGTGGCCTATTCAACAACGCATTAGCAATTTGACCTATCTGATTCTCTAAGGTTTTGATCGAAACCGCTTGGCTTTTACACATTAACTTCAATTCTTCCAATTTAGATTTTTCAGTAGAAGACTGCCCCGCACTTGCATGAGACTGTTGTTGAAACCCCGGAGGTTGAAATTGTTGCCTTGGAGCATACTGTTGTTGATAACCTGCAGGATTGAATGGCTTAGCTCCATACTGCTGACCTTGAAACTGCTGATAAGGCTGTTGTGGTTGTTGCACACTACCTTGATTGTTGCTCCAGCTAAAATTAGGATGATTTCTGTTATTAGGATGATAGGTGGCTGGAGCTGGTTGCTGTGGTATCTGAAAATTGCTCACAAATTGCGCTGATTCACTAGATATGGCACATTGATTCGTCTCATGTGCACCCGCACAAAGCTCACAAACACTTGTCACTTGTTGAACTCCATAATTAGTCAGAGAATCCACCTTCATAGTCAAAGCCTTTAACTGAGCTGCTATAGCTGTAGCTGCATCAACTTCCAGAATCCCTGCTACTTTGCTTTATGGTAGTCTCTGAGTTGGATTCTGATATTCATTAGCAGCCATCATCTCAATTAGCTTGTAAGCTTCCTCGTAGCTCTTAACCCATAAAGCTCCACCTGATGCTGCATCTAGCATTGGTCTTGATTGTGCTCTCAACCCATTATAAAAATAATTGGTCACCATCTAGTCGGGCATTCCATGATGAGGACACTTCCTAAGCATCTCCTTGTAGCGCTCCCAAGATTCACATAAAGATTCTCCCGATTGCTGTGCAAATTGAGTAAGAGCGTTCCTTATTGCTGCTGTTTTTGCCATAGGGAAGAATTTAGTAAGAATTTTCTGAGCGAGATCCTCCCATGTCATAATAGAATCGGATGGTAAAGAGTGTAACCAACCCTTAGCTTTATCCATTAGAGAAAATGGGAAAAGTCTCAATTTCACAGCATCTTTCGACACACCGTTGAACTTGAAAGTCACAAATCTCTATAAAGTTCCGGATGTGCATATTAGGATCTTCCGTTGGAGCACCCCCAAGTTGAACTGAATTCTGCACCATTTGAATCGTGCCAGGCTTGATTTCAAAGGTATTAGCTGCAATGGCTGGTCTGACAATGCTAGACTGACTGTCATTGATTTTCGGCTGAGAATAGTCCTTCAAAGCTTTCGTTGCTGCTGCTGCTGGTTCTCCCATCTCTACTGTTGTTTCACGTTCTTCTTCTGCCAGTTTACGAGATTGAGAACGTGTTCGCATACATGCTCAAGTACCTGAAACACACAGAAAAAAACAAGATAAGTAAGAAAATAATCCGAGTCAGTGAACTTTAACGACCACTGAGGACAAGCACATAAACTATAATAAACACCGAGTCCCCGGCAGCGGCACCAAAAACTTGTTCGCACAAAATCACGCAGTGCGAACATCAAAACTGGACCGAGCTTTACGCGGGTTTGGCACTCTAAACATCAACACTGAATTGGCACTGTGAGTGAAACGGGCAGTGCCGTGCCTAAATCACAGAATGGGAGCACGGAATCGGATTCGCGGGTTCATGGATGTACGGGCCATGCGGGTTGTTCGTTCGGACCGTGCAACTTATTTCTTTCACTTTGTTTTCTACTTGTGTAATTGTGTTGTGTAACTTGTGTTTGTGTTCTGTGCTGTTTGCCTGTCTGTATAAATGAGTAGTACTTTACTAGTTAGTAGTTACTAACTTACTACTTTAGTTTGATAAAAAGGTTTTGAAAATTAATTTTGTAAATGTAGTTTATTTATTCTTAAATACTTTTATATATTCCTTAATTTAAAAAAAATACTACTATATTTTGTAAATGAATTAGTATTTACTTCCTTCTTTGTTTTCTTAAAAAAAATATATACTATATTTTGTCCTATATTTTGGTTAAAAGAGGACGGTACCTCATATAAATTTATTAATTAAAAATATTTTAAAATAATTCGAGAGGTCTCCTCTCAAAAAAAATGAAACAAACCGCATCAACATACAATAATACAATACAAATTAATTAAGTTATTCACTATTTATACAAATTAAATAAACTATCCACTATCTAATTTATAATTGTTGTTCGCTTGTTGAGGTGCCAGATTCTGATGAAGTATCCATTATCATCCATGGATCGTCTTCACCATCCGAGTCGTCGTCTTTTTATCCTTGTTGTCTTTTTGCGGCTTGATCCCAATCTTTTTTGCAAACACAAATCTTTACCGCGTCTGGCGCAAGACTTGATCTCTTATTGTCTAACACTTTTCTACCTGCACTAAAAGCGGACTCGGACGCAATTGTAGAAGCAGGAACTACTAAAATGTCCTTTACAATTTTTGCTAAAACTGGAAATTGTAACTCATGATTCTTCCACCATGTTAGTATTTCAAAATCATCATTTAACTCATAACTATAAGAAAAAGAATTTGATAATCATACTAAAAGCAGTAGAAGGTACAGAAGATGAAGTGGAAATTCTACATTTTTGTTTTTTGGTTGGTATAGATGAAATAGTACTATTAAACCTACTAACAGTACTACTACTCTTATGTGGCATAACATTTTGAGTTTTTGGAGCATACAAATCTACAAAACGATATAAGAAACCTAAACAGTTATTTATATTTACCATATGATCATATGATACCCCTAAAACTTCATAATAATGCTCTAACATATTTTCTAAACCTTCTTTTCTAACACCAGGATCAAGAAGACATGCAGTACCATAAATATAAGGAAATTCCGCAAAGTATTCGATCCACTTAGCTTTCATATCATAAATAACCGCATGAAAATGATCCTTTTGTTCAAAATTACGTAAAATAGTAACAATATTAACACACCCAATGATAACATGATGTACATTTGGTTCATAAACTTAAGAAAAAACCTTAGTAGCATGTGCAAAACAATCAAGTATGTAACGAACGATAGATGCCAAATGCCAATCATATTCGGTAATTATTCCACCTTCGTATTGGTGACTTGGGTCTTCGTTATATAATTCGGTGATAATGGCTTTATATTTAATTGCTTCATTTAATAATTTATAAGTCGAACTCCATCTCGTAGGACAATCGATACCCCACTTCTTCAGCCTTAATCCATTATCTTTACACAATTTCTTGTACCTAGACCTATATGTACCCTCTAGACGTAGATATTTAATTACTTTCCTAATAGGTTCTAATAAATGAGTTAATTGTTTAATTCCCACTTGGGCCGATAAGTTAATTATATGAGCACAACATTTAATGTGTAAAAAGACTTCATCTAAAACTAAAGGAATATCGTTCCTAATGTAATCGATACATTTGTTATTAGCAGTAGCATTATCCAAAGATATCGTGAATACCTTGTTAAACATATTAAATTCCTTCATTGTTTCTAAAATTCTTTGTTTTATGTTATAACCGGAGTGTGACTCGTCCATAACATCCAAAGCAATAATTCATTTTTGTAAAAAGTAGTTAACATCAATCCAATGAACCGTAATACAAATATAATGCTCATCTTGACTCGAACTCCAACAATCACTAGTTAAAGAAACCATACCATCAAAATTACCGAAATATTCAATTAGTTCTGCTCGGTGACTATAATATTATTTTTGTGTGTGACGTGTAAGTGTGTTCCTAGGAATTCTTTTAAATGCCGGGTTTATTGAATTCTTAATCATGTGCTCTAAATTTGGACTCTCACCGTGGGAGAAAGGCAACTCATCTAATGTAACATACCTAGTAAAATCTTCAATCATTATATCTCTATTATAAGCAAAAGGCATACCTCTACCAGTCAATGATGTCATGAAACCACCAAGTTGTGTTTGTTGTGGACCTCTACGTGCTTCTCCACTTTCATGACTCGCCTTCGTAATTTTGTGAATATTTTTCAAGTGCCGATTAAGTGTACCTGTACCTTGACCCTTAGTCCACGTAAATGGTGCTTGTTGTTGACCAATTTGAATACAAAGCAAACTATGAATTTTTATTTTGGTGGATTATCCGATATTTGGACTTTATCAAAATATGTCCAAACATGCGATGATTGTCTTGAACTCGTACCACCTAAAAAAATTGACAAAACGAATAAATTAGAAATGAAATAAAAAAGTTCAAACAAAGAAGAATGTAAAAAATGTAAGCGAAAAAACAAAAACTAATAAAAAAATTTATGTTCACAAAACATGCGGATGCAGTCGTGAATTAAGTGGACATTGGACAACAGTCAACAACTATAACATGGAATTACGGAAACGAAAGTTAAATTGAAAATTTTCAATTAAAACGAAACAAAATTGAAAATTTTCAAAATGAATCAAAATTTAGAAAAAAAAACCAAATTAAAAATTTTAAAATGAAATCAACAACGAACAAAAAACTAATTTAATTTAAAAAATTTAAAAACAATACAAAATTTAAATTTTTAAAAACTAAATTAACGACAAAAAATGAAATTAAAAATACCTTGTTCGGTGTTAGACTGTGGGGCTCGAGGTGGTAGCATGCTAGTCACTGTAGTTGAATCTTGAGATGACATAATGTCCATTCCTTCCATTTTTTGCAGAATTTCAACTATTAAAAATAAATAAATTTATATTGCAGTGGTACAAGGAGAGCCGAAGAGTTGAGAGAGATAGAGTGTAGAGAGAAAATGAGATTAAGAGAGATTGAGAGAGATGGACACTGGAGAGGACTGCAGGAGCTGGAAAATTGCAACGACTGGATTCGATTGAAGCACACTCGCGGGCCTCGTGCGGGCCGGTGAGGTTGAGCCGGTTCATGCGGTTCACGGGCTGTGCAGGTCGGTTCCCGATTTTCAATTTCTCAACCCGTAATCGGACCGTCCAATATCGCGATTTGTGCAATTTTAAGCCCGGCTCGTCTCGGGACGGGCCGAATAATATCAATTTAGTTACCAAGCCTGGTTCGTGCAGTCCGTGCTAACCCGCACGGTTGGCCACCTCTACTAGCAGCGAGTTGCTTCAATATAGGGAACTTCTCATTTTACTTGACTTTATATAGGAATATTCATTTACCATGGGTTTAAATGTTTCCAAACTTATGCCTTGAGATTTACTATATCAATCACTAAATCAATTTCTTATTTCTTATTATTTTCCTTAACATAATTTCTTTATTGAGAAAAAATATATACAAAGAAGCCTTCAATGCTTTTGAGACATTTGTTCAATTAAAACACAGCTTTTATGAAATTAACAACGAAAAACATAAACAAGAAACCAAATTAGTGGAGGTAATTTATGTGCAACATAGGATGACCTTTCAGCAACCTCCAAAGATGTTAAACACATTTAAAAGCAGCCTTCAAAGACATTAAACACATTCAACAGTATAAGAGATCGAATTAGCAGTATAGCATGGTCATTCAACAGTTCTAAAGAATTGACCACTTCATGTTTTGTTTGCATTTTTGAATAAAAATTTGTACTTATTTTATTTTTCTATTAATAATTATGCATTTATTGTTTTCAATACCTAATCCTCAAGACAAAGCGATATTGAACTGAATTTTATGTAAAAGTAGCATAATTGCGGATAAATGTAAACAATTTATTTTTAAAGGTTAATTATCAAACTCATCATTGAAGTCGTTAAAATATATCAATTAGATCACTGATGTCTACGGGATCTCACTCGAGTCACGTTAGTATTTTGATGATATCATTCAGCTTATTGTCGTTAACTTCTTAATTTTTTTGACAGAATCCGTCTTCTACATGGTAACTGCATGAGGTGTAATTGATGTGTGCATGAGGTGTAGCTGATATGGATAATAAAGATATACACACTGTTATATCCAAAAAAGACAAAGGCGGTAGCCCATTTGGGATGCCTTATTTTAATACAATTCTTTTTTAATATCATATGTTCATTTTTAATATTGTATATTTTTTATTTTTAAAATGGAATGTTTATTTTGTATGGTTATTTTTATACTCATATTTTGTATGGTTACTTTTATACTTATTTTTGGTTGAAAAAAATAAAAAGTACCTTGTTCCACAACTAAAAAATAATGTAATAAACATACAAATAGAAACTATAATTACAAATGTTTGATTTGAAAAAAAAAAGTTTCTCTTAGACACAATGACATGAATAAATGTGAAAAAAAAAATGAAAAAGTAATATGGGTTAAATGAAATTGTTAATTAAATGAGTTCATCTCATTTTTTGGGTTATACGTTAGTTCAGAAAGATATGGCCAAAACATAAATTCGATTAAAAATTAAATTAAATTTCATAAATTAAAATCATAAACAATCATAAGTTAAATTTCAGCTATTATTATTTTTTAAATTAATAAATACCAGGAAACACACCAGTTTTGGCCAGCTTAGCAACATGAGACACGTAGAAGATGGATTCTGTCAAAAAAATTAAAAAGTTAACGGTAGTGAGCTGAATGATATTATTAAAATACTATAGTGACTCGAGTGAGACCCCGTGGACATCAGTGATCTAATTGATATCTTTGAACGACTTCAGTGTTGATTTTGATAATTAACCCTTATTTTTAATGCTTATATATATTTTTAATTTTTGTGATTTTTTTTAATATTGTACTTTTCATTATAACTCTGACTATTACTTAACTTTTTGTACTGAACTAATAATAAACTAAATGTTATTTTTTTTTAACAAACAATTAAAGAGGATTCATTAAAACATTAAAGCCCAACCGAGACAAACCCCCGAATTGACAATACAGTCTAATTGTGAAACAAAAAACGAGCTAAACAAATAGCCACTTTGCTTTCAAATCGCTTAACAACAAAATATCCAAATTCTTTGAAATAAAAAAGATTACAATGACATCTGGAGCAATCCAACCTACAATAGCCTTGAAACTAGTCGCATCACAATTGAGCTTCATATAAATGCCACCTATAGCCCAATGTTCAAAAATTTCAGTTAAATCAACTGATACTGGACGAACAAATGCCCCCAAAATATGAAAAAAAATTTGTTGTGAGAGGTGGGCTCTTGCGATATCTACCACCGTGAGCATTATAGATATCCCAAAATACCATATAAATCATTTTAAGAGAAACCACTTAAACCAGTAACAAGACACACAAATACATCAAAATATAATACACTAACATCTCAAAAAGAAGGGTAACCCAACTAACAACCTTGATAACAAGGCACCAACAAGATCTCATCTCACCCAAAAAAGGATGTTTTTTCGAAACTTTTGGATCAAAAACTCGATTTTATTTAATATATAAAAACTAATAAATAGATGAGAGGATGGAAGAGCTAAGGGGGCTTAATCGGTGAAGGGGATGAAGGTGTGGAGAGTGGAGGATGGAAGAGGCGTCTAGAATCCTAAATCTGAAAATGGGAGTCGACTCCCATCAAATAACCAATTGTTTATATAATTGGGATAAATGAAATGAAATGAGATTTAAAGTACAGAATAATAATAATTTTAAATTTTTTATTCATTTCATTCTTAAGTACGTGTATTCCTTATTAAAGTTATTTTTTTTCACTATGCTTATCATATCAATTTTGCTTTACCTCATTTATTTTCAAATTTTTCTTCCAATTCCTCAATATTTTCTGTAATTTTATTCACTTCACTCAAATACAACATATTTGCTATTTAACAATCATGAAATTACACATTGTAGTTCATGCATAATAAATTTATTTACAATATTTCAGTTTACGAGTCAAGTAAAAAATTCATTATAGGAAAAGAAATTCAGCTAAGATTTTCATAAATAAATAGAAACTGAGGGATTTCTCTTTTTACATAATCAATTGTGCTTAAAATTCAGCATGCACATGTACATCAATGTCAGTATTGTAAAGCTAAAATTAAAAAAAGCACAGTAATATCCTTATTGTCAACCACAGCCACAGGTGCAAGCCCGGCCATTTGGGTTATGCAAAGTATTTTGACAGTAATTGCTACTTATTTAATTATTACTGACTAGGCAACTTATCCACGCGAAGCGCGGTTTATAAATTTTCATTTTAAAATAACGAAAACAGATAAATTATTTTTTATTATTTTTAAAAATTGATTGATCTCTTAAGATTTTTTTAAAAAAATTATTTCAAAACAATTTATATGAATTATAGGTTTGAAGATAATCTCTTTATATTTCTAAAAATTTTTTAATCTCAAAAATATCATAAACATAAAAGTAACAATTATAGTACAAAAGTAGTCTTTATGATCGAAAATTATAAATATTATATATAATAACACGTTATAAAGTCGACGCCCCACTCCTAACATACATGTTCAATAGTAGTGTAAATTTTTTTTTAATTAACATTTTATTTATTTTGACGCAATATAATGAACAACTGGTGTATAACTTTTTTATACATTTAATCTATCGAGAAAATTAGCATTTTTTTTTCAATTTAATCGGTTTGGTCATAACCCATGTGTAAAAATAAAAAAAAAACAATTTGTACTATTTTTATTATAGGTGTTAAGTGAAGATTTATATACTTCTATAATTTGCTACGATTTTCATAATCACTAATAATAAAAATTGCTTGGGAAGTTTAGGGTCATCTATTTTAGAATTGTCCGAAAAAAAATTGGAATTGTATTCGATAGGGAATAAAAACATACACAATGTAAACAATTTTTAGTCGTCATTTTACCTAAAAATTAACTTAATTATATAGGGAGTATGTAATTAATATTTAATATTGAAATAATAATTATGATGCTCAAATAAAGTTTTATAATTTTTTAAATAAATTAAATAAAATGAATTTAATACATATTTATTAGGCATAGTTAATGACTAATTAATATGTTATTAAGAGCTATTTAATGCAATAAAAGAAGTTTTAAAAAAAATCAAAAAAAATGAAAATTCAAGAAAAATATCTTGAACGCTTATGGTGCATTTCCGATCTCCTGGCATTATAATATATATAGATGGGTTATATATAGATTATTATTTTAACTAGGATTTGTTTAATTATTACTGATGGGTTAGAAAATTTGATTGGTGGAGATTTTTGTACATGCATGGATCATCATTATTAATGAAATTTTTACCGAACAAAATTTGACAACTAAGCGAGCACGGATTCTTAACATGTGCCCTTGAGCACACATTAGAAAAACCGTTTTAATTATACTTACACCAAAGAAAATATTTTTCTAGTTAATATACAAGACGTCATTTTCCCCCCTAGAGATTTGTCATTCTGAGTGTTCAACTGACCATGTAAACAAAGTAGTGGCGAACTAGGATTTTAAGGGTTCCCGGTGCTGAAATATTTTGAAGTTGGTATTGTCTGAAATTTGATATATTTAATTCATCACCTTCTCAAGATCAGCCCGCCTAAAATAATTTTTCTACCCCAAAGATCAGACGATTTTAGCCTCCAATCCCCTCCCTGGTTCTGCAACCGGAGATGATACATCATCAGCTGGAGTCTGGAGATGAAGATCAATAGAGGAGACATGCAATATGTATTTACCATAAGAAACGGCGGAAGGATTGAAGAATTCCTTGCAAGTGCTACTGAGAGCATGATACATAAACCATTTGTGCCTGCCATTATACGTCTCTGACTCCAGCTTACAAGAGTTCATTAACATGCAGGATAGCGATAATGTTGCCAATGCCCATTGACATATCAGATTCGACCTCTGACTTCACTTAATTGAGCATATCATAATCAAGTCTCATCAGCTTTTTTATTGTGGATCGAGTTTGTATTTTACTCGGGTGTATGGTATGTTTAGCAATGTAGCCCGATGCTTGTTTGTTTGTCTCGTGACTTTTTATATTAAATCTTTGGTTTCCTACTTAACATATATATTATCTACAATGTTCAACTTGTATTAACAATCACGGCATACTATCCAATATCCAATTTTTCGACATTTCAAAAGAATTTCTAGTTAGAAATACAATTTTTAACTACTTTGATTTTGGAAGGAAAAGTGTGCAGAATTTGTATGCTAGGGAAGCAATTCGCTTTTTAGTGTGCACAGTTGCAGCACCGTTTATCCACACTTACAGAATTATAACAAGATTATGCTCTGGAAAATAAGCAGCTTCTTGTCAGATGATAAAAAAAACAACTATATAGGTCTCAGTTAAGGTGTAATGGCATCTAATTTCAAGAAAAGAAAAAAAATGTAAGGGCATCTTCCTTATTGTTTATTCACATATAATATATAGTTTTATAGCTTGCAAAGAATCACTGAACTTCACAAAAATTCCTTACTGAAGTTTTGCTATTAAGATAGCTCTAGTTTTAAGAACTCATATTGTTTCAAATATCATTTCCAGCACGTTGGTACGGGCCTTGGAAGGGTCTGCAAAAATAAAGATTAGCGGACCTACAGCATCTTTGACATATCGTAGCTGAAAATTTTGTGGTTTCTTTTTTGTTCTTTTTTACTCTTCTCTCTGCCACTGTGTTAAAGATTATTTTGTATCTCCCGCCAGTTCCACTATCAACCCCTCCAATTTTCCACTCGGGTGGATTGGACATAAATCGTAGCAGCATGAAACACAGTATTCATATCACTAGGCAAGCTTAAATAGGCATTTATTTTATAGTTTACTGGTAAAAACTTACCGGTGGGCCATTAGATTGTTCATGACCCTCTTGCATCACATAAAAGGGGCCTGTCCCATCTGTGACGAGAGGCCAAGGCCACCACCATTTCCTCCACCCTGGACAGCTGGTAATATGTAGTACTTTGCACCAACTAGTAGTTCTTGACCATCTACATCTAGAACTGCCTGGAAGTTTCTAGGGTCCAAGGAATGACTGAGAAATACACAGCAAGACGATGATTATTATGCACAGAAATGCAGATAATTTAAGGTAGCAGAAGAAGAAACATATGGTGTACTTCTCTGAACACATACTTATATAATATAGCTGAAGCATTATGTATGTTAGTCTGTGCTTCTATGTACGAAAACACACGCCATAGGTCAATTTGTGGTTAATCTATTGTATTTCAATTCTATTCCGAAAGATTCCTGATGTGATCCAGATGCAGAATTATGAATTAGCAAATGGAGACAAAATTGAAAAGTTAACCAGAGAGAAGAGAGAAAAGTAAATTTTGTGCAAGTTAACAGAGAATAGCTTTTTATTTCTTTGCATATTTAGACTTCATTTGTTTGGCAGAAAACTATTTTTCCAACATTTCAATGTTTGCTTGGTTTAAAGAAAGTATTTCTTAAGTTCCTATTGTTTGTTTAGCTTTAGGTGAAAAAACTCCTTCAAATATTTGAAATTTGAGAAAAAAAAAATATCTTTTTTCTAAAATATTCAGAACGTCTGAATATTTTATCACCACTAAGATCTTAACATACTGTCTTAAATGTTTTATAATACTAACAAAGATGATAAATTTTCAGAAAATATTATTTTAAAATATATTGCTAGGGACTATTTACAATTGCAACTGTAATAATATTTTGGTCAGCCACAAAATACAATAACAAATATGTGGTATTATTATATTATTATTCTGAATATCCTATCCAAAAAAAAAAATATTATTCTGAATATTCATACTGCCTAGATCAGCAGCAGGTTCTCAGAATCAAACAAAATCCTCAACCATAGAACAAATTATAACTATATTTGTCAAAACTAACCAATTTGCAGATAATTATAAGCTTCATCGCCCTTCAGCAAGAAAAATAAATTAATCAGGCTCAAGTGTTTAAAGACTGGAACAGAGGGAACACTGGGTCAGGGTGCAACTCCATATATATATATAATATAGCTGGATGCACAAACACCGTAAATTCACGAGTACTAAAACTGAATCAGCAATTTACCAGAAAACAGAGGATCGCCGACTGTTTCTTCCATTTACTAGCAGTGATTTGAAGCCATATTTGACTGATTACAATTCAGTGAGATGCCCTGACAAAAACCAAAAGCTAGTACCACCGATTTGGAAGAGAATCAAGCCAAGACGCAATCATGATTGATCCAAGCTATTCACCCGACAAAAACAACACAAGCTAACCACGAACAAAAAAATAAGTAGGAAAAAGTAATATGCACGTTGGACATCATAACTGTGTATCAAGTTAAATCTGATATTATGAAACAATAGAACTCTACATGATTATTTCAATATTTCAAACATTCACTAACCAAAAAAATAAATAAATAAAAAGCCTACACAATTGCTTCACATATGCCCATCAGCTGATTATATTAATATTTAAAACATACAGTTGCTGGCTGTGCTTAGATCCTACTAATCACTATGTCATCAGCTGGTTGCTCCTATCCTGCTAACATGATGCCGGTTGAAGTTGCTTCAGCCGCCGAACAACTTGCTTCATAGTTGGCCTTGTTGATAGAGTTTCGACAGTGCACATCACTGCCAGGTGTAACACTTCAACCAGATCATCATGCGGACCTGCATCCCATAATCCTGCTGTGAAGAATTCTTTGGCACGTCCTTGCCGCAAAAGCATACATGCCCAAGCAACAATATTGAAACCGTTACCATATGAAGAAAATGAGGGATCTAATGCTTTTTTGTCTGAAATTAACTCAAGTAGCACCACCCCATAACTATAGACATCAGCCTTGTCAGAAACACGACAAGTCATTGCATACTCGGGTGCTACATATCCGAAAGTCCCAGCAACGCCAGTAGTAGCATGGGTTTCTGATGTTCCAAGGAGTCTAGCTAATCCAAAGTCGGACAAATAAGCATTAAAGTCATCATCCAACAATATATTGCTAGGCTTGACATCACGATGAAGAACACGTGGCACGCATTGATCATGCAGATACGCCAGCGCACGTGCTATGTCCAAAGCAATCTTGTGAAGTATCCTCCAATCCACTGCTCTTGTGGATCTTTCCTGAATAAATTTCTCCAAATTACCTCCAGGTAAATAATTATAGATCAGAAACATCTCTGTCTCACTTGCATGATATCCAATTAGGGTAACGAGATTAGGATGGCGCAATCTGCCAAGCGTCTTGATTTCTGCATCAAACTGCTGGACTCCTTGAAACCGTCCAACTGAAAGCCGTTTTATAGCCACCAAGACGCCTGGGGAAATTTCAGCCTTGTAGGTTGCTCCAAAACCGCCATTCCCAATGCAATTACTAGCATTAAAACTTCCTGTGGCCCGCACTACATTCTCAAAAGACAAAGGGACCCCTATATCAGTAAATACAGTAACTTCCTTTCTGATAGACCCGCCAACTCTGGACTTCGGATGCCACTTTCGGGTGTAAAAGAACAGGACAATGAGAGCAAGCAGAACTGAAACAATGGCTGATGCAGATGTTATGGATGCAATCTCGATTGAATTGAAACCATTGTTGCTACTTTTTTTGCTGCTTTCGCTCACAGAAGGGGAAGCAGCATCATTTTCAAAATTCCCTCCTTGTTGATCTGAAGATGATCCTGATAAAGAGTACACACGGCAGGGCTGCAGAAATGGGTTTCCAAGGAGATCATTACATTTAATTAAGTTACTATTTAGGGGGACCGGCCCGGATAGGTTATTAAAGGACACATTGAACACTGAAAGTTTAGTCACATTTTCCAAACCAGGGGGAAGCTGACCAGAGAACTTATTGTTGTTCAGCAGCAGAGTGGTGAGGTTGGTCAAATGCACAACAGTGTCTGGAATCTCCCCAGAGAGAGAGTTCGAAGAAACATCAAGCACTTCTAAAGACTGCATCTGCCATAAGCTCAAAGGTACAGGGCCAGTAAGGTTATTGCCGGCTAAAGAAATAGATTTGAGATTACTTATCTGACCAAGACTGGCAGGAACCGCACCTTGTAACCGATTCCAACTCAAATTTAGAGCAACAAAAGAAACCAAACCTCCAAAATTAGGAATCCCTCCAGCAATCTGGTTTCTAGAGGTATCCAAATGTATGAGAGACCTGCACATATCACCAATTTGTGGAGGAAGTTGACCAGATAATTCATTTCCACTGACATTAACAATAAACCCCTTCAACATATCACACTTCCCAAATAATCCACCCGGAAATGGTCCACTCATCTTGTTTTGGCCAGCAAGGAATGCATAAACAGTATGTGAACCTAATCTCTCTTGTGAAATTGGTACCGAAGAGAATCCCCCAGTAAATTTGTTGCCACCAAAGTTGTGCAGGATTGCAAGATTACCAACATCTCCAAATAATGGGTATGAGGTTGCATTTCGAGCTCCATATGCAAAAAATGACACATATGCAGTTGAAGGGGTGTAGGGTTCAAAAGGCTTGGGACTTATTGAAGGAATAAGAGGGCAAGCACTAGAATTGAACAAGGGCATCGAACCCGACAGAAAATTACCGCTGATATTGAACCAGGTCATACAAGGAACTTGAAGACTCCCGACGAGGCCTCCTGTCAGCCTATTTGTACTCAAGTCAAGAAAGTACAAGCTTCTGCATCTGGTTAGACCAACAGGAATTTCTCCCATGAAATAATTTTCGGCCAAATTAACCATTTCCAGGCTGTCACAAGTACCCCAATTACTGGGAAGTTTTCCTTCAAAAGTGGCCCTTGGTGCCCATAATACCCTGAGCTTTGGAAGAGTAACTATTCCTGTGGGAATTGTTCCTTGAAAAAAGTTGAATTCCATATGACCAGAAGTCGACGACGGATCAGATTCTGACTCAGCACCGCCACTAAGAGGATCCCACATGTTTGAGAACACTACAATCGATAACTCTGAACACTTCCCAAGTTCAGGGGGTATCATTCCACTCAAACTATTCCTTGAAACATCCAATACTTGAAGCTTATTTAATTGTCCAAGTTCCATAGGAATTACCTCTTCAAGAATATTCGAATATAGCAAAAGTGACTGCAGCATGCTACAATTACCCAAACTGCTAGGTATTCCTCCGACAAGATAATTACCCGCAAGCTCCAAATGCTCAAGTTTCCGACAGCTATAACCAATCTCAGGAGGAATCTGCCCATTAAGTCTATTAAACGACAAATAAACGCCCCTCAAATCCCCAAACTTTCCAAAAAACACCGGAATTGTCCCATTCAATTGATTCCCTGCCAAATTCAACACTTGCAATCCCCCACAATCCGACAACGAACTCGGAATCTCCCCTACAATCTCATTAAACCCCAAATTAAGAACCCTCAAATTCCTCAACCCTTTAATCTCACTAGGCAAAAACCCTTCAATCGAATTTCCCTCGAGATCAAGAACTTCAAGTTTCTCCATCCCCCAAATTTCCACAGGAACTTCACCACTTAACCCATTAAAAGGAAATGACAAAACCCTAAGCTCACTTAACTTAGCAACAGCAGGTGAAATCTTACCACTTAACACAACACCAGTACCACTACAAAGCCTTCTAATTCCGAAACCATATATTGAGAACTGAGCATATTTATCACAAGAAAAAGAAGCAGAATTACCTCCACCGCCAGTAACATTCACAGCCAAAACCCTAGAATTAGCATCACAGCTAACACCAAACCAAGAACAGTGATTAACACTTGTAGATTTCCAGCTGGAGAGCATTCCAGAAGGGTCAGAAACAGAGGTTTTCATCTCCAACAAAGCCGATTTATCCGAATCGGGTCCAAAAGGTTCTGACCCGAAAACTGAAGCAAAAACCCAAAAGAAAATCAAGAACTTGAAGGGTTTGTGAGGACTGTAACATTTGAAATGACCCATTATTCAAACCCTTAAAGGGTCCAAGAAAATATAAAAAAGATTGAATCTTTACTAGTTTTTTGAGTGTGTAATTATGTTTATTGAGCTTGGTTTGCTCAAAAACCCCAAACCCAAGCCCTAATTTTTGTGGTGATTGTAAAGGATTGGTAGAGAGAGAAAGTTGTGAGGGAGAGGAGAGAGAATTAAGACTCAACAGTGATTGTTCTTTGTGAAAACGCGTTCTTGGTTCTTTGTTTCTTGTCTTTCCTTTTTCTTCTCTCCTCTCCTCTCTCTAGTTTTCTACTGCCATTTTTTAATTTTTGTGTTTCTAAAAATAAAATGGAAAAAATAGATATATTTTATCAAAAACACATGACTTGAGTTTGAATTTTCTATAAGTTTCTATAATGGTTAATGGTATTGCTTCAAATTAGCTAATTATGAATATAATTTTGTAATTATATTTTTTACGATAATCAAATAACTTTTTGTAGTCTTTTTTCAAAGAAAAAAAAGGAACGTGAGATATATGTGAGGTAACTTTCGTTAAATATGAATTATTTCTTTAAAATTTATTGGGTTTACAGGACTAATTAATAAAATTTTAAACAAATCTTGATTTTACAAAATTGCACACCCCTATTTATATATAAAATACATATATCTCATGAAATTTACCTAAGATGTATCTTAGGTTCCCTACTCTCTTTTTCAAACTCTCCATTTTTCAGGATCGATTAATATATATGTTTGTTTTAATTTTACTACAAATTAACTTTATACTAGTGAAATGCATGGGATACTTTATAAATTATTTTAATATTTTTTGTTATTTTTTAAAAGAAAAATAGTTTTTTAGGTTATTTAACAAAAAACACTTTTTTTAAAATATTTATAAAAATATATTTTACAAAAAAATATATTTTAAGAAAATACCAACTTTTTAAAATATTTGCAAAATACATTAATGCAACATGTTTTTATGGAAGTGATGTTGGTTACTTCAAATTTATATTTTGATGAATTTGGTGTTGCAGCAGATTTTAGTTGATTCTAGTATTTTATAAAAGTTGGAATTTTTGTCAATTATTTTTTTTTTAAATGATATTTTTGCAAAAAAAAATATAGGCATAGGATAATGCTGTGTAAATCGATGATATGGCATATTAGAAATTAGCCATTAAACCATTTTTTTTGACGAACAAAGAATTTTATTAACTTTCTGAATCAACTTTCAAAGCAATATTAACATCGAGGAACAGAACTCCTATCGAAGACGCAATCAGGATATGAAATCAATTCATAAATAAACTGCTAATTTTACTATTCAGATACAACTTATATTTTTATACATTTTAAATACACAACTACCCATGATTTTTTTACGATAAGGCTAATTGATTTTAGTTTTATCATGGGTAACTAGTAATTTCCATCTCAATTCGAGCTTAAATAAAAAATTCAAGAGTTTATTTATCAAATCCTTTAAAATAGATTATCACTATAATTTTTTCCAACAAATTTTATTATTTTTTCATAAATTAATTTACTATTATTCAAATACTTGTCTTGTTATAAACGGTAGTTGTTTAAACTTATCATAATAAGCGTATCAATAATTAAATTATTTATATGTTTATTGAATAAAATATATTATTTGTATAAAAAAAAGTTTTAGATTCTTACATCTGGTTTCTAAAGAAATAATGACCAGAATCACCACTTTTGTGTGGAATCCGTCTAAAATACCCATATTGAATTGTCTCCGCTTATTTTACCCATCAACTACGCATGCATAAGGGATATGCATTTGGAGAAAGCGTATCAGGGGTAACGCATCCCCAGCTGCGTGATGACGTCAGTTAACGTCATTTTTTAAAAAACTACTCCAGTGACTCAGACGACCTCAAAATCGTATCTTCATTCATCTCTCCCCTCCATCACGATCCGGCATCCTCCACCATATATGAGTACATTAAAATTATGTCCACACCTTCCTCCCTTTTCCTTTACTTCGTTATTGATATCCGATCCCGCAGGGACGTGCAAAGTCCGATCGAAAAATGGATTGGAAAAATGAGGTCAGATTTGAGGCTTTCAAAATCGATAATAGGAATGGAAATTGAATGGTATAGGGTTGTAGAGGGGGAGAAAACTATTCGAATAGTATGTTAGTGAACGAAACCTGGATGATGGTGAACGAATCTTTGCCAGAATTTTATAAAAAATCGCCTCAAAATTCGTCTCTTTGTCGTCTATGAAGACGATGAACTGTGATTGAAATGATTGAAGTACGGTGTGATAATTTCGGGTATATATTAATGATTGTAAGATTAATTTTAAATGAAAAAGGTAACTTATTTTAATTCGAAAAAAATATTAATGATTGACAGATATGATTTTTAGGTGTATATAAAAGGTAATATATTCAACTGAAAGTAAATGTGAAAAAGGCAATCGACTAATTACCATTAATTATATTATGTCATTATTTATTTTTTGGTATTTTAATAATATAGATATCGTATATATTTTTTATTATAATGAAGGGTAAATAAGTAAATTCATGAAATATCAAAAAACAGGTACCAAAACTGAAAATGTTTCTATTTTTATATAATAATCAATATCAATATATTCCTAATGTCTGCTAGTATTGCATTTCGAAAATTACTGCTTTTATCCTTCATTTTTTTAATTTTTTTAATTTCTTTGATGCCCTTTTTTGTCATTACACAGGAAAATTACTGCTTTTATCCTTCATTTTTTTAATCTTTTTTATTTCTTTGATGTCCCTTTTTGTCATTACACAGCATTTGGAGCGACCCAATTTAGATTGAATCGACCCAAATCTAAATCTATACTATTTTTAATCATCACACAGCATTTGGAGCGACCCAATTGGATCGACCCAAATCTAAAGCTCTACTATTATCCTTCATTTTTTTTATTAATAATATAATTAATGATAATTAGCCGATTGTCTTTCTCAATTAAAAGATGTTTAGTTATAATTGATGATATTACCTTTTATAAATACATAAAATATCATATCTTCCAATCAATAATTTTTTTCTATCTAATTAAAACACGTTGACTTTTAATTTAAAACATAATATTGCAATAATTAATACATACCCAAAAATATGACATCATATCTTCTAACCACTAACAAAATATAATAAAAATTCGTATACAACGAATAATATCTGTTAGATTTTTAGTTAAAAATTAGAACTGTTAGATCTAATGATTAAATATATTACATGATTAAATTTATTTACTAAATACATACCCAAAAATATGACTTCATATCTTCTAATCACTAACAAAATATAATAAAAATTCGTATACAACGAATAATATCCGTTAGATTAGTTAAAAATTAGAACTGTTAGATCTAATGATTAAATATATTACGTGATTAAATTTATTTACTAAAATTTCAAGGTTCGAATTTTTATAAATCCATAAAATATCATATCTTCCAATCAATAATTTTTTTTCTCTCTAATTAAAACACGTTGACTTTTAATTTAAAACATAATATTGCAATAATTAATACATACACAAAAATATGACATCATATTTCCTAACCACTAACAAAATATAATAAAAATTCTTATACAACGAATAATATCCGTTAGAATTTAATTAAAAATTAGAACTGTTATATCTAATGATTAAATATATTACATGATAAAATTTATTTACAAAATACATACCCAAAAATTTGACATCATATATTCTAACCACTGATAAAATATAATAAAAATTTGTATACAACGAATAATATCCGTTAGATTTTTAGTTAAAAATTAGAACTGTTAGTTCTAATGATTAATATATTACATGATTAAATTTACTTACTAAAATTTCAAGGTTCGAATTTTTATAAATACATAAAATATCATATATTTCAATCAGTAATTTTTTTCTCTCTAATTAAAACACTTTGACTTTTAATTTAAAACATAATATTGCAATAATTAATACATACCCAAAAATATGACATCATATCTTCTAACTACTAACAAAATATAATAAAAATTCGTATACAACGAATAATATCCGTTAAACTTTTAGTTAAAAATTAGGACCGTTAGATCTAATGATTAAATATATTACATGATTAAATTTATTTACTAAATACATACCCAAAAATATGACATCATATCTTCTAAACACTAACAAAATATAATAAAATTCGTATACAACGAATAATATCCGTTAGATTTTTAGTTAAAAATTAGAACGGTTAGATCTAATGATTAAATATATTACATTATTAAATTTATTTACTAAAATTTCAAGGTTCAAATTCCGTCAGCGATACTATTATCCTTCATTTTCTTAATCTTCTTTAATTCTTTGATGCCCCTTTTTACCATTTCACAGCATTTGGAGCGACCCAATTTAGATTGGATCGACCCAAATCTAAATATATACTATTTTTTGTCATTACACAACATTTGGAGTAACCCAATTGGATCGATCCAAATCTAAATCTCTACTATTATCCTTTATTTTTTTTATCTTTCTTTATTTCTTTGATGCTCCTTTTTGTCATTACCCAAATCTATCTCTGTCATTTTTCACCTTCAAGTCCAAGCGGCTCAAATCTTCACACTGCTGGATTTTGACGCATGTTTGCACTTTTGAGATTTAAAAGATGGGTTTTTCACCAAATTAACATCTCAACCCCCTGAAGTAGGAACGGGTCATATATGTTTGGTTCCGGTTTTTAATTTGGCTTTAAAAGTTAAGTTTTTATTGATTTCACAATATTAAAAATTAGACAGGATAATATTTGTTTTGTTTTGATTTTGATTTGGAATTTAAGAATTAAAGTTTTAATGAATTAGCCGATGTTATAATAATATCCGGGACACCAGAAAGGTACCTTTAAAATATTTGCTTGGCCTTTCAATTTTCGAATTTACATGTCATAATAACAAAAGTAGTTGGAAAGATTACCAGTTAATAACATTGGCACAGTACCGATACAAGAGGTAGCAAGGATGAAGGGCATACTAGAAATCGATAAAATAATTTATTTAAATGGCGGAATCCCACATGTCATGTGACATTTTAATTGGTTATGTATTTTAATTAAATGTAATGAACCGCTTTATATTTAAATTTAAATAAAAATATGTAGACAATCAGTTACAACCAATCGTGATGTCACGTTACTTGCACCATGTTATTTGTAAATACTCTTGGGACTCAATTTGATACATCTAGCATTATAGACATTATTTTGTTTTCAAGCAAGTTTATGTTCTTTATGGATTTGTTCAACTTAAGGTTCATGGGGTAGACATGCTACGTATCAAAAGGTCTTATGGAATAGCATACTTTTTATCGGATGTCTCCGAAGGGATTATGGAATAGCATACTTAAAAGCTCAGACCCACGGCACAAGCCTCGCCCTCTGGGTCAGGCAACATTGCTCTTATTTATGCTCTAAATATCTTCTTTACTCGCGTTCAATTTCACTTCATATATGATCTCATATTTAGCACTTTCACTTGAGCTCCACATTAAAATATAAAAGCACTAACTTTTTCCTTTTTCAGTTTTGTTGGCTTTTTGAGATAGAATAGGTAATGGAAAATGTGATTGTTATAATTTGTAATCATACATTATTTGAAGATAAAAGTGAATAAGTGAGCTTCTTGCGGAGACCTGTGTTTTTGGTAAACAGTATTATCCTTCATTTTTTTAATCTTCTTTATTTCTTTAATTCCCCTTTTTGTCATTACATGGCATTTGGAGCGACCCAATTTAGATTGAAACAAAAAATTCTATTATGATATTATACTTATTTTCAGTAATGCTGTAGTATTACGATTGCACCTCCAGCCTTTCTCTTCTCCTCCAGCTACATAATTTCAAATATTGAATACAAGAAGAAGTTTGCATTTATAAATATAGATTATAAGCAGAGAGAGATGTTTAGTTACAGATAGACTACATAGCCACAACATAAGTGATAAAAAGAAAGATGTTAGTTACAGATAGACTACATAGCAGCAACATAAGTGATAAAAAGAAAGATGGTCTACATGATGATCAAGCTAATAAAGTATTGAAGTAATTAACAAGTCTGAACCACATAAGCAACTTCCATTTTATAGGTACTGTTTATCATAACGTGGGTAATTGGTTTATGTATTCCCATTAATTTTATTTTTGATCACCCCTTTAAGTTGATCACAAAAAAATTAACAACCCATCAAAATAAGTAGTTTAAAAATATATTCAAATTCAAATTATTATATTCGTTTCAATAAGAACATACTTTTAATATAATAAAGTCAATAAAATAAAAATTCAACAATTTCAGAAAGCGTGAACCATGGTGAAAGACCCTAATTTGAATATAAACTATAAATCTACTAGAATATTTATCTGATATTTTGACTTGCTTATTTAATTGTATAATTTACTTATTTTTAATAAAAGAATCTATATTAATAATTTCATACATGAATTTACTAATACAGTTTAATGGTCACGCTCTGGTGAGAATGAGAACAGTGAGAACACACATATTCACTACATTTCAAGCTATTTTAAAGGGCCTCGCTAGGGGTATCTTCACAAAAAAAGTCTTATAATTCTACCCTCTATCCATTCATAAAAAACATTAACAAAAAAAATTAAAATGAGAACAGTGAGAACACACATATTCACTACATTTCAAGCTATTTTAAAGGTCCCCGCTAGGGGCATCTTCACAAAAAGGTCTTATAATTCTACCCTCTATCCATTCATAAAAAAAATTAACAAAAAAAAAATTAAAAAATTGCTTGAAATGTGGTCTCATTGTTCTCCAACATTTACATATTATATTAACTATGAGGTCTCATAGTTAATATAAGGGAAAGTCTCAATGGTACCACTGTACTTTTGGCTTTTGTCAATGGTACCATTACGTTTTTTACTCCTCTTAACGGTACCCTTAACAAATTGACTTTCTAAAAGAAATACCATTCTGTTAAAAAAATGTTCTAGAAATGTTAAGTAAGGTCAAAAGGACATGGTACCACCGGCAAAAACCAAAAGTACGGTGGTACCATTGAGAATTTCATTAAAATATATTTGAAGAATATTGGTTGGTCCCAAACCTGTTAAAAAAATATAAGAACAATCTTGGCCATGCGTTGCAGTATGCAATAAGAAAAAAGGTTGAATATTGGCCGCAAACCCTACTTAACGTTTCTATAACGTTTTTCTAACAGAATGGTATTTTTGTTAAGAAGTCAATTTGTTAAGGGTACCGTTTAGAGGAGTCAAAAACGTAATGGTACCATTGGCAAAAGCCAAAAATACAGTGGTACCATTGAGAATTTCCCTTAATATAATATGTTCTTGATATTATATGAGGTTTAATGTTTTGGAGTGTGAAGGGATTATCATTTCCGCATTTGAATAATGAAGACAATTTATTATTGTTTTCCATTAGAGAACAATATTTGTAAAAATACTTTTATTGAAGATTTTGATGGATTATTGCAGATTTTGATGGATTAAATAAATTTTCAACATTGTTAAAATAAAATTGTATGCTACTTTTTTATATAAATTTTAGCGTATCATTATTTTATTAAATACTTATATAACTATATAGAATATCTTTCTAAGAATTGATTATTTATATAATTACATACAATATCTTTTTAAGAAATCAATCAAATTTGTTAAATTTTTGGTATTATCACTTTAAATTAAATAAGATGCCGTGTACGAAGTACGGGCAAAATACTAGCATAGATAATAGATGAATCAACTTTTAAAATACTAGTATTGCATCTTCGATTAATGTACATTTCGACGAACGTGAGAGAAAAAAGGTTCAGATATAACACATTTAATATTATATTATTTATATGCTTCATGTCACACTTGTATTGAATAGTATGAGTTAGAAAATACGTGGAATAGGAACTTTGCTCTAAACTTTAGACTTCTCTTTCCCCCCCATTCTTTTTTTTTTTTTTTTCGGAGGAAGTAGACTTGTTCAAGTAACTAGTAAGAAAATTTCATAAAAAACAGTATTAAAATTTTGAAACTGTAGACTTCTTTAATGATTAGTTGTAAAATGATGAAATATAAAATCTAGTATCTTAAATTAATATGGTGTCTGCTGAAAAGATTGAATATTTTTAAGACAAAAAAATGAAATTGGTTAAATGCTAATTTACGGTAAAAATATTTATTAATTTCATTCATGTGTTTTGTTTTTCAAATAACTAAATTTATTTATACGACTTTCATAATTTTTGGTAAAAGTTTTTAGGATATACGTAATAGATAAGACACCTTCACGAACGTTAACATCTTTTCGCCAAAAAAGTTGTTGGGCCCATTTGCCGGTAGATTAATGTAATAATCTAAAAGGGCGGGTCCGGGCAGTGCCGGTTAATTAATGTTAAACCCGGTCAATGTCCCCGCCTCATACGAATGCCAGCAAAGTCTTGCACTTAACCGCCTGATGTGGTCTTCAAAGACTGGACCCCTTGGCGTCACCGGTTCAACCGGTCTGGGATTAAGGGTCTAATCTTCGCCAGGGTGGTGGGTAAAACCCACGTGACTTGTCCATCAGGAGCAGGGGGCCCCACACTTTTGTTGAAATTGTCCTCTTATGTGAAGCTGATTTTTTTTTTTTTTTTGAAAAATGATGCTGATTTATTATATTGTTACTAGCATAAAAATCCGTGCGAGGCACGGGTCACTAGCTTTAATTGTATTTTTTAATTAAACTATTCGTGATCAGTATCGTTTGAAACATGTGATTGATTTTCAAAGATTTCATCTTTTTACTGGACTATGTGGTTATTGTGTACATACTTAAATATGTTCAAAATTGTACTTCGAAAACTAATATGAGTAATATTGATAGCAATCATGTCAGATTTTAATTTTGTCATGGGTCATAGAATATAATTTGAGTGTTTTATGGGTGTTATCTAATTATTAATTAAAATGATTTTTCATAGCACCTACATTCCTAAATTTTCTTAAAAAATGATGCATTAATTTAGCTGGATCTCCAATAATATTCAAGGTAAAACTTAATAGTCTTCAAGATGCTGCATTCTGAGAATGTAGGTTTCAGTCCTGATTTCAATCAAAAACCTTCGTAAATTTTCTAAAACTTCTCAGGTCTTGCGCTTTTACTTCTTAAAACTACATTTTTAATTCTTTTATTTGTTTTCTTCTAATTTCTTCATTTTAAGAATTCTTTGCCTTTATTTCTCTTCCGATTTCCGTCTGACTTTCATTGAGTTACCTCCATGAATAATATATAATATGTTGTCCTTTTTCCTGTAAAATGTCATATTTTAAATTGAACATTAACTAATTTGTATATAAAATGTAATGTGTTATTTGTAGAATTCGTCTTTTTGAAGCCAAATATTTTTATGACCCAAATAGTTTGACTAATAAATTATTGTATCTTATTTAGTAATATAATAATTTCATTTTACGTTAACACCTCAATATTTTTTACTCTAATATACTGTTAGATAATATCCATCACATTAATTATAATATCGGTTTATAACCCAATTGTGTATTTTACGTAATTATTTTATCTATAATACATATTGTGTGTATAATTTAAAATACATGTGAATATGTGATCTAATGGTATGAAGATGCAGAATTTAATGCGGTGATCCCCGTTCGATTATCACTAAAAATAGTACTTCTATACAATATGAACTTAGGAGTAAATTGGTGCTTTCAAATCAGTAATAAAGTATTTTAGTTATTGACTTAATCATATATGTAATATTTTTCATAAAAAATACATTATGCATTTCATATTGTTTCTTTATATAAAACCAAATCTTGCCCCGCTTAAGCGATATACATAGAAATATTATGTGTATTATTGAAAACACGTATAAATGAGTGCTTAGGTTGTTTAAGAGAATAATTATATAGTAATTTTTTTCTTATTATGTTGATTATTATTGTTATTACAATTTTATAATATTATCAAACCATATATTATGTATCAATAATTTATATTTTAATTTAATATGTTATAGTTCAATTCAATAAATGTAAACGCAACATGACAAAAAATTATTAATATGTCGCAATATTATAATATTAGAAAAAAAATTCACTAAAACAACACACATACATCTTTTATGTTTATGATTTAAAACACATGTGATTGAGTGGTGTAGTGCTAAAAAGATTTGTTAATTAACTCGGGGGCCCAAGTTCAATTCCCACCAACCACAACTTTTTCAAAAAAATTGAGAATAAAGGGATAAATTAATAATCATACTACATAAAAAGTCGCACAACACACACATATATCTATAATGTGTATGTTTTAAAACATATGTGATTGAGTGGTGTAGTGGTAGAAGAATTTGCTAAATAACTTGAAGACCCAAGTTCAATCCCCAACAACCACAATTTTTAAAAAAAATTGAGAATAGAGGGATAAATTGGTAATTACATTACATTAAAAAATCTCACTATTTTTATCTTGTGTTGGCCTATAAATTGAACATTAACTAATTTGTATATAAAATGTAATGTGTTATTTGTATAATTCGTCTTTTTGAAGCCAAATATTTTTATGACCCAAATAGTTTGACTAATAAATTATTGTATCTTATTTAGTAATATAATAATTTCATTTTACGTTAACACCTCAATATTTTTTACTCTAATATATTGTTAGATAATATCCATCATATTAATTATAATATCGGTTTATAACCCAATTTTGTATTTTACGTAATTATTTTATCGATAATACATATTGTGTGTATAATTTAAAATATATGTGAATATGTGATCTAATGGTATGAAGATGCAGAATTTAATTCGGTGATCCACGTTCGATTATCACTAAAAATAGTATTTCTATACAATATGAACTTAGGAGTAAATTGGTGCTTTCAAATCAGTAATAAAGTACTTTAGTTATTGACTTAATCATATATGTAATATTTTTCATAAAAAATATATTATGCATTTCATATTGTTTCTTTATATAAAACCAAATCTTGCCCCGCTTAAGCGATATACATAGAGATATTATGTGTATTATTGAAAACACGTATAAATGAGTGCTTAGGTTGTTTAAGAGAATAATTATATAGTAAATTTTTTATTATCATGTTGATTATTATTGTTATTACAATTTTATAATATTATCAAACCATATATTATGTATCAATAATTTATATTTTAATTTAATATGTTATAGTTCAATTCAATAAAGGTAAACGCAACATGACAAAAAATTATTAATATGTCGCAATATTATAATATTAGAAAAAAATTTCACTAAAACAACACACATACATCTTTTATGTGTATGATTTAAAACACATGTGATTACGTGGTGTAGTGGTAAAAAGATTTGTTAATTAACTCGGGGGCCCAAGTTCAATTCCCACCAACCACAACTTTTTCAAAAAAATTGAGAATAAAGGGATAAATTAATAATCATACTACATAAAAAGTCGCACAACACACACATATATCTATAATGTGTATGTTTTAAAACATATGTGATTGAGTGGTGTAGTGGTAGAAGAATTTGCTAAATAACTTGAAGACCCAAGTTCAATCCCCAACAACCACAATTTTTTAAAAAAGTTGAGAATAGAGGGATAAATTTGTAATTACAATACATTAAAAAATCTCACTATTTTTATCTTGTGTTGGCCTATAAATTGAACATTAAATAATTTGTATATAAAATGTAATGTGTTATTTGTAGAATTCGTCTTTTTGAAGCCAAATATTTTTATGACCTAAATAGTTTGACTAATAAATTATTGTATCTTATTTAGTAATATAATAATTTCATTTTACGTTAACACCTCAATATTTTTTACTCTAATATATTGTTAGATAATATCCATCATATTAATTATAATATCGGTTTATAACCCAATTGTGTATCTTACGTAATTATTTTATCGATAATACATATTGTGTGTATAATTTAAAATACATGTGAATATGTGATCTAATGGTATGAAGATGCAGAATTTAATGCGGTGATCCACGTTCGATTATCACTAAAAATAGTACTTCTATACAATATGAACTTAGGAGTAAATTGGTGCTTTCAAATCAGTAATAAAGTACTTTAGTTATTGACTTAATCATATATGTAATATTTTTCATAAAAAATACATTATGCATTTCATATTGTTTCTTTATATAAAACCAAATCTTGCCCCGCTTAAGCGATATACATAGAGATATTATGTGTATTATTGAAAACACATATAAATGAGTGGTTAGGTTGTTTAAGAGAATAATTATATAGTAATTTTTTTATTATTATGTTGATTATTATTGTTATTACAATTTTATAATATTATCAAACCATTTATTATGTATCAATAATTTATATTTTAATTTAATATGTTATATTTCAATTCAATAAATGTAAACGCAAGATGACAAAAAATTATTAATATGTCGCAATATTATAATATTAGAAAAAAATTTCACTAGAACAACACACATACATCTTTTATGTGTATGCTTTAAAACACATGTGATTGAGTGGTGTAGTGGTAAAAAGATTTGTTAATTAACTCGGGGGCCCAAGTTTAATTCCCACCAACCACAACTTTTTCAAAAAAATTGAGAATAAAGGGATAAATTAATAATCATACTACATAAAAAGTCGCACAACACACACATATATCTATAATGTGTATGTTTTAAAACATATGTGATTGAGTGGTGTAGTGGTAGAAGAATTTGCTAAATAACTTGAAGACCCAAGTTCAATCCCCAACAACCACAATTTTTTTAAAAAGTTGAGAATAGAGGGATAAATTGGTAATTACAATACATTAAAAAATCTCACTATTTTTATATTGTGTTGGCCTATAAATTGAACATTAACTAATTTGTATATAAAATGTAATGTGTTATTTGTAGAATTCGTCTTTTTGAAGCCAAATATTTTTATGACCCAAATTGTTTGACTAATAAATTATTGTATCTTATTTATTAATATAATAATTTCATTTTACGTTAACACCTCAATATTTTTTACTCTAATATATTGTTAGATAATATCCATCATATTAATTATAATATCGGTTTATAACCCAATTGTATATTTTACGTAATTATTTTATCGATAATACATATTGTGTGTATAATTTAAAATACATGTGAATATGTGATCTAATGGTATGAAGATGCAGAATTTAAGTCGGTGATCCACGTTCGATTATCACTAAAAATAGTACTTCTATACAATATGAACTTAGGAGTAAATTGGTGCTTTCAAATCAGTAATAAAGTACTTTAGTTATTGACTTAATCATATATGTAATATTTTTGATAAAAAATACATTATGCATTTCATATTGTTTCTTTATATAAAAACAAATCTTGCCCCGCTTAAGCGATATACATAGAGATATTATATGTATTATTGAAAACACGTATAAATGAGTGTTTAGGTTGTTTAAGAGAATAATTATATAGTAATTTTTTTTATTATTATGTTGATTATTATTGTTATTACAATTTTATAATATTATCAAACCATATATTATGTATCAATAATTTATATTTTAATTTAATATGTTATAGTTCAATTCAATAAATGTAAACGCAACATGACAAAAAATTATTAATATGTCGCAATATTATAATATTAGAAAAAAATTTCACTAGAACAACACACATACATCTTTTATGTGTATGATTTAAAACACATGTGATTGAGTGGTGTAGTGGTAAAAAGATTTGTTAATTAACTCGGGGGCCCAAGTTCAATTCCCACCAAGCACAACTTTTTCAAAAAATTGAGAATAAAGGGATAAATTAATAATCATACTACATAAAAAGTCGCACAACACACACATATATCTATAATGTGAATGTTTTAAAACATATGTGATTGAGTGGTGTAGTGGTAGAAGAATTTGCTAAATAACTTGAAGACCCAAGTTCAATCCCCAACAACCACAATTTTTTAAAAAAGTTGAGAATAGAGGGATAAATTGGTAATTACAATACATTAAAAAATCTCACTATTTTTATCTTGTGTTGGCCTATAAATTGAACATTAACTAATTTGTATATAAAATGTAATGTGTTATTTGTAGAATTCGTCTTTTTGAAGCCAAATATTTTTATGACCCAAATAGTTTGACTAATAAATTATTGTATCTTATTTAGTAATATAATAATTTCATTTTACGTTAACACCTCAATATTTTTTACTCTAATATATTGTTAGATAATATCCATCATATTAATTATAATATCGGTTTATAACCCAATTGTGTATTTTACGTAATTATTTTATCGATAATACATATTGTGTGTATAATTTAAAATACATGTGAATATGTGATCTAATGGTATGAAGATGCAGAATTTAATGCGGTGATCCACGTTCGATTATCACTAAAAATAGTACTTCTATACAATATGAACTTAGGAGTAAATTGGTGCTTTCAAATCAGTAATAAAGTATTTTAGTTATTCACTTAATCATATATGTAATATTTTTCATAAAAAATACATTATGCATTTCATATTGTTTCTTTATATAAAACCAAATCTTGCCCCGCTTAAGCGATATACATAGAGATATTATGTGTATTATTGAAAACACGTATAAATGAGTGCTTAGATTGTTTAAGAGAATAATTATATAGTAATTTTTTTATTATTATGTTAATTATTATTGTTATTACAATTTTATAATATTATCAAACCATATATTATGTATCAATAATTTATATTTTAATTTAATATGTTATAGTTCAATTCAATAAATGTAAACTTAACATGACAAAAAATTATTAATATGTCGCAATATTATAATATTAGAAAAAAATTTCACTAAAACAACACACATACATCTTTTATGTGTATGATTTAAAAGACATGTGATTGAGTGGTGTAGTGCTAAAAAGATTTGTTAATTAACTCGGGGGCCCAAGTTCAATTCCCACCAACCACAATTTTTTCAAAAAAATTGAGAATAAAGGGATTAATTAATAATCATACTACATAAAAAGTCGCACAACACACACATATATCTATAATGTGTATGTTTTAAAACATATGTGATTGAGTGGTGTAGTGGTAGAAGAATTTGTTAAATAACTTGAAGATCCAAGTTCAATCCCCAACAACCACAATTTTTTAAAAAATTTGAGAATAGAGTGATAAATTGGTAATTACAATACATTAAAAAATCTAACTATTTTTATCTTGTGTTGACCTATTATATATATAAATATAATAGATTGTTTTGATATTTTTTTGTTGTTTTGATATTTTTACAATTTGCGTATTTAGAAATTAGTTGGAATATTCCACATAAGAACCTTTTCTAGTTCATATTTGTACGGCATTTGACAAGAGAAAAGTTCTATGAAGTACTCATTTAATTGGAGTACTTGGAGTACATATACGTTCTGTATTCAAAATAGTTTAAAATTTATTATTTTACAAACCTTGTTATATGAATATCATAATTTCATTGATAATCTTGAAAATCATGTATGTTTTGCAATATCTTAATCTTGAAAATTCTTTATGTTTTGCAATCAGAATAAATATGTTTTGCAAGCCAAATGTGTTTCGCAGAACAATTCGTTTTGCAATATTTTGTTAGCAAAACATACAAAATTTTCAAGATGTTCGATGAAATAGTAATTTTCACATTAATCTTTGCAAAATAATAAAGTTTACGCGCACACAAAAAAGACAGTTGTAACCACTCAATCCTTCTAGTAACTAATAAATTGTATCCAAAACACCTATGTTGTGTAATTTGTATAGAGTCAATAGAAAAAGTTAGAAAAAAAAAATACTGAAATGAGGTGTAAATTTAATTTTCTTTTGAAAATATATGGGTTAAAAAATTACTTAGATCAATACAAAATTTGATTTCCTTTTGTTTCATATCCTTTAAAAAAGTGTAGAGCATAGCTCCAAATAGTAGTTCACTGTCAGCTTTTTCCAATTGATCATATTTTAATTAAAATTACATATATTATATAATTAAGAAGTTTTAGATATATATATATATATATATACATATACAACTTAAAAATATATGTAACTGTTGACATATATAATTTCAATATAATATTGAAATTATATATGACATATAATTAAAAAAATCATTAATAGTTAAACTAAATTTAATTAATTTGAGAAAAGTAGGGCTAATATTGTGAATGGGATGGTATATATTTTTACAAGAGAATTAGTAAAGCATTAATGAAATTAAGAAAAAGATGCATTTGTTAAGTGACCCCTAAAAAAGGTTAGCTAAGGACTCCCTCTGTCAAAAAAAAAACTTTTCTTATTTTCCTTGGATGCGTTTACCAACGCACAGTTTTAATAGTTAATATCTTTAATTTCGTATTAGTTTTAAATATAAAAATTTCATTGTATTAAAGTACTCATAAATACGAATGTAACAAGATCACTCATGACTATATTTGGTCTTATAGATTAGAAGGAAATTAGTAATTTGTCTCATGTTATGAACAGTCATGATATATAAAACGAGAGAAGCATTATGAGACGGAGGGAGTATATAATACATAAAAATGGTGGCTTTGGAGCTTCCCAAACAGATTTTACTTGCTATTTTGTGAATGAAATGACCATGTTAGTCTTTAGTTTCCCCCTCTACTGCGTCACTTATTAACGTCTCTCCTCTCTTTTCTTTAATCAAACCTATGTAGTAGGACATCAACTCAACATGGAGTGATACACACACTTAGAATAATTTACTTAGGATACGGACAATTAGCATTTATAAATTGTGTGACGGAAGTAAGATTTAGTATTTAATTCGTGATTACTGATATACATCCGAATAAATCATTCAATTTAGCACGCGTCAATTACCTTCGTACTCATATATATATATATATATATATATATATATATATATATATATATATATATATATATATATATATATATATATATATAGAGAAGTGCTCAAATACAAACCATTTTTAAAATACAAACCTACAAACCAACACTAAATTAATTATATTTCATCTATTCTAAGGTTCCCGCCATGGATACCTTCACAAAAAATGCTTAAAATAATTGGCTCTATCCAACAAAAAAAATAAAAAAAATAAAAAATAAAAAAGAATCTTGCCGTGGAAATGCGAAGCATTTAAGACAGTAAACGGATGAGTTAGGTAGTCATGAGGGTCGAAGGCTCTCGACACACCCGTCAATATATATATAATTATATATATATAAATTATATATATAATTATATATATATAATTTATATATATATATAATTATATATATATAATTATATATATATAATTATAATTATATAATTATATATATAATTATATAATTATATATATAATTATATATATATATATATATATATATATATATATATATATATATAAATTACCTCTGTATATATATAGAGTCTAATAGACAAATAAGTTTGATTGTCCTTATACATTAAAATAAACACTCGTTTCCCACATTATTATTTTAGTGCCAAAGCGGAGCATACACAAATTATTTAGCAGCTAGCTAGCTAGCTTACTTATTTTAATGCACACCTTTATGTGACAAGATTCTAACTTAATCTGTAGTAAGCAGATGCATAGTTTTTGTACATGTATTAGTACTGGAGTTTACCAATACTTGTGCTTGACACACATTACATGTACAGATTGTGATGATTTCGTTTGTACTTGCACATATTTTTTACCAAATTGATCTGAAAAAAAGGAAAAAATGATATGCAGTCTGGGAAGAGGAGATGATTACTAAGGGTGACTGCAAGGTGAATGAAACAATCTGAGAAGATATAAATAGTTAAAATCATTCTTATGTCAAAAGATTTCGGGTTACAAATTACATTTGATAAAATTAACTGGACTATGATAACAAGATACGGTTTGAATTTCTCTTTGCGTCATTTGCAGAAACTTAAAGGGAAAGGCTGAAAGAATCTAACAATTCTATAATACTTAATTCTCTAAAATAGAGACATGGATCGAAACATCATATTCATGTTATCGAGATTAAATCAATAAGCGGAAGCATACCTGTATCCATGATAAAGTAATATCAGTAGGAGTCCTTTTTTCTTTGTGTACTTGTTATTGTCTTCCTCAATCAAACACCCTTAGGTTTCCACAGCAAACTCTCTCTGATGGGTAGAAGAAAAGTTTTTTACGTGTTTAATATATTGGGGACTATAACCCTTTCATATACCGCCTAATTAAATCTCCCATTATAATTTAATTGGGCTTGGTATTGGGTATCCACACATTTAGTCCATACATTAACTTAAAATCTAATTGGGCTCCTTATTTGATCACATAAATTAACCCAATAAAATAAATAGCTAAATATAATTGATATATTAATATGTATCCCATATAAATTATTATTATTAATAAAATAATAATAACAATCTCCCACTTGGGCTGCATATTAATCCAAAATCAATTATACAAATCTTTAGTGCACAACCTTATGCTATTCATTATCCTTTAGATTTTACTAAAACAATTCGGTCCATCTATTATATCAATATGAGATTCTGGCGGCATTCGTCACTATTATAACGTGACTTAACCTTCCATGATCACCACACAAATATATCCAACGACATGAATCAAAGTATGGATGAGTGACATGGAAATTACATACTATGTGATCTGTATAATGCCTATTTCCAACTAGTCCTTAGCCAATCTCTAATGAGATAGATTCCAATTTTCTCAATTCAATGTTAAACCACAATAAGAAAATTGAACAAAAGCAGAGTGACATTTAACTAAATTAAATCCATCAACTGTATTCTGCAGAACATAAACAACTCAATGTTTATAACATAAAACACCGAAAATACAAACTCCCACTAAACCAAAGTATCACACAAGGTAACACCCATATGAGCAGTATGCTCGTGAAAAACCTTAGGTGCTAAAGCCTTGGTGAGCGGATCCGCAATCATGGAGTTGGTCCCAATGTGTTCTATCGAAATCTGTCCACTCTGTATCTTTTCTTTAACAACTAGGAACTTTATATCTATATGTTTTGCTTCCGTAGTGCTCCTATTGTTGTTTGAATATTCCACTGCTGATTTATTATCACAAAATATCTTTAATGGTCTTTCAACACCATCAAGAACACGCAAACCAGTGACAAAATTTCGCAGCCATAATGCTTGATTGGATGCCTCAAAACATGCTATATATTCTGCAGCCATGGTGGATGAAGCTATGAGCGTCTGTTTGGCAGACCTCCATGAAATCGCTCCACCAGCTAGTAGATAAACATAGCCCGAAGTAGATTTTCTTTCATCTATGCATCCTCCAAAATCAGAATCTGAATATCCAATGACTTCGAGATGATCTGACTTCCTATACGTGAGCATATAGTCTTTTGTTTTCTTCAAATACCGTAGGACTCGCTTAACTGCTTTCCATTGTTCCATTCCCGGATTACTCAAATATCTTCCCAACATTCCAACAATGAATGCTATGTCAGGGCGAGTACAAACTTGAGCATACATTAGGCTTCCCACGGCCGAGGCATATGGTATCCTTTGCATTTCCTTTATCTCAAGTTCATTCTTGGGACACTGTTTGAGACTAAATTTGTCTCCCTTAGACACGGGTGTATCTATTCCTGCACAATCTTTCATGCCATACCTTTCCAGGATCTTTTCGATATAGCTCCTTTGTGATAATCCAATGATACCTCGAGAGCGGTCTCGATGTATTTGAATTCCTAATACAAAAGAGGCGTTACCAAGGTCCTTCATCTCAAATTGACTAGTGAGAAATTTCTTGGTATCGTGCAATAAGCCTATATCATTAGTGGCAAGTAAGATGTCATCAACGTATAAGAGAAGAAATATAAATTTGCTCCCACTGAACTTGTGATATACACAATGTTCCACCAAGTTCACTTCGAAACCATATGATGTGATAACATGATGAAACTTGTGATACCATTCACGTGAAGCCTGCTTGAGACCATAGATGGACTTCTTTAACCTGCAAACTATAGTCTTTGGATCTCCAGAGACAAAGTTTTCTGGTTGCACCATATAAATTGTCTCACCAATGTTACCATTGAGAAACGCCGTCTTTACGTCCATCTGATGTAGCTCTAGGTCATAATGAGCCACAAGTGCCATAAAAATTCTAAATGAGTCTTTCGAGGAAACCGGAGAGAAAGTCTCATTGTAATCGATACCTTTCTTTTGAGTGAATCCTTTTGCGACAAGACGAGCCTTATATCTTTCGATGTTACCCTTCGAATCCCTTTTGGTTTTAAATACCCATTTGCAATCAATAGGTTTTGATCCTTTAGGTAACTCGACAAGATCCCAAACGTCGTTGTCTTTCATAGATTGCATCTCTTCATTCATGGCATCAACCCACTTTTGAGAATTAGGACTCTGCATGGCTTGTTGAAGATTAATAGGGTCATCTTCTCCAATGCCAACTCCATCTTCATGTTCTTGTAGAAAAACAATATAATCATCTGGAATTGCACTTTTCCGCTCTCTAGTGGATCTCCTTAATGGCACTTCTTGTGATTCAAGAGGTTGTTGATTTTGCTGAATTGGTTCCTCATGGGGAATGTTAGTGTTGTCTTGAATCGAAGGGCCTTGAGCAATGATAGGTACCATAATCTGATCATTGTTCTCAGCAGTGTCATGAGTAGAATCATGATTATTTTCTTCAAAGACAATATTTTTACCTATACCTTCCCTCCCAAAATCAACTTCCTCAAAAAATCTTGCATTATCAGTCTCAAAAAAGGATCTAGTAGTGGGATCATAAAGTTTAAATCCTCGAGTACGCTCCGGATATCCAACAAAGTAGCAACTGACCGTCCTAGAGTCCAGTTTCTTTTCATTCGGCCTATATGGCCTTGCCTCAGCTGGACAACCCCAAACATGAAAATGCTTAATGCTAGGCATTTTCTTAGTCCAAAGTTTGTAAGGGGTTTCGGCCACTGCTTTTGTTGGAACCCTATTAAGGATATAAATTGCAGTCTTTAGTGCATCTCCCCAAAGTGCCACAGGTAAAGAAGAATGACTTATCATACTTCTCACCATATCTTTAAGAGTACGGTTTCGCCTCTCAGCAACACCGTTCATATTAGGTTTGCCTGGCATGGTGTACTGAGGGACAATTCCACACTCCTTTAGGAAGTTAGCAAAGGGTCCTGGACGTTGCTCACCTGATCCATCATATCTACCGTAGTATTCACCACCACGATCAGACCTGACAGCAAGTATTTTACTCTTCAACTGAAGCTCAACTTCAGCTTTATATTCTTTAAACACGTCCAAAGCTTGGGACTTCTCATGTATCAAGTATAGGTAACCATACCTTGAGTAATCATCTATGAACGTGATAAAATACCGTTGACCGTTCCAAGAGGCCGTAGGGAATGGTCCACAAATATCGGTATGAATCAGTTCTAAGACACTCGTAGCCCTATTGGCACCTAACTTTCTGGAGTTTGTTTGTTTTCCCTTAATGCATTCTATGCAAACCTGAAAATCACTTAAATCTAAGGGATCAAGAATTCTATCATCCACAAGCCTTTGAATTCTCTGTTTAGAGATGTGACCTAAACGCTTGTGCCACAACATGGCAGAATTCTCAGTTAACTTACGCTTCGTACCTTTTGCACTAGAGTGCAATATTTCATTATTAAAAGTAACAGTATCAAGCATATAAAGATTATCAATTAAAGAACCAGTGCCAACCAAATTTGAATTTAAAGAGAAACTAACTTTATTATTTCCAAAAGAACAAGTGTATCCAAATTTGTCCAAACAGGAAATAGAAATAAGGTTCCGTCTAAAAGACGGTGCAACAAAAGTCTCAAATAAATCCAAATAAACACCAGTTTGAAATAATAATCTAAATGTTCCAACAGCTTCAACTGGAACTTTATTGCCATCGCCCACATAGATGAATCTTTCAGCATCAATTGGCGGTCGGCTCCATAGGCAACCCTGCATTGATACACTTATGTGAGTAGTAGCACCAGAATCTACCCACCAAGTATCCTTAGGTACAGAAGCTAAATTAACTTCAGAACAAACAAAAACAGAAGTCTTACCCTTTTTCACACGCCAAGCAGCATATTTGGAACACTCTTTCTTCATGTGTCCAGCCTTCTTACAAAAGTAGCAGGTTGGTCCCTTATCCTGCTTCTCTTGAAACTGCTTGGGTTTTCCACTTGCATTATCCTTACCTCTCTTTCTCTTCTTATCATGAGAGCTAGATGCCAAGTGAGCACTTTCAGTCTTGTCTCGCAATGCCCTCTCCTCTTCTTGAACACAGTGTGAAATGAGCTCATTAAGAGTCCATTTTTCCTTCTGAGTGTTATAACTCACCACAAAGTGACCAAACTGAGGAGGGAGTGAAATAAGAACCAAGTGAACAAGTAACTCATCCGAAAGTTCCAACTTGAGTTCCTTAAGTTTGCCAGCAAGATTAGACATCCCAATGATGTACTCCCTTATGTTCCCCTTTCCCTTATACTTCATGGTCACGAGTTTTGACAGAAGATTACTCGTTTCCGCTTTCTCATTCTTAGCAAAATATTGCTCAATTTCAGAGAGGAACTTCTTGGCATTTGTGCTCTCAGCAATAGAGCCCCGAAAACCAGTTGGAATCGTCCGCTTCATGATCGCCAGACACATGCGATTAGAGCGTTCCCATTTCTCAACCTGATCCGTTTTCGGATCAGTCGCAGTAGGAACAGGTTGCTCTTTCCTTAGCGCAAGGTCAAGATCCATGCACCCAAGAACGATTTCAACATTCTCTTTCCATGTGACATAGTTTGTCCCATTCAACATCGGAATCATGCTCAATTGAGCAGAAGCAGAGTTAACATTAGCAGTAACTGAAATAGAAAACAAATACACAAAAATGCTCAAAATTAAATATATGTGATAAATCAAATATTGGCAACACCATCACAAGATACCTAACGCAACACTGAATTTTAGTCTTTGGACAGGAAAAATCAATTTGCAAGTGGTACTCTCAACGCAATAATCAAGTACTAACAATAAATTTCTGTCAAATAATATGCCTTTCTTTGGACCGACCTATTATTCACATGAAAATCTTAATATTGCTACACACTTATTATCACAGGAATATTTTAATTTTAGCCAAATTATACCTTCCTTTGGGCCGATAAAATTTGCATAAAATTAAATATTCAAACATCATAATAATATTTTTAAATTAATTAATCTACACAAAAAAGAGGTCACTTTGGCAACATATTGCTTCAATCAACTAATTCCAAAATATTAGACCACTTAAATAAATAAGTTAATATTAATTTGCCAATAATTAAAATTAAATCACAAATATATATTTCTATACCCTTATGTACCAAATATTCACCAATCATTTGTATATGTTGATTATTATATGAAAAATTAACACATAATAGCATGCCAAAACAACAAAAGATACATGGTCACAAAATGAAGATATGAATATTGTATCAAAACAAAAGCCGACAGTGTGTACATAATAGGTACTACTACTTTAGATATATAATTAGCCACCACTAGAGACCATAAAAAAAAACAAGATATTACATACATGTATAAAGAAAAATGAACTTGATGACAAAAATCAATTTGACATGATAATCAGGACTTAACGTTAAGTCATGACAACAACATAACAACCAAGGCAATATCCCTCGTATATGAATCCTTATAAACAAGCGTTACAATTCATCTCCGAAAACAATAATCGAACAAAACAAAATTTACAAATTAACATCACAATATACTATAAATCTAAATCAGCATAAATTGATTCTCAATAATCAAATATGAAGAGGCTCTGATACCAATTGAAAGAATCTAACAATTCTATAATACTTAATTCTCTAAAATAGAGACATGGATCGAAACATCATATTCATGTTATCGAGATTAAATCAATAAGCGGAAGCATACCTGTATCCATGATAAAGTAATATCAGTAGGAGTCCTTTTTTCTTTGTGTACTTGTTATTGTCTTCCTCAATCAAACACCCTTAGGTTTCCACAGCAAACTCTCTCTGATGGGTAGAAGAAAAGTTTTTTACGTGTTTAATATATTGGGGACTATAACCCTTTCATATACCGCCTAATTAAATCTCCCATTATAATTTAATTGGGCTTGGTATTGGGTATCCACACATTTAGTCCATACATTAACTTAAAATCTAATTGGGCTCCTTATTTGATCACATAAATTAACCCAATAAAATAAATAGCTAAATATAATTGATATATTAATATGTATCCCATATATATTATTATTATTAATAAAATAATAATAACAAAGGCCACCAACAACATGAGCATGAGCAGGAGCAGGGGAACCATCCAGTCTCAGCAGGTTTTTCGGCTACTTCTGGGGCTTCTGGCTGCGACTGTGGCTTTTGAACCGGAGTCTTCGAAGGTGTTTCGCCTCCAAATCTGTAATGTAGGATTATTTAAGTCAGTGCCATGGTTTTATTGTTGAGGTACAAATACTAAATAAATGCATCAGCACAACTTTACATGCTAGAAATTTTTATTTGATTGAAGTCTTTTGAACATGTTTTCTTTTTAGCAGAAATGTAAGAGAGAACTTACACTGGAAATGAAAAAGAACTAGTGCTCATCCTGCTACCATCTGATTGTTGGGAGACCCTGGCAGGAGTGTGAGGTTCGAGAGCTGGATGCGTTCCATGACCATCAGAAGCATTAGAAGAGCGATCAGACAAACGAATCCTCTCAGCAGACGTGAATGTTTCCTTGTTAGTTTTATTTGCTTCTGATTCACTAGATTTTCTCCCCATACTAGAAGTACTCTTTCTGCCGTTATCTAATTCAACTTAATTCACCTCCGGAAGGTCATGGAAATTATAAGATGAAGTTTCATTGAGGGATGTAGACCAGGTGGATTGTTTGCAAATTCAGAATCAGGACTTTTAAGCTCTCCAGACTTCATCCAATTAAAATGATCTCTTGTGAAACTTGTTAGGAATCTGCCCGATTCCCGGCGAGTGCGGAAGCAATTTGGTAAATATGTGTGCTTAGATCTCACAAATATACATGATAGTAATAAAGCAACGAACCAACAATACAGTAAAAGAGACAAGAGATTTAACGTGGTTCGGCCCAGCCTACATCTACAAGAGTAACAACTTCACACTAGATAAAAGAGATTACAATATCCGGGTATCCGGCCCCTGAATTTTATACACAAATTCAGCCCTACGATACCTATTATGTATATCCCCAACTCACTGAAGTGTTTATCTCAAAACTTCCCCCTATCACTGTTTCCCGACAACCTTTTCTTCTCCCCCTCTTCCAACCCGGACAGTGCCACACAACCTGATAGAAAGACCCCTGCAGCGGGACCACCTCCGATGACTGTAGTCAGACCAAAGTACCCTAAGGAATAGTTTAGGCACGAGGACCTTCTATCCCGACACTTCCTGAAAGCGGGCTAAACCGGCTTTTCTACTAGACGGACTATCTAGCAGCTATATAGAGAGAGAAGAGAGAATTATGTTTTTGGTGTAGTTTTAGTAATGAAGGGGAGGGGTTATTTATAGTAGGAAATATGTAGTAGGTGGGGGGAGGGGGATTGGTGAAGTTTGGCAAGAAAAATAGTATGGTAGGCTGCCTACCAATCTGCCTAACAATCTCCCCCTCTTTCCAAACTCACAGTTAATCACTTGCAGTCCATACATGCGGCCTGTTTGGCATAACTCCAACTTTTCCTCGATCTAAATCATTCCCTACGACAAAACTCCCCCCGAGTCCAAGACTCCAAACTATACCCTAGTTTGCACATTCATTCTCGAATGCCTACTTGCTATACGCACAAGTGTACCATTGACCTCTATTTGTCCAACTACATACATGTGAAGCAATCTGTTGTATACAAACATACTCACTTGATTCACGTCGGCCAATCCTATATGTAGTTCATCACACACGCAAGTGTGACCGTCACACACATGTGACCATCGATCTTTCATTTACTCCCCAACTGCATATCAAACAAATCAATCTGTTGCATGGTTCACTGCTCACTTTATTTGTGTTGATCGATGCCCATATGCAGCTGCAACACACCAACTACTCGTTGATGTCGTGGAAGCCCTTCGACCAAGCATCCATCCCAGCAGTCTTTGCACCATCGTCTAGACTGGAAGGCAATACAACCGCAGTAGTATCCTTCAAGTCACTCTTCCCACGTGCACGAGATAACCAGATTTTCGAAATTCTAGTACGTTCTGGCCACGTACTAATCAGACGATATATTCCCCCACGTAGCTCTCCCTTCATCCGAACCACACGGCCTCTTTTGATATTCATAGCTCCCCTACTACAGAGCATCTGTAGCCTTCTGAAGCTAACCAACCGATACATATTAGATTCTTCCTCAGCTTAGGCACTTATCTTACCCCATTCAAGCTGCAAACTTTTCCATCGAACATTTTGATTTTCACAATTCCAATCCCCTTGATCTCACAAGTAGATCCATCAGCCAAAGAAATTGTTTCGTTATTTGTATATTGGAATTTGTCAAAATGCCCCCTCTCGGAACATACATGGTAAGATGACCCTGAGTCTAATATCCATTCTCCTGGAGAACTAGTGCCTCGATTGAAGACGGTGCAAACATCTTCATAATCGAGAGTAACCACAGCCAATGATGCATCTGGATCCTTCTTATTAAGCGGAAAATTCGACCTAATATGACCCCACTCCTTGCAACCAAAGCATTGCATGCCCTTTTCATTGTATCTGGATTTACCTATGCTATTGGTAGATCCTTTCACAGAACCCCTTCCTCTATTATTTTGACTACGCAAAGCCAAAACTGTCATTCCATCCTTGTCACAATCCTGGTTCTTCCTTCCAGCATTTGACAAAAGTGCTGACTGAACCTCCTCCATTTTTAACGTGTCCTTTCCGTACAAAATGGTTGTGACCAAATGATCGAATGACTCCGGAAGTGAAGTAAGAAGAATAAGGGCCTTATCTTCTTCCTCCAATTTTACAACAACCTTTTCAAGTTGATCAACAATACCATTAAACACATTCATGTGCTCAATAACATTGCCTTGAGCTGCCATCTTCAGCTTGTATAACTCGCGCTTTAGATTTAACTTTGTAGTCAAGTTCTTCCCGAGATACAATGCCTCCAACTTTGACCATAATTCCTTCGGCGTGCTTTCGTCAACAATATTATTGATAATATTATCTGCAATGCATAGTCTGATGGTACTCATGCATTGCGACTCAGCATCCTCCCAATCTTCAGCGCTCATTGTTGTTGGCTTTCCCTCCTTCCCCTTCAAAGCCCTTGCTAGCTTCTGTTGGGTTAGGATATCCTTTACCCTTCTCTGCCAAAGAGTAAAACTTTCTTTACCATCATATGGAGTCACATTGAATCCTCTAATACTTGTCATGATCTCCGTTTGTACACACAAACCAATCCAAACAACTAAATCAATTGGCCAGGTAAGTGTAAGAAACAATGGGAGCACTTCCGTCAAAACGACGCCTTATTAGACAACCACTTTTCTTAACGACTTTCCTTCGGCACCAATAATTTAGACACAACTAGCTCTGATGCCAACTGTTAGGAATCTGCCCGATTCCCGGCGAATGCGGAAGCGATTTGGTAAATATGTGTGCTTAGATCCCACAAATATACGTCATAGTAATAAAGCAACAAACCAACAATACAGTAAAAGAGACAAGAGATTTAACGTGCTTCGGCCCACCCTACATCCACAAGAGTAACAACTTCACACTAGATAAAAGAGATTACAATATTCGGGTATCCGGCCCCTGAATTTTATACACAAATTCAGCCCTACGATACCTATTATGTATATCCCCAACTCACTGAAGTGTTTATCTCAAAACCTCCCCCTATCATTTTTTCCCGACAACCTTTCCTTCTCTCCCTCTCCCAACCCGGACAGCACCACACAACCTGATAGAAAGACCCCTGCAGCGGGACCACCTCCGATGGATGTAGTCAGACCAAAGTACCTTAAGGAATAGTTTAGGCACGAGGACCTTCTATCCCGACACTTCCTGAAAGCGGGATAAACCGGTTTTCCTACTAGACGGACTATCTAGCAGCTATATAGAGAGAGAAGAGAAAATTATGTTTTTGGTGTAGTTTTAGTAATGAAGGGGAGGGATTATTTATAGTAGGAAATATGTAGTAGGTGGGGGGAGGGGGATTGGTGAAGTTTGGCAAGAAAAATAGTATGGTAGGCTGCCTACCAATCCGCCTAACAAAACTCATATTCCCCATTTGAATACTAAACAAGGACTCATTTGAAGCCACACTCCATTCCATACCTGATGCAGGCTTGTTAGTAGCAAAAACAGATGCTGGAATACGGTTAGGGTCAAAACCCGGATATTCTGGAGGTCTTCCCATCACTTGAGGTGGCGGTGGCAATGTTGACGACACAGAATTGTAGGTACTAAATTCAGTATGTGAATATCCCGACCTTGGCGATATGCTCATCATACTCCACTCTGCTGGTGTTGACTTGTAATCATCATTTTCAGATTTTGTCTGGGAGATAGAATCGTTTACATTAGCATCTGACTCTAACGGATTAGAATCCAGTGATGATGTGGAAATTGAGGATGCTGAAGAATTAGAATGGTTAAAACTTTTGGCCTGGGTAGATTGATCGCCATCATTGATTTGTTGGTGCTTGTCAATTCCACTTTCATTTTCGGATTCCATTTTCGTTAGAGCTAGACTAAGTCCAGCCTTTGAGATGCCTTATCTGAGGTCAAACGCAAATGACAATGCAGAGCGCGATAAGAGATGAATTAGGGATGGACTGTAATAACCGAAGTGCTTTCTGAAATTCGCAGGATTTGATATAGAAACTGCACCAAAGCAAAACTTGGAAGATTCAAGAAAGAAGAGGATTTATGAGGCTTGAAGAAGGTTTAACGTTTTGTTATAATTCTATGATTTATAATAAAGGCCAGGCGCCAATTTTAGGACGCTAAGCAAATCTTAACTGTTATGTGTCTGTTGGGACGTGGCAAAATTTACTAGAGATGGTCTACATTGTAACACATCCTGATGCTGCATGCTAATATTATACATATTTTTTTTTTAGGTAAAAATAGATTATCTATATAAGACTTTTCTTATTATAAATTAATGTTTTGTGTAAATAATCCAAATATTACAGAGCCTATATTTCAGCTGGTTATTTTGGGTATTTTCTTATTTATTGTCACCTTTATGTGACAAGATTCTAACTTAATATGTAGTAAGCAGATGGGTGGTTTTTGTACAATTGTTACTAAAGTTTTCCAATAATTGTGCTTGACACACAGTACATGTACAGATTGTGATGATTTAGTTTTAAAAAATACCCATTTTTTTAGCAAATTAATCTAAAAAAAGTGGGAAAAAATGATAGGCAATCTGGGGAAGAGGAGATGAATACTATGAATGTCTGCAAGGTTACTAAAAACAATCTGAGAAGATATAAATAATTAAAATCAATCTAATGTCAAACGAAATTTAGATCACGTTCTATAAATTTTATCAAAAGATTTGGTGTTACAAAAGATATTTGATGAAATTATTAGACTATGACAACAAGATACAGTTTGAATTTCTCTGATCGTCATTTGCAGAAACTTGAAGGAAAAGGCCACCAACAACATGAGCATGAGCAGGAACAGGGAAACCATCCAGTCTCAGCAGGTTTTTCGGGTACTTCAGGGGCTTCTGGCTGCGCCTCTGGTTTTTGAACTGGAGTCTTTGAAGGTGTTTCACCTCCAAATCTGTAATAAAAAATTAGATATTAGTCAGTGCCATGCTTTCATTGTTGAGAGACTAGTAATAAATAAATGCATCAGCGCAACTTTAATTGGTAGAAATTTTTATTTGATTGAAGTCTTTTAAACATGTATTCATTTTAGCAGAAATGTAAGAGAGTAATAACTTACACTGGAAATGCAAAAGAACTAGTGCTCATCCTGCTACCATCTGATTGTTGGGAGACCCTGGCAGGAGTGTAAGGTTCGAGACCTGGATGCATTCCATGTCCATCAGAAGCATTAGAAGAGCGATCAGACAAACGAATCTTCTCAGCAGACGTGAATGTTTCCTTGTTAGTTTTATTTGCTTCCGATTCACTAGATTTTCTCCCCATACTAGAAGTACTCTTTCTGCCGTTATCTAATTCAACTTCATTCACCACGGGAAGGTCATGGAAATTATAAGATGAAGTTTCAGTGATGGGAGGTAGACCTGGTGGATTGTTCGAAAATTCAGAATCAGGACTTTTAAGCTCTCCAGACTTCATCCAATTGAAATGATCTCTTGTGAAACTCATATTCCCCATTTGAATACTAAACAAGGACTCATTTGAAGCCACACTCCATTCCATACCTGATGCAGGCTTGTTAGTAGCAAAAACAGATGCTGGAATACGGTTAGGGTCAAACCCCGGATATTCTGGAGGTCTTCCCATCACTTGAGGTGGCGGTGGCAATGTTGATGACACAGAATTGTAGGTACTAAATTCAGTATGTGAATATCCCGACCTTGGTGATATGCTCATCATACTCCACTCTGCTGGTGTTGACTTGTAATCATCATTTTCAGATTTTGTCTGGGAGATAGAATCGTTTACATTAGCATCTGACTCTAACGGATTAGAATCCAGTGATGATGTGGAAATTGAGGATGCTGAAGAATTAGAATGGTTAAAACTTTTGGCCTGGGTAGATTGATCGCCATCATTGATTTGTTGGTGCTTGTCAATTCCACTTTCATTTTCGGATTCCATTTTCGTTAGAGCTAGACTAAGTCCAGCCTTTGAGATGCCTTATCTGAGGTCAAACGCAAATGACAATGCACAAATATTGAGGAGATGAATTAGGGACAAACTGTAATAATCGAAGTGCTTTCTGAAATTCGCAGGCAAGTACAAGAACAACGTTTTGATATAAAACTGCACCAAAGCAATATTTAAAAGATTCCAAAGAGGAGGTTTTGTGAGACTTGAAGAAAAGGTTTAACATTTCGTTATGGTTCTTTGATTTATAAAAAAGGACAGGCGCCAATTTTAGGACGCTGAGCAAATCTTAACTGTTATGTGTCTGTTGGACAGCGGCAAAATTTACTAGAGATAGTCTACAGTTGTAACACATCCTGATGTTGCATACTAATTTAATGCATATTTTATTTTTAGGTAACATAGATGATCTCTATATAAAGACTTTTCTAATTATAGATTAATGTTCTGTGTAAATAATCCAAACATTACAGAGCCTATATTTCAGCTGGTTAAATTGGGTATTTTCTCTTTTAGTCTACTAATTTTTCTTTTCTGGAAGCTGAAGCCTTCCTGTACAACGATAGAAATGACAGTCAATTATGTAAAATATTCTTCGTTCGAGTCAGTCATGTTAACTAATCATGATTAGGTTGTAAATTACTTGTAAAAGTTCAGAATATAGTTCAGGGTTGATTCTATAACAGCATCTTTTAATATTAAGTTGTCAAATTTTATCCAATTCTATTAATATTTTCCTACACTCCTATGGTTGTTCGAAAGGGAGTAATGCTCCTTCTGATCTTATGGCTGTAACATTACAAGACTTGATTGATTTTGAATTCTTGGTCCTTCGAATCAAAAAAAAAAAAAGGTGCATCTTTTCTAAAATTTAAGTTGTAAAAGAAATGAAGCTTAGAGACTGAAAGGAAAATATTTGACTTGGTAAGAAAAAAATGAAAAAAAGAGAGGGCATAGTGGGTAAGAAACATGGGGATAATAGGGCCTCATCTTTAACATCAAATATCCACTCAAGCAGAACAATGGTTGCTGCAGGCTACTCATTTTGATGTGCAGCCTCTGGCTACTCAATTTCTTCCTTTCAAGAAGCAATGATTAGAGCTGCAGGCAATGCCATACAAGTGAACAAGGCCCTTTATTGCAACAGCCTCATTCAAAATATCAACTGTAAGTCATAACTTGTTTCAAACTCTTCTCATCTGAAGTACATGTTTTCAGATCTTTCTTAAGCTTAAAAAATTCACCTTTTCATGCATGTATCCTGAATGGTTTCATATATAATAAGTTCTAACTTGGCCAATTATCTAGGCAAGAATGTAGTGACACACCGCAGTGAAGCTGTCAATGTTATATCAAGGTCAAAAGCTAGCACTCGGCCTTCAGGTCCCTCCTCTCTTTATCCGAAAGTTGCAGAAAATACAAGCAATTCAGGGAAGGTAAAATCAATAGCTTACAGCTATTAGTTTACTGACGGGCTGTTTTTTAAACTTGTCAGTCCCAATTAGTTGCCAGAAGTACCTTTTTAGCTGCTTTTTTATTTTTTTAACTTACAAGTCAAAAAAAAAACTTAGTTAACTGGCTCTGAACTTATAACTTCTGTCGAACTATATTTTATTTTTTGCCGGTAAAGACATTTGCAGCGAGGAGGAGCAGGGCCAATCTATCGTCAGATACTTATGTTTTAATGGAACCAGGAGAGACTGAAGTGTTTGTATCAGAGGAAGAATTGAGGGCGAAGCTGAAGAACTGGCTAGAAAACTGGCCAGCAAAATCCCTCCCGCCTGACCTTGCAAGATTCGAAGATATTGATGATGCTGTATCTTTCCTTGTTTCTTCTGTTTGTGAACTAGAAATTGCTGGCGATGTTGGTTCAGTTCAATGGTACGAAGTTCGTCTAGAATAATTTGAAGAGTCAATTTTGTTTACGTTTCGTCTGGTGTAACATATTATTAGCGATATTTTCACTTATATACAAATTTTTAGTAAAATTTAGTAGGCTTCTCTGCTTTATAAACCAGAAACCATTGGAAGTGTAATACATATATCCAAAGGAAGACGTTTTTTGGGATATATCAGGCTGGACCTTGGAATTACCAAGAGTAGCTAGCTGGTCCTGAGCTTCTATTTCATTCCCACTTGTAGCTGTAAAAGTGCTTAAGCACAGGGCGAGACCACACCTTCATTTTTTAGGATTGCGGAATAGGCTTTCAAACAACGGTGCACGTTTACAAGATACCTTAGTTACTCGTTCATAATTTCAATTGACTACTTGTTGGCCTGTACATGACACGAATTTAGGGTAAAGTTGGAATAGGAACAAGTAAAGTCGACTTCGCAAGTGATCTAACGTACCATATTAGAACAAGCTACGACAAGGCAACGACTTGAAACATCAAATTTTAAATCAAGTTTGACCGATTCAGAAGAACACATGACGAATATTTTTGTAATGCATATCGATAATGCTACTGATAATTCTGAAAGAGCACAAATCTATACTATTATATAAAAACCGAAACATTAAAAATTTGGTCGGTCGGTCGGTCGGTACGGTACCTGGTGATTTTACTTATTTACTCTTACTCAATTACAGATAAAATCCATTATAGTCAATTTCTTTTTTCAGGTTAAACATACTATCTTTTATATTTTTCAATAACTAAATAATTTCCTTTTTTAGGTAAAATACAATATATTTTATATTTTATCTAACTAAAATTTCTCCTTTATTAATCAATTTTCTTTTCCAGGTTAAACATATTACCTTTTCTATTTTTCAATAACTAAATACTTTCCTTTTTAAGGTAAAATACAATATTTATTACATTTTATCTAATTAAAATTTCTCATATCTTAAAAACACTACGAGCAATTTTGTTTAAAAAAATAACATAATTATATTATAATTACTATTAACTAATCAATTACTTTTTTCAGCGTTACCTTTTCTCTTTTCTCTAACTAAAATATCTCCTTTTCCAATTATATCATGGATGGTTACCTTTTTTAGCCAAAACACGTTACCTTTTTTCTTTTCTCTTACTAAAACCTCTATTTTTTCAATTATATCATGGCCATTTCTATTTAATAAAATAAAATAATAATATTATAATACTAATAATTAACCATGTACCTTTTTACCTAAAATGTATCATCTTTTCTATTTTTTTAATTTAATTCTCTTATTTCCAAGAAATATCACGGGAAATATTAATTTCTCATTTTTTTAAAAACTATGAGCAATTTTATGTATTAAAATAACATAATGAAATTATAAATAATATAAACTAATCAATTATCTTTTTCACTAAATCATGTCATATTTTTAATTTTCACGTTACCACTCTATATTTTCTAACTAAAATCCCTCTTTTTCCAATTATATCACGTGCGGTTCTATTTAATACAATAAACTAATAATATTATAATATTAATAATTAACTATTTCAAAAAAAAATATTAATAATTAACTGATTACCTTATCAGCTAAAACATATCACCTTTTCTATATTTTCTAACTAAAATTCCTCTTTTAAAGGTAAAATACAATATCTTTTTTTTTTAACATGGGAACCCGCAGCCGCTACCCGGGTGCGCTCTAGGTAAACCCATAGGCTCACGCAATGGCCTGCAAACCACGTGATCCAAGGCAAATCGCACAAGTGCGACAGGCTCTGCCCCAGGATTAGGGGAGAGCACGGTTCGGTTCGGGGCGGTTTTGCCCCGAAACCGAACCCGAAACCGCATACCTTCGGTTTTAAAAATTGAAAACCGCAACCGAACCGTCGGTTTCGGTTTCGGTTTTAAAAAGCTCGGTTCGGTTTTTAACGGTTCGGTTTCGATTTTAAAACCGAACGAAAAAATTATAAATATATTACAATACTTTAATTCTATAAATTATAATGTACTCGATTTTTAATCATAAGATATATAAATTAATAAAATTTATATTAATAAAATTAAATATTGGTGGTTCTTCATTGTCGTCGCCGGTCTCTGTTTCTTGTCTCTGTTCCTTACCTATGTTTCTTTAGTTTGTTATTCCTCTCAGCTTGTTGCTCTTTAGTATGTGTAATGATCTGCTACTCCAGTATCCCAGGCTTTGCCTGTCTCTATTAACTCAAGATATAATATATTTTTTAATTTTAAGAATACATATAAATTATATAAAATTATTTATTTATTTATTTTAATAATCGGTTCGGTTCGGTTTTAACTTATAACCGGAACCGGAACCGAAAGTCTCAGTTTTTAAAAATCAAAAACCGCAACCGTCGGTTCGATTTCGGTTTCGGTTTTTTCGGTTCGGTTTTGACCGGTTTCGGTTCGGTTTCGGTTTCAATTCGGTTTTTTGCTCACCCCTACCCAGGATGGCATAATCACAAATCCACCTCCCATGGGAGTCGAACCTGTGACCAAGAGGTGAGATGGTCTCTCTTTAACCAACTGAGACAACCCTTGCGGGCAATATCTTTTACATTTTATCTAACTAAAATTTCTCCTTTTTAAAAAATACTATGAGCAATTTTGTTTAATAAAATAACAGAATTATATTATAACTAGTTTTTTTTTGCCCGCGCTCTGCGAGCGGGCGTTGATTATTTTTAAAGTACTTAATTTGCTAGAATTATAATATGCAAAAAATTTGGTTTCAATCTAAGAGAAATATTTCACGATGTAAATTTTTTTAAAATGAAAAATATTAACTTTGATGTTATTGTAGTATAATTGTGTTCAACTTCCTATACTCACCCGTGCCACGGACGTTGATATTTTTTTTTGGTTAATAAAATCATTTAAGCTCGTGAACAAAAAAGGAAAATTATATCATTTGGACTAATATTTATTTTACTGCTTCTTGGTATTAATTTTTTTCTCGGTAGTCGTAAAGATAAGTTTACAAAATTTGAACATAAGTACTTCAAAGCAATAATCCAGTAGAATTCATAAATCATACGAAATGCATAAATTCAAATACTAATGCAGTCAAAATGAAACTATAACAAATGACATTAAAATACCGAACAAATGTTAACAAAATAAATTACTTTTAAATTAACACTTCAAATTAGATATAAAATAAAAAAATATAACAACTACATCATCATAAATGTTAGTATGCCTTTTTAGCCCGCGCGCTGCGAGCGGGCGTTTATTATTTGCTTCGTAGCTTCCTTGTATATTTGTTGTATGTTGATTATGTGTACGATTTATTATTATTGGTTAAATTAACAAATTTGTTTTTTTAACTAAAAAGCAATATTCTTTCTTATAAAGATAACTTATATATAATATATAATATTTTAATTTTATTAGAAAATTTAAAGTAATTGAATAATCAAATAAGAAATTATTTTCTATCTATATATATTTTCAAATAATAGAAAATATTTTTGTGAATCAACAATATTAGGGAAATTAAAAAAACAATTTTACTTAATATTTTATTTTTACATTTTTTATAACTTATTAAATTTAAATTTAATTTAATTTATATAAAAAAGGTTATATATTTTTATTTTTTATAGGTTTTAAAATTACGTTAGTTACTCTAAAAAATGATAAAAAAGAAAAGAAAATTATATACTAAAATAATTTGTAGTTAATTTTTTTGTCCATATTTTTATATTATATGGAAAGATTTCTTAGTCCCGATCAATCACAGTCTTACAAATCTTTTAGAGACTCCAATATTGTTAGCTTTGTTGCTTCCAGAGAATGCCCAGTAGAAAGCTTAAAGTGCCCCCTGTTGATTTGAATATTAGTATCATTGGCTGTTGATTTGAATATTAGTATCATTGGACAATATTGTAGATAACATCTAGCACGATTTCTAGGAAAAATATAGCACTCTTTTCTTCCAACATCATATTCAAGTGCTCATGAATATGTTGGACTTGCTATATTTCAAACCTATATAGAAAGCACTTACATAACTAAGTCACAATTTTTTTTATAAAGGAACAAATCTGGATACTTTGCAAATTATACACTTCATCAAACTTTAGATGAAAAACTTTAAAACTTTAGAAGAAAAAGCTTATTTCAAGTAAAATGTTGTTTGGTAAACTTTAAAAACAGCTTTCTAAAAAGTGCTTTTTGTGGAAATGTTGCTTTTATGGAAAGCATGTCCCTCCATACTTTTGAAAATTATTTACATTTTATTAATTTACAAAACTAATAAAATTAATTTACATTTTATATGTTGTTAATTTATATTGATACAAAATTATATAATATGAATTAAATGTTAGGATGAGAAATTAAATTAAACTATTATAAATAATAGTAATAATTAAAAGGGAACACGATTGTTAAATATCATATTGTAACTGATTCTTGAGGCAAAACTTCGACATGTTTATATTAATAAAAATAATTTGACAATTTATCTTGTTCATATTGTTCGGTTTTGACCGGTTTCGGTTCGGTTTCGGTTTCAATTCGGTTTTTTGCTCACCCCTACCCAAATTGGCATAATCACAAATCCACATCCCATGGGAGTCGAACCTGTGACCAAGAGGTGAGATGGCCTCTCTTTAACCAACTGAGACAACCCTTGCGGCCAATATCTTTTACATTTTATCTAACTAAAATGTTTCCTTTTTAAAAAATACCATGAGCAATTTCGTTTAATAAAATAACAGAATTATATTATAATTACTATTAACTAATTAATTATCTTTTTTAGCCAATACACGTTACCTTTTCTCTAACTAAATTCTCTCTTTTTCCAATTATATCATAGATGGTTACCTTTTTCAGCCAAAACACATTAACTTTTTTCTTTTCTCTTACTAAAACCTCTCTTTTTTCAATTATATCACGGGCGTTTTTATTTAATAAAAATAAAAATATAATATTATAATACTAATAATTAATCGAGTACCTTTTTAGCTAAAATTTATCATCTTTTCTATTTTTTCTAATTAAATTCTCTTTTTTCCTAGAAATATAAAATAACATAATTAAATTATAATTACTATAAACTAATCAATTACCTTTTGCATCTAGAACAGGTTACATTTTTAATTTCTCTAACTAAATCATCTCTTTTTCTAATAATATCACGGACATTCTATTTAATAAAATAAAATAATAATTTTATAATTACTAATAATTAACCGATTACCTTTTCCAACTAAAATATATCATATTTTCTATATTTTCTAGCTAAAATCCCTCCTTTTCTAGAAATATCACGGATAACATTTATATAATTATTATCAAATCATCTCATATAAAAATTTAAGCCTCCAAAATTCATCTTTAAAAAAAACAATTTAAATTAATGAAAAAAATCATATAATATTAAAAAAAAATCCGTTCATCGCACGGGTTTTAAGCTAGTATATATTATTCTTGTTGAAGTCTAATCGATACTATCTATACTATTATATAAAAACCGAAACATTAAAAGTTTTGGTACCAGTTTTCAGTACATGTTTTTTGGTACATGTTTTTTTGGTACTTCGTGAATTTACTTATTTACCTTTTATTATAAAGAAAAATAAATACACTTAAAATATATAATAACATAATATAATTAATGCTAACATAATATAATTAATGATAATTAGTTGAGATATTACCTTTTATAAACACCTAAAAACATCAATCGTATCATATCTTTCCATTATTAATATTTCCTTTCGAATTAAAACATGTTACCTTTTTAATTTAAAATAAATCTTACAATCATTAATATATACCCGAAAATATCACACCATAACTTTCAAGAAATCTATACTATTATATAAAAGCCAAAATATTAAAAGTTTTGGTACTAATTTTTTAGTACCTGTTTTTTGGTACCTATTTTTTGGTACTTCGTGAATTTACTTATTTACCCTTCATTATAAAGAAAAATAAATACACTTAAAATATATAATAACATAATATAATTAATGGTAACATAATATAATTAATAGTAATTAGTCGAGATATTACCTTTTATTAACACCTAAAAACATCAATTGTATCATATCTTTCTATTATTAATATTTCCTTTCGAATTAAAACACGTTACCTTTTTAATTTAAAACAAATCTTACAATCATTAATATATACCCGAAAATATCACACCATAATTTTCAAGAAAATATAACACCTAAAATAAATAATAACATAATATAATTAATGGTAATTAGTCGATTGCCCTTTTCACATTTACTTTTAGTTGAAGATGTTACCTTTTATAAACACCTAAAAAAATCAATCGTATCATATCTTTCAATCATTAATATTTCCTTTCTAATTAAAACACGTTACCTTTTTAATTCATATACGTTGTTTATAATAAGGAAACATTAGGATAATCCGTAAACATGAGTATATTAAATTATATCAATTTAAAATTTAAAAAATTATTCAAAATAATGATTATATAAAAACATAATTATAATATTAAATAAAATTTATAACATAATACAAGAAACCCGTGCATTGCAATACTAATAATTAATCGATTACCTTTTCAGCTAAAACGTATCATCTTTCTATTTTTTCTAATTAAATTTTCTTTTTTCTAAAAATATCATAGGCAACATTAATTTCTTATTTTCTAAAAAACACTAGGAGCAATTTTAATTAGTAAAATAACATAATTAAATTATAATTAATATAAACTAATCAATTACCTTTTTCACCTAAATAATGTCACCTTTTTAATTTACACGTTATCTTTTCTATTTTCTCTAACTAAAATCTCACATTTTTCAATTATATTAAGGGCAGTTCTATTTAATAACATAAAATAATGATATGATAGTACTAATAATTAATCGATTAACTTTTTCAGCTAAAACACATCATTTTTTCTATATTTTCTAATTAAAATCTCTCTTTTTCTAGAAATATCACGGGCAACATTAATTTCTCTTTTTCTAAAAACATTACGAGCAATTTTATTTAGTAAAATAACATAATTAACTTATAATTATTATAAACTAATCAATTATCTTTTTCACCTAAAACATGTTACCTTTTTAATTTTCTCTAACCAATTCCTCTATTTTTCCAGTTATATCATGGACATTCTATTTAATAAATAAAAAAATAAATTTATAATTAATAATAATTAACCGATTACTTTTTTCAACTAAAATCCATCATCTTTTCTAAATTTTTAACTGAAATCCCACATTTTCTAGAAATATCACGGATAACATTTATATAATTATCATCAAATAATCTCATTTAAAAATTTAAGCCTCCAAAAATCATGTTTTAAAAAAAATTAACTCAATTAATGAAAAACTTTCATATAATATTAAAAAAAATCCGTGCATCGCACGGGTTTTAAGCTAGTAATATAAATTGCCAATCCTTTACAATGTTGGAGCTACAAGTACATTTATAGTGTTCTAATTGGGCCTTTAGCGGGCTCTACTATCAAAGTGGGCCTCTGGCCCAACATTCCGTCCCACCTAAGTACAAAAAGTATCTTTAGATCTTTTTAAATCTCCTAATTTTAAAAAGCCCATTTCCTTTTTGTAAAAAAGAAAAAATTACAAGGGAAAGAAAATTAAAATTTGAATCTAGTAATGACACGCGGTTGGTTACGTGTGTCATGGTTGTGTAGTCTTGTCTCTTCACTTCCCCATGCTTTGGAACTAGCACCTGCAATTGTAGATGTAAAAAGCCCTCTTGCTTTTCTTTATTTTCTATAAATGTTTCTTGTTTTATGCCCTTTTGTTCCTTTCTTTTATCTTCTTCCCTAACTGCTTTTTCTAGTGTGTGAGGTATTTTCTTCTTCCTTTTCTCCATCCACGTCTTCCTTGTTTTGTATTTTACTTTCTTGTTTATCTTTTAACTATGAGGACCACTCTCGCTTCTTATTCTTCTACCGAGAGTGCGAACTCTTCTGATGGGAAGGGTAGTATTGAGAGTCTGCCTCCTGAAACTGTTACTCGTCCCCGTTATCGTCTTCGTACTTCCTCTTCTGTAAAAACTTTAACTTTTTCTCCAAGCGGACATAAAAGTTCCGCTAATAGGGTTTTTCCGATTGTCGGGTCTGCCTCGCAGACTCCTTCTGTTGATGGCGCCTCTAGGCCCCGCTCTGGGCTAAGTTTTAGTCAAATAAGAGCAAGTCCAACAATGTCCTAATTGGTGCCCTATAAATATAATAAAATATAGTGTCCTAGTGATTTAAGTCATGATTTTTGTGTATCAATTCCAACAATATGCCTTATACTTGTGCCTTATAAATTAAAATAATAATATATTTGAATTAGAATTGGAGGGAAGGGAAAAGAGAGAGGAGAGAGAAGTGTAGAGAAGGAGGGAAGTTAATTTTTTATCATTAAAAATGATTTAGGACAAGTATAGATGTGCCTTAAACGTAGGGCATGAGATGGATGTCCTAGTGTTTTAAGGCACCACTAAGACATTGTTGGAGCACAAAAAGTGACTAAATGTCCTAAATATTGATTTAGGACATTGTTGGACTTGCTCTAAGTCTTTTAACAAACCTGGTTACTACTCTAAGCACCCCTTGGACCTCGATAGGTTATCTCAGTATGTCTCTTTCTCTGAAGGCTATAATGCCTTTGCTCCGAGCGATGACGACCGGATGTGGAGACCTCCTCGTCCCGGTTGTGACGCTATTCCTAACGTATATTTTGAATATGGGTTTAGATTACCTTTACATCCTTTCTTCCATTTTATTCTTCAAGCTCTTGGGTGTAGTTTGGGTCAATTGATGCCTAATACGGTACTTCAGATAAATGGGGTTATTGCGAGATGTTACGAGCTTCATCAGTTTCCCAGTCTTGACTTATTTTTTAATTTTTCGGGTTAAGAGCACTGGGATACAACTTTATGTGGATAAGAAAAAAGGGTACATCCTTTCTTCCATTTTATTCTTCAAGCTCTTGGGTGTAGTTTGGGTTAATTGGTGCCTAATACGGTACTTCAGATAAATGGGGTTATTGCGAGATGTTACGAGCTTCATTAATTTCCCAGTCTTGACTTATTTTTTAATTATTCGGGTTAAGAGCACTGCGATACAACTTTATGTGGATAAGAAAGAGGGGTACATCCTTTCTTCCATTTTATTCTTCAAGCTCTTGGGTGTAGTTTGGGTCAATTGGTGCCTAATACGGTACTTCAGATAAATGGGGTTATTGCGAGATGTTACGAGCTTCATCAGATTCCCAGTCTTGACTTATTTTTTAATTTTTCGGGTTAAGAGCTCTAGGATACAACTTATGTGGATAAGAAAGAGGGGTGTAAAAGGTTGGTTGAGGCACCCCCGTCTAACTCTGGTTGGCATGGTCTGTGGGCTTGGTATGAAGGCAATGAACTGGAGACTATAGGACCCTGGCAAGTTCTTTGCCCTGGTCGTGTGAAGTCCGTAAACCGTTTGGGGTCTAGGACCTCTGCGGAGTTGCGAGTTTTCCTTGGTCCCGAGATTAAGTATCGACCAGATGATTTTTTATATGCCAAGTTCTTGAGTACTCATTGTTGTAAACTTGTGACCCTGCTCTTCTTCCTGTATTTAATTTTGTCTGCTTGATTTCTTTTTGTTTCACTACTTGAGTTGCTTGTTTCTTTTCGCTTGCAGTGGTTGGACCGAAGGGACTTGGTTTATTGAGGCTTTTTGTAAACATGCCCACTAAGGATTTTTTGGATCGCCTTATCAAGAGCAAAGCTGCTGGAGCGTCGACCGTGATACCAAGAATCGGGATAGAGAGTGGTCCAGAAGCTGTCTCAAAGAGTTTTGTATCTCCTTCTGATGTGGTTGACGCTGGAGTTTCTGAGGTTGCTGTTGGGAAGGGTAAGGAGAAGAAGAGGCATCGCGATGGGCACTCTTCCAAGAATCCTCATTCAAAAAAGCTGAAGGACTCTGCGAGCCATCCTGCTTCTGGGGGTTAGTTTTGCATTCTGAAGGTAATGTTGGGACCTTGCTTCCCCGAGAGGTTAATGTGGTTGCTTCTGGATCTATCGTTGGGAATGGTCTTTGTGGCTGCATGCGTTTAGCTGATAAGGTATTTCTGAGCTTAGCCCCTTTCTTCTTCTTTTCTCATTTTCTTCGTTAGTAGCATGGTGGTCCTGGCTTTGTGACTTTGTTGATTCTGCCCATATGTCGTCCCTCTATTTTCATTTTTGTTGCACTTCTATTTTGTTCTAGCTTTCTGATGAACTGAAGAAGCTGTTAAAGCTTGATGACCTAGCTGCTTGAAGTGAAGAAGCTTCGTTGTGAGGTGAAGGACCCTATGAAACTTCTAAGAACCTTGTTAATGATAATAATACTGCTGTTGACAAGCTCTTTGTCGCCTTGACTGAAAAGTCTGAGCTAATCACTGAGTGTGATTCTTTGGGTAGCCAAATAAAGAACTTGCGATTGGAAAATGAGGCTTTAAAAGGAGCTGCGAAAGAGTTAGAAGAGAATCTTACTAAAGGGGTGAATGCATGGGCAGCTGAGAGGGCTGATCTGGCAGCCAAAGTGGAGGATTTAACTACCCAACTAGCCAAATGTCAAGCTGAGTCCCTATCTTCTTTCGAAGAGGGTTATGGAGAATGTGTTGGATGTTTTGTTAAGTCTGGAATTGATGTGACACGCCACACCTTCGACTGTTACCTGGCAGATACGGTGAAGAAATGGGAGATTGGGAACACTGGTTCGTCGGATGCTGTTCCTAAAGCTTGAAGATCTTTCCATCAGCCTGGGGTATGCCCCTATAGGCATTATGTAATTTAATCTTTCTAAGTTGTGTTTCTTGAACTCTTCAAAGATATTTGGGCTCTTATCTTTTGAATTTGTTGAATCATGACAGTGTTATCTGAAATTTGGTGAATGTTTTAAATGGTCTTATTCGTATTTTATGTCTCTGTTTTTGAAGTTGGAGATGCTCATGAAAATTTGAGCTCTTTGAGGCGTTTAAAGTGATCAAAGTGTGGTTTGCCTTGTAGCTAGCTTTGAATATGTTTTCATACCTGACGCATTCTTTAGTATTTCGTAGTAGATGTTCATGGGCTTCTTGATGCTCATGAACTTTGTGATGTATTTCCAAGTGTTAATTTGGCACATCTTCAAGTGGTTTGCATACGATTTTCATTCTACCTCATCTTTATTTCTTTTGGTGTAGATAAGATATATGTTTGGCGTGGCTTCTCATTTGCTTTTTTTCTTTTTTTTTTCTCTTTTTTTTTTGAAAATGGAGACGTCCAAGAGGAACTTGAACCTCTTGAGGTATTTGAAGTAATCAAAGTATTATCCTCTGGTGTGTAAGATCCCAGATTATTTTAGGATATATTAGTATTATTTTATTATTTTATTATTATGTTAATTAGTATTTAAAGTATGGAATTGGATTTGAGAATATCGTTGTGGAATTCAACGACATTTAGTATTGAGTTTATATGAGTATATATTGAGTTATGTGTGCCAATGTGTGCCCCAGTATTTTATTGGTATTTTTTTTAGTGATTTAAAAATATTTAAATCAAGTATTATTGATCTTCAAAAATCTTTATTTAATTATCGGAGGGCTTAAAAATCATGAAATCTTTTGTAAAATTATCTTTATATATTTAGTGAGTTTTTAAAATTGTTGGGTGGAATAATTTGGGTGGTCGAGTATTTTGAAATGATTTTAAGAGTTTTATTGCTTTTAAAGGATCAAAACTTTGAAAATTCATATTTAATTCATTTTTGATCCGAAAAATATTTCGAAAATATGTACGTGCTTGTAATTTTATATTCTTTATTTTAAAAATGAAAAGTGTAATTTTCCGAAAGTTTTATTTAATTGTGATTTTTAGTCGTTTATTAGTTATAATTGGGTCAGAATGTATTAGTAGTAATTATTTGTAGTGTTGGGCCAAAGCCCAATATGAGGAAGGCTGGAGAAAACTCTAGAATCGGGAAGAGGAAAAAGAAAGGGGGAGAAGGAAATAAGAGAGGAAGAAAAGAAAAAGGAGAGAAAGAGAGATAAGAAAGAGATGAGAAAAATGAGAGAGATTATGAAGAGGGATGTGTGTATTGTGTATATATGTATGTAGGCGTGTGTATATGTGTGTGATTAGAGTGCAAGTAGCAGGTGTAGAAAAGGGGAAGGAGGAGATGCAGCGGGTAGGACGGGAGGCCGCGCTGTGGGGTTGACCGACGGGGGGAGAGGCGGCGCCGGCGAGCTCGGGTTGTGGCGGCCGAAGCTGGGTGGTGCAGGCGAGGAGGCAGCAGCTGGGGTGAAGGCCAGTGGTGGTGATGTTGGTGGTTGATGGTTGAGAGAAAGAGAGAGAGAGAGAGAGAGAAGGGAGAGAGATGGATTTTGGTGGAAGATTGATCTTGCGAGTCGAATCGGAGCAAATCGAAAGGGTATAATTTCTATATTTTTAAATTATGTATTTAATTGTGGTAATTTGGTTAATTAATTGTTGTAATTTAATTAGTTTTAAATTGTGAGTTTGATGGTGTTAATTTTAGTAATTAGATTATGTGGAATTTTGAGTATATGGTTGTAATTTAATTAGTTAAATGGTGAGAATTATTATGGTAAATAAGTTGGATTTAAATTGTAAGTTAGTATGCTAATTTTCGTAATTAGATTAATATGGTGGATTGTGAATATTATTGGGATTTCCGTATTTTATTCGGAGAGTTTAGTTGCTAATTATAATTGATGGGAGTAATTGTGAGTCTGATCAAATGTTCGGATTAGTAATTGCTAATTGTTGGTTGTTAATTATAATATGTAGAGGTTATACTATCTTGCTAGCTATAAATGTTTAAGTGCTAATTGCTAAGTGTAATTAGTTGTAAATTCGAGGTGTTATTAATTGTTGTAAATTTAGTTAGTTGTAAATTGCTAGTTTGATTCAGTAAGTAAATGAACAGTTATGTGTGTACGTGGGTCAATGGTAAGTATGGGAATATGTGGTACATGTTAAATGTTAGAATTTTATAATAATTAGAATTGTGCTAGGGGTTATGAGAAGATCACAAGTTTTTAAATGTCAATATTTAAAGGACTTGTGTAATTCTTTTCGACTAATCCCTAGGGCTTACGAATATCCATGATTAGCTATCACGAGTATAATTAATATACTTGAGTGATGTGATCATTAATATAGCGTAAGTAATAGTTAGTGCTAGGGGTTGTTCCCTAGGGCTTACGAACATCAATGATTGGTTGTCACATGTATCATTAAAATGCGTGAGAAATACGATCATTGGTGTAGCGTAAGTAGTAGTGTAAATCATTATGTGCTAGGTGCCGCATGTCTGGGCGGGTACTTTTCATTATTTGTTTATTTTATGTTGCTGCAAGTTGAGGCAGCTTTATTTTTATAAAAGCAGGGTTTGAATTGTATTTGAGGGGTTGTGCCCATAGTCCGATAAACGAATAGGTCATGCCGAAATTTTCTAAAAATCCCCTGTATTTAAAGTTATTTAAACTATTTTATTTAAAGATTTAAAGGCATGTAGGTGTATGAGTGTTTAAGTGCATATGTGATGATTAATGAAGTGTGGATATATATATATATATATATATATATATATATATATATATATATATATATATTGATGTATGTATTGTTTGCGAGTTATAAGTAATTGATTATTAAATGGTTGTTTATGTACTAAATAGTACTTTACTATTATTCCGAGTATAGTTAGGGATTCGTTATGGACCCAGCGATCGAGTTGACGAGACGGTTGAAGGAAAATGAACGAGTGATCGAGTAAAGAACAAAGTACAGTAAGTGGTGAATCGACGCACTGGAATCGAGGCAAGTGTACTAACCCTCGCTTATCGTTCAAGCGAGATAAATATGTTTTTATTTAGTATAAATGTTCCCTTCAAATCTTATTGCTAGTATCCTCTCCTTCAAATTATTGATAATGATATGTTCTATTCATATATCATGTGAAAAGTAGAATTTCAGTTTTATTGCTAGTATTACTCTTTCTTAAGTATTGTTAGTAATATTCTGTTAAAGTTTTTACAGGTATTGCATTCTTATTTCTTGTTTTAGTATAATGTTCTTAATATAGATGGTTTCCCTGAGATTAATTGATGGTAAATTAGTTTAATGGAATTGGAAGAATTTTATATATATATATATATATATATATATATATATATATATATATATATATTTATGTTGGTTGCTATATATAACATTGAGATTGCTTAAAAATGAAAGTCCTGTTATTATACATGTTTCCCAAAATGTTTATTCCATATATCGGACGCTTCTCTGTTCCTAAATCTTTTAGTATTGCTTCCTAAAATGGCTTAATTAATTAAAGATGTTTTTAAAATTCCTTATACTGGGCTGATCTGTTATCAGTGAGTATAAAGGACTGAAAAGTGAAATGTTTTAAAGTGTTAATAAGATTGCTTATAAATTTGATAAGCGTAAGAGGCTAGGGTGGTCCTAGTCCAGCACTTTTGTTTAGCGTAAGAGGCTAGGGTGGTCCTAGTCCAGCATTAAACGCCAATGTCAATAAGTGCCTAGTGAGGGATCCCAGAGTGTTTTCAGCTGGACTTTACGTGGCTGATCACCCGTAATGTCCAGAGTATAATTAAAACTCTAATTCTATTAAATGTTTTTATGTAAGTATATTCTGAGTATAGAACTGTTTAAGTTTAAAGTACGTTGGATATCAAGTTATGATTTGAGTTAATAAGTACTTTTAGTATAAAAAAATGAAAAGTTATTTATATTAGTATTTTGAACGGTGAAAACTAATTCACGGTTATTACGGTCATTGTGGCATGTGTTACGCAGTGATAGTGAGAACCGAGAATGATTTGAGATCTTCTTATTTATTCAAACTCGTGATTGTCAGGCCGGTTAGGCAGCTAGGTATGCAAACGCTTAGTGGACATGAATGAGATTTGAGTAACTGAGAATTTCTTGGAGATTTTGTTAAAGTGATAGTTAAAGTATTTTGCAAGTATTAAAAGTATTGAATCTAGTATTACAAACCTTCTCAGTTATTAGAATTTTGATTTCGAGTTATAATTGTTTTACTTGATAAAACTTGGAACTCAGTAAAACAATGAGTTTAATGATGGATAGAGGTTTCCTAGTTATTCTCTTCGCGAGTAACATTGTACGTGAAAGTGGAGTAAGAATGATTGGGGAATTTCTTGATATTCTTTTTCTCAAAGTTTTATCTGAGGTAGTGATGGTTTGTAGTAAATGAAAAAGTTTTACCTTATGATTGAAATTTAATGATCTCTTGAGATAGAATATTCATTGATATTGTTCATCAATGAATTATTGAGATATTATCGTTTTGCTATATTATTAACTTGCTGAGCATTCTTTGGCTCACACTTGTTGTTTTTGAAATCTAATTTTTCAGTAAACTAGTGACGAGACTTAGCCTGCGCAGTTCAGAAGTGGAAAGCAGAAGCAGAACGCTGTTATCAAGCTGATGTGGATCAAGGTGTTCAGATTTAAAGTTTGATTTGTTGTATGTAAATATAGTTAGTAGTTATAGTATGTATTTGAGTAGTTGGCCTGGTATACTTCTATTCGAAGTTATACCAGTGATTTAAGTCTGTATAAAGTTTGGTATATAGAGTTGTATTTAAGTTGGTTTTGGGTTTTCTTGTTTCTAGAACTGTAACCTAAGATCCTGAGTTGGGAGTTGGGGTCAAAGAGCTTTTGATTGAGTTTTAATTTTTATTTCAGTTTTATTTTGATTTTCAGATTTTTAGTTTAGTATTCAGCAGGTTTATGTTGTATTTACGAATACATCATGGCCGATTTTTTGTTAGAATTATTGAGTTTGTTAGCGTGACGCCCAAATCTACTGACCCCGGATTTGGGGGCGTTACAGGGTGTATTTCTTTTACCTTCTTCTGTTTAATTGAAGCATTTTATTGATTATGAATCTCTTTTTGGTGTGATTTCATCCGGCGACTTGGCGGAACTTTACCTTTTTGATAACGTCGTTCGAATTTTGGAGTTAGTTTATTTTCCTTTTCATCTTTTGGCAAAGTTTCAATCTAGGCGCACTTTAAGCTTACCCTTGCTTCGGTGTTTGGTGATTTTAAGGTGTGGTCGTTAGCATACGTTACCTTTATCTTTATAAATGGCGAGTTTTGAAGGTGTTTTATCCGTTTTGGTTGTATTTTTGTTTGTTGGCGACCTCTACCTTTTCCTTTTATTCATTGCACATTTGGAGATTTTATAAATTTGGAGTACTCTTTTCAACGTTATTTTTGCTTGATGGCGATCTTTACCTTTTTCCGCTATTCATGGTGAGTTCGGATATGTCCGAGAAGATATTGAGCTTTTTGAGCTGTTTGGGGTGATCAAAGTGTTTTGGATGGAGAATTTCTATTATCTGGCGTACTTTACCTTTATAATATTTCGATTGGGATGAGGAAAAAAAACCGGAAAACCGAAACCGGATCGAAAAACCAAAAAACCGTACCGAAAAAAACCGAAACCGACAAAAATTGAAAAAAACCGTAACCGAAACGAACCGACGGAACGGTTTGGTAACGGTTACAGTTTTATCCCAATAACCGAACCGAAAAACCGAACCGTTTATATAATATTATATATGTATATATTAATATTAATATTGCTAAGGGTGAAGATACTTCCTATAATTGCTCTTTATTTTATATTTTATTCATATTTTAATTTCACTGGGACAAACAGAAAAAGGAAACAGAATGAATAGGTAATTTAATGTATCGGATCCTCCTGACTAAACTAGACACATGATGAAACTAGCCTTTGTGCTTAACTAAAGAGGCCAGCCCAGGTGCTGACTACCAGTCTAACATATACCTATGTATCGGGCTAGCAATACATTCTGCCAACAGGAGATTAATTGAATTACTTCTGTTGATACATACCATAAAAGACATAATATGCAAAAAAGGATAAAGGAGCTTACCTGGACACAAACATCAGAATGATTAAATATATTACTATTTAATTTATATAAGTTTTTTAATTAGGTAGAAAATAAAAAAAAAACCGAAACCGATAAACGGTTAACTGAACCGAAAAAAATCGTTCCGAACGGTTCGGTTACGGTTAATAGGAAGAAACCGAACCGAACCGACATGCACGGTTTGGTAACGGTTTCCGGTAAAAATCGAGCCGAACCGACCCGTGCACACCCCTATATTTCGATGTTGGAGATACTTTTACCTTCCGTATATCATTTGGCCAATTGTGAATGGAGATTCTTGCGGATATTATGTTGTTGTCTCGGAGATAGATTTTATTGGCCTATGTACTTTGTAGATCGGAAATTTAAAGCATGCATAACAATTTTGACAAGTGAAACGTAATGGAGTATTCAGTAAACATAAATATGGTAGCATAAAGATTTTTGCTCTAACTAGAGCCTTCATTCATAAAACTTAAACAAATGTCAACTTAAATCATAACTCGTTCCTGGGTAGAACGAACTACGAATGTGACTTGTTTACATAAAAAGTTTTAGAAACCTATTCCGTACCTTAACTTGAATAACTTAGGAAGACAGGCAATGTCTAATAGACACTTTTATGGATAGAACTTCTTGAGATGGATGGCGTTCCAGGCGTTCGTCACTGGAGTCCCATCAAGGTGTGAGAGGCGGTAGGAGCCAGTGTTGGTGACCTTAGTGACCCTGTAAGGTCCTTCCCATGGTGGAGACATTTTGATTTGTTTTGAAGGCATCGAGGTTGCGGCCTCTCTTAAAACGAGGTCATTGACCTGAAAGCTTCTTGGTTTGACCTTTGTGTTGTATAGCTTTGCCACCCTTTCTTGGTACTTGGAGATGTTGGCCTAGGTGGAGTTCCTGAGCTCCTCGAGGAGATCGACATTAAGATTTAGTCCTTCGTCATATGAACCTCTTGATTCTTAGAGATTTGGAGCTTATTTCAACTGGCAAAACTACCTCAGTCCCATACACCATCTTGAAAGGTGTTTCTCCCGTAGAAGCTTTTGGTGTAGTTCGGAGACTCCACAACACAATGGGTAGTTCATCCAGCCAATTTCTATTGGCCTCAAGTAATCTTTCTTCAACCCTTGTAAAATTGCCTTGTTGGTGATTTCTACTTGTCCATTTGCTTGTAGGTATGCAACTGAAGCTTTGAGGAGTTGAATTTCAAGCTCAGCCATTGCATTAACCCATTTTCTCCGGTAAACTGAGTACCATTGTCCGTGATGACCATTCGAGGTACCCCAAACCTGAACACTATTTGTTCCATAAAGAAATGAACTGCCTCGATCTCTCTTATTCTCGATAAAGGTCTGGCCTCTATCCATTTTGTGAAGTAATCAACTGCCACGATTATGTACTGGCATTGCTTAGAACTTTTTGGCAGAGGACCCACCAGATCAATGCCCCACATAAAGAATGGACACGGGGTTGTTGTTGGATTGAAAGAAACAGAAGGTCTATGATTCATGGGTCCATATTTCTGATACGACTCGCATTGCTTTGTGAACTCCTCACAGTCCTGGCGTATCGTAGGCCAGTAAATTCCATGCCTCATGATTTTCAACGCCATATTTTTCCCGACTAGGTGATCTCCATAAATTCTAGAGTGTCACCATAATTACTTTCGCTTCATCTTTGTTAACACATTTGAGTAGTGGTTCGACTAGGGCTCTTCTGAACAACTTGTTATCTATTAAACAATAGTTTTTGCTTTCACAGACATCTTCTTGCTTCTTATCTGTCTAATTCATCGTGAACTCCTTGATTGAATTTTATAATGGGAGTCCTCCAGTCTTCTTGAGTCGATATACAAAGCACCTCTTTTTGCCCTATTGACGGTTGATACAACTCTCTGAAGTACACAGGCTCTGAGGTGTTTGAAGTATTTGAAGTGGTTAACTTTGACAAAGCATCCGCCCTCCTTCTTTGTTTGAGATGGTGATTCCGCTCGTGATCTTCGCGCTCCTCGAGCACCTCGATCACCTAGGTGATATTCCCATTGTGAGGTTTGTTCGATTAATCTATTCATTGTTGCTCTTGGAGATCTAGAAGACTGAATGCTACCGACAGCCTCCTGGAGAGTCAACCTTCGCTCAAATAGCTGTATAGTTGCTTGAAGTGATTTAGGCTCCTTTTCAAAGTATTCTTCGAGAACTGCATTGTGCCTGGTTCTATCGGTTCCTTCTGCCAGATACGTCATTTCTAAGTTCTCTACTAAATCTAGAATTTGGATCATCTCTGCTCTAAAACGGTTTAGATACTCCAGTAAATTTTCATTTGACCTTTGGCGAATGTTCACAAGGGAAGCCGTTAACTTTTTTCCTTTTTTATTAGTGGAAAATCTAGATTTAAATTTTTCTTTCAAACCAGCCCATGACTTGATTGACTCGCCGGCAAGTTGTTGAACCACATGAGTGTCGTGCCTTTCAAACACGTCGGGAAGAATTGGCACTTCGCCACCTCACTGTGTCCGAAGAAAGTCATTCGTCCATTAAAGAGGTTGACGAAGTCGAAAGGGTCTGTAGAGCCATCAAACTGATCTATGGGTGGCACCTTAAGATCCCTGTTCATTTTAGCCTTTTCAATATTTTTGGCCAATGGACTCTACGAAGAGACCTCAATCTCCCCCGATTGAGCCCTGATGAACTCTTTGAACCTCAATATGTCTTTTGTCGATAAACCAGCAGTGTTTGATTCCTCCTTCTCATAATCCTCATCCTCGTTCTCTGAATATTCCTTTTCCTCATTTCTTGTTTTGCATTTTCGTGATGAAAATGAATCAGAAGATACCTCTGTCTTAGAGTACTTGCTTTCCATAGATGTCCTCTAGGAAGATTCATAATTCTCCGTTTGGTAATATGAAGAAACATGGCCCTCGGACACCTCGTGAAGTTCCTTTTGCAGCCTGATTATTTCCTTTTTCCGCTTTACCTTTTCAGCCAATACTTGTCTCTCCAAGTCTGATCGGCGAAGTTCATCATCGACGACAACATCACTTGATGCTGCAATTTGTTTTTCTCTTTGCTGCTTGAGTTTTAACAAGTGTAAACGAGCATCACTTGTTAAAACATGCTTGCCTTGAGGTGTGAGGACTAACTGTCGGTTGTCCTTTTTTGCTTTACGAGATCCGTTTAGCGGATCTGATAGACTAGGCCTCGGAGGCGAAGAGAATAACGCCTGAGGAGCCATTAAAACCTTAGGTTTGTCAGCTCATTTAACAGTCGTAATGTTCTGAGTATTCGGAGCTAAATGGACCAATCTTTCTACTTCTAGCAATAAGACCTTTTGAAATAGGAGACACCATAAGATCAGTCGGGCTTGTATACCTGCCAAATAAAAATAAAACTATAACGTTTATATTTTGTTTAGTAATGTTCGATTTGCAAAATCAATAAAAAATTGGGTAAATTAAAATATTTTATACATTATAATTTTGAATTATTTTTTAACTCAATTTTAAAAAATTTTAAATAATCGATGTAAAATATGACAACCTTAATGATCCACGCATGTATATGAAATCTAAAATCAATTTTTTTCGATTTTATCGTATATTGATCTAAGTATGTGTTATAACTCAATCATTATATATTATATTATATATTGTATTGATCAATATATTATATAAAAAATTCATATATACCATACTTTATAGTCGAGTTATAATCTAATTAATCAATTTAAATAATTATTGTACTTTTGTAATAATTATGATTCAAAAATTTATGTCTTTTTTTTATTTAATTTGAATGTTAATTATATTATTTTTTATATTTAACATAGATCATATTTTTACAGTTTTTATCTTTTTAACATAACTTAAATTATTTTTCGTATATATTTAAATATTATGTTTTTAGACTAATCATATATTTAGATCGTTGAAAGTATAAATATTTGGTCGACCAAAATCCTATAATTTGACTCACATATTTAAAATTTTATATACGTAAAGTTATGTTATGTAATTACTAATTATTTATGATTTGATAACTAAAATTTACATATTTCTTAAAACCAAATCTTATTCTTTATTTAAATAATTAACATCTACATGGAGACATATGTAAATAAATCTTTTTTATTTTGGACTCGGTTACATTATGTAAAGTCTATTTTGTTTTTCTATATCAAGTATTTATAATGACAAAAAAGAATTATAGAGTATGCTCAATCGATTGAAATATTTTTCGTTTCAGAAGTAGTCTTGTCATCAGAACTCCCATTGCTTTCATCAGAACTGCCGTACCCGTAGCTGGAGCATTTCATTTATCCAATATTTTAGAAATAATATAAACTAACATTTCATTTACTAAAAAAAAATAGAGGATGGGACAAGAAGAGAAGAGAGGTGGTTTATCTTATAGGATTTTTAAACAAAATTCAAAATCAACTGTAGCACAATTGGCAAAGTCATGAGTTTGAGACCTAAAGGTTAGTGGTTCGAATCATAACACAAGCATAATTTCCCTATTTTTTTACATAATTATTGAAGGATGACATTTTTACAATATTTTAAAAAATAGTGGTAAAACCGTAACTTCACACCCATTTAAATGGCAAATTTGCCCTTGTGTTGAAGTTTTTTTTTTTTTGAATATTTTGGCTTATAGCCTTTTATAATGAGTATCTGTTCATTGACAAATCTCGTGGTAAGCGAGTATCGAACCCAGAACCTCTGGATCGACTAGAGGTAAGCTCAACCAACTGAGCTAATATATAGAATAATTGAAATTATGTTAAAAATATGAGATAACCAATATATCCTTGTTTATCACATAATTACAAAGATGCCATTATATATTTATTTTAAAAAAAAAATGGTTGTTCGGAGTTGAACCCATGACCTTAAACATATAATTTACAATCTCAACCACTATGTTAGATGCTAATTATGATCAAATTATGAAATTCATTATCAATATTCGCAAATATTCCACACATTATATTTTATTTTGGTCTCTTCTTGTAATCTACTTTGCAAGTTAGGAAATTTATCTATACGAGTTCCTTAAAATCATTTTTTTAATGATTCTTTTGCAAATCTAACTATACTTGAAAAAATGTTGCGTAAGAATAAGCAGATACACAAAATATTATGAAATTGAAATTGGTCCGTTAAAAGTTTAACATCGCTTGAAAACCCTAGCCTCCATTAAAGAATTTTGAGGGGGCTTTCATCGATTTTCACCGGTGGAAAGCCCTAATTCCTTTATTTTTCATTTTGTTGTTTAGAATCTTATTTTCTTTCAATAAGTTTCCAATTTATTTGGGTTTTGGTTTGTCTCTCCTTATGAGAGTTTGGTTTTTTGTTTTATTGTATTTTGGTGTTCTTCATGGTCGAGGTTTTAGATCGTCAGTTTTTTCATGGTTTTGATTCAATGATGAAGGTTATTACTGGATCGCATCTAAGTCGATTGCACAGAACAGTCGGGTGAAATTCAAAGCAAGTACATACTTTCAAATTATCTTCAAATCGCTTGGTTGCCTCTCCAGGAAGGAAGGATTCAACAGCGATATGCTAAAGCATTTTTCCAATTTCGATTGTATTTGTACATGCCGTATGACTTTTGATTAATGAATCGATACCTTTTTTTCAAAAAAAAACATCGCTTGAAAAGCTTTTCGCTGAAATGAGAAAAAAATAATTTGAAAAGGTAGGTACAAATCGTACTACACTTATAATTTTATTTAATCCAATTTTAACTAACAAAATTTTATAAATAATATATTACTCTAATATTATATTCAATAATTTTCTAAACACTATATAAAAATTCATGAAATTTTATTTACAAAACACAATATCATAGAAACTAATCTTAGCCCTTACATCAATCTAATCTAATGGCTCGCTAGTGGCACCACACACAAATTCAATACACCCTCGCACACATAATCTCATCTAATTCCCTCCGTTTTTAATTTGATTTTTCACGTCAATCGGTGAGGGTTTTTTGAAATTTGACTTCACTGTATTTTTCTTCATCTCTCGACGATCAGTTTGCATACCATATGTGCTATATCCCGACGTGATTTAGAAATGTTTTTATTTAGTTTCTAGTTTCCAGCCTAATAGTGGTTTCTATTAGAATAAGACCATATATATATATATATATATATATGGGTGCCCTTCTATAGCCACCGTTGGTTGGAAATTGCACGCAACCACCATCTCCTACACTACCGCAAGGGTTCATTGCGGCAGCCTAAATGTTTCATTGAGGCAGGTGGCAACCATCTGCCGCAATGAAACATTGCGGCAATGCAAGAAAAGAGTATGTTTAGTTTTGTTTATTTTTTTTTGTTATGATAATTTTGTTTATATTATTTCTAATTAGTAATAAGACTTTAACAATAAAATTAGTTACAATAAATTTATTTTTTCTAAGATACAAAAATTAATATGGTTGTCAAAAATAAAATTAGTTATATTTATTTTTCTTATATATTTAGTTATATATATATATATATATATATATATATAGTTTTTTGAAATATGTCTTTAATCTCAATACATTAACAATATTTAAAAATTGAATTAATATGGTTGTCAAAAATAAAATTAGTTATATTTATTTTCAAATATATTTAGTTATATATATATATATATATATATGTATATATATATATATATTGTTTTTTGAAATATGTCTTTAATCTCAATACATTAACAATATTTAAAAATCGAGACTTAACAAATTGAACTAATTTATTAAATTAGTTATATTTATTTTTCTACAATGTTAAAATTAAAATTTACTACTATACTTTCTTTTATTAATATATATATATATATATATATATATATATATATATATATATATATATATATATATATATACAATTTTGTTTTCTAAAATTTATGATCTCGATCTCAATACATTTAAAAATCAAGACTGAAGTCACAAATTGAACAAATTTATTAAATTACTTATATTTATTTTTCTTTAGTGTTAAAATTACTTGAATTTAGTTTTTTAAAGTTTATGACCTCGTCTAAATACATTAAAAATATTTGAAAACCGAGACTGAAGTAACAAATTGAAATAATTTATTAGATTAGTTACATTTATTTTTCTCTAGTGTTAAAATTAAAATTTACTAATATATTTTTTTTTAAAAAAATATATATATAAATTTTGTTATAATAGTTTTGTTTATATTATTTTTGTTATGATAGTTTTGTTTATAGTATTTCTAATTGTTTATTTTCTACTAAGTTCATTTCTAATTGTTAATATGACTTTAACAATAAATTTATTTTTTCTAAATTTATTTTTTCTAAGATAAAAATATAAAAGTAGTTATATTTATTTTAAAATGTTGTCTTTTAAAATTTATAATCAATGTAAACTCGGGAAAAAATAAATATGTTACATATTTCTATCCTCTAGGTAACTTACATGTATTACATGTCAACCAATAAATTTATAATCAACATAAACTAGGGAAAAAATAAATTTATTTATACTGCCGCCATGAAACATGGCGGAAGGTGGTTGTCAACCAACACTTACAACTAAATTTAAAATATATGCAAACAACCAACAGCTACAGCAATGAAACATTGCGGCAGTAGCTTCTTCAGCAGCAATGTTTCATTGCGGCCGCAATGTTTCATTGCGGCAGGTGGTCCTTTAATATTTTTTTTTCTTTTTTGACTTTAAACCTTTAATATGGATCTAAAAATTAAAAATTAATTTTATGAATTTCAAAATATTTATAATATTGCATTCCAGGTACTTTTTACACATATAATTTTAATTTCAAGTATATAAATTGAAACATTCTCGAACAAACAAGAATGTAAATACAATTTTTAACCAGTTATGATTAGAATTTGTATACAAATTTACTTGTTTAAGATTTTAATACCGTTATTTGAAGTTTAACATATTGATTAAATAATATAATATAATAAATGCATATGTACTAGTTATTGAATCATAAATCGATAAACAAACAAGAATAATGTATACTTGTATTTTCAATATAATAAAATAAATTCATATGGAATATTATTTTATTTCTTTAACATGGATAATATTGATAATACAAATAATGACAAAAGTGTTTTCAATATTGTTTTTCTTATTTTACTTGTATAAAATTAGGGAGTTCTAAATTATATGTAAAAAATAATTATAAAAAAAGTGAGTTCAATCTTTTTTTTTTAAGCATGAATAATATTGAGATTACACTACTTCTTTCAATATTTTCTGGTTATTTGACTTGTATAAAAAAAGAGTTCAAATTTTATACAAAACAAAAAATATAAAAACATGGAGTTAAATTTATTTTTCTTAAGCACATATAATATTGATATAAAAATAATGTATACAAGTTTTTTCAATAATTTCTTGTTATTTGACCAAATTAAATTAAATACAATTACAATCAATTGCATTTACATTATGAATAAATAAAATATTCACTTCTTCTATTTTTACAAACATTTACATAAATTTATGCTAGGTATAAATAGTTTATGTGTAACATACAAAATTTCACTTTTTTTAAGTTAGGTTTTTTTAATATTATAATTTTAGCTCTTTTGTTGACTTTGATCAAAATGAATTAACTAAGATTACAAGTATAAAAAATATTATCATTTAAATTTTTCTACTTCCCCGTAAATTAATATTTCTATGCTTAAGAAAAAAAATTAAGATTAAACTCATTATTTTTATAATTTTGTTTTGTATAAAAATTAAAATGCAACCAAGTTAATTAATATTTTATTAGACTTATCCTCGATATTTTATTTTTTTGATAACTAAATCTTGTAATTAATATTTAAAAGTTAATAATATTTAAATAGAAGTAATACAAAAAGGAAAAAATTGTGGCAAGCAACTAAGTGGTAAGCAACTAAGTGGTAAATGATGATTAATTAGTAAAAGAAGAATAAAAAGTGGAAAGCAACAAATAGATGATCTAATTATATAAATTTAATGCAACTAATTCTTTACCACAAAGCAACAAACCTGCATCACCCTCTTCCCCATCGTTTATGTGTGCAACATATAAAATTTCACTTTTTTTAAGGTAGTTTTTTTTTAATATTATAATATTTTAGCTCTTTTGTTGACTTTGATCCATAAATTAACTAAGATTAGAAGCATAAAAAATATTATAATTTAATTTTTTTTACTTCCCCGTAAATTAATATTTCTATGCTTAAGAAAAAAATTAAGAGTGAACTCATTATTTTTATAATTTTGTTTTGTATAACATTTTGAGCTCCTTATTATTATACAAATAACATAAAAACTATTATCTGCTACAACAAAAAAATAGAAAACTCTAATAAAATAATATGTAAAAACATATTTATTATGCTCGTCAAAATGCAACCAAGTTAATTAATATTTTATTACACTATCCTCAATATTTTTTTTTTCAATAACTAAATCTTATAATTAATATTTAAAAGTTAGTTATATTTAAATAGAAGTAATACATGATGATTAATTAGTAAAAGAAGAACAAATCTATATCACCATCTGCCGCATTGTTTCGTAGCGGTAGGTGACCTGTCATCATCTACCGCAATGTTTCATTGCACTGTGGTTGTGGACCAAATCGCTATATATATATATATATATATATATATATATATATATATATATATATATATATATATAATCATGTAATTGTTAACACACATACATTTGTACTTTTTTTAAAGAAAGTTTGTACTATCTTTTTATGTTGGTTTATATTTGTTTAAAGTGCATTATATTAAAGTTTATTATTGGTTTTAGTTTTCTAAATTAAGATATTTTTTTAAATTGACGTTTGTTTTGTATATTATATTCTGTTGAATTTTGGTGTCATTTCCAATTATGACATGTTTTTTTATTACTTTTTTAATATCTTGTTTTACCATATATTTTCTTAAAGAACATCTCTCTGAACATCTCTCTCAATTTTTCAAGAGATTCAATAACATGGACTCATGGCTCTGGTCAGTATACAGTACAGTTGGGTACTACAATCCTCTCAACAAACGTTTCAGAGAATAACAAGGTATTTCAAAGCATCTGGAAACTAAAAGTCCCAGCCAAAGTCCAACTTTTCTTGTGGAACTTTTTTCTTAACATTCTTCCTACAAAGTCTTTTCTAGCAAAGAGAATCACTAGCATGCAAGCGAATATGTTTTGTTCTCACTGCAGTACAAAGGTTGAAAATTCTGAGCATATTTTCTGGAAATGTGAATACGCTGTGAGATCATGGAGGAAAATTTTAGATTGGTGGGGTTTTTTCTACAAGCCAATCCTGGACAGTATTGATGCAGTGTTAGAAATGATCAAATGGTTTAAGGATGAGATTTTGAAAAGGGTGTGGAAATTGACAATAGTAGCTGCTGCTTGGACTATATGGCTTTGTAGAAATGAAAGAACATTTAATAATGCACGAATAGAAGCAAGTAGTGTTCTTTTCTTGGTACAAAAAAGACCCATGGAATGGAACATGGCAATCAATTTTATTTCACAAGAGTGCTCTCATTGGTGGGAAACAAATCCAATAGGAGTCATTACAGGTTCAAGAGACGTGTTAGCAGCATCATTATTGTTGTGTGACAAAGAAGTGGTATGTTTCATCGACGGAGCATGGAAAAGGGATACTCATGGTGCTAGTATAGTAGGAGTGGGAGGTTTTGCCAGAAACTCAGAGGGAAGAACATTGATGTTCTTTTCAGGCCCACATAAAGCTGAGAATGCTTTCAATGATGAGGTAAAAACACTTGAAACTTTGATCTGGGCAATATCTAAATATGGAAAACAGGAAAAGAGTTTAATGGTCTACATGGACAATGTAGAATTGGTAGACAAATTATTACAGTTTAAGGTTTTAAAATACACGAGTATATGTTTGGAAGAGGAGTTCAAGGATCTTTTCCTTAAGCTCAATATAAGTTTTAAAAAAAATTGACAGAGAATTCCTTAGGGAAGCAGACTTTTGGGCCAAACAAGGAAGTAAAAGAAAAGAGCTGATCATTTCTTGGGATTAAAGATTTATTTTGAGTAAGCCCATTTAGCTCTTTAACAGGCCCATTAAAGGAAATTTGAAGCGTTTGATATCTCAACAGGCGCATAGTGTAAGTATAGCTACAAACATGAGGGAGTGTGTTAATAGTATTGGGAATATAAGTTCTTTGATGCATGATGCATCTCAATACAGCTTATATATAGAGAATTCTGACTTCTCTCCAACACTATATCTCCTCTTTTACATCTCTCTTCAAGAAAAATATGGCTATGGTGAATGTAAATCCAGGATGGGAGATGCCACGTAAAGGGGTCGTTAAAGTTAATGTGCATGGTCACTTTGCGGAAGAAAGGTTTCAAAATGGAAACCTCTCTGGTATTGGAGTGGTCGCTCGTAATAGCAGAGCAAAATCATTAGGATGCTAGCTGGATCTCTAGGCATAGAAGATCGAAGGAGTAATGAGTTACATGCATTTATGGAAGGCCTTAAATTGATCTTTGATGATGACTATCCAAAAGTCATTCTTGAAACAGACCATGTAGCTGCTTATTGGGAATGGAAAGACTCAAGGGAAGTGGGTGCAACTCCTGCTAATGCTTTCATCCTCAAACAACTTAATACGAGAAGGGCTGATAGGAACTTTACTCTAGAGGTTCGACTCACAGATGCAGTGGATAATGCTCTAGCTGCTTATCTTTCTCAACATGGTGCAGCAACTGGAAGAGAATGGCAGTCACTGAAAAATCGTTTGGTCATATTTATGAATTATGGAGCCAAGATATGGGTTTAGGAATGGTTGGTCCTCAGTTCAGAAGGGTTCTAGAGGAAGAAGTGAATGTGGAAGCTATGGAAGCTGAAGTAGAGAATCCCCAACAAGAAATGGTGTTCCTGGAGGCGCAAGGAAATGTTGTTAATAGTCAAGCAGAAGTTCAAGCTAATGCAGTTTTCGTAGGTATGGAGAATTGGTAATTGTCTATAGTATCAAAAGCTTCAATCTTGGGTCCTTTCAGTTTTTAGTTGTTCAGACTTCTATTTATGTCTTGTTTTGTTTGGTTGATACGTTTAAACCCCGAGCCTGTTCGGGTCTTTTGGATTTTGGATTGTGGGCCGACTGTGGGCTGTGTGTTGGTTGTTTCTGGGCTTAGTCCCTTAATCTATCCTCTTGTTTTTCAAAAAAAAAAATATAATTAGAAAATATTATAAAAAAATATAAATCGTAATGATAAAAGAAAGCATTCAAATGTTGTAATAAAAATAAAACAAATATAAAATATTCAAAAATAATGTTCTAAAATTTTATAATATGCATGTAAATAAAAAGCAAGTAATCATTTTAATAAAATTAATATGTAAAAATATTAACACGGTATACTAAATAAAAAAAATTCTAAAAAATAAATAAATAAAAATTGAAAATTTTAAATCCATATAAAATATATAATTAGCGTACGGGACTTTGGGTGGTTTGGATTGTTCATCATCGGGTCCCAAGCATGGAAAGAAGGGTTTAGTTGGTTGTTTACTAGTAGGTGTTTAAGGAAAAAAATAGTAATATACACTACTAATAATATTCTAATATTCTTAAAATTTACAAATATTTGAATAAAATTTTAAATAACTATTTAAAAAAAATAGAGTTAAATGCATTTCGTGTACCTGAACTATGCATATTATGCAATTTGTGTACCTGAACTATAAATTGTGCACTTTGTGTACCTAAACTCTATAAAAATAATCAATTTATGTACATAACCTTTAACTGTGCACTTTGTGTACCTAAATTTTATAAGAATATTCAATTTGTGTACCTGAACTTTATATACATGTGTAAAATTTTATATTCAATCTCTCTCAACCTCTCTCTCTGCAAATATCTCTCTCTCTCTCTCTCCCTTTATCTCTCGACATCTCTCTCTGCGACCCAATCTCTCCCTCCACTCCCGGAAAACAACAATAACCACCACTATACTACCTCCCTCCGCCCTCTCTCAAACCTCTCTGCACTCTCAATCTCTCTGCGACCCAATCTCTCTCGATCCCTCTCTTTGCCCATACCGTCTCTCTCTCCCTCCTCTCTTCCTTTCTCTCCACCTCCCATTCTCTCTATTCTCTTTCTCTTCAATCTCTCGCTGCTCGCACCCAAAAATCGAACACAACAACAACTCTACTCTATCTCTATCTCTCCTGACTCCCTCATCTCCCTCGCCATTCCCTCTCTCTGCTCCACCCTCCTCTCTCTATCCGTAACTCTCCCCCACTCTTCCCTCTCGACTAACTCGCACACCACCGGAACACAACCAACATCACACTACTACCCCTCCCCTTCGAACTCAACACATCCCCCTCCCCTTAACTTCAACAACCACAACAGCTACAACAACACTCCATCCCCCTTATAACTCCTAATCGAACCACAATCACCACACGGAGAGGCACACACGAAAATCAAACCTACCGGTTTCAACGAAAAGAACGAAATCGAAAATAAAAAGAAAGAGAAATGATTAAGAGAAAAGAAACAACTACCTGTTTTTGCTCTGTTTTGTGAATAAAAAAATGGTTTGGTCGGGTATTGGTTAAAGAAAGAGACATTTGGTGTTTTACAGGAAAAAGAAAAGTGGACTACTCTGTTTTGGTTTTTGATTGAAAATGATGTACACCCCTCCAGCTAATAAGGATGAGGCCAGTTAGTGCCATTCCTTTATTAAATTTAAAAGGAACAAATTGTGGGAGACAAAAAGTAAGTGCTGTGAAAATAATGATAGTGTTTTTGTGCAATGTTTGGTAAAAAGAAAATGCTGTCTCCTCAATAATCTCATTTCCCCCTGCAGGCTAATTAAAATGAGACTCTAATTTCGTTTCCTAAAATAAATTCGACCCAAAACTAAAATCTTATTTTCCTAAATTTCCTAATTTTAATAAATACCAAATAAATATAATTAAATAGATATAATATAATATTTACTTACATATGAATATATAAAATTTTAAAATTTCACAATAATGCGCTAATTAAATATACTAGTGCATCGCTCTTAAATAAAATTAAATATCGAGTAGGAAAAATTTATTCGAAAAATTCGCGGTTATTACAGCAAACAAGAAAATGTTATTAACGGGATGTGTGATTTCTATAAAGTACTTTATGGTGTATGACTATAAACTTTTGTTGCCGCATTTGCATTCGAAAAAGTAAGAAAATATATGATAAGTATGGTCGTTTGACCTGTATCATTAACAGTATTTGTAATATTTTTCTGACCTTTAAGGTCAAGCGCAACTTTTTCTTAGGAATAGTTTGAAAATTACTTAATAATATATACTCTTTCGTCTTACTCATTTCTTTACATGTTTTCAACATTGCTTGGCACACATTTTAAGGTATATATAAAGTATAGTTCCATAATTTATTTTAAGATTTTCTTTTTTTGAATAAAAATTTAAACATTACATTTTTATTCAGAAGAAAAAAAATTAAAAATAAATTATGGAACTCTACTTTTTAGGAGCCTTAAAATGTGTGCCACGCCCCGTCCCCCAATGTAAACAATTTAGGGGGACATAGGGAGTATAACTTTTTATTTGATTAAAATAAATTATTTTAGTCTCTATTAGTGACATAACAAACATATGTATGAGTTTTAAAGTTATATCTATGTTGATATCTGACTTATCATGATAGAAAATTAACTAACTATATATATGTCTTTTAGAATCTTGACGGTCTTGCAGATACATTGAACCAGGAAGTTACATCTATATATAATAGGATTGATCGGTTAATTGTGTGTTGAGGTCATTGGCAACGAGTTACTTCAATACGGTGAAATTTCCATTTTACTTGACTTTATATGTAAATATTCATTGGTCATGGGTTTAAATGCTTCTAAACTTATAAATTAAGGTTTATTATATCACTCACTAAATCAGTTTCTTATTTCTTATTATTTTCCTTAATATATTTATCCATTACACAAGGAAAAAATTATAAACAAGTTTTTGAGGCTTTTGAGACTTTTCTTGAATTCCAACGAGACTATTTTATGAAATTAATAAAGTAGAAACTGAACAAGAAACCAAGTTACTAGAAGTAATTTATGTGCAGTGCAATTAGGGCTACACAACATTTCGATCTAGACCGGTAAATTAGACTGTACCGGGTCTATCAATCCAAGACCCAGACCAAATTGTATATAAGCGGTCCGGTCTCCGGTCCTTCAAATCAAAAAATCTGATTTTCCGTCATGTCCGGTCCAAATCCTGAAAAAATCTGGATCAGACTGAAGTTTGTGAATATAATTATTTTTATATTACTTTACTTCTTAAATTATATAATATAGATATTAAATATTTAAATGCATCATAAATTGACAAACTAAATTAGTAGATAATAAATTGATGAAGTAGTAGAGATCAACATTATAATCTAAATAATTAAATGTCATATTTCATACGATAAATAATTGGCATTCACATGTTTTGAAATTGCGATTATTTCAAAAAAAAAGATATGGTCTTCAATTTTAAATATATATTAACTTAAAAAATAATTTACCTATTTAAAATTTTAATAAACAAATGTTATATTATAAAAATTAAATTTTTTATGTAGAAATTAACTAACCGGTTCAGTCCCAAAACCGAATATAATAGGTCTGGTCTTTGGTCCAAGAAATTGGGAGAATCCGGTCTTCGGTCGATCCATGTCTATCTGGTCCGATCCAATTTTGGACATTTGTGAAACCGTATGTGCAGTATAACATTACCATTTGGCAGCCTCCAAAGATCGAATTAGAGGTCCAAGTAGCAGTATAACATGTTTATTCAACAACTTCCAAAGAGTTGGCACTTCTTATTCCGTTTACGTTAATAGAAGAAAAAATGTGTACATCCTTATATTTATATTAATAATTATATTTTTTGTTATTTTATCTCCGATCCTCAATACAAGGCTATATTGAACTGAATTTTTCGTAAAAAGAGCATTAAATGTCATAAAACTATTTGGGAAAAAAATAACAAAATAAATTATTTTTAACATACTTATATATATATTTTGGTAATTGTTTAATACTTCTATTTTTTAGAATTGTGCATTCGGTGCGTAGTGTGACGCCCCCAAATCCACCCTTGCCGGTCGTCACATTGTCTCGATATCCTGTAGCACACGTTAGCTCAATAATAAAAAATATTTATTACAACGGAGCATAGTAGTCCCACTCCTCATATCCAAGATCGGTATCGCACATTATACATTACCACTTATTACATCTCAGGATAATATCTTACATAAGTTCACAACGTAGTAAAGTAAAAGTTCCAGCTGGGTGTTCTAATCTCGATCAGCATAGCCCTGAGATTTCTCTTTCCCATTAGATCTCTAGCTGGACGACTCGCCTCTTTCCTTCTTGACAGCTGAATAAATGTTGTAAAGCAAGAATGAGCAACTATGGTGCTCAGCAAGTTCTCCCTTGCTCGGTATATAAATATAATAAGATTTACCGAAATATAAACTCGAAATTTAATGAACAGTAGGAAGTCAACAATATGACATTTACACAAGAGTCATCTCGATAAAAGAATACTCGAAATAACTCATTTGGTATGTCTCTGATGACTCATGAGAAATGAATAAACTGGTCTTCCAACCTCTCGGTATCTCGGTGGGGCGATCAACTATCCGACCGGGAATACCGTCCTCCTATGACACCGCACTTCGCCCGATCACGGCTATAATGCGATATCAACGAAATATAATATACATATGTATGCTAGCATCATAATGGGCTATTATCTCAACCCTGGCAACTATACTGCCTAAAATATACCCGTGTCTGTATAACAGTACACAAGTCTCTCTTTCTCTATCATGGGCCTCTTTCCCAAAAATTGATCAGTAGAATACAGAATTCCCGAACATTTATTGAACATATAAACTTGGGATAAACTTCTCAGGAAAGTATTTATTTGATCTGGCGGACTGCCAGTCTCACGTAAATGTGCCACCAATCTAAACAATGGATTGATGTGAACTCTCAATAATTATATTTTATTGGTTGACACTAACAAAGTGCCAACCACTGACAAGAAAGCAACTATCTCGAAATAATGAGAATAGTCTGGAAATTTTGATATCAATGAGTCGTATTGAATAATGAGCACAACTCGAATGTTTATAATTAATTACACATAATTGATGAACGTTAAAATAGAAGGTTTTTCAATTGATCAACGAGTAAACACTCTAACCATCCTACTATTTACATTATTTATTTATTCGATTCGAAAGATGAATCAAATAAAAGATAATCAATGAGTGTCGTCGAATTTGAACGATAAATTCGACAGAAAAGAACAAATTTAACCATCTCGAGCGATGAGATTAGTTCGACTGAATCAAAATAAAAAGTCATCTCGAAATAATGAAATCGACCGATAGCAATGAAGTTGCTTCTACGCTTATTGGAGATACGATTCACTATTAAAATATTTTACCAGTAAAATATTCTTCAACGAGGAGATAATATTCAAAACTCAATTTTTGTAACATAAAGAGCAATAAAACAAATCTCAAAACTGATAGCTCGACAGTAAATATGAAATAAAATATTATGAATAAAGTACGAAATTTCCTAGATAAGGGTAAGAATGAATTTGCCTCTGTCTCGATGTTAAACTCTACCGATAATAAAAAGCGTTACCCGCAATCGAAAGTCTCAAGTCTCTGAAAAAATTTCTATAAAAATTTATCAAAATGAATTGAGTAAACCTGTCATCGATAATCAAGTAATTTCGAAAATATAACTGAAATATTCTTGTAACCTTAAAAATCTCACTGACGCATTATTCGCAAAATAATATATTTGAATGGAGGCTCTATTCGCTTTTCCTAGTAACTTTTCAAAATTAATTAATGTCTTAATATCATATAAGCCAAGCAATCGACGCATTTAAGCTCAAAGTCATTTCCTAGAATTTAATCGGGATTTGAAATTAATTAAAGCAATTAACAAATGTTAAACTAGGATTAAAGAGCTAGAAGTTCACAATTAACGTCATAAAAAATATAATTGCGAGTAATTTCCCAAATAAAGTGTTACAATTTTATTTACTTAAATCACATATCCAAAATAATTTAGCTCTTGAAAAATCTCCATTATTTATCTAAAATCTCAATCTCCTTTAAATACTTGTGGAAATTAATCTCTATTTATCAAAATAAGATAATCCATGTATTCATTTTCTTTATTCAATTTAAAACCAAAAATCATTAAGTCTTCGTTGGCACCGAAATACTAGTCCGGAATTTAGATCCATCAAATAATAAAATTACTATTAGCAAAAATGTAAGTCTACCCAAAATAATTCATGTTTTATTAGCTCTATTTATTTAGAAGGGAAAAATCTCGTTTACAAGGGTCTCTAGTTATTCCTAAATAAATTTTAATAATTGATCACATCGCTATACTAAATTAACTCTTATAAAGTCTCTATTAATAATTTAAAATTCTCAAATTTGCTTAAGTCTATTTTAGAGAAACAATAATAATCTCTATCTTGCTCTTAAAATTAAATGATGCAAGGACCCATTTTTATTCAAGATTTAATCCATACTTATTTTTACCACTTTTTGCAATATATAAATCTATCAAAAATAATCTTAATGTATTTAAGCTCACTAATTCAATTTTCTTTCCCCATTTTAATATACCAAAATTGTCTTTTATTCTAATTAATCAATTCCCTAAAAATAAATTCAATTTTAATGACCAAGATTTTAACCCATTTCTTTTCTCTATTTAAAAAAATTTAATTTTTTTATAATCTTTATTTTATGTTAATCATTTTATTATTAAACAATACAATTCATACATACATACATACATACATGTATCTATCTAACATCACCTCCCACCACCACTGCTGGCGGTCGCCGACCGGACGCCGCGGCGGCGCCGGCGGCAACCACCACCGCCAACCCCCCCTCTCTCTCTCTCTCAACCTCTCATCCTCTCTGCCTCTCACAATCTCCCTCAATCTCTCCCCGCTCTCCCTTCTCTCCCAATCTCTCCCTGTCGATCTCTCTCTCTCTCCGCCAATCTCCCTCTTTCTCTCTCGCCATCCCCATCTCTCAATCTCTCTGTCTCTCTTAATCTCTCCTCTGTAACAACCCGACTTTTCGGACTATTAATTCTAAATCGAAAACTAAAACAAATTACAATTTATTGAACCAAAAGTCAATTACAAAGGTACTTATTACAAAAGCGCAGCTAACATCTATCGAAAAGTCAATCTAGCCCAATTCTAAGGTCCTCGAACTCCGACGCTAGCAAACTCAATCGTACACCGAACCTGAAATTTTAAAAGAATGAGCTACGAAGCCCAGCAAGCAACTACCGTCCGACGGCTCAAAATAATATTTTTATAATTTTCAAAAAAACACGATTTCCACATGTAGCACATAACATCTATCACATAGTTTCACACAACATACTCGATAACAATTACGATAAAAATTCACAAAATATAGTCTATAACAAGTATCAAATCGATGTACACCATATTTTCAATAACTCACATAATCTAAATCCGAATCGAACAAATAAATCTTAACATCAAATTCTTCTTTTAATTCCCACAGTTCTAAATTACGGTCACACTATGCCGGTGACACGGCTTCTATAATTCGATGGTTCGATGGGGGCCAGTTTACGTCCCTCGTTAAGTCAAACTCAACAAGGTATCTATGTGTTCCGGAACGTGCGTAAACTAGTTCTATGATTCTATATGCCACACTATCCAGTGACCGGATTCTATGATTCGATACGCAACTAAAACTGGGGAATTCTAAAATAATTCTTTTCTAAAATCAATTTTCGATAACCAAATTAATCAAACAGATATTTTGAAACAGAATAAAACAGATTTTATAATATTAGTGAGCAACGAAAAGTCACTTACCTCAATTACGCAAATTAAAAATTCACATAAGCACATAAGAACACATGTAGCAACCCCTCAGAAGCAAAACATCTAAAATCTTGAAAGACTCCATGATTACAATTCTGATCAGATCTGTATTTAGCCAATTTTGACCCTCTAAACGACATTTTCTTGAAAAACTCAAAGAACGAAAGTTGTAGAGCACGAAAAGACCTTTCCGAAAAGTCCAGAATCAACAAATTCCGACTTACGATGAATTTTATACGAATTTTACAAGACAGCAGATTTGTGTAAAGGAAAGACCTACGAATTTTGATAATAAAGATGAAGAAGGAGAATATGATGTATTTATAATGTCTCACCACCATAATTCCAGACCTACTAGTAATCCGTATTCAAATCCGATCCATATATTAGGCCCACTATTCTAATCCAATTTTAAATCCTATTTATAATCTAATTTTAATCCTTTTTATTCTATTATTCTTTTATTATTATTATTCTAAAAATTACGGAATATTACATCCTCTTTCCTCCTTCTCCGCGCGCACACCTTCCCCTCCCCTTCTTCTTTGTTTCCGACAACACCCACCACCGCCGGTCACCTTTAACGCCGCGGTGGTGGTCTCCGATCAGCCATGCAACACCAAACACCCCTCCGATCACAAACCCAACCCACAATCAACCCTCAATTCACTCAAATCAAATTAAGATTCAATACATAATTCAAATTTACAAAACCCCCAATTAAGTATTATAAACCCTAATTTAAAATAACAATCAATATATATATATAAAGGAGGATAGCGGGAGTTTAGGTGGCGCTCTAATATCGTCTCAATCGATTTTTCTAATTTTCTAGAATTTTAAACACTAATAAGTATAAAAATATCAATTAGCATATTAGAAGTAGAATTGGTGTTCGAATTTATAAAGGAGAAGAGTTTGATTTTATAGAGAAGACATATGATTAGAAGTTCTATTGGAAGTATAATAAGTATTTATAAGGCATACGATTAAAAGTTCTATTGGAAGTAGAATAGGAGTTCGAATTTATAGAGAATAAGAGTTCGAATTTATAGAAAAAATATAAATAAAAACATATAAATAAAACATATAAATAAAAGTTCTATTAGAAGTAAATAATATTATTAAAAATATTATATAAAATATTGTTAAAATAATATCAATTAAATAATATTATTAAAAATAAATATTATTAAATAATATTATTAAAAATAATTGATATTTTATTTATATTATTTAATATTATTAAATAATAATATTAAAATATTATTAAAAAGATTATATAAAATATTATTAAAAATATAAATAATATTTTAATTTATATGTATTTTCGAATTTATAGAAAAAACATATAAATAAAAGTTCTATTAGAAGTAGAATAGGTGTTTGAATATATAGAGCAGATATATAATTAAATATTTTATAGAAAGTACGATCTTCTTAAATTATACTTTTTTATATAAGTTAATTATACTTCTATTAGAAAAATTTATTCATAAATTCAATACTATTATTATAAAAAAGTCATCGTATTTAAAAAGAAAAGAATTGATGTGTTAACATAATAAAATAACATTTTTATGTAGGAATATTAAATAAATATAGAAGTATCTATAATATAAAGAGAAAATAAGATGTGCTTTCTGTTAAATATAATTGATGTGTTTTAATCAGTGTTTAAGTGTTACAGTGAATTATCAGAGTTTAGCTGGAAGCAGTCAGAGTTTAGTGTAAACTCTGACAGGTGGAAGCTCGACAGAGTTTGTCAAACTCTGTCTGGAGGCAGCATCTACTGGTCAACAGTGATTGAAGATTTATTATGGAAGCGATATCTTTGAAGATTGGATAGCTATCAAAGAGATCGAGTTGACATAGGAGACGAGTGACAATCTGTAATTGATATCATTGTATAGCTGATTATTAGGAATATCAATTAGATATTGTATCGTAGCTGTATGATATATAAATACAGTTAGGTTAACCCTAGAAGGGTGTCGTACAACGAATTATCTTGGTTGTAACCTAGCAGCTCTTTGTGATTTTTTACATCACGAAGAGGGTTCTTAATACAAGAAGTTTTTAAGTGCATAAACGTTTTACTTGTTAAACTCTCATACTAAGTTAATTATTAATTGTGTATTCGGCCTAACACTTTCATTTTCTAAATCTCCATAAATTTTAGAAAGTCTAGAGAAAGTATAAATTGGAATTCACTCTATTTTTAGGTTTTGATTTTAAGGAAAAATGTTGTTGTGTAAGATATGTATCATCAATAATATGTAACGAAATTGGAATTTCGATCCCAAACGAGAGCGGCTCGAAACGTGTTTAACGGGAAGACGGTTCACTATAAAATATGGTATTAGCTATTAAAATAACACATTGATGTTATAAATTTTATGGAAGACGTATGATTAGAAGTTTTATTGAAAGTAGAATAAGTATTTATAAGGCATAATGGAAGTAGAATATGAGTTCGAATTTATAAGTAATAAGAGTTTAAATTTATAGAAAAAACTATACAGGCGATCACTGCTTTGAGGAATGAGGTTGTAGCTAGAGAAATGAAAATGGAAAGAGATTCAAAACTCGTGACTACAAAATTTTCTACAGCTCAAGACAATCTCTTTGCCAGACTGAGTAAAGTTGAAGAGAATCAGTCTGACTTATCTGCTAAAATTGATTCTATTGCTACCTCCTTGGAGTTAATTACATCTATTCTTATGCCTGATGATGTCAAAAAGGGGGAGAGAGTTGTCAGAAGGGATAGTGCTGGAGATGGAGGGGCAAGTAGTAAAGGAAAGAACAAGGCTGAAGAGGTTCAAACTTTGAGAACTAGCAAGTCATCCAAATCACAGTCTGTTGGGAGAAATACTGATACTCAAGGTACTTCAAAGACCAAGAGTTTGTTGTTACCTTCTAATCCACAAACTGATGAAGAATTGGCTGCTAAGCTGTTTATTGAAGAGAATGAGGAAGGAGTTACGATTGAGGACATTGAAGCTGAAGAAAAGAGTTTACAAGAAGAACATCTCAAAGCTTTAAAGTCTGGTAAGGTACAAAGAGGAAAAGCTCCTAGACATGTTGTTAAAGGTGTTGTGATCAAAGAAAGGGCTGATGTTAGTCAAAGATCTCGGTTTTCAAAGGAAGCAATGGCAGCAGAAGCTAAACTCAAGCTAAAAGGCATTGAAGGAGAAAGTTCACAGAAGAAAGTTACAACTTCTGTTGCATCACAAGTAATGATCACACCTTTACACTCTTCTCAGTTGAAATCGGTTTTTGGGAAAGGAACAATTCATGATCCAAATGTATTATCTGGAGTTTCTATGAATGTTTCTGATGGAAGAGCTTTGTCTGGCAAAGTTGGAAATAATAAGGGTGGACTAGGTTCACACAGAGACAAAAGGCAATATACTGGTCCTAGAGATCCTTCTTCACTGGCTGTTCCAGGTCGTGGTGTTCCTCAAGAGAGTTTGGACAGACTGGAATCAGTACAGTTAGTTCATCAGAAGAGTTTAAACAAGGATTTTCTCTTGTACTTCATGGCTGATGGGACAGTATTTAAAGTTGGTGAGAATGATATTGACTTGAAATGTTGGGAAGAACTAGAGTATGTCTTGTATCTTTTCAAGGTGAATAGTCAAAGGACTCAATCAGTTGCTAATGTGCTCAGACAGAGAATGATTCAGAATCTGGCAATCAGATGAGAGAAATATAATAGCAGATATGTTCCTAAATACAGGGATTACAAAGGAAATCTCATTGAAATGAAGAAAGGTACTGCAAAGTTAAAGACTGATTTGGGAGTTACAGTACTTGACTTCAATTTACAGTCAGAAAAATTCAAGTTTATCAGACTTGGAAATGAGATGAGAAGGAACAAAATCTATGATCTTAGGGCTGCTATTTATCAGACAGATGAGAGTGATCCTCAGCTCAGAGAAATTAAAGAAGTTATGAAGATTGAGCTTGAAAATGCAGAAAGAAGATTGCTCATAGATTATCTCAGAGCTATGCCAGATCTTGAAGTGATAAGAGATTAAGGTCTGTAAGGATTTTCTTATTCTCTGTAGTTTTTGTTAAGTAGAAGCTTAAACTCTGAATTTGTGTAAACACTGTATTTGTTTATTTGTTTTGACATCATCAATTATTGTCATTAACTTGTGCATTTTTGCTAATGAACAAGTTGGGGGAGATTGTTAAATATAATTGATGTGTTTTAATCAGTGTTTAAGTGTTACAGTCAATTATCAGAGTTTAGCTGGAAGCAGTCAGAGTTTAGTGTAAACTCTGACAGGTGGAAGCTCGACAGAGTTTGTCAAACTCTGTCTGGAGGCAGCATCTACTGGTCAACAGTGATTGAAGATTTATTATGGAAGCGATATCTTTGAAGATTGGATAGCTATCAAAGAGATCGAGTTGACATAGGAGACGAGTGACAATCTGTAATTGATATCATTGTATAGCTGATTATTAGGAATATCAATTAGATATTGTATCGTAGCTGTATGATATATAAATACAGTTAGGTTAACCCTAGAAGGGTGTCGTACAACGAATTATCTTGGTTGTAACCTAGCAGCTCTTTGTGATTTTTTACATCACGAAGAGGGTTCTTAATACAAGAAGTTTTTAAGTGCATAAACGTTTTACTTGTTAAACTCTCATACTAAGTTGATTATTAATTGTGTATTCGGCCTAACAAGTGGTATCAGAGCCAAACTGTTACTTTATTACAGGTTAAGATCCAAACACAACAATAATCATGGCAGCAATTCCTCCACCAACACCTACTGTTTCTGAAAAGGCTCCTACTACTGTGAGTCGTTATGAACCAATCAGGGTTCCTATTCTCAGGCCATTAGAGTATGCTATGTGGAAGGTCAAGATGACTATGTTTCTGGAGGCTACAGATCCAGAATATCTTGACAGGATTTATGAAGGCCCTCACAATCCTACAAAGCTATCTGTTGCAGTTGCTAGTGAAGAAGCAAAAATGGTTCCAAAGGAAAAGAAGGACATGACTCCTGAAGATCTATCATCAATTGCTAAGGATGCAAAAGTTAGGCATTTACTGCATAGTGCTTTAGACAATGTTATGTCTAACAAAGTCATTAACTGCACCACTGCAAAAGAGATATGGGATGCTCTTGAAGTCAGGTGTCAAGGAACTGCGGCTATTAAGAAGAATAGGAGAAACATACTCACACAAGAGTATGAGCATTTTGAGGCTAAACCTGAAGAGACCATGACAGAAACATTTGATAGATTCTGTAAACTGATTAATGATCTGTCGTTGGTCAACAAAGAGTATGATCTAGAAGACTCGAATCTCAAGTTTCTTCTTTCTCTACCTGAAAAGTGGGATGTGAAAACAACCACTATTAGAGACAACTATGATCTTGCTGAAACAGAGATTGATGAAATCTATGGGCTGCTCAAAACTTATGAATTGGAAATGGAGCAGAGAAACAGGAGATCAAGCACGAAAGGAAAGTCTGTTGCTCTTAATGTTGAAGAGAAGCCTCAGAAGAAAGAGGCATCAAGAAAGAAAATGAAGGGAAAAGCTTTGGTCATACACTCAGAAAGTGAATCATCAAACTATGAGTGTGATTCAAATTCTTCTAAATCATCTGACTCTGAGGATGATGAAGAAGAAATGAGGAAAATGGCTGTGTTGATGGTGAAAACCTTCAAGAAAATGGGCTTCAAGAATTTCAAGAAAGGAAAAAGGTTTTCTAGAGATTCAAATGAAGACAGGAAAAGCTTCAGGAAGTCTGATAAGAGAGATTCTAAAGGGAAGAAGGATAAGTCTGAAATTCAATGCTACAAGTGTAAGGAGATGGGTCACTATGCTCCTGAGTGCAAGAAGGGTAAAACTGGAAAGGTACTCTACACTAAAGGCAGAGATTGGGCAGATACTTCAGATTCTGATGAAGAAGTGAACTATGCTCTCATGGCTACTACTGAATCAGAAACTTCTGAAAATCAAGTACCTCTAACTACCTATGCTTATAATATTGATGACATTGCTCAATTAAGAATTTATCTTAAGTCATTGCATATAAGTTATAGGGATCAGACTTTAGAAAATGAGAGGATAAAAGCTGAAAATTCTGAACTTAAGGTAAGAAATAAACTTGTTGAAGAAAAACTTGAAAACATGCAACAAGTTCAGAAAGAGAGAGATGATGCTGTTTGTAAAGAACAGAATTTGCTTCAGAAATATAAACAACTAGAGTCAGAGTTGGAGGAAGCAAATAATAAAATTAGAACTTGGACTAATTCTGGAAAGGACACTCAACAGATTTTTCAAACAGACACTGTTGGTCTAGGTTATAATGAGGGAGATGAACTTAGATTTCAAAATCAAGTTAAAATCAGAACTCACTTTGTACATGGAACCAGTAAATTTTTGTCTGAAAATGAAAAAGAAGCTGTTAAAAGTAAACCAGTAAAAACTAGTGTTAAACAGGTTAATATTGGTTCAATGACAGATAAACAACTCAAACATAAACTGAAGGAGTTAAAATCTGTTAAGAAACAAAGAGTGTCAAACAAGAACAGAAATGGAAAAGTAGGCATCACTTCAGGAAATAAACCAATGCTTGCTAGTTATGCTCCAAGAAAGACATGTCATAACTGTGGTAGTACTAAGCATCTTGCAAATTTCTGCAAGAAAAATAAAAATATAAATTCTTTACCTACAAAGTCTGAGGTAAAGAAGGATTTTGCTAGAACTAAGCCACAGACTTTATGCACACACTATGGAAGCACTTGGCATTCCATTTATACTTGCAGAGAATATCATGCTATCTATCATAATTACTATGAACTGAAACCCAATTTGAAATGGGTTAAAGTTGATACTGCAAGTGTAAACACTGATACTGTTAGCTCAAACTCTGATAATGTTAATTCCGCTGCAAAAGCTAACAAAGTTAAGAATGCCAAAGGATCCAAGCAAGTCTGGATCCTTAAAACTAATCCTCGGTAATTGCTTGCGATTGCAGGGTAACAGGGAGGCAACCCTAGTCGTGGACAATGGATGTTCAGGACACATGACTGGAAATAAAGCCCTGCTATCAGACTATGAGGAGAAGGCTGGCCCAAAAGTTTCCTATGGTGATGGCAATGTAGGAAGAACATTGGGATATGGCAATATTAATCTTGGAAATGTCATCATCAACAATGTAGCTCATGTCCCAGGACTCAATCATGACTTGCTATCTGTGAGTCAAATCTGTGACAAGGGATATCATGTAGATTTTCAACCTGAATATTGTGAAGTTATCAGCAAATCTACAGGAAAGGTTGTTCTAGTTGGTCACAGGCAAAACAACATTTATGAAATCAAGCTTTTGATAGACTCTGTTGGAAAAGCTGTTTGCCTGTCTACAAAAATGTCTAGTGAAGAGAGTTGGAAGTGGCACAAGAAACTCTCACATTTGAACTTGAACAACATCAATGAATTGATCAGAAAGGATCTTGTAAGAGGACTCCCAAAGGCTCTGTTAAATGTTGATGGCCTATGTGATTCATGTCAGAAGGCCAAACAAAGGAAGTCATCTTTCAAGAGCAAGACAGAATTTTCTATCACTGATTCTTATCATCTTCTGCATGTTGATCTCTTTGGTCCAGTAAATGTTATGTCTATTGCAAGGAAGAAGTATGCTTTAGTCATTGTTGATGAATACACTAGATTCACTTGGGTGTATTTTCTAGCAAAGAAGGATGAAACTGCATTAACTCTGATGGAGCATGTGAAGCTACTGGACAAAGGATCAAGTAACAAAGTAAGAATCATCAGAAGTGATAATGGAACTGAGTTCAGAAATGCAACCATGGAAGAATTCTGTAAGGACAATGGAGTGAAGCAAGAATTTTCAGCACCTGGTACACCACAACAAAATGGTGTAGTTGAAAGGAAAAATAGAACCTTGATTGAAGCTGCCAGAACTATGCTTGATGAAGCAAAATTGCCAACTTATTTCTGGGCAGAAGCTGTTCAAACTGCTTGTTTTACTTAAAATGCAACACTGATCAATAAGCATGGAAAGACACCATATGAGATGGTGAAGAAGAAGAAACCTAACCTGAAATACTTTCATATTTTCGGGTGCAAATGTTTTGTTTTGAAGACTCATCCAGAACAGTTGACCAAGTTTGAGCTAAAGGCAGATGAAGGAATTTTTGTTGGCTATCCACTGTCAACAAAGGCATTCAGAGTTTACAATCTGAGAACTAAATTGATCATGGAATCTATACATGTTTCTTTTGATGATAAGAAGATAACTGGACTTGAAGACAAAGATGAATATGATCAACTGGATTTTGAAAATAAAGATTTAAACTCTGATGAAGTAAACTCTGATGAAACAATTCTGACAGACTCTGTTGTAACAAACTCTGAACCTCTACTGGTAAACACTGGAGAAACTTCTCAGCCACAACAAAGGGGAGAACCAGTTGAGGGGAAGCATGATCAAGATGAAGACTCAAACACTGATACTGAGTCAATGGAAAAATCTGGCTCAAACTCTGACGATTCAAATTCTGAAAATTCAAATTCTGATTCTGGGCAGTCAAGTTCAGGGGGAGTCTTAGAAAACGAAGATAGATCACAACAAAATCAGGAGAGCATGGATCAAGGGGGAGGATCACATGCTGATAGAAGTCATTTGCCTTCTGCTAGGAAATGGACTAAATCACATACACCTGATTTAATAATTGGTGATCCAGATGCAAAAGTGAAGACAAGAAGTGCTACTGCAAGTGAATGTCTGTTTCATGTATTCTTGTCTAAAAATGAACCAAAGAAAGTGGAAGAAGCTCTTCAAGATGCAGACTGGATAACAGCAATGCAGGAAGAGTTAAATGAATTTGAAAGGAATGAAGTTTGGACCCTTGTACCAAGGCCAAAGAACAGATCTATTGTTGGTACTAAATGGGTTTTCAGAAACAAGACTGACAGTGAAGGTGTTATCACAAGGAACAAGGCTAGACTGGTAGCAAAAGGCTATTCACAACAGGAAGGAATAGACTATGATGAAACATTTGCTCCAGTTGCAAGATTGGAGGCAATCCGAATTTTTCTAGCAAATGTCTCTCACAAGAAATTCAAAGTGTTCCAGATGGATGTGAAAAGTGCTTTTCTGAATGGAAAGCTTGAAGAAGAAGTGTTTGTTGAACAACCACCAGGATTTGTGGACCCCAAATATCCAGATTATGTCTACAGGCTAGATAAGGCACTATATGGACTTAAGCAGGCACCAAGAGCATGGTATGAGACACTTGCTCAATTTCTTCTAGAAAGTGGATTCAATAGAGGAACAATTGACAAAACTCTGTTTTATTTCAATCAAGGAAGTGACCTCCTTTTAGTTCAAATTTATGTTGATGACATTATCTTTGGGTCTACTAATGATAAACTCTGTAAGAAGTTTACCAAGCTCATGCAGTCCAGATATCAAATGAGCATGATGGGAGAGCTTAGTTACTTTCTAGGCCTACAGGTGAAACAAACAGATGATGGTATTTTCATTAATCAAGAAAAATATACCAGAAATCTTCTCAAGAAATTTGGTATGCTTGATTGTTCATCTGCATCAACTACCATGGCAACAGCAACTAAATTGGACAAAGACACAGGAGTTTCAGTGGATATGACAAACTACAGGGGCATGATAGGATCTCTTCTATACTTGACAGCTAGTAGGCCTGACATCATGTATGCAACCTGTCTTTGTGCAAGGTTTCAGGCAGATCCTAGAGAGCCACATCTGACAGTTGTGAAAAGAATCTTCAAGTATCTCAAGGGCACCATATCATTAGGTCTGTGGTACCCCAGAGAATCAGATTTCAAGCTACTTGGGTATTCTGATGCAGACTTTGCAGGCTGCAAGATAGACAGAAAGAGCACTAGTGGAAGTTGTCAATTTCTTGGTGACAGACTTGTTTCCTGGTACAGCAAGAAACAGAAATCAATCTCCACATCTACAGCAGAAGCAGAGTATATTGCAGCTGGTAGCTGTTGTGCACAGATCTTATGGATGAAGAATCAATTGCTGGATTATGGATTGAGGTACAGTAAAATTCCTATTTACTGTGATAATCAAAGTGCTATTGCTATGACAGGTAATCCAGTACAGCATTCAATGACCAAGCACATCAGCATAAGGTACCACTTCATCAGAGAACATGTGGAAGAAGGGAATATTGAACTACATTTTGTGTCTACAGAACAACAGCTTGCAGATATCTTCACTAAACCATTGAGTGAAGCTACATTTACAAGACTGGTCAATGAACTAGGAATGGTCTCTGGTTCTGACTAGGAATGTTGGTTAGATTCAAATTTTACTTATGTAGTGTATTACTCATATTTCCTGATTTGTTAAATGCTAATTGAACTCTGTTGATTAAACTCTGTTATGCATACTCTGTTAAACTCTGTCAGCATGCCTGTATGTCATTCACTGTTAATAAGTTTGATAAACTCTGTGAACTCTGAGTTGATTTTTGTCTGAATGAAAAACACCAATGAAGAATATGTATGAAGCATGATTCTCAGCAATTAATCATGAATCTTTCTGAGTTATTGTGATCTAATCTTAGATTGTGCAGAAAGTTAACACAGCATGATACTGGTTCATATTTATAGCATCTCTTAGTTTATTTTGTCCTAAACTCTGAGTCTATAAATACTGTGTGCATTACCTTACATGAAAAACTACTGATGTTGATGAACTCTAAACTCTGTTAGTTATACTCTGATAGAATAAAATGCTTACTGCAATACCCCAAAGAAAATGTATATAGGTTGTTATACTCCTTTGAGATTATGTTGGATACTAGGATGACCCAGGAACTTATTGGTATATAATATGTGCTAAAATTCTCTAATTTTTGGTGACTAGTTAAATACTAGGATGACCCAGGAACTTATCAAAATGATAAGGGCTAAAATTTTTGAATTTTTGGTCACTGGTTCCAACCTCTGATTACTGGAATGAATAAAAAAATAAAAAATAAAAAAAAAAAAAATGTATATAGAGGGGGTATAAAATAAAAGTTACTGTATATAGTTTGATTACTTCAGAGTTTAGCCTTCATCATACAATCGGTGTTTACTATGACAGTTTGTGCATCCAGTGTTTATTGATTTACTTTATGGATTTTATGAAAAATTAGATGCTCTAAAAATTGATTTAGTAAACTCTGCTTCACACACACATATATTCACAACTGTGCAATTTATGAAAGGGTTTCGGTGATAAAGTTGGAGAATTGACAAACGCTGTTGATTCGTGATTTGTACTCTAAGGTAAATTTTCACTTGGATAATTTGAACATTTTGGAGTAAATAGGGATTTTGACAACTGTTAATCAGTGAATTGTTGATGAATGTGTTCTTTATATGATTACTTTAATTAGTTTTCATATTCTCTTCTTTGATTTATTTCCTTGAAGAACAGTTCATAAAACATAAATAAAAATTGCAGAACACAATGAATAAGATTAGAGAAACATAATTTTTCATTGATAATAAGAAAGAGATTACAAGCAAATATTACATCTTTTTGTTCTCTCTATCTGCTAATCTATTCAACAGGAAAATAAAAGGTCAGTCCAAACCACTCCATTGTTAGCAAAAATTCCCAGATCCCATCTTTGCCACTTTATTTGGGTGGAAGTTGAAGGGATAAGGTTATTTTTGCTGACATATTCATTAACAATGGTTGGTGGTGTTGGATGAGGATGCCTTCGAGGAGAGCCATGCAAATGTTGCTTGGAGAGCAGCATCGAGGTCGATCACCCTTGCAGGTTTCTCTCTCTCGATCTCTTCAAGACCGGCATCCATTTGCCACCACAGCGTCTCAAGCTGTCTTTCCCACTCAAACGCTTCAAATTCTTCACGCGTATAGCTGAAGATATCCCTATTCTCAACAAGATGAAGGTTCTTTTCTTTGATGGTAAGGTTGGCCATTGTTTTTCAGAGTGTTTTGTTTGAAGGGTTTGTGATTTTACAGGGGAAACTGAAAGGTTAAAGGATTAATGAACTAATCTGAGCAAGTCTCTAGGCTTTAAATAGAGTTGGGTAAGCAACAAAGTCCTTAAACGCTTTGTATTCTGGTTATTAAAGGCAACAGGTAAACGCTTCATATTCTGGTTTTAATTGGGTCCCGATATTTTAAGAGAGTATTATTTGATTTTTGTTTAAATCAAATATTTTAATGTTTTAATTTGCAAAATACTCTTCTTAAAAATAAGCGCACGTGACCCACTCGCCCATTAATGTGTCCCACTCACCCATTATTGTGTCCCACTACACATTAATCTAGGAACTGATTGAGTGTTTGTTACATAAGAAATTGGGTTTTTAATTACTCTAATTACTTTTGTGTCCAAACGATTGTGTTTTATTCTTACATCTCACAGTTCTCTCATTTTTCACTTGGGCATTCTCGCAAACACTTTTCCTACATACATTTCTCTTGGAAATTCTTGCAAATTTCTTAACTCAATGGCTTCTAAAGCATTCACTGCTCTTGGTTTACGGTTTGTTCCTAACAACTATGAAGCTCCACTCTATCATGAACGCGTTCCAGAACCGTTTCATCTAATGCAGAACTTCTTGAGAGACTCAGAGATTGGACAAGCTCTGGTTGGACCTGAAACTCTCTCTGCATCTCAAATTTCTACATTTTGGCAGAATTCAGTTTATGTGGATGGAGGAGAGAATGGGACTCCTAACATCATCTTCACGTATGAAGACCAAGATTATGTGATTACTCCACAGACTGTAAGAGATACAATGGGGTTTGATACACATACTTCTTATACTCTGGTTAATGAAACTTATTTGAGAGAGATGCTACAAAAGATAGGTTACATGGAATCTCTTGACAAGCTTGGCGGTATAAAGAGACCAAATCTCAGGAAGGAATGGAATTTTTTCTTTGATTGCATAACAAGGACATTCCAGAAGAAAGTCACCAACTGGGATGCCATTCCAATAGACAGTCTCCAAATCGGGTATTCTCTACTCTATGGTACTAATTTTGATTTTGGTAGATATGTTCTGATGAACTTAGGTGATAAACTGTCAGAATCTACTACTGTTTATTATGCTCGTTTTTGTCAAATGCTGTTCAATGCTTGTGTCCCTGGTTTAGAAATTGCTGCTACAGATGAAATTGATCCTTTTCGAGTCAACAAGAGAATATTCTCTGATATGACTAATAAGGATGTTGGTAAAGCAAATCTCCCTGCTTTTGTCATGCCACTTGCTCTGCAAAATTTTCTAAATCAACCACAAGAACCACAACAACCTGAACCACAAGAACCACAACAACCTGAACCACAACAACAACAACAACCTGAACCACAACCACAACCACAACCACAACAACAACCTGAACCACATCCTGAACCTCAGCCTGAACCGCTAAACATTGATCGTACTCAAAAACCAAACACTGAATCATCTACTCACTCAGCACCTACAAAACCATCTTCACACACTCCACAAACAAACTCTGAATCATCACAATCTCCACCAGAATCACAGTCTAAAGCACAAAGAGTCAAGCAGGCAATTACTGAACGACATGCAAGGGTTAAGCAAGCGACAGAGACACAAAGAAAATCAAAACAGACATCTTCTGGAGCTGTTTATACTAGAAGAGTGAAAAGAATAAGACAAACGGCAAACATACCTAAATCACTCTCAGTGGTAGAACGAACTCCACCATCTAGTGAAGAGGATTCAGATAATGTACCTCTAGCAAAGCGAAGAAAACTGGTATTCTCTGATTCTGTGGATGAAGATATTGATGCTCCAGAGGTAGTTTCACAGCAAACACCTCCTGTTGAGGTTGAGAAAGATGAAATACCTGCAGAGGTTGAAATGCTTGCAGAGGACAAAATGCCTGCAGAAGAGGATACTAGAGATGGCCTTTCTCCAATAAATGATATTCTTGATTCATTTATGCCATTCTCTGATCCTATCTCTGATACTGGTGTAGCTGATCAACCTACGGTTGTTCTTTCTGAAACTGTGGCATCCCACACTGAGTTATTATCTGATGCTCACCAAACTGTTGAAAGAGGAGATGAAATTGATCAAGCACCCAAGCCTACTTCTCAGTCTATGCCTGTTGCTGAGCCTGAGCAACATGGAGAAATTCTTGACAGGCCTACAGCAGAAATTGCTAAACCTATGGCTGCAGATGAACATGCTAAAGCTACAAGTGTTGAACCTGAAGGTGGAAGTAGTGCAAACTCTGATTCTTCTCTGAGTGCACCAGTACAAACAGAAAATAAACATACACCTTTCACTCAACCTTGTACGTCTCATGAAGTTGAGAGAGCACAGTTTGCAAAGAATGCTGCTGAATGGTACAAAGAGGATTGTATTTTTCCACGAGGAAGAGCAGCTGATTTCGTTAAGCAAAATGCTGATACTATCTCCAATCCAGAGATTCTTTCTTACTTAAAAGCAACTGTAGTACAAGTCAAAACTCTGGATAGAAGATTTGATGACACTATACAGGCGATCACTGCTTTGAGGAATGAGGTTGTAGCTAGAGAAATGAAAATGGAAAGAGATTCAAAACTCGTGACTACAAAATTTTCTACAGCTCAAGACAATCTCTTTGCCAGACTGAGTAAAGTTGAAGAGAATCAGTCTGACTTATCTGCTAAAATTGATTCTATTGCTACCTCCTTGGAGTTAATTACATCTATTCTTATGCCTGATGATGTCAAAAAGGGGGAGAGAGTTGTCAGAAGGGATAGTGCTGGAGATGGAGGGGCAAGTAGTAAAGGAAAGAACAAGGCTGAAGAGGTTCAAACTTTGAGAACTAGCAAGTCATCCAAATCACAGTCTGTTGGGAGAAATACTGATACTCAAGGTACTTCAAAGACCAAGAGTTTGTTGTTACCTTCTAATCCACAAACTGATGAAGAATTGGCTGCTAAGCTGTTTATTGAAGAGAATGAGGAAGGAGTTACGATTGAGGACATTGAAGCTGAAGAAAAGAGTTTACAAGAAGAACATCTCAAAGCTTTAAAGTCTGGTAAGGTACAAAGAGGAAAAGCTCCTAGACATGTTGTTAAAGGTGTTGTGATCAAAGAAAGGGCTGATGTTAGTCAAAGATCTCGGTTTTCAAAGGAAGCAATGGCAGCAGAAGCTAAACTCAAGCTAAAAGGCATTGAAGGAGAAAGTTCACAGAAGAAAGTTACAACTTCTGTTGCATCACAAGTAATGATCACACCTTTACACTCTTCTCAGTTGAAATCGGTTTTTGGGAAAGGAACAATTCATGATCCAAATGTATTATCTGGAGTTTCTATGAATGTTTCTGATGGAAGAGCTTTGTCTGGAAAAGTTGGAAATAATAAGGGTGGACTAGGTTCACACAGAGACAAAAGGCAATATACTGGTCCTAGAGATCCTTCTTCACTGGCTGTTCCAGGTCGTGGTGTTCCTCAAGAGAGTTTGGACAGACTGGAATCAGTACAGTTAGTTCATCAGAAGAGTTTAAACAAGGATTTTCTCTTGTACTTCATGGCTGATGGGACAGTATTTAAAGTTGGTGAGAATGATATTGACTTGAAATGTTGGGAAGAACTAGAGTATGTCTTGTATCTTTTCAAGGTGAATAGTCAAAGGACTCAATCAGTTGCTAATGTGCTCAGACAGAGAATGATTCAGAATCTGGCAATCAGATGAGAGAAATATAATAGCAGATATGTTCCTAAATACAGGGATTACAAAGGAAATCTCATTGAAATGAAGAAAGGTACTGCAAAGTTAAAGACTGATTTGGGAGTTACAGTACTTGACTTCAATTTACAGTCAGAAAAATTCAAGTTTATCAGACTTGGAAATGAGATGAGAAGGAACAAAATCTATGATCTTAGGGCTGCTATTTATCAGACAGATGAGAGTGATCCTCAGCTCAGAGAAATTAAAGAAGTTATGAAGATTGAGCTTGAAAATGCAGAAAGAAGATTGCTCATAGATTATCTCAGAGCTATGCCAGATCTTGAAGTGATAAGAGATTAAGGTCTGTAAGGATTTTCTTATTCTCTGTAGTTTTTGTTAAGTAGAAGCTTAAACTCTGAATTTGTGTAAACACTGTATTTGTTTATTTGTTTTGACATCATCAATTATTGTCATTAACTTGTGCATTTTTGCTAATGAACAAGTTGGGGGAGATTGTTAAATATAATTGATGTGTTTTAATCAGTGTTTAAGTGTTACAGTCAATTATCAGAGTTTAGCTGGAAGCAGTCAGAGTTTAGTGTAAACTCTGACAGGTGGAAGCTCGACAGAGTTTGTCAAACTCTGTCTGGAGGCAGCATCTACTGGTCAACAGTGATTGAAGATTTATTATGGAAGCGATATCTTTGAAGATTGGATAGCTATCAAAGAGATCGAGTTGACATAGGAGACGAGTGACAATCTGTAATTGATATCATTGTATAGCTGATTATTAGGAATATCAATTAGATATTGTATCGTAGCTGTATGATATATAAATACAGTTAGGTTAACCCTAGAAGGGTGTCGTACAACGAATTATCTTGGTTGTAACCTAGCAGCTCTTTGTGATTTTTTACATCACGAAGAGGGTTCTTAATACAAGAAGTTTTTAAGTGCATAAACGTTTTACTTGTTAAACTCTCATACTAAGTTAATTATTAATTGTGTATTCGGCCTAACACTTTCATTTTCTAAATCTCCATAAATTTTAGAAAGTCTAGAGAAAGTATAAATTGGAATTCACTCTATTTTTAGGTTTTGATTTTAAGGAAAAATGTTGTTGTGTAAGATATGTATCATCAATAATATGTAACGAAATTGGAATTTCGATCCCAAACGAGAGCGGCTCGAAACGTGTTTAACGGGAAGACGGTTCACTATAAAATATGGTATTAGCTATTAAAATAACACATTGATGTTATAAATTTTATGGAAGACGTATGATTAGAAGTTTTATTGAAAGTAGAATAAGTATTTATAAGGCATAATGGAAGTAGAATATGAGTTCGAATTTATAAGTAATAAGAGTTTAAATTTATAGAAAAAACATATAAAAAAAGTTTTATTAGAAGTATAATAGGTGTTTGAATATATAAAGATACATATAATTAAATATTTCATAGAAAGTACGATCTTCTGAAATTATACTTTTTTATATAACTTAATTATACTTCTATTAGGAAAATTTATTCATAAATCCAATACAATTGTCAAAAAAAAAGTCACCGTATTTAAAAAAAAAAAAAGAATTGATGTGTTAACATAATAAAAGAACATTCTCATGCAGGAATCCTAAATAAATATAGGAGTATCTATAATATAAAGAGAAAATAAGATGTGTTTTCATTTCCTGAATCTCCATAAATTTTAGAAAGTCTAAAGAAAGTATAAACTGGAATTCACTCTATTTTTAGGTTTTGATTTTTAGAAAAAAAGTTGTTGCGTAAGATAAGTATCATCAATAATATGTAATGAAGTTGGAATTTTGATCCCAAACGAGAGCAGCTCGAAACGCGTTTAACGGAAGGCGGCTCACTATAAAAGATTGTATTAGCTGATAAAATATTATATTGATGTTATAAATTTTATTTTATTTTTAGGACTTAATTTTTATGGATAAATATTATCATACAAGTGATATATGTAAAAGTTAGGTTTTTGGTCTTAACGAGATAGTGGATCAATAGTAATAACCGTGTTTAACGATAAAGCAGTTCATTATTGAAGACCGTATGAAAGATGTTTGAATAAAATAAATACAAGAGTATCTATAATATAAAGAGAAAATAAGATGTGTTTTCATTTTCTATAACTCCATAAATTTTAGAAAGTCTAGAGAAAGTATAAATTGGAATTCACTCCAGGTTTTGATTTTAAGGGAAAAAGTTGTTGTGTAGGATAAATATCATCAATAATATGTAATGAAGTTGGAATTTTGATCCCAAACGAGAGCAGCTCGAAACGTGTTTAACGGGAAAACGACTCTCTATAAATGATTGTATTAGCTATTAAAATATAATATTGATGTTATAAATTTTATTTTATTTTTAGGATTTGATTTTTATGGATAAACATTATCATACAAGTGATATATGTAAAAGTTAGGTTTTTGGTTTTAACGAGAGAGCGGATCAATAGTAATAACTGTGTTTAACGCGAAAGCGATTTATTATAGAAGATCATATAAAATATGTTTGAATATATAAAGAATACATAAAATAAAATGTTTTATTGGAAGTAGAATATGAGGATCGTGGAGACGTCTTATACGATTTTTTAAAATTATATATCTTTTTTCCTAGAAATCCTTTATTTTAACTTTTTTATACAAGTTAATTATACTTGCATTAGAAAAATATATCCATAAATTTAATATTATTCCCGTAATGAAAAATCTTCGTATTTTGATTTGTTTTGATATATTAACATAACAGAAAGACATTCTCATGCGGAAACTGTAAATAAATACATGAATATCTATAATATGCAGAAAAAATAAGATGTATTTTCATCTTTTAAAACTCCATAAATATTAGAAAGTTTAAAGAATATAAAAATTGGAATTTACTCTCTTTATATAATGAAGTTAGAATTTCGGTTCCAAATAAGAGCGGCTCGAAAAGTATTTAATGAGAAGACGGCTCATTAGAAAAGATTGTATTAGCTAATAGAATTTGATACTTATGTCGTAATTTTTTTTATTTTACGGTTCGATTTTATGGATAAAAATTATTATATAAGTCTTTATAATATAAATTATATGTTAAAATTGGAATTTCGATTTTAACGAGAGAGCGGTTCAGTCGAAAAAATCGTGTTTAACAAGAATTTTTTCTTGATTCATTAGAAAAGATTATTTAATTATTAAACATTGATATTAATATTATAATATAACGTAAATATTGAATTTTTTTAAAAATGTTGTAACGCCGCCGCGAAGTGCGGCTTTATCGACTAGTTTCTAATAAAGTACCACAACAAAACATATCAAACATGATTACAAAAAGGTTTTTAAGAGTATGAGATCATACCCTCTTATGAAAATCAAATTTTTAAGCTTGTTTTGAAAACCAATTTCTTGAAACCCCTTAAATATACATACCAATATGCAGAGCTAATTATGGGCTAGCTAAATCTCTGATTGCATGTAAAAATCGGATATAATCCATGTCGTTTAGAGCTTTGCAAGGTTGGTGTTTTAATGGTGAAAAGGAAAGAGGTGAGTGTGTGCTCTGTTTCTTAACCGAGAGTGGAGATGAGAGGAAATAAATGGGTTTCTAATACTAACTTCTAATTATATACTCATTAACTAACTACTTGGGCTCTAGTGGGCTAAAAGAGTTTTGGGCTCGATCTTGACCCAATTGCTAAGATTATCTCTACTCAAAATATAGAATAATACCTATTAGAAATTTATAAAATAATGACAACATTTATTAATAGCCTCTAGAATTATGACAATTTTATTTGTTAAACATTCCTAAATTCCTAATTATATAATAGTTGCTCAATAAATAAAATTGGTAGCAATTTTAATAATAATAATAATAATAATAATAATAATAATAATAATAATAATAATAATAATAATAATAATAATATATTCACCATAACGATAATAGTCACCATAATATTAATAATGAAGCTTAATCAACGAAAAGGATAGCGTGGCACTAAACAAATATTTGTACGCATCCCTAAAAATAATAGAAAAATCGAGTTTACAAAATTTATTCGGAGAGGTTCGTCATTAAAATTATTAATAAAATTCACGGTTATTACACGTAGCACGGGTAAAATGCTAGTTAATGATTGTTAGATTTGTTGTAAATTAAAACGGTAACATGTTTTAATTAGAAAGGAAATATCAATGATTGAAAGATATGATACGAGTGATCCTTTTAGGTGTTTATAAAAGATAATATCTTCAACTAAAGGTAAATGTGAAAAAGGCAATCGAATAATTACCATTAATTATATTATGTTATTATTTATTTTAGGTGTGATATTTTTCTTGAAAATTTTGGTGTGATATTTTCGGGTATATATTATTGATTGTAAGTTTTGTTTGAAATTAAAATGGTAACGTGTTTTAATTCGAAAAAAATATTAATGATCGAAAGATATGATACGATTGATGTTTTTAGGTGTTTATAAAAGGTAATATCTTCAACTAAAAGTAAATGTGAAAAAGGTAACTGATTAATTTCCATTAATTTTATTATGTTAATGTGAAAAAGGCAATCGACTAATTATCATTAACTTTATTATGTTAAAAAGGTAACGTGTTTTAATTCGAAAGAAAATATTAATGATCGAAATATATGATATGATTTATGTTTTTAGGTGTTTATATTACAATTATGTTTTTATATAATTATTATTTTTAATAATTTTTTAATTTTAATTTGATATAATTTAATATACTTATGTTTACGGATTGTACTAACGTTTCCGTATTATAAACAACGTATACTATTTTTAATTTATTTTATTAATAATTGAAAAATACGGTGTAATATTTTTGGGTATATATTAATGATTGGTAGAATTGTTGTAAATTAAAAAGGTAACGTGTTTTAATTAGAAAGGAAATATTAATGATTGAAAGATATGATGCTACTGATCTTTTTAGGTGTTTATAAAAGATAATATCTTAACTAAAAGTAAATGTGAAAAAAGTCAATCGACTAATTACCATTAATTATATTATGTTATTATTTATTTTAGGTGTTATATTTTTCTTGAAAATTATGGTGTGATATTTTCGGGTATATATTAATGATTCTAAGATTTGTTTGAAATTAAAATGGTAACGTGTTTTAATTCGAAAAAAAAATATTAATGATCGAAAGATATGATACGATTGATGTTTTTAGGTTTTTATAAATGGTAATATCTTCAACTAAAAGTAAATGTGAAAAATGCAATCAATTAATTTCCATTAATTAGAAAGAAAATATTAATGATCGAAAGATATGATATGATTGATGTTTTTCGGTGTTTATATTACAATTATGCTTCAATATAATTATTATTTATAATAATTTTTTAATTTTAATTTGATATAATTTAATATACTTATGTTTACGGATTATACTAATGTTTCCCTATTATAAACAATGTATACTGTTTTTGATATATTTTATTAATAACTGAAAAATATGGTATAATATTTTTGGGTATATATTAATAACTGTTTAGATTTGTTGTAAATTAAAAAGGTAACGTGTTTTAATTAAAAAGGAAATATTAATGATTGAAAGATATGATACGACTGATCTTTTTAGATATTTATGAAAGATAATATCTTCAACTAAATGTAATGTGAAAAAGGCAATCGACTAATTACCATTAATTATATTATGTTATTATTTATTTTAGGTGTTGTATTTTTCTTGAAAATTATGGTGTGATATTTTCGGGTATATATTAATGATCGTAAGACTTGTTTAAAATTAAAATGGTAACGTGTTTTAATTCGAAAAAAATATTAATGATCAAAAGATATGATACGATTGATGTTTTTAGGTGTTTATAAAATGTAATATCTTCAACTAAAAGTAAACGTGAAAAAGACAATCGATAAATTTCCATTAATTTTATTAAGTTAATGTGAAAAAGGCAATCGACTAATTACCATTAATTTTATTATGTTAAAAAGGTAACGTATTTTAATTCGAAAGAAAATATTAATGATCGAAAGATATGATAAGGTTGAGTTTTTAGGTGTTTATAAAAGGTAATCTCTTCAACTAAAAGTATATGTGAAAAAGGCAATCGACTAATTACCATTAATTTTATTATGTTAATGTAAAAAATTAATTATATTATGTTAATCGACTAATTACCATTAATTATATTATGTTATTATTCATTTTAAGTGTTATATTTTTCTTGAAAATTATGGTGTTATATTTTTGAATATATATGAATGATTATAAGATTTGTTTTAAATTAAAAAGGTAACGTGTTTTAATTCGAAAGAAAATATTAATGATGATGTTTTTAGTTGTTTATAAATGGTAATATCCTCAATTAAAAGTAAATGTGAAGTCGACTAATTATCATTAATTATATTATGTTATTATTTATTTTAGGTGTATTTATTTTCCTTTATAATGAAGGGTAAATATTGAATATTATGGTGTGATATTTTCGGGTATATATTAATGATTGTAAGATTTGTTTTAAATTAAAAAGGTAACGTGTTTTAATTCGAAAAGAAATATTAATGATCGAAAGATATGATACGATTGATGTTTGTAGGTATTTATAAAAGGTAATATCTTCAACTAAAAGTAAATGTGAAAAAGTCAATCGACTAATTACCATTAATTATATTATGTTATTATTTATTTTAGGTGTAATTATATGTCGATGCACGGATTTATTTCGATATGTAATAAATTTTATTTTATGTTAAAATAATTTTTTTATATAATCATTATTTATAATATTTTATTTTAATTTTAATTTAAATAATTTAATATTAATTTAATTAATGATATACATGATTTAAAAACTTATTTTATAAAATTTTAAAATAAATATGTCTCTGATTGAATTCAAACCTTGGAATTTTAGTAAATTAATTTAATCGTATAACATATTTAATTATCAGATCTAACAGTTCTAATTTTTTTTTACTAAAAAACTAACATTCATTATTCGTAATATACATATTTCTATTATATTTTCTTAGTGATTAGAAGATATGGTGTGATTTTGGGTATATATTAATTATTTCAAGATTATGTCTTAAATTAAAAGTTAATGTTTTTAAATTAGAATATTATTGATTGGAAGATATAAGTTTATAAAATTTAATAAAATTTATTATGTTAAAATTAAAATTTATTGATATGGTGTTTCTTTTATTATGTTATAATTGTTTTAAATATTACAATTATGTTTTTATATATTCATTATTTAAAAAAAATTAATATACTCATGTTTACGAATTATGCTAATGTTTTCTTATTATAAATAATGTTTATGGATTTTTAATATATTTTATTAATAATTGAAAATATGGTGTGATAAGATTAGTTTTAAATAGAACAGGTAACATGTTTTAATTAGAAAGAAAATATTAATGATAGGAAGATATGATATGATTGATGTTTTTAGGTGTTTATAAAAGGTAATATCTTATACTAAAAGTAAATGTGAAAAAGGCAATCGACTAATTAGCATTGATTATATTACGTTATTATTTATTTTAAATCAAAAAGGTAACGTGTTTTAATTCGAAAGGAAATATTAATTATTGGAAGATATGATACGATTGATGTTTTTAGTTATTTATAAAAGGTAATATCTTCAACTAAAAGTAAATGTGAAAAAAGCATTCGACTAATTACCATTAATTATATTATGTTATTACTTATTTTATGTGTTTTAATATTATAGATATCGTATATATTTTTCTTTATAATGAAGGGTAAATAAGTAAATTCACGAAGTAACAAAAAACAGGTAATTACCATTAATTATATTATGTTATTACTTATTTTAGGTATTTTAATATTATAGATATCGTATATATTTTTCTTTATAATGAAGGATAATAAGTAAATTCACGAAGTACCAAAAAATAGGTACAAAAACTTTTAATGTTTGAGCTTTTATATAATGGGAGTTACTCTAGTGAGAACCTCCTAGAATAAGAACTTAGTCCCTAAAGCAAATCACCAAAATTCAGCAGAATCACCAAATCACAAAACCATGTCACTGCTGACGTAAGCATGATGACGTGGCAGTGGGGCCCACATTTTTTTGTGGGCAATTTTTTTTTTTGGGTCGGGGAAAAAAATTTGGCGGGAAAATTTTCCAAATCATTAATTTTTTGGCGGAAAATTTTGCCAACCACCAAATTTTTGGCGGAAAAATTTGCCAAATCACCATGTTTTGGTGGAAAAATTGCCAAATCACTAATTTTTGGTGGGAAATTTTTAAAATTCAAATTTTGTTTCTTACTAAGTCCGGCGACCTGATATTTAAAAAATCAGGATAAGTTAGGGTTTAGGGTATAGGTAATAATCCTAAACCCTAAGTCCGTATACGGTTTATTCATCATTCTGAATATTTCTAAAACCCAAAATGGAACTGTTGAACCCTAAAGCTTAACTGTTGTGTTTAGGGAAAACGCTAATCTAAGTGATTTTTGGATCACCATTTTTTGGCGGGAAAACCTGCCAAAAAAAAAAGTTCTTATTTTTTTGGCGGGAACTTTTTTTTGGGGAAAAAATTTTGGCGGGAAATTTTCTGCCACGTCAGCATGCTGATGTCACCAATGACGTCATCATGCTGCTGTAAGCACTAACATGATTTTTTTTTTTTTTAGTTTTAACGATTTGGTGATTCTGGTGAATTTTGGTGATTTGCTTTGGGGACTAAGTTCTCATTTTAAGAGGTGGTTCTCATTTGAGCACTTGCCTTAATATAATAGTTAGGGGAGAGCACGGTTCAGGGCAGTTTTGCCCCGAAACCGAACCCGAAACCGCTTATCTTCGGTTTTAAAAATTGAAAACCGCAACCTCAACCGATCCGTCGGTTTCGGTTTTAAAAAGATCAGTTCGATTTTTAACGGTTCAGTTTCAGTTATAAACCGAACGAAATTTTAAATATATTACAAGACTATAAATTTATAAATCATGACGTTCTCGACTTTTAAACAAAGTGACCGGTTACTTGAATTTTGTTTGCGTTTGTGTCTATTAAGAAAATTAAGGGGGTGAGATTTTAGTTCCTTGCAAGTGTGTGCAGATTTTAGTTCTGGAAGTGAGATTTTGTAAACATGTTTGAATATTAATATTATAAACTGTGTGGCTACTGTTAGAATTCTTAGGCAAAGACTATGTGCTCAATGAATGGAAATCCGGACTTCATAGATCTTTTTAATGTAGAAAGACATACACAGGGATACTCAAATTCTATCATGTGTGGTCTTTGGGCTCCTGGCCGCAAGGAAGAACATTAATTTATTAACTAATTAACTTGGACTCCTTAGGCCGAAGTATAAATTTATGTAAAGTATATATATATATATATATATATATTTTAATATTCAGTTCGGTTCGGTTTTAGCCGGTTCGCTTTTAACCTATAACCAGAATCGGAATCGAAAGTCTCGGTTTTTAAAAATCAAAAACCGCAACAACCGGTTCGGTTTTGATTTTTTCAATTCAATTTTTGCCGGTTTCGGTTCAGTTTCGATTTCGATTTCAATTCAATTTTTTGCTCAGCACCTAAATAGTATAGATTTAAGATTTGGTATACGACAACGTTTCATCCGCCCCCAGGTTAAAGACTTTCCTGAGTTTGTTTGGGATGCAGCAAAGCATCCTCCCCAATCCGACTCGACACAACTCTCTTCGTTCTCCTTTAACCCTCTTCCTCATTGTATCTATCTATCCTATACATACAGCACCGATTCTATACACACACCCATTATTATTAGGAAATGGGGATTGGTCGACAAGTAACAACATCATTAGATGGAGGTCGAGACAAAAATATAATGCAATTAAAGAAACTCAACTCTGTTCTTTTCCCTGTTCGTTACAATGATAAGTACTACGCTGATGCTCTCGCTTCTGGTGAATTCACCAAGCTAGGTGTGCTTTTTCTCACTTTCAGATTCTGTGTTTTGTTTTGTTTTCGATTTTATCAACTGGGCTTCCATTTATTTTATTGTCTTTTTGTTGCATTTTTTCATGTACAAAATTAATTTTATGAATTTTCTAGGGTTTGATTTCTGTGGTTTCTGGTTTTGATCGGGTTTGGATTTGTGTAAATTGATTAAATAAGGTTATGATTTCGTTGTGGACCACATAGATGGATATAGTAGATATATATATATATATATATATATATAGAGAGAGAGAGAGAGAGAGAGAGAGAGAGAGAGAGAGAGGGAGAGGGAGAGGGAGAGGGAGAGGGAGAGGGAGAGGGAGAGAGAGTGTTACAACTTACAACTCTAAATAAGCAGTAGAAGAACAAGAGAACAACATCTCCATTAGAACACTTAAGCTTTGTTACAGTAAAACCAGAGAATATGTTTTTACATTTCTGAGAAGAATGAAAGGTACAGATTGAGAGAGATAGAGATTACAGCTGGAGTTTGTTACAAACTTTCTATTTATATCTATGACAGTGACTAACTGAAAATATAAGCGGGAAGAATATAAAGTTTGTTACACGTGTTTATTTCTTATTTCTGAGTTTGACTTTATTGACCAACATCCCCCTCAAGTTGGAGATGGCAAGGAACGAACAACTCTTAACTTGGCCAGAAGATAGGACATCTGAGATGAAGACAGTGCCTTGGTAAACAAATCTGCAGGTTGCTCCAGTGTAGAGATATGACGAACCAAGTGACAGGGTTAGAGGCAATGTACAATGTTGACTGATTATCACAGTACAGAGGTACAGGTGTAAGATTGATAATATGAAGTTCAGTTAACAATGAAACTAGCCAAGAAAGCTCACAACAAGTATCAGCCATACTGCAATATTCTGCCTCAGCAGATGAACGAGACACAATGTGCTGCTTCTTGCATTTCCAGGAAACAAGTGTGTCACCAAAAATAATACAGTAGCCAGATAGAGATTGCCGAGTAAGCTTACAGCTACCCCAGTCAGCATCACAGTAGGCCACAAGCACAGGATTAGAATTGTTGGCAAAGAGTAAGCCTTGATGCTGAGTACCAGACAAATAACGAACCAATTTTAAGGCAGCATGCCAATGAACAGACCTGGGGGCAGTCATGTATTGAGCCAAAACATGAACTGGATATGCAAGATCAGGATGAGAGATGGTTATATAAATGAGACGACCAATTAAACGTCTATAAGCAGTAACATCCTGAAGAAAGGGACTGTCAGACTCTTGTAATAATTCATGGTGTTGATCCATTGGCACCAAAGAAGCTTTACTAGAAAAGGTAGCAAAATCCTTAAGGATATCGAAAAAATACATAGACTGAGACATAAACAGACCAATAGAAGTAGGAGTAATCTGAATACCCAAAAAATAGTGCAACAAGCTAAGAGCTTTAATCTTGAAGTGAGTACCTAAAAACTCAATCACCTGAGACATAAGCACCTGATCATTGCCTGTCATAATCATATCATCTACATAAATGAGTAGATAGATTAAAGAATTTCCTTGAGCAAGCACAAACAGACTAGGATCACCAGTGGTCTGAGAAAAGCCAAAGGACAGTAAAGCAGAAGACAAAGCAATAAACCATTGACGAGGCGCTTGTTTTAAGCCATAAAGTGACTTTAATAATCGACAAACAAGCTTTTGATTAGGAAATTTAGCTTGAATATGAGTTGGAATATCAAAGCTAGGAGGTAGAGTCATATAGACTTCTTCATCCAATGTGGCATCTAGAAAAGCACTGGTCACATCAAGTTGACGGACATTCCAACGATTCATAGCAGCTATAGCCAACAAGAGTCGAAAGGAAGTCATCTTGGCAATGGGTGCAAAGGTCTCAAAGTAGTCCATATTGGCTGTTTTGTAAAGCCTTTGGCTACTAATCGTGCCGTATATCGATCAATTTGACCATCTGGAAGATACTTTATCCAGTAAATCCATTTACAACTCACTGTTTTCTTGTTGGCAGGTAATGGAACTACCTCCCAGGTATCATTAGCTTCAAGGGCAGCCAATTCTACATTCATTGCTTCACACCACTGTGGAATTTGTACAGCTTCTTTATATGTCTGTGGCTCAGAAATAGTCTCAGCTGAACTTGATGGACATTGAGAAACTAACTTTGAAGCACAAGATTGACCAGTATCTTCAAGAGAGACACCATTAATCAAATGTGAAGGAAGACCAGTATAGTCCACATATTTGACTGGAACTTGCCTTTGTCGTTGAGGCCTACTAGAAGGAAACTGCATTACTGAAGAATCAGTAGTGTCAGTAGTGACATTCTCAGAATGAGAATTGTCAGTAGCATTATCAGGAACAGAATTCTCAGAATGAGAATGTTCAGTGATAGTATCATTAACAGAGTGACTATCAAACTGTAGGGGTTCATCCTCCACAAATGGTCCAGAGGATGGAAATAGCAGCTCTGGTGACTGAGAATTAATATCTTTGAAAGGAAAAATATTCTCAAGAAACCTCACATCCCTAGACACAAACACCTTTCTGGTTTCCAAATTTAAGATTTTATAACCTTTCTTGTTAGGAGGATATTCTAAAAATACACCTTTGATAGCTCGAGCTGCAAACTTATCTGATGGTTGAGGAACAACAGTGGCATAGCACAATGAACCAAACACCCTTAACTCTTCATAATCAGGTAGCTTGGTATGCAGAATTTCAAATGGACTTTTCCCTTGAAGTATTGTAGAGGGAGTTCTATTAATGAGATACTCCCTCCGTCCCATCCAATTCTTAACACTTTTTTTGTCACTTTCTGGCACGCATTTTAAGGTGGATTTTAAGGATAGTTCCATAACTTATTTTTAAATTTTTTTTTTTTGTATAAAAATAGGATTGTTCTATTTTTATACAATAAAAAGAAAATTTCAAAAATAAGTTATGGAACTATCCTTAAAATCTACCTTAAAATGCGTGCCAGATATTCTATTTTGAAATGTTAACAATTGGTCGGGACGGAGGGAGTAAGTTGTAGCTAAAATACAATCACCCCAAAACACTATGGGTTTAGAGAAGCATGAAACCTCAATGCTCTTGCACAATTAAGGAGATGTCTATGTTTTCTCTCCACCAAGCCATTTTGCTGGGGAGTGTAAACACAACTAGACTGATGAACAATACCCAATTCTTTCAACAGACTGGCAACAGAGTTATTGAAGAACTCTGTACCATTATCTGATCTCAAGACCTTTATAGTAGCATTAAACTGATTCTGAATAAAAGCAATGAAAGTCTTGAGAACTGAAGCAACACATGTCTTATCTGACAGTAAATATACCCATGTAACTCTTGATTTATCTTCAACTAAAGTCAAGAACATATTACAATTGTCATGAGTTCTGAACCTATAAGGCCCCCGGAGATCCACATGAACTAAATCGAAGAAAGACTCACTATGATGTTCATTGTGAGGAAAAACAAGCCTGTGTTGTTTAGCTAGATATCAACTATCACAAACATCTTGTATCTTGTTTTTAAAATCAGCAGGTAACAGTTTCAAAATATTTGAAGGAACATGCCCCATCCTAGCATGCCAAACATCACTGTTGGCCACATGAGCAACCAAAGTAAACTCTTCGGAGACAGCAGGAGAGGTACTTTGACTTGCAGAACTAGAACTTGAATTTGAGTTGACTGAAGTATGAACAACTGAAGCTTGCAACACATATAGACCATTCGCCTCTTTACCAAGTTCGATATTCTTCATCTTCACAGGATCCTGAAGAAAGCATATACTATCCATAAAACTCACTTGACATTTAGTACCTTGAACCAGCTTAGAGATAGAAAGTAGATTGTATGTAAAAGTAGGAACACATAGCACATGTGTTAGTGTTAACTCAGAAGTCAAACACAAACTTCCTATATGAGTAATAGCTGCTGTTTCTCCATTAGGCATATGTAAAGTTGAAGAACATAGTTTTACATCATATAAGAGATGTTGAAAAGGTGTCACATGATCAGTAGCCCCTGTATCAATGATCCACTGAAAAGGATTGCATGAATAAACATGATGTACTTGATTAACAAAGTGGCTTGCCATACCTGAGAAGTGCAAACTGTTAGCAGAAGGCCAATTACCAGGCATGGAGCTAGGTACACTCTGTGTAGTAGGAGTACTGAATCGAGAAGAATAATTAGTTGTCATTGACTTCTGTAACATCTGAATCAACTGTCTACACTGACCATCTGAAAGATTGAAACCCTCAGGTGAAGACAACTGTGACTGAACACTTGTACTCACTGTATTACCATCAGTTCCAGAAAACTGTGAATCTGCTGCAGGTTGAACAACACTGGCTATCACTGAGCCTCTTGAATTCAAGTACTTTGGTTTTGGTTTTGGTTTACCAAATAACTTGTGCCAGGGAGGATATCCATGAATGCAGTAGCACTTATCTTTGAGATGTCCAGTCATATGACAAAATTCACAAATAAGAGATGAATCATTGACACGTTTCTGTGAATAACCCTTGACTTGAGGTTTAGAAGAAAGACCAGACTGTTTCACTGCCATAGCAAAATTTTTAGACACAGAAACAGTAGACACTTCACGTTGGCTTTCCTCTTGCAACAACATTGCATAACTCTGACTGAGAGTTGGAAGTGGCTTCATCATCAAAATTTGTCCACGAATTCCAGTAAAAGACTCATTTAATCCCATTAAAAACTGTGTGAGTTGAATGCTTTGCTCCAACTCATTTAGCTTTGTATTCACAGCACAAGTGCACAAAGTGCAGGTGCACGTAGGTTTTGATGTTAAGCACTCAAGTTCATCATGAACTGTTCTGAACTTAGTAAAATAAGCTGAAATACTCAAAGTTCCTTGTGTAAGATGAGCAATTTCTTTTCGTAAATGAAACAGTTTTGGCACATTGCTCTGAGCATAATGAACTTCCAAATCAAGCCAAACCTCTCGTGCTGACTTAAGATAGACAATACTGTTACGAATATCTACTGTAACACAATTCAGCAACCAAGACGTAATCATATTGTTACACCTTAACCAGTGCACAAGAAGTGGAGAATTTGCAGGAGGTTTTGTGTATGTAACATTAACAAAACCTAACTTCAACTTAGAAGATAACGCCAACTCCATAGATCTTTGCCACTGATTATAATTGTTTTCATTCAGAACTACTGTAGTGATTTGCATACCAGGACTATCAGATGGATGCAAGTAGTAAGGATGATTACAGTCAACAGTATTAGACATGGATGTTGAACCAATAACAGTATTCGCATATGAAGTGTTAGTAGCCATATGCACTCAACGTTAATCACAGAATTTGCGACTAAAAATCAATCTCAGATGCACAAATTCATAAAAGTCAAGAGAGAAACTCAATTAACACAGAAAACGACAAACTATTAACAGATTTGAAGTTAATTGAGCAGGAGATGAGAAAAACAAACTTGAAGAAGCTTCAATTGAAACCGATCGGAAAAACAGAGACGATGAACACGTTCAGATCGGAAAACAGAGACGATGAACACGTTCAGTAAGCGATTGAGAGCGGAAACGACAACAAAACCTCGCTCTGATACCATGTTACAACTCTAAATAAGCAGTAGAAGAACAAGAGAGCAACATCTCCATTAGAACACTTAAGCTTTGTTACAGTAAAACCAGAGAATATGTTTTTACATTTCTGAGAAGAATGAAAGGTACAGATTGAGAGAGATAGAGATTACAGCTGGAGTGTGTTACAAACTTTCTATTTATATCTATGATAGTGACTAACTGAAAATTTAAGCGGGAAGAATATAAAGTTTGTTACACGTGTTTATTTCTTATTTCTGAGTTTGACTTTATTGACCAACAGAGAGAGAGAGAGAGAGAGAGAGAGAGAGAGGGGGGGGAGGGGGAGGGGGAGAGAGAGAGAGAGAACTGATTGACTGAAGATTTTATCATTAATTTTTTTTATTTGGTGGTTGAAATGTGTGGGTGATGTACTTGTTTCATTTATATGTTACGAATTGGAAGACAGAATTTTGCAGAGAGATTAGTTTGTTTTCAGTAATTAAATGCATAGTAATGATAAAATATTCTTCGGCTTGTGTATGTGTTTGTATATCATGGTTAAGCTAATAAGGATTTAAAGCAGCATTAGCTAATCCCTAAATGAGGCTGCTTTAGGCCGGTAAACTTCTAATTATTACAAAGAACACTTTTAAATGCCATGAGGCCTAAGAATTTAATTATATTATGTTTTGCAAATATAGTTGGACGTTCACTTCACAAATGAGACCCCTGTTCATAAATGTTGAACTTTTTATCCTTTGCTCCCTCATTTAACGTTCTGAAAGTCCTCATAATGAATTCCTCTGTCAAGCTAGTTATTTTTTTCCAGCATTCTTCCCTTGCCTTCTTAATTTCATTAATTTGTAATGGATATAACATTATAATGACACTTGGTTGCTCAGTCTTGGTGTGGATTCATCTGTCAGCCAATGAACCCCCCCCCCCCCCCAAATCGAGCATGACTGATTTGTCTTAGTACCCTGGTACCATTCATTCACAGATTAGTGTTACTTTGCTTTTCTTTCGATCATGCTCTTCATAATTGCAAACCCTCACATGATTTTTCCACCCGCACGCAGACGTGATATTGTTCAGATTCCTGTCATAGCTTTCATACTCATTAGAGAATGTTACTTCATCACTATTATCACACTGTCGTAGCATTTACCATATGTGCATACATGATACCTTTTTTCCTTTGTTATTTAGTGAATAGTTTATAATTGTGAGCCTTTTTCTTGTTAAAAATGGGAAAATTATGCATTCCTTTTGATTGGCCTAACAGTAACTCTGAGTGCCTAATAAATATTCTCCATCAAACAGTCCCTTTTGATGTTTAATCTTAATTATTAATAATAATTGATGCTGGGCACTTTTTGTGTTAAAATCTTCTTGTAATATTTGAATGGAGTTAAAATGTGATGAACCATGCAATAAGCCTCTCCTTTTTCTTCTCGGAGTTAACTTAAGCCCCTAATTTCTTAGGTAACTCAAGTTGATCTTCAGGTGATAAGCTTGGTATACCTATTTTATACATTATATAATGAATAAACTTATTGTTAGATTCTAATAAGTGTTGGCTTCTGTAGCATATAGTACTGCTCGACCGATGTTTTCTTGGGCTTCCAAGCCTGTCCCAAAGCTGGCCTAAACTAATCAACCTTCCAAATTAATCAAGGGGTTATCCTTTTTAACTAAATAAACCTCTAAAGAACAGCCTTTAGTCTTTCTCCAAAAGATAAATATCTACCATAAATCTCCATTAATAAATAAACTTAGTATAGGATATTCTAAGTGTTAGGCTTCCATACCCTACAATACTTTCCGGTCCATGTTTTTTTGGCCCCCTTTCGTAGGGTGTCTAGCATCAGTGGATTAATTTTTTTAATTTAGTAAATTATTCATATTGCCAGTAGTTAATTTGTGTTATTTGTCCTCTGTGTAAGGATTGTTCCTGGCTATATGGCTCAGGCTCTGTACCAAAATGATGGGAATCTGGGTTAGATCAAGGGTTTTGGAATAAACACCCAGCAATTTTCATTCAGAAGACAAATAACATAATTTTTTTTCAATATCAATAATTTTCTTAAATTATAAAACTTGATGCCTACCTTTAATGAATCTAATTAGTCTTTTTTTAATAAAATCAAAGTTCAAAGAACGATGAATAATCTTTGCTAATTAGATTTAAACTCTAAAGAATAACCCTCTGTGATCTTTATCTAAATGAAGGGCTTAACTTGGCCAAAGGTAAGGACGAAGGAATTATTCTGGAAGTGTGTTTTCTGCTTTCGGGGGTCCTTTGCCCTTGTCCGAAAGCATTGGCATAGTTTGCATTCCTCTCTATTTGTAATCTCCGTGAAACAATGCAGTTTATTACAAAGCTTATTAAATTTCATAAAAATCATTGACCGATATGAATACTTGGTGCCATATCTGAATGTAGTTGTTATTCGATGAACCAGCCGTTTCACTGGCAGTATTCAGATACAAAAATTAAAGTGAGTTTCAGCTAAATGAATATCTACATTTATTGATCAGTTATTGACTTAATGTCAATACTAAACGGATGTAAACCTATGTAGCAGGGATTCTTCACTTAGGTGAAGAATCGCGTATCCCATACTTTGGGGGTGCGGGAGTGCGCCGGGGTGCGCATGGGATACACGGGGGTGCGGATGGGGTGCGGTTGGGGGGTGCGGGAAGGGTAGAAATAGTAATTTTGTATCCGATTTTCAAACCTTCGTTGTCATCTCCGATCTTCAAACTCGTCTTCTTGTAGAGATAGATTACAGACGAAGAGATTACACAAAGAAGGGATGAACAAGGACAAGAAGCGGAAGGAAAGAGATGGAGATTAGGAAGAAGACGATACTAGAAGAAAGTGACGTAGTTACTGTATCTATATGTATATATAGACTGTATGTATTATAAATAATGTATCTGGCATGTGCTATGTCCAGATTCATTTAGTTATATACTCTAGCTGTCTTCCAGTGCACCTACCATCTATATACTTTATTATAATTAATTATAGTAGCATTGTACAGTACTATCTAAACGTAATGTACTACTCATTTAAATTAACAAAAATAATATAAAAATGATTAATTATTCAATCATAAGGAATATAATTGTTGTATAGATTATGAAATTATATTTTATATTATCTTTATTTATTTTTTTCGGACAAGATATATATATAATTCTTATTTTTATTTTTATTTTGCCGTATCCCCACGTATCCCAATATTTTTGAATTTGCCGAATTGCCAAATCCCCGTATCGCGCACCCCCGCACCCGCACCCATGCTTCATAGATGTAAACAGATAGCATGGCCTTTCACTAAAGCAGGCTGGAACGCCTGTATGCTGAATCTATGCAGAGTAAACAAAAAATTTTAAGATCACTTAAAATAAGTTAAAACAGGGGTATAATTTGGTTGTTTGGTTCAACCATTTAAAATAGTAGTGACCGTTAGATATTTAGTAAATAGATGATAACCGTTAGATATAATAATAAGGAATATTCTATATTTAAACCCCTCTTCTAAAGATCCAAGGTTCGAATCCCGTCAACAACAAATTTACATTAAGATTTTATATTATTAGTTTTAAACAATATATGTCATTTATTAATTAACTACTATTATTATTAATAATTTTATTAATTAATATTAAAAAGTTAAATCATATCCATAATAAAATATTATACTCTTTTTTGTTTAATCATATAATTTTAAAAATATTTGAAAATAACCCGTGCTTTGCACGAGCTATAAGCTAGTATAAAATAAAAATAAAACGTTATTTTCTTAGAATAACGAAATAAAATAATAAGTCAAGCTAAGCAGGGAGACTGGCTAAAGCCCTAAACCCAACCCTGTATCAGTACTGAGTTTTGTTTTTATGAATGGAATCAATTCTAGGGTTTACAAACGGCAACGTTTCAATCATCGACGATGTTTCCGGTAACAAGCTAGTCCCGTGGATTAGCTGGGACGATTGGCGCTTCGTTAAAGACGGTCTCTTCTCCTCTTGTCCCAATTCAATCGCTTCATCTCTTCGCAGAGTAAGCTCTAATATTCTCAACTCCCTCACTCGTTTGCTACTTTATTTATCTAATTGGCTGTGATATTTATTTTATTTATTTAGGTTTCTGCGTGGCGAAGCAGGGGATGTATTCCTGTTGTTGTCGAAGTTACGGCTTCGATTATCGAAATTCAGCACAAGGATCCTTTCTTTAGGTACATTTCCATTCCTTTTCGTTATGCAAATGAAAAAGTTAATACAGTTGAACCTATGAATTTTTAAACCTTGATAAGGTTATGTACGAAAAATGAGAAAGTGTGTTTTTGGCTTATGTAAGGTTATGTACGAAAAATGAGAGAGTGTGTTTTTGGCTTATGTAGGGATGATGTTTCCGACAACTTGTTGCATTCCGAGGACATGTTGGCTATGTTATATAGTATGACAATTATGAGGTACAAGCTCTTGAAATTATTGTTTTCGATATCTAAATGTATTTGCCCTGTGCTTTTGTTGTAAACTCAGATAGTGTATAGTTTGATTGCTTAGCTAAGAAAGTCTACTGCTAAAGATATATAGTAGGCATTGTTTGGGGAAAATTTTGTAGTTTGTTTTTATCCAATGTAGTATGCTTTATAAACAGAATGATGTAATTCTAAATTAGTGATATTATGAATGTATCTAGAGGCATAAATTGCCTTCTTAAAATTCACAAAATGTATTTAAATTATATGAAGGCACTAAATTCTGACTACTTATTGTTGAAAACTGAAACCAAGTCCTAAATTATTGACGGACTTGACATGATTAATAGATGATACTTTTTGTTTAAAATCTATTTGCAATAGGTTCGATACATTCTTATGTTGTATTTTCTTTTAATTGTTGCTATATGTTGAGCTTCAAATATTTATCTATACATTTACATCTAAACTTGTGAAGACTTGTGAATGGTGTTGTGGAAAAGACGCGTAAGAAGAATGAGATTTCAATTGGGGAAGCAGCCGATGCACTTGGCATTCCACGTATGCTAATTGATGTTCGTCATGGTGAGGAATCTTATTTTACATCCAATATTTCTACAATTTAGACCTTCTACATTAACTGAAATATCTCGTATTCCTTTTTTGTTTGTTCCTCTTAGTGTAATGCTTTAAAAGTGTAATAAAAATTATGTTATTCTCAACACCCTTGAGGCCTTGAAGATGGTTATGGTTATTGACATTTGTTTTTCCGGTGATATATTAACTTTAGTTGGTTCTCTAGGTTTTTCCGGTGATATAATAACTTTAGTTGGTTCTCTATATTGCAGAGTGTTCACATCGTGATCTGCCATCTCTTCGGCTTGTCCGGCTTGCTTCTTTAAAGGTAAATAAGTGTATAGTTTGATGGACTAAATTATCTTATTTGATCAATTAAATATTAAATGTGTATTTGAGCAATATTGTTTATTGTCATGTGTTAGTTTTACAAACCAGCCCTTGCACTGTTACTCGATGGTCTTGCATAAAAAGAGGGATACCTTATAAAGCTTTCAAGCTTTCTTTGTTAGGTGGCCAACTCTTCCAATATTTTATGGATTTGTTAGCAAATATATATTTTGATATTTCATCTTCTTTTAAATGATGGGAAAGGATGTGAAGAATATATATATATATATATATATATATATATATATATATATATATATATATATAGGGTCTTGTTCTAATAGAAACTAACTTAGAATAGAAACTAGAAACTAAACCTAAATTAAATATTTCAAGCTAATCTAATGACCAAATTAGGGGTACTCCAATACAAAAAACGTTTAAAATTATTGTCTCTATTCAACAAAAATATAAAAAAATAAAAAAAAGTTACTGTTCACGTGATGACGTGGCACGTGAACAGTACTTTTAAATTTTTTTTTTTATATTTTTGTTGAATAGAGCCAAGAATTTTAAACGTTTTTTGTGAAGGTGCCCCTAGCGGGGCCATTAAAATAAATGAAATATAATTTATTTAGTGTAGGTTTCTAGTTTCTATTCTAAGGTTGGTTTCTATTTGAACGCTAGCCTATATATATATATATTAGATGGGGACCGTAAGTGAAGAATATAAATATAAAATATCTATTAGTAGTATATAGATATAAGAATAAGGTTTATTCCCTGATTTCAGAAGTTACTTTATTCTGAAGTAGAAATACAGCTGAGATAGTAGTGTTCTGCTGCAGAACCCTGTATTTATACATAGATACATACGCACTTATAAAATGCTATCCATAGATACATACTTGCACAGTTTGGCTCAATTGAAAATGTTCTCAGATATGATACATATTCGTACACTGCACAAAAGATTATGCTCTGCTTTACAGAACCCTGTATTTATACATAGATACATACACATATATAAAATGCTATCCATATATACATACTTGCACGGTTTGGCTCAATTGAAAATGTTCTAAGATATGATACATATCCATACACTGCACAAAAGATTATGTTCTGCTGCAGAAGTCAGTTTTTAGGGTTCTAGGGTTGAGTCGACAAGAAAAACTTGATAATTAAAAACTCAGCTCGATCGAATTACATCCCTATCATACATTTAAAAAAATGGGCTCTGCATGTAGGGCTGTTGCAGTGGTTTTCGATCAAGTAGCTACAGTCCTCATGGTCCGTCTCCTTAGTTATTTACATATTTTCATCTTTTGTATCTTTTACTAGTGATATCTGCAAATATTTAGGTTGTTAGATTTAATTGGCTGATTGCTGATGTGGTGTTTAGGCACTTGAGTGGTTGAAGTCTTATTACTGGGAGCCTCAGACAATGGCTATTCCAAGTGATCAAAGTAATGATGTCAGGAAAGTGATTAAGTCTGTATTGCGTGAATTGTTTCTCTTATTTAATGTGAAAAAAACTCCTCAGCCAAATTCTTCCATGGACAAAGAAAAACGTATGTATACTCTTTTAATCATTCATTTCTTATATATAATACCTACATATTTAGGGTAACTTTTTAGTTGGTTAGACGTTAATTTTATACTACCTCTTTGGTAAAGCACGCTCCATTGTTATGCATACCTTGTATAATTTATTATTTTTTTAAGTATGTCTAAGCTTTGTACAATTTCGTAGCCGTGTTTGTTACACCACACCAAACCGAACATACCCATTATGTTCCAGTAAGAAGTAGCTTTGTAACTGTAATTAGAAGATATCAGTTCGTAAAAAATTGTAGTTCATGCAGTAACATCATCTACTATTAATGTTACATTGGGAGTTGCTGTAGCTTCTAGGTGTTGTTTAAACTTGCTTAAATGGAAGAATTAGGTTTAATTTTGCATATATTTCTCAAATTAGGGGTAAAAGGCTATACGAGAAATGACCATGGGTGGAGCCTCATCACATATATGTGACTTCTCATGACCAGTTAGTAGCTTATTTATTATTATGGTTTATGACAGTTCAAATCTAACAGTTTCTTTAATCCAGAAGAAATGTTATTTTAAAATTTTAGGTTGCTCATTTATGGGAAGGAAAATATTATGATGAGAAAGTTTTACATCTAGTTGGAAAATAAGAAAATATAGAATTTATGAATGAGGATGGTAAAGTTCTAAATTAAGGATACAGTATAATGGGAGAGAGAAGGAAAGTAAAATTTTCAAATTGCTACAGTCTACTTAAATAAAATTATGCAGTCTGGTTAAAGTAATAATTTTTGAAGAAGGAAGCTTATGAGAATAAGGTAGATATAAAGATGGATGTGTTTTGTTTTATCATCAATATACCTCAACTATTTTGTTTTACTTTTATATTTTTTATTTCCATTTCCATTTTTGTAGGTGTTAAATATTCTAAAAACCTTTTTGGACGTAATAAGATTCTCTCGCTTAAGGCTCGCAAGATTTCTCTCAAGCCTGCAGGCAAGATTATTTATCTGATTCTCTAATATATTTACAATTTCTGTTTTTCTTTGCTTTAGTAGGTTTTTTCTTTGCTCATGTAGTTTGTACCCCCAAAGCATGACTTGAGATCTGGAATTTTAAGAGAGATTATAGTGGATAGACAATTCTTGAGCAATAGTTTGTGGACAGTTCCTTTTGTTAAGTGTCTAAAGCATGTACTAAGTTTTGATAGGTTAATGATAATAGAAAGTATATATATTCTCTTTTGAGCATGAGCCTATATATATATATATATATATATATATATATATATATATATATATATTGTTGTCTGGAATAAGAATGGATTATGCAAGTCATCTATTTAAGCCCTATTCAGTAACTGTTTACATGTACCGAGTCTACTGACTATTCGGTTTTGTCTTAAAGCAGTCACTATTGTTCCATGTTGCCCCGACTCTTTATTTTGCTTTAAATACCCTTGGCTTTACTTTGCCTTAAATACCTGTGGCAGACACTCGGACATGGGTAAGCATACCTGCGTACCTGGATATTTATTTAGGAAAAAAATATTTTTATCGTTTTTTAACATAAAATTCGAGTCCAACTCTTGCACACGTATCCATCTTGGACACTTCTAGTCGAGTCCGGGTACTAAAGCCGTGGTTCTTTAGATTAGTCCTAATATTTCTATAGATCTAATTCTAGCTAAATAAACTTTTTCCTTGTGTGCTTTTCAGTTTTCTCAACCACGTGCAAGGTTGTTAAGTTAACAAGTCGAGTCTTGGCGCTCGAGTACCTTCAAATTGAAAAATCGACAAGTCGCCCGACTAGTCGTAAAAAGTTGACAAGTAGTCGACATACATATATTTAGAGAGATTATAAAATATAATATAGGTAACACACGTCGATTCCATAGTTCAAATGAAAACTAGTATATAATAAGTTCACGTACTCAAATTCAAGCATCTCTAAGCAAATAAAAACATAATAAAATAGTGAAATCAACCTAACAAAGTAACAAACAATAAAATTATCTAGTTAAAATGTAACTTAAATTCTCTAATTTTCATTTTAAATGTGTACTAGTCTGTAAATTTTAATAAAATTGTTAACTTGGATTCAAAAAAACAATTGATAAAACAAAAGGAAAAAGAAAATAAACTTAACATTTCAAAAATAATAAAATAAATTTGAAGTTGTAAGGAAAAAAAATATTTTATGAGCAGAACAATAATGAAAAATTTTAAAAAAAAATAAAAGAAGCGAAATTTGAGTGAAAAGCATTTTTTTCTGTCTATATATAATGAGAAGAAGAGTAGAAGTAAATTCATTTAACTTTTTTTTAATAAAAAGAAGTAAACGTACATATATATGTACTATACATACATACATACATACATACATACATACATACATACATACAGGCTGTATGTATAATTCAAGGGGTCAGATAAGACAAATTGTGAAGAAGAAAAGATGAGATGAAGAAGAAAGCCGCCAGACACGAAGACCAGATTATCGGAGAGCCGCAAGAGATGTCATGGGAAGATGAGATGAAGCCAGCGTAGTAAATATGAGAAGAGACTTAGGTTTTAATCAAAAAAATGAGTAAGTTTTAGTTAAAAAACCCCTAATTTTTCAATTTGTTTCGGTTTTTAAGTCGGGTTTCGGGACGGGTTCCGGGTCGGATCCGGGTAAAACCCATGGAATTCAAACTCAACAAGTCGTGGGTCGACTTTTCCCCCCTGTGTCAACTTGTCGACTAGTCGTTGTCGACTTAACAACCATGACCTTGTGCCCCGGAAAAGCTTTAAGAAGCTAGATATGATTAGCTAAAATATGTCCTCAGTCAGCTCAGCTAGATATGATTAGTACCGATAACATTAACTAAACAGGTTTATAAACCGTATGAATGCACAGATTTTATCAAACTATTTTTAGTATAATATCTATATGAAAGTGTATGTTTTATAAATTTGTTGATAGTTGTCAAGGTTTAAACCTTAGAATCACAACATAATAAACAAATACAGTAACAATTTGTTTACCCTATAAGTATAGTTTTTCTAACCACATATGCAGTACATATGTTGAGTTTGTTATAAGCTGAAATCATTTAAGGTTGCTTTTATATCCTACTTACTTCGGGATTCATGGAGCATGTATACAATGTTTTCTAGTGGAGTTGCTAGCTTGAAACTTTATAGCATACTGGTGCTTAGAATTAATAGTACACTACCTAAGCGGTCACTTAATATTTGTTACTAAATTTACTTCAGGTCCTAAAAAACATTTCAGCAAAATGTTGAAAAGTTTTTCGCGGTTGTACTCTTCTTTCTCCCCAGAAGTGGTATCTGTGCTGTTGAGGTTGCTGCTGAAGTCATCAGATTCTGCAGACTTGGTAGAAGTTGTAAACAATTCTATTAGCCACTCTGCTAACAGTTTGCAGACTGCGTTGGATGACTGGAAGCCTGTCATTGTTAAATTATTAGAAAGAGAACCAGAGTTGCTTGTGACCCTTTTCAGAGGAATTCTTGATATGATTGAGACTCTGGAGTCGGGGAATTATATTGGTAAGTTTTGTGGCATTCACACGAAGTATTCAACACTTTGGTTGTTTAACATGTTTTCGTGTGGCTAATTAATGGTTTTCGAATTCACAGTATAATATCATTAGTTATATTTGATTGTGACCAAAGTATAAAATGAAATCTAGAGACTGGAGGTTGCCTGTCTCATCTTGCTGGATTCATTACTTTATTAGTCCTAATAGTGTGAGATCACTTGTTGAAACTTTTGGAGAAGTTGGAAGTTTCCTTTACCAGTTAAAAGAAACAGCAGGGGACCGTGTCCCCTAAATTAATTAGTCATTAACAGGTGTTTGCCTTTGTTTCAATGTTCGATGAATTATAAGCTTGAGAATTCTTAGTCATTTAACAGGAGTTTGCCTTTGTTTCAATGTTCGATGAATTTTAAGCTTGTGAATTCTTAGTTTCACTTCTTGTGTCGATTGAGAACTTTTTTTGAGCTCTTTATGGGACTTCTTTCAGCCAAGGTAATATAATACTAATTTACTATATTTGTCAACTACGTTCTTATTTTGGTCTGCTATTGTCTTTTACAAGACTTTTTTCATAGTAGGTAATCTGCACTGCACATCTATATGCCTGCTTCAAAACCATAACAATCGTTTTTCTTTTTTGGGTTTTCCCTCATTAAGTTTCTTCTCTCTCCTGCATTTTCTTCATAACTTGATTGTCATTTTTAGGCTGTATTCACTAGTACTCATTTCAGCGTTGATTTAACACTATCAGGGTTATTGTCAGGAGCAGAACATTGCAAGTCAGTTGAAGCGGTCTCTCAAATTGAACAACTATCTCATATGTTCGAGTGGCTGGTCTTCAGTTGTAAAGGATTACAGCTTGTAGTGGACAGAGAGTCTGCAGTTAAAAGTGGTTCATCTACAGAGCTGGTTCTTTCAAATACAACATTAGTGGAATATCTACGTAGATGTCTAAAGTTATCTTCTGGAAACAATCAACTCATGAAGTCGGCCTTGGTTATTGCACACATGACAGGAAATAGCAATCTTACTCGTAAACTAAAGAAATTAGCTTTAATAAATAATTTGACTCTACACAATGAAGACGAAAATTTGCCCTTCTTTAGTTCCAGCTACCTCTCCGAGCAGGAGGATGATCTTCGTAAAGCAGCTGAGAAGCTAGAGGGTTTTAAAGAGCAGCATCTGAAGGACATCGATGCAAATGCAACAGGTGGACATGTTGGTAGTAGGAGTGTATGGGTGGTGGCGAAATCTTGGAACTCATGTTCCATCGGTATGCTGCCTCCTGCTCTAGGTTCTTCGGCTCATCTTCCTGTTCTTGACGGTGATGATTACCATGAAGAAGTTAAAGCATCATCTGAAATCGAGGAACTCCCGGAGTTGAACCATTGTGATGGTAAAAGAGAAGCAGAATGTAGTCTTGTAAATCTGGACAGTTCATGTTGCAAAAAAATGAGAGGGAGCAGTGCGGGTTTAGAATCAGAAGAAAAAGAAACCCAATCATTAGAGGGCGACCATGGTCATTTGATGTTGGGTGGTGTGTGGAAGAAAGTTCAGGAAGAATTGATTCTTGACATTGCATCAGACATAAGGATTTTGGTCTAATGATTTGTACCTTCTACTTTGCTAATTAGAAATTTTGCTGCTTCCTTTCTCTTTGCTGAACACATTAGTGGCTGGCCATTGTAGATGTTCCTCCTCTACCTTTAACAATCCATTTGTTTACATACCTGGATCTTGTTGTGAAGATTTAGTGTTGCGAATTTTTTGCCTAGGTTCATGGAATTGTCGACGTTTCAGTGCTGCAGTCTCAAAAAAGCAATTGCCGAAACTCGTAGATCTTTCGGTAAGAATTGAACATTTAACTAATTATTTTTTGTTTGTTATTCTGTTATATTTTTCAAGTATATGAACTTTATGTTCAATTTTCTTCCTTTACTGAAGAGTTCCAAGTACTAAGAACTGATATTGTGAAAACGTGAGGAAAAGAATAACAGACAAATTATGGCATGTCTTTATTAAGACCTAGAAAATGGGTTGTCATCGAGTAAATTTCAAATTGTATAAATAAATCACCCTACGCAATATTTGCTGAATTTTTACTGATGAATAAATAAATAAACGTAGATAGCTAGCTTAGCCAAAAAAAAAATAGCTAGGAGAAATTTACCAATAAATCGTTTGGAATTCATTGGATCTAACGGTGGAGAAAGGTCCAGCAGGGGCGACCTGAGAACACATCATAGACACATGTTGAAAATGTAATTCGATGTGTTCTCATGATGCTCCTCTTGAACATTTCCACCAAAAATTCTTCTAACTTTGCCACCAATAGCCATGACACAAAATGATATCCATGTTTACAAAGGGCTCTATCTATGTGTATTTATACACACAGGCACACACACTAGCATTTGTAGGTGTACAATTATTAAGTACTCAACACTTTGCTTGTCATACCAAATCTTTTGGCCAATCAACAATAGTACAAGTTGCAATTCGATAAAGTCTTGTAGTACAACTAGTAGTAGTACATGTCTAATTGTCTATGGTGACTCCCTACATCTGGAATACTGAAGTACCAACCAAACGTTTTTCAGATAACAAAACATTAAAGTAATTTTTATTTCTGCCCTTTGGAAATATGGAGTACTTGTACTACATAATCTACTTTTGTGTTTGTTCATGCCAAAAGTTGTACATCTTGTACTTGCTGCTCTAAAAATGCTCTTGTCAAGATCACGGGTACAACTAGTACTACTGTATTTTCTGAACCTTGAAAACGTATAATATTATAAATACAAATTCATTATACACAAGAAGATAAATAATATAAGCAAATTATATAACACTCATAAACTAAACCAAAATTGATATTTCTTTTGAAGTAGTTCCTGCTCTCTGGGGTGGGTATGACTCATGTATATAGACATGTTTGTTTAACAATAAAACATTAATTTTTAGAAGAAGATCTTTGAATTTGTTTTTTAAGGACTACTCAGTTGAATAAAATACGATAATTTTAAATTGATCGATGTTGTAGATACTATTCGGTGAATTTATATTTCGAAAAATCTTGAGTTGTTATGCAAGATTAATTTTAAGTACCTCCTTGCTCTTGTCTAATTAATACACTAGTATTTGGTACATTTTTATATCCACATAACTAATTTTTAAAAGAACGCGACACATTCTAACATTTTCTTTTACGTTGTTATTTTAACACTTATATCTCTTCAAAAATTGATATTTCCCTTTGAAAATATCAAATGATAGTACCATTGAAGCCCAAAATTGATATTTTGCTTAGAATATGGACGTTTGGGGGTGACAGCCTGACAGGAGAACCCAAGCTCAAGGCTCCACACTGTGAGTTTAATATTTTATTTTATAATTAAACTGATGATCGGATATATATCTTGTTATTCATACAATTGAAATATCGTTTCTTTATAATCTCCTTCCTTATGTGCCCTAAGAATTCTCCAAAATATTATGTGGGAAGCATAAACAGCTAGGGAATAATAAGAACCCATTTCTGCTCCTCTACAAACTACCATGAACAAGAAAAAAATCAGAAAAAACCAAGTATACAACTTTACTAGTCATCTGGAGAGAATATCATCCACAATATGTATTTTGAGTATGGATTGAGGCTTTAGTAATAAGCTTTCAAGTTGCCAACAATTACTCTAAGACATCAACTGGCCAAAGTCGCTTCCACGTAGAAATACCCTTCTCAGTTTGAAGTTTTCGGATTCCACCATAAAATCCATCTGCCCCATTTCCTTCTTCGCGGTGATGTTTGCTGCGAACCAGGAGTGTATTGGTTGAAGTTGAGTGCTACCATGTCTGTCAACAATAATGCACCAGAGACAACTTAGTGTTGGTCTTTTCTTAAAACTGTAGGAAGTATAACAACTAAACTTAGTCTGTCAGTCGAATTCTAAAACTCTTTTAACACAAAAAACCTCATCATAAAAACTGATTTTTCTTCTCATCTCATACCACCGGGAAGGGAGACGAGGATCAAAATTGAGTCTATTTCAACATCGAGATGAGCTTTTACCACGTAACTGTCTCGGAATCCTAATCAAACGGATATATTAAACCACGTAACATATATTAAACCAATAACATGTGATATATAGAAAAAAAGAAACATGATTGAAGTAAAAAAAATATTGTTAGTTCATTGTTATATTAAGGCCATCTATGGCCCTCTTTGTTTGTTCGTTTAACGACTATACTTGTATGGTTCGGAAGTGGTAATTTGCGACATGAGCTTGATGATCTTTGGATAAATCAATGTAACCTATATGTGTGATTTGATCAAAACTGATCTCGACTGAGTTTATCTAAATAGATATCATGTTTATATTAACATCACATAACCCTGGAATCAACTGTTAGTTCAGCTATCAAGATTGATGCATGAAAAAAGTTGTTGCCTAAAAAAGAACCAGAAGTAATAGTAAAGTATGGAGCATTACCATATACAGGACACCTTATACACCTGTAATGCCGGGAATAATGTTCTTAGAGCTTGGTCATACTTGATCTGCAACAGAACTTGTTCAATCTAAAAAACATTGTTGCAGTTGGTGGAGAACCTATTCAAGAATGTTAAAGCATACATCATTATCATCTCAGCAATGACGTCATAGTGTAGTATCATCTCAGCAATGATGTCAATAGTATTGTAGAAAGCTTGACTGTTATCTCTATTTAATGAGCCTTAATCTTTGTAATGAACACAAGTTGAATAACACATTTCCTAGTTATCTTCTTCATCTATCAGTGTCATATTATATATGCACACACTCTTTATCATGGTATCAGAGCTTTAAGCTCCTGGGTTCTCTCTGTCATTTACACAAACAGTTTATGTGTATACAACTATACCACATACCACATATATATACAACTGATAACTCAACCAAACGAGTTCAACAATTACCTGCTATTTCTCGAACAAACGGAAGCTTTCGGATAAGCAATTCAGTTGATTTCTGGTACTTCCCGATCTCTCCAGTCACCGGCGATGTCGAAACTCTGACCAGACGCCATTACCACCAGTGAATTCTCGCTCCAAGCTCTTCGTATCGGATACTAGACCTTGGACTTGGAACCCGTCCTTCGGTTGATTTGCGAGCGACTGATTTGATTATACACTGGATATCTCTTTGTCTGGTATCTCTTTATTCTTTAGTTAAAAGTCATTACTTTACAGTTTGAGCCTTTAGCTTTTGGGTACTTTCGAATTAGTTCCTCTATTATTTAATTTTTGCTGAGGTGAGTAATTAAACCTTCAATCTTTACATTTTGATCCCTGTACTTTTATAAATGGAGAAAGAAAATAGTTCACCGATCCAAACAATTTTGAATGGCTCGAACTATATAATTTGGTCTCAAGCTATGCGCAGTTATCTGAAAGGAAAAAGGCTTTGGCGATATGTAAACGGAGATTTTACTATTCCTACAAAAGAGAAAGATGAAACTGACTCCAAACTGAAGGACCGTATTGAAGAATGGGATGTCAAAAATCATCAAGCTATCACATTTTTTAGAAACTCGTCAGTTTCTAAAATCAATTTACAATTTGGGAACTATGAAACTGCGAAAGAAATTCGGGATTTGTTGGCATCACAATACACTACATCTGATCTTTCTCATCAATATCAGATTATGAGTTCATTAAGCAAGCAGAAACAAGAGTCTGGTCAATCGGTAGCAGATTTCCTCTCACAAATACAATCACTTTGGGATCAGTTGACGCTATCTGAACCAAAGTGGTCACACACAGAGGATGCAACACTCTATCAGGCATATCGTGACAAACAATGACTCATCCAATTTTTAATGGCTCTTAATCAAGATTTTGAACCAGTTAGAGCAGCTCTTCTTCGTCGTGTTCCTTTACCCTCTCTAGAGGGTGCTGTTGCTGAACTTATCTCTGAAGAAACTCGACTTGACATTGGTAAACTCAATCATGTGACAGACACAGTCCTTGCAGTACATCCCTCTGTCAATACTGACAAACCATTTTGCAAGTTTTGTCAACAAAATGGACATACGACCAAAGATTGTAGGACACTTCGTAATAACATTTGTCAACATTGCCATCAAAACGGTCATTATTCCCCACAATTCTGCAAAAGAAAGTCATCTTTCCGTTCCAACAAATTCTCCCATACTTCTGCTGCTGCAACCTCCAAATCCACATCAGAAACCGCATCAAACTCATCTTCAAGTGAGCTTGAATCCTTACTCTGACAGGTTTTATCTCAAACCAGTTCTCCGTCCACTGCATTTTCAGTCACTTCAGGTACTTCTTGGTATTTTGATTCTGCATGTTGCAATCATATGACGAATGATCCATCCATATTTACCATGAAAACACAGAACTCATTTCTTCCAAATATTCAAACCGCTGATGGCTCCACCATGAAAGTGACACAAATTGGCACGATATCCACGGAAGATCTTTTCCTTCCTGACACATACTTTGTGCCTAATCTTTCACTTAATCTTATTTCTATTGGTCAATTATGTGATCTCGGTCTAAATATTGTCTTTACCTCTGCTGGTTGTCTTGTACAGGATCCTCAGACAGGACAGACTCTTGGGACAGGACGTAGATGCGGAAGGTTGTTTGAGCTTACTTCACTTCATCTTCAAACACCAACATCATCCACTCATCTAGTAGCATCTGTTTCATCTACAATATGGCATTCCCGGTTAGGTCATCCATCATATTCTCGTTTACGAAGTCTAATTTCAAGTGGTCATTTAGGTAGTGTAAGTGAAAATACAGTTGAATGTGCTCCATGTAAACTGGCAAAACAACATGTACTACCTTTTTCTATCAAATATGATAAATCTTCTGCTCCTTTTGATCTTGTTCACTCTGATATTTGGGGCCCTTCTCCAACTCCTACTATGGGGGGATCGAGATATTATGTGATATTTGTTGACGATTTTTCTAGATTTACATGGATATATATCTTGAAAAATCGATCCGAATTAGGAGAAACTTACAAAATTTTTGCCATAATGATCCACACTCAATTTAAACAGAAAATCAAACTTTTTCGTGCTGATAATGCCAAAGAATACAAAGAATCCGAACTCACTAAATTTTTGGCATCTTATGGTAGGGGTGAGCAAAAAACCGAATTGAAACCGAAACCGAACCGAAACCGGTAAAAACCGAACCGAGAAAACCGAAATCGAAATCGAACCGACGGTTGCGGTTTTTGATTTTTCAAAACCGAGACTTTCGGTTCCGGTTTCGGTTATAAGTTAAAACCGAACCGACTAAAACCGAACCGAACCGATTATTAAAATAAATAAATAATTTTATATAATTTATATGTATTCTTAAAATTAAAAAATATATTATATCTTGAGTTAATAGAGACAGGCAAAGCCTGGAATACTAGAGTAGCAGATCATTACACATACTAATGAGCAACAAGCTGAGAGGAATAACAAACTAAAGAAACATAGGCAAGGAACAGAGACAAGAAACAGAGACCGGCGACGACAATGAAGAACCACCAATATTTAATTTTATTAATATAAATTTTATTAATTTATATATATTATGATTAAAAATCGAGTACATTATAATTTATAGAATTAAAGTATTGTAATATATTTATGATTTTTTCGTTCGGTTTTAAAACCGAAACCGAACCGTTAAAAATCGAACCGAGCTTTTTAAAACCGAAACCGAAACCGACGGTTCGGTTGCGGTTTTCAATTTTTAAAACCGAAGGTATGCGGTTTCGGGGCAAAACCGCCCCGAACCGAACCGTGCTCTCCCCTATCTTATGGTACTCTTGCACAAAGTTCTTGTCCTTACACATCACAACAAAATGGCCGTGCTGAACGTAAACATAGACATATTTTAGATACAATTCGAGCTTTGCTCATTTCTTCTTCTTGTCCAGAATTCTTTTGGGGGAAAGCTGCTTTAACAGCTGTTTATACAATAAATATGATTCCATCCCCTGTTATAGATAATGTGTCTCCTTATGAAAAATTATATGGTGAACCTCCGTCATATGATTCTCTTAAGGTTTTTGGTTCTGCATGTTTTGTTCTTCTTCCATCACATGAAACAACAAAACTAGAGCCACGTGCCCGCCTTTGTTGTTTTATTGGATATGGAAGTGGTAAAAAAGGATATCGTTGTTGGGATCCTATTTCTCATCGACTACGAGTTTCACGAAATGTGACATTTTGGGAACATAAAATGTTCTCATCAATGTCTAAATTTGAAATTGACACTTCTCGCTGTATTTCTCACTTCACCGATCCTTTTGTTGATTTACATCCCACTGATGAAAATATAGAACATCCGACATCTTCTTCTGACATATTTTTAGCAGATTCTCCACTTGAGCTCAATCAACCATCTTTGGCTACTAATGTTCCTTCAATAGAAGTTCAGTCTGAGGATCCTAATGTTGAGCATCCTACTTTACCAGATGAGTCTATTCATCGCTCTACTCGGGTAAGAAAACCTTCGGTTCGTCTTACAGATTATCATGTTTATTCTGCTATACAATCATTACATGAGCCTCAATCATATAGAGAGGCAAGTGTTAACCCTCTTTGGCAGAAAGCAATGGAAGAAGAACTGCAGGCACTTGACAAAACTCACACTTGGGATCTGGTCACTTTGCCCCCTGGTAAAACAGCAGTAAGTTGTCGCTGGATCTACAAAATAAAAACAAAATCTGACGGATCCATTGATAGATATAAAGCTCGTCTAGTTGCTAGAGGCTTTTCTCAAGAATATGGTATTGACTACGAAGAAACATTTGCACCAGTTGCTCGTCTTACATCTGTTCGGAGCTTACTTGCTGTTGGAGCATCAAAACATTGGGACATGTGGCAAATGGATGTCAAAAATGCTTTTCTAAATGGAGATTTACATGAGGAAGTTTACCTCAAACCTCCTCCAGGATTTTCTCACTCTTCAAATCAAGTGCTCAAGCTTAACAAGGCTCTCTACGGTCTTAAACAAGCACCTCGAGCATGGTTCGAAAAATTTAGCACTGTTGTTCAACAACTGGGATTTTCCTCTAGTCCATACGATCATGCACTTTTCATTCGACGATCTGAAAAAGGAATTGTATTACTCCTGTTATATGTGGATGACATGATCATTACCGGAGATGATACTGTAGGAATTTCTGAACTCAAACACTTTCTCAACCAACAATTTGAAATGAAAGATCTTGGCACATTGAGCTACTTCTTGGGCCTTGAGGTGTCTTCTGTCCCTACTGGCTACACTCTTTCTCAAGTTAAGTATGCATCTGATCTTTTGTTAAAGTCTGGAATCAGCGACACTAAGATTGCATCTACACCTTTAGATTATGAGGTTAAACTAAATACTACAGATGGCGAACTACTTTCTAATCCTACATTGTATCGCCAATTGGTTGGAAGTTTGATTTATCTTACCGTCACTTATCCAGATATTGCTCATGCTGTTCATATTGTCAGTCAATTTATGGCAGCTCCTCGCAGTCCACACTACTCAGCTGTGCTTCACATACTTCGTTATGTCAAAGGCACCATATATCATGGCTTACATTATTCCTTTAACTCTTCACTTGAGTTACATGCCTATTCAGATGCTGATTGGGGTGGTGACCCTACTACTAGATGTTCTACTACGGGATATTGTTTCTTTCTTGGTGATTCCCTTATCTCTTGGCGTAGTAAGAAACAATCTCTTGCTTCTAAATCAAGTGCCGAATCAGAATATCGAGCTCTGGCTGACACTACACAAGAATTAATTTGGTTACGATGGTTACTTGAAGATATGAGTGTCACTCACTCTCCAGCAACTCTGATTTATTGTGATAGCAAAAGTGCAATGGACATCGCTCACAATGATGTTTTTCATGAACGCACCAAACACATAGAGATCGACTGTCATTTCACTCGTCAACAAGTGGTAAAAGGTACGATCCGTCTTCATGCTGTCTCTAGTACAGAAAATGTTGCAGATATTTTTACAAAAGCTCATTCTCCTGGAAGCTTTCGCACTTTCGTTTCCAAACTCAAGATGTTTCTTCAATCATCTTCAGTTTGAGGGGGGGTGTTAAAGCATACATCATTATCATCTCAGCAATGACGTCATAGTGTAGTATCATCTCAGCAATGATGTCAATAGTACTGTAGAAAGCTTGACTGTTATCTCTATTTAATGAGCCTTAATCTTTGTAATGAACACAAGTTGAATAACACATTTCATAGTTATCTTCTTCATCTATCAGTGTCATATACACACTCTTTATTAAAGAAGAAGGATGTATGCAAGACTGCGAGGGAGATGGTAGCATATGTAAAATACATATGTATAGCTTGCGTTTCCATAGAGAAAAAAAAAGATTGAAACAAAATTTAAAGTCACCATTAACAGCTAACTGAATAATGGCCATTATCTGTTTGCTGATTTCATCTCTTAATACTTATAAGACTTTTATGTGGTAATTATCTGGCAAATTTGCGAACATGAGCTTAATGACCTGCGGATAGATCTTTCAGAAATCTATGTGACATGTATGTACGATTTGATCGAAACTGGTGTCAGTTGAGTTTATCTAAATTATATCCTTATATATAATTATATCCTATATATAATTGGTGTAAAGGAGCTCATATGGTTGGTTTGGTCGTCAGGATAGAATTGTCATTTCAAAAATATTATTTTTTATATTTTTAAATAAGGTTAAATAAAAATATATAATATTATTAATAGATACACCTTATTTTAAAAATTATATAATTGGTGTAAAGGATTTCATGTGATATGGTCGTGTGTCATTTAAAAAAATACTATTTTTTATATTCTTAAATAAGGTTAAATAGAATTATTAATAATAATTGTATTTTTAAATTATACTACGTCTATATTAAAAGTATTGTTAAATTGTTCACCTTATTTCAAAAATTATGAATTGGACATATAGGTATTATTTTGGAATTTTTCAAAGAAAATCAAAATTAAATATATAGATTATAATAAGGTTTTTGAGTTAAGTAAATATAAACAACTAAAAAAAAAAAAAAATAATGTTAATCGACGTATGGGTTATGTGATTTGATAGTTAAGGGCAGATGTGTTATTTATGAAGTACTAATAATAATTATTATATTTTAAATGATATTAAGTAAAAATTTAAAATATTATTAAATTGTACACATTATTTCGAAAATGAAGAATGGGATTTATAGGTATTATTTTGGAATTTTTGAGAGAAAAATCAAAGTTAATTATATAGAGTATAATAAAGTTATTGAGTGAAAAAAATATTACTAATTTGAAAATTAGAAAAACATGAATTTCTGGTAAAAAAATATAATAACAACTAAAATAATACAAATTAATGTTAATAAAATACTGGAAAATTATCAAAAATAACTGTGTTTTCAATCTTTTTTCAAAAATACGGTAAAAGTTGGATATCAAGTTGTAAAGCAAATTGAAAGCAGTTGCATTTCAGGTTGCAAACACTGTATTTTTGAAAAAACTTTTGCAACATGAGTATTTTGGGAAAGAGCCCTAAAATAAATACCATCAATTTAATATAGTTTGCAGACATTATTTTGTAATTCTTCAAACAAAATTTGGGAAAAAAATTAATATAAAAATTTATAAATCATATTTATAAAGCAATCCGTGCATCGCACGGGTATAAAATTTGTAAGAATAAGAGGGATAATAATCGAGTACTACCATAGATCAAGAGTTCGATTCTCATTAACAACATATTAAATAAAATATTTATATACTGAATTCTAAAGCTATCTTTAACATTGAAATTCAATTAAATATATGACGTACGCAAACTTCATTTGTAAATCGATTTATTATTGTTCCACGTACGCCAGATTGATGTTTTCATACAATAACTCAGATTTAAAACTCTCTGTATGTTTTTTGACCAAAAAAAAAAAAGAAAAAGAAAAATTATGTCTGTATGTTCGCTATTTCAAACACACATATGGTAAAAGCTTACATGCAATATTTAGCAAAAAAAAAAAAAAACAACTTACATGCAACTTTTTAAATTGATCTATAAATATCTTTATTAAATTATTTGTTAGATTAGACTCGGGAGATGGTTAAATATTGGCGCGTGATCGGGCATAAAACCAAAAAAATAGTACTCCAATAAAAGAGTGTGAAATTCATGTTTACAAAAAATAATACATGTACGTCCGTTCTAAATACAAGTTTATAAAAAACTAGAATAAGTTCTATGCAAACAAGTGGACAAGTGAATACCATATATATTATGCACTCAAAACATTGCAATATATATATATATATATATATATATATATATATATATATATATATATATATATATATATATATATATATATATATATTCGCAAACAATGTTCAATGAATATTACTATTTCATATAAAATCTTAAAAATCATATATGATTTGCAAGCAGAACATGTTAATTAATAAGGAAACCAGTTTAATTAATACGATTAAACTAAAAAGTGGTTATAACTTAATAAGGAAAGGAGTTTAATTAATACGTAAATTATTTTCAATTTTTGTTATATACCAAAATAATAAGAATTTTTAGATCTTAAAATAGGTAAATGAGAACCGTTGGATTCAATATTAAAATTTTTTTGGTTGTTAGTAATAGTATATTCAAATACTAAAAAGCGGAAGTTAATAATTTAAATCGAATATAAATAGAATTTTTTAAACCGTAAAGAATTCTCTACATAAAAATTTGTCATTTTCTTCTCTCTTTTTATGAGTTCCGCATGAGGTAAAATTGTCAAAATCTGATTTTTAAAACTCAGAGCACAAATAGTAAATTAATCTAAAACCTAAGAAATATTAATTTTTTTTTACTACAATTTGATCATGTTTCCTTTAATTTTTTCAAATTTAGGATATTTTAATTTCCTCCGATAAAAATAATATTATTTTATTTATTAAAAATCAAACATAACACAAGACTATAATTAACGTGAGAATAAAATTATATAAAAATCAAATATATATATATATATATATATATATATATATATATATATATATATAATTGAGTATATATTGGTCATTTTCCTTGAAGAAACCATAGTTGGAGAATCCTAACAACTCTTACATATATTCAAAAATAATAAATATTCAATTATATATGTCAAGGACAAAGCTATTCAAAAATACATGATATATATTTTAGACAATTTATATTTGATTAACAATTATAATCATAGACCAAAATCGATCACAAAATCTTTCATTAACATCAGAAAATTGTACTTTATTTTCATCTATTTTATGAGCACGATGTTATGGCATAAACACAATATGAGATACCAGTATTTAAAAGAACATTTAAATACAAATATGTTTAGTTGCAGGACTTCAGGATTTTAAAATTCATGTGTGTGATTTCAAAATTAGGGTGTATAACTTTTAAATTCAGTTGTAAAACATTAAAATTAAAGTTATGGTATAAATATAATATGAGGTAAGAGTGTTAAGAAACCTGTAAAACTTTGTGAAAGAGCAAGTTGAGTTATAGAACATTTAAGTTCATGTATATAGTTTTTAAAATGCAGTATGTCTATTACGAAACAAAATAGTAGAACCCTATTATCTGGGAGATTATTTTTTCGTAAGAAATTCTGATATAAAAAATATAAATTAAAAAAAATTAATAAATGAGTATTTGATTAATTCAATTAATTGAACTAATGGTGTAGTTATTTTTATTTCCAACAATATCCCAACAAGGATTTTGTATTTAAAAATGAATTGAATATATATAATTGATTTATAATTAATCCAACAATTAATAATGGCTCTCCAATATATATGTTCATTATTTTATTACTTCTGAAAAATATTCAACAAAGTATATTTTTTATTAAATGAATAACCAATATGTTAACAAAAAATAAATTTCACATACAAATAAATAAGAAAGAATGCCCAAAATACCCACTTTTTCCCTACCCACTGATCAAAGTACCCGTTTCTGAAAATTCCGCCCAAAATACCCACGGGTCAAGCCGTTTCGAACGGCGCAACCTATCTCCACTGTAGCTGCCAGAAAACTTCGAACATCACCAGAAAACTGAGAGGTTTAAGCCGGCAACTTTGCCAATTTAACATCGTCTTTGTCGATCTGTGTCACTACATCACTTCCAACCCACATAAGCACACCTCCGTGATCGCATACTCGTGCCCTTCCTCTTCCCCGTGACCGTTTATGTGCTACATCCCTGTAGGGGCATGAACGAGCTCGTCGGATTATCGAATCGGGGAAAAAAACTTGAATTGGGGATTTGAAATTCGGCAAATTAAACGTAATAAAATTGGTGTTGGTGTGTAGAGAATCGAATTGAGATTCTATTGATATATAGAACGTATCTGGAAAGTTTGTGGTATGGATGAACGAAGAGATGTAGTTTTGATGCCGGAATCGCCATTCTTCGAAGCTCTGGGGACGATGAAGGATGACGTCAGATACGCATTTTGAAAAAACGTATCTTCTGATACGCATTTTGTAAATGCGTATGCTGATGTCAGATACGCTGTATAGAAAAGCGCATCGCCTGATACGCTTGTTTAAGATGCGTATGCTATAGATTTTCAGTTGATTGTGTAGGCGTATCCCTCGGATACGTTGTCTCTGTAGGCGTGAAAGGAGTTACGCCTGATGGTTTGGCATATCTTCTGGGCATTTTGGACGGTGCTTCAGCGTCGTGGGTATTTTGGTTAGAGATGCTTAAAAATTGGGTATTTAGGGCACTCACCCAATAAATAAATGAAAATAAGTACAATTTTTTTTTACATTATTCTTTAAATTTTAACTTAAATCCGATTATTTATCTATGTGTTTCACTTTTTTTTAACACGTCTATTAAAAATAAATATATTTTACCATAATGAAAGATGAAATAGCTGGTTCAACGATGTTAATAATATATGTGCATCGCACAACTATCGATCATGGGTATGTTATATTTATAAAGAATTTTGGTCTTCATTGTATAATGTTACAAAAAAATGTTATATTTTAAGATAAAGGGATGAAATTTGTTAGATATACTATATTGGAATATTCTATGTTTTAATAGATAAACTACTTTTCATAAATTTAAAGTTCGAACCCATCAAAAATATATTAAAAATAAATATATGTATTTTTAGCCTTAAAAAAATCACCAAAGTTTTAAAACTAATAACATATAAAATTTAAAATAAATTTGTAAAATATGATTATATATATTTGAAAAAACCGTGCTTTGCACGGGTTATAAGCTAGTATATAACATGTTCATATTTCATTACATAACACTTAAACAATGGTTAATAACTTATTTCATCTATCATAATGACGCATAAATAAAGAGCCATTGTAACAGCTATCCTGCTTATAAGCAAGCAAAGAGCATTACAATTTTCAATACACCTTTTGCCACCTGTTATGCCTGGAGTAAGTTCTTAAGAGTATGGTGATATTTGGTGCACAAGAACTTACTCCATTTGCCAATAGTGTCGCAGTTTTTGTGGAAACCATTCAGGATAAGAGCTATACATGTATATAACAGTACAAGGGTGGAGTTGGCATATGTAATATGTGTATACAGTGCAACCAAGGGTTTGTTGCAAATTACATGATTCATGTATGACGATGATGATGGATTTGTGGAAAAGACTATCCCAAACGACAAGAAAAACTTTGAGAAGAATTGTGACAGCATAAACAAATATGGCGATGAAGACAAAGATGACGAAGACGAGGATGAAAAGTTGATCGCAACGAGAAAAATGATTCAAGTGGGTGATCATGTTGATTGAATGGATAATTCAATTTTTTTTTAAAAATTTTGGCAAACTCTCGATTTTGAGTATCGTGAGTTTGAGGAGGAATGTTGATATATATGTTAATATATTATTATATATGAAAAAAAATAGAGAATTACCTTTAATATTACTAGCTTATAGTTCGTGCAAAGCACGGGTTACTTTTAATTTTTTTTAATTTAGTTATAGTTTAGTATATATATTAATGTTATAAACATTACTTTTAATATGTTGAGAGAATTCAAATTTTAGACCTTTGTATATAAATAATTTTTAGTATTAAATCTAAATTAATATGCTATTAGTGGGAATCGAACCGTCAACCTTTTCTATATAACATAATTTAGTAGTAATTTTATATTAAAATGTTGTTGGCGGGATTCGAACCTTAGACCTCCAACTTTTAGTATTGTTGTATCTAACGATCATGATCTATTTGAGTTAAAAGATCTAACGGTTGTGAATGAGTAATAACCAAAAATAATGGTAACCAAACTACAAATTATATCCCCTTTCACTTATTTGGAGACTTCCGTTATTATATTAATTTCTATTATTAAGAATTAGTGATTTGCTATATAAATAATTGTAATGTATTGTAATAAACTTGAGGTTTATGCCTCCATTGTTGTGAATGAGATGAGAATTTGCGACTATTTTATCCATTTACTTATATTGTTACTGATTGTGTAAAGTTAAAATCATCCTCTAATGCTGCAACTTCGTGGTCACGTATAAATTGATGATTAAATTTTTCTTTATGTATATGTAGATACCTTGCAGTAATTGGTATTCTACTAGATCAGGCAAACGAGACAACAAAGATGCAAAACTCGGTGAAGCAATCAAGAAAAACAAAAACAAGGGGGTTGAGGAACAAAATTTAATTAAGAAACGTCCGCTAGAACTTACTAAATTTTAGAGGGTCAGAGTGTGCATTGCATATCGTTAGTGAACAATCCTACGACTAGTGAAATAATTGTGTGTCTTTTTGTAAATACTCCCTCCGTCCCAACCAAATGTTTGGGTACGGAGACCAAGGAAAAATATAAAGAAGGAGGAGAGAAGTAGGAAAAATGAGTAAAGTGGTGGGACCCATCACTATATAATATATAAAATGAGTTAGTGGAGAAAAGTAGTGGATGTAGTTGATTTTTATATTATAAAACCTTACTATTTTAGGAAAGTTTAGAAATGTAAAGAATTGGATGAGACATCCCAAAAAGGAAAGTGTAAACAAATGAATAGGACAGAGGGAGTAGCATTTTCGCAATCACTACAACATCTTCGCATTTGGGAAAGTTACCAATTATATAAATGCCACATGCATTTGGGAAAGAATTTGTGAACCGTTTTGGGATACCTAGCATTTTCCTTTCATAAAATTTCCAGTGAAATATTTTCAAAAAAAAATTGAATATAAGAAATGGAATTTCGAAGGTAACATTTTTTATGTCTATTTTACACACATCAATTACATATATACTGATTTAGTTATGTAAAACAATTACTAGTAATATTCTAGGCCTGATAAACTTTCCACATTGTGGCTCGCCAACAAAAATATTTACAAAAGAAAACAGTAAAGTACCATTTTCTTTAAAGGCCCCGTCCTTGGCAATCGTTTGCCAGGTACCATTTTCACAACAAATGGTTTACGATTGTCGGTCAGGGCCATTTTCACAACAAACGGTTTCTAAACCGTTGGATCAACCATCCAACATTTCTGATTTGAAAAAAAATTACATGTATCGGAGAAACTTTCCACGATACGGAGAAAATACTAAAATAACTCTGTTTTCATACCGCAAAAAACTTATGCAATACGTCCCAGATTCGTTAGTAGAAAGTATATCCACCTATTAAGGGCCTGTTTGGGAAAAATTATTTTAGTGGCTTATTGACTTATTTTCGGGTAAAAATTTTATATTTTGATAATTTTTATATATATAAGTATCTAATGTATGTTTGAGATTCAATAAGTTGCAAAAATAAGTTGGAAAATAAGTTGGAATGTTAGGAATCTCTAATTTTGTCTTAAAATAAGTTGACTTATTCTGGAAAAAAGTTCCCCCAAACACCCCCTAAATAGAAAGCATCAAATTCTAGTGTCACAAGGCGTCCTTCTTCAGGCGTCATTCTTCATCGTACTCCGGTCCGTCTTTGATCACCAATAGTATCAATTTTACGATAAGTTTATGTCGTTTTATCTATTACGCTAAATTTAATTACGCTGCACTAATATTAATGAAAATTTCCTTCCAAGACAAACCAAATCACAAAATTCAAAATTTAACCAAACAAGCCAATTTATAAAAAAATGAATTTGGCCAAATTTGATGAAATTCAGTCGACATTGGTCAAATTTATAAGTTAAACTACTGTAGATTATGTTTAGGGTTGTCAATTTCGAATAATGAATATGATTATTTTTTAATTTAGCATAATATTTTTAGGCAAACTTAAATCCGATTCTTATGCTTCAAGAACTAGGTACATATGGAGACACACAAGTACACATGTTATATGTAATACGTACATATATCAAAGATAAAATCTAAAGAAATCATAATCGTAATTGCACAATATTTTTATAAGTCCATGAATTATTATAATGTTTGATGGATTCTTATTTTATTTTTTGTGTTATGATCTAATTTTACAAAATTGCAAAAGATGATCTAGTTTTACAAAATTGCAAAAGATCGCACTCTCAATAATATTGTTCACTAAAATGAATATAATTATGGAAATTGAAAACCAAGAAGAAGGAAGAAAAAGAAAGGGAAGAAGAGGAAGAAAGAGAAGAAAAACGACAGGAAATTTCAAAAAATATATTAACAGTAAATGAAACAATTTTATTCAAGATGATTTTTAATAGAATTATTAGAAGTCATGTCAAATCTTATCAAAAAGCTCATGACTTTTTTTTCGAATGATGTAGTTATAATTTCATGACTTTTTTTTCGAATGATGTAGTTATAATTTGTGTTAAAAGTCATTCTCATTAAAAGTCATTGACTTTTTGAATAACACTATACTTATAAAGAGTCTATAAATATCTAAATTCAATACCGCCCTACTTTTAAATATTTCTTAAAAGTCTTAATTGAATAACACCATACTTTTAAAGACTTTTTAATAGTTAGAACTGAATACCCATAACTTTTAAAATCATTAAGAGTCTTAATACAATATCACCCCTAAACCTTCTCAATTATTTTTTTTATCACATTCTTAAATTTATTTAAGATTATAATTAAGACAATTACCAGACCAAAAAAAGGAGGAAAAAAATAAAAGAAATTGCGTGGCACGTTCATCTTACATGATAACTAAATCTTCTCAAATTTATTTAGGAATAGAATTAAGGCAGTTGACTGACCAAAAATAAAGGAATAAAGGAAATTGCCTGGCGCGTTCATCTTACATGGTAACTATAAATCTTCTCAAATTTATTTTTGGATTAGTATCAAGGCAATTGCATAGGACATTCCTCTATATATATTAGGAGATGAATTCATATAGGAATAGAACTCCACTATACAGAGTGAATTCGAATAGGAGTATAAAAGATCCAAGTTGGGGGCATCTACTATATATATACATCGATCTGCATCTGCATCTGCATGCGTTCGTATCATATTTTCTGCCATTGACATATTTTTATTAAGTTCTACTAATCATCATGTATAAGGTTGCTGGCCCTTCCGAGTACCTGGCCATCACTGGTCTTTTCATCCCTGATGTAAAACTTGCAAAGAAAAAATACGTCTACCCATTCCAAAAATGCATCAAATTTGACATCTCTCCCGTCAACTACGAATTCAATGTCCAAGCCATGAGTGCCGAAAAACTTCCCTTCGTGCTCCCTGCTGTTTTCACCATCAGTCCACGTGTTGATGATCAGGAAAGCCTCATGTTGTACGCTAAACTTGTCTCTTCACATGACAAGCATTCTAACCATGTTAATGATCTTGTCATGGGTGTTATCGAGGGCGAAACTCGGGTTCTTGCTGCTTCGATGACCATGGATGAGATCTTTAGAGGAACCAAGCAGTTTAAACAACAAGTGTTTGATCAAGTTCAGCTTGAACTTAATCAGTTTGGGCTTCACATATACAACGCTAATGTCAAACAACTTGTGGATGTTCCCGGGCATGAGTACTTTTCTTATCTTGGACAAAAGACTCAGATGGAGGCGGCCAATCAGGCTAAGGTGGATGTGTCGGAGGCCAAGATGAAGGGTGCTATTGGAGCCAAGGAACGAGAAGGATTGACGTTACAGAATGCAGCAAAGGTTGATGCAGAATCCAAGATTATGGCCACCAGGAGGCAAGGAGAAGGAAATAAGGATCAAGACGGAAGTGCAGATATATAAGAATCAGAGGGATGCAGAGCTTGAGCAGGCTAATTCGGAGTTGGCAAAGAAGAAGGCCATGTGGTCTCAGTCTGCTAAGATGGCGGAGGTGGAGGCACAGATGGCAGTGTCCATGAGGGAAGCAACTCTGCAGATGGAGGTGGAGAAGCAGAATGCTTTGACCATGACTGAGAAACTTAGGGCTCAAGATCTCAGTAAGGCTAACATCGAGTATGACATACAGGTAATTTATTCTATTTGCTCATAATTATATAGTGTTTAGTTGTTTTGTGATTGATTTCTGACCTTTATTAACATGCATTGCCAAAATCCTCTTTGCCTATATTCTCTGAAACAGAGTGGAAATTGTCATAGTTTTTAACAACCTTGTATTGTTACTTCTGATAAATTTCTAGAGACCTTATAGTTCGATAAAATCTAATCTATGTATGATGTACTGTATGTTATTTGTAATACAGGTACAAGAGACGAACACAAAGCTGTATGCCAAACAGAAAGCAGCTGAAGCAGTTCTATTTGAGGCGCAAAAGAAAGCTGAAGCACAGAAAGCAATTGCAGATGCTGATATGTATGCACGCCAACGAGCAGCAGAAGCTGAACTTTATTCAAAATTGAAAGAAGCAGAAGGTACAACAGCACTAGCACAAGCACAAGCCATCAGTGTTGGAAACCTCCTCAATCAAGTGGGCGGGAACTACTCTTCTCTAAGAGACTACTTGATGATCTATAATGGAACCTCCAAGGATGTTGCCCAGCTTAACGCTGATGCAGTTCGTGGGCTGCAACCAAAGATAAATATCTGGACAGGGGCATCTGGTAATGGTGTTGGTGAGGGCAGTTCGAATGCTAGTGGCTCTGGTGGTGCCCTGAAAGAGATAGCGGGTTTGTATGGAATGCTACCGCCATTGCTGCAGACGGTAAATGATCAGACTGGGATGCTTCCACCACCTTGGCTAGTGTCACAGGGGTGAATTTTCGAACCTGAATTTACACCCTTGTGCGGCCTGCCCTTGTAGCCCAGCACCAAGAACAGTCAGCCTTCGAGAGAGGTTGTCACCAAGCAACCCGTCAAAACTTAGCACAGCGGAACACTAAACCAAAAACGCAACACAGGAACCACGTGTGTGCAGGTGTGTCTAATTACCAAGCAAATATAAACACACACACAATTTACAGGCACCAAGCCCAACCTTTGTATTACCCAGAATATAAAGGATACAATATGCTTACAGACATTCTCTACTGCCTAGCATAGAAATATTACAAGTGCAGAATAATACATGAACTTGTACATAACCCCACTGAGAATATATATAAAATGCCTATCTCTATATATAAGCCAAGACCCATGCTCAGCACCCAACCACTTGGCAGTTACCAGCAGTTACCAATATTTAAAATGCCTTCAACTGCATTTCCCACCATTTCCTTGAGCCACAACTGCAAGGTAGTTATCCAAACCACTCCTTTTTGCATTTTCCCCAGCAATACACATAATATATATCACATATATATGTCACCAACATGTGCCCACGTTTTTGACTTTTGCCTTAGTCATATTGGACTCCCAGCTCAGCTCCCGGCCTTGTGTTGCCCAAATAAAACCACCCAGCAAGCCAACAAACTCAGCCAACCATGTCTGAACCAACTTGGCACCGCTGCCCAAACGGTGACCCATGCTGCTAGCATCAACCCGTGAAGCCACCCCGCAACCAATAGCCTAAAGCCATCCCAAGTGAAACCGCACCGCTCGACTCCAAAAATGTTTTCCAGCCAAAGAGTCTTACAGCTAGCCACTTTGACAACCGATTCTAGTAAAAATTAAAGTTATGTATTAAGCACTAGGTTGGAAAATAAGTATTGGGTCCAGGTATTCTGATTAGGTATGAACCTAGTTATTTTCCTTTGACTTGTGTCGTTTATTTTATTGGTAGCATCACAGATTACTATTTTATTATATTTGTCTGCAATTTTCCATGTTCTGTTCAAAAATCACATGTGATATATAGAAAAAAAGAAACATGATTGAAGTAAAAAAAAATATTGTTAGTTCATTGTTATATGAAGGCCTTCTATGGCCCTGTTTGTTTGTTCGTTTAACGACTATACTTGTATGGTTCGGAAGTGGTAATTTGCGACATGAGCTTGATGATCTTTGGATAAATCAATGTAACCTATATGTGTGATTTGATCAAAACTGATCTCGACTGAGTTTATCTAAATAGATATCATGTTTATATTAACATCACATAACCCTGGAATCAACTGTTAGTTCAGCTATCATGATTGATGCATGAAAAAAGTTGTTGCATAAAAAAGAACCAGAATAACAGTAAAGTATGGAGCATTACCATATACAGGACACCTTATACACCTGTAATGCCGGGAGTAATTTTCTTAGAGCTTGGTCATACTTGATCTGCAACAGAACTTGTTCAATCTAAAAACATTGTTGCAGTTGGTGGAGAACCTATTCAAGAAGAAGGATGTATTTAAGACTGCGAGGGAGATGGTAGCATATGTAAAATACATATGTATAGCTTGCGTTTCCATAGAGAATAAAAAAAAAAATTAAACTAAATTTAAAAATCACCATTAGCAGCTAACTGAATAATGACCATTATCTGTTTGCTGATGTCGTCTCTTAATACTAATAAGACTTTTATGTGGTAATTATCTGGCAAATTTGCGAACATGAGCTTAATGACCTACGGATAGATCTTTCAGAATTCAATGTGACATGTATGTACGATTTGATCGAAACTGGTGTCTGTTGAGTTTATCTAAATATATAACATGTTTCATTACATAACACTTAAACAATGGTTAATAACTTATTGCATCTATCATAATGACGCATAAATAAAGAGCCAATGTAACAGCTATCCTGCTTAAACTAGCAAAGAGCATTACAATTTTCAGTACACCTTTTCCACCTGTTATTGTTATGCCTGGAGTAAGTTCTTAAGAGTATGGTGATATTTGGTGCACAAGAACTTACTCCATTTGCCAATAGTGTCACAGTTTTTGTGGAAACCATTCAGGATAAGAGCTGTACATGTATATAACAGTACAAGGGTGGAGTTGGCATATGTAATATGTGCATACGGTGCAACCAAGGGTTTGTTGCAAATTACATGATTCATGTGATCTTTGCTACTCTTTGTTAAGATACAACTGGTCTGCAAGAAAGGATCTGATACAAAGTTGTAACAATTGAAGAGCAACCTAAATTTTCAAATATTATTGCTATTAGTGCTGCAACTAATTTCTTAACAACCACCGCTGAAGTTGTGGTATGCTAAGTTCTATGGATAAATTTTTAAATGATTTTACTTTATGTTAATAAAGGATGTGAAGAAATATTAAGTGATGTTTGTGTACGATCAGTGAAAGAAAGAATGGCTTCAACTTGTACATGGTTTCTTCTTAAAATATTGTTACCGTTAAGGTTCTCATAAAACATTGCATTCATACTAGTTGTTATAAATTTCATGTTGTTGGTTTTGAGGATTTAAGAATCAATCAAAGTCGATCTTAGTAGGGCCTGACTTGTATAAAGTCAAGGAGGGGGTTGCTAAGTAGGAAATACATTATCATTATTCATACTAATTATGCTTCTATGCTCAGACTCTAGAGAAGCAAGCAGAAGAATTGAAGGATGTCCGAAGAAAGTGTGAGCATGACAAAAAGTTCCGGGTTGTAACTATAAGTGAGTTAGACTGAAAGATAAAGGTATGAACTTCGTTTCTGTAATTCATGTTACTGAGTATTTTTTTTTAGTTACATAAACACCATAGCCATCGTACCACGTGTTAATTGTTAGTTTAGATTACATCCAAGATACCGAGTTTTACCATTCAGGTTCAAAATAGCAGGTATCAGCGATTATCAACTAATGATTTAAACTAGGAGCAAAAATTGGACAGCTAGAGAACATGATGAAAGAAATTTACGACTCTTGCCCTGTTTAGGCTTTGGCTTATCTCAGCGTAAGATTGAGTAGTCTCGATGCCTTCATCACCAGCCAAATGTACATGTGACACCCAATATTTTTATGTCAATAATATTAAAAGTTTTTGTTAATAAACTAGTTTTAAAGATGCCATGATTTTGTTTTTAACCGAAAATCTCATGAACCTTTCTAAATTCTGCAAAGAGCTAATTTTGGCCTCTTTTTTTAGTCATTATTTTGGATTAAATACTTGTTAGTCTTATTTAGAATGATAATAGTCTCAATAATAGTTTTGAATTGGTGTGCATGTAACTGACCTTTTAATTGAGAGTAAATGAGGAGTAATAAATTAATTTAAGTTACATTTTTTGGACAAATGCAAATCATCTGTTAGACATTAATACATGTTTTTAAAATATACGTGATACTTTTTTCATTCCTTTATTTTCGGATTAGCAAACCATCCATATTTTTTTTATGGTTTTTAAGTTACCAGATTTCATTGGCATGTATATGTGGTGTCCTTGGGTTAGCACTTTCTTATAATTGTTCGATCATGATACTATACTTGTTCCACTAGCTAAAACCATGCAATTGCCTGCTATCCATATTCCTTATAAATATCATATTCAGTTTTGTTTAGCCATCAACAAACACAATATACGCATCCACTTCTTCATCAATGATCACCCTTTTGATAGCCGTTTGTTTACACCTGTATGTTAGTATGAGATTTAGATTAGGCTGTTTAAATAGAATTTTGTGCCGATCTTTGACAAAGATTTTGGTTTGTTTATAATTCATTTTATCAAAAGCTTTGAGGTAAGTTTTCTATCTAAACTTTCTAGTTATTTCGAAATTATAATTATATGTTTTAAATTCTGAAAATTATATGTGATTATGTTTCCGCTCTATTTTATTTATAAATAGAATTGTATTAATTTTCGGTTAGAATTATTGAGATTAAATTTTTGTAATTTACTTTTGGCTCGAACTAACATTTCGAAAAAGTGCGAGATGTTACGGTACAGGTTCCCTTTAAACAAAACTAATTGCAAGTAGAAAATCAAGCTCAGAAAAGTAAAAGGTGTTCTTTAGACAACCAAAATTATATCTGCACCTATATTATTAAACATTGGTGGGAATTGCTTTAGTGGCTTGACACCAACAATTTTAACATAACTTGCAATTAAGCCGCCAAAGTTTTATAGTAAAAAAAAGATACTTCTTCTGTGAAACACAAAATCCTAGAAAAAAATAGGATACTTCTTCTGTGAATCACAGAATCCTTAATCAATAAAATGGAGTAAAAAATACTGTAGACCACTGAAAAGATGTGATAGAGGATATTCCAGTAGATAAGAGTTGTCAACATTTATACTTCAGTATTAAGTTCTTTTTTTTTTTTTAATATCAATTAAACAGAAAAAACACTAAAAGCTTACTGACACATCCTTTGATATGTTCAGCTCACGTTAAACGTCAAATTTTAGGAATAGAAGCTTCCAGATTTCTGAGAAATGAGCACCTATGTAATTGTTCCAGCACTTCCACTTTTATTGTACACTTATGCCTTGGAAGCCCAACCAATAATCCTATTACTTCATAACTTCAAAAGTGAAGAGACGTTAAACCATTTAAAAATATTAAAAATAATGAAAGTTAAAATTTAGGATTCATGCGCTTTTGAAGGTTATAATTAGAAAACTATAAAGTATAAAATAGATTACTTTATTTGACACTAATCTAAATAAGATAGAAATTGAAATTTAAACTAAAAAAATATAAAAGAGTAATATGAAAAAGTCTGAGAAAAATAAAATAAAATTACGCTTGAGAATTAGAATTATAGGTAATTATGATGTTAAATCAGTTGTTAACTGGGGAATGAGACTTGAAACTATATTAATAGCACACCAGACAACTTAACCAACAATCTTAAGTTTCATGAAATATAAACAACTAAATTTTCATCTTTCCATCGCTTCTATTTTCGATGGGAAAAATGGTGGTATTAAAATGAATATGAACATTGTTGAGTGACCGCGGCTCACATCCTATTTTAGGTAAAACATCTACGTTGCTAATTAGTTCTCCAAATTTTGATCAAAAGGCAAACTTAAGATAATTTGTCGTACATAAGCTTTTTTTACCTACATAATCTTTTTTACCGTCTCATCAGTGGCCCTTCTCACATGAGGCACCTCGACATTGAACCTTTTGCCCTTTGCTTGATGTTGGCCAAGGTGGCCACTGGAGGTGCATAGGCTATGGAAGACTGGAACTGTCTATAGAAGACCTCTCCAAGTTGGGCCCATGACCTGATAGAGTTTGGGGGAAGCTTAGAGAACCAAATTCGGGCACTCCCCCTTAATGATGCTGCAAAGAGTCTACAACGTGTGTGCCTATGTACTTGGTGTAGAAGTAAGGCAACTGTTGAAAGTAATTGCTTATATGATCATCATCATACATGATTTTCTGTAGAGGTGGAGAGAGCATATAGTCAGGGAAGATGAGAATTAGTATTTAAATGAACCAAATATAGGTTATCAAAAAAGTCGTACAGCTACCATATGGGGTACCCAACTCAGAAATGAGTGTCCAATTCGTAAAGAATACCCAACTTAGAATTGGGTATTCCATTTGTAAAAAATACCCAACTTATAAATAGGTGTCCCATTTTTAAAAAAATAATATGAGATACCCAACTTAGAAACGGGCATCATGTATGAGATACCCAACTTGCAATTGGGTATCCAATATAACTCTCTCTCCTCGGACCCCGTATAGGCAACACAAACTCTTCCTTGATTACTAAAGATAGCAATGAAATTGCAAAAGAACCCACATATTGGACTGTTCATGAGAAAGACAACTCTCAGCTAGGAAAGAACAAAAGAGGACTTGGTTATACTAGTCCTGTTGAAAAGAAAAGAAAAGAAATCATTGATGTAAACATTGTGAAGCTCAGACCAGATCCATACTTTCTTCTATATAGCCAATTTGAAGAAGTCACCCAGAAGCATCTCAACAAATTGATATTTGTCCAAATCATCAATTAAAAAAGAATGACTAAAGCTCATGATGAAGGACCAGATCCAATTGAAGTCACAGATCAGCACCTAGTTTATTTTCTCAGAAGAGGAGTAGCAAGATTGGTCACAATGAACAACTTGTTGTACTACAAGCAATACAGGGACCTGGAATATGTTGAATATCTTTTGAAGACTAGAGCTGAGACTGCTATGGGATGGAATGAAGCTACTCAAACCTGTATAAGGGCTATCAGACAATAGATGAGTATACTTAAAGGAAAAATGAAAAGGGGTGATGCAAAGGAGCTATTTAAGATGAAATATGTAGATGAGCAAGGAATTGAAAGGGATATGCAGACTGAAAAATTGAAAATCTCCCATACTGAGCATATGGGGAGTTATATCAGCTATCAACCAATGGAAGGAAAAAGAAGTGTTATTCTTCTTAAAGATCTTAAAAATCTTGACTTTGAAGCTGATAAACTCAGAGTTGCATATTACCAGATCAAGTGTTATGATGGAAACCAGGAAGACATGGAAATGATGGATCTAAAAGAATATATAGGGAAAGCTCTTGCTGTTTCAGAAGATAAGATGTTGAAAAGCTATCTTCTCAGAAATCCAGAGTATTCCAAAATTCCTGGTACTTAAATCTTTCTTGATACTTTTGTAAATGTGTATATACTTATAAAATAGAATTTGTATAGTTTTGACATCATCAACAATAAATGTATGCTTCTGTTATAAAAGCATACATAGGGAGAGATTATTAGATATAAGTGATGATGTCTATGTATAGTATTCTATTAGTTAGGGCAGAGCATGGGCCGGTTCGGTCCGGTTTTAGGCTAAAACCGCAACCTCAACCACATATCCCCGGTTTATAAAATCGATAATCGCAACCACCGGTTCGGTGTCGGTTTTAAAACCCCAGTTCGGTCTGAAACGGCTCGGTTTCGGTTCTAAAACCGGATGAAAATAAAAAAGAGGACAAGATATTACAAATTTATAAATAGAATAAAAAGTTTAAAAATTACAACATGATTTGAAGTCAAGCACACTGATTACAAAAATTTGCTGCTACGAATATGGACGCCCATTCTTTCTACAAAGCTACATTGATAAACTACTCCCTGACTTGGCTGCAACTGGGTGTTCTAGATTCTTATCACAGGAAGGACTTTACTCAATTCAGAAGCACAGCACTTTCCCATTCTTGACGCAAGTGAACTTTGGCTGTTTAGTATGTAGATGCATTTCAAAATTCAACCAAGTGAACCTTACACCTTGCACTGTGGCAGCAGTTGACAGCATCAAAAACAAGTATCAACTGTTGAACACAGAATGCCCCAAGACATAAATTATATGTGAGACAACATATTTTTGTTGAAAGAAGAAAACTATGGCAGGAAATATAAATAGCTCAGAATAAAACAAAAGCAATACAGTATTAGACAAAAAGGCTTCAACAAATTGAATAAAACGAATGACATTATCAAAATCAACAAAGAAAGGAGCACCTTCAACAATTTTTTCCTTCTTTTTCTTGGCATTGTCACACGAACGTCCAAGATCAGCCCCTTTGAAAAATGGTTCGTAGTTAGAATCTTCAGTGATCATTCTAATAAAGGCACCTTTATACTTCACTGCAACGTCCAACATTAGGTAGGTTGAATTCCACCTAGTGTCAACATCTAGGCAAACCATCAGATCACACTTTATCTTCTCTCTTTCGACACATTTTCTGAATTTTTCCAGCCTTGCCGGTGAAGATCGAACGTATCTAACAGCATTACGAATCCTTGCAATTGAATCGTATTGTTCTTTTTAACCATCCTTCACCACTAAATTCAGAATATGTGCACAACAACGCATATGAAGAAATTTGTTCTCCAAAATAGCTTCCGGTCCTCTAAGAAATTTCTTCAAATATGAAATTGCGGTGTCATTTGAACTTGCATTATCCGATGTAATGGTGAATATACGGTCTATACCCCATCTTCTAAATAATTCAACAAGCATTTTACCAATTGCCTCCCCTTTATGGCTTCCAATTTGACGGAAGTTTAAAATTCTTTTGCAAAGCTTCCAATCTTTATTTATCCAGTGAGCCGTTAGACACATGTAATTCATATTTTGAACTGATGTCCAAGTGTCTGTTGTAAATGATACTCTTTCAGAAACTAAACATTTTTTTAATTTCGATAACTCCTCACCGTAAATCATTAGGCAGTCCCTCGCTACTGTCCATCTGCTGGGCATTTTAAATTTTGGCTCTGCTTCATTCATTAATTCTCGGAACCCTTCGTGCTCCACAATCCTAAAAGGCTGGTTGTCTTTAATACACATCAATGCAAGCTTCTTCCTTAATTTCTCTTGATCAAAGGTATGAGCCTGAAGTGTTTGAAACTTGTCATCCTTGGACAACTTCTCAAACTTCAACGTCTTCTGCAATTTGTCGAGATTGGATCGCAATGGTGATTTAGCACACACCATTTTTAAATGGTTCATCATAGCGGATGTACCATTTCGATTTGTATTGCATCCAATAATCACACCACAGAACTTGCATTGGGCTCTTTCAAAACCTACTGCACAGCCTTTCAATTCATCAAAAAATTCCCATGCCTTTGAACTCCTTTTACCCTTTTTATCACGAGTCACTTCTTCATCTTTTACCTAGCAAATTAATAACAGATATAACGCAGATAGTTCAAATTATTTTATAAAACTAAGTCATAAACAATACATTCAGTAGAAAAGCATATTTAACAATGAACATCAACAAACTAAGCATATTGAATCAATTTATAAAATCAACAAATCGATAAAAATAAGCAGATATTTATATAGGAATAAGTGTATAACTGATTCATAGTTTCATTTCATACCACTTCTACTTCAACGACTTCTTGTTCAGCTTCTTTTTGTTGAGATGTTTCTTGTTCAGCTGCTCCTGCTTCATTCCCAGACATCGATACGTCGGTCTAATTGTGTGTTTGATTATGTCTCAGATCTGTTTATGTTCGATTATGTGATGTATAATGGTTAATTATGTATGTAATAATATACCTAATGCCCTAATGGTTAATACTAATAGAGTTACCGAGTCTTAGTTAGAGAGTCTGGCCCAATTAGCTTGGCCCAATTTGTATCTACAAAACTTAGAACAGACCACAATTTAGTTTAGTTTTGTAAATTGTAATATATCAATATATTTTTAATTTTAACAATTTAATATATATATATATATATATTTAAATTATTTATTTATTTATATTACTAACCGGTTCGGTTCGGTTTATATCGGTTCGGTAGGAATCTAAAACCGGAACCCAACCATTTAAATCGGTTCGGTTTATAATTTTTCGGTTTCGGTTTCGGATCAGTTTTACTCGGTTCGGTTTTCTTGGTTTCGGATCGGTTCCGGTTTTAATTCGGTTTTTTTGCTCAGCCCTACTATAAGTGTCTAGTAAGTCCCTGCACAGGTGATCACAGTACAAATGACTTATACAAATTCAGAGTCTACTAAATCAGAGACTAAGCTTTGTGCTTTTAGAGTCTACCAATCAGACACTTTCAGGGACTAGCTAATCATTTTCTGCGGATCATGCTCTATCGTCAGGGTCTATAGGATCAGGGTCTAACTAAATCTAGTACCTGATTGATGGCTTGCGAAGACAAAGTATCATGGACAGATGGATCTCTCAGAGAGTAGACCTGGCAGAATTGTAAAGTCAATAACTTTCACTTTATGCAGCAATCAACTCAACAACAGATGGGAAGCATGATGTGGTATCATTATCATGCATCCATTATCGAAGATTATTTAACATGTAATTATCTATAAAGTTGATTGTGGATCTGTATTTATATTTCGCAATAGTTTCAGTTGTAATAAAGGGAAATGAGAAGAGAAACTGTTAAGCATTATCAGAGACTAGAGAGAAAGATCATACAGAGAAGCTACGAATTTGTATTTGTAGAAAGAAGCTATGAAGATACATTAATATCTTTGTAGAGTTTGTATATCTGATTATATTAAATATACAAACAGTTTTAGAATCATCTTTGTATTTTGCTTTTACTTACTGTTTGCATTCATATCTTTCAAGTAACAAGCAAAAAGACACCATAGTTGTAATCACCCCCCTCTACAAGTACCTCAGTAAAGTAACAGGAACTAAAGCTAGACAAGGCTTAGCACTTTGCTTTCTTGGTTTTGCCATTGTCTTGAAGTTTTTCTTTTTCTTCAACTCTGGAACTGAAGTGGCTTTGAGAGCTTTAGGCTTGAGGTTGTGTTTGAGCTTTCCACTTCTAGTTCTAGTTATGAACCTTTTCATTTTGGATATTAGAGATTTTGGTTGGATTGGTGACAGGGTAGGAGATGTAGATTTGGCTTGTGTTTGGGCTGTTGGTGTAGGTGGTTGCATAGTTTCTTCAAGTTGAGGTTGAGAAGTTGATTGGAGGTTGATATACTTTTGTGGAGTGATGACAATAGTGGCTGTCATAAGCATTGAGCTTTGTGTAATGACAGTATCAATATTATCACCATCCATTCCAACAACTTTTCTTCCATATTTCTGATTAGATATCATGCTTCCCCCTTTACCATCATGAAAGACATATGACTCAGCCTATTTGTAGTTTGAGGATTCAACTCAACTTAGATTAGATTGTAATAAGTAAATAATATCATCTGTCATAGGAATCTAACAAGATACTATCTGTCAGAAGAAAAACAACAAGTCAATTTATAGTTTTGATGTTTTACACTGGAAGAAGTTCAGTCTACTGATCAAGCCTCAGTGTGGTATTCAAAGTCATGAATTTAGTTTTAAAGGACAGAGATTTCTACAAGTGACAAGAAACAGTATCAGTACAGAATATTTGAAGAAAGTTGAGAGAAGAAAAGAACCACATCATAAAGTCAAAAATGAAGAACAATCAGTGAAGTTAGTTGCTCATGAACCAGACAGTACATCGAGCATCAACAGAAAGTTCAGTGGAAGGTCTTCATTAAGTATAGTGGTTTTCAGAATTGATATTGGCTGTTAAATGATTTTAGGTTAATTCTCTTTTAATTTATAATATCATTTAATTGATTTAATTAATTAATTAATTCGATAAGAATTAATTTATTTATTAAATTAATTATCATATGAATTAAATTAAAATTAATGTATTAATCATTATGTCAAACTAGTCATAACAGTTTAAACTGCTAAGTCATGACAGCTTTAATTGTTAAGTCATGACAGTTTAAATTGTTAACTCATAACAGTTTAAATTGTTAAGTCAAGATAGCTTTAATGGTTAAGTCATGACAGCTTAATTGTTAAGTCATGATAGCTTTAATTGTTAAGTCATGACAGTGTATCCCAAGTCATGACAGTGTGTTTTCTAAGTCATAACAAGCTGTTATGACTTACTAGTCATGCCAAGCTAGTGTTAAGTCATGACAACCTTTCTAGTCATGCAAATACAAGTCAGCAAATGTTTTAGACAGAAGATATTTAGCTCGTTGGCTATAAAAGGAAAGGCAGGAGGCTGTATTAAACACGAGAGACACAGACAGAAGAAATAAAGACGAACAACAGACATCAAACTCTCTCTTCTTTATATCATCTGCCAGAAGTATTTAATTCACAGAAAATCAAGTTCAAGCCCCTTGCAATATTCTATCCGCTGGAACTTGTTTATTGATCACTCTTGTACTACTAGCGAATTAAGTTTCCTAGTTTTTATCTCAATTTTTATTAACTAAATTAGAAAAGTTCATGTCGAATTTTTTAATTAGTTTTTATTAACGTGGTAATACTCTGTACTGATTTTGTAACAACCACTAAGTTTAATATATCGTTATATTTAACTTGAATTTTGTTTCAATTAATTCCGCACAAATTTGTCTAAACTAAATTTTAATTATCGGACAAATTTTGATAAAAAGGTATAGATTGTATTCAACCCCCCTTCTACAATCTTAACGGACCTAACAATTGGTATCCGAGCCGTTTTATTGATACACAAATCAAGATCCTATCCTTATTCAATTAAAAATCAAGCTCTAATTTTTAACTCACTTAAAAATTCATCATGACTTCTAAAGCCATTGTTAAGATACCTATCTTTGACAAAGATAGTTATGATATGTGGAAAAATAAAATGGAGTTGTTTCCAGATGTTACAAATCCAAAATATTTGGGTGTTTTGAAAAGTGGACCTAAAACCCCTATGGTTTATGAACTGGAAGTGGTGGTTAATACTGTCGTTGTAACTCCTGGTAGAGCCTATGAAAAGGATACCGGACTAGACAAGAATTTAAGACTCATCCTAATAGATTCCCTAGATGCTGTGATGTATAGCCATGTGATGAATTGTAAAACTGCTAAACACATGTGGGAAACTATTGAGACCATTAATGAAGGAACTGAAGGCATTCAAGAGGTATTTGAAAGGTATAACAAAATAATCAACAACTTGCAAGTCCATGGTAAGCACTATACACAAAAGGAGATCAACAGGAAGTTCTTACTGACTATGCCTACTCACCTAGAGCATAGGATAACTGCCATTAGAGAATCAAGAGACATGAATCAAATTGCTCTTGATAGACTCTTTGGCATTCTGAAAACTTATGAGTAGGAACAAGCTCAACAGAAAGAGATCTATGGGAAAGGTAGAGTAGCAAGTTCTTCTACAACTCTAGTGGTTGAGGTTCCTAAGGAAGTGGAAACTAAGGTTGTTCGACCTTACAGCTCTGACAAGGAACAGACTGAAGTGGAACATGGTCAGACACCGGCTACTCAGGATAGAGGAGAGTTTTACTCCTTAGAAGAACTAGATCAACTTGAGGATGAATCCATGGCACTCATGGTGAGACAATTTGGTAACTTTAGATTCAGGAGAAATCCAAAGTTTAAATTCAAGTCTAACAACAGATTCCAGAGAGGAGGTTCTTCATCCTCCAATAACAGAGGTGGCTATAAAACTGGGACTGTTGATAGAAGCAAAATTCGTTGTTATAATTGCAATGAACTTGGACACTTTGCCACTGAGTGTCAGAAACCCAAACAAGCCCAGAGGAGAGATTATGCTCCTGAAAAGAAGGAAGGCTGGAAAAGCTTATATTGCTACTGGTAAAAGCTGGGATGACATAGATAGCGAAGATGAAGAATTTGGTAATCTTGCGCTAGTGGCAAATGTTGACACATCCACTGTTTCCAAATCTCAGGTAAAATTTACTGACTCTAACTTGGTTCATCAATTAGGTGATTCCTTGGTTAATGCACAGAATGAAATTGCTAGATTAGTTCTATTAAACACTAATCTTGAAAATGAAGTGTTAGAACTGAAAAATGTGCATGTTAATCAAGAACAACAAAAGGAGCAAATGACTCAACTTAATAATAGGGATAAGTCTTTAGTGGAAGTTGTGTCCAAACAACTTGTTAGGATTGCTAAACTTGAAACACAAGTTAGAGCTTGCTTTAATTCGTGTAAAGTTTCTAAAGAGTACTTCAATAGACAAGCTGTCGAACAAACTGTAGGAATAGGGTTTAGCTACAACGAGGCTATTGGATCTTTGGGCATAAATACTCCTAACCTTGTTAGTGCTAAAGAAAGGGGTATACCACATGTGCTAAAGAATGTTAAAGAACCCCTATTTAGAAAGTCTGTTACTGAACCACCAAATATGATTTCTATTGTTATCCAGGAAGAGATGAGAAATGAGGACAGTGCAAATGGCATAGTCCTTGATAATGTTAAATCTGTTAAGGAACCAGTTAAGGTTGTTGAGTCAACCAGTTCATCTAAAACTAGGTTAAGTGGTAACAAAGGGAAAAAGAACAATAACATGTCTAAAATGCATACCATGCCTTTTATTGATGTTTCTCATAAAGCATGTGGAGTTGTCAATTGTATGTCCTATGCTTTTAATGTCATGTCTGCTTACTTTAATGGTAATCAAGCATGTGCTGATAAGACTGCTCCTCGACAACTTATGAACAGAAACAAAAATGTTAGATCAAAGACTGTCAGTCCTCCTCATGTTAGGAGAGAGACATTTGTACCGAAGCCTAAACAAAGATTTACTAATGCTATTTACAAGGTCAAATGTCCAGTCAATGAAACAAGTGTTATTGCTGCTAAAGAAACATGGATACCCAAAATAAAACAAAAGATTGTCAAATCTGTTTATAGGGTAAAATGTTTGTTGATTAATGGTGAAATTGGTGTTAAGGTTAAAAATATTGTTTTGCCTGACAAAGGCCAATTTTTTAAGTATTCTGGACCCAATCAGATTTGGGTTCTGAAGAAAGTTTAATCCATTTGTTATTGCAGGGTGTTAAGTAGGTTGATCGAGTAACCTGGATATTGGACATTGGATGTTCAAGGCATATGACTGGAGACAGAACCCTGCTAACAAATGTGGTGGAAAAGGCCGGCCCAGTAGTTACCTTTGGAGATAACAGCAAAGGTAGAACTGATGGATATGGCAGACTTGAAGCAGGAAATGTTATCATCGAGAAAGTATCTTTTGTAAAAGGATTGAAGCATAATTTGCTCAGTATCAGTCAATTTTGTGATAAGGAATTTGAGGTCTACTTTAACAAAAAGAATTGTCTCATCACACACAAAAGATATCAACAACCATCTCTTCTGGGAGTTAGAAAAGGAAACTTGTACGTGGCCAATATGAACACTGGAAGCACTGAAGAAATCAACTGCTTCTATTCTAAAGCATCTTCAGATGAAAGTTGGCTATGGCACAAGAAACTTTCTCACCTAAATTTTAAAACGATGAATTCTCTGGTTAAGAGAGAGTTGGTGAGAGGTTTGCCTTCTATGGAATTCGCACAGGAAGGACTATGTGATGCTTGTCAAAAAGGCAAGATAAAAAAGGGTGACTCACAGGAGCACTGACTTATCTCCAACAACTGAACCTTTACAACTATTACATATGGATTTGTTTGGTCCAGTTAATGTGATGTCAATGTCAAAGAAAAGATATGCTCTTGTGATTGTTGATGACTTTTTAAAGTACACATGGGTCCTGTTCCTAAATTCCAAAGATGAGACTCCACAGCTAGTGATTGATCACATCAAGTTGATTGAGCTGGATTCTAAGTATCCATTGAGAGCTATAAGGTCAGACAATGGAACGGAATTCAAGAATGCATTTCTAAATGACTTCTGTACTGAAAGGGGTATAACCAGACAGTACTCAGCTCCAAGAACTCCTCAGCAAAAAGGGGTAGTAGAAAGAAAGAATAGAACCTTGATTGAAGCTGCATGTACTATTTTAAGTGAATCAAGGCTTCCATTGTACTTTTGGGCTGAAGCTGTCAACACTGCGTGCTATACCCAGAATTGAACTCTTATCAACAAAGGCTTAATGAAGACCCCCTATGAAGCAATGACTGTAAAGAAACCAACACTCAAATACTTTCATGTATTTGGAGCAAAATGTTTTGTGCTTAAAGAAGGTGATGATTAAGGTGGAAAATTCGAGGCAAAAAGCACTTGAAGCAATTTTTATTGATTATACAAGAAGAGCTTATAGGGTGTATGTGATTGATCAACAGAAAATGCTTGAAAGTGTCAATGTAACATTTGATGACAATAAACTTCCTAGTATCCAAACTGAGGATCCATCTGAAAAACTATCTTTTGATGACATGACAAATTCAGATTCAGATGGTGACAATCCACCTGATGTTATTGATGATGACAATGACAACAATGATAATAGTGATGATAATCAGGGTAATGGTTGTGGAAATAATGATACTATTGGAGATACCCCTGACACTCCTGAACATTCATCTAGTCAACCTGGCAACAACTCAGGGGGAGACAATGAAGGATCAACTAGTCACACTCAACATCACAATCAAGATCAAGGTGAATCATCAAGATCTAACCTTCCTAGACTGACTGTTTGGAATAGAGCTCACCCCTTTGAGCTAATCATTGGTGATCCAAATGTTGGTGTGAAAACTAGAAGAGTTTATCAGAATCAATGTAATTATTCATGGTTTTTATCTGAAATGGAACCTAAGAAAACTGAAGAAGCTCTTTCTGATCCTGATTGGATGATTGCTATGCAAGACGAACTCAATCAATTCAAACAACAAGAAGTATGGAAGCTGGTACCCAGACCTACAGACAGAAAAGTGGTTGACACTAGGTGGGTATTCAGAAACAAACTTGATGAATATGGAACTGTGATAAGAAATAAAGCAAGACTGGTTGCTAAAGGTTATTCCCAAGCAGAAGGAATTGATTATGATGAAACCTATGCACCAGTGGCAAGACTTGAGGCCATCAGGATATTCTTGGCATTCGCAGCATTCTCAAACTTCAAAGTTTATCAGATGGATGTCAAGAGTGCTTTTCTGAATGGTAAGCTGGATGAAGAGGTTTATGTGGAACAGCCCCTGGCTTTGAAGATCTAGATCTATTGGACTATGTCTACTTCCTCTTCAAGGCTATTTATGGTCTTAAGCAAGCACCAAGGAAATGGTATGACACTCTCTCTGAATTCTTACTTGAAAATGGTTTTGTTAGAGGTGTCATAGACAAAACTCTCTTCACAAAGAAACATAAGAATGATACAATACTAGTCCAAGTCTATGTGGATGATATAATATTTGGGTCTACTAATGATCTTTTGTGCAAGAAATTTGCTAAGCTAATGCAAGGTAAATTTGAGATGAGCCTGATGGGTGAGCTGAAGTTCTTTCTTGGATTACAAGTAAGTCAAAGAATAGATGGGATATTTATTTGTCAATCCAAGTATGTCAAAGAGCTCCTCAAGAAATATCAAATGGAGGACTCATCCTCAGCAAGGACACCATCATCTACAGCTGTAAAGTTTGGAGCATGTGAAAATTCTGCCAAGGTAGATGTCACGAGCTACAGAGGTATGATAGGTTCATTACTTTATCTTAGTACAAGAAGACCTGATATTATGTATGCTACATGCTTGTGTGCAAGGTTCCAAGCGAATCCTAGAGATGTGCATCTCATTGCTGTTAAACGAATATTGAGATATCTTAAGGGTACTCCTAACTTAGGTATTTGGTACCCTAAAGAATCTGGTTTTAACCTTGTTGGATATACAGATTCAGATTATGCAGGAAGTGTTGTAGATAGGAAAAGCACCTCTGGGAGTTGTCAATTCCTAGGTGGTAGGTTGGTCTCTTGGTACAACAAGAAAAAACAAACAGTTTCCAACTAAATAGCTGAAGCTAAATATATAGTTGCTGGAAGCTATTGTGCTCAGATCTTGTGGATTAGGAATCAGCTACGTGACTATGGCTTTGTACTTGACAATATTCCAATCTCGTGTGACAATACAAGTGCCATAGCTATCTCCAACAATCCTGTGCAGCATACGAGGACCAAGCACATCGGCATCAGGTATCATTTTATCCGAGAGCATGTCATAAATGGTACCGTGGAGTTACATTTTGTACCCACGGAAGAACAAACAGCAGATATTTTTACTAAGTCTATTGATGAATCCACATTCACCAGGATTGTTGGTGAATTGGGTATGTTGAATAGTCCTAGTAATTAAACTAGTTAATATCTGAGGTTTGCTCTTTAATAATTTATAAATGATTATTTTGTTAACAATTTTATTAGAATCACTTGTATAATTATTTTATCAACTTGCCTTCTTGCTTATTAATTCTTAAACCATTGCCATTATCTTTTTAATATATTCCTACTTGTTTCTTTTACTTTAGAATAATTTATTTTCTCTAAAAATATTTTTCTCAAATCTTACAAGTTGTAATTTGTGAGAAACCTATTTTTGTTGAAAATTTCATTATTTTAAAGTCACTTTTGAATATTTGTGATGATTTAATAAGTCATATTTTCTCTTTAAATAATTTTCTATTATAAAGTTATTTTATTAGAAAATATATAGATTTATTAATTTACCATAAATATATACTTAAATAGTTAATATTATATGTGTTAATTTGTAATGTTTGTCCTTTTGCTATTATCATTTTATTTCCGTTAAAAGGACATCCTTTTGTATTTTTGGTATTTTCTATAACTAATTATTAATTAATTATATATTGTTCGCATTATTGTAAATATCACTAAGTCAATTAACTATTTAATTGATAAAAATCCTGCTTGTATATTATTACTTGAATAATCAGTACATTAGTCTTATTTGTTTGATTAGTCTGCTCTAGTCTGTTAGTTATAATCCGTTCGTATTATCATGACTAGTTAGTCAATATGTATATTAGTCATAGTAACTTTTATACTATCATGACTAGTTAGTCATAATATAGGTTAGTCATTAGAATATTTGTATTATCATGACTAGTTAGTCATATTAGGTGTTAGTCATAATACTATTACTAGTCATAATAAGATTTAGTCTATCATGACTTAGCCTTAACTCTGTCATGACTTGTTAGTCATGATAAGCAAAACCAAGTCATAATAGAATTAATACAATTCTCCTGAGTAGCTATTAGTACTTTAACAATTTTTGTGGGTTTTAAGTCATAACACAAAAACAACTCACAAGCTTAAGTGTTTTGAGTCTCTATCTATCGATACATACAATACACGCGTAACCTAAACGAAACGCTATCAAATTTTCTTCTCGATTCGGCCTCAAATCTGATCAAATCGAAACACTGAGACCAAACTTGTAAAGATCGTCTCATACCCGTCTTCCTGAACCATTAAATCAAGTATTTGGTTGTGTTTTGAGAAATCTGATGTGTTGAAATTCATTCGACAACTTGAGAAAAACTGGTGTTCAACAACGAATCTGTGAAATCTAAAATTATCAGTGTATTCGTGTGGGTATCAAGAACAACATATTGAATTTTGAGAATTTTTGGTGAAGATTTGGATTTTTCAAATTTTTAATTAAATTTTAATTAATTTTTAATCCGAAAATTTGAATTTAATTAAGATTTCTTAACTGATTGGGTTGTTCTGAGTGAGATTAATTTGAAAATTAATGGCTGATAATTACGAGCTCGCCAAGCATAATTTAGTCGGGTATTTTAATCCCGAAGAGTGTTCAATTGAACGTTTTAGGCCGTGCACTACGCCATAAGTGGGCTAATGAAATGCTTTTTGAAAGCGTTACATCAAATAGTGTTACAATAGGTAGTAAATTTTGACCTATTGTAACACCATTCAACTAGTGTTACATTAGTCGAGAACTTAGTGTTGCAGTAAGGGTGACGGTGTTGCATACATGTAACACTACAATAAAGTGTTACATTAGTTAATCTTTTTATTTTTTCATTTTTCAATTATTGTGGGCCCCACCAGCAGGACCAATATAACGGCCTAGAAAATTTTGTATTTATAAATATTTATTTAATATTAATTGAGGATCATATTGTGTGGATATTGTTGAGAATATAAAATATGTGTGAGATTATATTTATGTGCTTATATGATGAATTATGTGTGCCATGTAAGTATGTGTATTTTTATATGTATTTTTTATGATTTAAATCTATTTAAATCATGCATTATTGATCTTTTGAGAGTTTTATAAAATCATCGGAGTTATTAAAAATCATGAAATCTTTTGTGTTATCATCTTTATGATATTATTTAGTTTTTAAAATTTGTGGTAGAATTATTTTGGGTGTTTAAGTATTTTAAAATGATTTTAAAAGTGGGTGATGGCCCAGAATACCTCTTTTTTTACTACCCATGACCAAAATACCTACCGCCAACTCGGGCGGCCCTAAATACCCACGGGACACGCTACTGGTAATGGAGTAACACATGACATGCTACCAGGAAAGGAGTAACACACAGACACGCTATTGACAGGCGGGAAAATAACCCATGATACGCATTCCATACCAGCGCATCCCATGTTACGCAGTTCTAAAATGCGTGACGTCATCATCATTTTTGCTCAGAATTCACGGGAGCTCAGTACCCATGGCGATTTGGAGGCGATTTTCGCCGAAAAATGCAAATTCTTCGTTCACACACTCAAGGAATCTTCCTATAACGTACTATATATCAATGGAATCACCTTTCGACGATCTACACAACCATACCCATTTTAAAACCATTTCATTCCCATATTTCAAACCCCCAATCGAACCGAACAATATCTCCTCGATTTTCCAGTGAGCTCGTAACTGCCCCTGCGGGGCCAGATTCGTTAAATCGATTGGGGCAAAATGAAGAGCTGGTAATGGTGATTGTTTTGGTATAATCAAAAGCAGTGGTGGTGGACGGAGAGAGCGAAGAGAGGCGGAGAGAGTTCGGGAGGTCGGAGAGATCCGGTAAAATGAGAGAGATGGGAGAGAAAACGGGAGAGACGAGAGAGATGGGATGCGCCACTCACAGTGGCGTGTTCCGTGGGTAGTGAGGGCCAACTGTTCCGAAAATCAGTATTTTGGGCCATAGGTACCTCATTTTGAGGTATTTTGGTCATTTTCTCTTTAAAAGTTATGTTGCATTCAAATGTTCAAAACTTGTAAAATTCATAATTAATTCGTTTTTTATCCTAAAAATATTTTAAAAATATGGGGAGGTAGATAATTTCATTCTCTACATTTTAAAAATAATTTTGAGATTTTTTTAAAATATTACCTATTTATTTTCTATTTTACCAGGTAATATTAAATTGTTTAATTCAAAAATTGGATCATTAAATTACAAACTGCCCCAACCCTTTTAATCACTAAATCACAGTTTCCCCAATTCCATTTTCTTCTGGACTCTGTTTCTCGATTGTTCTCTCAAGTTCTCTCTCTCTCGAATCATCTCTTTCTCCCTCTACCATTCTCGATTCCTCTATACCATGTAAGGATGATTCCTTCTTCTTAAACGATTCTATGTGTACTGACCTCTCCCCTCTTCCCTAGCAGTTCGCGAATCAAATGTATAGTGCGGTGTGTGTGTGAGAGTTCTTCACGATTTCTTTAAAGCTGCTGCAGATTCTTGTTCTTCCTTTATAGGCTTCTGATAAGTGGATTTTATATCCACTTGGAATGCCTCAGTTCGGCTTAAATTGATTGTTTTGGACTCAAGATGTTGTAGTTTTGATGTGTTTTGCTTAGTTGTGCAGATTTACGAGAATGTTGATTAAAGTTGATGTTTCTATTGTTTTTGGAGATTTATTTGATTAAAATTCGGATTTTCCGGGAAGGCTGCGCAGCTTATACTGTTTTGGCCATATTTGGAGTTCTTGAAGTCCGTTTTCAGCGATCTTACTGCCCACGCGAAGCTTGAGAGATTTTCTACAACCTGGGATAGAAAGCACGTGCAAGGAATGTGATGATTAAAGTCGCGCACGTTTTCTTATAAAAGAAGGCCATGAATTTACTGTTTTGCCCTTTTCTAATTCTAATTGTATTCTGGACAGTTTTGGTACCTTCTTTAAATTCTAATTGTAATAGAAGGTAATTTCTTGTTGGGCAAGATTAGGAGTATCTATATAAACACATCTAGGGATGGGAAAAATGGGGTTCATTGTTATAGAGATACAATTTGTACGCAGCTTTTAGGATTTTTTCTGGAGAACCATTATTTTCTTTGAAGATTGAAGTTAAAAGGTTTCTTTTCTATATTCTTCTAATTATGATTTCTTCTATTAATTCTTGTTTTGTTAATTTAATCACGTGTAACTAATTCTCTAATCTGAGAATTGGGTAGTATTCCTTGGTATTCATGTCTGTTTAATTATCTGTGATTTTCTTGCTTTGCTGATCTGTTATTGAGGGCTTAACACAATTAGGGGAGTCATGAACCTTTGATTGGATTTTAGGGATTGTAATAACTTGGAAGAGGAGTTGCAATTTTAGTACAGGATTTAACAGACATAACTTGAATATTTGATTGGAAGATTAATAGGAGAGTTGTGAGACTTATAATTCTTGGTGCGTAATAGTTTATGATTGTACTTTGATTGTATCACGGAAGTGACAATTAAGGTGTAGTTGTAGACACTATATTGTATCTTGGAAGAGAACATTATAACCTTAGAAGAATTGTTTTCAGCAGAGTAAGAACGTAGATGTCACATATATATTGAATGTGCATTGAAATCAAGTGAAGAACCCCAGTTCTTGGATTGTTTTCCTCATATATTTTATTCTCAATTGATAATTAGTTTAATTTAGTTTATAAACAAACCAAACATTCTTCTAAACTTCTAAATTATGAGAGATAAGATACTTGAACTTGATATTACATTCAGTCCTTCCCTGCGAACGAACAACAAAAATACTATTAACAAATTGGCGCCGCTGCCGGGGAAGGCAGTATAGTTGAGTTTAGATTAATTGTTTCTTATTGTTTAGATTTTAATTGGTTCCACAAGTTGTTTCGTTGGTGATTTTCAGGTGTATGCTACGTTCATCTTGCGCTAGAAAATTGGAAGACCCTGAAATCGAGCGTACTTTGAGAAAGCTATGAAAAGATAAAGCTAAGATGAGAGAGCCAGAACCTCGGGCAGTTGTTAATGTTGATGCGACTTCTATTTGGGACCATTAGACACCAAATCCTGCTAATTGCATGTACAAAACTCCAGAGATTGGTGCAGCCCAATTTAACATTAATCCGAGCTTAATTCAGATGATCAGCAATCAAGCTTTTGAAGGAGACATTGAATTAGAAGACCCACACAGACATCTAGAGCGTTTTGTGCAGATGTGTGGCTCATTCAGAATCACTGGTGTTACGAGTGATCAGATTCATCTCCATATGTTTCCCTACTCTATTAAGGGAAGAGCTTTGGAATGGTTTCAGCAACTTCCAAACACCGCGGTTGCTACATGGGAGAGTCTTTCTACTGCATTCTTGTCCAAATACTATCCTTCTGACAAGACGCAACAGTTGAGGACTATGATTATGAGTTTTAAAGCACAACCGGGTGAAGGTCTATATCAGGCATGGGAGAGATTCAAGGCACTATTGAGGAAGTGTCCACATCATGGCTTAGAAGATTGGCAGATCATTAGTACTTTTTATGGGGCCATGAATGCAGATATTCGTTTGAGTTTGGATGTGGCTGCTGGTGGAAATTTCAAGAAGGCACCAACTACACAGGCTAAAGCACTCCTTGAGGAATTAGCATCTAATAATTATTCATGGGCACCTAGTGGGACGAGCTCAGCAAAAGCAGCACAAGAATCTGAGATGATCAACATGCTGGCTCAAAAGTTGGATACTCTAACTCAGGAGGTGCGAGGACAAAAGGTAAATGTGAATGCTATTTCTTCACCTATGGAAGGGTATCATGATTATGGTGCTAGTCAGAACTCGTATGTGCAACAATTTCCAGAAGAAGCATCTTTTATTCAAGGAAGACAGCCTTGGCCTGTGCAGAATAATTCTTACTACAATCCGAATCAAAGGCCAAACAACAATCTTTCTTACAGCAATAATCATGCAGCTAACCCTTCCTATGCATTTCCAAGGCAGAATCAACCTCCTGGTTTTCAGTCACGACCGCCATATCAAGCACAGCAGCAGTATCAACCTCCACCAAAGAAAGAACCAGCTGAGTGGGAGGTTGCACTAAATAAGATTATGCAAGGGACTTCTCGGGCATTGGCTAATATGGAATCAAGAATAGATCAGATGGCATCATCTCAAAAGATGTTGGAAACACAGATTGGACAGATTTCCTCAAAGATGGGTGTTCGTGAGCAAGGGTCTCTTCCTAGTCAACCCGACCAGACTGGTAAAGAGCAATGCAAAGCAATTACTTTGAGGAGCGGAAAAGAGTTGCCCGAGGTTGAGGTTCTTAAGCCTAAAGAGGGTGATGCTGAGAAAGAGGATAAGCCAGTAGAGATTGCTGCAGACACGTCAGAAAAAGAAGATGAGAAGAAGAAGGAAGAAGAATCAGAAAAGACGTATGTTCCTCCACCACCTTATGTTCCTCCTATTCCATTTCCACAGAGACTTCACAACAGGCAGTTAGAGAAGCAATACGAGAAGTTCTTGACTATGTTCCGGCAGTTGAATGTTAATATTCCGTTGGCTGAAGCTTTGAATCAAATGCCACTTTATGCTAAATTTCTTAAGGAGATGTTGACAAAAGAAGAGGAAACTTGAAGATGCAGAAACTATTACTCTCAATGCAGAATGCAGTGCAGTCATCCAGAACGCTATTCCTCAGAAATTGAAAGATCCGGGAAGCTTCTCTTTGCCTTGCACTATTGGGAAGATGGAAAACATGAAAGCCTTGTGTGACTTAGGGGCAAGTGTGAGTTTGATGCCATATTCAATCTGCAAAAGGCTTGGTCTTGGAGAACTTAAAAAGACACGGATTTCACTTCAGTTGGCGGATCGTTCTGTTAAGTATCCATTGGGGGTTATTGAAGATGTGGTTGTTAAAGTGGATAAATTTGTCATACCTTGTGATTTTGTGGTGTTAGAGATGGATGAAGATGTCGAGATACCCATTATCTTGGGACGGCCATTCTTGGCTACTGCTGGCACTACAATTGATGTTAAAGCTGGAAAATTGACATTGAATGTTGGCGAGGACAAAGTGGAATTTGATCTGAATAAAGCAATGAAGATACCTCCTTTTGGAGTAACTTGTTTTACCATTGACATAGTGGATGACATTGTGCAGCTCAAAAATGAACACTTCGTGGGAGCAGAACGGGTGTTAGATGATAAGGAAGAAGAAATTTTTGTTCAGCCGGTTGAGTCGGAGAAGCACCTTAGAGGTGTGAAGAAGAAAAAGAAGAAGATTTGGTCGTTTGGTAGTAAAATCAGGTTGAAGTCTGTTGGAAAAGAATTGTGGAAAGCAAGCAACCAAGATTTCAACGTTCGTATGAATGGTCTTTCGGTTGAGGGCGGGTCAGTTATTCTTTTGAAACCGCCATGAGTTGAGGAAGTAATGTCGGGCTAACGACATTAAACAAATGCGCTTCGTGGGAGGCAAACCACGCATTAGTGTAGGAAAAAACAAAAAAAAAATGAGTGAAAAAAAAAATTGGTAGAAATGCAGGCTGCGCCTGCGTTACTGTATTAGACGCAGGCTGCGCCCCTGTAACATTGGCTGCGCCTGCGTTACTGTTCTCAGCGTAGTCTGCGCAGGAGAAACGCAGCCTGCGCCTGCGTGACACCTTCTCTGCCCAGTTTTTCTTCCAAAAATCAATGATTTTGCCTACAAAATAAACCCCAAAATTCTATCTTACTCAAATTTCTTCAATTTTTAATTCCTATATCTATCCTACATCAAATCCTAACCTCTCCAAATCTCTCCTACACACTTAAATCTTTATTCATCTTATCCATCATCTTATATATATACCCACCTATACATACAAATCCAATTCCTTTTCTAATTCTTTAAATCTCTAAAAATTCAATTCTGAAGAGGAATTCATTGCAAGTTCACCTCTTTCAATTCGTAGTTGGTTTATCTCTTCTCTAATCTTATTTTTATTTCGAATTTGTGTTCTTGTAAATTGGGGATTTTGTATTATTCTTGGTATTTGGGCTATTTTTGGTGTGATATTGCTTGGTGATTATTGGATGAGCTTCTTGTGAGTTGGGTATTGATTCTTATGGATCCTAATCATTGGAGAGGTGGTGCTAGTGTTCTAAAGAAAGGGGATTTTTACCGAACAAGCATGTTGAGTTGCGATGGAGAAGGATATGTAAAGCGCCTTGTAGGTATGTTTTCTGCTTTCCCTTCTATTTACTTCCATTCAATGCGGACATTGAATATTTTAAGTTTGGGGGTGGTTTGAGGGATTAGTAGTTGTTGTTGGATTATGTGTTCATGTAGGATTTCATGTTTTGCATATTAGTAGTAGTAATTCATGCATAGTTGTTCGTATTAATTATGTTTGTTTCATATAGGACATTCTATTTTTTGTTTCGTATACCATGTGAGTTCATTCTAGTTGCATTTTCATGGCATGCATATTTCATGATCCCTTAGAACGAGCTAATTCTGATTGGTAGGTAGGTGTCTAATTGAGTGTGGTAATGATGAATAGAGGGTTGACTTATAGTTTCTATGAAATTGACTTATGTGTTTCAGAAACAAATCTAATTTCACAGTCTCATTGTTTGCTTTTGGGCTAGGTTGAGGTCATGCTTGTTTGGTTGCTTGAGATTTAATCACTTGATTATATTTAGAATTTTCGTTATTCCCTTGATGGTTTAGAACACTAAAGTCTAAGTTTGGGGGAAAACAGGGATTTCATGCTAGTTGTTGGCTAGGTGTCAAATGGCTAGTAGCCGGCTCATATTTATATGAGTAGTCTAGGGTTGGAATTGAGAATTCTCATTCCAGATTGCATAGAAAAGAAAAAAAAAAGAGAAAAAAAAACAGAAAAAAAAAAGTTTCAATTGTTATATGCAAAATTAACCAGGATGAGCTCTTTAATACTCGAGCTATTAAGTACGAGGGGACTTGTGCCTAGTGACCTAAGGCTTTTATAGTCTGGGATCCACTGACCTAACGCTCGTTACATGGGTATTATTGTATAAGCCTTTTGGGGTCTCATCCATTGCACGGTTAAATAAGCATGCTTGTATATATGTGTCGTAGTAGTTAGTAATAAAGCATGAATTTCTGTCTACCTTGGATAAGGATGGAGGTGTTCTTAGGTTATGAAGTGTCTACAGTCTATTCTATTTATAAACCTGTGATTGTCTTGACGAAGAGCATGTATGATTTTGACCTAGTTTTGGGAGTATTTCTGATGAGCATTGCACACACGCAAGTTTCTGTTCATGTAATGTTAGTATACGGGAACTTGGTCGAGCTCTATTTGGATTTAGTTTCATTCTTTGAGATATTTGCTTGTTAGTTGGTTTTGGTTAGTTTGAAGGGGATCGTTGCATTTTCATTCTAGTTGCATTCATGCATTGCATTGCATTAGGTTAAATGGATTTTGTGGGTACATTCGCTATAGGCCCTCACGAGACCTTACTCGTCCATTGGGGCTGCCTAGGGGTTTAAAGGGCTTGTTGCATATGCCAAATGCAACCGTGATCACCTACGGAAGTGGTACTAGTTAGTTAGTTGTAATTGTTTATGCTTGAGGACAAGCATCAGTTTAAGTTTGGGGGTTTGATAAGTGGATTTTATATCCACTTGGAATGCCTCAGTTCGGCTTAAGTTGATTGTTTTGGACTCAAGATGTTGTAGTTTTGATGTGTTTTGCTTAGTTGTGCAGATTTACGAGAATGTTGATTAAAGTTGATGCTTCTATTGTTTTTAGAGATTTATTTGATTAAAATTCGGATTTTCCGGGAAGGCTGCGCAGCTTATACTGTTTTGGCCATATCTGGAGTTCTAGAAGTCCGTTTTCAGCGATCTTACTGCCCACGCGAAGCTTGAGAGATTTTCTACAACCTGGGATAGAAAGCACATGCAAGGAATGTGATGATTAAAGTCGCGCACGTTTTCTTATAAAAGAAGGCCATGAATTTACTATTTTGCCCTTTTCTAATTCTAATTGTATTCTGGGCAGTTTTGGTACCTTCTTTAAATTCTAATTGTAATAGAAGGTAATTGCTTGTTGGGCAAGATTAGGAGTATCTATATAAACACATCTAGGGATGGGAAAAATGGGGTTCATTGTTATAGAGATACAATTTGTACGCAGCTTTTAGGATTTTTTCTGGAGAACCATTATTTCCTTTGAAGATTGAAGTTAAAAGGTTTCTTTTCTATATTCTTCTAATTATGATTCATTCTATTAATTCTTGTTTTGTTAATTTAATCATGTGTAACTAATTCTCTAATCTGAGAATTGGGTAGTATTCCTTGGTATTCATGCCTGTTTAATTATCTGTGATTTTCTTGCTTTGCTGATCTTTTATTGAGGGCTTAACACAATTAGGGGAGTCATGAACCTTTGATTGGATTTTAGGGATTGTAATAACTTGGAAGAGGAGTTGCAATTTTAGTACAGGATTTAACAGACATAACTTGAATATTTGATTGGAAGATTAATAGGAGAGTTGTGAGACTTATAATTCTTGGTGCGTAATAGTTTATGATTGTACTTTGATTGTATCACGGAAGTGACAATTAAGGTGTAGTTGTAGACACTATATTGTATCTTGGAAGAGAACATTATAACCTTAGAAGAATTGTTTTCAGCAGAGTAAGAACGTAGATGTCACATATATATTGAATGTGCATTGAAATCAAGTGAAGAACCCCAGTTCCTGGATTGTTTTCCTCATATATTTTATTCTCAATTGATAATTAGTTTAATTTAGTTTATAAACAAACCAAACATTCTTCTACACTTCTAAATTGTGAGAGATAAGATACTTGAACTGGATATTACATTCAGTCCTTCCCTGCGAACGAACAACAAAAATACTATTAACAGCTTCGTTCGCTTTAAGTGTTTCCCTGGTTTCGATTCTCAGTTAGTATTGTTTTTACAGCAGTGGTGTTGCCATGGGTGTGTGTCAAACTGCGAGTCTGTGTGTGTTGGTATGTTGAATTGTGACTGTATGTACGCGTGCGGATTGCTCTGTGTGTAGTGATGTTTCTGATTGTAGGACCTGGTCGCCCTCCTTTTTGTTTCTGTTTCCCTGTTACAGGGTCTGTGTGTGAATTTTGGTATGAAATTCATACTAGTCGATTTTTTTGGTTCGGTCACCGGATTCCCCACCGGAACTCGGTTCTTTTTGTTGTTGTTTAGACTAAAATTTGACCGTGATTGATGTTGTGTTAGTAGAAGTGTAAGGCTTGAATGGGGGATTAAGAACATTGATTATTTGGAATGTGTTAACACCACAAGATTTTTTCGATGACCGGACACCGGCCGAAAACTGGGTTACATAGTTTTCCGGTGGGTTGTTCTTGGCAACCCGGAACATTCTTGACAACCCGTTTTGTAACCCAAGACTGACCCGACTTTGATTTTCTAAATCCTTAACTTGTTTTCAAAAACTGTTTTGAGAATGAAATTTTATTAAAAATTCAAAATTTATTTATAAAATCAGAAAAATTAGTTATTTAATTGATTTAATTATTTAGGAAATCGAATTAAATTTAATTAATTATAATTAGATTTATTTGATAATTAAATTAATTTAATTAATCAATTAATTTGTTAATTCAACTAATTAGTTATTAAATAATTTTGATTATTTTTAATTGAACTTAAATTTTTAAAATTAGATTAAATGCAATTAATCTTAATTTTTTATTTATTTTACAAACTAGTTAAAAAAGAGGAAAAAATAAAAACAAATGGAAAATTATTGAAATTAGGGTAACATTTATCACACAAGTAGTAACTATGACTAATTTGGTGTGTATGAATTTATGTTTAAAATTTGCTTTTTCCTATCTTTAATTAATTTTTTTAATTTATTTTACAAACGAGTTAAAAAAGTGGAAAAAATAAAAAAATGGAAAATTAGTGAAAGTAGGGTAAAATTCATCACCCAAATAGTGAGTATGACTACATTGGTGTGTATGAATTTATGTTCAAAATTTTGATTTATTACTATTTTTAATTAATTTTTTAATTTATCTTACAAACTAGTTAAAGAACTAGTTGACCGTTAAATTACCAAATCAAATAAATTTATTTTTTTCTGAAATTTAGGTAATAACAGTAAAAATGATGGATCTTGACCTCCGTACGGCTAGGTCATCGAGAAATATTTTTTAAAAAATCGAAACCCCAAACCGTGACGAAACCCTATTTATGGGTTCTGGTCAAAGTACTAGTTGACCGTAAAATTACAAAATCAAATAATTTTATTTTTTTCTGAAATTTTGGCAATAATATTAAAAAGGATGGATCTTGACCTCCGTATGATTGGGTCATCGAGAAATATTTTTTTAAAAATTGAAACTCCAAACCGTGATGAAACCCTATTTAGGGGTTCTGGTCAAAGTACTAGTTGACCGTAAAATTGCCAAATCAAATAATTTTATTTTTTTCTGAAATTCTTGAGGATCAAACAACCTTTTGAAGGTGATTTCGGGATCCAAATCTTTCATATGAGTAACCAAATTGAATTTCATGCTCTGTACTACATGTTTATGTGGGTGTTTATATGTGTATATGCCGCAATCAAAATTTTTTATTTTTTATTTAATTTTCTAATTATTTGAATTTGCTGTGGATTGTATGATGATTATGTTCTTGGCGACCCGGATTCATTCTTCCTGACCCGTTTTTGATCCAAGTTAAGACCCGATTTTGATCTTGTTTTACCAGTTGTGGTGAAAATAAAATGATTTTGATTTTTTTTACTTTTTACCTTTATTTACTTTTAATTACTTTTAAAATTTTTTTAAATGATTCTGAATTTAATTATAAATTCAGAAAATTATTTTCTGAAAATATTTTGGAAATTCAGAATTTATTTCTGAATTCTGTTTTTAATTTCAAAAATTAATTTATTATTTACTTTTAATTCAAAAATAATTAATAATTAAATATTTTCAATTATACTAATTAACTTCTTCGACGATCGAACCGTACGGATGTTAATAAACACTCATTTTAGTGTTGGGAAAAAATAATCAAAAAATAAAAAGATTGGGTTGTACGAGATTATAACAAAAACATTGTAAAAGTGCTTCTTCCTTTAACGGGGCACGATCCAGATTCACTGAATAATTTTTTTGAATGATTTCATCGACGATTGAACCGTACGAATGTTAATAAACACTCATTTTAGTGTTGGGAAAAAATAATCAAAAAATAAAAAGATTGGGATGTATGAGATTATAACAAAAACATAGTAAAAGTGCTACTTCCTTTAACGGGGCACGATCCAGATTCAATGATTAGTTTTTTTGAATGATTTCTTCGACGATCGAACCGTACGGATGTTAATAAACACTCATTTTAGTGTTGGAAAAAAATAATCAAAAAATAAAAAGACCGGGTTGTACGAGATTATAACAAAAACGTAGTAAAAGTGCTACTTCCTTTATCGGGGTACGATCCATATTCAATGATTAGTTTTTTTGAATGATTTCTTCGACGATCGAACCGTACGGATATTAATAAACACTCATTTTAGTGTTGGGAAAAATAATCAAAAAATAAAAAGATTGGGTTGTACGAGATTATAACAAAAACGTAGTAAAAGTGATGCTTCCTTTAACGGGGCACGATCCAGATTCACTGTTTAGTTTTTTTTAATGATTTCTTCGACGATCGAACCGTACGGATGTTAATAAACACTCAATTTAGTGTTGGGAAAAAATAATTAAAAAATAAAAAGATTGGGTTTTACGAGATTATAACAAAAACATAGTAAAAGTGATGCTTCCTTTAACGGGGCACGATCCAGATTCACTGATTAGTTTCTTTGAATGATTTTTCCGACCGTACAAGTGTTAATAAAACTCATTTTAGTGTTGGGAAAAAATAATCAAAAAATAAAAAGTTCGGATTGTGTGACATTTTAACAAAATTGTAGTTAATAAATTAAAAAAGTATTTTTTTAAAAAAATATTCTAAGAAAATAGTTGTTTTTACTTTTCTTATCTTTAAAATATGATAAAAAAAGATAATAAAAATTTTAGAAATTTTTTTACATATAAATTCTTATATAAAAAAAGATAACAAATATATTAAAAATATTAATTATATTTCTATAACAAATATAATATTTATAAAATATTAAATTAAATAAACTGAACTGAAAATGTGAGTTGGATCATTGGATGCGCTAAATTTGATCTGAAATTTCAGACTAAATTTGTGGGCGGCAAAAAGACCGCATCTCCAAAATTATTAAGTCCCTCCTACACTCATACTCTGGCCGCTACATCCCTCATACTCTTCCTCATTTACAAGCTAGGTGTTCAAGTCAATTAGGGTTTCGATTGGGGTTCAATTTAAAGTTCAGTTTCAATTAGGGCTTCAATTTAAAGGTTTAAGTTCAAATTTAGGGTATGTATCCCTAATTTGTGTCTCATAGAGTGGGTTAAGACTCCCTCTCTCTGTCTCCCCCTCCATCTCGCTCTCTCCACCCTTTCTCTCTCTCCCCGTCTCTCTCTCTCTCTCTCTCTCTCTCTCTCTCTCTCTCTCTCTCTCTGTATATATATATAGAGTTGCACTCCATAGCAAACACCTTATATAACAAACGATAAAGAACACCTCATATCTAATATAATTTAAGAGTTCCATCATAGCACCCAATACAAAAAGTTGTTATTTTTTTACCCTCTAGCAAACCAGCAAAAAAAAAATTTGAAAATTTACTGTTCATTGATGACGTCATCAGTGACGTCATCAGTGAACAGTAATTTTCAATTTTTTTTGTAGACTTGATAGAGGGTAAAAAAATAACAACTTTTTGTATTGGGTGCCACTAGCGGGGCCAAAGGATCTAGTAGATCTAAGGTGTTCTTTGTTGTTTGTTATATAAGAGTGTTCTGTATGGAGCAAAGGCTTATATATATGTGTGTGTGTGTGTGTGTGTTTGTTCAATTTGTTGATTGTGCAGTCCAATTAGTGAACTGAGAAGCATGGATTTGGGTTCGGTGGACGTGAATGATAAATTATTGAAAAAATGTCCTGATGAGCTCGAGGTTATTTTCGATTTGGTTTCGATTGTTGTTTTAATTTAGTTTTTGTAAATGTTTGAATTAGGTTTTTTTGTATTTTCGTAATGTGTTGAGTAATTTGGAACAGGGGAAATTGGATGAAATGATGGTTTGTTATTCGGATATTAGCGTGTTATCAGCCGATGATTTAGGTAATGTAAATATAAATGAACCATAAATTATGTATTTTTTCAGAATTTTGCAACCTTAATAGTTTTTGCTCCTTTAATATCTTTGTAAGTTTTGGTCATTGTGTTGCTAATTATCAAACTTGTCATATGTTTCTTGCTGCTTCTTCTGGAGTGCAGGTGGATTTTAGTGCACGTCAATTTTTCAACGGTTATTGGGAAGGTCAAGTTGATAGATATGGGTGGCCCCAAATTTTGAAGTTGAAGGACTGGCCCCCATCCAGTTTATTCGATGAGCACTTGCCACGCCATTGTGTCGAGTTTCTCAGTAGTTTGCCTTTCATGGAATATACAAATCCACGTAGTGGCTATCTAAATCTTGCTGTCAAGATGCCAGAAAATTCATTAAAACCAGATATGGGGCCTAAGACAGACATATCTTATGGAATGGCTGAAGAGCTTGGTCGTGGTGAATCTGTGACAAAGCTCCACTATGACGTATCTGATACGGTATGATTGTAGTTCAGTATTTTTCAACTATAGCTTATTATAAGATCGTAGTTTTACCAAATAGTGTTAAGTAATTTTGTTTGAATGGTGAATCCTTACATTAGAACAAAAAATTTCATTCTTGGTGTTTGATTCCTGATTCTATGCTCTTCCTTTTGTAGTCCTTTATGTCTCATTACATTGTATGGTATAGGTATATGTGCGTGCAGGAGTTATTTAAATGAGATACAAGTACTTTGGTCTTTTGAAATCGGATATACAAGATCTATTATATTTTACTTGATTGTTCCTTTAGAGTGTATAGAGTAGAAATGCATGATTATTTAACAGTTTTGTAACATAGGTGGTACACCCTATCCATGACCAGACATTTTACTTGTCTACAGAGCATAAAAGAAGGCTTAAGGAGGAATATGGTTAGTTTGTCATACATAAAATGTGTTAACTGCTACTTGTGGGTGTGTGTAAGTTTACCATTTATGTTTTCTGCTGTGTAGGAATAGAACCATGGACATTTGTCCAAAAACTAGGAGATGCAGTAATTATACCAGCTGGATGTCCTTATCAAATCAGAAATTTAAAGGTAAATTACTTCATATTCCTTTCTGTGTTTCTTTTGAGTTGTTCGGTAAAGGACATGTAACTATACCTGTTAATATCTTAGTTGAGTTGGTATTTGGTCACAGAATATGGCTTTATGTAACTTGCAAAAGTGCAAGTGGTATCTTTTGGATATGTTGGAGAACTAAGAGCTATAAAATTATGTCTAATTAAACCATTTTAGAGCTTGCTGGCACCCGCCTTACACCTAAGTTATATGGTCGAGTGGCTGAGGCATTTGTCTGCAAATATGGGAAGTATGCTGGTTGGGCCCAAACACTTCTTTTTATTACAGGATTGCCTTCACAAAAACCAAGAATTGTAAGAACTGTACTATATGATGTTTTTTACTTTTAACATGAATTTGAATGCTCAAATTGTTTTTAAAAGTTGCTTAATCTTTTCCAGGTAAGGAAGATATTTAGTTTAAATTTTGAAGGCGATGGAGAAAATATATATTGGTAGCTATATCCCTCGCAGAGTTAGCAAGGCTCGTAGAGGTTGGTTTCTAACTCTTGCTTTTTTATAGGGTTTTACTTTGAACATGTTTTTCAATGTCTGAATAATTCATGTTCCTAGTTTTAGTAATAACTAAGAAGTGATAAATTTTGTCTTTTTAGATTGTTACTCTTTAGAATTTATTTAACTTTCAATTAGCAGATATTAAATACTCATAGTTCCTTTTATTTAAGAACTTCTTTTAATCGCACTTGCACACCAATTTTGCATTTGATGACTTGCACCCTCGACCTCCTGTAATACAAATGTGGCTTAATCGCTAGTGGCTTTTCTGGGGTGGATTTTACTTTTAAAATGCTGGGGGTGAAAGTACAGAGGTTTTGTTTGTATTTCAGGTGATCTGTATGCAAGTATGCAACATGGGACAGGGTTAGATTACATACGCAGATTGCTATTCAGTCTCCCATAGTGGTGCACTGTGTAAGAACCCCAATTTTTGGTAGGAAATAAAACTTTTATTATGGAATGGATATGGATTCAAATACTTATATGTCATGAAGAATGCTATTGGTTGACAATCTAGATAAGAATTATCTATCTCCTAGGAAATTAAGATTTGATAATTCCAAGGGGGAAGGTTATTCTTATGTCATCCAAATCGATATCTGTTAGCAGTCCAGTGGTTCCGTAAAAGGGTTAAGGAACGATCGAAAGAGAGCCAGGACATCTATATAACCCTAAAAGAATAAATAAAGAATAAGTGGTGAATAGTGATTTTGGTTGATTTAGGAATATTATTAGACGACGCTATATAGAAGTACCCGGAAAAAGAGTGTATGTAAAAGCTGTCGGATTCTGAAAAATGACACTTTTATTTTCTCCGAGATTCCCTAGACGCTGAAAGACCTAAGAGATTATTAAAAGGATTTAAGGAATATGGATTCAAGAATTATTAAGAAAGATGGAGAATAGTATTATAAATATTAAGAAGGTTTCCGGTAAAACCCTAACTAGAAATCCTTGAGATATTCTTTCGAACGATCAATGAATTGAGCAATAACCGGGCAAGGAATAAGCAGGGGATCAAGATACATACATGAGATAGTAGAAAATATCTAGCAACTAAGTAGTTACTTAAGTAACTAGCACACTTAGAAGATCAACCAAGTACTTAGCCATTTCATTCAAATCCAACCAAGAAACCAATACTTATCCTTCCATTTTCATCATCCATTACATCATCACTTTATTAAAGTAGCTTTTAGATGAGATATTATCTTAGAAACATCACTTTATGCATTATTGAAAATCAAACCAAGCAAGAGAGCAAGCAAACCGCCTCCATTTTCTCTCCATTAAGCCATTCGGCTTTTTCAAGAATTCAAGATCCAAACTCATGCTTCCACCCCTTGTTTGATTTCCAACTTTTATGGTGAGTTCTATATTTCATAAAAGTAATCTCCTCAAAATTTTAGCTTCAAACTCCTTTGTTTCCATTTTCAAAAAAATCATGAAAGAGGAGGGTGAATAGTGTTCTTATGAACTAATCTTTGATTTTCTTGTTTCTTTGGTTGATCTAAGGTGTGTTAAGGCTAGAAAGGGACCATACCAAGCTTAATAAGGCTATTACATACTCTCAAGAAGGTATAATCACTTGAAACCCTAGCTCTTGTTTTGAGATTTAAGCATGTTCTTGGTAGATTTAGCTTAGTTATGATTATAGTGATGTTATGAGCATGATTAGTTAGTGGTTTAAGTTGATCTAAGTAATATGATAATTGTGATGTTAAGGTCAGTCGTTCTTGGACATTTTGAGATGAGAATCATGTGTATAAGTGGTATGGATGCCCGGTGTGGCTTGGTTTTGATGTTACGATTTTTAGAACGTCCGATTTATAGCCGTCGTAATGCCCGATTTTTGTTAACTTTAAGAAATCGTGGTTGACAGTAGCTATAACTCACTGTCCAGTTTCATATTATGCCATGACAAGTTAGATTATGTTATAAGCTATGTTTTGATATAAAGATCATGTGAAACGGATTTACGGTTTAGGAATTATGACCAATTTACTAAAAGTCGTTCGAAACTTAAGTACGAGTTCGTTATTAAAATTGACCCTTGGTAAAATATGCAGGCTAGTGACAAATCTTGGTAATTAAATACTAGAGACAAAAAGGAAGGTGTAGGAGAAAACTTCATGTTAATCGGATCGTTTTTCAATTTTATAAAAATGTTTGAATCAAGGTTAAACGCGAACGAACCCCTAAAAACCCGCTTGGTTATAACTTTGGTAAATCATTTAGAAAACGAGCGCTAAAACTCGAGATATAACCTTGGTTCGTAAACAAACTACTTTAGCACTTACATGACTTAGGTATATACCAAGTGTAAGTGTAACGACGAGCCGGAATAACAAACAAATGTCGGGTCAAAACGAGGTCAATAAGAGTACATGAAAAGGGTGCATGACGAGATAATTCGAAATCGTGTTTCGACTTAAGTCGAGTTATACTTAGCTTTCTAAAAGAAAAGTGTTACGTTATTAATCTCAGATATTCTGATTGTTTATAGATCACCGAGCTGACCCGGGACACGCTACCCCTACCTCGACCCACACCCGATTACCAGGCAAGTTTCATATCCTTTTAAAGGCTGTTGTTGTGATAATATATATATGACTGTTGTTATACATATGCCATTGCATGCATGTCTATTTTCAATTCATATTGTTATACTTGTTCCTTGATTATTGTTGGCTTATAAGCTAGATAGATAACGTATTAATTATAAGCCGGATATTGTTTAGTCCCTTAGAGAAGGGCATATATATCGTGTTCGTTGAATATAGACCGGGAGTCAGTACTTCTTGATATATCGTAATTACTTTCATGGGAAAATATTTAAGTAAATATTTTCCATTATTTGGTTGACGAATATTATTTTGAATATTCATTCGAGATTATTTATTTAATGACCATTACTTCAAATATTTATTTGAACGTTATCTATTCAATGAATATTATTTTTCAATATTCATTTAAAGTCGATTCATTTATCGAATATTATTTCGAATATTCCTTTAAAGCGTGGATTACTAAATGAATATTATTTCGATATTCATTTAGAATATAATTCATTAAATGAATATTACTTTTTGAATATTCATCTGAGTTCCCATTTATTTAATGAATATTATTTTCAATATTCATCTGATGTTATATCTATTTATCAAATATTATATTTACTATTCCTTCCAAGTCTTATTAATGAAATGAATATTATTTTGAATATTCATTTAAATATTTAATTATTTAATAAATATTTTCTCTTTATTCCCTCGAGAATTATTCTGAGAAATACTTCGATTTAAATATTCGTTCATAGTTATAAGTCTTTTTTTAACTATTTTTGATTCAATAAATATTATCTGAATATTTATCCGATACTCTGAAATGACTTCAAATATTATCTTCGACCTTCGATTATTATAAAATTACTTCGGATCCGTATTATTATTAATATTATATATCAAGAAAGGTTCTCAAAATTTCATTCTTCTTTCGAATCTATCTTCCAAATAATAAGGGAACCTTACTTGAGAAATGTTATTTATCTTGTTGACTTCCCGGTCATAAATATTTTGAAACTATTCTTTTAAATCGCAACTTGGTTGCTGTTCATCTAGCAAATCTTGTGTACCTTCTCATCATTCGAGGGGTAAGAATGTTGGAACAAGTTGGTATCCATTAACAAGCAGCAGCTTGGGAAATATTGGTGAATTTTCCTTTCCAACTAGATACGACTACTTTGTGGAGTCTTATCAACAAGTATTATACTTGGGGAAAGGGGGACGAACTTTATGTTTTAGAGTTATGGATGTTATACGAACTAGGAGCTGCGTAAGTGGCCGAGTGGCGCCGGTCTAGCAATGGCCTAACCGTTGGCCGGGGGGTTCCAGAGGGCGGTGGACAAGTAAATTCGTTGGACAAGTAAATTCGTCGGTGCATCCTTCTACATGTAGAGAACAAGAGATGGGGAGCATAGCATGAGACTGATCATCGTAAATGTTATGGCTCTTGGCGCGTCAATGCTCCGGTATTAGTTCATCTTTCAAATGTTGGAAATTTTTTGCAACACTATTGGTGTTGGCAGGTGAAAAAGTGATTGAATCTGGAATTGCAATATTTTCTGCAAGTTCCTCTTTTATGACATATAATGTTATCTTGCCTATCTTCGGCATGGCAGATATTTTCACAGAAGTATATTTTTGAGTTACCTTGTAACTTCATCGTTCATCTTATACTGGTACTATGTTCGTTATTGCATGGCATATGGATTCAAAAATATTTGAACTGTTACATATATTTTCACTGTTCAGTTATATTATTATTGGTGGGATCTTGCTCACCCTTGCTTATTTATTATATCACAACAACAGCTAGGCAGAATGGCCCGCGTAAGGTGCACTCGGCGTAAGCAGGTTATCCCAGCCAGAGGTCTACCCGCTGATTTCATCGCTACCATTGTTGAGGTAGCATAGATAGGCAGCTTTGCTTTCCAGTTTAAGTTTATGTATAACTAATATTAATCAACGGCTAAAACTTTAAAATTATGTTGTTACTCCTTTTGGATTGTAATAACTTTTATTCACAAATCCTTTAATGCAAGACTTATTTCAATTTCATCTCCGGGACTATAACTGTTGTGTGTGTGTGATTGGATATTATTGTGGGGTTACTGCATGTTGTTTATTTATTTGGACTCAAGTCAAGTGTTATTCATGGAAATTGAGGAAGTAACGACCCGATCCCAGATCCCAGATCTGGGGGTGTTACAGAGATGGTATCAGAGCGAGAGTTATATATCCTAGAGATGAGGCGACATTATAACAATAAATTCACTAAGATAATAAGAACTCTTGCCAAGTTCACCTAAAACCCTTATGGGAACTCTTAAGTATCATCATAGTAATTTAGCTCGATATCGTATCGACGAGCAAGGCGACAGACCTTGAGGCTTACGAGCAGCAGCACGAGGATGCCTTATTATATGTTGACGATCGGCTTGAAGACTTGATAGATTACCCTACTAAGGACCCGAAGGAGGTTCCAGCTATGAAGGAGAATCCTGTTAAGGATAAAGAGTTTACCCTTGAGGAAATGAGAGCTGCATCCAGAGAAACTGTAAGAGCTAAGGTATAGTGCTTAGAGAAGTGGGCGTAAAGAATTGAGATATTATTAAGAAAACTAAAGATGCATATGGGATTCATAGCCGGACTACCGGATGTAGTACCAGCAAGTAAGACGGATTGGAAGGATTACTTGAGAACTTATGTGGAGATAGATAAGAATCCTTAGAGACTTTCAGACTAATGAGAAAAGAGTTAGGATGATGCATGATTATCAAAGACATCGATATAGGACAGGAAGCAGAGCCCATAAGCAGTTGAGATAGAGACAGCAAGTGCCCTATCACTTGATAATTGGATTAGTGTGAATATTATCAATGGTAATTCGTCATGAGAAGATAGATTTCATAGGTTATAAATTATGAAGTCAAATTGAGATTGATGAGGTGGTTTATTCAGAGAAATGTTCATTTTAGGAATGGATCAGCATAGAAAGTAAAGACATTGGGAAGTGATGGCATGATTGGATAAAGTTATATAAGGAAGTAAGCGAGATGATGATCTCAGAACCTACAAGAGGAGAAGACTAGTGAGTCTATGATAAATTCGTTATCAGACTATTGTCAAGGACTAAGTATAGGTTTATTCCAACTCAGTGAAATGATGAACCAGAAACATTAGATGCATGTGGTTTAGAAGAATATTAAATTCTTTCTTTTCCTTAAATGGATGATAGTAATTACATTAAGTTTACTCCGACGCTGAATCATAAATGGATCAAGTAATACGATCAGTTGTTAAGAGGTAATGGAGAATGTTTTAAGAAGAAACCGGAAAGAGCAAGTGCATGCCAAGTTCTCGAAGTATGAATTTTGATAAAATAAAGTTCATCTATTAGGACATGCGATCAATAGTGAGTAGTGTTGGTTGACCCAGCCGAGTTAAAGGCAGTTTCAATTGGGAAAGGCTAACCCCACCAACTAACGTGAGAAATTTCATAAGATTCACCAGGAAAATGTGAGAAAATCTTCTTGGAGCTAAAAGCGAAATTGGTGACGACCCAGCGTTGGCGTTGCCTAATGGAAGAAAGAAGACTTTGTGATATAATATGATGCATATCATACAGGTTTAGGCGGTATGCATATGCAGCATGGTAGAGTAATTGCGGATGCATTCAGACAACACGATTCATCAGGTTCGGATAGCCTTGGTGGTGCTAATTTTATGGAACGACAAAGTCCGACGGTAGTGGTCCTTCTGAGACTAAGGGTTTGGTAGACTGACATTTGATAGTATTGACTATTAGGACGTATATGTATCAGGAGGGTGTGGCATGTTTCAGTTTGAAACTTCTGATTTCCCTTCTATGGGATGTATATATTTGATTCCTTTCCAGTGGATAAACTTCCAACTTGGTGTTAAACCTTCCATATTATAACTGCTTACGATTCTACCTACTTGAATGTTCATAGAACTCTTCTTCAGATTTTGAAATTGATCTTAGTAGTACTACCAGTGGGTGGATAGATTAACCAAAATTTTCCTGATTCTGGAAAGAAATTCAACAAACTTTGGCAAACCCTGTCTTTCTGATTATCAGAAAACGTCACTAAAGAGAATGGAGACTGGGGCTAACCCCGTGGATTGGGTAAGGTAGCTGCTATATGGGTTGGTGGACCGACCCTGATTATTGCGATTGATTGTAGAAATAAAATGATGAAGTTGAGATTGGACGGTAAAGGGGAAATGTACTTAAGGACCAAAACGTACTGAGGAGTTCCGGGATTGACTTAAATAAAAAGGTTATTATGCCAAAAGTGGGATCGATAAGAGAATGTGAAAAGATAAAAAACAAAGGAAAGGTGCCCGGAGACGGTACCGAGAAGTCGATTGAGATATATATGGAGTAAAATTTTGGAAAAGATCAGAAACGGTATCAAGGGAAGAAGGATGAACGAGGAGTGACTATGCCACTTTGGCACACAAGATGTGCTGTGTGAGGAAAGCAATGAACAACCCTAGATAAATTATTGATAAAGTTTAAGAGTACGTGGGGAAAAGCATATTGGTAAGCGTAACCTACCTAGATAAATTATCTTCGCTATAGACGAAGGAGGCACTATGCCAAGCAATTGCTAGAAAAGTAATGCCATTAGCTAACCCTAAACTCACATACTGCAGCACGACCAGTTGGGGCATGTGGTGAAATATTATAAATTGACTCGACCAGCAACGTAAGGACAAAGCGGGGTGCTTCTAACCAAGCGCCAACCGCGAGAACTTTTGATATAAAGTGAAGTGATTCAGGTGTATATGATTGACCAGCTTATGATCTAGAAACCCATCCATAGTAAATTGAGGTACATAATATTGGGATTTTATGAATACAATGAACATAGTATGACTGAGGAAAGTGGTCAATAGAAAGTTTATGGAGATTATCAAAGATTGTGCAGTATGTTGCATAAAGGTTATCTGAAACTTAGTATCTTTAAGAAGAGTGATAAGTACTAAGAGATTCACGTTGAACATGACCAATATCTTCCGGAACATCCTTATTGCCATTACCAAATATATGTTGTCTTTTGAAGGCCATGTAGACTGACATCCGTTCAAAAGAGAAGGTTAGCATGAAGCTACCTATAGATTATCAAGATGTGAATGATTGACTGTAAGAACCAAAATTTTCGGTAGAATTAAAACTTTTCTTACTATGATTAAGTGCATAAGTGAATGGTGATTCCAAAGAATAGTGGTTGTAATAAATGGATATTGCTTTGGATAATGATCCCGATACATAGGTGTAATTTTTAGAATAGAGTAATTCAATGGTTGAGGACATAGATAAGAATAATCTGTCGTCCAGGGAATGAGCTAATGGACCCCTAGAGGGGAAATGAGAAGTGAGTTAGTGTAATAACCTTAAATTTCTGGATTTGAGAGAATATTTCACCTTTTGATGAATAGTGTATTTCATACATGAATAGTAATTTTGTAAGTTGGAAAACTTTTCATGCCACCCTATGTACGAGACGTGGTATGGATGTTTCGAAGTCATATTAGTAATCCACAGAGTAAATAAGTGTATGTAAAGACGATCGGAATTCAGAAATTCCTATTTTAATTTTTGGTGTAATATTTGATCGAGCAGTGAATTATATATTATTATATTCAAGAAATAAGATATTAAATTTGGGGAAATTGAGGATTTAATATTTTGGAATTTTACTATATTGGATTTGAGAATTTAGAACGAAAAGCACCGAGGCAGCGAAGCGAACGTTCTAGAAACCGCTGAAACGTTATAACGAGATTAAGCGATAAAGCGAATGAATCATGGATTATGGATTGAGTTCATATCAAGATTAATTATCCTACATGAACATTAAGAGAATTATATCCAAGGGATTTACAAGAGACAAACCACTGAAACGATCACAGAATTCAATCGGTGAGTCAAACGACTAAAGAACTTTGCATAAAGCCCAAACAAAAAGCCCAAGATCTTGGTAAAGGCCCAAGTTTTGGCCCAACTATAAGACAAAGAGTTATGTGAAGATATTTAAGAGTATAAGCCCCTTGGTGCAATAATAAAATGGAAGGAAGGACTTGGATGTAATAACCATGAAGCTAAGGACTATCTTGCAATTATGGTTGGATAAAAGTAATCCAAATGGACCAATAGGAAGGTGCCACCACATGAAGATAAGATGAGGTTGAATAAGAAGATAACTACATGAATTATTCAAGAAAAAGAGAAAACAAAAACCACCACCATTTATTTCCTTATATTCGGTTTTTAAGAAAAAAGGAAGATAATGAATAATAATTTTTCACAACTCAAGTTCTAGCCAACCACAATTCATGATCTATAGCTTAAATCAAAGCTTGAAGGAAGTTAGGAAGACCCACCAACTTTGAGAGCAAGAAAGTAAGTGGAAGATTTTCATTTTAATTACAAGATTCAATGTTCTTGGATGAATAGTAATTTTATGATTTTCATGTTTTGTTTTCTTGATGATATAGCTCCCAAAGGATGTTCTAAGCAAGATTCAAGACTTGTAAGGCTTTGGTAGCACTCTTAAGCTTCGAATAGAGGTATAACACTTGAACCCCCTTGGTTAGATTATGAGTTTTAATGGAGTTTTGGATGAGTGTTTGAATTATATGAATGTTTAGAGCACTAGAGCTATGTATGAGTTTTGTTAGATGTTAAAATATGTTGCACGGATCCAAGACCTGTTTAGACAGTGAGGGAGACAATGAATAGTGTCCATGAGTGTTGATGGTGGATTGGATGATTATTTAGAGAGTTTTGATTTTGGAAATATCCGAGTTATAGCCGTCGTAATGACGAAATTTCATTAACCCTTAAAATGGAGCATGTTCGAACCAAAAAGTTTCTGACCAAGTTGAACACTCGACCCATGCTTGTAGGTCTTGAATCATAGATCGTTTTGGCGAAAGAATCGAAACATTCCGACTTACGGTTTAGGAGTTATGGTCAAATTACTAAAATCGGTTTGAAACCGTAAGTAAAAGTTCGTAACTTCAATTGAACCCTCGTAAAGCATGTTACTCACTGGAGAATCTTGGTAAATAAATACTAGGGGTCATAAGGATGGTATGAAAGAAAACCACATGTCACACTATGCCATAAACAGCTTACGGTAACACCACGACTGTGTTAGCTTAGACCCTAAAAAACGTTACCAAAGGCCAAAAAAAGGCTAAGGTAACACCTGAGCTGGGATAGTTTTGTCCTATGTAGCCTTTGGGGTCTAAGCTAACACCTCGACACACATAAGCTAACATAGACAAATTCGTTACCATAGACCTATAAGGTAACACTAAGCAATTCTATAGCAACACCAAATCTATGTTACCTCAGATATTATAATTTTGCAAAATTATTAATTAATTATCTGGGTCCCACATGTGGGCCCCACAGACATTGTCTATTTTAAAACTAATAATTCAAATTTAATTATTTTCTACCATTTCCTTCCTCTAATATTCATTAAAAAAAATGCATAGATACAACAAAAAATAATAAATAGACAAATGTCAAATCTAAAATAATACTACAAACTATAAATATCATTAATTTATAGAAAAATTTACAAATCGTACAACCGGTTACATTTACTTAAACATCCCAGCATAAACTAATCTATCCCCAAGATGCCTAGATGGGATCATCAAGAACAAAAACAACAGAAAAAAGTGGCCAATATCAAGAATACTTGCAATGTGCAAGTCCTCCTTCAAAATCCAAGTTGCAAATTACAGCTCCTGGACGTCCTACTATATTCACTAGTGGCCATTCTGCAAAATCAAAACAAAAGAAATTAAGAAACCAAGCATATTAAAAAGAAATAGAAATATCACAAGCAAATGACGTTGTCTAAAAGAAATCAGGTGGCTAGGTGGAGTAGAGTCCCATCAATAATTTTAGACACTAATAATCCACCAATTATATTACATGCTTTTCTTTCTACGATCACCTTTCAGTTCCTCTAATTTAACATAACTAGACGGAAAAGAAAAGAAGTCATAAAAGCAATTACCCTAAATACCAATATCATCAGTAGCAATGGAGATTTTCTTGGACCCGTATTCATAACAACATTCAAGAAGTGTAACACTAAACCGCTGCAAATGCAAGTCCATCCAAAAATCATGTTAACATACAAATATTAAGAGTTGCATGTGTGTGCTTAAAGCCTTGAAGTACCTGTTTGCAGAGGTGATGTGCAGCACCAACGACAGTCCAACCAGAAAACTTTTACATAGCATTAAATAATTGTCAGCAAGAAAGTTAAAAAAATGCATAGCTTTAAAGACTAATGGAAATATGAAACAAAAATTTAGAAAAATTATACTATATCTGGAAAGATTACTACAACATACTACCTTGCAAATCGATTGGGCTCAAAACCAGGAACGTCGGGTGGACCATTCAGTGTCTTTCAAATCGAGAGGGATGCACTATTTTTTATAAGTGTTTTTATCATATAAGTGTTCTTAAAATTATTAATCAATTATGTGGACCCCATATTTGCAAAGCTAATGCACTACCAAGGCAACCTGATCTCTGGTGTGTAAAACAATAAGATTAGCTAATGACAATGCATATAGCAAAAAACATAATTTAGGAATTGTTTAATGGAAAATACGACTTACATTGCTCAACTCTTGCTGCTTGATCCGGAGCAACAGTTCTTCCAACCCATGGAGTTTGCTGTCATGGATTCCAATCCAGCACCGATCCCTGTTGTAATCAGGAACCACAATATTGAAGTATGAGCATCACATTTTAAAGAGTTGACAAGATTATAACGAATACATAAAATGAATGTAACCATACCAATGTCATAAAATCCAGCTTTGATAGCTGCAGCAACATCAACTACTACTTGAAGAGCTTATGAACATTGCCTATTCATAGTTCTAACTGGCACGGTTTATGCGCAAACACACAATTATAATGATCAGCAACACTATTTGCTACTCATTTTAAGAACTTTTTTCTTGTGCATGCGAGTAATTATGTACCAGGGAAACCAGCGTAGAAAGCTGCCATCTTGCATTTTAACCATTTTCATCAATTTCACTCAGGTTTACACCTGTCTTATCTATTACCGCCTGCATATATATCATCAAAACATATATTAATAAACAGTGTTTACTACTTCATATTCATTTTAACCATTTTTCCAGACATTTACAGTAACAACCTTCAGTGCTGGTGCAAGCAAATCATTAGCATATGTATCCTTAAATCCACCTCTAATTAACTGCAATTGATGCTTTCCATGATGAAATTTAAAAGCTTGAATAACATTGGCATGAATTCCAATATATACAGACCAATCACAATCTAAATGTAGCCTGCACAAGAATGGACAATTAATATTGTAATCATACACATTACATAACCCCCAAATTGCTTACTTCCATAACAGACTGTGCATTACTGTACTAATATGTATTTTTGCATCATAAAAATAAAAATGCCAATCATGCACTCATTTCATTGTTGAGATGAGTAAGTGCAAGGGTTTTTTTAACTCAAAAGCTTTGAACTCGTCTTCCCTCTAAGAATCTCCAGTCAAATGTAAACCATATCTAGTTGTATACGTGCACGTGTGCGAACAGAGGACTCAAATATGTATTGCTGCAATTATTAGGCTGCAGAACAGAGGGCATAAACAAGAGAATAATCACTAGTGATGTAATAAATCTCATTGCATCCAACCATAAACAACAAAAATAACTACCAGAATAATAAATAGACGAATGCAACATAAAAGGACACGTAACTTTACAACATAAACAGTCCACTAGATACCTCCTTTTCACTTGCTCTTCTTCTATGCTGTTCACTATCCACTGCCATGTTGATATCTTCAAAAGGATCCATTTGCATCTGGAAAAAAAATTGATAAGAGTTGGGAATGCTAATATTTAAACAATATTCACAACTAAGATGCATCACTTACAAAGTTAAGCTAATTGAAATAGAAATACACTTACAAAGTTAAGCTAATTGCAGAGAATCCGATTAATTGAGCTGGATTCGTGTTATATGGAAATTCAATTGAGTTGCAGAGTAAAATCACAAATTAAATTAATCAGCGACTAATGACTAATGTTGTTTAAAACAGTTACCTGCATCTACCATGCCTTCTTTTCGTAGCACACTAGTTCTCTTCTTCTCATGGTCAATTATAGCAATCTTTGTTGGTGTGCTCAAATGCACTCGATCAATCTAAAAAAGAACAGGACATAAGCTCGTGGAATATGCAGTATTACTGAGTTTAAGAATGCAGCTATTTAGATATCTACATGCAAGTCTTTGAGTTTTAACAATCAGGAATGCAAAAAAAAAAATAGTCTTTAATAAGTAACACTTATTAGCATTATAAAGAATTGACTATCTTAGGGTGCATTTTTCTTTTTCATTTTTTCTTATAAATTACATATCATTATTGTTTAACCATTTGTAAAGGATTCTCTTTTCTTCTTTATTCTTTTACTTTGGCATTGATCAAATAGTGAAGTACAAATATTTACATACTTTTTAATATGATTCTCTATGGTCAAAAAGTTATCTATATTGCACGCTCAAATATGAGTAACTTTGCAAAACATATATTAAAATTAATTTATATTGTATCAAATTAAATTTCTTACTGAAAAATTCATAAAATTCCGGTTATCCGGTACGCAACCGAGTTGAAATTACAATATTCAAATGTTTAACCATCTATTCTTTAAGATAACCATCTATAAAATTTCCAGCACTATTTGTTTGGTAACGGACAGGTTGTACTATTTTCCTGTTTTCTATTAATTCAAGCAATGAAGAATTAATTACCTTAAGATAATCTAGTTAAAAACTAGCTGCTACTGACTGTCGACCATAATCAGTCTAATCGTAATTTCACAGCTGAGAGAAGGGTGAGAGAGAGATGGAGAGAGAGAGGGAGCGAGAGGGAGAGAAGAAGAGAAAGAAAGAGAGAGAGAGCCCGAGAGAAGGGTGAGAGAGAGACGGATAGAGGGGTCAAAATCGAAGCATACAACACATATACATACAAATCGAAGCATTAACACTGTTATATTTACAAATCGAAGCATATAAAGAGAGATTTATACCTTAATTGCAAGTGAGAGAGACTGATTGAGTGAACCTTTCAATTAACCCTTAATCAACCCTAACCCTAATAAGCAAGTGAGGCAGACACTGAGCAGAGCGAGATTAAGTGTGAGATTGAGTCGGCGAGAGTGAGATTGAGTGTGAAATTTGACCTACTTGAGCGAGAGAGGGAGAGGTGAGTGAGTGGGGTTCGAGAGAGAGAGGTGTGAGTGATAGAGAGGTTAGTGAGTGAGAGGCAAATAATCCCCAATTCCCTGACTTAAACAATTTTGGCCCAAATTTGATTTGCCCGCTTTTCATTGCATTCATTTTCTTTTGCCGCCCAGCCAGTTCCTTTTTCTTTTCAATATTTCATTTTGTTATATTTTTTCATTTTCTAATATTATAAATATTATTAATTTTCTTATAAAAAATTATATGACTATAAATTTTATTATTTTAACTATTGAATAATAATTTAAATTTATTATACCCTGTTATTTTCTCCAATAATTTTATAGATGTATTTAATCAAATTTTAAATTTTTTTGAATATTACTTTATTTTAAGATATTTTAAATCAAATTATTAAAAAATATATTGATATTGTAAAAATATAAAAAAAATCAAGTATTTGATAGAATATTATTTTAATAATAATAAATTCAATGACTTGATTAAAATTATTTAATTTTAAAATTTAATAATTATTAAATCGTTAATTATAAATAAATTTAAAATAATGTTAATTATACTCTAAGGTAACACAGCCCTTGGTGTTACTAAGTTTAACACCTTTCACAGCTATGGTAACATACCTTTAAGGCTATGGTAACACCAAAACTAGAGTGTTGTGGTAGGTCCAAAATTTCATAGCTATGGTAACACCCGAGAAGGTAACACCCCCCCCCCCTAAGTGTTGTATAAGGCCATCTATGGCGTAGTGTCAAATGGATCGTTTTCCAATTTTATAAAAATGTTTGAATCAAGGTTAAACGCGAACGAACCCCTAAAAACCCGCTTGGTTATAACTTTGGTAAAACATTTAGAAAACGGACGATAAAACTCGAGGTGTAATCTCGGTTCATAATCGATCGACTTTAGAACTTATACGACTTAAGTATATACCAAGTGTGGGTATGATGACATGTCTTAATAACGAACGAATGTCGGATCATATCGGTGATAAAAAGAGTTACACTAAAAGGTGTATAACGAGATAATTCGTAAACCTGTTTCGACTTAAGTGAAGTTTATACTTAGAATTTTAAAAGGTGTTAAGTGGTTAATCTCGAATGTTCTGATTGTTTATAGATCATCGAGCAGACCCAGGACACGCTATCTCTACCCACACCCGATTACCATACAAGTGTTCAAAACTTTGAACCTGTTGTTGTGATAATATATATATGTGATTGCCATTTTACATATGTCATAGTATGCATGCCTATTGTCAAATTATATTATGATACATGTTCCCTGAATTGATATTGGCTTATAGACTAGATACAAATTATCAGTTATAAGCCGGATTGTTTTGGTAAGACCCTTAGCGAAGGGCATATGATATTCATTCTTAAATATAGACCGGGAGTCGGTATTTTGAGATATAGATAGTCGTGGAAACCCGGAGGGATTCCAACGACATATTATTATTTATCTGAGGAATGTTATTACTAAACATTATTTATATTTCCATAAAGTATCAATTACTTGGAAATCTTTCGAGGAATGTTATTCGAGTATTATCTCAGTCGAGAGATATTAAATGAATGTTAGTTTCGAATATTCATTTAGAGCTGATTATTTAATGAATATTATTTTGATATTCATTAGAATGTTATTTATTAAAAGAATATTACTTTCGAATATTCATTTAAGGTTTATGTACTTAATGATTATTATTTTAAAATATTCATTGGAGGTTCTAATTACTTAAGGGATATTATTTCGAATATTCCTTTAAAGTTTTGATTAATAAATGAATATTATTTGGATATTCATTTAGAATATTATTTATTAAAGGAATATTATTTTCAGATATTCATTTAAAATTTGACTAATTTATTGAATATTATTTTAAATACTTATTGGAGTCTAAATATTAATGAATATTATTTTGAATATTCATTTAAGGAGTGATTTATTTAGTAAATAATTCTAAATATTCATTCGAGGAGTACTACGAGCAATATTATGATTTAATAATATTCCGTAATTATTATTGAGTTAATAAATATTCTTGGAATATGTATTTAATTCTTTTAAATTCTTTTTAAAATGATTTATATTATTTGGAGATTATCTTTCACCTCCAAATATTATGTAAAATATTTCGGAGTCTTTTTACAACTATTTTATCAAGGAAAGGTTCCCAACTCTTTATTTTTTCATTTAAATCTATCTTAAAAGGATTTAAATGCTCGCTCAAACTTCCATATTATAGGGGAACCTACTTGAGAAAGGTTATTTATCTTGTTGACTTCCCGGTCATAATTTATCCTTTTCACTCGCAACTTGGTTGCTAGTCTGTGTGTACCTTCTCATCATTCGAGGGGTAAGATTGTTGGAACAAGTTGATATCCATTAACAAGCAAAAGCTTGGGAAATTTTGGTGAATTTTCCTATCCAGCTAGATACGACTACTTTGTGGAGTCTTATCAACAAGTATTTCACTTGGGGAAGGGAGGACAAACTCTACGTTTCAATGCTGTGGATTTATTCGAACTAGGAGTCGTATGTAAGAGGCCGAGTCGCGCGGTCCATCACAAGGCCTAACCATTGGCCAGGGAGTTACTATTAAAGGCCATCGACAAGTGGAGCTGTCAGTTCTTCCTTCTACCGGTAGTAAACTATATTGGGCTGTACCATCCCCGACTGATCATCAGGGAGTGGGACTGCTGGCGCGTGATAACTCCAGTATTGGTTCATCTCCCAAATTAGGAATTCCCTGCAACACGTATCGAAGAGACTTCCTTCAGGTTGACGGTGTCTTCCGCAACACGTATCGAAGAGACTTCTTTCAGGTTGTAGGACTTCGAAAAATGTTAATAACTGGGATTGCAATATTTTCCTTGCAAGTTCCTCTTTATATGATAAATGATAATATCTGGCTTATCTTTGACATAGCAGATATTCCCACCTATATATGAATTTTGAGTTACCTCGTAACTTCATCGTTCAAGTTATTCTGGCATTATTTCCGTAAATGCATGGCATATGGTTTGGAAGATACTTTTGAACTGTTATATATTATCGTTCAGTTAAATATTATTGTTTATGGGCTATTGCTCACCCTTGCTTTATTATTATATCACAAAAACAGCTAGACCAGATGATTCGCACAAGGCGCACTCGATGCTGGAGAGGACGATGAGACTACCAGAGCCGAAGAGATAACTATTGGTAGGATAGATTCTTTCTTTCAGTACCAAATATATGGACTAGTATGACTTATGTAAATGGATGACAAAGAGTATGTATTCATATTGTAACTCTTTTGGGTTGTAAGAACTCATAATGTGTTTAATAAAATTTGATTGTTACACTGATTTCATCTCTGGGACTATAACGGGTGTGTTTTATATTGTTGTGTTGGGTCATACAGATTTAAATTATTTTATGATTGAGGTAAGTTCAAGTATTGTGGACAGAATTGGAGACCGTAACGACCGGATCCCGGACCCCGGACCTGGGGGTGTTACAGAAGTGGTATCAGAGCGAACGTTATAAACCCCATAGATGAGGCGACGTTAAAACAATAAATTCACTAAGATAATAAGAACTCTTGCCAAGTTCATAGTCGGACTACTTAATATAGTGATGACATATAAAACCCTTATGGGAACTCTTAAGTATCATGATAGTAACTTAGCTCGATATCGTGTCGACGAGTAAGGCGACAAACCTTGAGGCATACGAGCAGCAGCGCGATTGTAAGAACCCCAAATTTTGGATATAATTAAAACTTTTTATTATGTAATGATTGTGATAATGAATGAAAGGAATAGATTTGGATTCAAATGTTTATATGCCATGAAGAATACTATTGGTTGACACTTTAGATAAGAATTATCTATCTCCTAGGGAATTGAGATTTAATAATTCTAAACGAGAAGATTATTCTTATGTCATCCAAATCGATATCTGTTATTGGGCCCGTGGGTTCGTAAAAAGGTTAAGGAACGATCGAAAGAGATTAGGGACAAATGTACAACCCTAAGAGGATGAGTAAAGAAAAATGGATGAATAGTGATTTTGATGGATTTAGGAATATTATGAGACGACACTATATAGAAGTATTCGGAACGGATTTCCGAGTTCGTATTAGTGATCCAGGGAGAAAATAAGTGTATATAAAAGCTGTCGGATTCTGAAAAATAGCACTTTTATTTTCCCCGAGATTTCCCTGGACACTGAAAGACTTAAGGAATTATTAAAAGGATTTAAGGAATATGGATTCAAGAATTATTAAAGAGGATGGAGTATGATAGTATTAATATTAAGAAGGTTTCCGGTAAAACCCTATCTAGAAATGAATGAGTTATTTCCTAGAACGATCAAGGAATTGAGCAATAAACGGACACAGAATCAAGCAGAGGAAGCAAGAGACATGCATGTGCAAGTGATAAATATCTAGTAACTAGCAAGGAACTAGATCAATTAGAATGCAACCAAGTACTTAGCACACAAACCACTTGGTTAGCCTTAAACCACCAAGATATCAACACTTGTCTTGCCAAAATACCTCATTGCATGCATCATCACTTTAATAAAGTAATCAAGATGAGATATTGTCCAATCCAAGCCACTTTATGCATTATTTGCAAGCAACCAAGCAAAGAAACACCAAGCTCTCTCCATTCATATTCCATTCGGCCTTTTGGCTAATTCAAGAACCCAAAACCCACTTCCAACCATCATTTGATCTTGTAATTTTTAAGGTGAGTTCTATATTTCACAAAACTAATCTCTTAAAAATTTCAAGTCCAAATTCCTTAGTTTCCATTTTCAAAAAAATCATTTACAAGGAGGGTGAATAGTGTTCTTCAAGAACTAATCTTGTTTTTCTTTGATTTTTATGGTTGATTTAGATAGCTTAAGGCCACTCAAGGATCATACAAAGCTTAGTAAGGCTAGAACATGCTTCAAGGAAGGTAGACCTCTTGAAACCCTAGCATTTGATTTGAGATTTATATATGTTTTTTATGGGTTTAGCTTTGTATGATTATAGTGGTGATTATAAGCATGATTATGTAGTTAGTTATGTGATTTAAGAAGCATGATAATTATGATAATAAAGTAGATGTTCTTGGACAGATTTGGGATGATAAATATGTGTATGAGTTGTATTGATGCCCGGTGTGGCTTGGTTGTGTTGTTGTGATTTTTAGAACGTTCGATATATAGCCGTCGTAATGCCGAATTTTTGTAAACACTTAGAAACCGAGCATGAAAGTAAATATTATTTCTTGACCTTGGTAATATTATGACATGTCCTTTTAGATCTCGAGCCATAGATCATTTTGGCGTTAGAATCGAAACATTCCGACTTACGGTTTAGGAGTTATGGTCAAATTACGAAAAGTAGTTCGAAACCGTAAACGGGAATTCGTAACTAAAATTGAACCCTCGTAAAATACGTAAGTCAGTGGCAAATCTTGGTAATTAAATACTAGAGGTAAAAAGGAAGGTGTGATAGAAAACCTCATGAGAAACGGAGCATTTTCCGATTTTATAAAAATGTTGGAATCGAAGTTAAACGCGAACGAACCCCTAAAAACCCGCTTGGTTATAACTTTGGTAAAACACTTAGAAAACGAACGATAAAACTCGAAGTATAACCTCAGTTCGTAATCGATCGACTTTAGAACTTATACGACTTAAGTATATACCGAGTGTGGGTACGATGACATGTCATAATAACGAACAAATGTCGGATCGTATTAGTAATAAAAAGAGTTACACTAAAAGGTGTATAACGAGATAATTCGAAAACGTGTTTCGATTTAAGTGAAGTTATACTTAGACTGTTAAAACGTGTTAAGTGGTTAATCTCGAATGTTCTGATTGTTTATAGATCATCGAGCAGACCCAGGACACGCTATCTCCACCCACACCCGATTACCAGGCAAGTGTTTAAACCTTTGAACCTGTTGTTATGATAATATATGTATATGATTTCTGTTTTACATATGCCATCGCATGCATGCCTGTTTCCAATTATATTGTGACTCTGGTTTTTGTGATACTTGTTCCCTGAATTGATATTGGCTTATAGACTAGATACGATTTATCAGTAATAAGCCGGATGGTTTTGGTAAGACCCTTAGCGAAGGGCATATGATATTCATTCTAAATATAGACCGGGAGTCGGTATTTTGAGATTTAGATAGTCGTGGAAACCCGGAGGGATTCCAACGACAGATTATTATTTATCTGAGGAATGTTATTGTTAAATGTTATTATATTCCATAAAGTATCAATTACTTGGAAATATTTCGAGGAGTGTTATTCGAGTCTTATCTCAGTCGAGAGATAGTAAATGAATGTTAGTTTCGAATATTCATTTAGAGTTGATTATTTAATGAATATTATTTTGATATTCATTAGAATGCTATTTATTAAATGAATATTACTTTCGAATATTCATTTAAGGTTTTATGTACTTGATGAATATTATTTTAAAATATTCATTTGAAATTATATTTACTTAAGGAATATTATTTCGATTATTCCCTTAAAATTTTGATTACCAAATGAATATTATTTGGATATTCGTTTAGAAGATTATTTATTAAATTAATGTTATTTGGATATTCATTTAGAAGATTAAATATTAGATGAACATTATTTTCAAATATTCATTTAAGGTTTGACTTATTTATTGGATATTATTTTAAATATTTATTGGAGTTTATTATTTAATGAATATTATTTTGAATATTCATTTAAGGAGGGATTTATTTAGTGAATAATTTCATATATTCATTCGAGGATTACTTACGAGCAATATTATGAGTTAATAATATTCCGTAATTATTATTGAGTAAATAAATATTCTTGGAATATTTATTTAATTTCTTTTAAATTCTTTTTTAAAATGATTTATATTATCCGGAGACTACCTTTCACCTCCAACTATTATGAAAAATATTTCGGAGTCTTTTTACGACTATTTTATCAAGGAAAGGTTCCCAACTCTTTATTTTCATTTAAATCTATCTTAAAAGGATTTAAATGCTCGCTCAAACTTCCATATTGTAGGGGAACCTACTTGAGCAATATTATTTATCTTGTTGACTTCCCGGTCATAATTTGTCCTTTTCACACGCAACTTGGTTGCTATGGACTCATTAAGTCTGTGTGTACCTTCTCATCATTCGAGGGGTAAGATTGTTGGAACAAGTTGATATCCATTAACAAGCAAAAGCTTGGGAAATGATGGTGAATTTTCCTTTCCAACTAGATACGACTACTTTGTGGAGTCTTATCAACAAGTATTTCACTTGGGGAAGGGAGGACAAACTCTACGTTTCAATGCTGTGGATTTATTCGAACTAGGAGTCGTGTGTAACAGGCCGAGTCGCGCGGTCCATCACAAGGCCTAACCATTGGCCAGGGAGTTACTATTAAGGCAATCTACAAGTGGAGCCGTTAGTTCTTCCTTCTACCGGTAGTAAACTATATTGGGCTGTACCATCCCCGACTGATCATCAGGGAGTGGGACAGCTGGCGCGTGATGACTCCAGTATTGGTTCATCTCCCAAATTGGGAATTCCCCGCAACACGTATCGAAGAGACTTCTTTCAGGTTGATGGTGTCTTCCGCAACACGTATCGAACAGACTTCTTTCAGGTTGTAGGACTTCGAAAAATGCTAATAACTGGAATTTCAATATTTTCCTTGCAAGTTCCTCTTTATATGATAAATGATAATATCTTGCTTATTTGACTTAGCAACAAAATAAATACTTTAAGTTACGTTGTAACTTCATCGTTCATATTATACTGGCATCGTTTCCGTAAATGCATGGCATATGGTTTGAAAGATACTTTTGAATTGTTATTTATTATCGTTCAGTTAAATATTATTGTTGGTGGGCTATTGCTCACCCTTTCTTTATTATTATATCGCAACAACAGCTAGACCAGATGACTCGCACAAGGCGCACTCGACGCTGGCGAGGACAATGAGACTACCAGAGCCGAAGAGAAAGCTATTGGTAGGATAGATTCATTCTTTCAGTACCAAATATATGGTCTAGTATGACTTATGCAAATAGATGGCAAAGAGTATGTATTCACATTGTAATTCTTTTGGATTGTAAGAACTCATAATGTGATTAATAAAATTTGATTGTTACTCTGATTTCATCTCTGGGACTATAACGGGTGTGTTTTATATTGTTGTGTTGGGTCATAAAGATGTAATTTATTTTATGTTAAAGTCAGTTCAAGTATTGTGGACAGTAATGGAGACCGTAACGACCGGATCCCGGACCCTGGATCTGGGGGTGTTACATCGATGATGCTTTATATGCTGAAGATCAGCGGGTAATTCAATGGAGTACCCTACTGGAGACCCGGAAGAGGTTCCAACAGATAAGGAAAAATCATGTTAGGATAAGGAGCTTACCCTTGAGGAATGAGGGCTGCAGCCAGAAAGATTGTGATGATTAAGGTATAATGCGCAGAAAAGGGAGCATAAAAAACTGAGTTATTAGTAAGAGAACTGAAGATTCATGTTGGATTCGTAGCCGGACTACTGGAGGTAGTACCAGCAAGTAAGACGGATTGGAAGAATTACTTGAGATCCTATACGGGAATAGATGAGAATCATTAAAGACTTTTATATTAACGAAAAGACTGCTAGAGGGAGGTATGATTATCAAAGACATCGATATAAGACGAGGAGCAGAGTCCCTAGGAATAGTTGAGAAGGAGGCAGTAAGTGCCATATCATTTGATAAATTAATTAGTATGCATATTGTCAGTAATAATTCGCTATGAGAAGGCAGATGTCATAGGTTGTAACTTATGGAACCAAATTGAGGTTAATGAGGTGGTTTTATTCAAGGGAATGTTCTTCTTACGAATGAATCAGTTAGAAAGTAAAGACATTGGGAAGTGACAACATGATTGGATAAAGTTATATAAGGAAGTAGTAAGCAAGACAATGATCTCAGAACCTACCGGAAGATAGGACCAGTGAGCCAAGATAAACTCATAATGAGACTGGGTATAGAGTTATTTCAACTCAGTGAAATGATGAACCAGAAATGTTAGATGCATGTGATTCAGAGAAATATTAAATTCTTTCTTTGAATGAATTATAGTAGTTACCTTAAGTTTATTCTGACGCGGAATTATAACGGATCAAGTAATACGATCAGCAGTTAAAGAGAAAAATATGAGAAAATCTTCCTTGAGCTAAAAGGTGGAATTGGTAATGACCAAGAGTTGGCATTACTTAATGGAAAAAGGAGACTTTGTGCTTCCAACGACGCTTCACATAAAGGATTAGGATGTGTACTTGCGCAACATGACAAAGTACTTGCGGATGCATTCGGACAGCACGGTCCACCAGATCGGATGGCCTTAGTAGTGCCAATTCTGTGGAACAACCAACTCCGACGGCAATGTTCCTTCTGAGACTAGTGGTCAGGTAGATTGACATTTGGTAATATTGAATCTCAGGATGTATGGGTATCAGGACGTTGTGTCAGGTTTCAGTTTGAAACTGTTAATTCCCTTCTAAGGAATGTATATAATTGGTTCCTCTCCAGTGGTTAAACTTCCAATCTGATGACGATTATTTCATTAACGATGACTGCTATGGTTCTACCTGCTTGGTGGTTCATAGGATTATTCTTCAGGTTTCAAAACTGGTCTCCTTAAATGTTACTAGTAGATGGATAGATTGACCAGAATTTCCCTGAGTCTGGAAAGGAATTCGGCGAATTTTGGCAAACCTTGTCTTTCTGATTATCAGAAAACAACATTAAAGAGAATGGGAACTGGAACGAACCCTGTGGATTGGGTAAGGTTGCCGTCATATGGGTTAGTAGACGGACCCTGAGTATTACAATCGATGGTAGAAATAAAATGATGAAGTAAGATTGGACGGAAACAGGAAATGTAAGTAAGAAACCAGCCGGACTGAGAAACTCCGGGATTGACTTAAGTGAAAAGGCTGTTATGCCAGGAATGGTAAGCTTGCGTAGCACGTAGGATTGATAAGAATAGATGAAAAGATAAAAGTAGAGGAAAGGTGACCAGAGATGGTGCCGAATAGTCGATTAAGACTTATATGAAGTAAAGTTTTGGAAAGGTAGAAAGGTATCAAAAAGGCACTATGCCGGAAATTGCTAGAAAAGTAATGCTATTAGCCAACCCCTAAAATCATATATATTTTTTTGTGTGGCCTGTTGAGGCCAAGTCACAAAGAATTATCAAGTGACTAGACTAGCAATGAAAGGACAAAGCAGGGTTGCTTCTAATAAAGCACCGACTGCAAGGGCTTCTGATATAAAGGAAACATTAATGAGATCGTAGGAATCTTCTGCTGAATAACCCATGTTTTGATTGGGAATTCACTAGACCTTTTTGGGATGGGGTCACCCGTACTAAAGTGACTCATGTGTATATGGTTGTCCAAGATTACGAGTAAAATGGAAGTATAGTGACTTGAGATGTATGATGTTATGGTATCATGAATACCATGAATATATTATGACGGAGGAAAGTAAACAACGAAGGTTTATGAAGAGAGTATAGAAATGTTCAGAGATTGATCAGTATGTTGTAGAAATTTTGTATGAGGCAAGTACCTTTGAGAAGAACTATAAGTACTAAGAGATTCACGTTGAACTCGACCAATATCTTCCAAAACATCCTTGCTACCATTACCAAGTTCTGTAAGAGAGCAGATAGGCATACGTTGCCTTTTGGAAGGCCAAATAGGCTGACAACTATCTGAAGGAGGAGGGTGGCATTAAGTTACCAATCGATTATCAAATGAGAACAGTTGAAAAGAGACCCTTATTAAGGATACATGATTTGATTGCCAAGTATAGGATGCAAGAATTCCTTGGCAGTTGAATTAAGGATAGGATATCCATAAATTAAGACAAACCCTGGGGAATGCACAAGGGATGGCATTAACCGTAATAACGACATTATGAATTTAGATGATATGAGTTGAACTTGCTAAGGCAACAATGACCGGTAAGGATTATTAAAAAGAGTTCTGGAAAGAACATAGATAGAATTATTAGAGTATTGATCAATGACGTTTTGATATACCCTGTACCCAGAAAATACAAGAGGAATGATGAGGATGACCTAAGAAACCTTACAAGGAAAAAGGTAATGTTCCGAACTTCCAAATGGAAGTTTGATAAGGAATGTATGACATAGTAACAATAATGCCAGATGAGGCATGTATGAAACCCCGAGGAAGTATGGATTGAACATATAAAGGTTGAGATTATCCTAAGATAAGGAAAGAACTAAGAAAAGAAGTATCCTAAGTAGGATTGGGAATAAACGTGATAAAGTTCCGACGGGTAGGTGGAAGCAATGACTTATGGAAAAAAAAAGACTGATAGATATATTTTTTCTCCTTCAGCAGAGCTTAAGGGAGAATGCTTTCACCCAAAAGTGATGAGAATGAGGTAGAAAAGTTTGAGTTGGAATGTATCCAGAGAACATGGATTACAAGAAATTGTAAGTATCAGGAAAGGCCAATGAGGTGGCCGACAGTCTAAGTATAGAGGAATAACTACAAATGTTCATACCGAAGAAATAAAATGATATTTGGAAAGACCTTGAAGGTCATATCGGAGTGGAGGAATTTACATTCCTTTTGATGATTGTGCGAGAATCGAAGGTAATAATAGTTTAAGTAAAGATTCGATTCCTGATGGAGTCTTAAGCATATTACGTACCTTAGAAGGTCTCGTTTTGAGGCAAACCAGGACCATGATGCAAAATTGACGAAGTAAACCGTTAAGTTTCCAGTCTTTTATGGAAGCTGCATGAGTGATAGTTTCATCAACCTGACATAGCTACGATGCTTGAAACTCTTCTGCAGTTTTATCTACTTCATGTAATATCTACATCAAGTTCAGGAAGTGTTCCTTATGGATAAGGAATAGTGATTACTTTGTCTCCCTAAAGGATTAAAACCCGTATGGTTAGCTATTAACGCACTACGTAAACAACAAGCGATGGTGATTCTTCTAAGAAAGTAGATGACAACGTAAAGATAATCAAAGTGATGCTATTAATTAGCTAAATGGCATATTGATGAATGACAAGCAAGTTTGTGTTAGTGTACTTCTGCGCAAACAAGATAGAGAATATGAGGTTGATGATTCATGATGCTAAATGTATTCCCGTAGAAAGAATTAATGAGACTTAGAGAGAAGGGCAGTTGAGCCCGTGACTTATTAGGCCACCTGAGAGTTTAAAAGTGTTCGGAAGGTGGCATTCGAGCAAGTTTTACCCCAAAATCTTATAGCATGGTAGTAACGTGTTTCATGTGGCAAAGCTACACCAGTAAAACGCAGATGCTCAACAGATGATAATAGTGCGAGCAGTTAGATGTACGACCTGGTCTGACTTACGAAAGACAACCTATGGAAAACCGCGGGTAGAAAAGAATAAGTGATGAGAAACAAGTTGACAGAAGTAGATTATATTGAATCTAAGTTAAAGGGATCGGCCAGATTCATTTCGGAGAATTTAAATTGGAATAATGTGATGATTATAGAGTAAATGTAACGGGATACCAATAAGGAGGTACCAAGTGTAAAAGATGCCTCAATAAAGAGATGACGGTGGAGGTAAATAACAAAAGTAAATAAGAATCAGATGATAAGAAGGATCTGATTGATAAAGAAAAGACTGGGAAAGTAACTATTGAATATGAAGCAAGGAATGTTATGAATGGATTAATAAAAGGGTTTTCTGATGAATTCTCGGGATGACAACCTGATAGTGTTAATATAATAGATATGAAAAAGCTAGTAGCGTGACATGGAATGTGAGTAACAATGGTGTCAAGCGAGAAACTAAGATTTAACCTGAGGGGTTCAAAGATTTTCCAAAAGTATGTGTTGCTAAGGTTGAACCAGAGTACAGGTCCAGAGAATAGTGGACAAAGCAGCAAGATATGTTGACACGTGAGCTTACGATCAAATAGTATTGGATATAATTATGATTAATTTCTTCCTTAATGAACCTCTATAGTTCAGAGGTAAATTCTGAGTATGATATTTTACAATCATGAAAACTTTCTATAATCCTTTAGAATTCTTTTCTTTTCTTTTCTTTTATTCATCTTCTTTATGAATTGAGAAGAACAACCCTTTAAGGAGGGGAGGTACTGCTACGTGACTATCTGTCTATGTGATAGAAGTCTAAGTGGAATACCATAACTTGTGTAATTGCTTGTCAAGTACTAAAGGCTGGCCCCCTTCTGTACTAGCTATGCAATATAACAAATGTTCAATTGATCATAGTGATCTCTCAATAAATCTTTCCACTTCTCTATATTGATCGAGATTGCAAAGATTAAAGCGATCAGGAAATGCACAGTGCGAGCGAGGTTACCTCCAAATTTGCAGTGAGATAGTGATACCAATGTTACTGCAGGTATCAATAAGGATAAGACTGAGTAACAGCATAACCCGGATAATGTGTTGTACAAAAAGTAGCAAAGTTGATGGAAAAAGGGGAAAGTACGTATTGTAGCACCAGTAGATGTGCTGAGAAAGGGCAGAACGACTAAGAATTGACCCGGAAGCTGAAAGGTGAAATGACAGTTAAGCGACTCTTGTTTTCTACCTGATTCCGGGACGGAATCCTTTTAAGGAGGGGAGACTGTAAGAACCCAAATTTTCGGTAGAATTAAAACTTTTCTTACTATGATTAAGTGCATAAGTGAATGGTGATTCCAAAGAATAGTGGTTGTAATAAATGGATATTGCTTTGGATAATGATCCCGATACATAGGTGTAATTTTTAGAATAGAGTAATTCAATGGTTGAGGACATAGATAAGAATAATCTGTCGTCCAGGGAATGAGCTAATGGACCCCTAGAGGGGAAATGAGAAGTGAGTTAGTGTAATAACCTTAAATTTCTGGATTTGAGAGAATATTTCACCTTTTGATGAATAGTGTATTTCATACATGAATAGTAATTTTGTAAGTTGGAAAACTTTTCATGCCACCCTATGTACGAGACGTGGTATGGATGTTTCGAAGTCATATTAGTAATCCACAGAGTAAATAAGTGTATGTAAAGACGATCGGAATTCAGAAATTCCTATTTTAATTTTTGGTGTAATATTTGATCGAGCAGTGAATTATATATTATTATATTCAAGAAACGAGATATTAAATTTGGGGAAATTGAGGATTTAATATTTTGGAATCTTATTATATTGGATTTGAGAATTTAGAACGAAAAGCACCGAGGCAGCGAAGCGAACGTTCTAGAAACCGTTGAAACATTATAACGAGATTAAGCGATAAAGCGAATGAATCATGGATTGAGTTCATATCAAGATTAATTATCCTACATGATCATTAAGAGAATTATATCCAAGGGATTTACAAGAGACAAACCACTGAGACGATCACAGAATTCAATCGGTGAGTCAAACGACTAAAGAACTTTGCATAAAGCCCAAACAAAAAGCCTAAGAGCTTGGTAAAGGCCCAAGTTTTGGCCCAACTATAAGACAAAGAGTTATGTGAAGATATTTAAGAGTATAAGCCCCTTGGTGCAATAATAAAATGGAAGGAAGGACTTGGATGCAATAACCATGAAGCTAAGGACTATCTTGCAATTATGGTTGGATAATGGTAATCCAAATGGACCAATAGGAAGGTGCCACCACATGAAGATAATATGAGGTTGAATAATAAGATAACTACATGTATTATTCAAGAAAAAGAGAAAACAAAAACCACCACCATTCATTTCCTTATATTCGGTTTTTAAGAAAAAAGGAAGATAATGAATAGTAAATTTTCACAACTCAAGTTCTAGCCAACCACAATTCATGATCTATAGCTTAAATCAAAGCTTGAAGGAAGTTAGGAAGACCCACTAAGTTTGAGAGCAAGAAAGTAAGTGGAAGATTTTCATTTTAATTTTACAAGATTCAATGTTCTTGGATGAATAGTAATTTTATGATTTTCATGTTTTGTTTTCTTGATGATATAGCTCCCAAAGGATGTTCTAAGCAAGATTCAAGACTTTTAAGGCTTTGCTATCACTCTTAAGCTTCGAAAAGAGGTATAACACTTGAACCCCCTTGGTTAGATTATGAGTTTTAATGGAGTTTTGGATGACTGTTTGAATTATATGAATGTTTAGAGCACTAGAGCTATGTATGAGTTTTGTTAGATGTTAAAATATGTTGCACGGCTCCAAGACCTGTTTAGACAGTGAGGGAGACAATGAATAGTGTCCATGAGTGTTGATGGTGGATTGGATGATTATTTGGAGAGTTTTGATTTTGGAAATATCCGAGTTATAGCCGTCGTAATGATGAAATTTCATTAACCCTTAAAAATGGAGCATGTTCGAACCAAAAAGTTTCTGACCAAGTTGAACACTCAACCCATGCTTGTAGGTCTTGAATCATAGATCGTTTTGGCGAAAGAATCGAAACATTCCGACTTACCGTTTAGGAGTTATGGTCAAATTACTAAAATCGGTTCGAAACCGTAAGTAAAAGTTCGTAACTTCAATTGAACCCTCTTAAAGCATGTTACTCACTGGAGAATCTCGGTAAATAAATACTAGGGGTCATAAGGATGGTATGAAAGAAAACCACATGTCAAACGGATCGTTTTCCAATTTTATAAAAATGTTTGAATCAAGGTTAAACGCGAACGAACCCCTAAAAACCCGCTTGGTTATAACTTTGGTAAAACATTTAGAAAACGGACGATAAAACTCGAGGTGTAATCTCAGTTCATAATCGATCGACTTTAGAACTTATACGACTTAAGTATATACCAAGTGTGGGTACGATGACATGTCTTAATAACGAACGAATGTCGGATCATATCGGTGATAAAAAGAGTTACACTAAAAGGTGTATAACGAGATAATTCGTAAACGTGTTCGACTTAAGTGAAGTTTATACTTAGACTTTTAAAAGGTGTTAAGTGGTTAATCTCGAATGTTCTGATTGTTTATAGATCATCGAGCAGACCCAGGACACGCTATCTCTACCCACACCCGATTACCAGGCAAGTGTTCAAACTTTGAACCTGTTGTTGTGATAATATATATATGTGATTGCCATTTTACATATGCCATAGCATGCATGCCTATTGTCAAATTATATTATGATACCTGTTCCCTGAATTGATATTGGCTTATAGACTAGATACGAATTATCAGTTATAAGCCGGATTGTTTTGGTAAGACCCTTAGCGAAGGGCATATGATATTCATTCTTAAATATAGACCGGGAGTCGGTATTTTGAGATATAGATAGTCGTGGAAACCCGGAGGGATTCTAACGACAGATTATTATTTATCTGAGGAATGTTATTACTAAACATTATTATATTTCCATAAAGTATCAATTACTTGAAAATCTTTCGAGGAATGTTATTCGAGTATTCTCAGTCGAGAGATATTAAATGAATGTTAGTTTTGAATATTCATTTAGAGTTGATTATTTAATGAATATTATTTTGATATTCATTAGAATGTTATTTATTAAATGAATATTACTTTCGAATATTCATTTAAGGTTTATGTACTTAATGATTATTATTTTAAAATATTCATTGGAGGTTCTAATTAATTAAGGGATATTATTTCGAATATTCCTTTAAAGTTTTGATTACTAAATGAATATTATTTGGATATTCATTTAGAAGATTATTTATTAAAGGAATATTATTTTCAGATATTCATTTAAAGTTTGACTAATTTATTGAATATTATTTTAAATACTTATTGGAGTCTAAATATTAATGAATATTATTTTGAATATTCATTTAAGGAGTGATTTATTTAGTAAATAATTCTATATATTCATTCGAGGATTACTACGAGCAATATTATGATTTAATAATATTCCGTAATTATTATTGAGTTAATAAATATTCTTGGAATATTTATTTAATTCTTTTCAATTGTTTTTAAAATGATTTATATTATTTGGAGATTATCTTTCACCTCCAAATATTATGTAAAATATTTCGGAGTCTTTTTACGACTATTTTATCAAGGAACGGTTCCCAACTCTTTATTTTTTCATTTAAATCTATCTTAAAAGGATTTAAATGCTCGCTCAAACTTCCATATTATAGGGGAACCTACTTGAGAAAGGTTATTTATCTTGTTGACTTCCCGGTCATAATTTATCCTTTTCACTCGCAACTTGGTTGCTATGGACTCATTAAGTCTGTGTGTACCTTCTTATCATTCGAGGGGTAAGATTGTTGGAACAAGTTGATATCCATTAACAAGCAAAAGCTTGGGAAATGTTGGTGAATTTTCCTTTCCAACTAGATACGACTACTTTGTGGAGTCTTATCAACAAATATTTCACTTGGGGAAGGGAGGACAAACTCTACGTTTCAATGCTGTGGATTTATTCGAACTAGGAGTCGTGTGGAAGAGGCCGAGTCGCGCGGTCCATCACAAGGCATAACCATTGGCCAGGGAGTTACTATTAAGGCCATCGATAAGTGGAGCTGTCAGTTCTTCCTTCTACCGATAGTAAACTATATTGGGTTGTACCATCCCCGACTGATCATCAGGGAGTGGGACAGCTGGCGCGTGATAACTCCAGTATTGGTTCATCTCCCAAATTGGGAATTCCCTGCAACACGTATCGAAGAGACTTCCTTCAGGTTGACGGTGTCTTCCGCAACACGTATCGAAGAGACTTCTTTCAGGTTGTAGGACTTCGAAAAATGTTAATAACTGGGATTGCAATATTTTCCTTGCAAGTTCCTCTTTATATGGTAAATGATAATATCTGGCTTATCTTTGACATAGCAGATATTCCCACCTATATATGCATTTTGAGTTACCTCGTAACTTCATTGTTCATGTTATTCTGGCATTATTTCCGTAAATGCATGGCATATGGTTTGAAAGATACTTTTGAACTGTTATATATTATCGTTCAGTTAAATATTATTCTTGGTGGGCTATTGCTCACCCTTGCTTTATTATTATATCACAACAACAGCTAGACCAGATGATTCGCACAAGGCGCACTCGATGCTGGCGAGGACGATAAGACTACCAGAGCCGAAGAGAAAGATATTGGTAGGATAGATTCTTTCTTTCAGTACCAAATATATGGACTAGTATGACTTATGTAAATGGATGGCAAAGAGTATGTATTCATATTGTAACTCTTTTGGGTTGTAAGAACTCATAATGTGTTTAATAAAATTTGATTGTTACTCTGATTTTATCTCTGGGACTTTAACGGGTGTGTTTTATATTGTTGTGTTGGGTCATAAAGATGTAAATTATTTTATGATTGAGGTAAGTTCAAGTATTGTGGACAGAATTGGAGATCATAACGACCGGATCCCGGACCCCGGACCGGGGGGTGTTACAAAAAGAGACCCTTATTAAGGAATTTTGAAGTGATTGTTAACTAAAGGATGTAAGTATTTTTGAAAATAGAATTGAGGATGGAATATCCATAAATTAAAATGAACCCTGGGGATGCGCAAAGGGTGGCATTACCTCTAATAAAGACATTATGAATTCAGGTGATATGAGTTGGATTGAATAAGGCAACAATAATCTTTAAGGAGTTACTGAAAGGAGTTTCGGAAAGTACGTAGACAGAATTGTTATAGAATCGATTAAGGATATGTTGATATACCCTGTACCTAGAAAATACAGGAGGAATGACGAAGATGACCTGAGAAACCTTACAGGAAAAGGGTAATATCCTGAGTTTCAAAATAGAAGTTTGGTAGGGAATGTATGACCCAATAATAATAATGCCAGGCGAGGCATGTGTGAGACCATGAGGAAGTATGGATTGAACCAAATAAAGGTTGAAATTATCCTAAAACAAGAAAGGATTAAGAGAAGAAATATCTTAGGTAGGATTGAGAGTAACTGTGATAAAGTTCCCACGGAAAGGTGGAAGCAATGACTTATGGAAAAAGACTGATGGATACTTTTCTTCTTCAGCAGAGCTTAAGGGAGAAAGCTTTCACTCAATAGTGATGGGAATGAGGTAGAAAAATTTGAGTTGGAATATATCCTGAGAACATTGGTTATAAGAAATTATTATTATCAGGGAAAGCCCAATGAGGTTGCCGACACTTTAAGTATAGAGGAGTAATTATAAATGCTCATATCATAGAAACGGAATGATATTTGGAAGGACCTTGAAGGTCATATCGGAGTGGAGGAATTTACATTCCTTATGATGACTGTGCAAGAATCGACTATAATAATAGTTTAAGTAAAGATTCGATTCCCGATATCGTCTTAAGCAAACTACACACCTTAGTAGGTCCTATTTTGAGGTAAACCAAGACCATGATACGCAATTGATTAAGTAAACCGCTAAATTTCCAGTCTTCTACTGAAGATATCCGATTAACCATTTCATCAACCTGGCATAGCTGCGGGGATTGAAGCTCTTCTACGATTTTATCTGCTTCATTAATATCTACATCAAGTTCAGGAAGTATTCTTTATGAATAAGAAATCGTGATTAGTTCGTCTTCCTAGAGAATTTTGGCTATGACAAATATGAAACCCGTCTGATTAACCATTAAAGCCCTACGTAAACAGCAAACGATGGTGATTCAACAATGGACTGCAATAATATAGTGGTGATTCTTCTAAGAAAGTAGATGACAATGGAAAGATAAAGATAGTACTGCTATTGATGAGCTAAATGGCATGCTGATGAATGACAAGCAAGTTTGTATTAGTGTACTTCTGCGCAAACAAGATAGAGTATAGGAGGTTGATGATTCATGATACTAAAGGTATTCCCGTGGAAAGAATTAATGAGACTTGGTGAGAAGGACAGTTGAGCCTGAGATTTACTGGGCCATCTGAGAGTTTAAAAGTGTTCGGAAGGTGGCATTCGAGCCATCTTTACCCCCAAAACTTATAGCATGGTCGTAACGGGTTTCATGTGGCAAGGCTATGCCAGTAAAACGCAGATGCTTGACAGATGATAAGAGTACAAGCAGATAGATATATGACCTGGTCTGACTTACGAAGAACAACCTGTGGAAAATAACGGATGGAAAAGAACAAGTGATGAGAAAAAAGTTTGGCAGAAGTAGATTATATTGGATCTAAGTTAAAGAAATCAGCCAGATTTATTTCAGAGGGTTTAGATTGGAATAATATGATATTCATAGAGTAAATGTGACGGGATACCAATAAGGAGGTACCAAGTGCAAAAGATTTCTCAATAAAGAGATGAAGGTGGAGGTAAATAACGAAGATGAATACGAATCAGGCAATAAGACGGATGTGATTGATAAAGAAAAGATTGGAAAGTAAATATGGGGAACGTGAAGCAAGGAATGCTACGAATGGACTGATGAATGGGTTCTCTGACGAACTCCCTAGATGACAACCTGATAATGTTAGAATTATAATTATGAAAGAGCTAGTAGTGTGGCGTGGAATGTCAGTAACAATGATATCAAGCGAGAAATCCAAGATTTCACTTGAGGGGTTGAAAGAATTTTCCAAAAGTAAGTGTTGCTCAGGTTGAACCAGAGTATAGGTCCATAGAATAATGGACAAAGCAGCAAGATAGGTTGACACGTGAGATTGCGATCAGATAGTATTGGATATAATTATGATTATTTTCTTCTTTGATGAACCTCTATAGTTCAAAGGTAAATTCTGAAGTATGATATTTTACAATCATGAAAACTTTCTATAATCCTTTAGAATTCTTTTCTTTTCTTCTCTCTTATTCATCTTCTTTATGAATTGAGAAGAACAACCCTTTAAGGAGGGGAGGTACTGCTACGTAACTATTGCAATATAACAAATGTTCATTGATCATAGTGATCTCTCAATAAATCTTTCCACTTCTCTATATTGATCGAGATTGCGAAGATTAAGGCGATCAGGAAATGCATAGTGCGAGTGAGGCTATCTCCGAATTCGCAGCACGATAGTGATACCAAAGCCACTGCGGATATTAATAAGGATAATAGTATAGGACTGAGAAAGAGCATAACCCGGATAATGTGTTGTACGAAAAGTAGAAAGTTGATGGAAAAAGGATAAAGTACGTATTGTAGCACCAGTAGATGTGCTGAGAAAGGGTAGAACGACTAAGAATTGACCGGGAAGCTGAAAGGTGAAACGACAGACAAACGACTCTTGTTTCCTACCTGATTCCAGGACGGAATCCTTTTAAGGAGGGGAGACTGTAAGAACCCCGATTTTTGGTAGGAATTAAAACTTTTATTATGGAATGGATATGGATTCAAATACTTATATGTCATGAAGAATGCTATTGGTTGACAATCTAGATAAGAATTATCTATCTCCTAGGAAATTAAGATTTGATAATTCCAAGGTGGAAGGTTATTCTTAAGTCCTCCAAATCGATATCTGTTATCAGTCCAGTGGTTCCGTAAAAGGGTTAAAGAACGATCGAAAGAGAACCAGGACATCTATATAACCCTAAAAGAATAAATAAAGAATAAGTGGTGAATAGTGATTTTGGTGGATTTAGGAATATTATTAGACGATGCTATATAGAAGTACCCTGAACTAAATTCTGAATTCGTATTAGTGATCCAGGGGGGAAAAGAGTGTATGTAAAAGCTGTCGAATTCTGAAAAACGGCACTTTTATTTTCTCCGAGATTTCCCTGGATGCTGAAAGGCCTATGAGATTATTAAAAGGATTTAAGGAATATGGATTCGAGAATTACTAAGAAATATGGAGAATAGTATTATAAATATTAAGAAGGTTTCCGGTAAAACCCTAACTAGAAACCCTTGAGATATTCTTTCGAACGATCAATGAATTGAGCAATAACCGGGCAAGGAAACAAGCAGGAGATCAAGATACATACATGAGCTAGTAGAAAATATCTAGCAACTAAGTAGTTACTTAAGTAACTAGCACACTTAGAAGATCAACCAAGTACTTAGCCATTTCATTCAAATCCAACCAAGAAACCAATACTTATCCTTCCATTTTCATCATCCATTACATCATCACTTTATTAAAGTAGCTTTTAGATGAGATATTATCTTAGAAACATCACTTTATGCATTATTGAAAATCAAACCAAGCAAACCACCTCCCTTTTCTCTCCATTAAGCCATTTGGCTTTTTCAAGAATTCAAGATCCAAACTCAAGCTTCCACTCCTTCTTTGATCTTCCAATTTTTATTGTGAGTTCTATATTTCATAAAAGTAATCTCCTCAAAATTTTAGCTTCAAACTCCTTTGTTTCCATTTTCAAAAAAATCATGAAAGAGGAGGGTGAATAGTGTTCTAATGAACTAATCTTTGGTTTTCTTGTTTCTTTGGTTGATCTAAGGTGTGTTAAAGCTAGACAAGGACCATACCAAGCTTAATAAGGCTATTACATACTCTCAAGAAGGTATAATCACTTGAAACCCTAGATCTTATTTTGAGATTTAAGCATGTTCTTGGTAGATTTAGCTTAGTTATGATTATAGCTAGTGATGTTATGAGCATGATTAGTTAGTGGTTTAAGTTGATCTAAGTAATATGATAATTATGATGTTAAGGTCAGTGGTTCTTGGAAATTTTGTATGAGAATCATGTGTATAAGTGGTATGGATGCCCGGTGTAGCTTGGTTTTGATGTTACGATTTTTAGAACGTCCGATTTATAGCCGTGGTAATGCCCGATTTTTGTTAACCTTAAGAAATCATGGTTGACATTAGCTATAACTCACTGTCCAGTTTCATGTTATGCCATGACAAGTTAGATTATGTTATAAGCTTCGTTTTGATATAAAGATCATGTGAAACGGATTTACGGTTTAAGAATTATGACCGATTTACTAAAAGTCGTTCGAAACCGTAAGTACGAGTTCGTTATTAAAATTGACCCTCGGTAAAATATGCAAGTGTTAGATATAATTGATGTGATTTAATGTCAGTGTTTAAGTGTTACAGGTAAAGAGAGTTTAACTTGTTAATGAAAGCACTTGTAACAGAGTTTGAGTATACGCTGATTGCTGGAAGCGCAAACGCTGACAGAGGAAAGCGTAAACACTGATAGCTGAATACATGGAAGCGCAAACACTGTTAGCATGGAGAGAACAGAGTTTGCTAAAGTCTGTCTACTGGGAGCGTCTACAAGTCAACAGAGTTTGAAGATTAATTTAATATTAATATGGAAGCGATATCTTTGAAGATTGGATAGCTATCAAAGAGATTGAGTTGACTTAGAAGACGTGTAGCAATCGTAATTGATATCAATTGTATAGCTTAATTTTAGGAGAATCAATTTACGATTGTACGTAGCTGTATATCTTATAAATACAGTTAGGTTAACCCTAGAAGGGTATCTATTGTGAACGAATAACATTCTTGTAACCTAAGCAGCTCTCTGTGATACTTTACATCACCGAGAGAGGAATTATCTATTCCAAACAGTTTTAAGAGTTAAAACGTGTGTTCTTGTTACTTATTCATACAATACTTGATTATATATTGTGTATTCGACCTAACAAGTGGTATCAGAGCCAAATCTGTTACTTTATTACAGTTAAAGATCCAAACGCAATAGTAATCAATGGCAGAGATACCTCCACCATCTGAGAAAGCTCCTACTACTGTTAGTAGGTATGAAACAATTAGGGTTCCTATACTAAGGCCATTAGAGTATGCAATTTGGAAGGTGAAGATGACCATGTTTCTGGAGGCTACAGATCCAGAATATCTGGACAGAATTTATGAAGGTCCTCACAAACCTACAAAGTTATCTACTGCTGCTGCCGGTGAGGAATCAAAAGTTATTCCAAAAGAGAAGAAAGATCTAACTGCTGAGGATCTTTCATCTATTGCAAAGGATGCGAAGGTAAGGCATTTACTTCATAGTGCGTTAGACAATGTTATGTCTAATAAAGTGATAAACTGCACAACTGCAAAGGAGATATGGGATGCACTTGAGGTTAGATGTCAAGGAACTCCTGCAATTAAGAAGAACAGAAGGAACATACTCACTCAGGAGTATGAGCATTTTGAGGCAAGATCTGATGAGACCATGACAGAAACATTTGACAGATTCTGTAAACTGCTCAATGATTTGTCATTGGTGGACAAAGAGTATGATTTAGAAGATTCAAATCTCAAGTTTCTTCTCTCTTTACCTGAAAAGTGGGATGTGAAAACAACCACTATAAGAGATAATTATGAACTTGGTGAAACAGAAATTGATGAAATTTATGGACTACTCAAAACCCATGAATTGGAATTGGAGCAGAGAAACAAAAGATCTAGTAGAAAGTCAAAGTCTGTTGCTCTTAAGGCTGAGGAGAAACCATCAAAGAAGGAAGCATCAAGAAGAAAGGCAAAAGGAAAAGCTTTAGTCATTCATTCAGAGAATGAGTCATCAAACACTGATGTTGACTCAAACACAGATGAATCATCTGATTCTGAAGATGATGAGGAGATGATGCAAATGGCTGCATTGATGGTAAAGACCTTCAAGAAGATGGGATACAAGAACTTCAAGAAGGGAAAGAGATTCTCCAAGGACTACTCAAAGTTTGACAAGAAGAATTTCAAGAAATCTGAGGGAAAGGACTTCAAATCTGGTAAGAAAGATAAGTCTGAGATTCAATGCTACAAATGTAAGGAGATGGGTCACTATGCTCCTGAGTGCAAGAAGGGTAAAACTGAAAAGGCACTCTACACCAAAGGCAGAGATTGGGCAGACACTTCAGATTCAGATGAGGAAGTCAACTATGCTCTCATGGCTACTACTAAGAATGAAAATGATGATCTCAAGGTACCTCCAACTACCTATGCTTATAACACTGATGATATAACTGAATTGAGAATTTATCTTAAAGCATTGCATATCAGTTATAGGGATCAGACTTTAGAAAATGAGAGGATAAAGTCTGAGTGTTCTCAACTCAAAGAAAGAAATAAACTTGTTGAGGAACAGCTAGAGAACATGAATAAAATTCAAAAAGAGAGAGATGATGCAGTGTTTATTGAACAGGAGTTGCTAGGTAAGTATAAGCAACTAGAATCTGAATTGGAGGATACTAAACACATCATTAAAACATGGACACACTCTGGTAAAGACACTCAAGAAGTGTTTCAGTCAGATACAGTAGGTCTAGGTTACTCTGTAGGAGATGAACTTAGATTTGAAAATCAGGTAAAGGTTAGACCACATTGTTCATCTGAGGGTAATGTCATGGGAACAGGTGGACCTAAGACTGAAGCACAGAAAAAGGCTGTTAAAGAGTCTTATGCTAAAACTTTTGTTAAAGAGGCTAACATTGGTTTAATGACAGATAAACAACTAAAGCATAAGCTTAAGGAGATAAAATCTGTCAACAAACAGAGAATGCCTAAGAAAAACAGAAATGGTAAGGTAGGCATAACATCAGGAATAAAGCCAATGCTTGCTTCATTAGCTCCTAGGAAAACATGCTTTAACTGTGGTAGCACTAATCATCTTGCTAATTTCTGCAGTAAGAATAAAAACATTAATTCTTTGCCCTCTAAAACTGCAGTAAAGAGTGATTATGTGAGAACAAGACCACAGACTTTATGCAAACAATGTGGAAGTACTTGGCACTCTATTTACACTTGCAGAGATTATCATGCTATTTACTATAATTACTATGAACCCAAACCAAATTTGAAATGGGTTAAAGTAAACTCTGCAAATGTAAACTCTGAAAAAGTTAGCTTAAACTCTGTTAATGTGAATTCCGCTGCAAAAGCTAACAGATTTAAGAAAGCCAAAGGATCCAAGCAAGTCTGGATCCTTAAAACTAATAATCAGTGATTGTTTGTGATTGCAGGGCACCAGGGTCAGTACCCTAGTCGTGGACAGTGGATGTTCAGGACACATGACTGGAAATAAAGCCCTGCTATCAGAGTATGAGGAGAAGGCTGGCCCAGAAGTTTCCTATGGAGATGGCAACATAGGACATACACTGGGATATGGCAATATTAATCTTGGAAATGTCATCATCACAAATGTAGCTCTGGTTCCAGGACTCAAGCATGATTTGCTATCTGTGAGTCAAATCTGTGACAGAGGATATCATGTAGATTTTCAACCTGAATATTGCCAAGTGATCAGTAAATCTACAGGGAAAGTTGCTCTAGTTGGAAACAGACACAACAACATCTATGAAATAAAACTGTCAACCAACTCAGATGGAAAAGCAGTGTGTCTGTCTACAAGAATGTCCAGTGAAGAGAGTTTGAAATGGCACAAGAAACTCTCTCATTTGAACTTGAACAACATCAATGAGCTAATCAAGAATGATCTTGTAAGAGGTCTACCAAAGTCCTTGTTGAATGTAGAAGGACTGTGTGATTCTTGTCAAAAGGCTAAACAGAGAAAAGTCTCCTTCAAAAGCAAATCTGAGTCTTCAATTGTTGATCCTTATCATCTACTACATGTTGATCTTTTTGGTCCAGTGAATGTGATGTCTCTTGGAAAGAAGAAATATGCATTAGTCATTGTTGATGAATATACCAGATTCACATGGGTATATTTTCTTGCAAAGAAGGATGAAACATCATTAACACTGACAGAACATATAATCCAACTGGACAAAGGGTCAGAGCATCAAGTGAAGATAATCAGAAGTGACAATGGAACTGAGTTCAGAAATTCATCTATGGAAGAATTTTGCAAGAGTAAAGGGATCAAACAAGAGTTTTCTGCACCTGGCACTCCACAACAAAATGGTGTAGTGGAGAGGAAGAACAGAACTTTGATAGAAGCTGCTAGAACCATGCTAGATGAAGCAAAGTTGCCAACTTATTTCTGGGCAGAAGCAGTTCAAACTGCTTGTTTTACTCAAAATGCAACACTGATCAACAAGCATGGTAAAACACCATATGAAATGGTGAAGAAGAAGAAGCCAAATCTAAAATACTTTCATATTTTTGGATGCAAGTGCTTTGTGTTGAAGACTCATCCTGAACAGTTGACCAAATTTGACCTAAAGGCAGATGAAGGAATTTTTGTTGGCTATCCACTGTCAACAAAGGCATTCAGAGTTTATAATCTGAGAACCAGAGTGATCATGGAGTCTATTCATGTGTCATTTGATGAAAAGAAAATAACTGGACTTGAAGATGTTAATGAGCATGATCAATTGCACTTTGAAAATGAAGATTTATTAAACTCGGATGATACAGATCTGACAAACACTGTTGAGGTCAATTCTGAACCTCTACTGGTATACACTGAAGAAACTTTTCAATCAGAAACAAGGGAAGAACCAGTTGAGGGGGAGCATGAAGAGTCACATCAAATTGATAATTCAAACACTGATAGTGACTCAATTGATAACTCTGAATCAAACACTGTTGATTCAAACTCTGAACATTCAAATTCTGAGCAGTCACATTCAGGGGGAGCATCAGAAAGTGAAGAAAGGCACCAAGAAAATCAGGAGAGCATGGATCAAGGGGGAGGGTCACATGATGACAGAAGCAATCTGCCTTCTGCAAGAAAATAGACTAAGTCACATACACCTGATTTAATTATTGGTGATCCAGATGCAAGAGTAAGGACAAGAAGTGCAACAACAAATGAATGTCTGTTTCATGCATTCTTGTCACAAACTGAGCCAAAGAAAGTAGAAGAAGCTCTGAAAGATGCTGACTGGATAACAGCAATGCAAGAAGAGCTAAATGAATTTGAGAGAAATGAGGTGTGGACCCTTGTACCAAGGCCAAAGAACAGATCCATTGTTGGTACTAAATGGGTTTTCAGAAATAAAACTGACAGTGATGGTGTGATCACAAGGAACAAAGCAAGACTGGTAGCTAAAGGCTATTCACAGCAGGAAGGAATAGATTATGATGAGACTTTTGCACCAGTTGCCAGGTTGGAGGCAATAAGGATGTTTCTTGCCTATGCTTCTCACAAGAAATTCAAGGTTTTTCAAATGGATGTGAAAAGTGCTTTTCTGAATGGAAAACTTGAAGAAGAAGTATTTGTTGAACAACCACCTGGTTTTGTAGATCCAAAATATCCAGATCATGTCTACAGGTTAGACAAAGCACTCTATGGACTCAAACAGGCACCTAGGGCATGGTACGAAACACTTGCTAAATTTCTACTAGAAAGTGGGTTTCACAGAGGTACTATTGACAAAACTCTGTTTTACTTTCAATCTGGTAATGACCTGCTCTTAGTTCAGATATATGTAGATGATATCATTTTTGGATCTACTAATGATAAACTCTGTAAGAAATTTGCCAAGCTCATGCAGTCTAGATATCAAATGAGTATGATGGGAGAGTTAAGCTATTTTCTAGGCTTACAGGTGAAGCAAACAGATGATGGAATTTTCATTAATCAAGCAAAATATACCAGAAATCTTCTCAAGAAATTTGGTATGCTTGACTGTTCGTCTGCAACAACTCCCATGGCAACTGCAACCAAACTGGACAAAGATACAGGTTCATCAGTGGATATGACAAGTTACAGAGGGATGATTGGTTCTCTACTCTATTTAACAGCTAGTAGACCTGATATCATGTATGCCACCTGTCTGTGTGCAAGGTTTCAGGCAGATCCAAGGGAACCACATTTAACAGCTGTGAAGAGGATTTTCAAATATCTCAAGGGAACTGTAACCTTAGGACTGTGGTACCCAAGAGAATCAGATTTTAAGCTACTTGGTTACTGTGATGCAGATTTTGCTGGCTGTAAGATTGACAGAAAAAGCACAAGTGGAAGTTGTCAATTTCTTGGTGACAGACTAGTGTCTTGGTACAGCAAGAAACAGAAGTCAATATCTACATCTACAGCTGAAGCAGAGTATATTGCTGCTGGTAGCTGTTGTGCACAGATTTTATGGATGAAGAATCAACTACTGGATTATGGGTTGAGGTATAGTAAAATACCTATTTTCTGTGATAATCAAAGTGCTATTGCAATGACAGGTAATCCAGTACAACACTCAATGACCAAGCACATCAGCATAAGGTATCACTTTATCAGAGAGCATGTAGAGGAAGGCAATATTGAGCTTCACTTTGTGCCTACAGATCAACAACTTGCAGATGTTTTCACAAAGCCTCTAAGTGAAGCAACATTTACAAGATTGGTCAATGAACTAGGGATGGCATCTGGTTTTGACTAAACATGTTGGTTAGACTCAAACTCTTTCAAATAAAATGTGTTGCTCATATCTCTGTAAATTGCTAAAGTGCTATGTGAACCTTATTAATTAAATTCTGTCAGCATGATTGTTGGTCATACACTGTTAATACGTTTGTTAAACTCTGTGAATTCTGAGTTGATTTTTGTCTGAATGAAAATACCGATGAAGAAAAATGTATAGAGCATGATTTTCAGTGAATCTAGATTCTTTTTGAGTCACTGTAATCTAATCAGAAACTGCATAGTAAGTTAACACAGCATGATACTGTTTCATATTTAGAGCATCTCTTAGTTTATTTGATCCTAAACTCTGAATCTATGAATACTGCATGCATTGCCTCTCATGAATAACTCTGATATTGATGAACTCTAAACTCTGATTAGTGACACTCTGTTTTCAAGTCATACTTGATTCTTGATGATTCTTTGTTTGCACTTGTGAAAATTTTAAAACTTGAGATGTGTCATTGTTTATTTTGGTGAGAAACAGTTCATGTCTGAACCCTGTGAGATTTTGAGCTGAATAAGTGATTGATACATTTTATATCAATCAGACTTTATTGTTGTGTGATGTTCATCAGTAAGTATGTTGCTCTAGAACTTGCATTAAACCATTTTGGGACTACATGATATATGTGTGCATGAAGATGATAAAGGCATTAGGATTAACCATCTTTCTTCAAACACTGTTCAAAACATCTTTGAACACTGATCATAAAACACAACCCTTAGTAAACCCCTTTGAGCCAAATTAACTGCTCATTTTTCTTGAATACTGAAGTATTAAGAGCAGTTATATTCGTTTGTTAAATCAAATTCAAGCAGGTGAGTATTTCTTAAGAAAAGATATCTTACTCAGTGTATATATAAAAAAAAAAGGGGTATATATACTGATCATCTTGTACAAATATGTACTAATCATTTGACTGAATATTTTGATCAAATAAATTGTTCAGTTAGAAATTCTCATCTCTTCTCATCTGTTTGATTTCACTCAATTATAACCCTGAACAAAGTCCTTTTGATTTGTGCATAAATATAATCGAAGTGGTGTAGATTTGGTGGACATTCAAGCTTATGGTAGCATCTGCTTCTACTGAATGAATCTGAGAGTAAACACTTCACCTAAACACTTGTGTGATGTGAGAGTTTGTGAGACAATCCTTGACATGTAACTCACTGAATGATGCTTTGATGTTTATCTCTTGTTATTTTTGTCTATAATGACTGTGTGCTTACTTGGATAATCATGAACATAAACTGGAACAGGGATATTCAGATTTCTGTAATTAAGGAACTACAGAGTTTAGCATTCATCATATACTCTGTGTTTAATATGAGAGATTGTGCATTCAGTGTTTATTGTTTTGATTTATGGATTTTATGAAATATTAGATGCTATAAAAATTGATTTGGTAAACTCTGCTACTCACACACGAAAATCACGACTGTGCATTTTTGAAAGGGTATTTGTGATAAAGATTGAATATTGGACAAACACTGATTGATTGTGTTATGTACTCTAAGGTAAATTTTCATTAAGATAAATTGAAAATTTTGGAGTAAATGGAGTAAGTGACAACTGTTAATTGGTGTAGTCAGTGGTAACGTGTCTTAATAAACGGAACGACAGCGGTAATAATGGCTTTTACTGCGCCTGTATTAAGTGAACCGTTGCATGTGTGACACGTGTCCCACTCACTCATCAATGTGTCTCATTTTTTTACACTTTTCAAGGGAACAGTTGTGTGTTTTCAAGTAAAATCTTTTGAGTTTAGTTTTTAATTAAAACTCAAATTTTTTTTTTTTCACAATCACTTTTACCCACTCGTATTCACTTTACCAAAACAGAAAACATCTTTGTTCTTCACTGTGGCATTTTCACAAACACCTTTCTTACAAAACATTTTCACAGTTGCTTCTTGCTTATTTCTTGATTCAATGGCAACTAAACCTTTCACTGTCTTTGGTCTACGTTTTGTGCCTAACAATTATGCAGCTTTACTTGAGAACGGCCGGGCTCCAGAGGCATTCCATCTAATGCAAAATTTTCTTCGAAATTCTGAGATTGGGCAAGCGCTGGTTGAACCTGCTACTCTATCTGCTTCCCAAGTTGTTAGTTTCTGGCAAAATTCAAGATATATAGAAGGAGGAGCGAGTGAAACTCCGTCTATCATCTTCTCTCATGAAGACCAAGAGTTTGTGATTACTCCACAAACTGTTCGTGATGTCATGGATTTCGACACACACACTTCATATGAAATTGTCTCTGACGAAAATCTGAGGGAAATGCTAACAGAGATTGGGTACATGGAATCACTTGCCAAGCTGGGCAGTGTGAAAAGGCCAAACTTGAGAAAAGAGTGGAATTTTTTCTTTGATTGTATCACCAGGACATTCCAAAAGAAGATCACCAACTGGGATGCTATTCCAATGGACAGTCTGCAAATTGGGTATTCTCTACTCTATGGCAGTAATTTTGATTTTGGTAGATATGTTTTAATGAATTTGGGTGATAAGTTGTCAGAGTCTACTACAGTTTACTTTGCTAGATTTTGTCAACTTCTGTTCAATGCATGTGTTTCTGGGTTAACTACTGATGAAGCTGATAAAATTCAACCTTTTCGAGTCACTAAGAGAATATTCTCTGATATGACTAACAAAAATGTTGGAAAAGACATACCTCCTTTAGTATTGCCACTTGCTTTACAGAACTTTGTCAATCAACCACAAGATTCTTCATCATCAAACCATGACTCACATGAACCACATCAACCAGAACCACAATCTATGCCTGAAACTTTAGCCACTGATCGTACAGAAAACATCCCATCTCAACCTACTCAATCACCTGAGCCGATACCAACAACCACTGATCAACCTATATCACCTCAAACACAAACAGAACCTCAACAACAATCTGACCACATGACTACTGAACCAACAAACCCTGTCACTACCACTCATCCACAATCATCACAAAAGCCAAAAAGAAAGATACATACTGCAATCAACACCAAACATGGTAGAAGATTCAAACAAAGGGCAAACAAAGCTAAGAGGAGAAGGCTTATTTTAAATGATTCTGATGATGAGCATGTTGAAGAGGCTCAAGAGAAAATCTCTGTTGATATTCCTACTGGTGAGCCAGAGGTTATCATAGAATCTATAATACCAGAATCTGAAGTCAAGCTTTCTGAACCAGAAGTTGTTAAGGTTCAAGAAAATGAAGCTGTTAGAGATGTTTTGTCTCCAATGGAAGAGTTTGCTGAAACTCCACTTTCTTTTAATCATGCAGCATCTACTCCACCACTCAAGGAGGTTACACTTTCTATTGATACTGGTGTTGCTGATGGGCCTACTATTGTTCTTGAAGACACTGTGGTTGCATCACACACTGAGTTGAACTCTGATGCTAATCATGGTTCTGCTCATAATGAGGAGGTTGATAAACCAGAAAAGGTTCTTTCTTCAGAGCAAATTCCAGTTGATAAAGGAAAACAGGTTGCTCAAGCACCTATTTCTGCTCAAGAACCTATTGCTTCTGTTGCCTCTGCTAGTGAGTCAATCAGTGATTCAGTTGAAGCTAAGAGTACAGGAGTTGCACAACCACAAAATCAGACTGATGGTCAGAAAATAGGAGAAAAACCAGATTTTGCTGGTCCTTCTAATAATGAAATTGATGCTGGTTATTTGACCAAGCAAACTGCTGATTGGTACAAGTCAGAGTGTATTTTTCCTCCTGGAAGGGCAGAAAAGTTTCTAGAAGTCAATTCTAAGAAGATTAAAAATCCAGAAATTTTCACTTGTTTGCAAGGCACAGTGATTCAAATCAAAACTTTGAATAATAGATTTGATGATACTCAGAAATCTATTGTTGATCTTCGAACAGAAGTTGCTACTCATGAAGAGAAAGCTCAACTAGCTAATGCTAAACTCTTTCAACAATTTGCCAAAGCTCAAGCAACTATAAATGACAGACTGAGCACAGTTGAAAAGAATCAGATTTTACTAAATGAGAAGGTTGATTCAATTGCAAACTCTCTTGAATTAATCACCTCAATTCTGATTCAAGATGATGATGATGATGTCAAAAAGGGGGAGAGAATTGCTAAAACCAAGTGTAAGCAAACTCAAACTCTGCCAAAGAAAGATCATCTTGATGATGAAGGTACCAATGCTGAGAAGGGCTTAAGAAATGCAAATTCTAGACAAGGACATGGGAGGTCTACAAGGTCAAAGCCTAATTTGGTGATAGATACAAATGCTCAGAGTACTTCTGGTTCAAAGCCAAAGGATTTGTCATTCTCTGACAATCCACAAACAGATGAAGAATTGGCTGTGAAATTATTTCGTGAAGAGAATGCTGAAGCTACACTTGAGGATATTCAAGCTGAAGAAAAGCTGTTGCAGAAAGAACATTTAAAAGCTCAAAAGTCCAAGAAAGTGAATAAAGTTGTTAAAGCTTCAAAGTCTTCAAGGCATGAAATGAAAGGAATTGAGATCAAAGAGAGATTATCTGATAGTCAAGAAGAAGAAGAAGAAGAAGAAGAGGATAAAGGAAAGCTGATTAGAAAGTCTTCTATTGATGCCAAGATGAAGTTAAAAGGAGTGATGGGTGAAGAGAGCAGGAATAAAATGATAATTACAACCTCTGTTGGTACACATGTTGTACAGAAGAATAAAGACACAACCTCTGTTGCTACACAAGTTGTGACTACACCGATACTGTCTTCTCAGTTGAAATCAAGATTTCGAAAAGGTGCTCTTCATGATTCGAGTCTTGCAGCTACAGCTCCAGCTACAGCTTCAATGGATTTTACTGATGGTAGAGCTTTATCTGGTAAAATTGCATATAACAAAGGAGGCATTGGATCACATAGAGATAAAAGACAGAATGTTGCTCCCAGAGATCCTTCTTCATTGTCTGTTCCAGGTCGTGGTGTCACTCAAGAGAGTTTAGACAGACTGGAGTCAGTACAGCTTGTTCATCAGAAAAGTTTAGGGAAGGATTTCTTGTTATACTTCATGGCTGATGGAACGGTGTTCAAGATTGCTGAGAATGATATTGATTTAAAATTCTGGGAAGAACTAGAGTATGTTCTGTACATTTTCAGAGTAAGAAATCAAAGAGCTCAATCAGTTGCAAATGTGCTCAGACAAAAGATGATACAGAATCTTGCAAATAGACATATGAAATACAGCAAGTATGTTCCAAAGTACAGAGACTGGAATGGGAATTTGATTGAAATGCAGAAGGGAACTACGAAGCTGAAGACTGATCTTGGGATTACTGTTCTAGATTTTAATGTAAAGTCTGAAGAAATGAAGTTTATCAGATTGGGAAATGAAATGAGAAGAAACAAGATCTATGATCTCAGAGCTGCTATTTTTCAAACTGATGAGAATGATCCAGATTTAAGATAGATCAAGGTAGCTATGGAGATTGAACTTGAGAATGCTGAGAGGAGGTTGTTGATTGATTATCTCAGAACAACTCCAGATCTTGAGGAGGTTAGGTAGACAGAATCTGTAAGTAATTCAAATTTTCTGTAAATTTTGCTAAGTCAAGTTTAAACTCTGATTATAGGTTAAACACTGTGTTTTTATTTGTTAGTTTTGACATCATCAATTATTATGAACTTGTACATTTTTCTAATGAACAAGTTGGGGGAGATTGTTAGATATAATTGATGTGATTTAATGTCAGTGTTTAAGTGTTACAGGTAAAGAGAGTTTAACTTGTTAATGAAAGCAGTTGTAACAGAGTTTGAGTATACGCTGATTGCTGGAAGCGCAAACGCTGACAGAGGAAAGCGTAAACACTGATAGCTGAATACATGGAAGCGCAAACACTGTTAGCATGGAGAGAACAGAGTTTGCTAAAGTCTGTCTACTGGGAGCGTCTACAAGTCAACAGAGTTTGAAGATTAATTTAATATTAATATGGAAGCGATATCTTTGAAGATTGGATAGCTATCAAAGAGATTGAGTTGACTTAGAAGACGTGTAGCAATCGTAATTGATATCAATTGTATAGCTTAATTTTAGGAGAATCAATTTACGATTGTACGTAGCTGTATATCTTATAAATACAGTTAGGTTAACCCTAGAAGGGTATCTATTGTGAACGAATAACATTCTTGTAACCTAAGCAGCTGTCTGTGATACTTTACATCACCGAGAGAGGAATTATCTATTCCAAACAGTTTTAAGAGTTAAAACGTGTGTTCTTGTTACTTATTCATACAATACTTGATTATATATTGTGTATTCGACCTAACAGCAAGCTAGTGACGAATCTTGGTAATTAAATACTAGAGACAAAAAGGAAGGTGTAGGAGAAGACCTCATGTTAATCAAATCGTTTTTCAATTTTATAAAAATGTTTGAATCAAGGTTAAACGCGAACGAACGCGAACGAACCCCTGAAAACCCGCTTGGTTATAACTTTGGCAAATCATTTAGAAAACGAGCGCTAAAACTCGAGATATAACCTTGGTTCGTAAACGACCTACTTTAGCACTTACATGACTTAGGTATATACCACGTGTAAGTGTAACGACGAGCCGGAATAACAAACAAATGTCGGGTCGAAACGAGGTCAATAAGTGTACACGAAAAGGGTGCATGACGAGATAATTCGAAATCGTGTTTCGACTTAAGTCGAGTTATACTTAGATTTCTAAAAGAAAAGTTTTACGTTATTAATCTCAGATATTCTGATTGTTTATAGATCACCGAGCTGACCCGGGACACGCTACCCCTACCTCGACCCACACCCGATTACCAGGCAAGTTTCAAATCCTTTTAAAGGCTGTTGTTGTTATTATATATATATGACTGTTGTTATACATATACCATTGCATGCATCTCTGTTTTCAATTCATATTGTTATACTTGTTCCTTGATTATTGTTGGCTTATAAGCTAGATAGATAATGTATTAGTTACAAGCCGGATGTTGTTAAGTCCCTTAGAGAAGGGCATATATATCGTGTTCGTTGAATATAGACCGGGAGTCAGTACTTCTTGATATATCGTAATTACTTTCGAGGGAAAATATTTAAGTAAATATTTTCCATTATTTGGTTGACGAATATTATTTTGAATATTCGTTCGAGATTATTTATTTTACGACCATTACTTCAAATATTTATTTGAACGTTATCTATTCAATGAATATTATTTTTCAATATTCATTTAAAGTCGATTCATTTATCGAATATTATTTCGAATATTCCTTTAAAGCTTGGATTACTAAATGAATATTATTTCGATATTCATTTAGAATATTATTCATTAAATGAATATTACTTTTTGAATATTCATTTAAGTTCTCATTTACTTAATGAATATTATTTTCAATATTCATATGATGTTATATCTATTTATCGAATATTATATTTACTATTTCTTCCAAGTCTTATTAATGAAATGAATATTATTTTGAATATTCATTTAAATATTTAGTTATTTAATAAATATTTTGTCTTTATTCCCTCGAGAATTATTTTGAGAAATACTTCGATTTAAATATTCGTTCATAGTTATAAGTCTTCTTTAACTATTTCTGATTCAATAAATATTATCTGAATATTTATCTGATACTCTGAAATGACTTCAAATATTATATTCGACCTTCGATTATTATAAAATTATTTCGGAGCCGTATTATTATTAATATTATATATCAAGAAAGGTTCTCAAAATTTCATTCTTCTTTCGAATCTATCTTCCAAATAATAAGGGAACCTTACTTGAGAAATGTTATTTATCTTGTTGACTTCCCGGTCTTAAATCTTTTGAAACAATTCTTTTAACTCGCAACTTGGTTGCTGTTCATCTAGCAAATCTTGTGTACCTTCTCATCATTCGAGGGGTAGGAATGTTGGAACAAGTTGGTATCCATTAACAAGCAGTAGCTTGGGAAATATTGGTGAATTTTCCTTTCCAACTAGATACGACTACTTTATGGAGTCTTATCAACAAGTATTATACTTGGAAAAGGGGGACGAACTTTATGTTTCAGAGTTATGGATGTTATACGAACTAGGAGCTGCGTAAGTGGCCGAGTGGCGCCGGTTCAGCAATGGCCCAACCGTTGGCCGGGGGGTTCCAGAGGGCGGTGGACAAGTAAATTTGTCAGTGCTTCCTTCTACATGTAGAGAACAAGAGATGGGGAGCAAAGCATGCGACTGATCATCATAAATGTTATGGCTCCTGGCGCGTCAATGCTCCGGTATTAGTTCATCTCTCAAATGTTGGAAATTTTCTGCAACACTATCGGTGTTGGCAGGTGAAAAAGTGATTGAATCTGGAATTGAAATATTTTCTGCAAGTTCCTCTTTTATGACAAATAATGCTATCTTGCCTATCTTCGGCATGGCAGATATTTTCAGAGAAGTATATTTTTGAGTTACCTTGTAACTTCATCATTCATCTTATACTGGTACTATGTTCGTTATTGCATGGCATATGGATTCAAAGATATTTGAACTGTTACATATATTTTCACTGTTCAGTTATATTATTGTTGGTGGGCTCTTGCTCACCCTTGCTTATTTATTATGTCACAACAACAGCTAGGCAGAATAACCCGCGTAAGGCGCACTCGGCGCAAGCAGGTTAACCCAGCCAGAGGTCTACCCGCTGATTTCATCACTGCCATTGCTGAGGTAGCATAGATAGGCAGCTTTGCTTTCCAGTTTAAGTATATGTATAATAATATTAATCAACGGCAAGAACTTTAAAATTATGTTGTTACTCCTTTTGGATTGTAATAACTTTTATTCGCAAATCCTTTAATGCAAGACTTATTTTAATTTCATCTCTGGGACTATAATTGTTGTGTGTGTGTGTGTGATTGGATATTATTGTGGGGTCACTACATGTTGTTTATTTATTTAGACTCAAGTTAAGTGTTATTCATGGAAATTAAGGCAGTAACGACCCGATCCTTGACCCCGGATCTGGGGGTTTTACACACTGGTCCTGTTTACTTTTAACTTTAAGATGACAATGCAGTTCAGTTTACAATAGTTTGAGATTTATGTGTTGCCTACCAGCATTTTTTAATTATGTATCTAATTTCCATCAAATTTATTATGTTGATTATGTATGTTTATTCAGATTATAAGCCCGAGAATGCTTGCTTCATATTTGGCTTCAAATTACATTCAGGGTGGTTAGTACTAAAAAAATTATGCCATTAAAGCATATAAAGTTCTGTAAATTTGGGTTAGATGATGATGTTATGTTACAAATTCTAAGATGATGATGTTATTGCTTTCCGTTGTTGCAGGATATCTTAATAGCAGCCATAGGGGATTCCCAGAACAGCTTCCTACCATATTACAATTGGTTCCATCGCGCAAGACATACTGGACATGCTATTAGTTTCCTATTTTTTTCCTTGCACTTTGCAACTTTTGGTCATTCTATCCGATTATAGGATCTGTTCATCATTTAAGTAATTATTTTACTTTACTGTTTATCTAGAACTATTTTGTTATCGTTGCTATCGTAGTTTGCTTGTGTAGTACTCGGTTAATTTAATAGTGGTGGTTGAAGTAGTTTGGAGTGGTGGTTGAAATTTGGTTTAGACATGTAATGGATAAATTTGGATTGGACATGTAATGGTTATTAATGGGAATGTTGCATATATAAAGCAGCTATTTCAAATTTTTTATATTCCAGTGTTACATTTGCCTATTGTAGTGCTGCATATGCATGTCCATCAGGTGTTACACTTGCCTATTGTAGTGTTACATTATAATCTTATTTAGTGTTACACTAGACATGTTACAGTGTTGCATTAGAGAGTGGTCCCTACATGCCACGTGTCATGTGGGCCTCACACATGCCACGTGTCAAATGGGTCCCACATGCCACGTGTCAGGTGGGCCCCACATGCCACGTGCCAAGTGGGCCCTACATGCCATGTGTCAGGTTTCCACGTGTTAGTGGACCCCACTTTTAGTGGGCCCCACATTATGTCCCTCGGATTAAGTTCAAATGTAACACTATAAATCCGTTACATTAGGTGATGATAGTGTTACATTAGCGACATAATGTATCACTTTATTAGTGTTACAGTAGACGGGTAAAAGCGTTACAATTGGCACCTGTTGTAACGCCCCCAAGTGTTACAATAGATCTAGTGTAACGGATTTAGGACCTATTGTAACATTACGCGAGAGTTGCAATAGGCCACTTATGACGTAGTGCGTGGATTAGGTTTTTGAATGAACATTCAATGATTAGTACTGCTATCACTGCCAATGTTGCCTTGAAAATTGATCCATTACGGTTGATGTGCTCCACTGCTGTAAGAACCCCAAATTTTGGATATAATTAAAACTTTTTATTATGTACTGAGGTAATGGTGAATAGTGATTACGACTACGATGTAACGATTGAGATAATGAATGGAAGGAATAGATTTGGATTCAAATATTTTTTTATGTCTTCAAGAATACTATTGGTTGACACTTTAGATAAGAATTATCTAGCTCCTAAGGAATTGAGATTTGATAATTCTAAAGGAGAAGATTATTCTTATGTCATCCAAATCGATATCTGTTATTGGTCCAGTGGGTCCGTAAAAAGGTTAAGAAACGATCGAAAAGAGATCAGGGACAATTGTACAACCCTAAGAGGATAAGTAAAGAAAAATGGATGAATAGTGATTTTGGTGGACATAGGAATATTGTTAGACGACGCGATATATAAGTATTCAGAACGGATTTCCGAGTTCGTATTAGTGATCCAGGGGGAAAATAAGTGTATGTAAAAGCTGTCGGATTCTGAAAAACTGCACTTTTATTTTCTCCGAGAGTTCCCTGGACACTGATAGACTTAAGAATTTAACGAAGGGATTTAAGGAATATAAATTCGAAAGTTAGTAAGAAAGATGGAGAATGATAGTATTAATATTAAGAAGATTCCCGTTATTAAGAAGATTCCCGTTAAGCCCTAATTAGAAATCCGTGAAATATTCCTACGAACGATCAATCGAAACGAGCAATAACCGGACAAAGGAGCAAGCAGAGAACAAAGGCATGCATGTGCAAGTAAGGAAAATATCTAGGGACCAACTAGTTAGCAAGGAACTAGAACACTTAGAGATTAAACCAAGTACTTAGCACTCTTTACCATCTTACCACACAAAAATCAACACATGTCTCTCCAATTTCATCATCCAATACATCACACCTTTAATAAAGGTGCTTTATACAAGATATTATCAAAACCAAGTGTATCATGCAAGATTAGATGAGTTCAAGCCAAACAAAACAAGGCAAAAGAAAAGAAAACAACCAAGAACACAAACTGCCAGCAGAAACAAAGTTTAAAGAAAAATTCATATCTCCATTTCTATCCATGATAAAATCACCAAATTTTAACCATAGCCTCTCCACTCCATGGGTAATATTCTCTCAAAATTTCATGGCCAACAAAATAGTATAGCCTAGTCAAATCCATGCTCAAAGTTGGGGAAACAAATCTGCCCAGTTTCTGTCCAGCAGAAAAAGAGGGCTCAAAACCCTAGCTAGGAAGCTTCATATCTGATGATCTTGGACTCAAAACAAAGCTTATGAAGAGCCCAAGATGTGGTAAAAATTTGAGAGCCAAATTCTTATTTTTCAATTTTCTATGATTTTTACAAATTTAGGGTGAATAGTAACTTTCAAGAACTAATCTTGTTTTCTTTGATTCCTATGGTTGATTTAGCTAGCTTAATGCCACTCAAGGATCATACAAAGCTTAGTGAGGCTAGAAAATACTCCAAGGAAGGTGGACCTCTTGAAACCCTAGCATTTGATTTGAGATTTATATATGTTTTTGATGGTTTTAGCTTTGTATGATTATAGTGGTGATTATAAGCATGATTATGTAGTTAGTTATGTGATTTAAGAAGCATGATGATTTTGAGGTTAAGATCAGTGGTTCTAGGGTTTGTTGAGATGAGAATCATGTTTATGAATTGTGTTGATGCCCGGTGTGGCTTGGTTGTGTTGTTACGATTTTTAGAACGTCCGATTTATAGCCGTCGTAATGCCGAATTTTTGTTAACACTTAAAAACCAAGCATGGCAGTTAATATAAATTCCTGACCTTGGTAATATTGTGACTGGTACTTGTAGATCTCGAGTCATAGATCGTTTTGGCGTGAGAATCGAAACATTCTGACTTACGGTTTAGGAGTTATGGTCAAATTACAAAAATTGGTTCGGAACCGTAAGTAAAAGTTCGTAACTTCAATTGAACCCTCGTAAAGCATGTTACTCAGTGGCAAATCTTGGTAAATAAATACTAGAGGTCATAAGGAAGGTACGAAAGAAAACCACATGTCAAACGGATCGTTTTCCGATTTTATAAAAATGTTGGAATCGAAGTTAAACGCGAACGAACCCCTAAAAACCCGCTTGGTTATAACTTCGGTAAAACACTTAGAAAACGGGCGATAAAACTCGGAGTATAATATTGATTCGTAATGATCGACTTTAGAACTTGTATAACTTAAGTATGTCCCAAGTGTAAGTACAGTGACATGTCGTATTAACGAACGAATGTCAGGTCGGATCGATGATAAAAGGAATCCACTAAAAGGGGTATAACGAGATAACTCGAGAACGTGTTTCGATTTAAGTATAACTTAACTTTTGAGATGTTAAGTGATTAATCCCGAATGCCTTGGCTATTTATAGATCACCAAGCTGACCCAGGACCCGCTACCACTACCCCTTACCGTACTCGACTACCAGGCAAGTTTCAATTCCATTCTTTTAGGCTGTTGTTGTGATTGAATATATATGTATGTTTTCTGTTATAATATGCCATAACATGCATGCCTACTTTCAAGTTATATCATTATGCTTGTTCCCTGATTGTTATTGGCTTATAAATTAGATAGCTATCGTATCAATTATAAGCCGGTTATTGTAAGACCCTCAGAGAAGGGTCTATATTCATCAAATATAGACCGGGAGTCAATATTTCTTGACATATCGAGATTACCTCGAAAGAAAATATCTAAGTAAATATTTTCCATTATTCGGGCGACGAATATTATTTGAATATTCGTTCGAGATTATTTATTTAACGATCCTTACTTCAAATAATTATTTGAACGTAACTATTCGACGAATAATATTCATTCAGAGTCGAATTATTTATCGATTATTATTTCGAATATTCTTCTAAAGGTTGGACTACTAAATGAATATTATTTGGATATTCATTTAGAATATTATTCATTAAATGAATATTACTTTTGAATATTCATTTAAGATAGTAATTACCTGATGAATATTATTTTAATGTTCATCTGAAGCTTGATTTATTTATCGAGTCTTATCTCGAATATTCCTTTAAAGCTTGGATTACTAAATGAATATTACTTGATATTCATTTAGAATATTATTCATTAAATGAATATTACTTTTTCGATATTCATTTAAATTCCTAATTAATTATGAATATTATTTTGAATATTCATCCAGGGTTCTATTTAATCATCGAATATTATTTAAATATTTTAAATATTCCTTTCAGGTCTTATTAATTAATGAATATTATTTTGAATATTCATTTGAATATTTAATTATGCAATAAATATTCTCTCGATATTTCTTCAAGGATTATTTGAGAAATACTCTGATTAAAGATATTCTTTCATATTCCTAAATATTCTGTAAAATATTTTAATTCAATAAATATTCTCTGAATATTTATTCCATACTTAGAATAACCTCAATAAGGTTTATCTTCTTCGATTATTACGGAAAATATTTCGGAGTCATATTATTATTAATCCTATATCAAGAAAGGTTCTCAGACATCATTCTTCTTTGAGTCTATCTCCCTAATAATAAGGGAACCTTACTTGGAAAATGATATTTATCTTGTCGACTTCCCGGTCATAAAGTATTCTCTTCACTCGCAACTCGGGTGCTATTGACTTATTAAGTCGTTGTTTACCTTCTCATCTTTCGAGGGGTAAGATGGTTGGAACAAGTTGATATTCGTTACCAAGCAATAGCTTGGAAGTTATTGGTAAATTTTCCTTTCCAACTAGATACGACTACTTTGTGGAGTCTTATCAACAAGTATTATACTTGGGGAAAGGGGGACGAACGTTACATTCAGAATCATGAATTCTATTTGAACTAGGAGTCGTGTAAGAGGCCGAGTAGCGCCGGTCCATCCCCTTTGGCCCAACCGTTGGCCGGGGAGAGCTAGTAAGGCGGTATACAAGTAAAGCCGTCAGTTCTTCCTTCTACCGGTAGTAAATCTAATTTGAGCTGTACGATCTCGACTGATCATCAAGATTGGAACAGCGGGCGCGGTGAATACTCCATCATTGGTTCATCATCCAAACTTATTTATTTCCTGCAATATGATTACTGTTGGCAGAGCTGGAAAAGTGTTCATAACTGGAATTGCAATCTTTTCATGCAAGTTCCTCTTTTAATGGCAATGAGAATATCTCGCTTACTTTTGATGTAGCAGATATTTCTACAAACAAATACTTTGAGTTACCTGGTAACTTCATCCTTTATATTATACTGGCAATAACTTCATTAAGGCATGGCATATGATTTCAAAGGATATTTTGAACTACTGTATATATGTATCACTGTTCAGTTATATTATTGTTGGTGGGCTTTCGCTCACCCTTGCTTTGTTCATATTATGTCACAACAACAGCTAGGACAGATGGCCCGCGCCAGGCGCACTCGGCGCAAGCAGGTTACCGCCGTTCGAGGACTACCGCTGATGTCCTTGCTGCCGTTGCTGAGGTAGCATAGATAGGCAGCTTTTGTTTATCAGTCTATTTATATGTAACATTAACGTTAATCAACGGCAAAACCTTTAAACATATCATTTGGCTTGTAATAACTTTTATTCGTAAACTCTGATATTATGGACTTGTTTCAATTTCATCTCTGGGACTATAACTGTTGTGTGTGTGAGTGGATATTATTGTGGGGTCACATCATGTGATTTGTTTATTGTGGACTCAAGTCAAGTATTTTGAATGGATGTAAGACCGTAACCACCAGATCCCTGACCCCGGATCTGGGGGTGTTACAGAAGTGGTATCAGAGCGTACGTTATAAACCCCAGAGATGAGGCGACGTTAAAACAATAAATTCCCTAAGATAATAAGAACTCTTGCCAAGTTCATAGTCGGACTACTTAAGGTAGTGATGACGTATAAAACCCTTATGGGAACTCTTAAGTATCATGATAGTAACTTAGCTCGATATCGCATCGACAAGTAAGGCAACAGACCTTGAGGCGTACGAGCAGCAGCGCGATGATGCTTTATTATATGCTGAAGATCAGCGGGTAAATTCAATAGAGTACCCTACTAGAGACCCGGAAGAGGTTCCAGCAGATAAGGAAAATCTTGTTAGGATAAGGAGCTTACCCTCGAGGAATGAGGGCTGTAGCCAGAAAGACTGAGATGATTAAGGTATAGAGCTTACAAAAGTGGGCATAAAGAACTAAGCTATTAGCAAGAGAACTGAAGATTCATGTTGGATTCGTGGCTGGACTACTGGAGGTAGTACCAGCAAGTAAGACGGATTGGAAGAATTACTTGAGATCTTATACGGGAATAGATGAGAATCATTAGAGACTTTCATATTAACGAAAAGAGTGCTAGAAGGATGTATTATTTTCAAAGGCATCGATATAAGGCGAGGAGCAGAGTCCCTAGGAATAGTTGAGAAGGCAGTAAGTGCCATATCATTTGATAAAAGAATAAGTATGAATATTGTCAGTAATAATTCGCCATGAGAAGGCAGATGTCATAGGTTGTAATTTATGGAACCGAATTGAGGTTGATGAAGTTGTTTTATTCAGGAAAATGTCCATTTTATGAATGAATCAGTTAGAAAGTGAAAACATTGGGAAGTGACAGCATGATTGGATAAAGTTATATAAGGAAGTAGTAAGCAAGACAATGATCTCAGAACCTACCGGAAGATAAGACCAGTGAGTCAAGATGAACTCGTAATGAGACTATTGTCAGAGACTAAGTATAAGGTTAATTTAACTCAGTGAAATGATGAACCAGAAACGTTAGATGCATGTGACTCAGAGGAATATTAAATTCTTTCTTTGTTTGAATGGATTATAGTAGTTACCTTAAGTTTACTCCGACGCGGAATTATAATGGATCCAGTAATACGATCAGCAGTTAAAGAGAAAAATGTGAGAAAATCTTCCTGGAGCTAAAAGATGAAATTGGTAATGACCAAGAGTTGGCATTGCTTAATGGAAAAAGGAGACTTTGTGCTTCCAACGACGCTTCGCATAAAGGATTATGATATATGCTTGTGCAGCACGACAAAGTACTTGTGAATGCATTCGAACAGCACGGTCCACCAGATCGGATGGCCTTAGTAGTGCCAATTTTGTGGGACAACCAACTCCGACGGTAATGTTCCTTCTGAGACTAGTAGTCAGGTAGACTGACATTTGGTAATATTGAATATCAGGACGTATGGGTATCAGGACGTATAGGCATTAGGACGTTGCGACAAGTTTCAGTTTAAAACTGTTGATTCCCTTCTAAGGGATATATATAATTGGTTCCTCTCCAGGGGTTAAATTTCCAACCCGATGACGATTATTTCGTTAATTATGACTGCTTACGGTTCTACCTACTTGGAGGTTCATAGAACTATTCTTCAGGTTTCGAAACTGGTCTCCTTAGTGTTACCAGTCGATGGATGGATTGACCAAAATTTCCCTAATTCTGGGAAGAATTTCAACGAATTTTGGCAAACCTTGTCTTTCTGATTATCACAGAACATCATGGAAGAGAGTAGAAACTGGGGCGAACCCCGTGAATTGGGTAAAGTAACCGCTATATGGGTTGGTGGACAGACCCTGGTTATCGCGATTGATTGTAGAAATACAATGATGAAGTGAGATTGGACGAAAACAGGAAATGTAAGTAAGAAACCAGCCGGACTGAGAAACTCCGGGATTGACATAAGTGAAAAGGCTGTTATGCCGGGAATGGTAAGCTTGCGTGGCACGTGGGAGTGATAAGAATAGTTGAAAAGATAAAAATAGAGGAAAGGTTACCGGAGATGGCGCTGAGTAGCTGATTAAGACTTATATGAAGTAAAGTTTTGGAAAGGTAGAAAGGTATCAAAGAAGAAGGCACTTTTCCAGCAATTGCTAGAAAAGTAATGCTATTAGCCAACCCCTAAAATCATATATTTTTATTTTAGTGTGGCCGGTTGAGGCCAAGTCACAAAGGACTATCAAGTGACTAGACCAGCAATGAAAGGACAAAGCAGGGTTGCTTCTAAGTAAGCACCGACTGCAAGGGCTTCTGATATGACGGAAATATTAATGAGATTGTAGGAATCTTCTACTGAACCCTTTGCAACCCATGTTTGGATTGGGAATTTACTAGACTTTTGGAATGGGGTCCCCCGTACTAAAGTGATTCATGTGTATATGATCGTCCAAGATTACGAAAAAAAAAATGGAAGTATAATGACTTGAGATGTATGGTGTTAGGGTATCATAAATACCATGAATATATTATGACTAAGGAAAGTAAACAACGAAGGTTTATGAAGAGAGTATAGAAATGGTCAGAGATGGATCAGTATGCTGTAGAAATTTCGTCTAAGGCAATTACCTTTGAGAAGAACGATAAGTACTAAGAGATTCACGTTGAACTCGACTCGACCAATATCTCCCAGAACATCCTTGCTACCAGTACCAAGTTCTGTAAGAGAGCAGATAGACATACGTTGTCTTTTGGAAGGTCAAATATGCTGACAACTATCTGAAAGAAGAGGTTAGCATTAAGCCACCGATCGATTATCAAATGAGAATGATTGAGAAGAGACCCTTATTAAGGATACATGATTTGATTGCCAAGTACAGGACGCAAGAATTCCTTGGCAGTTGAATTAAGGATAGTATATCCATAAATTAAGACAAACCCTAGGGAATGCACAAGGGATGGCATTAACCCTAATAACGACATTATGAATTCAAATGATATGAGTTGGACTTGCTAAGGCAACAATGACCGGTAAGGATTATTAAAAAGAGTTCTGGAAAGAACATAGATAGAATTATTAGAGTATTGATCAATGACGTTTTGATATACCCTGTACCTAGAAAATACAGGAGGAATGATGAGGACGACCTAAGAAACCTTACAAGAAAAAGTTAATATTCTGAGTTTCCAACTAAAAGTTTGGAAGAGAATGTAAGACACAATAGCAATATACCAGATGATGCATGTATGAAACCCTGAGAAAGTATGGATTGAACCTATAAAGGTTGAGATTATCCTAAGATAAGGAAAGAACTAAGAAAAGAAGTATCCTAAGTAGGAGTGGGAATAAACGTGATAAAGTTCCCACGGGTAGGTGGAAGCAATGACTTATGGAAAAAAAAGAGAAGACTGATAGATATATTTTCTCCTTCAGCAGAGCTTAAGGGAGAATGCTTTCACCCAACAGTGATGGGAATGAGGTAGAAAAATTTGAGTTGGAATGTATCCAGAAAACATGGATTACAAGGAATTATTATTATCAGGAAAGGCCAATGAGGTGGCCGACAGTCTAAGTATAAAGGAATAATTACAAATGTTCATACCGAAGAAACAAAATGATATTTGGAAAGACCTTGAAGGTCATATCGGAGTGGCGGAATTTACATTCCTTTTGATGATTGTGCAAGGATCGAAGGTAATAATAGTTTAAGTAAAGATTCGATTCCTGATGGAGTCTTAAGCATATGACGTACCCTAGAAGGTCCCGTTTTGAGGCAAACAGGGACCATGATACAAAATTGACGAAGTAAACCGTTAAGTTTCCAGTCTTTTATGGAAGCTGCATGAGTGATAGTTTCATCAACCGGACCTAGCTGCGATGCTTGAAACTCTTCTGCAATTTTATCTACTTCATGTAATATCTACATTAAGTTCAGGAAGTGTTCCTTAGGGATAAGGAATAGTGATTACTTTGTCTCCCTAAAGGATTTGTAACCCGTAAGGTTAGCTATTAACGCATTACGTAAACAACAATCGATGGTGATTCTTCTAAGAAAGTAGATGACAACGTAAAGATAAAGAAAGTGCTGCTATTAATGAGCTAAGTGGCATGTTGATGAATGACAAGCAAGTTTGTGTTAGTGTACTTCTGCGCAAACAAGATAGAGAATATGAGGTAGATGATTCATGATGCTAAATGTATTCCCGTGGAAAGAATTAATGAGACTTAGAGAGAAGGGCAGTTGAGCCCGAGACTTATTAGGCCACCTGAGAGTTTAAAAGTGTTCAGAAGGTGGCATTCGAGCCAATTTTACCCCCAAAGCTTATAGCATGGTAGTAACGTGTTTCTTGTGGCAAAGCTACACCAGTAAAATGCAGATGCTCAACAGATGATAAGAGTGCGAGCAGGTAGGTGTACGACCTGGTCTGACTTACGAAAGACAACCTGTGAAAAACCGCGGGTAGAAAAGAATAAGTGATGAGAAACAAGTTGACAGAAGTAGATTATATTGGATCTAAGCTAAAGAAAGCGGCCAGATTCATTTCGGAAGTTTTAAATTTGAAATAATGTGATGATTATAGAATAAATGTGACGGGATACCAATAAGGAGGTGCCAAGTGCAAAAGATGTCTCAATAAAGAGATGAAGGTGGAAGTAAATAACAAAAGTAAATAAGAATCAGATAATAAGAAGGATGTGATTGATAAAGAAAAGACGGGGAAAGCAACTACGAAATATGAAGCAAGGAATGTTAGGAATGGATTAATAAATGGGTTTTCCGATGAATTCTCGGGATGACAACCTGATAGTGTTAATATTATAGATATGAAAAAGCTAGTAGCGTGACATGGAATGTCAGTAACAATGGTGTCAAGCGAGAAACTAAGATTTAACCTGAAAGGTTCAAAGATTTTCCAAAAGTAAGTGTTTCTAAGGTGGAACCAGGGTACAGGTCCAGAGAATAGTGGACAAAGCAGCAAGATATGTTGACACGTGAGGTTACGATCAAATAGTATTGGATATAATTATGATTAATTTCTTCCTTAATGAACCTCTATAGTTCAGAGGTAAATTCTGAGTATGATATTTTACAATCATGAAAACTTTCTATAATCCTTTAGAATTCTTTTCTTTTCTTCTCTCTTATTCATCTTCTTTATGAATTGAGAAGAACAACCCTTTAAGGAGGGGAGGTACTGCTACGTGACTATCTGTCTATGTGATAGAAGTCTAAGTGGAATACCATAACTTGTTTAATTGCTTGTCAAGTACTAAAGGCTGGCCCCCTTCTATACTAGCTATGCAATATAACAAATGTTCAATTGATCATAGTGATCTCTCAATAAATCTTTCCACTTCTCTATATTGATCGAGATTTCGAAGATTAAAGCGATCGAGAAATGCACAGTGCGAGCGAGGTTATCTTCGAATTCGCAGCACGATAGTAATACCAAAGCCACTGCGGATATCAATAAGGATAAGACTGAGTAAGAGTATAACCCGGATAGTGTGTTGTACGAAAAGTAGCAACGTTGATGGAAAAAGGATAAAGTATGGAGTGTAGCACTAGAAGATGTGCTGAGAAAGGGTAGAATGACTAAGAATTGACCGGGAAGCTAAAAAGTGAACGACAGGCAAACGACTCTTTGCTTCCTACCTGATTCCGGGACGGAATCCTTTTAAGGAGGGGAGACTGTAAGAACCCCAAATTTTGGATATAATTAAAACTTTTTATTATGTACTGAGGTAATGGTGAATAGTGATTACGACTACGATGTAACGATTGAGATAATGAATGGAAGGAATAGATTTGGATTCAAATGTTTTTTTATGTCTTCAAGAATACTATTGGTTGACACTTTAGATAAGAATTATCTATCTCCTAGGGAATTGAGATTTGATAATTCTAAAGGAGAAGATTATTCTTATGTCATCCAAATCGATATCTGTTATTGGTCCAGTGGGTCCGTAAAAAGGTTAAGAAACGATCGAAAAGAGATCAGGGACAATTGTACAACCCTAAGAGGATAAGTAAAGAAAAATGGATGAATAGTGATTTTGGTGGACATAGGAATATTGTTAGACGACGCGATATATAAGTATTCAGAACGGATTTCCGAGTTCGTATTAGTGATCCAGGGGGAAAATAAGTGTATGTAAAAGCTGTCGGATTCTGAAAAACTGCACTTTTATTTTCTCCGAGAGTTCCCTGGACACTGATAGACTTAAGAATTTAACGAAGGGATTTAAGGAATATAAATTCGAAAGTTAGTAAGAAAGATGGAGAATGATAGTATTAATATTAAGAAGATTCCCGTTATTAAGAAGATTCCCGTTAAGCCCTAATTAGAAATCCGTGAAATATTCCTACGAACGATCAATCGAAACGAGCAATAACCGGACAAAGGAGCAAGCAGAGAACAAAGGCATGCATGTGCAAGTAAGGAAAATATCTAGGGACCAACTAGTTAGCAAGGAACTAGAACACTTAGAGATTAAACCAAGTACTTAGCACTCTTTACCATCTTACCACACAAAAATCAACACATGTCTCTCCAATTTCATCATCCAATACATCACACCTATAATAAAGGTGCTTTATACAAGATATTATCAAAACCAAGTGTATCATGCAAGATTAGATGAGTTCAAGCCAAACAAAACAAGGCAAAAGAAAAGAAAACAACCAAGAACACAAACTGCCAGCAGAAACAAAGTTTAAAGAAAAATTCATATCTCCATTTCTATCCATGATAAAATCACCAAATTTTAACCATAGCCTCTCCACTCCATGGGTAATATTCTCTCAAAATTTCATGGCCAACAAAATAGTATAGCCTAGTCAAATCCATGCTCAAAGTTGGGGAAACAAATCTGCCCAGTTTCTGTCCAGCAGAAAAAGAGGGCTCAAAACCCTAGCTAGGAAGCTTCATATCTGATGATCTTGGACTCAAAACAAAGCTTATGAAGAGCCCAAGATGTGGTAAAAATTTGAGAGCCAAATTCTTATTTTTCAATTTTCTATGATTTTTACAAATTTAGGATGAATAGTAACTTTCAAGAACTAATCTTGTTTTCTTTGATTCCTATGGTTGATTTAGCTAGCTTAATGCCACTCAAGGATCATACAAAGCTTAGTGAGGCTAGAAAATACTCCAAGGAAGGTGGACCTCTTGAAACCCTAGCATTTGATTTGAGATTTATATATGTTTTTGATGGTTTTAGCTTTGTATGATTATAGTGGTGATTATAAGCATGATTATGTAGTTAGTTATGTGATTTAAGAAGCATGATGATTTTGAGGTTAAGATCAGTGGTTCTAGGGTTTGTTGAGATGAGAATCATGTTTATGAATTGTGTTGATGCCCGGTGTGGCTTGGTTGTGTTGTTACGATTTTTAGAACGTCCGATTTATAGCCGTCGTAATGCCGAATTTTTGTTAACACTTAAAAACCAAGCATGGCAGTTAATATAAATTCCTGACCTTGGTAATATTGTGACTGGTACTTGTAGATCTCGAGTCATAGATCGTTTTGGCGCGAGAATCGAAACATTCTGACTTACGGTTTAGGAGTTATGGTCAAATTACAAAAATTGGTTCGGAACCGTAAGTAAAAGTTCGTAACTTCAATTGAACCCTCGTAAAGCATGTTACTCAGTGGCAAATCTTGGTAAATAAATACTAGAGGTCATAAGGAAGGTACGAAAGAAAACCACATGTCAAACGGATCGTTTTCCGATTTTATAAAAATGTTGGAATCGAAGTTAAACGCGAACGAACCCCTAAAAACCCGCTTGGTTATAACTTCGGTAAAACACTTAGAAAACGGGCGATAAAACTCGGAGTATAATATTGATTCGTAATGATCGACTTTAGAACTTGTATAACTTAAGTATGTCCCAAGTGTAAGTACAGTGACATGTCGTATTAACGAACGAATGTCAGGTCGGATCGATGATAAAAGGAATCCACTAAAAGGGGTATAACGAGATAACTCGAGAACGTGTTTCGATTTAAGTATAACTTAACTTTTGAGATGTTAAGTGATTAATCCCGAATGCCTTGGCTATTTATAGATCACCAAGCTGACCCAGGACCCGCTACCACTACCCCTTACCGTACTCGACTACCAGGCAAGTTTCAATTCCCTTCTTTTAGGCTGTTGTTGTGATTGAATATATATGTATGTTTTCTGTTATAATATGCCATAACATGCATGCCTACTTTCAAGTTATATCATTATGCTTGTTCCCTGATTGTTATTGGCTTATAAATTAGATAGCTATCGTATCAATTATAAGCCGGTTATTGTAAGACCCTCAGAGAAGGGTGTATACATCGTATTCATCAAATATAGACCGGGAGTCAATATTTCTTGACATATCGAGATTACCTCGAAAGAAAATATCTAAGTAAATATTTTCCATTATTCGGGCGACGAATATTATTTGAATATTCGTTCGAGATTATTTATTTAACGATCCTTACTTCAAATAATTATTTGAACGTAACTATTCGACGAATAATATTCATTCAGAGTCGAATTATTTATCGATTATTATTTCGAATATTCTTCTAAAGGTTGGACTACTAAATGAATATTATTTGGATATTCATTTAGAATATTATTCATTAAATGAATATTACTTTTGAATATTCATTTAAGATAGTAATTACCTGATGAATATTATTTTAATGTTCATCTGAAGCTTGATTTATTTATCGAGTCTTATCTCGAATATTCCTTTAAAGCTTGGATTACTAAATGAATATTACTTCATATTCATTAGAATATTATTCATTAAATGAATATTACTTTTTCGATATTCATTTAAATTCCTAATTAATTATGAATATTATTTTGAATATTAATCCAGGGTTCTATTTAATCATCGAATATTATTTAAATATTTTAAATATTCCTTTCAGGTCTTATTAATTAATGAATATTATTTTGAATATTCATTTGAATATTTAATTATGCAATAAATATTCTCTCGATATTTCTTCAAGGATTATTTGAGAAATACTCTGATTAAAGATATTCTTTCATATTCCTAAATATTCTGTAAAATATTTTAATTCAATAAATGAATATTTATTCCATACTTAGAATAACCTCGATAAGGTTTATCTTCTTCGATTATTACGGAAAATATTTCGGAGTCATATTATTATTAATCCTATATCAAGAAAGGTTCTCAGACATCATTCTTCTTTGAGTCTATCTCCCTAATAATAAGGGAACCTTACTTGGAAAATGATATTTATCTTGTCGACTTCCCGGTCATAAAGTATTCTCTTCACTCGCAACTCGGGTGCTATTGACTTATTAAGTCGTTGTTTACCTTCTCATCTTTCGAGGGGTAAGATGGTTGGAACAAGTTGATATTCGTTACCAAGCAATAGCTTGGAAGTTATTGGTAAATTTTCCTTTCCAACTAGATACGACTACTTTGTGGAGTCTTATCAACAAGTATTATACTTGGGGAAAGGGGGACGAACGTTACATTCAGAATCATGAATTCTATTTGAACTAGGAGTCGTGTAAGAGGCCGAGTAGCGCCGGTCCATCCCCTTTGGCCCAACCGTTGGCCGGGGAGAGCTAGTAAGGCGGTATACAAGTAAAGCCGTCAGTTCTTCCTTCTACCGGTAGTAAATCTAATTTGAGCTGTACGATCTCGACTGATCATCAAGATTGGAACAGCGGGCGCGGTGAATACTCCATCATTGGTTCATCATCCAAACTTATTTATTTCCTGCAATATGATTACTGTTGGCAGAGCTGGAAAAGTGTTCATAACTGGAATTGCAATCTTTTCATGCAAGTTCCTTTTTTAATGGCAATGAGAATATCTCGCTTACTTTTGATGTAGCAGATATTTCTACAAACTAATACTTTGAGTTACCTGGTAACTTCATCCTTTATATTATACTGGCAATAACTTCATTAAGGCATGGCATATGATTTCAAAGGATATTTTGAACTACTGTATATATGTATCACTGTTCAGTTATATTATTGTTGGTGGGCTTTCGCTCACCCTTGCTTTGTTCATATTATGTCACAACAACAGCTAGGACAGATGGCCCGCGCCAGGCGCACTCGGCGCAAGCAGGTTACCGCCGTTCGAGGACTACCGCTGATGTCCTTGCTGCCGTTGCTGAGGTAGCATAGATAGGCAGCTTTTGTTTATCAGTCTATTTATATGTAACATTAACGTTAATCAACGGCAAAACCTTTAAACATATCATTTGGCTTGTAATAACTTTTATTCGTAAACTCTGATATTATGGACTTGTTTCAATTTCATCTCTGGGACTATAACTGTTGTGTGTGTGAGTGGATATTATTGTGGGGTCACATCATGTGATTTGTTTATTGTGGACTCAAGTCAAGTATTTTGAATGGATGTAAGACCGTAACCACCAGATCCCTGACCCCGGATCTGGGGGTGTTACAACTGCTGTCATATCTGATGATTTATCATCTTTCACCTTTACTGTTGGTGAAAATCATTACACTGTGGATGAATCTGTACTCAATGCAGTTCTAAAATTTCCAACTGAAAATTTTGTAGATCTACCCTCTGCTCCTGAACTGTGAAATTTTTTCACTAGTATCAATTATCAGGGGAGGTTAGACATGGAAAAAAAGAACTTGGTTCAAGAATGAGATTACTTCTTCGACACTGTTTCAAAGGTATTTACCAACTCTACAAAAAGCAATTTCAGTCTTCTTACTTCTATTGTGCAGAATATTGCTTTTGCAGTGGTTGACAATCGGAGAATCAATATTGGTATGCTACTTTGGGATAACTTGATAAAAAGGTTTGTGTCAACTGAAGATGATCATGATAAGGGTAAAAAGGTTGTATGTTATTATCCTCGTTTTCTGACTCTTATTTTTAATCATCTTGTTCCTATTGAACTACATGGTCCTTTTCTTAATAGTCGTTCTGAGGTGTCTGGTGCCACAACCACTAGATTGTTTATCAGGTTGGACAAGTCTCGAAAGTTTCCAGATGTCCCAGTGCTCATTACTCAGTATATGTCAAACTTTATAAGCTTGCCAGTTATACAAGAACAGAAACCAAAACAACAACCAGAACAATAACCAGAACAGCTACCTGAACAGGCACATGTCATTGAACCTCAGCATCAAGTTGAATAATCCACTCCTATCATGACTTCTGCAACTATCATTGATCATGTATTTCTTTCTAACCCTGAAACTACTTCTCAATCTCAAACTTAATCTTCTTCTGAAACCCAAGTGGTTGTTAGGACTGACCAAGGGGTTGTAGTACCACAACCTCTAACCCAGGTCATAAAGCCAAACACTAGGTCAAAAACAACCAAATTCTATCAAACCAGAAAGAAGTTACAGGTTAAAAGATCTGAAAGAAGTAGTGATGATATGAGTGATCCCACAGCTCTGCCTCTACTAAAGAAGAGTAGAACTTAATCTGAGGCAACTGTAAGCCCATCCATCTCTTCCCAACAGGATTTGGACATTGAAATGGCCGATAAACAGTTACAGGTTTCATCCTCTCAACAGGATGAAACTATTAAAATTCGCCAAAGGGTCGTGGCACCTTGTAAAGAGTCAAGCACACCCCTATTACTCACGATGGGGGAAAACACAACTTCTAATGAATCTAGGGACACTTTGCAAGGAGAGCACATAGGGTTGGATACAGTGCCTACCATAGTAACGGTAGAGGAGCCTTCACAGGCTTATAAGGGAAATCTTGATTCTGAGCCACCTATAATACAATCATCATCTCCCCTCTCAGGTGGAACATACCTGGATCCCTCAAGAGAGTTTCCATTCGAAGTTTCGACTGGAGAAAGTGGAAGGCAACTCGGTCTTTCTGTCACTGAAGCAATTCAGACATCAAATCCAAATGAGATGACAGAAATGACTGAGGATCGGGAATTGCAAACTCCCATTGCACCACCACTGACCTTCCAAGAGGAGGCTAGGGTGATTTTATTTGCAGGTACACCTTCTGGACCAGCTAAGGAAATTAAGAGGAATGATGTGAGGACCACAAACTGAGTGAAACACATGCACGTCAGATGAGTGAAACTCAGAGTGACATTCAGGTGAGTGCACGCACTGACATATACACTCTCTCATTGCAAGACAAGATAAAAGCATTAGAAAAGGAACTTGAGGAAACCAAAGCTGAAGCAAGATTACTTCGAGCACAAGTGGATGAACGGTCTTCTTCATCCATCTCTGTCAATAGTCAGCTTGTGGGAATAAAGAATGACATTGAAATCATGAAGACTGCTTTCAACACCAAGATCAACACTCTTCAGCTCTCTCAAGAAAAGATTCTCTCAGATTCTTCAGACATTACAATCACTCAAGACAAGATTATCACTGCTCTTTCAAACAAAGTTGAAGATCTTCAGACTGAAGTACAGGAGGATCAGTTGTCTACTAAACATCGTCTTGATCAAATTGAGAAGCAGAATGCACATCAAGGTAAAGGGTTAAAACTTTTATTTAACATGATTAGTAGAACTATCACACCCACAGGAGAAGAAAGGGAATTCTTTGAAGGACAAGGTGGAGGTGGTGATGAACGAGACCCTGGAAAAGGTGTAGTTGATACTGTAGAGGATTCCTCAACTAAGAGGGAGAAGTCAAGAGGGGGAGGAGGAGAAAATTCTGGAGTCAAATCTAAAACTGATCAAGGTGGAGACATGAGAAATAAGGGGAAGAAGAAAGCAGCAGATGTTCAAGAGAAAGCAGCAAATGTTCAAGCTGAAGACACTGAAGGCTATTACTACACAGGTGAACCAGATAACTTTGATGTTTTTTCTGATTTAGAGTTCCCTGATGTGGGTGAAGAATTACCTGAACCAGATCTAAGCCACTGGGAAGAGGAAGCGCCAGTGGACCCTGAATATGAAGCTGAACAACTACGATTGGATTTTAAAGCTGAAGCAAAAATTGATGAGCAAGAAGCACATCTAAAAATACAAGAAGAAAGGCTTCAGAAAATATTAGATTGGATTGCACACAAGGAAAGATTTCAAAAAGAAGAAGCAGAAGCAATGTAACGGGAACATGTCCTCAAGGTTCAAGCAAGGAAGATGTACATCAGGTTTAAAAGTGGTGAAAAATGGGAACGTGCTCAAAGAGCAATAGACTCACCTCAATCTTATGATAATGATGATCCTCATCTTGGTGCTATCTTTGATGTTTTTAAAAGGGATAATCCAATACATGACATGTACATAAAAGCCTTAAAAACAGAAGTTGTCAGGATATCTTCTGCATTTGACCTGAGAACTGATGAGTTGGTAATTTTTGTTGATTGTCATAATGTTGGAACACACAAAGTGTCTATTCAGTTGTTTTATGATAGATCGTTGAAAGAGCTCTGGGTTCTTAGGCCAAAGGTGAGAACTTCTTCTGAGTTGGGTGTATTACTTCATGATAAACTTAAAGAGTTTGCTGAAAGGGCTGGTCCATAATTAGTAGAAGTGCCTAAATAATTAAAGTTCCTTAAGGGTGAGCTACTTCATACAATTAACCTTCAGATAAATGAATTGTATACACATTCTGCCAAGCACTTAGTGTTTGTTGACCACATCGTGAGAAATCATGGATTTGCATCTCCAGCAAAGGTAGAAGTCGCAGATTATATTCAATCCTATGAACAGACCAACATGAAGGAGTATGTAAAATTCAAAGGAAAATTAAGGAAGCAACTTGGAATCCCAATAATCTTACCTCAAGGTCTGTCATCAAGAAAAGAGCTACTCGTTGACATTGAATTGCATAAAAATTTGCCAGTATTGGAAGAACAAGAAGATGAAGTTGAACCTGGAGAGATAAGGGAGTGAGACAAATCTTTTTGAAGACCAGCTCTACATGTAATATCTTTAAAGCTAGATATATCAAGATAGGATAATGTTAAATATGATCAGGCTAGAGGATCATCTATCTTGTATTTTTCTTTATGTTTGAATCTGGAAATTGTTATTAATACCAGAACTTTTTCATTATTTACTTAGCAATTACAGTTTTATCATTTACTAATTTAAGTTGAGTTAGTTGAGTTATCCTCTAGGAATTTGCTTGTTAGTTTATAACAAACAAATAGGGGGAGATTGAACGGCATATGACTCAGCCTATTGTAGTTCGAGGATTCAACTCAACTTAGATTAGATTGTAATAAGTAAATAATATCATTTGTCACAGGAATCTCATAAGATGCTATCTGTCAGAAGAAAAATGAACAAGTCAATCTATAGTTTTGATGTTTTACACGGGAAGAAGTTCAGTCTACTGATCAAGCCTCGGTGTTGTATTCAAAGTCATGGATTTAGTTTTAAAGGACAGAGATTTCTACAAGTGACAAGAAACAGTATCAGTACAGAATATTTGAAGAAAGTTGAGAGAAGAAAAAAAACCACATCATAAAGTCAAAAATGAAGAACAGTCAGTGAAGTTAGTTGCTCATGAACCAGACAGTACATCGAGCATCAACAAAAAGTTCAGTGGAAGGTCTTCATTAAGTATAGTGGTTTTCCGAATTGATAATGGCTGTTAAATGATTTTAGGTTAATTCTCTTTTAATTTATAATATCATTTAATTGATTTAATTAATAAATTAAATCTATTAGAATTAATTAATTTATTAAATTAATTATCATATGAATTAAATTAGAATTAATGTATTAATCAGTATGTCAAACTAGTCATAACATTTTAAACTGCTAAGTCATGACAGCTTTAATTGTTAAGTCATGACAGTTTAAATTGTTAAGTCATGACAGTTTAAATTATTAAGTCATGACAGTTTAAATTGTTAAGTCATAACAGTTTAAAAAGTCATGATAGCTTTAATGGTTAAGTCATGACAGCTTAATTGTTAAGTCATGAAAGCTTTAATTGTTAAGTCATGACAGTGTATCCTATGTCATGACAGTGTGTTTTCTAAGTCATAACAAGCTGTTATGACTTACTAGTCATGCCAAGCTAGTGTTAAGTCATGACAGCCTTTCTAGTCATGCAAATACAAGTCAACAAATGTTTTAGACAGAAGATATTTAGCATGTTGGCTATAAAAGGAAAGGCAGGTGACTGTATTAAACACGAGAGACACAGACATAAGAAATAAAGACGAACAACAGACATCAAACTCTCTCTTCTTTATATCATCTTCCAGAGGCATTTAATTCATAGAAAATCAAGTTCAAGCCCCTTGTAATATTCTATCCGCTGGAACTTGTTTATTAATCACTCTTGTACTACTACCGAATTAAGTTTCCTAGTTTTTATCTCGATTTTTATTAACTAAATTAGAAAAGTTCATGTCGAATTTTCTAATTAGTTTTTATTACTGTGGTAATACTCTGTTCTGATTTTGTAACAACCATCAAGTTTAATATATCGTTATATTAAACTTGAGTTTTGTTTCAATTAATTCCGCACAAATTTGTCTAAACTAAATTTTATTTATCGGACAAAGTTTGATAAAATGTATAGATTGTATTCAATCCCCTTCTACAATCTTAACGGACCTAACACATCACCCTTTCCATCCTTCTTGTCATCATCTTTCCTTTTGCTTGTTCTTGGCTGCTTGTATGACTAACTTGACCTTTTATCTATAGATTATCCTTTGTCATTGTCTTGGTCATCATCATCCTTCCTAGGAAATAGTTCTTTCTTTGTTGATGCTGGAGCCTTGCCATCAATATAGATCTGAAGCAAATTAATCATGTTTGTGTCATCATCAATTCTTGGCTTCTTAGTCCTTAAAGCTGATTGAATTGCTATCATCTTTTTCTTGTTGCTAGGAATACATTGAGAGGGAATTCTTAAGATGGCAAGCTTTTGATCATCTCCAAGATAGTAGATCAGCCCTACAGTAATGCTTGATTCTGGCAGCTTCTTCATCTTCATGCCATAAATATCCTTACTTAGTTCATCATCATCATTGTGAATTTGAGTGATTCTCTTGTGAATGGCATTGATCTCTGTAAAAGACAAGTTGTCCAGAGTTTTTCTCATGATATGATAAAAGAATTCTTCTTTTCCATTTCCCTTCATGCTCACAATGATTTCTTTATAAACAAAACCATTTGGCTGAGGTGGTCCTTTAATTACTCGGACAAACTTGATCTCTTGAAGTAGATTTTTCCTGTATTCACCAGATCACCCTTCACTAAGTTTTTCATTCCATTCAGATAATTTAGGAACTCAACTTCTCTAACTGGTCCTGCAGCTACTTCTTTTAGTTTAGCATTCATGTTTGTCCCAACTATGACAGTGTTCATTGTCATAGTGTTGAACCCACTACTCAGTGTATATTGACTTGAAGATCCACCTTTCTCCCCAAATTAACCTATGTTCTCCCCTTTAGACTTGTTGTCAGATTGTAGAGTTGAGAGGAGTTGAGGTCTTGGTTGAAAGGAGGATTGAGGTTTCAGAGTGGGTTGGACCTGAAAGTGAGCTAGCAAGGCACTTAGTTGATTTGTAATTGAAGTTTGGAATATGTCTTGCTGATTTTGCATCACTTTCATGACATGCTTCATATCTGCCACATCCTCTTGGACTTTGACTAGGTCATTGGCCATTGTCACTTGAGTGGCCTTAATTTGACTAACTTCATCTTTGAGGAGTCCAATTGTGGCTGATGTAGAAAGATCTGAGCTTTGTGAGGTAGACTTTGACTAAAGAGACCCATCTTCATTGAAATTGTAGTTGTACACGATGTTGAGCCTTACATTTCATTTGTTGTTCATGTTAATCTGAGATTTGGTGGCCTCTGTCAAAATTTGTTGATTTTGAGTTGAGTCTTCATTTCACCAATCAACTTTCTGTACTCAGAATTGTCCCTGAGAGATGTGCCAATTTGAGGAAGATCTCTTACATAGGCATGTCTCATCTCTTTGAATATTTTTGTATTTCTAATGCATGTTTATCCAATGACTCTTCTATAGCTCTGCCCATATAATTGAATGCCTTTAGTTGGGCATTGTAGACTTCATTGATGGCTTCATAGACTTTCTATGGAGTGAGGCTTTTGGCATTTGATCCAAGACAGGTGAGATGGTCATGTCTGAATTGAAAAAGTGCCTTCTCCATAGTAGTTGTGAATTTGTTGCTCAGCCATGCATTAACATTTGGATTGCCCTCTTCATCTGCAATTTTAGCTTGAATTTTCTCCACATCAGTCTTGTATTGGAGCATGATCTCCTGATAATCAGCATTTGGCAGATTTGATGTGAAGAGATGATTTGCACAATTGAAGAATCCTGGCAATTGATCATCGTAAAGCTCATCTAACTGCTCTTTACAGAGGTTCACTTGAGGGTTGTGAACTTGTTGAGGTCTCAGAATTGACAATATGTACAGGTTAAAGAAAGTTCTTCAACAGATTTGTTGCTAAGTTAGAACTGAAGTCACCTATTGGATCATTCTCCTCATTTGCCAACATTTGAATTGTTGGGGTGGTCATGACTTCACCTATTGGATTTGACTCCACTGCAGCCTTGTTAAACACTTGGAGTGATATATCATCCAAGGCTGCACTCTGTGACATTTCCTCATGTTGAGGCAACAATGGAATTGTTGAGGTTTGAACTGGGGCCTCCAAAACCCCAATCGAACCCAATGTATGTGAAGACATTGTTCTTTTAGAAGCACTAGTAGCCTGTGAAGGCATTTCAGGTGCACTATCATGAAAGATAGGCCCTTCTATATCTTGATCTCTTATAATAACTTGGTTTTGGAGTTTATAAATGATTTGATGATATTTAGTATTAGTAATTGATTATTAAGATTAAAGTTGTATTATATGATGGAATTATAATGTGCTCTGATTTGGGGAAATGAAATGAGATGTGTATGACTTGGTATAGTTGTATTGAAAGGATGGGTTGCTTGTTGATGCTTGATTGTGGTATAAATTCTGGGAATGTTAAGTTATAGCCGTTATAATGCCCGAATTTCCTTAAGCCTAAGAAAACAGAGCTTCGGATGACTTGTAACTGTCCCCTGTACTAGTGTGATATATGAATGTAAAGGTCTTGGTTCATAGATTGTTTTGGTTCTGATTCATGTAAATCCGAGTTACGAGTAAGGAGATATTAAAGATTTGGTGAAAGTTGCGCGATGAGACCAAATCGCGTACCTTGTTTAACTTTGAGAGGTTGATTAACCTAGCTAGAAGAGTAATAAAAATATGAAACTCTTATGTAAAATAGTATGGACAGTTGAGAAGAGATGGGAGAAGGTTTCATATAAAAATAATGAATACTTAATTAATGAAAAATGTTTGAGTTAAGAGTTCGCATGATGAAATCCTAAACGAGAATAGATATGGATGTTTAAGTACATAGTTTATAGAGTTGTGTGTGATGATTGTAGAAAATCCAGAGGATTCGAGAACTACAAGGTTTACTTCTGTATAAGGCAAGTTGACACTCTACCTTGGCATCTTATATTACAGTTTAATGTTTTACTATCTTTCGTACATGAATATTGTCTTAGAAGCAGAATGGAGAACTTTGGTGATTATAAATCCTTATATTCTTTTATATCAGTCTATGTCTTATATTTGAGTAATATAGACATAGGTTGGGAGTAATATTGCTTCTAAGGGTTGAGTATCTATACAGAGATATATCTTTGAAACTTCCTACGAAAATCATATTTTTTTATATAAAGATTTCTTTGTGAATATTCCTTAAAAGTTTTCAATGATGATTCATATGTATACCTATATAATGAGTTATTACTCGAAGGATGTTGATAATTATAAAAAGTTTTCAAAAGTACATTACTTTAACACTGATCTTTATAAAGAGATTTCCAAACATTTGATTTTATTCTGGAGTATTGTTTCAAAGAGTTATCAAATATTTTGGAAATTATCCCAAACCTATTTATTTTGAGACTTCAAAGAGACTTTGTTTTGGGTACTAGAGTTACTGGCGTAAGAGGCCGAAGAGCGGTCCAGCGAAGAAAGGCCCATGTGTTACCTGGATGATGAGACTGATGATTGGGTCATCCGTTTATGGGTGATGAGACTGATCATTGGGTCTTCCATCTACCGGTATAATATTTGTGTTTCTTGGATGATGAGACTGATGATTGGGTCATCCATTTACGGGTGATGAGACTGATCATTGGGTCCTCCATCTTCTGTTGCCAGGATGATGAGACTAATGATTGGGTCATCCGTTTACGAGTGATGAGACTGATCATTGGGTCATCCATATAATGGAAGAATATTTCGAGATATTTTATACTGTACAATGCGACTGATCATCGTGTACAGTAGGGCGCGGAGTATTTGTTTGCACTAAATCACGCAAGCGTACGTGGTCACAAGTAATACAGATATAAGTCAAGTTCGTTCCCACAGAGATCTTAGGTTTTAAATCAGTTAATGTACCTATGCAACATTGTATGGTTTTTATTCACTGCTAAGATAATTAAGAAATTGAGGTTTTTAATTATCTAAATTAAGCTAAGATGCAAATTATGAAATTAATTAACTAATGAGATCTAAAATCAAACTATTTATATGAGAATAAACATGAGATCCTAACTTCATTATCTACTTCACTTAGAGTTGACGCCTTTAATCAATACATGTGATGGTTTTGATATCTGAACGGATAACACGAAACAAGTAAAAGTTACCTCTCGGTATACTAATACCAAACTACGCATATATCCACAAAAGAGATAGAAGATGAGTAGACACCAATTATGTTTAGACCCTATATCTCTATAAGATTTGAAACATAAAGGTTTAAGCACAAGTTATCCACATAGATCACACAGGGCAGCATAATATCTCTATTTACGCCACAAATCATGATGTTAAAACATCAGCCTATCCTATGCTAGCATGACAAGCTCTAAATCTCAAGATCCACTCTCGTTTCGCAAGAGATTAACATATTAGATGTTAGCTACGCATCAAAATTCATGAAGCACAACTATACAAGGATGTCAAGAATTCATCACACATAAATCTTTAAAGCAATCAAACTACTAAGCTACATAGATAAATCCATTAGAATTCCATGACAACGATTACTTCATAATTGAACTGTTCGTCATCACGGGATCAATTGAAACCATGATAATAAAACAAGATCTGAATATTAAATAAGAGTAATAGAGTTTAGAAAACAAATCCAAAACGAGCATAGAAGAATAGAAAAGATGAAGTAGATCTAGATCTCCGTTGCTTGTCACGAGCGTTGGGAATCCTTCTCCAAGTCTCTCTCTTCTCCCTCTAATGTTATTCTAAGTAATTCTATGTAATGATACAAATTACAATGGTTTGATGTGTTTTTATAGGCCCTAAAAGTCTTCTCCAACAAGAACTACCAAAACAGAGTTAAAATAGAATTCTGCAGAATACGTTTCCTAAACTGATTCTGTTTTGAAGGAAAATTCGTAACTGACTTTTCTTCGGTATTTCTGGGCCTTTCCAGTTTCATTTGGACATTTGAACCACTTTAGAATGATAGAGAATCTCGTTAGCTTCGCGTGGACAGTAAGATCGTCCAAAACGGACTTGTAGAACTCAAGATATGGCCAAAACAATGAATCTGCATCTGGCAGAATGATCTCCGCGCTGTAGCGCCCAATCCACGCCGCAGCGCGCCCTGGGGTTTGTCCAAGATTGAAGAAAATTGCTTTGTCTTTGCGTGAGCTGTAAGATCACTGAATTCGGACTTCTAGAACTCCAGATATGACCAAAACAGTGCAGACTGCGCAACCTACCCGGAAATCCGAATTTTTCACAACCCAACCGAAATTTTACAATCCTGCACAACTAAACAAAACACATCAAAAACACAACAAACTTGAGGCCAAATACATCAATTTAAGTTGATATGGAACGCTCCAAGTGGATATAGAATCCACTTATCACACCCCCAAACTTAAACCGATGCTTGTCCTCAAGCATAAACAAATAAACTATTTACAACTAACTAGTACCACTTCCGTAGGTGATCACGGTTGCATTTGGCATATTCAATAAGCCCTTTAAACCCCTAGGTAGCCCTAGTAGACGAGTAAGGTCTCATGAGGGCCTATAGCGAATGTACCCACAAAATCCATCTAACTAATGCAAAATTTAATACTAACACATCACCATACCTTCAAATCCTCTCATGCCATTTCAACTTAAGAATCAAAGTAATAATGCGATGTCTTGGTGTCGAAAGTGCAAGTATTCACATAGTCTACTCAATGATCATGCCTAAGTTCTCAAAAGTCCATGTCAAGTGTAAGTATAAGTTAGTAACCATGCTAAGCCTACAAGAGTACATCTTTGAGACAAAACTCGAGATCTCATATTCAAAAACAAGTAACACTCACAATCCACTCACAAAAGAATATTCACTCAAGAACAAGGGTAAGTGTATCACTCAGTTCCATCAAAATCATAAGCATGCTTGACATTTGATATCAATCTAACTCTTAACACAACATACATCAATGACGATAATCAAAAGGTTTTTATTTGGGTTGTAACGGGGCTAGGGACAAGGTATGACAAGTAAGCCAAATCAGGTGAAGTGTCAAAAGCTAGTAGGAACCATAATAGACCATACACAACACCCTACTTTCCCCCCACACATAATTTTACTATTTTTCTTCAATAAAACGCTCGACTAGTAGACTAAAGTAGGATCACAACAAACACAAACACGCTATCATAATATATATTTTTTTTTGTTTTTTTTTCTTTCATATTTTTTCCCTTTTTTTTTCTTTTCTTCCAAGAGCTAAATATAACAAGAACAATAATATAAGCAATAACAATGATCCCATGATTTTATTACATATGCCGACTATCAAGCAAACAACCAAAACCAATTTTCAATATTTCCCCTAAAATTATGACCAACAATAAACCCCCTCCTTGCACACCTTATTACTCCCTTAAGCACTCTACTAGCCTTTGACAATGTGGGTTCAAATTAATGTATGGCCAATACAAGAAAAAGGTCTAGGCAAGTAATGCGAAAAATAGAATTAAGCTCAACGGGTTCATTAATTGATCATGTAAATATGGTGTGGTAATATGGGAAAATATGTGGTTATTCCTATATGCCTTAATCATTTTAATCGTCAAATAATGTCATGCATTTCAAGAAAGACCTCAAACAACTGCTAGCAATGCAAACAATCTGAGGACACTCAAACAAACGAATAAATTGCAACAAATATGCAATAAGGCTCAAAAGCTCACTTGGTGGAAAAAAACATACTCAATCCCAAGTAAAAATCTCTCTAATACACCTACTTGTATTCCAAGCATGCAAACTAAATCAACTTGCACATATTCATGTCCTTTTAATTACTTACAACATTAAATAAGTTTACTAGCTTCAACTTACTAGTGTATGTGTGTGCACAAGAAGAAAGCATATCACTTCTCAATCAAAAGTGTCAACAACACAAAATTCCTATCAAGCATGGGTGCAAATGCAAACTACTATGGACTCACATGATAATAACACGAACAACACATGCATGAATTACTACTAATATGCATAATATGATATCCTACATGAACACAATAACTAAACTACACTACAAATGCTACAAAACACTACTTATCCCTCAAACCACCCCCAAACTTAAAATATTCAATATCCGCATTGAATGGAAAGGTAAATACAAGGGATAGAAGAAAACATACCTAAATACGTGGGTTGCCTCCCATGAAGCGCTTGTTTAGAGTCAATTAGCTTGACTACATCCAAGCCTCTATTAAGGATGATAATAGTTGGCCTGGTCATCTCTTCGTGAGACTTCATTGTCATCACGGCGGTAAACTTTCTGCCCCTTCTCCTCGCTTGGCCTATTCGTATAACAACTATCCTGTTCCAATGCCTTTCTCAGTTGACCCAAAATCTGTCAATTTGTAGAACAACACATATTCGCGAGCTTCGCTTGAATATAATGGAGGAGGGTAAATGTAAGTTGCTGAAGCCTTTGGTTCCTCAACGAGAACTTCCTCCATTGGCTCTAATGCGCTACCTCCGTCTTTATAATCTGAGACAAGTAGAAGACCCGAATCTTTCCCATAGTCATCAGCCTCTTGGTACGCACATACCAAATCTCAAAATTTATGTAGCTCACCAGTGTCTGTCCCAAATAGTGCCCTTTCCAAAGCATCCACCTCACCAGCATGATCAAATTCCTCACATGGGTTGCGAATGCTCACCTCTCCTTGGAATTTGTCTTCCTCAATAATGCATGTAGTACCTTGCTCCAATTCACCATTACTTTCTTGAATTGCCTTTGGTATGAATTGCTGATTCTCTTGTTCCAAGGCACTCACAACTTGAGCAACTAGTGTCTCCACCGATTTGATAGATGCCTCGTTACTCTTTGCAAGCATCCTAATCTCCTCCAGAGTCTCTTATTCCAATGATCTCACAGCTTGAGCAACTAGTGTCTCCACAGATTTTAAGGACTCCTCGTTACTCTTTGCAAGACTCCTAAGCTCCTCCATAGCATCAACCTCATCTGATTGAAAAGTAAGAGTAGGTTGCTGATGTTGAAACTCTTCACTACCCAAAAAATATGACATATTTGGAACATCTTACTGGTACTGTTGAGGATGGTACTGAAAATATGGTTGTTCCTCATAAGTGACATATAGATCAACTCCTTCGTAATAAAAATATTGTGAGGTCTCATGAACGCCCGAACATAGCTCACATTGCTGAGGCATGGATGTCCTCGAATATGCCCACCATGGCAACTCCTGGCCTGCCATTTTCAAACCCTCAAGTACCTGAAACCACCACGAAACAAACAAACTAAGTAAAAAATCCGAGTCAGTGAACGCTAACGACCACTGATGACAAGCACATAAACTAAAAACAAAACACTGATGATCCCCGACAGCGGCGCCAAAAACTTGTTAACACAATATCACGCAAGCGTACGTGGTCACAAGTAATACAGATATAAGTCAAGTTCGTTCCCATAGAGATCTTAGGTTTTAAATTAGTTAATGTACCTATGCAATAATGTATGGTTTTTATTCACTGCTAAGATAATTAAGAAATTGAGGTTTTTAATTATCTAAATTAAGCTAAGATGCAAATTATGAAATTAATTAACTAATGAGATCTAAAATCAAACTATTTATATGAGAATAAACATGGGATCCTAACTTCATTATCTACTTCACTTAGAGTTGAAGCCTTTAATCAATACATGTGATGGTTTTGATATCTGATCGGATAACACGAAACAAGTAAAAGTTACCTCTCGGTATACTATTACCAAACTACGCATACATCCACAAAAGAGATAGAAGATGAGTAGACTTCAATTATGTTTAGACCCTATATCTCTATAAGATTTGAAAACATAAAGGTCTAAGCACAAGTTATCCATATAGATCACATAGGGTAGCATAATATCTCTATTTACGCCACAAATCATGATGTTAAAACATCAACCTATCCTATGCTAGCATGGCAACTTCTAAATCTCAAGATCCACTCTCGTTTCGCAAGAGATTAACATATTTGATGTTAGCTACGCATCTAAATTCATGAAGCACAACCATACAAGAATATCAAGAATTCATCACACATAAATCTTTAAAGCAATCAAACTACTAAGCTACATAGATAAATCCATTAGAATTCCATGACAACGATTAGTTCATAATTGAACTGTTCCTCATCATGGGATCAATTGAAATCATGATAATAAAACAAGATCTGAATATTAAATAAGTGTAATAGAGTTTAGAAAGCAAATCCAAAACGAGCATAGAAGAATAGAAAAGATAAAGTAGATCTAGATCTCCGTTGCTTGTCACGAGCGTTGGGAATCCTTCTCCAAGTCTCTCTCTTCTCCCTCTAATGTTATTCTAAGTAATTCTATGTAATGATACAAATTACAATGGTTTGATGTGTTTTCATAGGCCCTAAAAGTCTTCTCCAACAAGAACTACCAAAACAGAGTTAAAATAGAATTCTGGAGAATACGTTTCCTAAACTGATTCTGTTTTGAAGGAAAATTCGTAACTGACTTTTCTTCGGTATTTCTGGGCCGTTCCAGTTTCATTTGGACATTTGAACCACTTTATAATGATAGAGAATCTCGCCAGCTTCGCGTGGACAGTAAGATCATCCAAAACGGACTTGTAGAACTCAAGATATGGCCAAAACAGTGAATCAGCATCTGGCAGAATGATCTCCGCGCCGTAGCGCCCAATCCATGCCACAGCGCGCCCTGGGGTCTGTCCAAGATTGAAGAAAATTGCTTTGTCTTCGCGTGAGCTGTAAGATCGCTGAATTCGGACTTCTAGAACTCCAGATATGACCAAAACAGTGCAGACTGCGCAACCTACCCGGAAATCCGAATTTTTCACACCCCAACCGAAATTTTACAATCCTGCACAACTAAACAAAATACATCAAAAACACAACAAACTTGAGGCCAAATACATCAATTTAAGTTGATATGGAATGCTCCTAGTGGATATAGAATCCACTTATCTGTATTGCTCCACATAGTTCCAAAATTTTTGGTTTATTTTAGCATTAAATCCCATGTGTTGATTTATCGTTCTGCTAAAGGCTCTTTTAAAAATCAAGGTTAGTTTTGGGTAGTATCTAGAACTACCTAGTGATTTGAAACTATCTCTACTATAGAGTTTGATTTACATATCAAAGATGTTTACAAAGGAGTATTTATACAACAGAGGTTTGGAAATTTTATTTTTCTATTATAGGTAGTATCTAGAACTACCTGGTGATTTAAACTTATCTCTATTTTGGAGTTTGATTAATTATCATATGAGTATCTGCATGGTAGAGTTATGGGCTTTAAACTTCTTGTCCATTGTCATCTATTTATATAATTTATATTAAACTATTTATATATGCCATGTCACTTGCTGAGTATTATTACTCATTCTTGCTTTACTTTAAACTTTTAAAGATTTAAGTTAGCAAGGATGTTGAGAATACCCAGGACTACTTGATAGAGGGCAACGGATAGAAGCCAACTGTATATATGCGTCCTTCACGTTATTCCCGAGGTAGATGGAATTAGTAGCATAGGAATGTTGTTTTTGGTTGACTTTTATATCAGCATGGGTTATATTATGAGTTGTAATTATTTTGAGCTACTTATGGTTTCACTTAGAAACTATATTGTAGACTACCTTGGACTGGGATATGTAATAATTCATTAACTTGTCAGTTGTGTATATTAAGTTTTCGTCTCTGAGGCTATGACTTGAGTTGTTGTGTGTGTGATTGCCGGGGTCAACATCATTGTTTATTTATTATGCAGAGTGAGTTTTAAGCATGCATTACAGGAATATGGATGTGACAACCCAGGTCTTAGACCCCGGGTCTGGGGGTGTCACAATATGTTTTGAGCATCCACAGTCAATGTAAAAAACCAAACTAAACCAAACATACCCAGTATATCCGCTCAGAGCAGGGTCTGGGGAGGGTAGGATGTACGCAGACCATACCCCCACTTTTAGAGTGGGGAGGCTGTTTCCGTGTAGACCCTCGGCTAAGTGCACGACATACAAAGAGTGTGATAAATACAAAGGAAACCGGCTGATACGGAAATGATCAAAGCCATACCTGAGCCCATGGCGTTCTCCACATGGGGCATACCTATCTGCGAGGATTTATGATACTCATAACTTGAAGCGCTCCAATCACACGAAAAACCTGCAGTGAGACAGCACCGAGCCAGGATCCCTGTAACTGCAAAACCAGCAAACAGAAGACACTAAAAACGCAAAGTGAGAACGCTAAAGTCGAACTACTACAAAATCGCTAACCGAGACAGCCCAATTCTGAGGCTCTCGACAACTGATCCGCACCCTAAAAGAGAATCCACCACTCTGATACGCCGCCTCCAAGCAGACCTATCCGCAGACAAGGTCTCATTTAGGTCTAAGGCCTTCAAATCCAGCCTGATCTGCTCTTCCCACGACCTCCTCGGCCTGCCTCTCCTCCTCGCCCCACCAACCGAAAGACTCTCAACCCTCCTCAATGGGGCTTCAACCAGCCTCCTACGGACGTGGCCGAACCATCTCAACCTTCCTTCCCGAAGTTTCGCAGAAAAAGGGGCCACTTCTAGCTCACTCCTAAACACCGAATTTGGGATTCTGTCCAACATCGTGCGCCCACAAGACCACCGCAACATCCTCATTTCAGCCGCTTCCAACTTCCTTACTAGGGCCTTCTTCTCCGCCCAACACTCCGAACCATATAACATCGCAGGACGGATAGCCGCTCTATAGAATTTCCCTTTCAACTTTAAAGGGACTTTCTTATCGCACATCACCCCTGACGCTACCCTCCACCTTAACCACCCCGCCTTGATACGATGCGTGACATCGGCTTCAATCTCACCTTCCTTCTGAATGATCGAACCTAAATACTTGAACTTGTCCGTCTGCGGGACGATCTGGTCTTCAATCCTAACCTCCACCCCTTCTTCGCTGGCCTCACCACTGAAGTTACACCAGAGATACTCGGTTTTAGAACGGCTCATACGTAACCCTTGGGACTCCAAAGTAGATCTCCAAAGCTCCAATTTGTCGTTCACCTCCCTCCTCGATTCCGCCACTAGCACGATATCATCCGCGAAGAGCATGCACCAAGGGACAGCATCTTGAATCCCCCGCGACATGACATCAAGGATAAGGTCGAAAAGAAAAGGACTCAGGGCCGACCCCTGATGAAGCCCCATCTCAACAGGGAAGAAACGGGAGTCCCCCACTGGGGTCCGAACGCACGAACTAGCTAGGGAGTACATGTCTTGAATCACCCTAACGTACGCCGACGGCACTCCCCTCTCCTCAAGGCTCTTCCAGATAGCTTCACGGGGTATGCTATCATAGGCCTTCTCAAGATCAATGAACACCAAATGGAGGTCTTTGCGACGATCCCTGAACATCTCCATAAGGCGTCTAACGAGATGAATAGCCTCGGTCGTCGATCTCCCAGGCATAAAACCAAATTGATTCTCTGAGACTTCAACTACTCTTCTAATCCGACTATCGACCACTCTCTTCCAAAGTTTCATAGTATGACTGAGTAATTTAATACCCCGGTAGTTACTACAACTCTGAGCATCGCCTTTATTCTTGAAAAAAGGGACCACAACACTACGCCTCCATTCAGCTGGCATCTTAGCGCCCAAGAGAAGAACATTGAACAGATCTGTTAACCATTGGACGCCAACCTCACCAAGACAAAGCCAAACCTCGATCGGGATAAGATCCGGGCCAACCGCCTTCCCTTTCGCCATCTTCTGCAGGGCACCCTTGACTTCAGCCTTGCTAAAGCGCTCACAGGAATCGAGAGAGAGCACAGGCGAAAGAGAGACCTCTCGCTCCACCCCGACACCACTCCTCCTAGCCTCGTTGAAAAGATTATGAAAATACGAACTCCACCTCTCCTTAATAGCATCTTCATTCAATAACACTTGGCCTGAATCGTCCTTAACAAACTTAACAGAACCCAGGTCGCGCCGCCCTCTCTCCCTAGCTTTAGCTAGCTTAAAGATGGCATTTGCTCCTTCCTTGGTATCTAGGCGCTTGTATAGCCCTTCATATTCCTCCTCTTTAGCTTTCGCCACTGCCTTTTTTGCCTCTCGTCTAGCCACCTTGTAAGCTTCCATCTTCAGAATCCTCTCCTGCCCTGCGCAGGTCGATAAAAGCTCTTTAAAGAGCGCAAGTTTAGCCTTAACTTTCTTTTGAACCTCCTCGTTCCACCACCACGACTCCTTATGACCGCTGCATCTACCTGAGGAAATCCCCACCACCTTCTCGCCCACACTACTGATGGCCTTAGCCATCTTGGTCCACCTGGAGTTAGCATCTCCCCCACTCGCAAAACAACCTTCGTTGATCAAGGCCTCCCTGAATTCCGCCGCCTTCTCGCCCTTCAAGTCTTTCCAAAGGATTCTTGGTCTAAACTTTCTCTTCCTGCATACTACTCGACCCTCCATGGATAGATCCATGGCCAATAGCCTGTTCTGGGAAGCACACGCCTCACTCCTGAACACCTTGCAGTCCACGCATGCTCTAGCATCCCGGCTGCGCACAAGTAAGTAATCGATTTGAGTGCTGCGTCCCCCGCTACTAAAGGTGATGAGGTGCTCAGCCCTCTTCTGAAAAACAGAATTTACAATTACCAACTCCTGTGCCGAAGCAAACTCCAACAATGCGGACCCACCGACATTCCTGGTCCCGAAGCCAAAACCCCCATAAGCAGTGGGGAAACCATCTGACCTCTCGCCAATGTGACCGTTGAAATCGCCACCCAACACTAGAAATTGGTCTGCAGGAAAACTCCCTACCAGCCCATCTAAACAGGCCCAAAAAGCCTCCTTCTCAGCGTCGCCCAAACCACCTTGCGGGGCGTACGCACACACCACATTCACCACAATCTCCCCCACCACCACCTTGACAGACATGATCCTGTCATTGCACCTATTCACTTCCACGACATTGTCTTTTAGGTCTTCCGTCAAAAGAATGCCCACTCCGTTCTTCGAGTTGGTAAGACCTGAATACCACAATTTATACCCATTCGCAACTCTTGACCGCGCCCCCTTCCACCTCGTCTCTTGAATACACGCCACATCCACTCTTCGCTTCTTCAACACGTCTACTAGCTCCAGGAATTTGCCCGTCAAGGTACCTACATTCAAACTCCCAACACGCAAATTACGCAACATCGACTAACAAAAAAAACCAGCGCAAACGGAACCGACCAAAACAGAAAAACAGGACTAATTTAAATTAAAAAAATATAAACGGAAAAAAAAAATCCAAAAAAGATCCAAAACCACAAATAAAAACCACTAATATAAACTAATATAAACCAAAAATAATATAAACTAATATAAACTAAAAATTATTATAATCCAAACGGAGATAAAAAACAAGAAGTAAAAACAAGATAAATACACAGGGTGAGGGGAGGGGAAGCACACTGAGAAAATAGGGGTTTGGGGAAGGGGGGTTTCGGTGGGGACGAAAATGGAATGAGAAAAAGACGAGGGTGAAAGAGAGATCGAGAGAGGGTCGAAGAGATAGGAGGTAGAGACGGGGAAGGAAGAGAGGGATAGAGATAGAGAGAGACGTAGTGTGGATATTCCGAAGTTATACTAGTAATCTACGGAGTAAATAAGTGTATGTAAATGCGATCGGAATTCAGACATTCCAAATTCTATTTTCGTGTAATATTTGACTGAGCAGTGAATTATATATCAGTAATATCAAGAAATGAGATATTTAATTTGAGGAATTGAGGAGTTGATATTTTGGAATTTTATTATAAGTGATTTGAGAATTTGGAACGAAAACCACTGAGGAAGTGGAACAAACGTTCTAGAAACCGCTGAAACTTTACAATGAGATTAAGCGATTGAGCGAACAAATCATGGATTAATGATATGGTTTATTAAGAGTCCAAGGAAGGATATATTATGAGAAAGAAAGAGGATTGAGAATAAACTCCTAGAATTGAGAAATAGAGAATGCTTGAGAAATCGGGAGAACGTTTTCTGAGATAAAGAGAAATAAACAAGGGATGTTGGAATTAATATTCATTCGAGGTATTGCGCCATATTAGAGCAATAATATACACGAGACAACAAGGAAATCAAATTGTTGGAAAAGGAAACAAACCAAGGGACTAATATGATGGAAACAAAAGATGAGGACTTTGTTGCAATTGTTATGGATAAGGAAATCCAAGTGAGCCAATGAGGTGTTGACAACACATTACAAGAAGATGCATCCAAATGAGATAGATATATAATACATGTATTAGTCATTATTTAACAAACAAAAAAACACAAACACAAGAAAACACCCATTCTGCCCAGCAGAACAGCAGCTCAGTAAAACGGGCCTAGAGCCTTCATTACTCAATGGAATTTCGTGTTCTTTATATGGTTAGAAAGCTGTGAAGATGCTCTACAACTCTCATTTAGAAGCGTCGATCAGAAAAGCTCGGTAAGAGCCTCGTTTTCCATGATCTTTCAGTCGGATTCTAATAACTCCGAATTACTAACTTTGTTTTCTTCATTTCTTTTGATCATCCAAGCTTACCCAAGGCTATACAAGGATTATACAAGGTTTAGAAAGATATTACATACATCAAGGAAGGTATAAACTCTCTCAACCCTTGGCATGACTTGTTTATAGTTTATATTGTTAGATCTATAAGTTTTGGAGTGAATCTTGGTGATTTGAGTTGTAGATGATGAAATCTTGAAGTTATGTGCTTGTTATGATGGTTGTAAGGATTTTACTTAGAGTATGTAACCCCATGTATGCTATAGAGACAAGTCTTGGTGGTTTTGATGGTAGATGTGATGTATAAAGTGAGTTCTTGAATATTTGAGAAAAGATGAGTGCTGTGTAAATTCCTGGGAGCATGTACTGTCTTGTAGGAGGGTTTTGACCCCCTAAATCTTGTCACCCGAGGACCTAATTTATATGGTTGGAAAGATAATTGAATGTAGTTTCTAGAAATATAAGGTTCATACCCAGGAGATGTGTAGGTGTTGAGTTATGGTCGGATTAGTGCAGTGTGGTTCTGGAATTCGGACTGCACTGTGTTGTCCACTTGTGAACTGAGTTAGGACCCCATAAAATTATGCTAGTGTTATGAAAATTTGAGGGTAGTCAGATTATACAGTTGTGAAGGCTGTCCAAAAAGAATTGGAGTAAAATTTGTAATTTTCAATTTTATAAAAATGTTAAAGCGAAGTGCGCGCGAGTGAAAAATCACCTAGGAGGTTAGTTTAACGTAGTTTTAAGAGTACTCACTTGTGTTTCAAGTTTGAGGAATGGATTTGAGTCGAATGGGTAACGAATGTGATAAAGTGATGACATGGTCATATGGGAGGGTTAGTTGTCACAAATTGGAGTCGTTAAGTTGGTCTAACATCCTTTAAAACCTTACGATTAAGTAGTGTTGTTAAGGTACTAACGTACGAATATTGATTATGTATAGATCTTCGTTCCACGTCGCAAGCTCGACCACCCCACCCTAACCAAGGCAAGTTTACTTTTCAAAACTTATATATAAGGATTTTCACTGTTGTGTTTGTAGCTTCTAAATGTATTATATGCTTATGCTTTACGAGATTATGTTGAAGTTTGAGATTTATGCATATGTGTTGTACACCCTTGAACTTAGAATGAAAGTGTTTCCTTCGGACAACGACTCTAGCAATAGAGGTCGTAGCGGTCCAAATATACTATTGACCGGGGAGCGGTATATTATTATATCGTGATTAAATTGCGAAAACCCGAAGAGCCATTCGGGAAGTATCGTATACTTAAGTATTTATTATTTTCACGTTGTTAAAAATACTCAAAAATATCTATCTTGGATTAAAAATCTTATTTTAATTAAATAATTATTTTATTAATTGTTTATATTAAATCTTAAAATATCATTTATTAATTATTGTTCATTATTTTAAATACAAAACTAATCCAGGATACCTTCATCGTTTTCAAACTAGAACTCTTTCGAACCCAAAACATTTTCGAAAACCCCCGGTCAGGTTTTGCTTCTTGTACACTTTTCAAGAATTATCGGTCGACTGAGGTCGAACTTCAACTACTCGAATTTTCTATCAAAATGATTTTTGACAAGAAAGAAAAAAAAAAGGGGACTCTGGCAGGTGTGAGAATCGTTGACGAACGATTCCCGTGATGTGTAAGCGGCCGTGAGCCAGGCGGTCCATCAATTATTATTCCGGCCCAGGTGTTACCGAAGGATGATTACGGATGTAGTTTTCATCGAGGGTGATTACGGATGTAGTTTTCACCCGAGGATAGTTACGGATGTAGTTTCTATCCTTCTACCGGTAGAGAAGACCCGCGGATTGTTGGACTTGGTTGTGGCGACTGATCATCGTCAATACTTGTCAGGTTTTTATGTTTTCTTCCAGTCCCATCCTCCACTTTGGAAAAATACTCAAACACTGCTTCTTGGGCCTAAGTGCCAAGTTGCCGATAGTGTGGTTTTTGATAAGAAAAATATTGACATCGTGCAGTATCTAGAACTGCAAGATTTTCTATAAAGATTGGCACGTGTTAGTGCACTCTTGCAATTATTTCAAAGAATGAAATGTTTTTGAATGAGAAACCTTCTAAGCTAATGGAAGGAAAGAGGTTTGCAATGATGTATTCCCTGTACAGTATGTTAACCGTAGAGTGTTTTGCCGAAAATGATATACTCATAAGTATATATTTTCAAACTTGAGATATATTGAAATGGGAACCTTATAAAGGGTTCATATGTTATTCTTAAAGCTCCTTAGTGAGTATAGATGTTTTATTCAAACTCGGACATATATATTGTCCAATTATGTTTTGAAATCTGATATATATACCCATACAGTTGGGAATGTTTTCGAAATAAACCACATTATTTTTCAAAATGGTGAACTTGCTGAGCATTATGTAGCTCATTCTTGCTTTATAAAAACTTTTCAGAAAGAGAAGAATTTGGTCGGTTAACTCCGCACCAGCAGAAGAGGAGTAGAAGATGTACCACGGAGATGATTTAGTTCCTGATAAATACTACAGAGTAAGTCTGATAGGTTTTCAACTGTAATAGTAAGACTTGTCTTCAAGTGTAGTTGTATAAGTGGAAGTGTGTAAGACTCTGGATTGTACAGATGAATTGTAATATTTAGTGTTACTTTTGATTATCGTTTCTGAGGCTCTAACTTGTTTGTGCGTAAGATTGAGGTCTGGATGCATGTATTGTTGAGTTGTAAAGTTAATACAGGTATGATATGGTTGGATGGTGATGTGACGACCTGAATCTTTGACCTCGGATTTGGGGGCGCCACAGTCAAGAATCCAAACTATGTATTTTTATCGGTTTTGTTTTCGTTAATGATTTCGGATAATACTTTTAATGTCAATAACGAATATTTTAATTATGCTAAATAAGATTCAAGTTAGATAAACTCTATTATAACTTGAAGGTGGTTACACAAATAGTACCAAGATCAAAGATTATAGTACAAACTTTGTTCGGTTGTAATCACACTAATCAATCCCTAATCAATGACCAGTCACTCTAGAATATCATAAACAGAATCGGGCATGAACTCCTTGTGATTTCTGATTAAAAAACGGGAGAGCAAGTGATAGATAATGAAAATGGAGGATGTGATTTCTAATTTCGCATATATAGCAGTTCTGTTAGAAAGGCCTTACTGAGGTTGAATCGATTCCAGTGAGACCTTTTGATTACCTCAGTGAGACTTTTCTGCGTCAGTAAGACCTTTGCAGTGACTTCGGTGAGACTTATTTACACCGGTGAGACCTTCTGCATGCGTCGGTAAGACATTTGATCAACCTCGGTGAGACCTTTGCTATGACGTCGGTGAGACGTTTATCTGGGGAGATATTTATGGCGACTGCGTCGGTAAGACCTTTACAGGCGACACTGATAAGACCTTTTAACAAATGTAGTCGGTGAGACATTTAGCATACGCCGGTGAGTAGAGCCGGCAATTTGACACGAACACGAATAAACGACACGAAAACGACACGAAAAATATAGATATGGTTTACTTTTTCGGTACACGAACACGAAAGTACACGACTCCTAAATGGGTATTTACCCTTGGGTACACGACATGACACGAAAGTACACGAAATAAATAAATAAATGTTTTAAAATAATATATATTAGATATATGTATATTTATTTATATTAATACTCACATTTTCATAAATATTATATGTAAATTATATAATTAATATATATATTTGTATATATTATATGTAAATTTATTTGAAATTAATCCAAAAATCTAATATTTTCATATATATATATATATATATATATATATATATATATATATATATTTATTTATTTATATATTTATAATTATTTATCGTGACACGAATACACGACACGAAAAGTACATGAAATGATGGTACACGAACACGACACCATCTCTAAATGGGTCGGATATGGGTTTACCCTTGGGGACACGAAACACGAAAGTACACGACACAAAAGTACACGAACGACACGAATTGCTAGGTCTACCGGTGAGACCTTTTTAAGCGACCTCAGGAAGACCTTTTAATCAGCCATAATTATCTTCTAATTAAACATTTAAAAAATGTTTAATTCTTAAATTAATTCTAAATTAATCTATTAATTAATTTATGAAATAAATTAATTCTAATTTTAATTAATTTAATTAATTAACAGAGAATTAAATCAAAATCTTTAGTGCAAGACCATTGTTGTTGAAATTAAATAAAACCTTATTTTCTTCAAAAACGGCTGTACTTGACCACTTGACTTTTGATGACGAATAACCACTGACAATGACAATGTTGACACCTTGTGCACTGGTCTGGTTCACGGATTGACTCTAGGTTTCTTGTCTTTATCATATATTACAATAGAAAGATTTTTGAGATGACTAATATATTATTTACAATACAATCTTGTTTGAGTTGAATTATCATCTTGATAATACAAATAGGACTTTGACATAGCCTTTCATTAATGAATTTATTTAGTTGATTTGTGTAAATTTATTGATGATTTGTTTAAATTTTTTAAAAATAAGAAGTAACAATAAATATTATTTTTAATGAATGACCACTTTTTAAGTTAAAAGAAACCATACATGTTTATATTTTAGGTAAATTTTAATTGATAATTTTTTTATAATCACCTCACGTACATAAAAGGAAGATTTGTATATATCTTTTCTTTTTACATAGACATACATGATGATAAGAGTGGACTACACTTATAAAAATATTAATATCTTAGGAACAAGATCCACAAGAGAAAAAGAAAAAATAAATAAGACATACCAACAATACATGTACAAGATCTTGACTTCCTAGAAAATCCAAAACCACCAAGAAACAAAATCCACTAACCTCCCGTTGAACTAGCCGTATAAACCTTCCACGAAATACATTGAAAACAAACCACTCGATCTCAATTCTAGCGAATCACACAACCATCACCAAATCTTACTGGTGTTGTAGTTTTTGTAAAAGTTCATTCGCAGGGAAGGACTAATAATTCAAGTTTAAGTTATAATTCCTTACAATCTAGAAGTGTAATAGAATAATTGGGTGTTTTGTTTCTAACTAACTTTAACTATATAAAGCAATTAGAACTGAGTTTTATCAATGAGGAGAAACAACCCGAGAACTAGGGTTCTTCAATTGATTCAATGATGTTGATGTAATGCGATATCTGCTTCTCGTACTTCGCTAAAAACAATTCTTCCAAATTTTATAATGTTCTCTCCCAAGATACAATATAATGCCTACAACTATATCTCAATAGTCACTCCCATGATCAATTGAAATACAATTATAAACTATTAAGACCCAAGAATTATAAGTTTCACAGTCCTCTTATTAATCTCCCGATTCAATAATAAAACTATGTCTACCAAATCATGAACAAGAATTGTGAATCGTCTCCCAATTCATCACAATTCCTATAGATACAGTTAAAGGTTAGCTACTCCCTTAACTGGGTTAAGCCCTCAATGATAGATTAGCAGAAGTAGAGAATTCGGATCACAATCAAACAAACATATATCACCAACGAATACTACCTAATCCTCGGATTAGAGAATTAGTTACCCATGATAGATAAAGAAAACAAACATATATTAATGGGCAAAATCATTGTTACAAGAGAATAGAGTTAAGAAAATACAACTTGAAGAATCTCTTAAAGCTTGGATGGAATCCCTTCAATCTTTGCTCTCTAATCCTCTCCCTAAAGTCTTTTTCTCTCTCTTGTCGTACGTTCCCAATAAAAACCCTAATAGTCACCTATATAGCTGAATGGGCTATTTTAAGTGTTTTAAGAGATGTAAAAATATGTTACAAGACCAATAAAGAAAGCCTTAAAATTCCAATTTCCGTCAGAGCTCAAGGCCTTGAGGTTCAGAGTAAAGGCCTAGAGTTTCGCTACTGTTCAGGTAAAGGCCTTGAGCTTCAATGTAAAGGCCATGAGTTTGCCTCTGTTCAGCTAAAAGGCCTTGATTTGTTGAGTAACGGCCTTGACTTCTTTACTGAAAATTATTGAACATCTTCTTGTCTCTAACCAAAATATTCCTTCTTCGTTGCATCTCTTCTAACGGTCATTCCTTTCGTCTAATGCCTACAATCACCAAGAAAATGTAGATTAGCACCATTCAAATAATCAACAACTACTACTATTAATCAAGGACAATTCCATTACAAAACAAGCAGAAATGAGGTCATATTTGATATAAAAACTTTTATATATCTAACGTGTATCAACTGGAAACATCCTACGGAAGATTACTTAATCATAGATTCGATACACTTAGACACCATAGGCATTCTTAAACTATGTCAAACCACCAAACTATACCAACATAAAATAGAACCTCCGATGAAGGACATAGAACATAGTAGAATGAATCTTAAAATCAAATAACGGTATTGCCAGCTACCAAGCTCATCCCAGCACAACCGAATGCAATCAAGCAAAATAGCACCCCATATTTATTTTCAGATAAGCTTAGATTATGACTAGACATATCGGAGCGCCAAGTACATAAACCAAAAAACTAGAATTGCTTATCAAATGGAAAGAATCTATAAAGCAAATCATCTCTTAACTAAATATTATCTCTTAACTAAATACAATTACAACCAAAGCACAACTTTGGCACTCAAGCAATTAGAAAAATGTAACTATCATTTGAAAAACTTCTATGCAAAAACTTATCACACCTACACAATATCCATTCTGTAGAAACATGACGAAGCATATTAATGCAATAAAATTTGTCTATACTAATCACGTGGAAGCATGAACGCGAGAGTCACAGTGCTTATAAAGTAGCACAGCTCTGGACAAAAAAAATACTAGCAAACTAAGAATTTTGGGAAGTTTTAAAATTGTGAATCTGGTGTTAACCTTCTGAACTTGTACCTCTGTGAATTCTAGACATACAATACGACCAAGTCAACATAATTCCACAGTAAAAGCCTATAAAATAAAAATGCCTGTAAAATAAAAATGCAGGGCCTGAGATATATATTGTAGGAAGCCAAAAATACAAAAATACTTAGGACCATGTAACTATTACTGCCAAAAAAAAAAAAACTCAACTCTTCCTAAACCCGAAAATTACAAAACAGGAACGTTTAGATCTACTCCGTGCCTTAACAAGCTCACTAATTCAAAGTACCATCTCACTGTAAAGTAGTACCTTAAGTTCTATCTTCTAATATAAACTTCTATTAAAAAACTAAAATCGAACGATAATGCAATATATGTGAATTTTTTGGGATTAATAAATATGACAACTCAATAAATTGACGAAATTTTCTTTTATAAGGGTGAAGTACCACACTATCTCAAGATATCTATCACTATAATGGTAAATCACCATTTTATATCGTTAAAACAATAAACAAAAGTATTACAAGTTCACAATTACAATTTCCTTAGAAAATAAATCTAATTATTAAAAAAATCACCTTATTTACAACTAATTTAATAAAAAAATTATCATAAGGGCAGAGTACCATATTATTAAAAAATCTATATCACTATGAAGGTAAATCACCATTTTTAAAAAAAAATTACCAAAAAAACAAATCACCTTTTTTACAACTAAATTACCAAAAAAATATCATAAGGGGGAGAGTAGCGTGTTATTTAAACAATTTACTTAACAAGATGGATGTCCAAAAATATTTACCGTATTAAACACAAGCCTACCATTACATCTTGAACAAATACGTTGATTATTTAAACTATTTCAATATTATCTTAACTAAATCACTTTAAAAATATTTGTAAGAGAAACATATATTTTTTCCAAAATTCAAGCATATTTGAATCCACGAACTTAGAATATGGTGAATTTCAATCCAAAAACCCTAGAATCTATATGGAAACCGTGTATGTATCGATTCTAGCACAAATTGTTTGAATCTCGTATTCATATAATTGATTATGTTAACGATTCAGTGATAGTAGTGAGAAAAGATATTGAAAATACCTGAGTTTTTGGTGATTAACATCTTACGAATACCCGCAATCCAAATTTGGGAGAAGATATCATGTGTTATGATGATAATCACATAATATATAGCTTTGAATCGGTGGTTCCTTACTGTTAATGGAGTTTATTTAGAAGTTTTGAATAGTGATTAGGGGTTGTGGATGCAAGAGCCAAGAAGGGGGAATTGTTCAGTTGAGCGTGAATCTATGATGCCTTTGGCCGCTTTTTCTTTTTATAAATTGTAATTTATAACTATCCCTCCAGTTAAATTTAATTACAAAACTACCACCGAGGTCTCAGTTCTCATTATTATAGGGTCTCATCATAGTAGCTCCCTATATATATACTGATTTACATGTATATACATACATACATACATATACATATATATGTATGTCTATATGTGTGTATGAAGAACAAAAGAAGAGATTTAGAAAAAATTAAAAAAAGGCGTCGCCTAGGCGTCCTAAGCGGCCCTAGGCGTCAGAAATCAAGGCGGGGTGAACGCCTAGAAATTTTTGGGCGCCTAGACGCCTAGGCGATGCCTTAACAACTATGGTCTGTTTACTTGGACAGAAAAAGAAAATATGTTTTAAATCTCATATTGTTTTCTAGTGAAAAGAAATTAAAAAACGTGTTTCAATCAAACAAACTCATACTTTCCGTGTTTTCTATTTGGAAAACATATAACTTGAACACATTTTCAATTCGAAAAACATATAACTTGAACGTGTTTTCAGTTTTCTGCGTGTTTAGAGAAAACTAGTAAATTAAACTCAGCCTAAAGCTTATACAGGACGGGACTTTAGTGCAACGGTATGAGTTTCTGCCTTACATTTATTTCTACTGAAGATAAATAAATAAAACTTCATGAATAATGATAACTACCTGGCAGCAAATCAGAGGAACACATTTTCCTGTTTAACGTAGAAGGTAAAGAATTATTATTGTGCATAAGTATTTACTGCTGGAGTTCAATACCAGGTCATCCAGTATTTACTGCATAAGTATTTATAGTAAAAGTGTTATTAAAATCATCACTCATTGGATTACAATTATCATAAATATTTCAATCTCTACATGTCTAAATGGTTGCTTTTTAATGAGAAACCTTATCTATGGGTTGGCAAATGTATTCATGAATCGTGTTATATAGGCCTTTCATTATGTGCATAAGTGGCCTGACCCGATTATTTTCACATATATATATGAGCACGGTATGAGAATTAGACAAACCATATTTTGTGAGCTCATCTTCTTTCAAATTATGCAAGAGACATGCATGGCTTTTTAACATGATAGGAATTTTCCCAATCATTTGAGTCTTCTGCAAAAGCAAACTCAAGGTCACAACAATGTTCTATAGGTACTCATTAGAGTAGGTTGATAGCAAAAAAAATGACTTACCCAAAGCAATACATTTCCGCCATGTTTTTCATACTCGATATCAACATATACCGGAACAGTGTACCTAGAAACATATGTACAAATGAGAAGGATAAAGCACTGAGAAAGTTTCGTGTGTGTGTATTATTGATACAAATACAAGCAAGGTCAAGTGGAACGTGTAACCATGACTAACACGTACGAGGGCAGTTCAGACTTGACAAATGGGTGTAGAACCACCTTTAGGTGAATCAGAATATAAAGGCTCTAATGATTATAAAAACTATCAGAATAAGCAAACAAAAAATAACCCCCTAAAACATCAAACTCACTGCAAAGGATGGAAATGATATGCAACATAAATAAGGAACATAAAGCTCTAATGATTATAAAAAAAACTATATGAAAATAATATTAACAGGGAGAATATAAACTTACGTCGATCCACTCAATCTACATTTCATTGGAGTTATCTCCTCACTCATAAAAGAATCAGAATCGGTAAACTCTGATGTTGTGTTTGGTTGGGATGAATGGAATGGAAAGGAATAGAATGAGATTTGAACTATGAAATAGGTTAATGTCTAATATATTCATTCATTCATCCATTACATTCTTAATCATTTGAACTAGAACTCAAACCCACTTATTTAAGAAGGAATGCTCCATTCTTCCCAACATTCAATTTCTTCACATTTCTCATCATAGAAATTTTGTACATATTCATTTTTTTTCTAGATCTTCCCTCTACCTCCATTTTTCTCTTTTGATTTCATTGATTCCATTCCATTCCATTCTATTCTCCCCAACCAAACACAACATGAGGGCTTACCAAAACGCACGGTTTGATGTCTATATCTACAAGAATAATAAAATCAAATAGAAAAATGAGAAGTAGAAAAAAGAGATAATGTGAATAATAAATATTTAAAGTTAAACTATGTTGCAAATAATCTAACACTAACTTGTACATATACTGCAATAACTTTATAATTAAAAATATGATAAATTATAATATTTCAATTTAATCTTATATTTGTATTATAATTTTGTAATATCGTTTTCATGAACCAAATGTTTTACAATTTGATTAGATTTCATGAAAATTTGGATAAATATTTATACGATAATAATTACATGATTATTTTTAATTGCTAAAATTTTAATTTATTTTTCATGATCCGAAAGAAACTTTATCAAATTAAATAATTTATTATAATATTAGTGATCATTTTAGCATAATTATCCATATATACTATGAATGTACCGTAAACTCATCTGATTTTAACGTAAAAAAAGTAAATTTGTAAAAATTAACTATATATGTAAGACTATATTTCGAGACATAATACAAAATATCTTAGTTTAACGTAAAGGACATTTATGTGATTGTTTCACTTCTTTTTTTCATACATTCATATTTGTACATATTTTTACACTTTATAACTTAAGTGTCTATTTTTAGTCCACTGTTTATAACACAATATTTTGAATTCTATTTTAACAAATTTGGTAAATAGAAATATTTTTATATATTATAATTTAAAATTACTTTTTTACTCAACTTTAAATTTTAACTCAAAAATCAAATAAAAAATTATCTACGTATTTTACTCACTCCGTCCAACCCAATTATTAATACTTCGGATGGACAAGAAGACTAAAAAAAATAATGACAGGTCTAAAAGAGGGTAGATCAGTCACTCATTCTGCCCTTCACCCCACCCAAACTAGGTCTTAGTCGAAATCAGTTTTGGGACCCCAATCTTATCTATATATATAATCTATGAATAATACTAAAGGTACCAAATTAGTTCCCAAAAACACATATATCATTTTAATTGATTGTAATAAGATGAACCTTTGTATTCATATGAACCACACCAATTAAAATTTTATATTTTGTCACATCATCTCCGCCACATCATTTGAGACCATTTTTGATATCTAATTTGGGACCTATAGCACTATTCATATCTATATATACTCTGTAAAAATTTATATTTAGATATAAGACATTCGAAAATTATGGGGCCCTTAAATATTAAAGGTAAGACATTCGAAAATTATGGGACCCTTAAATATTAAAGGCCCAACAGCATACTGGCTCATTCATTAAATATAATATAAAATATTTGTTTACACAAAATCATGCAAGTGTACGTGGTCACAAGTAATATAGATATAAGTCAAGTTCGTTCCCACAGAGATCTAGTTTAGGTTTTAATTCAGCTAATGTACCTATGCAACAATGTATGGTTTTTACTCACTGCTAAGACAATTAACAAGATTGGGTTTTGATTAACTAAATTTAACTAAAAAGCAAATTAACAAACTAAGAATTAATTAACTAATGAGAATTTGAATCGAGTTACTTATGCTAGAGAAAACATGGGATCCTAACTTCATTAAATACTTTGCTTAGATCTGACACCTTTAATCACTATATGCAATGGTTATGATATCTGATCGGACAACACGAAACAAGTACACGCTACCTGTCAGTATACGTATACCAAACTACTCATACATCCACAAAAGAGATAGAAGATGGGTAGACACAAATTATGTTTAGACCCTATATCTCTATAAGATTTGAAAACATAACGGTTGAAGAACAAGTTATCCATTAAGATCACATAGGGCAGCATAATATTTCTCAATTTACGCTACAAATCATGATGTCAAACATACATCAACTTATCCTATGCTAGCATGGTAAATTCTAAATATCAAGATCCACTCTCGCTTCACAAGAGATTAACAGATTAGATGTTAGCTACGCATCTAACAATTAAGCATAACCATACGAGGATATTAGATATACATCACACACAGATCTTTAAAGCAATCAAACTACTAAACTACATAGATAAATCTGTTAGAATCCCATGACAATGATTAGTTCATAATCGAACCGCTCGTCATCATGGGATCTGAAACCATGATAATAAACAAGTATCAATAATAATTATGCTAGAGTAATAGAGTTAAGAAAATAAATCCCAAAAAACATCCAAGAGTATCGCCTAATTTGAAGAAAACAAAAGTAGATCTAGATCTCCGTTGATTGTCACGATCTTTGGAATCCTTCTCCAAGTATGTTTCTTCATCTCTTGGCTCTCTCTATGTGTTATGTGAAGTGGTGGTAAGGTGTTGGCCATTTTATGATGGTAGGATGTGTTTATATAGGCCATAGGAGTCATTTCCAGCAAGAAACTACCAATACATTTCCTAAACTGATTCTGTTTTAAAGGAAAATTTGTAACTGACTCTTCTTCAGTATTTTTAGGCCATTCCAATTGTGTTTTGACATCTGGACCACTTTAGAATGAAAGAGAATCTCGTTAGCTTCACGTGGACTGTAAGATCGTCCAAAACGGACTAGTAGAACTCAAGATATGGCCAAAACAGTGAATCAGAAATTTTCCCAGTGGCTGGTAGCGCTGACTGCGCCGTAGTAGCGCTGACTACTCCCATCTACATTATTCTGGCACTGGCTGCGCCCGGAGTAGCGCTGACTGCGCCGGTGGCTTCTGCTGGAAGCTGATTTTCTTCGTTTTAACTCCTTTTTCCTTCGTTTCTTTTGCAAATTGTCATTCTTTACTTCTTGAACTCAAATCCACCATAAAATATGCAATTTATATCTTCCAACCTCAAGTTAGTAACCCTACACAAATTCACTAAAATGGATCAAAAACACGACATACTTGAGGTCAGGACACCAATTTAAGCCAAAATGAAGCGTTCCTAGTGGATAATAAATCCACTTATCACACCCCCAAACTTAAATCGATGCTTGTCCCCAAGCATAAACAGACTCGATACTACCTAATGCAATGCAATGCATGAATGCAACTAACATGAAAATGCAACGATCCCCTTAGACTAACCAAAACCAATCAATAAGCAAATATCTCAAAGAAATGCAATACATCCAAATAGAGCTCGACTAAGTCCCCGTATACTAATAATACATGAACAGAAATGTGGGTGTGTACAATGCTCATCAGATATACTCCTAACACTAGATCAAAACCATACTCATTCTTCGCCAAGACAATCACTGGTTTATAGATAGAATAGACTGTAAACACTTAATAACTTAGAAACAGCTCCATCATCATTCGAGTTAGACAGGAATTCATGCTTTATTACTAACAACTATGACACATAATACTATTTATAGTAACGCATGCTTATTTAACCGTGCAATGGATGAGACCCCAAAAGGCTTATACAATAATACCCATGTAGCGAGCGTTAGGTTAGCGGATCCCTGACTATAAAAGCCTTACGTCACTAGGCACAAAGTCCCCTAGAACTTAATTGCTCGAGTATTAAAGAGCTCACCCTGGTTAATTCTGCATTTACACATTTCACATAACTTTTTTTTTCTTTTTTTCTTTTTTCTGATTTTTTTTATCTTTTTTATCTTTTTTTTTCAACGCAATCTGGAATGAGTATTCTCATCCAACCCTAGACTACTCATGAAAATATGAGCCGGCTACTAGCCATTTGATGCCTAGCCATTATTGACAACTATTAACAATTAGCATGAAATCCCTGGTTTCCCCCAAACTTATACTTTAGTGCTCCTACGCTATCAAGGGAATAACGCAAATTCTAAATATAAACAAGTGATTAAATCTAAAACAACCAAACAAGCATGACCTCAACCTAGCCCAAAAGCAAACGATGAGACTGTGAAAAGAATTTGTTTCTGAAGCATGCAAGTCAATTTCAGAAGAACTATAAATCAACCCTCTATTCATCATTACCACACTCAAATTGACATCTACCTACCAATCAGAATTAGCTCATCCTAAGGGATCATGAATATTCTATGCAAATGCAACTAAATGGACTCACAAATATGCAACAAAATATGCTCTATATGAAACAGACATGCAATAATACAAACAAATATGAATGAATTACTACTAAACATGCAAAATATGATTCCTACATGAACAAATGACACAATAACACTACTCATCCCCAAATCACCCCCAAACTTAAAGTATTCAATATCCCCATTGAATTGAAGGTAATACAATGGATAGCAGGAAAACCTAATCGTCGGCAGGGTCACCCTCCTCGGGTGAATTAGGTGGTGGATAATGAGTACGAGCTCCAAAAACAGGCCAAGTGACCTCTACACCCTCCGCATAGAAATAGTTATCCAGAATTATGAAGAATTGGGGAAATGCTCTTTTATTGAAAGCAAGAAATCCAAGGGTTGCCTCCCAGGAAGCGCCTTTGTTTAAAGTCTTTAGCTAGACATGGCAATGGCTTTTTCTCTTGAAAATTTCTACATCATATCTCTATATGGCCATTTAATTATCTTTTTCGGGGCTACATCCTTGATGAAAAGTTTCAGCCTTCTTTGTTCCTCAAAAGTGTCAGTAACATTGTTCTCTTCACTACCTGACAAGTTAGCAACAATAATAATAAGCAAAGTAGATGATTGACCTAAATATGCATACCTCAGGTGATCTGGTGGTTTAAGCTCGAATTTGAAAGCTTCTTCATCATGATAATTTTCATTATTAACTACCAAAGACTGACCAAGAGTGGAAATAGACGGATTAGGAACGGAAGTGGGTGGTTCACCAACAGAAGTCTTAACAACAGACTTAGGATCAAAATAACTATCCTCAAGTTGAATTTCATGCTTAGAACAAATAGCATTCAATTCCTCTAACATCTCATCAGAAGTAAAATTCTTATACAACCCATGAAGATCTTTATTACCCTCATACTTTAACAACACATCTTCCTCAAGAAAAGACTCAATTGCACTATCCTCAAGATTTGACCATGAAACAACCTCATCAATCAGCACCTGAGAATCCCAAAGATCAGCCACGCTTAATTCCTCATCTTCAGTATCAGCCTTTCCTTGTAAAGCAACGTCTAATGGATCCGAATTCAACATCTGATCAAACGCTTTATTCTGCAAATTGAGTAAGAGCGTTCCTCATTGCTGTAGTTTTAGCCATGGGGAAGAATTTGATAAGGAATTTCTGAGCCAAATCCTTCCAAGTAGTAATAGAACCTGCTGGTAGAGAGTGCAACCAGCCCTTAGCTTTATCCTTCAGAGAAAATGGGAAAAGCCTCAATTTCACAGCATCTTCCGACACACCATTGAACTTGAAAGTAACACAGATCTCGATAAAGTTTCGGATGTGCATGTTAGGATCTTCCGTAGGAGCACCCCTAAACTACACTGAATTCTGTACCATCTGAATCGTGACAGGCTTGATTTCAAAGGTATTAGCTGTAATAGCTGGCCTGACAATGCTAGATTGGATGTCAATGATCTTCGGCTGAAAATAGTCCTTCAAAGCCTTAGTCTCTGCTGCTGGTAGATCTGCCATCTTTACTGTTGCTTCAAGTTCTTCTTCTTCCTGTTTATCCTTCCAAGATTGAGAATGTGTTCGCATACACGCTCAAGTACCTGAAACACCACGAAACAAATATGTAAGAAACAATCCATGTCAGTGAACTCTAACGACCACTGATGACAAGCACATAAACTAAAAATAAAACACCGATGATTCCCCGGTAACGGCGCCAAAAACTTGTTTACACAAACTCACGCAAGTGTACATGGTCATAAGTAATATAGATATAAGTCAAGTTCGTTCCCACAGAGATCTGGTTTAGGTTTTAATTCAGTTAATGTACCTATGCAACAATGTATGGTTTTTACTCACTGCTAAGATAATTAACAAGATTGGGTTTTGATTAACTAAATTTAACTAAAAAGCAAATTAACAAACTAAGAATTAATTAACTAATGAGAATTTGAATCGAGTTACTTATGCTAGAGAAAACATGGGATCCTAACTTTATTAAATACTTTGCTTAGATCTAACGCCTTTAATCACTATATGCAATGGTTATGATATCTGATCGGACAACACGAAACAAGTACACGCTACCTGTCAGTATACGTATACCAAACTACTCATACATCCACAAAAGAGATAGAAGATGGGTAGACACCAATTATGTTTAGACCCTATATCTCTATAAGATTTGAAAACATAACGGTTGAAGAGCAAGTTATCCATTAAGATCACATAGGGCAGCATAATATTTCTCAATTTATGCTACAAATCATGATGTCAAACATACATCAACTTATCATATGCTAGCATGGCAAATTATAAATCTCAAGATCCACTCTCGTTTCACAAGAGATTAACAAATTAGATGTTAGCTACACATCTAACAATTAAGCATAACCATACAAGGATATCAGATATACATCACACACAGATCTTTAAAGCAATCAAACTACTAAACTACATAGATAAATCCGTTAGAATCCCATGACAATGATTAGTTCATAATCGAACCGCTCGTCATCACGGGATCGGATGAAACCATGATAATAAACAAGTATGAATAATAATTATGCTAGAGTAATAGAGTTAAGAAAATAAATCCCAAAAAACATCCAAGAGTATCGCCTAATTTGAAGAAAATAAAAGTAGATCTAGATCTCCGTTGATTGTCACGATCTTTGGAATCCTTCTCCAAGTATGTTTCTTCGTCTCTTGGCTCTCTCTATGTGTTATGTGAAGTGGTGGTAGGGTGTTGGCCATTTTATGATGGTAGGATGTGTTTATATAGACCATAGGAGTCTTTTCCAGCAAGAAACTACCAATACATTTCCTAAACTGATTCTGTTTTGAAGGAAAATTCGTAATTGACTCTTATTCAGTATTTTTGGGCCGTTCCAGTTGTTTTTTGACATCTGGACCACTTTAGAATGAAAGAGAACCTCGTTCTTCGTTTACTGGTAAATTCTCAGCATCATCATTGGATAAGAAAGCATCTGCGACTGCGTGGACTGTAAAAATTTACTGGTTCCATGAACAAATTTAGTTCTGACTTTAACTTGATTTTGAAATCTAAGTTCATCTCCCTCATTATAACCTAGACCAACAGTGTCTGTTTGAAAAATCTGTTGAGTGTCCTTTCCAGAATTAGTCCAAGTCCTAATTTTTTTATTTGCTTCCTCCAACTCAGATTCTAGTTGTTTATATTTCTGAAGCAAATCCTGTTCTATAGAAACAGCATCATCTCTCTCTTTCTGAACTTGTTGCATGTTTTCAAGTTTCTCTTCAACAAGTTTATTTTTTCTTTAAGTTCAAAATTTTCAGCTTTTATCCTCTCATTTTCTAAAGTCTGATCCCTATAACTTATATGCAATGACTTAAGAAAATTCTTAATTGAGCAATGTCATCAATATTATAAGCATAGGTAGTTAGAGGTACCTGATTTTCAGAGGATTCTGATTCAGTAGTAGCCATGAGAGCATAGTTCACTTCTTCATCAGAATCTGAAGTATCTGCCCAATCTCTGCCTTTAGTGTAGAGTACCTTTCCAGTTTTACCCTTCTTGCACTCAGGAGCATAGTGGCCCATCTCCTTACACTTGTAGCATTGAATTTCAGACTTATCCTTCTTTCCTTTAGAATCTCTCTTATCAGACTTCCTGTAGCTTTTCCTGTCTTCATTTGAATCCCTAGAAAACCTTTTTCCTTTCTTGAAATTCTTGAAGCCCATTTTCTTGAAAGTCTTCACCATTAACACAGCCATTTTCCTCATTTCTTCTTCATCATCCTCAGAGTCAGATGATTCAGAAGAATTTGAATCATAATCAGAGTTTGGTGATTCACTTTCTGAATGTATGACCAAAGCTTTTCCTTTCATTTTCCTTCTTGTTGCCTCTTTCTTCTGAGGCTTCTCTTCAACATTAAGAGCAACAGACTTTCCTTTCCTGCTTGATCTCCTGTTTCTCTGTTCCATTTCCAATTCATAAGTTTTGAGCAGTCCATAGATTTCATCAATCTCTGTTTCAGCAAGATCATAGTTGTCTCTAATAGTGGTTGTTTTCACATCCCACTTTTCAGGTAGAGAAAGAAGAAACTTGAGATTCGAGTCTTCTAGATCATACTCTTTGTTGACCAATGACAGATCATTAATCAGTTTACAGAATCTATCAAATGTTTCTGTCATGGTCTCTTCAGGTTTAGCCTCAAAATTCTCATACTCTTGTGTGAGTATGTTTCTCCTATTCTTCTTAATAGTTGCAGTTCCTTGACACCTGACTTCAAGAGCATCCCATATCTCTTTTGCAGTGGTGCAGTTAATGACTTTGTTAGACATAACATTGTCTAAAGCACTATGCAGTAAATGCCTAACTTTTGCATCCTTAGCAATTGATGATAGATCTTCAGGAGTCATGTCCTTCTTTTCCTTTGGAACCATTTTTGCTGCTTCACCAGCAACTGCAACAGATAGCTTTGTAGGATTGTGAGGGCCTTCATAAATCCTGTCAAGATATTCTGGATCTGTAGCCTCCAGAAACATAGTCATCTTGACCTTCCACATAGCATACTCTAATGGCCTCAGAATAGGAACCCTGATTGGTTCATAACGACTCACAGTAGTAGGAGCCTTTTCAGAAACAGTAGGTGTTGGTGGAGGAATTTCTGACATGATTATTGTTGTGTTTGGATCTTAACCTGTAATGAAGTAACAGATTGGCTCTGATACCACTTGTTAGGCCGAATACACAATTAATAATCAACTTTGTATGAGAGATTAATAAGTAAAAGCGTTTATGCACTTAAAAAACTTCTTGTATTTCAAACCCTCTTCGTGATGTAAAATATCACAAAGAGCTGCTAGGTTACAATAATGATAATTCGTTATCAATACCCTTCTAGGGTTAACCTATCTATATTTATATACCATACAGCTACGATACAATCTCTAATTGATATTCCTAATAATCAGCTATACAATGATATCAATTACAGATTGTCACACGTCTCCTATGTCAACTCGATCTCTTTGATAGCTATCCAATCTTCAAAGATATCGCTTCCATAATTATCCTTCAATCACTGTTGAACAGTGGACGCGCTTCCTCCAGACAGAGTTTAACAAACTCTGTCGAGCTTCCAACTGTCAAAGTTTGCGCAAACTCTGACTGCTTCCAGCTAAACTCTGATAACTCCCTGTAACACTTAAACACTGATCAAAACACATCAATTATATTTAACAATCTCCCCCAACTTGTTCATTAGCAAAGATGTACAAGTTAATGACAGTAATTGATGATGTCAAAACAAATAGACAAATACAGTGATTATACAAATTCAGAGTTCAAGCTTCTACTTAATAAAAACTATAGAGAATAAGAAAATTCTTACAGAACTTAATCTCTTATAATTTCAAGATCTGGCATGGTTCTGAGATAATCAATCAGCAATCTTCTTTCTGCATTTTCAAGTTCAATCTTCATTGCTTCTTTGATTTCTCTGAGATGAGGATCACTTTCATCTGTCTGGTAGATAGCAGCCCTAAGATCATAAATCTTGTTCCTTCTCATTTCATTACCCAGTCTGATAAATCTGACTTTTTTTGCCTGTGTATTGAAGTCAAGTACTGTGATTCCCAAATCAGTTTTTAACTTTGCAGTACCTTTCTTCATTTCAATGAGATTGCCTTTGTAATCCCTGTACTTAGGAATATATCTGCTATTATATTTCTGTCCTCTGATTGCGAGATTCTGAGTCATTTTCTGTCTGAGCACATTAGCAACTGACTGAGTCCTTCGACTATTCACCTTGAAAAGATACAGAACATACTCTAGTTCTTCCCAATATTTCAAGCCAATATCATCCTCACCAACTTTGAATACTGTCCCATCAGCCATGAAGTATAAAAGAAAATCCTTGTCTAAACTCTTCTGATGAACTAACTGCACTGATTCCAGTCTGTCCAAACTCTCTTGAGGAACACCACGACCTGGAACAGCCAGTGAAGAAGGATCTCTAGGACTAGTATATTACCTTTTGTCTCTATGTGAACCTAGTCCAGCCTTATTGTTTCCAATCTTGCCAGATAAAGCTTTTCCATCAGAAACATTCATTGAGACTCCAGATAACACATTTGGATCAGAAATTGTTCCTTTTCCAAAAACAGATTTCAACTGTGAAGAGTGTAAAGGTGTGATCATTGCTTGAGATGCAACAGAAGTTGTAACTTTCTTCTGTGAATTTTCACCTTCAATGCCTTTTAGCTTGAGTTTAGCCTCTGCTGCAATTTCTTCCTTTGAGAACCGAGAACTTTGACTAACATCAGTCCTTTCTCTGATCACAACACCTTTGACAACAGGTCTAGGAGCTTTTCCTCTTTGTACCTTATCAGACTTTAAAGCTTTAAGATGTTCTTCTTGTAAACTCTTTTCCTCAGCTTCAATGTCCTCAATCGTTACTCCTTCCTCATTCTCTTCAATGAACAGCTTAGCAGCCAATTCTTCATCAGTTTGTGGATTTGAAGATAACAGTAAACTCTTGGTCCTTGAAGTTCCTTGAGTATCAGTATTTCTCCCAACAGACTGTGATTTTGATGACTTACTAGTTCTCAGAGTTTGAACCTCTTCAGCCTTTTTCTTTCCTTTGTTACTTGCCCCTCCATCTCCAACACTATCCCTTCTGACAACTCTCTCCCCCTTTTTGACATCATCAGGCATAAGGATAGAAGTAATTAACTCCAGGGAGGTAGCAATAGAATCAATTTTAGTAGATAAGTCAGACTGGTTCTCTTCAACTTTACTCAGCCTGGCAAAGATATTGTCTTGAGCTTTAGAGAATTTTGTAGTCACTAGTTTTGAATGTGTTTCCATTTTCATTTCTCTAGCTACAACCTCATTTCGCAAAGCAGTGATTGCCAAATTAGTATCATCAAATCGTCTATCCAGAGTTTTAACTTGAACTATAGTTGCTTTCAAGCAAGAAAGTATCTCTGGATTGGAGATAGTATCAGCACTTTGCTTAACAAACTTAGCTGCTCTTTCTGGTGGAAAAATACAATCTTCTTTGTACCATTCAGCAGCATTCTTGGCAAATTGTGCTCTCTCAACTTCATGAGATGTACAAGGTTGAGGAAAAGGTGTATGTTTATTATCAGTTTGTACTGGTGCACTCAGAGAAGCATCAGAGTTTGCACTACTATCACCTTCAGCTTCAACACTTGTAGCTTTAACTGGTTCATCTTCAGCCATAGATTTAGCAATTTCTTCTGTAGGCTTTTCAAGATTTTCTCCATGTTGCTCAAGCTCAGCAACAGGCATTGACTGAGAAGTTACTTTGGTTCCCTGATCAATTTCTTCACCTTCTTCAACAGTTTGGTGAGCATCAGATATTAACTCAGTATGAGATGCCACAGCTTCAGAAAGAACAGCCGTAGGTTGATCAGCTTCACCAATATCAGAGATAGGATCAGAGAATGGCATAAATGAATCAGGAATATCATTTATTGGAGAAACACCATCTCTTGCATCCTCTTCTGCAGGCATTTTATCCTCTGCAGGCATTTTATCCTCTGCAGGTATTGCATCTTTCTCAACCTCAACAAGAGGTGTTTGCTGTGAAACAACCTCTGGAGCTTCAATATCTTCATCCACAGAATCAGAGAATATCACTTTTCTTCGTTTTGCTAGAGGTACATTATCTGAATCCTCTTCACTAGTTGGTGGAGTTTGTTCTACCACTGAGAGTGACTTAGGTATGTTTGCCCGAGCTTTCATTCTTTTCCCCCTTCTAGTGTAAACAGCTTCAGGAGATTTCCGGTTTGATTTTCTTTGTGTCTCTTCTGCCTGCTTTAGACTTGCACGTCGTTTAGTAATTGCCTTCTTAACTCTTTGCATTCTAGACTGTGATGCTGGTGGAGATTGTGAAGAATCAGAGTTTGTGTTTGAAGTGGGTGAAGATTGCTTTGCAGGTGATTCAGTGTTTGGTTCTGGTTGAGGTTCAGGATGTGGTTCAGGTTGTTGTTGTTGTTGTTGTTCAGGTTCATTTTGTTGTGGTTCTTGTTGATCTTGTTGTGGTTCAGGTTGTTGTGGTTCTTGTGGTTGATTGAGAAAATTTCGTAGAGCAAGAGGCATGACAAAAGCAGGGAGATTTGCTTTACCTACATCCTTGTTAGTCATATCAGAGAATATTCGTTTATTGACTCTAAAAGGATCAATTTCATCAGTTTCATCAATTTCGAGACCAGGTACACATGCATTGAACAACATTTGACAGAAACAAGCATAATAAACAGTAGTAGATTCTGACAATTTATCACCTAAGCTCATCAGAACATGTCGACCAAAATCAAAATTAGTACCATAGAGCAGAGAATACCCGATTTGGAGACTGTCTATAGGAATGGCATCCCAGTTTGTGACTTTCTTCTGGAACGTCCTTGTTATGCAATCAAAGAAGAAGTTCCATTCCTTTATGAGATTTGGTCTCTTTATGCCGCCAATCTTGTCAAGAGATTCCATGTAACCAATCTCTCGTAGCATCTCTCTAAGATAAGTTTCATTAACCAAAGTATAAGAAGTATGTGTCTCAAACCCCATTGTATCTCGTACAGTCTGTGGAGTAATCACATGATCTTGGTCTTCGTAAGTGAAGATAATGGTAGGAGTTCCACTTTCTCCTCCATCCACATAAACTGAATTCTGCCAGAATGAAGCAATTTGAGACACAGAAAGAGTAGCAGGTCCAATCAGAGCCTGTCCAATCTCTGAATCCCTCAAGAAGTTCTGCATGAGATGAAACGATTCTGGAACGCGTTGATGATAGAGTGGAGCTTCATAGTTGTTAGGAACAAACCGTAAGCCGAGAGCAGTGAATGCTTTAGATGCCATTGAGTTAAGAATTTCCAAGAGATATGTATGTAGAAAGGTGTTTGCGTGAGTGCCCAAGAGAAAAATAAGAAAACTGTGAGATGTAAGAATAAGGCAAAATCGTTTGGACACAAAAGTGATTAAAGTAATGAAAAACTCAATCTCTTATGTAACAAACACTCAATCAGTTCCTTGATTAATGTGTAGTGGGACACGATAATAGGTAAGTGGGACACATTAAAGGGCGAGTGGGTCACGTGCGCCTATTTTTAAAAAGAGTATATTAAAGAATTAAAACATTAAAATATTTGATTTAAACAAAAATCAAATAATACTCTTTTAAAAATATCTTGACCCAAGTAAGACTAGAATTTGAACCGTTTACCTGTTGCCTTTAATAACCAGAATACGAAGCGATTAAGAACTTCGTTCTTACCCATCTCTATTTAAGGCCTAGAGACTTGCTCAGATTATTTCATTAAATCTTTAACCTTTCAGTCTCCCATGTAAAATCACAAAACCCTTCAAACCAAATACCCTTGAAAAACAATGGCCAACCTTACCATCAAAGAGAAAAACCTTCATCTTATCGAGAATAGGGACATCTTCAGCTATACGCGTGAAGAATTTGAAGCGTTCGAGTGGGAAAGGCAGCTTGAGACGCTGTGGCTGCAAATGGATGCTGGTCTGGAAGAGCTCGAGAGAGAGAAACCTGCAAGGGTGATCGACATCGATGCTGCCCTCCAAGCAACATTGGCATGGCTCTCCTCGAAGGCATCCTCATCCACCACCACCAACCATTGTTAATGAATATGTCAGCAAAAATAACCTTATCCCTTCAACTTCCACCCAAACAAAGTGGCAAAGATGGGATCTGGGAATTTTTGCTAACAATGGAGTGGTGTGGACGGACCTTTTACATTCCTGTTGAATAGATTAGTAGATAGAGAAAACAAAAAGATGTAATATTTGCTTGTAATCTCTTTCGTATTATCAATGAAAATTTTGTTTCTCTAATCATATTCACTGTGTTCTGCAACTGTTATTTATGTTATATGAACTGTTCTTCAAGAAAATTAATCAAGAAGAGAATATGAAAACTAATTAAAGTAATCATATAAAGAACACATTCATCAACTATCCACTGATTAACAGTTGTCACAAACCCTACTTACTCCAAGACTTTCAAATTGTCCAAGTGAAAATTTACCTTAGAGTACAAATCACGAATCAACAGCGTTTGTCAATTCTCCAACTTTATCACCGAAACCCTTTCATAAATTGCACAGTTGTGAATATATGTGTGTGTGAAGCAGAGTTTACTAAGTCAATTTTTAGAGCATCTAATTTTTCATAAAATCCATAAAATAAATCAATAAACACTGAATGCACAAACTGTCATAGTAAACACTGACTGTATGATGAAAGCTAAACTCTGAAGTAATCGAACTTTATACAGTAATTTTTATTTTATACCCCCTTTATATACAATTTTTTTTATTATTATTATTTTTTTTTTTTTAATTTTTCCAGTAATCAGAGGTTGGAACCAGTCACCAAAAATTCAAAAATTTTAGCCCTTATCATTTTGATAAGTTCCTGGGTCATCCTAGTATTTAACTAGTCACCAAAAATCAGAGAATTTTAGCACATATTATATACCAATAGGTTCCTGGGTCATCCTAGTATCCAACATAATCTCAAAGGAGTATAACAACCTATACACATTTTCTTTGGGGTATTGCAGTAAACATTTTATTTTATCAGAGTATAACTAACAGAGTTTAGAGTTCATCAACATCAGTAGTTTTTCATGAAAGGTAATGCACACAGTATTTATAGACTCAGAGTTTAGGACAAAATAAACTAAGAGATGCTATAAATATGAGCCAGTATCATGCTGTGTTATCTTTCTGCACAATCTAAGATTAGATCACAATAACTCAGAAAGATTCATGATTAATTGCTGAGAATCATGCTTCATACATATTTCTTCATTGGTGTTTTCATTCAGACAAAAATCAACTCAGAGTTCACAGAGTTTATCAAACTTATTAACAGTGTATGACATACAGACATACTGACAGAGTTTAACAGAGTATGCATAACAGAGTTTAATCAACAGAGTTCACTTATCATTTAACCAATCAGGAAATATGATTAATACATCACATAAGTAAAGTTTGAATCTAACCAACATTTCTAGTCAGAACCAGAGACCATTCCTAGTTCATTGACCAGTCTTGTAAATGTAGCTTCACTCAATGGTTTAGTGAAGATATCTGCAAGCTGTTGTTCTGTAGATACAAAATGTAGTTCAATATTTCCTTCTTCCACGTGTTCTCTGATGAAGTGGTACCTTATGCTGATGTACTTGGTCATTGAATGCTGTACTGGATTACCTGTCATAGCAATAGCACTTTGATTATCACAGTAAATAGGGATATTACTGTACCTCAATCCATAATCCAGCAATTGATTCTTCATCCATAAGATCTATGCACAACAGCTACCAGCTGCAATATACTCTGCTTCAGCTGTAGATGTGGAGATTGATTTCTGTTTCTTGCTGTACCAGGAAACAATTCTGTCACCAAGAAATTGACAACTTCCACTAGTGCTCTTTCTGTCTACCTTAGAGCCTGCAAAGTCTGCATCAGAATACCCAAGTAGCTTAAAATCTGATTCTCTGGGGTACCACAGACCTAATGATATGGTGCCCTTGAGATACTTGAAGATTCTTTTCACAGCTGTCAGATGTGGCTCTCTAGGATCTGCCTGAAACCTTGCACAAAGACAGGTTGCATACATGATGTCAGGCCTACTAGCTGTCAAGTATAGAAGAGATCCTATCATGCCCCTGTAGTTTGTCATATCCACTGAAACTCCTGTGTCTTTGTCCAGTTTAGTTGCTGTTGCCATGGGAGTTGATGCAGATGAACAGTCAAGCATACCAAATTTCTTGAGAAGATTTCTGGTGTATTTTTCTTGATTAATGAAAATTCCATCTTCTGTTTGTTTCACCTGTAGGCCTAGAAAGTAACTAAGCTCTCCCATCATGCTCATTTGATATCTGGACTGCATGAGCTTGGCAAACTTCTTACAGAGTTTATCATTTGTAGACCCAAAGATGATGTCATCAACATAAATTTGAACTAAAAGGAGGTCACTTCCTTGATTGAAATAAAACAGAGTTTTGTCAATTGTTCCTCTGTTGAATCCACTTTCTAGAAGAAACTGAGCAAGTGTCTCATACCATGCTCTTGGTGCCTGCTTAAGTCCATATAGTGCCTTATCTAGCCTGTAGACATAATCTGGATATTTGGGGTCCACAAATCCTGGTGGTTATTCAACAAACACTTCTTCTTCAAGCTTTCCATTTAGAAAAGCACTTTTCACATCCATCTGGAACACTTTGAATTTCTTGTGAGAGGCATATGCTAGAAAAATTCTGATTGCCTCCAATCTTGCTACTGGAGCAAATGTTTCATCATAATCTATTCCTTCCTGCTGTGAATAACCTTTTGCTACCAGTCTAGCCTTGTTCCTCGTGATAACACCTTCACTGTCAGTCTTGTTTCTGAAAACCCATTTAGTACCAACAATAGATCTGTTCTTTGGCCTTGGTACAAGGGTCCAAACTTCATTCCTTTCAAATTCATTTAACTCTTCCTGCATTGCTGTTATCCAGTCTGCATCTTGAAGAGCTTCTTCCACTTTCTTTGGTTCATTTTTAGACAAGAATGTATAAAATAGACATTCACTTGCAGTAGCACTTCTTGTCTTTACTTTTGCATCTGGATCACCAATTATCAAATCAGGTGTATGTGATTTAGTCCATTTCCTAGCAGAAGGCAAATGACTTCTGTCAGCATGTGATCCTCCCCCTTGATCCATGCTCTCCTGATTTTGTTGTGATCTATCTTCGTTTTCTGAGACTCCCCCTGAACTTGACTGCCCAGAGTCAGAATTTGAATTTTTAGAGTTTGAAGCATCAGAGTTTGATCCAGATTTTTCAGTTGACTCAGTATCAGTGTTTGAGTCTTCATTTTGATCATGCTCCCCCTCAACTGGTTCTCCCCTTTGTTGTGACTGAGAAGTTTCTTCAGAATTTACCAGTAGAGGTTCAGAGTTTGTTTCAACAGAGTCTGTCAGAATTGTTTCATCAGAGTTTCCTTCATCAGAGTTTAAAACTTCATTTTCAAAGTTCAGTTGATCATATTCATCTTTGTCTTCAAGTCCAGTTATCTTCTTATCATCAAAAGAAACATGTATAGATTCCATGATCACTTTAGTTCTCAGATTGTAAACTCTGAATGCCTTTGTTGACAGTGGATAGCCAACAAAAATTCCTTCATCTGCCTTTAGCTCAAACTTGGTCAACTGTTCTGGATGAGTCTTCAAAACAAAACATTTGCACCCGAAAATATGAAAGTATTTCAGGTTAGGCTTCTTTTTCTTCACCATCTCATATGGTGTCTTTCCATGCTTATTGATCAGTGTTGCATTTTGAGTAAAACAAGCAGTTTGAACAGCTTCTGCCCAGAAATAAGTTGGCAATTTTGCTTCATCAAGCATAGTTCTGGCAGCTTCAATTAAGGTTCTATTTTTCCTTTCAACTACACCATTTTGTTGTGGTGTACCAGGTGCTGAAAATTCTTGTTTCACTCCATTGTCCTTGTAGAATTCTTCCATTGTTGCATTTCTGAACTCAGTTCCATTATCACTTCTGATGATTCTGACTTTGTTGCTTGATCCTTTGTCCAGAAGCTTCACATGCTCCATCAGAGTCGATGCAGTTTCATCCTTCTTTGCTAGAAAATACACCCAGGTGAATCTAGTGTATTCATCAACAATGACTAAAGCATATTTCTTCCTTGCAATAGACATAACATTTACTGGACCAAAGAGATCAACATGCAGAAGATGATAGGGATCAGTGATAGAAAATTCTATCTTGCTCTTGAAAGATGACTTCCTTTGTTTAGCCTTCTGACATGAGTCACATAGGCCATCAACATTTAACAGGGTCTTTGGGAGTCCTCTTACAAGATCCTTTCTGATCAATTCATTGATGTTGTTCAAGTTCAAATGTGAGAGTTTCTTGTGCCACTTCCAACTCTCTTCACTAGACATTCTTGTAGACAGGCAAACAGCTTTTCCAAAAGAGTCTATCAAAAGCTTGATTTCATAAATGTTGTTTTGCCTGTGACCAACTAGAACAACCTTTCCTGTAGATTTGCTGATAACTTCACAATATTCAGGTTGGAAATCTACATGATATCCCTTGTCACAGATTTGACTCACAGATAGCAAGTCATGCTTGAGTCCTGGGACATGAGCTACATTGTTGATGATGACATTTCCAAGATTGATATTGCCATATCCCAATGTTCTTCCTATATTTCCATCACAATAGGAAACTTTTGGGCCAGCCTTCTCCTCATATTCTGATAGCAGGGCTTTATTTCCAGTCATGTGTCCTGAACATCCACTGTCCACGACTAGGGTTGCCTCCCTGTTACCCTGCAATCACAAACAATTACTGAGGATTAGTTTTATGGATCCAGACTTGCTTGGATCCTTTGGCATTCTTAACTTTGTTAGCTTTTGCAGCGGAATTAACATTATCAGAGTTTGAGCTAACATTATCAGTGTTTACACTTGCAGTATCAACTTTAACCCATTTCAGATTGGGTTTCAGTTCATAGTAATTATGATAGATAGCATGATATTCTCTGCAAGTATAGATGGAATGCCAAGTGCTTCCACAGTGTGTGCATAGAGTCTGTGGCTTAGTTCTAGCAAAATCCTTCTTTACCTCAGACTTTGTAGGTAAAGAATTTATATTTTTATTTTTCTTGCAAAAATTTGCAAGATGCTTAGTACTACCACAGTTATGACATGTCTTTCTTGGAGCATAACTAGCAAGCATTGGTTTATTTCCTGAAGTAATGCCTACTTTTCCATTTCTATTCTTGTTTGACACTTTCTTTTCCTCAACAGATTTTAACTCCTTCAGTTTATGTTTGAGTTGTTTATCTGTCATTGAACCAATATTAACCTGTTTAACACTAGTTTTTACTGGTTTTCTTTGGACAGCTTCTTTTTCATTCTCAGACAAAAATTTACTGGTTCCATGAACAAATTTAGTTCTGACTTTAACTTGATTTTGAAATCTAAGTTCATCTCCCTCATTATAACCTAGACCAACAGTGTCTGTTTGAAAAATCTGTTGAGTGTCCTTTCCAGAATTAGTCCAAGTCCTAATTTTTTTATTTGCTTCCTCCAACTCAGATTCTAGTTGTTTATATTTCTGAAGCAAATCCTGTTCTATAGAAACAGCATCATCTCTCTCTTTCTGAACTTGTTGCATGTTTTCAAGTTTCTCTTCAACAAGTTTATTTTTTCTTTAAGTTCAAAATTTTCAGCTTTTATCCTCTCATTTTCTAAAGTCTGATCCCTATAACTTATATGCAATGACTTAAGAAAATTCTTAATTGAGCAATGTCATCAATATTATAAGCATAGGTAGTTAGAGGTACCTGATTTTCAGAGGATTCTGATTCAGTAGTAGCCATGAGAGCATAGTTCACTTCTTCATCAGAATCTGAAGTATCTGCCCAATCTCTGCCTTTAGTGTAGAGTACCTTTCCAGTTTTACCCTTCTTGCACTCAGGAGCATAGTGGCCCATCTCCTTACACTTGTAGCATTGAATTTCAGACTTATCCTTCTTTCCTTTAGAATCTCTCTTATCAGACTTCCTGTAGCTTTTCCTGTCTTCATTTGAATCCCTAGAAAACCTTTTTCCTTTCTTGAAATTCTTGAAGCCCATTTTCTTGAAAGTCTTCACCATTAACACAGCCATTTTCCTCATTTCTTCTTCATCATCCTCAGAGTCAGATGATTCAGAAGAATTTGAATCATAATCAGAGTTTGGTGATTCACTTTCTGAATGTATGACCAAAGCTTTTCCTTTCATTTTCCTTCTTGTTGCCTCTTTCTTCTGAGGCTTCTCTTCAACATTAAGAGCAACAGACTTTCCTTTCCTGCTTGATCTCCTGTTTCTCTGTTCCATTTCCAATTCATAAGTTTTGAGCAGTCCATAGATTTCATCAATCTCTGTTTCAGCAAGATCATAGTTGTCTCTAATAGTGGTTGTTTTCACATCCCACTTTTCAGGTAGAGAAAGAAGAAACTTGAGATTCGAGTCTTCTAGATCATACTCTTTGTTGACCAATGACAGATCATTAATCAGTTTACAGAATCTATCAAATGTTTCTGTCATGGTCTCTTCAGGTTTAGCCTCAAAATTCTCATACTCTTGTGTGAGTATGTTTCTCCTATTCTTCTTAATAGTTGCAGTTCCTTGACACCTGACTTCAAGAGCATCCCATATCTCTTTTGCAGTGGTGCAGTTAATGACTTTGTTAGACATAACATTGTCTAAAGCACTATGCAGTAAATGCCTAACTTTTGCATCCTTAGCAATTGATGATAGATCTTCAGGAGTCATGTCCTTCTTTTCCTTTGGAACCATTTTTGCTGCTTCACCAGCAACTGCAACAGATAGCTTTGTAGGATTGTGAGTGCCTTCATAAATCCTGTCAAGATATTCTGGATCTGTAGCCTCCAGAAACATAGTCATCTTGACCTTCCACATAGCATACTCTAATGGCCTCAGAATAGGAACCCTGATTGGTTCATAACGACTCACAGTAGTAGGAGCCTTTTCAGAAACAGTAGGTGTTGGTGGAGGAATTTCTGACATGATTATTGTTGTGTTTGGATCTTAACCTATAATGAAGTAACAGATTGGCTCTGATACCACTTGTTAGGCCGAATACACAATTAATAATCAACTTTGTATGAGAGATTAATAAGTAAAAGCGTTTATGCACTTAAAAAACTTCTTGTATTTCAAACCCTCTTCGTGATGTAAAATATCACAAAGAGCTGCTAGGTTACAATAATGATAATTCGTTATCGATACCCTTCTAGGGTTAACCTATCTGTATTTATATACCATACAGCTACGATACAATCTCTAATTGATATTCCTAATAATCAGCTATACAATGATATCAATTACAGATTGTCACACGTCTCCTATGTCAACTCGATCTCTTTGATAGCTATCCAATCTTCAAAGATATCGCTTCCATAATTATCCTTCAATCACTATTGAACAGTAGACGCGCTTCCTCCAGACAGAGTTTAACAAACTCTGTCGAGCTTCCAACTGTCAAAGTTTACGCAAACTCTGACTGCTTCCAGCTAAACTCTGATAACTCCCTGTAACACTTAAACACTGATCAAAACACATCAATTATATTTAACAAGAAAGATATTGTTTGTACTTTTTATAATACAATATAAGTTAGGAGAACCTTAAAATAAGAGAGTGATTCCTTATTTTTAAGGAATGAAAAATGGGTCCTAACTTTTTAGAGAATCACTAGCCATTTGTTGGAGCTCCATTTTTAACAAATTTTACTAAATTTTAACTAAGGAACTTATATAAGTAAGCTGTTGGAGTTGCTCAGCTCTAAACATCCCCCACCCCAGCCCCTATCCGCATTGTTAACACTAGGCATGGGTGAAAAGAGACTTTAAAAGGCGAGAAGAATGAAAAAAAATTGAAATTAAGGTTAACACATTAATTAGTGATACTTTAAGATATACTAAATTTATTTAATAAAAAATGACATGCTATTTTAGAAAACAATTAATGGAGTGTATATATCAAAAATAAAATTGATAAGAAATGAATGAGATAAACAGAGTGTATCAAAATGATTATTATATAATTTAATAATAATTTTAACAATAATTTTATTAATTTAAAATTATATGACTAACGAATAATTGGATACTCTACACATAACCATTACTTATATTAGATCAAATTTTAATATTTTATTTTATGTATTAATACTTGAATAATCCAAATAAATTATGATAAAAGATATAGTATTATATAAAAAATATAAATTATTATAATTGACAACATAACTGATATCTATTTAATCGAAAAAATACAAGTATAATAAATATTTATAAAGATGATTGAATATATAGATATACATAAAAGTACGAAAAGTAAAAAAATGGAGTTATACAAATAATGTTAATCAACATTTATTTAATAAAAAGTTAAAACAAAAGAAGAAAATAGGAGAAGATGAGAAGACGTAGGTTACCTAATAAGATTTTTAAAGTAAACCTACAAATCAATGTAGCATGATGGTTATGATATGAACTCAAAAATTAATGTAGCACGACGATCAGTGGTTGATTCCCATTATCAAAAAAAAATTTTTTTTTTGCATAATTTATAAAGAAGTGACATTTTTGTAATTTTTTAACAAATAGGGGTATAACTGTAAATTCACAACCATTTTTTGGACTTATTTTACCCCTAGATGCCTTTTAATATATAGAAATAGATATTATGTAAAATTAAACCTTTTTGTATTTTGACATAATCATTTATAAAATTAATCATTGTTTTTATATGACATATTTATTAAAAATTATACACAAATCACTAAAAAATGTGAAAAATCATTTTTTCGCACTTAAAATGTGTGTTTTTGTAAAACAAATATTTATAATTTATATGGTATATTTAAATTAAAAGACGAGCATATATCACTTAAAATACCCAGATATCATCCATTTATACCTAGTGGACATTTATAAAAAGAAATATATATTATTTATATTGCATACTTATTATTTAAAGGATAATAATTTACCAAAAGTGAAAATCTCATATTTAAAAGACAAATTTTCATTTTATTACATATTTTTTAAATTAATATACTAATACCTACAAAATGACAAAAACCATATTTCTGGTATTTAAAGAGTTGATCACTTATAAAATTATATTTATTATTTATAAAACAATTCTATGAAAAACACACATAGGAGAGCAACTATAAAAGTGTTAAGTTTTTTTCGGGATAAAAGTGTTGTTAGTTATTTATACTATTAGAACAAATATATTTGTTTTAAAAAATATAGATGCAAATCATTTTTTTCTATACTTAAACCATTCAACATTTATAAAAATAATAATTTTTTAATGTAATTGTTGTGAAAATTGACACAAATCACCAAAAACTAAATACAAATCTCTAAAAACATGAACAAATTTTTTTTTTTTTGTAATTAAGATGTGAGTATTTATCTAAAAATGTATTATTCAATTCACCAAAATTTATGTGCAAATCACATTTGTTGAGAAATGATACTTTTTATCAATTAAAATTTTATTATTATTGTTATTACTAACTTTTTAGTAAATAAACGAAACTTTACTCAGTTATAATACCACTCAAAGTGGTGTCTGAGGAGGGTAGATGTACGCAGACCATGCCCCTATACAATAGGGAGGCTGTTTCCGATGGACCCCCGACCAAATACAAATACAAATACAAATACAAAGAAAGGAAACTAATACAAACTAAACTCACACACACCCAGAGGTCGAACCCTTGACCTCCTACAAAGGAGACAAGGGTTCAACCCACTGCACCAACATGTTGTTGGCTAACTTTTTAGTAAATGATAGACTTAAAATATATTAATCATAAAATACACAAGAGGATTCCTCCTTGAGGAAAAATGAGTCACTTAAACAATCTCCATACCTATCTTCTATTTTTCAACAAATGTCTATGAAGAAAAAAGAAATGAGAGATATCCAGTTAAACATGACATCCCTCCTTTTGACTAGTGCATCAATACAACAACCTATCTGGCACCAAACTCACATACAAAAAGGATACCATCTGCAACATTAAACCGCAGCACCTTAGCCAAAACATTTGGATAAGAAAGAATCTGTTGGAGCTCAGCAAAATCCCACCAATAACGACGAGCTAATTTGATTCTGAGGCTAAAATTATCAACACAAAGAAGATAACAAATTAGAGACAAATGACTAGAAATTTTTTGATACAACCGTATGCCATAAGTCTTTTGAAACATTACTACAATGTCACTAAACCACGCAACAAAATGAGACACTAGTAAAATATAGTCCTAAAAAATCATATGCCTGAAAATTCTTAAGATCATTCTACAAACTCGTAAGAAAATAAAATTAATAAAATTAACCAAAATAATCTTCAACAATATCTTGAAAATAATCACATTGCCTTTCTTGTTTCAAGGTAAAAAAACTTGTATCCAAGAAACTAATAACTAGAAAATTATATTCTGAACAAGCCACTAACAGATATATTCAATGCATCAAATAGGTATTAGAATTCACAATTACATTTGAGAGACTTATACATAACGTCATATGTAATACTTAACTAAAACAATCTGAGAGAAAAAGCAAAGGAGAGACGCATTGACAACCAAAAAACTACAAAGTAACATTAGATCACAAAAAAAAAAACACACACACACACACACACTATCTTCATAAAACAAATTTTTGGTCCTTAAGCTCCAAACATGACCCGGATAAAATCATAAAAAGTCAACAGTTTCTTAACAACAACATAACATATGAGCCTTTAATATTGTTCCAAGGGATGAAGGTACTACACAAACTTGTAGCAGATTATATGCACTCAATAAAAGCATAACAAACTCGTACATATTTTGGTAAATCAATAAAATTACATAAACAAAATTAAGATTAAAATCAACTTATACATCTCCCGATATTAGATCCAAAAAATTCTGAGAAAAATTACCAGAATTTAAATCACATTCATACCACAACCATAGCCTCTAAAATCATTGGAATTAAGCTCAAGTCATCAAAAATTCAACTGAAATTACTGGAATCATGCTCAAGTCACCAAAATTTAACAAAAATTACCAAAATTAATACGCAAATCACCAGATAACGAATAAAAATTATTAAGTTTTTTGAGTGAAGATTAGCAAAAGAAATTCAAATCTGTGCACCCACACACCTTTCCTGCCCCCCTAAGACGATGCTAACTCCATTTCTGCCTCTTCTCCCATATTTGTCTCCAGAAACTATTCCTATAACGGTTGTATTTACTTGTATAAACATCATCATCAAGGAAGTGGTATTAAGCTTATTCAAGTCTTCAATTTGTGACCTGAAATGGCAACAGAGGAACGAGAAAGCGATGTGTCGAGAAGAGAAAAGTACGAATTCGTCAGAGAAGATAATATATACATGTAAGTATAGTTGGGGTTGGGGAATGATTGTGTGGTGATAGAGACACAGAGATGAGATATTAGCGCTCGACAGGTTTGTAGGAGAGAAACGAGGGATATGTGGTCCAGATTAAAAGATATGAGTATAAAATAGAGGGCTGAGATCTAGTCTAAGTTCTCATTATAAGAAGGGTCTCATTTGAGCACTTGCCTATATATATATATATATATATATATATATATATATATATATATATATATATATATATATATGTATATATGTATATATGTATATGTATGTATTTATATACATGTAAATCAGTATATAAATCAGTATATATATATATATATATATTAATTTATATACATATATATCCATTACATACATATTAATGTATTTATATAAAAAAATAATTAATATATATATATAATTAAACGTATAATCGCCTAATGGACGACTAGGTGGGCGCCTAATCGCATAGGCGACTAGGATGTACCCTATTGCCTAGTCTCACCTTGGCGCTTTGACAAGTATGAAACACCCCCTTACTATCGCCCTTTGCTGGAAGAGAGACCACTTCATCGAGGTGTGCAGCCTGCTTATTAGTTGGATGCACTTTGTGCCTTGTTCTTCCTTTAAACCTCAACCAAGTATAGTAAGTAGGGGTACTTTAGTGGTGTTCGATATGCATACACAAAGAAGACGAAAAGTGAGCGAGCAAAAACTAAATGAACATTTTCGAAGTGGTTCAGTTCCATATATTCTACTTTACAATTGTTATCTATTGAGAATGGACATTTCAGTAGGAATTTGTCATCTAACAAAATATTATATTACTTAATAGCATGGCAAGCAGGACAGTCTGCTGCAAAGTAAAGACGTAACAAATTGAAACTGGTCTAATTTTTTTCTTTTTTCCTTTTACATTTGTATCATAATATAATGCAAGGATCAACATATTTTCATACATCGATATAAAGGACTATAACATAGATTTTATCAAGGTGAAATGGATGCATTTTTTTCACGTTTAGACTAAAAAATCTTACAAAATGCCAATTCTTTTTGCAGTATAAGTGTGGAGGAGTAAAGGACCCTAATAAAGGAATGAACATATCCAAATAATTGTCTAACTCACGTCATCATTAATATAGTCGAGAATAACTAACTGTTAAAACCCATGAAGAGATTTTAAATTAACAAAAATATTTATGATAATGTATGGAATTAAATGGTTGTACATATGTACTTCAGTTTTTGCTTATGTACATATTTATCTGTGTGTGGGTAAATTAAAAGTAAAAGTAACGGCGTTAAGGTTTTTCCTTGAGGCTTTGTGCACTGTTACATTGTGACGCCCCTAGATCCGGGGTCAGGAATCCAGGTCATCACGATCCAATTTCCATTTTTAATAACATTATATTCTTGACAGTTGAAATATAAATACTTGCTAATACTCATACAATAGACCCCACACTATAACATTACACACCAGTCATATGCTCAGAGAACAACATCCATAATAATAACAGTTTAAAGTTAAAAGAGTTATTACAAACCTAGTATCTTACTTAAGTAGTGTTGCTGAATATTACTTCTAGAAGAAGCATTTCAACAACCAAAAGTTATTACACAAGCTTACACACTTAATTTACATATGTCTAATAATACCCATCCGTCCTACAAGAGCTACCTCAGGGATAGGCGCTGTTGATGTAATTTTTGTGAAGTTCGTTCGCAGGGAAGGACTATTAATACAAGTTCAAGTTTTAATTTCTTAATATCTAGAAGTGTGAGAAATAATTACTGTGTTCAAATTAAACTAATTACAAACAAATAAAACTAAGATTTAATTGATGATGAAAAGCAATCCGAGAAATAGGGTTCTTCAATTGGTTCAATAATGTTGTTATAATGTGATATATATATATTTCTCAAATTTTGCTAAAAACAATTCTTCTAAATTTTATAATGTTCTCTCCCAAGATACAAAATAATGTCGACAATCATATCTCAAAAGTCACTCCCATGATCAATCGAAATACAATTTTATATTTTTAAAACCCGAGAATTATAAGTTTCATAGTACTCTTATTAATCTCCCGATTTAATAATTAAACTATGTATATCAAATCATGAACGAGAATTATGACTCATCTCCCAATTTATCATAATCCCTATGAATACAATTAAAGGTTAGCTACGCCCTTAATTGGGTTAAGTCCTCAATGATAGATTAGCAAAAGTAGAGAATTATTTTCACAATCAAACAAGCATATATCACTAATGAATACTACCTAATTCTCGGATGATAGAATTAGTTACTCATGCTAGATAAAGAAAATAAGCATATAATAAATGGTAAAATCATAATTAAAAGAGTTTAGAGTGAAGAAATTACAATTTTAAGATTTTATCCCCACGAAATAATTTCTAATGAAATGAATGAGCACTCCAAGCAACTCCCTTACAATCTTCAACCAAAATAGAACTTGCAGAAGATTGAAGTGTATAAATTAAAATTACAAAGAAGGTTTAGGAAAATAGGAGAGAAGTAATCTAAATATTCAGTACAAGAGATGTTTTTCAACTCACTGCAAATACTCCTATTTATAGCCAAGCTTAGCACACCATCTACCATAATTAAATGAGCCGAAAGTATAAAACAGCATAGTGGCGGGCGGCTTTGCTGAATGAATTGATTGCTTTGGAATATTTCTTTTATTTGTTTATTCTCTATCAAACCATTCTGCCATCATTTGTCCAACATAATCATTGACATTCTTTAAAAACATTTCACGTGGCCTTTACTTTTGAACGGGTTCCCTAGAAATGCTTTTTAATCCGCACAGCTTATAATCTTTAATTAATAAATAATTAATTAAATCCAGAAATTATAAAAATAAATATCTAATATTATTAGATATTTATAAATATAATTTTCTAAATAAATTAAATATTTATTAATATAAATAAATCCTTAAATCCTAAGCTGTGGTCTATTGAGAATCTGGAACCGGATTCCTTTTGCTTAACAAAAATTATATTAATTCCAACCGGGATTCCTGCTTTAAGAATATATCACTTTCAATGTTTTTGTGACAATTCTAATTTCCTCATTGCTCGTCCAGGTTTAATCTACGATCTCTTGATGATCTGAAACCGGGCTCCTTTTGCTGCCAAAATTATCCTATAAACATAAAAAATTATCTTAGCATCAAATTCAAATTAAAATGCTACTAACAATGCTAATCAAGCACAACATTATTGCAAATTAAGGATAAATGAGAGATAACATGCTATAAAATATATACAAAATTAGCATGTATCAAATACCCCCCAACTTAACTTTTGCTCGCCCTCGAGTAAACCAAAATAACTACTTATTAATACCACTTCCGTAGGTGATCACGGTTGCATTTGGCAGATACAACAAGCCTTTTAAACCCCTAGGCAGCCCTAGTGGACGAGTGAGGTCTCGTGAGGGCCTATAGTGAATGTACCCACAAAATCCATCTAGCTCATGTAAAAGATCGAATACCAATACAACACCACACATACAAGTCCTCTCATGCCTCATCAACTTAAGATTCAAAGTGAAGAATGCAATGCCTTGGTGTCGAGTTACAAGAATTCACATAGTCTACTCAAAGAAGATGCATAAGTTCTCAACAGTCCATGTCAAATGTAAGAATATGTTGGTAATCACGCTAAGCCCATAAGAGTATATCTTTGAGCCAAAACTTGGGATCTCATATGCAAAATACAAGTAATAACTCACCTTTCACTCACAAAAAAATATTCACTCAAGAACAAGGGTAAGTGTATCACTCCATTCCAACAAAATCATAAGCATGCTTGACATTTGGTATCAATCTAACTTTAACACAACATACACTACTGATGATAATCAAAAGGTCTTTATTCGGGTTGTAATGGGGCTAGGGACAAGGTATGTCAAGTAAAGCCAAAGAAGGTGAAATATCAAAAGCTAGTACCCAACAACATAAATCATTCAACTCCCCACACTTGGATCAAACAAACATAAGTATGCTCTAAAATAAATTTTTTTTTTTGTTTTTGTTTTTTTTTGTTTTTGTTTTTGTTTTTTTTTTTGAATCTAAATACAAACAAGTACAATGATCCCATGATAGTAATACCAAATTCGACTAAAAATTAAATAACCATACCCCATATTCTTTAAAAGTAATGATCATCAATAATCCCCTCTTTTGCACACCTTTTTACTCCCTCAAACATTCTACTAGCCTTTGACAATTTGGGTTCAAGTTAAAGTAAGGCCAATACAAGAAAAAGGTTTAGGCAAGTAATGTGGCGTGTCACCGAAAAAATAAGATTAAGCTCAACGGGATAACTATTTGATCATATGAGAATGGTATGGATATTTTGGCAATGCAAACAACATGTGGAAACAAGTGTTAGCAAATAATGTCATGCATTTTAAGAAAGATCTCAAACAAGTGTTAGCAATGCAAACAACATGTGGAAACTCAATCAAACGAATATAGATGCAAAAGATATGCATAGTGGCTCAAAATCTCACTTGATGGAAAAACATAATCAATTCCAAGTAAATAGTCTCTCTAATGCACCTACTTGTACTCAAAGCATGTAAACCAAATCATCTTACACATATTCATGTCCTTTTAATCACTTACAAAATTCAATGAGTTTACTTGCTTCAACTTGCTAGTGTATCTGTGTGCATAAGAACAAAGCATATCACTTCTCAATCAAAAGCGTCAATAACACAAGATTCTTTTAGCATGCATGGCTGTATCAAGCTAACTTACAACAACTAATCTTTACAAGGCTAGAATTATTTTGGTGATTTTTTAATTTTTTTTTTAGCACCAAATAACCCCAATAAGGTTCTATCTAAATGAACACACCCCCAACTTATCACGTTTCTTGTCCACAAGAAACAACACACAATGGACTAATATGCGAGGAAAAAGAGAGGACTCCCCTGAATCATGGTCGAGGTGGTAGTGTGCAACCAAGAACTGCCATTGTGGCATCCATTTTGAAATGAAGATCCTCCTGCATAGTCCAAACACACAAAAATATTATTCAAATCAACAAAATTCCTTGGGTTGCCTCCCAAATAGCGTTTGTTTAACGTCATTAGCTCGACGCCTCTCGTGATGAACTTAAGCTTGAGGATTGGAGAGAAACCAATTGACTCCTCTTGGAATGTCATCACCAATCAAATATGGCTTGAGTCTTTGCCCATTCAATTTAAACACATCGGAACCATCTCGAGTGATGTCCACAGCACCATACGGATATACCTTGACAATTTTAAAAGGGCCAGACCATCTTGACTTCAATTTTCCGGGAAAGAGTTTCAACCTTGAGTTGAACAGTAGAACTTGCTGGTCAACTTCAAATTCTTTCGGTATAATGTGCCCATCATGCCACTTCTTTGTCTTTTCCTTGTATATTGCTGCATTTTCATAAGACTTAAGTCTCAACTCATCAAGTTCACTTAGTTGCATCAACCTATTAAGTCCCGCAGCTTGTAATTCCATGTTCAAGAATCTTATCGCCCAAAGTGCCTTGTGCTCCACTTCCACGGGTAAATGACATGATTTTCCAAACACCAACCTATAAGGAGACATACCGATAGGTGTCTTGAATGCCGTCCTATAAGCCCATAGAGCATCATCAAGCTTTCTTGCCCAATCTTTTCTGGTGCTAGCAACTGTTTTCTCAAGAATTTGTTTCAGCTCTCGATTTGAAATCTCCACTTGCCCGCTAGTTTGAGGGTGATAAGGTGTAGCAACTTTCTGAGTCACTCCATACTTTCGCAAAAGATCTTCAATTAATTTATTGCAAAAGTGAGACCCTCCATCATTGATGATGGCCCTAGGCACTCCAAAACGTGTGAAGATATGCTTCTGTAAGAACTTTTTCACCACTCTAGCATCATTTGTAGGACTAGCAATCGCCTCCACCCACTTAGAGACGTAATCAACTCCCACCAAAATAAATTTGTTCCCATAAGACGATGGGAATGGACCCATGAAGTCTATCCCCCAAATATCAAAAAGCTCAACCTCAAGAATTGGTTGCAAAGGCATCTCATTTCGTCCTGAAATATTTCCTGTTCTTTGACATCGATCACAAGTTGCAACAAAGCTTCTTGCATCTTGATACATTGAAGGCCAATAAAATCCAGACTGCCAAATTTTTGCCACCGTTTTTGCGCTACTATTGTGGCCACCACACTCTAAAGCATGACAATGATTCAAGACATTAGGAATTTCCTCGTGTGGCACACACCTCCTCATGATACCATCAGCACATTCCTTGTAAAGAAGTGGTTCTTCCCAGAAGTAGTGTTTTACAACAAATAAGAATTTCTTCTTTTGTTGATAAGTCAGTCCACTTGGTACAATGCTACCCACGAGATAATTTACGAAGTCCGCATACCAAGGTGTAGACAAAGATACTGCAAGAAGTGTTTCTTCTGGAAATGCATCATTGATAGGTATATTAACTCCTACCACTTTATCTCCCTGGTCCAACCTGGATAAATGATCAGCTACCAAGTTTTCAGAACCTTTCTTGTCTCGAATTTCAAGATCAAACTCCTGGAGTAAAAGAATCCAACGGATTAGACGAGGCTTGGCATCCTTCTTTTTCATTAAATAACGAATCGCAGCATGATCCGTATAAACAATCACCGGAGACCCAACAAGATAGGATCTAAATTTGTCAAAGGCAAAAACCACAGCAAGTAGCTCTTTTTCAGTGGTAGCATAATTGATTTGTGCATCATCAAGCGTCTTGCTTGCATAGTATATCACATGCATGCGTTTTTCCTTCTTTTGGCCTAAAACAGCACCCACAGCATAGTCACTAGCATCACACATGAGCTCGAAAGGTAAGCTCCAATCAGGGGCTGCCATGATAGGTGTAGAAGTAAGCTCCTTCTTCAACCTGTTAAAAGCAACAAGACAACTCTCGTCAAAATCAAAGACACTGTCTTTTTTCAAGTAGATTACAAAGAGGACGAGAAATTTTAGAAAAATCTTTGATAAAACGACGGTAAAAACCGGCGTGTCCAAGAAAACTTCTAATCCCCTTCACAGATGAGGGTGGTGGTAATTTCTCAATCACTTCGATTTTTGCCCTGTCCACCTCGATGCCTTTACTAGAAATCTTGTGCCCAAGCACAATACCATCCTTTACCATAAAATGACACTTCTCCCAATTAAGAACAAGATTAGTGTCTTCAAATCTCTGCAACACTTGAGACAAACTGGTTAAGCAAGAATCAAAGGAAGAACCATATACAGTAAAGTCATCCATGAAGACTTCCATGGTTTTTCCTAGAAAATCTGAGAATATAGCTGTCATAAGTCGTTGAAATGTAGATGGGCCATTACACAAACCAAAGGGTAGTCTACGATATGCAAAGGTACCATAAGGACAAGTAAAGGTTGTCTTTTCTTGATCCTCGAGAGCAATGGGAATCTGAAAGTATCCCGAGAATCCATCTAGAAAATTATAATACTCATTACCCGCAAGTCTTTCGAGCATTTGATCAATAAATGGGAGAGGAAAGTGATCCTTGCGAGTAGCATTATTTAATTTCCTGTAATCAATACAAACTCTCCAACCTGTTACAGTCCTAGTGGGGATTAATTCATTATTTTCATTATGCACGATAGTCATCCCACCCTTCTTAGGTACAACATGTATTGGACTAACCCAGTTACTATGTGAAACAGAGTATATAATGCCAGCATCTAACAACTTAGTTATCTCTTTCTTAACCACATATTGCAAATTAGGATTCAATCTTCTTTGTCCCTCAATCACAGGTTTATGATTATCTTCTAAGGAAATCCTATGCATGCAAAGAGTGGGGCTAATTCCCTTGATATCTTTAATTGTCAAACCAATTGATGATTTAAATTGCCTAAGCGCATTTAACAATTTATTTAGTTCATCATCATGGAGCAAAGAGGACACTATCACAGGATATGTATCCTTAGGACCAAGAAAAGCATACCTTAGATTAGAAGGAAGAGGTTTGAGTTCTACCTGAGGTGCCTCCGAGATTGAAAGTGCCACCTCAATTGTCGGCATACCTGTTTCTTGCATATCAAGTGCAAGTGCTTCTTCAACTTTTTTATCATCTAAGGTTTGTTCCACTTTTGCGAAGTCTGCATCTTCAAGACTTACGATCTCATCCACTATGTCAACATTGAAACATGTAGCATCAAATGAAGGCATCTTCATAGCTTTGTTGAGATCAAACTCAACCTTTTCATCACCAACATTTAATGCCAATTTCCCAGCTTTGACATCAATTGTGGTTCCAGCAGTAGCCAAAAATGGCCTTCCCAAAATAATGGGCATCTCAACATCTTCATCCATCTCCAACACCACAAAATCACAAGGGATAAAGAATTTATCCACTTTGACAAGTACATCCTCAATGACTCCCAAAGGATACTTGATAGTACGATCAGCCAACTGAAGTGAGATTCTTGTCTTCTTGAGCTCTCCAAGACCAAGTCTTCCATAAATGGAGTGTGGCATCAAACTCACACTAGCCCCTAAATCACACAAGGCTTTAATATTATCCATTGTTCCAATAGTGCATGGCAAAGAGAAGCTTCCAGGATCTTTTAACTTCTGCGGAATTGATTTTTGTATGACTGCACTACACTCCGCATTTAGAGTAGTAGTTTCCACATCCTCAAGTTTCCTCTTTTTAGACAACATCTCCTTCAAAAATTTGGCATAGAGTGGCATTTGGGCCAAAGCATCAGCAAAAGGAATATTTATATGCAATTGCCGAAAATTTTTCAAGAATTTCTCATATTGTTTCTCCAATTGCCTGTTATGAAGCCTTTGTGGGAAAGGAATTTGGGGCACATATGGTTTCACTGGTAGTCTTGGTGTGACTTCTTCTTCTTTTTGATCATCATTCACCTTTTCAGAAACTTCTGCTTCAGCTTCTACTAACTCATTTTCTTTTGCACGGGCCTTTTCTCTAGGCTTGATAGCCTCAATTTCTGGTAATTCTCTTCCGTTTCTCAGAGTGATGGCCTTGCAGTGTTCTTTACCATTTAGGTCTGGTTGACTAGGAAGTGATCCTTGCTCACGAACACCAACCTTATTAGCAATTTGACCAATTAGCGTTTCCAACATCTTTTGAGATGAAGCCATCTGATCAAGTCTTGATTCTACCTTTGCAAATTTGGTATCCATGTTGGCAAACGCCCCTGTAGTTCCTTGTATCATTTTATTGAGCGCAACCTCCCAATCAGCAGGTTCTTTCTTTTCCCTTGGTTGTGGTTGTTGATACTGTTGTTGTGCCTGATACTGCTGACGTGGTTGCAAACCAGGAGGTTGATTTTGCTTAGGAAATGCATATGATGGATTAGCCGCATGATTGTTGCTGTATGATAGATTGTTATTGGGCCTCTTATTTGGATTATAGTAGGAGTTATTCTGAACAGGCCATGATTGTCTTCCCTGAATAAAAGATGCTTCCTCTGGGAATTGTGGTGCATAAGAACACTGATTCACACCATAATCATTGTACCCTTCTATGGGAGAAGAAATAGCATTTACATTCGCCCTGTGTCCACGTACCTCTTGAGTAAGAGCATCCAATTTAAGAGTCAGCAAGTTCATCATTTCAGTATCTTGTACTGATTTAGCTGAGCTCGTCCCACTAGGTGCCCAAGAATAGTTATTTGCTGCCAATTGCTCAAGAAGTGCTTTTGCCATATGAACCGGTGTTTTCTTGAAATCTCCACCAGCTGCCACATCCAAACTTAAACGAACATCTGCATTCAAGGATCCGTAAAAAGTGCACAGAATCATCCATTCAGTACAACCGTGATGTGGACATTTTCTCAACAATGCCTTGTATCTCTCCCATGCCTGATACAAGCCTTCACCTGGTTGTGTTTTGAAACTTAGAATGATTGTCCTCATTTGTTGAGTCTTGTCAGAAGGATAATATTTGGACAAGAATTCGGTAGAAAGTCTTTCCCAAGTAGCAACTGTAGTTTCAGGAAGCTGTTGGAACCATTCCATGGCTCTCCCTTTGATCGAGTAAGGAAACATGTGAAGACGAATCTGATCTGCAGTAACTCCAGTAATTTTGAATGAACCGCACATTTGTACGAAGCGCTCAAGATGTCGGTGTGGATCCTCTCGCTCAATGTCCCCTTCAAAAGCTGAATTGCTTACCATCTGAATTAAGCTAGGATTGATGTTGTACTGAGCTGCTGTAATCTGAGGAGTTTTGTACATGCAATTCGCAGGATTTGGAGTCTCATGATCCCAAATAGAAGTCTCATCAAGATTAACTGGTGGGTCAAGAGGATTAACCACTTGACGATCTCCTGGTTCCTCCATATTGTTTCTTTCTTTCCTTTGTTTTGTCTCTCGCCTTAAAGCTCGAACAGTGCGTTCAATTTCTGGATCAAACTTAAAATATCTCGCACTTCCAGATCGTCGCATACAAAAGTTATAGCACCTGAAAAGAAAACACCAATAAGATAGAGTCAAAGCAAAGGAATATATATAGTTTCTTATTATTATTATTAATTATATTTACAAAAAACGCAAATAAAATTGAAAAGAACAAAAACTAAATTAATCTAAAAATTCTAAGATTGAATTTAAACTAAATTTTATTTTAAATTTTATTTTATTTTATATTTTTTTAGGTAGAAGTATGCGCTCTTTTAAGTGGAAGTACGCGTTACTTCTTTATTTTATTTTATTTTATTTTTTTGAGTTAAAATTTATTAGTCTATTTCATTCTATTTCTAAACTAATTAATTAAAAATGAAAAGATCAAAAACCAAATTATTTTTAAAAAACCAAATTCGAGATGATTTTGATTTTACTCTAATTAATTACTAAAAGAAATCTATTTAAAACTGAATTATTCTAAAACTTAATTTTTCTAGAATTATTCTACAAATTAAAACATCTAAATTTGAATTAAATGCAAATTCTAAATTATTCTAAAAATGCTAAAAAAAATTCTAAATTATTCTAAACAATTCTAAATTTAAATTTTATTCTAAAACCATATTTAATTTTTTTTTTCCAGAAACTTAACGAATTAAAATATGAAACACAACACGGAAAGTTCCTACTGCAGCAACAAGTCGAACACCAATTAAATAACAGTGATAACAACAAAATTAAAAATGAAGGAAAGAAAAAAAAATGAAGAAGAAATGTCTGTGTTTCATTGGGGAAGAAAAATAACGGGGGTTGTGGGTTTAAGCAAAAGAAAAAAAAAAGGTGAGGATTTGAAGGGGATTAAGTTGAACGGATAAGAAAACAAGAAGATGAGAGGATGGTTTGGTTTTTGTTGCAAAAAAGGAAGAAGGGGAAGAGATGGTGTTGAGGTGGCTGTGACCGGGGTTGTGGCGCGGTGAAGAGTGGTGGAGGTGCGGTGAAAGGAGGCGTGTAAACGGAGGGACAAGGGGGGCTGCAGGAGTGGTGAGATGGAGTCGGTGGTTTTGTGCGACTCGAAGATGGGGAGGTATGGTGGATGGTGTGTGTAGGCGTGTGAGGTCGGAGGAAACGAAAGGAAGAAGAGGACTGGGAAGGCAGGGGAATGGGTGGTTGTTTCAAACGAATGAGAAGAGTGGGAGAAAGGAGAAGGGTTAGGGAGGAGATGGGTGTGTGGTTGTTTGTTGAATAACAGGGGTGAAGAGGGGTTTTTCGAAGAAGGAGAAGAGGAAGTAAAGAACTGGGTTTGTGAATTTGAAAACATAAAAAAATAAGTAACTAAAAATAGGGGAGCTGAAATAACACTTTGAATTAACACCAAAACAGAGAAATAAGAAATACGAACTGAAAATTAAAAAAATATATTTTTGCAATTAATTATTATTAATTTTTTTTTTTGATCTAAATAAAAATTAAACTATAAGAAATAATTAACCTGAACTTAATATTGTTGCCTTCCCCGGCAGCGGCGCCAATTTGTTGATGTAATTTTTGTGAAGTTCGTTCGCAGGGAAGGACTATTAATACAAGTTCAAGTTTTAATTTCTTAATATCTAGAAGTGTGAGAAATAATTAGTGTGTTCAAATTAAACTAATTACAAACAAATAAAACTAAGATTTAATTGATGATGAAAAGCAATCCGAGAAATAGGGTTCTTCAATTGGTTCAATAATGTTGTTATAATGTGATATATATTTCTCATATTTTGCTAAAAACATTTCTTCTAAATTTTATAATGTTCTCTCCAAAGATACAAAATAATGTCTACAATCATATCTCAAAAGTCACTCCCATGATCAATCGAAATACAATTTTAGATTTTTAAAACCCGAGAATTATAAGTTTTATAGTACTCTTATTAATCTCCCGATTTAATAATTAAACTATGTCTATCAAATCATGAACGAGAATTATGACTCATCTCCCAATTTATCATAATCCCTATGAATACAATTAAAGGTTAGCTACGCCCTTAATTGGGTTAAGTCCTCAATGATAGATTAGCAAAAGTAGAGAATTATTTTCACAATCAAACAAGCATATATCACCAATGAATACTACCTAATTCTCGGATGATAGAATTAGTTACTCATGCTAGATAAAGAAAATAAGCATATAATAAATGGTAAAATCATAATTAAAAGAGTTTAGAGTGAAGAAATTACAACTTTAAGATTTTATCCCCCCGAAATAATTTCTAATGAAATGAATGAGCACTCCAAGCAACTCCCTTACAATCTTCAACCAAAATAGAACTTGCAGAAAATTGAAGTGTATAAATTAAAATTACAAAGAAGGTTTAGGAAAATAGGAGAGAAGTAATCTGAATATTCAGTACAAGAGATGTTTTTCAACTCACTGCAAATACTCCTATTTATAGCCAAGGTTAGCACACCATCTACCATAATTAAATGAGCCGAAAGTATAAAACAGCATAGTGGCGGGCGGCTTTGCTGAATGAATTGATTGCTTTGGAATATTTCTTTTATTTGTTTATTCTCTAACAAACCATTCTGCCATCATTTGTCCAACATAATCATTGACATTCTTTAAAAACAATTCACGTGGCCTTTACTTTTAAACGGGTTCCCTAGAAATGCTTTTTAATCCGCACAGCTTATAATCTTTAATTAATAAATAATTAATTAAATCCAGAAATTATAAAAATAAATATCTAATATTATTAGATATTTATAAATATAATTTTCTAAATAAATTAAATATTTATTAATATAAATAAATCCTTAAATCCTAAGCTGTGGTCTATTGAGGATCTGGAACCGGATTCCTTTTGCTTAACAAAAATTATATTAATTCCAACCGGGATTCCTGCTTTAAGAATATATCACTTTCAATGTTTTTGTGACAATTCTAATTTCCTCATTGCTCGTCCAGGTTTAATCTACGATCTCTTGATGATCTGAAACCGGGCTCCTTTTGCTTCCAAAATTATCCTATAAACATAAAAAATTATCTTAGCATCAAATTCAAATTAAAATGCTACTAACAATGCTAATCAAGCACAACATTATTGCAAATTAAGGATAAATGAGAGATAACATGCTATAAAATATATACAAAATTAGCATGTATCAGGCGCCAGCACTCTCTCAAAAGCCCTTACCCTCTTACGGGGTGTAGTGCGAAGTATCGGCATCTGCCCTAGCTGTTATATAAATAAATAGCAAGAGTGAGCTATAATAGCTCAGCAAGATAATATTGTAAACCAGAAATCAAAGTTAAAACATATATATATATATATATATATATATATATATATATACATATATATATATATATATATATATATATATATATATTAATAAACAGAAAATCCACTATAATAATTAAGAAAAGAATTAATCATTACTTATTCAATACACCATCCATTTTTCTTTTATAAGAAAAAAATATATATATAAAACAATATAATATCAGTTTCTCTTCTAATATAATATAATATTAGTCCATCATTCCATACCAATTTTCCTTTCACCTTTCAGTATATCAGTCTGTAATCATTATCAAAAAGTTTTGGGGATATCCACTGTCGCCTAATACGTTAGGACGATGATCAGTCACCTAATCGTACCTGCTCCTTGTTTACTACTAGTAGAAGGAATGGCAATCATCCCTGGAGGAAGGTTCCACTACATCCTCCTTCGGCATCCGTTGGGCCGTAATAAAATAATGAGGAAGGTTCTCCACTACTTCCCCATAAAATGATGGATGCTGGACTGTTCTAAACACAGCCACTTACGCAGGTATGTTGTAATCCCCCTTTTTGTAAAATCATTATTCCATTTAAGAATTTCATTTCCATTTCCACCCTTATCCATACATATATCATTATACTTTAAATATAACTTCCTTTAAAGAAACCTGAGATCAGTAACTTAAAAGACAGAAATATTCAAAATACTTTGAAATAAGTTTAGAAATATCCTCCGTATTTGATGAAGTCGAATATGCTTTTAAATACATAGCTATTCCATCTATTTTTAAAGTATTAAATGATAATCAAATAATATTTATTAAATCACAAATGTTTAAAGATTATAATTAACAGAATATTATAAACCATATAACCCTAGATAACAACTGATACCATTCTTTTTCATATCTCCTTAAACCATAAGATATATTAGCTCTATCCATATTCATATCCATATCCCTAATCCATATCCATAATCCATATCCATAATCCATATCCATTTTCACATTAACTAATCTCAACAAACAGGGAATATCCCTAACCATATAATGATATAAGATTCATATATTATCTAGCAAAACCACTTTTCTTTAAACATAAACAGTTTATCAAAATAAGGATAAAAGAAATCTTTCCTCGATCTCTAATCTCAAGAGGAATGATCCGGTGTTCGTCTCGAGTATCTATAGAAACGAAAAGGATCACCATCAAAATATATTTCACTTAACCACTAATTATATATATATATATATATATATATATATATATATATATATATATATATATATATATATATATATATATATATATATTAAAATCCTTGACACATATTATAAGTTTAACATACTATTTATAGACCAAAAGTTCCAAGAAATTATCCATTATTAGACTCCATAAAAGTTTCAGTGTTTTTCACCATTTCCTTATTAACCACACATGACTGTAAAATTTCTCATAAATTATCAATTTTGAATATTTACACAAGGTCAGTGGGGTTTGACTCTCTATTCACCCTACTATATTGTCCCAAAATTTTATAACTTTTAAAGATGTTTAAGTATGGTAATTATAACCTCAAAGTTGACACAATTGCATTTTCTCGGTTTCCGAACGATTTTCACTAAAACTCACTTTTCTCCTAAACCGTTCATTGGATTTTGACGTAATTTATATCAAAACGATCTATGAACTAAGCTCTATCCTCTCATGGTCAGTTAGTACCCTGGACAGAACCCTAACCATACAGGTATGGGTGTCAAAAATAGGGCATCTTTTGGTTTAACAAAAATCGGGCATTATAACGGCTATACTTTCATGCTTTCCAAATTTTTCACACCTCCAAACTCATCATCCAACACATATATCAATCCATACACCATGTGTTCATCATACCTTAAACTCAAGATTCAAGCTAGGGTTTCAAGTAGTATACCTTTCTTGGAGTGTGTACAAGCCATAATACACCTTGTATCACCTTTATATCACTTTAGTATAGCTTAGATCTTTCAAAGAAACCAAGAAAACTAAAGTTAGTTTCTAAGATTTACTATTCATCATCAATCTTGTAAAATTCATAACGAATCGAAAAATAAGATTTTGGCTCTCAAATTTTTACCACATCTTGGCCTCTTCATAAGCTTTGATTTGAGCTATAGATCACCAAAAACAAAGCTTTCTAGCTATGGTTTTGATCCTGTTTTTCCCACTGGACTAGGCAGGTTCGGTTCTTCAACTTGGGGAAGGGATTTGACTAGGCTACACTACTTTGTTGGCCATGAAATTTTGAAAAAATGATACTCATGGAGTGGAGAAGCTATGGTTAAAATTTGGTAATTTTGAAGCTCTAGATCTTGAGATATGAATTTTTCTTTGACCTTGGTTCATGGTGGGCAGTTTTGTGAGTTTTGTGTTTTGCTTGTTTTTTCTCTTGAATATGACTTGAAAGGCTTGTTTCTATTCTTTACATCAGCTCCCTTATCTCTTAATTAAGTGGGTTTGAAGTCCACCAATGAGAAAGAGCCAATTGTTGGCTCCTTGTTAATGCTTATCCTTGAATTTTGCAAGAAAGTCCTTAGCTTTATGTAAATTGCATCCAACATCCTTTAAGTCTTATAATTCTTCTACTTTGGTACTTCCCTTCTTAATCCACTTAAAATCAGCCCTTGAATGTGATTGGGCCAATGGTAAGGCCCATATCTTGTTATTGGTTTTATACTTGAGCCTTGTCCAAGAGTTTCTTGTTGTTGGATTCATCGAAGGATTTCTGTGATCGTCTCAGTGATTCCTCATTTGTAAAGCTCTTGGATACCTATTATCCTCTCCCACATCATACATTAATGTGTTAGGGTGGTTATAATCCCCAAGTAGATATTAAATCCAATATCCTTGGTATATTCTCTTTATCTCAGAATTTGCTCTCCCGGTTTCTCAAGCGTTCTCAAACTAGTTGCATTCTCTTTGCTCTAGGATTATATTCTCAATCCTCTTTCCCTCTCATAATATATCCTCCCTTGGACTTCTAATATTTATTATCCTTAACCCATGATTCGTTCACTTGATCGCTTAATCTCGTTATAAAGTCTCAGCGGTTTCTAGAACGTTCGTTTCACTGTCTCAGTGTTTTTCGTTCTAAATTCTCAAATCAAATATAATAAAATTCCAAAATATTAAATTCTCAATTCCTCAAATTTAATATCTCATTTCCAAGTGGTTCTAAATTGTTTAACAATCCAAATTCCTTTGGCATTTCCTTGACTTAATAGTCCCCTGGTTTAACCTAATTTCACATGTTCCTCAAAGTATACACCCTTTTCATATTTCATACTCTTTAATATCCAATACAATAGTGCTCAATTGAAATCAAACATCTTAAAAATCTATACTCAGGAATTTCTGAAATCCGTCATTGTTTCGAGTCACTCATTTTCATAGTACGACGCTAATATGATTTCTGATTATTCATTTTCTGTTTCACTTATAGGGTACCTATATACCATTTCCCTAAATCCTCAAAATCACTATTCATTTAAGCACTATAGCATTTCTAAAGTTAGGCTTATTACATATATCCTTTGAATTTACATGTTTATATGTCCATTTATACTTCCAGTCATTTTTACAGAATTATGTGGGTAACAAACGATTGGAGCTTCCCGGCGACCTGTTATCTTTACTCTTTGAGGTAATGCTTCTCATTTGTACTCTGCTCAAAGGACATAAAGGGAAGACCTATACAAGAAGTCTCCTGTGACTATTATATTGAAATGTATATTGCAGGATTTGTTCAAGGACATGAATAAACAAGCAAGAAATTTTCATGATTCTTACTTAAAGCAACATCGCCAAATTGATATATCTGCTGTAAGTCAGCAAAAACTCCTTTTCCATTATTATAAATGTACTGAAGGGGATATAAACCAGCTTGTTTGCATGGGATGTGAGGGATACTAAACACATGAAATGAAATTTTAGAATTAGACACTGCAGGGACTATGTCAAATTTTGTAAATATATTCCATTAATATAATCTACCCCTTTATTATGAGAAGGGACGAAGGGTGGATAACTTAATGAAAGAACTTATTTTCTTCTACATTTATACCTATCAAGGAACTTATTTCTGCTTAAAATCATCATGAATGTGAATCAATGTCTCAGTGATTAGAACTCTGAAGTTGAAAGGCTTTTTTGCTCTTTTCTCGTAGCCGAAAAAATATCTACATTAGGACCTCGTCCAATTAATACCTGGTAAAATAATAAACTCTCTGAAATAATTTATTTCTTCGCGGCTGACTTGGCCTGTTGAATAACTCATAAGATTGTACAATTCATTGTTCCTTGATAATAAATAGTAAAATGAATTTTTTATGTTAATTCAATAAATCTGATACATAAATCAGCTTGTAACCTCTTCAGATAAATTAATATTAATTTATTAATTAATAGATATCTTTATATAATAATAAGATTGTATGGTCTCAACAATATATATTTTGAAGGTTTTACTGTAGATGGCTACATGGTTTAAATTGTTTAACCAACAAGGTGGCAAACTGAAGGTTGACTATGTACAGGAAAAAACATAAATTTGAATAATGTTTTGGCTGAATTGAAGGTTCGAAGTGTCATAAATCTATCTCACATATGTAACATTGCAGTACAAATATGTTCTTGTATCTAGTTTTTTTGATGAGTTGTTTATTTGAATCGATTTCTTATTAGATGCACATGAAGAATGAAATCTTAAGTATGTCCAGGATAAGTGCTATATCATGCAACACTGGTTCATAGTTAAACGTAACCATCCAGTTGACTTTATGTTTGTATCTTGTTTTTTAAGACTAAAACTGAATAATTTATCAATTCCATTACCTTGCCTTTGCCAGTGTATTCCGCGACTTTCCTTTATAGCAACACTGAGTTGCAACAAGATGAAGCCTTGGGGAATGTAACTGGATGTCGGTCAATGCATCTTAGCCAGGTATTGCTAATAGGAACATTTGGAGATTGTTTAAATATTTAAATTTCTTCTACCTTATTATATATTGTTCTTGTATCAATAACTTGTATATGATAATTGATCCTTAATTGCAGTATGGTATGTTTTGCCCTATAGAAACTCCGCAAGGCGATGAATGTGGATTGGTGAAACACTTGGCTCTGATGAGTAATATTACAAATCACCATGAAGAAATCCCTATAATTTCGCTGGTAATTGTTGTTTATCCGGGAATTTCGCAAGACGATTTATGATGGTTCTAGGACTTGCTTTCTTAAGATGACTTTGGCCCTTTTCTCATCTGACTATATGGAATTAATTGATGTATAGATTCTTACGTCTCAATATATATGGTATTACATAGGGTAGAATAAGTTGATCTGTTGGAGCAGGACCAGTTTTCTACATGAAATTATGTATTAATTAATTTCTTTCGCCTGTCAATGTGTTCCAGTAATTGGAATTTATGGGATAGTCTACATCGTTCTCCTTTCTATAATTATAAGTTTCATACTGCAGTTTGTTCTTTTTCATTACTGTTCACTAGCTCTGCCTTACGTCTGAATCAGTCACTTTCATACTGAAATAGGTTCTAGTTCCCCGCTAAAGCTGCATATATATGCTATTTTTCTCTCTGAAATACTCATTTGTACTATTCGAATTTTCCTACAAGTACTTTCTGTCTCCCCGAGAATTTAAATGTACTCTATATGCATTCTCGTTGCTCTCTTATTCAAAGTTCAAATTGATCCTAAATGTACTAACTTTTCCTTTTTAAAAGCACTCTCATGCGTCCTCTCTTTACTTTTCTCTCTTCAGTACTACATTTTTGGATAAGTTTCTCAGGCTGCCCGTCTTAAAATTGCCTCTTTCTGGAGTTTAACGATTCTCCTATTTCATGTGTTTCTATTAAGTAAATGATAAATTTGGAAGTGATTAAATAAATACAGTGTTACTTATTAATTGTCACATATATTTTCTCCCAAAGGCTGGTAGTCATAATAATAATAATATGCTAATATGTATAGCCAATGAATTCGAATTCTTCTTACGGGCTTTAGTTTGACTGTCCCTCAACCATAATCCTTTCAAGAAAGAAAAACGTGTTACCATTTTCTAACATAAAAAATATGATGATGTGCTTGAATTTTGCCCAGTGTCATACTCTCGGTGTTGAAGACGTGGACGTTCTCTCTGGACCTTATATGCAAGGTTCATCTATCGTGTTTTTAAATGGGAGTATTATTGGAACGCATCGTTCTCCCAAGGTATTTGTAGTCTCATAGTCTTTTAACGCAGGTCAACTACGAGTAACAAATTTAACTTAATAAAAAAGAAGCATGTAATTGACTTGTACATTGCCTATCCATTTTCCCCATTCAATTTTGTGTTTATCTATTTACTTGTTGCTTTCTTTTCAGGCATTTACCGAAACAATGAGACAGTTGCGGAGAAGTGGTAATATTAGCAACAAGACAGAAAATTCTCTAAATAACTCACTTTTATTATTCCAATTCAAGGTGATTTTACAATGCTCTAATCATGCCTATTTATACTAATGTTAGAGGTCCTTACATGTAAATAATGAGGTCCTTAAATGCAAAATAAATGATGGTAGGTGGAGTAGGTAGTTGGGTGAAGTAGGTAGGTGAAGTAGGTAGAATTTGACATATAAAAAATGACACATGGGCTGCTGTGGGCTGCTGGAAAATATGCTTCTGGAATCATACTCCCCGGGTTGGAGAGAACTCGACCTCGAGTTTTAGTATTCTTCATGGTCCAAATAAGGTGAAAGATCAGCAACATTAAAAGTTGCAGAAACACCATATGTTCCAGGCAGTTCTACTTTGTAAGCATTGTCATTGATTTTCTGCACAACTTTGAATGGTCCATCAGCTCTAGGTGACAACTTGGCATTTGGTTGATTAGGAAATCTCTCTTTGCATAGATGAATCCAGACCAAATCTCCAACTTTAAAAATCTGTTGCTTCCGATGTTTGTCTCGCTGATTTTTGTATCTGGAATTTTGTTTCCGTATCTGCTCTCGAACTTGTTCATGCAGTTTCTTGATTTCTTTCGCTCGACTATCTGCATCAGAACTGAATTGTTGTTTGTTGGTTGACGGAGTCAAATCAAGTGGGCTAAGTGGACGGGTGCCATATACAACTTCAAAAGGGCACTTTCCCGTGGACTGATTAGTTGAATTATTGTAAGGAAATTCAACTTGAGCCAGAATAAGATCCCACTGCTTCAAGTTTTTACCAACAAAACTTCGAAGTAGATTTCCCAACAGTCGGTTGACAGCTTCGGTTTGTCCATCAGTCTGAGGATGGCTCGCACTACTGAACTGCAGCTTAGTTCCCATCTTCTTCCATAGAGTTCTCCAAAAATGGCTTAAAAACTTCACATCTCGATCAGAAATGATCGTTTTTGGAATTCCGTGAAGACGAACTAGTTCTTTGAAATACAAATCAGCAACTTCAACAGCATCATTGGTCTTTTGACAAGGAATGAAGTGGGCCATCTTTGAAAATCTATCCACTACGACCATAATTGAATCTTTCTGACGTTGACTTCGTGGAAGTCCCAAAATGAAATCCATAGTAACATCTTCCCATGGTGATTCCGGTACGGGAAGTGGCATATATAAACCAGTGTTTTGACGTTTGGATTTAGCCAAATGACAGATTCTGCATCTTTGGATATGCCGATTTATATCTCTTTCCATTCTTGGCCAATAAAAATTTTCCTTTACCAGGGCCATATTTTTATCTCGGCCAAAGTGACCTGCTAATCCTCCATCATGGGCTTCCCAGATAATGGCTTCTCGTAGTGAACATCGAGGAATACACAAAGTCTTCTCTTTGAATAAAAATCCTTCATGCCTGTAGTAATCTTTGGAGGATTGCAATTCAGTAGTATTCCAAATTTTCTGGAAGTCAGGATCATCTGGGTACAACTCCTTTATCATTTCAAACCAACTACTTTTGTTGGAGTGTAGACAGTAGAGCATGGCGCCTACTGAGAGAACATTTTGAATTCCAGCCTTGTGCTTGATTAAAAATGGATAAGACTGTAAAAACTCACTCCAAGAGGCATGTCGACGGCTAATTTTCTGTTGAGAGTTCAAATATTTTAAAGCTTCATGATCAGAATAAAGAATGAATTCTTTATTTAACAGGTAATGACTCCAATGGTGCAAGGCTCGAACAATTGCATAAAACTCTTTGTCGTATGTTGAATATCGAAGTTTAGCATTGTTAAGCTTTTCACTGAAGAAGGCTATAGGATGACCTTCTTGACTTAGAATAGCACCAATTCTAGTGTGGGAAGCATCACAGCTAACTTCAAATACTCTATCAAAATTGGGAAGGGCTAATACTGGTGCTTCAGTTAAACATTTCTTCAGCTTGTCAAAACTTTTCTGTGCAGCCTCGGTCCATTGAAACTTGTCTCCTTTGATACAATCTGTGGGGGGAGCGGCAACTGTGCTGAAGTTTTTTATGAATCTTCTGTAAAAGGAGGCTAATCCATGAAAACTTCTGACCCGATGGATTGATTGTGGAACTGGCCAGCTATTGATTGCTTCAATCTTTTCCGGATCAACTCGTATGTCGTCGGATTTGATGATGTATCCAAGAAAAGTAACTTCATTTGTCATGAAAGCACATTTTTTCAAATTGGCATAGAGTTTTTGTTCACGAAGAGTCTGTAACACTTGTCGGACATGTTCCAAGTGTTCCTCCTTGTCCTTACTAAAGATCAGAATGTCATCAAAATAGACGACGACAAATTTACCAATAAAGGGTCGAAGGACTTGATTCATAAGTCGCATGAATGTACTTGGCGCATTGGACAACCCAAAGGGCATAACTTTCCATTCATAAAGACCATCTCTTGTTTTAAAGGCAGTCTTCCATTCATCTCCTGGTCGAATTCTGATCTGATGGTTTCCGCTTCAAAGATCAATCTTTGAAAAGATAGTGGAACCATGTATCTGATCTAGCAAATCATCAAGTCTAGGAATTGGAAATCTATACTTGATAGTAATTTTGTTGACAGCTCGACTATCAACACACATTCTCCAGCTTCCATCTTTCTTAGGGACTAGAATGGCAGGAACCGCACAAGGACTAACACTTTCCTGTATTAATCCTTTTTTTAATAACCCTTCAACTTGATTTTGAATTTCAGCATGCTCTTGAGGACTCATTCTGTATGCGGGTCGGTTTGGAATCGTTGCTCCTGGACTGAAATCAATAGCGTGTTGGATGTCTCGCATGGGGGGTAGTCCAGATGGAATGTCTTCTGGAACCACATCGGGAAACTCTTCAAGTAGTGATTTAATTTCGACTGGAACATGAGTCTCCTTATTTGATTCGAATAATAGAAATAAACTCATGGTTTGAACTTCCTCTATAGCTTCCTCCAGTTGTTTCTTCGTGACTAGGGAGACTAATGGTTTGGCTTCCTTCTTGTTTTTATCAAACTCACTCGGCGGCAGAGTAGCTAGCTTGATTTTTACTCCATCCTTGACAAAAGAGTAAGTGTTTGCATAACCGTCATAAAGTACTTGACGATCATACTGCCATGGCCTACCTAGGAGAAGATGACAGGCATCCATAGGCACAACATCACACCATACTTGATCCTGGTACTTCTGACCAATAGAGAATGTCACAAGGCAACGCTTGTCAACTTTGACTGTACTTCCTTTATTGAGCCAATGCAAACTGTAGGGGTGTGGATGAATCTGGGTTGGTAGATCCAATTTTTCTACCATGTAACTTGAAACGACATTTTCACAACTCTTATTGTCTATGATAACATCACAGATTTTTCCTGCATAAGTGCAACGAGTGTGGAAAATATTGCGTCTCAACCAAGGTTCTTCCTTATTAGCCATTGTGTTTAGGCTTCGTCGGATTACTAAGGACTCACCCTGATCAGCAGCAGTAATTTCTTCATCGTATATTGGATCTGCATAATATTCTCCTTCAGTGTCTTCTCGAGTATTTTCTTCCTCAGAAACTTCATAGGCTTCTCCTTTGATAATTGTGATGGTTCTCCGGCTTGGACAGTTTGAAGCAATGTGACCAAAACCTTGGCATTAAAGCATTTAATGGCCTTGTTTTTGTTTTCTGTAGAAATGGTTTTAGAAGAGGGTTGGGTGGAAGAGCTGGCTTGGTTGGTAGGTGGCTTTTGATTGTAAGGTGGTTGGTTTGCTGGAGAGAAATTTCTATTGGTAGATCTTTTGGGTAGCTGCTTCTCTACTCGCATAGCAAGACGAATAACATCTTCTAACGACCAATATTGTTGAAGTTCAACACGATCAGCAATATCAGTATTTAATCCTCCGAGGTATCTGGCAATGGTCTGCTCCTCTTTCTCTTGTATATCACACTGCATCATCAACTTCTCAAATTCTCAAATTCTCTTGTGTATTCTTCGACTGATAAATTCTTCTGACGAAGATTTTGCAGTTGGATAAACTTGTCTTGGTAGTAGTGAGGAGGAAGAAACATTCGGGTTAATTTCTTTCGCATTTTTTCCCATGTTTTGATCTTGCTTTTTCCTTCTCGGTCTCGCCTTTTTTTAAGATTTTCCCACCAAATGGAACCATGTTTCCTTAATTTCACAGCAATAATCTTCACCTTTCTTTCTTCGGGAATATCCTTATATTCAAACACCCTTTCGACTGTTTGAAGCCAATCGATGAAATCATCTGGTTGAAGTCTTCCTTCAAAGTTAGGAATGTCAACTTTAATGTCATCATGTCTGACTTGTGGCCTTTGAGGGCGACGATTTCTAGGTGTTGAAGAATCACTGGAATATTCTTCATCTTCTGGTTGACGTTCGTTTAACAAGACTTGTTGGGATTGCAAAGCATCTTGAAGTTCCTGAATTTGTCTCCGCATGTCCGCCATTTCAACGTCTCGCAGAGGTTGTCTTCGTGGAGGCATGTTGAAAAATAAATTTTCTGATGTGGAGGTTCAATCACAGTGAGGTAACAGTGGTGGCTCTCTTGACACTGGGCGTGAAGAGAGTAGTTGAAAGTGTGCACGTTTTCAACTCAATTTTTTTTGTGAACAGTACCGTATTTGTGAACAGTGAATAGTACCGTAGTGTCGTATGAATAGTATCGTATGAACAGTACCGTATGAACAGTACCGTATGAATAGTGTCTTATGAACAGTACTAGTGACCAGTGCCTTCGTCTCCGGCGTGAACAGTGCCTTCGTCTCCGGCGTGAACAGTGCTTCGTCTCCGGCGATGAACAGTGAACAGTGAACAGTACTTCCGATCGAAATAATGATCGGAATTTCTATTTTTTTCACTCAACTCCGGGATCTAAAAACTTGCTCTGATACCAAAATATGGCTCAGGAACAAGAGAGAAAATTCTCTAAATAACTCACTTTTATAATTCCAATTCAAGGTGATTTTACAATGCTCTAATCATGCCTATTTATACTAATGCTAGAGGTCCTTACATGCAAATAATGTGGTCCTTAAATGCAAAATAAATGATGGTAGGTGGAGTAGGTAGTTAGGTGAAGTAGGTAGGTGAAGTAGGTAGAATTTGACTTATAAAAAATGACACATGGGCTGCTGTGGGCTGCTGGAAAATATGCTTCTGGAATCATTAGCATTTTCCTCCACGAGAAGAAGGTAAGCTTATTGCTCAGTTGAATGTGTAACTGATTACTCAAACAATAACTTAAAAAATGTACCGAGTTTCTCTTTATGATATAAAAGTAATATATGATTGTAGAAGTATGGCCCTTAACTATATCTCATTATTCGTATAGAGAGTGTTTTGAGGCATTATGTACACATCTTTTAGTTTAAAATGTGGACATAAAAATCATATTAGAAAACCCTATAGTAATTATTGCGGAGCAAGTGTTGAAGGTGGGTTGAAAATTGATCTCCTATCACTACTACAAAATCGCACTTGCATAGCGCTCTTTTTAAGCCTTACATAGCGCTTTTGAGCGCTGTAGAAGCCACCGCTATGCAAGTGCAAATAACTTCGATAGCGTTTTTTTTTTCAAATCTCTAAGTACTGATCTTAGATAGCGTTCTTAGAAACGCTTTTGTAGGAAGTGTTTCCTAAGTATATGTTCTTCCATAGCGCTTTCTGAAATGTTATGCAAGTATATGCCGTTTTGATGGTTTCATCTTCAATAGCGCTTATTGAAGTGCTATTGTACTACACAACACTTACTTAGATAGCACTTTTGGAAATGTTATGCAAGTTGATAGCAGGTTATAATTTCATCTTCTATAGCAGGTTATAAAACGCTATGCAAGTACATACATTTAAATTTTTTTTAATTGTATTCTCTGCCATTTTATATCCCTAAAAATCAAATACAATCCAAAAATAAAATTTCCAACTACAATAACACAAACTAGAAACTCAAGTAATGAACTTGCATCCCAAAAAAATAATTAACTTAAGACTTTAACAAAGTCATAAATTAACAAATTCCATAAGTAACAAAGCCTTAGCATGACAGTACAATACAAAGTCATGCATAAAATTCAAATACATTAACAAAGTCATTGATCAGATGATCGATAAAGTCTTAGGATAGCATTACAAAAACAGAATGATAGACTAATTTTAAAGCTTCCCCTTCAGAAATCGATTGTACAGAAATCCTGCCCAATTTTCTCGAAAGCGAACCATCTTCTCGTGATTATAGCAAAGTAACCTGTTGGCACGTGTGAACTATACACCAAAAAATGTATAAAACCAATTAGAACATATCCAGAACTGTTCTGGTGCAATCATGTAATGGTTTGAGAAACAATAATATTTTAATTACATTTATGCTAATACTTGTTTCACCGGAACGCAAGATATCTTCGATGAAGCATCCAACATATTGACCACAAAAAATGCCATCATTCATAGCTTGTTTAGGGCACTATAAAACAAATCACAAACACTAAAAGTTAACTTTTATTCAATAGCCAAGCACAAACACTGGCTTTAAATTATCGAAATGATAAACAATTGCACTTTCTGAACTTTAATTTGGAACAGAATTTGATATAGACATATGCACACATACTCACCTTTACATTCATCCATTTAAATGTGTTAAACACCATCTTGGGATAAACCTTCCCACATTGAGTCCGAAAAGACTTTAGAGCACTGTAAGTAGTAGATAATATCTTTGACATGAGATGATAAAACAAACTCTTAGGAATATATTTTCTGGATCAGACACTTGCTACAAATATAGTATGAGTACTACACAGATTTACATTATTGGGTTTTTAGAGCTATTCGAATTCTGGGATTTAACATGAGATTCCCCTGATTTAACAACACACAAAACAAGCATTTATGACGCAAATGAAATGTACATTTATGTAGAAAAAAAGGAACATACATATTACTACTAGCTCCTAATTTAGATGCTGTCTGGAGGTTAGATACTACTAAGCATTGTAACTCATTATCATGCACTTGTTAAATTACCACTCAATAGATCTCAGGTCATTACGTGGAAATAGTCACTTTCAAATATTCCTCTGAAATCTCCAATCCTCAATCTAGGTGTCACAATAAGAAAGATAGATTTATGATATATCATTACTGTGACGACATTTGAACTAACAAATTGATTTAGGAGTTCTGATCAATAACCTCTGATTTTAGTTTCTAAGGTAACTGCTGGAAAAACTTGAAGTCTTAAAATTCCATTTTATAGAAAATTGTTACTCCTCAGTAAACATTTCTTACACCTACGCATATATGTATACACGAATATATGTGCAGACTGTAGTCAGTAGACATGATTTTACACTAAAGATAATAAAAGTTGAGTAGCTGACAATTTCGTAGATAACTACACAAGCATTGTCTGGAGCAAAAGAAATCAACACAGCAATTACAACATTTTCAGTCAATTAGATACTACTAATAAAGCAGGTAATGAGTTAACATGCTTAATAAATAAACACCTATATTTACTTACGTTTCAACGAGTGATTTCAAATTTTTGTACTTTACAATGGTAGCGTTTGGAGCTGGATCCATAAAGTAGATGCTTTCCGTTTTTGTATTAATGGCAATCAAAACCCAGTGTACCCTACATTTTGTGTATTAGTAATGAGCAGTTATATAAAATTAATAGCATTATATATCCACCTAAAATTTGCAACTTACGAAACATTATAAGTGACAAAAAGTAGATGCTCTTTGTCAACATATCCCAGCAGAAACTTCGCTAAATTAGCTGAAGCCTCAGATATATCCGTTAGGTGAGACACGATATGTGGTGATGCAAAAGAGTAGTTGGCTGCCAAGGCGGGATTTTTGGACAAATAAACCTCACACAAATACCTAAGAAACAACAAGATTAGAAAAACTACGTACAAACAAACATACATGAAATTCGTGAACACATATTACCTAATGTAGAAGGCAAGACTCGATGCACTTAACCACTGTTCATCCAATACTTCTAAAACATTCTCTTTATTAATATGCTCGGTCCAAGGGTCTCCATCCCAAAAAGGTCCCATTTCCACCTCTATATCAGTAACGCGATCGTACTTAACAACAAGACGAACAAGCTCCAAAACAGTACCATCATGAGAAACATCTCCTGTGAGTGGATAACCTAGTTGTTTCGAAGACGCACCAGTAATTGACTCAAGTGTTTTCTCCCGATCACTAGCATTTATGTTCTTTTCCTTATTGGTTTTTGGGGGTGTCTACATAGTAGGAAAATACAATTGAATATTAGATAAGATAATAGGTTGTTCAGGTAATTCAACAATTCTACCAATATCATACACAAAACCATAAAAAATTTAAATAAGATGTTCAACCTCTAACTTCATGGAGACCAATTTGCGTGGCCATGCGAGAAAATATCCCGGAGCTTCCCCGACAAGATTGGCCTCATCACAAGCTCTAGGTAGTTTAGTTTTCAACTCTGAAGGTACCGCCACCTCAAACTGTACCTTGACATCTCCTTCTTCTAATGGAACACCATGAAGCATTCGATCACTAGGATCATTCCACAAGGTCCCTCGCCCAACATACCTACGACCGGGCTCCAGGAACAAATAACAAGGATTTTTTCCCTGTATATGGAAATATTATCAACAGAATATGTACTTAGTAGAATTAGAAAGAAAAACAGACTAAAACTAGAGTAAGCAGAATATAATGATTAAAACTAGAAAGAAAAACAGAATTAAAACTAGAGTAAGTAGAAGTGTAGAACATAATGATACTGTTACCTTCTTATAACTACTCTAATTAAATGCAAAAATTATTTCCCTGTTATTTATGTAATAATATTCCTTGCATCTAATTAAGTACATATTTCCTTTTAATGCAGAAATGTATTCTAGCAGGATCTGTACAACCTCTTTTTTGACATGTGGGTATGTAAAGTACTTACTTTGATTAGATAATGACCTAGCTAGCGATGAATTTATACCTCAGGAAGGTCTTCACTTAAATCAATATCACGATCATCATCGTGGTCACCATCGAAGTCATCATCCATGTCAAAGTTGTCCATATGGCTGGAACCTCTTGATTGCACCCCCGGAATGTACCCCTTTTTCAACTCCTTGATCTCATTTTTCAGAAAAGAAATATCATTTTTTAACTTAGTCATCTCGCTGGTAGATGATAGTGTCTGCAATGAGGTCTTTGTTACCCCCCATCCTACACCTCTTACTCTTCCTGAATACTCTAATGGTATCAACCAAGCAAGCAAGTCATCTAGTCCAATATTTGTAAGCTCGTGTTCTTGCAATTGCTTTGATATGGCAACCTAATAACGTAATATTTTTATTAGTGCAACTAATACAATTTGAATAATTAATCTTACACAAATTGTGAAATGGAAAGATTAAATATTACCACATCCTCCATAACTTGCAATGTAACAGGATCATCCACGACACCATCCGCATTTCGCCTAGCATACTCCCAAGCATCTATTCGCGTCACGACAGGGTTCTCTTGTCCGGCCTTAATCTTCTCAGCAATCTGTACATCAGATATAAATCAACTAAATTATAAGTTTAAAACACATCATTTACATTTCTATAAATTCTGGGTAAATATTACATTCTGTGTTGTAAGTCCTAATTTGTGCAGGTGGAAATTCCTTAGTTACATTCTGTAATTGGTAACAATCACAATTTTTTTGGAAACCTGTCAAGTTGAACCGCTTGCTGCTGCAAGAGTACAGGGATTAACAGATCCAACAGAAACTGGAAATTTGCAATATCTTGAGACACGAATCCAAATAAATGAACAAAGAGGCACATCGACAGAAGGAATTCAAGGAGTGGAGATAATTAAAAGCGTTGTGTATGGAGGGTTAGTAGAATCAGTAACAAGCCTTGGTGTTGTGTCATCTGCATCTAGCTCTAATGTCACTACACGTAAGTTTTTAGAATGTGGACTGTAATTTTATTTTTTTTGATGTCTTACATTCCATTTCTTTGTAGTCTTGTGTACATACAGTGGATCAAAGATTGACTAAATTCTAGTAGAAAAAGGAAAAATATTTAGTAAAGACCTTCTAGTAAATACACACAGAGATCTGTAATAAACAAAGATCTCACTCCAGGATTGGTTTCTAGGTTGATTCATTGGCTAACACCGTTATGATATGTTCCGCTAAATGTTTTGTCTGTTTTTGGTAGTCAGAAATACTATCAATATCTTGCAATGTGAAAATGACCACCTTACATGTATGAGTTACTTCAAGGTTTCTGCACATTTAGTACTTCATAATTCTTAATTTTTTTAGGGTCGAATATACTAAAGCCGGTGTCAAATTCAGAGAGCTACTAATGTGTCTTTCATTGCAGTGAATGTTTTCGCTTTGGGACTGGCTAATCTTATCGGAGGACTATTAATCATTGGTCACAACGTGAGTAAATGTTTTTTTGAAGAATAATATTTCTCTGCAAAATTCCTTAGTTTCATTATAAAGTGAAGCTAATAATGATTTATAATAGTACTGGTTTAAGTGCTGCAACAGTTTACTTGATTTTAGGGAGTGGTTAGATATAAAAGAAGATAGCACAAGCGTAGGAGAAAAGGTCTAGCAACATTATTGAAAAATTTAGTCATGTTTTACTTAAAACAGAGATTGTTTCACCTATTACTAAAAACTAACAGAAAAGAAAATGTTAGTCTAAAAGTAAGGGACAAATGAGACTTGAAACTTACAATTATCTCTCTAATACGAGTATAGCCAACACATGCCTTCCTGTATCTCGCTTCCATCGATTCTGCTCGCTCCTTATTTTTTTTACTTTTTTCCTACCATGTAATTGTTAGGTAAGTATAATCCTTAATTAAGTACATATATGGTTTTCTAAAATAATTAACTAGTATTGAAAATCTTTACCACGAAATTTCCTGTCACTGAGCTCTCCACAAACTCTTTCCAGTATTGTGCCACGATGGATAAGTTTGCATACAGAGGAGGTGGTTCTGTGGAGTAGTTACCATTTTCATCTCTCGCTAAATTCCTCAATCTGGTTCTGAATTGTCGATGAAGGGTTCCGGCACGAGAAATAATTGTTTTCCTATGTACTTCTTCAATCCCATTGAAAGTTTCCTGCACGTAAACATAATTGTTAAATTTACAAAACCAGAAAAATAACTTATGAGAATAAAGCCCTGGGATAATGCAGATACTGAACTAAAAAGAAAAGATATATTCCAAAGATGTTCAATATTTGAACATTTGAGATATATTTATAATTCATAATATGATTTAGTTGATCATTTGAGACTGAGAGGTGTATATTTTTCTTGTTTGGTTTAAATGCAGGTGGATTTGGTAGTGTATACAAGGGAAGCCTAGCAGATGAAACTCTGATTGCAGTAAATTTGCAGTAAATATATGAAACTCTGATTGCAGTAAATTTATACTGTTCTGAGGGATCACAACGGTATATTATCTTTGATTTTTGATAAATTTACTTTACCTTGAGAATTGTCCATTTTTTACTGAATATGTCATCATTTACAGGATTCTAGTTTATGAGTACATGAAAAATGGATCACTTGATAAGTGGATATTTTTCCCTTATAAAAATCGAGAGAGACTTCTAGACTGGCCAACTCGATTTAATATAGCAGTGGGTACTGCTCAAGGGATTGCCTATTTTCACGAGCAGTGTCGTAACTTAATAACCATTCATCTGATTCCGAAAAAAGATATATTCCAAAGATGTTCAATATTTGAGTATGAAATAAATAGATAGCAGACTATATAATGATTCAAACTAGAAATAAAAGCACATGAAATAAACTAGATAGCAGATTATGTTTTACCTTAATTTCATCCCACAAAGCTTGTTTCACAGAGAGCAAATCTTTTCTGCGCCAATTATCACATGCGATTGGAACATGCCGCCTTGTATAAGAGCCAATATAATGTACCAGGGTCATAGATGCTCTACCAATTGGTTGTCCCAGCTCATTCCAATTTACCTAAAAATATGTGGATGATTATTGGAAAAGAAAAAGAATATACAAGTAATTTGTAATAGTAATGAAATCAGCATTTTTCAAAACTATTTTGCATTTTTCTATTACCATTTGCAATACCCCTTTAGTCCTTTCTTTCTTGACCTTTTTCATGTTTACTATCCCTCGCCTAGCACTCTTCTGTGTGACACCAATGTCATTCGTGCCATCTGTTCCCTTTGACCGGCGTGATCAGAAGTCATAATCCTGAATAGAAATAAAGAAAAACAATTAATGACAAGATTAATACTAAATCAAATAGATGTTACATGTTTTTTTTTGCCATAATAGATGTTTACAACAAGTATACATACATTTTTTAGCTTTCATTTTCCTTTTACGTTTTTTAATAGGCTTTGATCTTTCGTGTCCATGCACATTCAAAAATTCTGGATTCACATATTCTCCTTCGTCATGATCATTTCTAGAATAATAACATTTATAATCGCCATCCTCGTTCATTGTTGGAGAAATGTTGGCTCTAACAAAAGGATCATCTATGGCATCAACTTCTTCATCTACACCATCACTAACTTGATAGCTATTGTTGAGCTTGTTTGACAAAATGACAATCGACCATTTCTTATCAATCGGATCAGTAACGTAGAAAACTTGTTGGGCTTGTGTTGCCATTATGAACGAATCATCTTTGTACCCGATCTTGGAAAGATCAACCCGTATAAATCCTGAATCTTCCACATGTACACCACCGACATTGTTTACCCAATTGCAATCGAAAATTGGCACCCTAAATCCAACATAATCGAGCTCCCAAATATTCTCAATTCTTCCAAAGTACGTTTTATTAGTCAAAACCGGATCTTTGTCATTACTTGATTGATGTAGGGCCGTTGTAGTAATTGCAACTCCACTATTCTGCATTGTGCTTGTTGCATCATGTTCCTTGGTGTAAAAAGTGTATCCATTTATGATGTAACATTTATAAGAAAAGACAAATAAATCAGGACCTCTTGACAACCATTTAATCCTATCTGATATTGACACATTGTTCTGTGATAACTCATTTGTGACATGGTTCTTGAACCAATCAATAAATGTTCGATTATGCTCAACTTCGATCCAATTGGCACCTCTACGTGGATGCTCTAAGGTGATAGTTTGTTTATGTAAATTCACAAAGGGAACAACATCAACACTATTGTGTAGAACACAAAGATGCACACGACGCCATTGTTCAATATCGATCTCCACTTGATGACCTCCGGTAACACCTTCACCATCAACCTTACCACTATGACGATGGATTGGAAGACCAATTGCTTCTACATTTGGGATAAATTCTGACCAAAATTCTATTGCTTCTTCTATTAGATAGCGTTCTGCTATGCAACCCTCTGGTCGAGACCTATTCATCACATATTCTTTCAAAATTTTCAAATATCGCTCGACTGGATACATCCATCTCATACGAGCTGGACCACACATCCTAGTTTCATAAATTAGGTGAACAGTCAAATGAACCATGATGTCGAAGAAAGATGATGGGAAATACATCTCAACCTCGCAAAGTGTCTCCACAATTTGTCGTTGGAGATATGACAACCTTCTAGGATCAATGACCTTGCTACTCATTGATTTAAAGAACCAACACAACTTTGTGATTGTTACCCTCACCTTTTCTAGCAAGATGGGACCGATAGCAATAGGAAACAAATTCTCCATGATGACATGGCAATCATGGGATTTTAAACCCTTTAACTTCAGCTCATCCAAATCCACAAGACTCTTGATATTGGATGAATATCCTTCTGGGACCTTAACAGAATGGAGTGTTTGGAGTAATACTTTCTTTTCATTTCTAGATAAAGTATGGGCAGCAGGAGGTAAATAAGGTCTTTTTCCCACTTCTTCCATAGGGGCTAGTTCGCTTCTTATTCCCATATCCATCATGTCCATTCTTGCACTGAGACCATCTTTAGTTTTACCCTTGACACCCAACAGAGTACCAATTAGGCTGTCAAACACGTTTTTCTGCACATGCATGAGATCAATAAAATGTCTGACATAGAGGTCCTTCCAATAAGGTAATTCAAAGAAGATTGAACGCTTTTTCCAACCCCTAGTCGGAACATTCTTTGCAAATGTCTTACCCAACTCTATGTTCAGATTTTCAACCTCTTCGAACACTTCAGTGCCAGAGCGTATACGAGGGGCACCTCGTTCCTCAACTTCACCATTGAATGCCATCGTCATTTTTCGATACCGATTATTTGGTTCCAACCACCGCCTATGCCCCATATACACACACTTCTTGCAATTCTTCAATCGGAGATTATCGGTCTCCGTACCACACAAAGGACATGCATCATAGCCTTTAACACTATATCCAGAAAGATTACCATAAGCCGGAAAATCACTTATTGTACCGAACAACATGGCCTTCAACCTAAAATGATCATTTCTATGTCGATCATGTACTTCAATACCCTCTTCCCAAAGTAGCTTCAAATCCTCGATCAAAGGTGCCAAATATACATCAATGTCATTACCAGGTTGTACAGGACCAGATATCAATGTAGACATTATCATATATTTGCGCTTCATGCAGAGCCACGGCGCCAAGTTATAGATAATAAGAATGACAGGCCAAGTACTATGAGAAGTACTTTGAAGACTGTTAGGGTTCATTCCATCTGTTGAAAGTGCTAAACGAAGATTCCGTGGTTCCTTCCCAAAGTCCTGATGTACATCATCAAATGTCTTCCACTGAGGTGAATCGGTCGGGTGTCTCAACATTCCATCTTTAATTCTCCCATCATGATGCCATGTTAAATGTTTAGAATCTTCTACACTAGCATACAACCTCCTAAGCCTGGGTATTATTGGGAAGTACCACATGACCTTGGCCGGAGAATTACCATTCGTGAAACGTTTTAAACTACATTTGGGACATTCATCCAACTCTGCATACTCTTTTCGATAAAGAATACAATCATTTGGGCATGCATGAATCCGGTTATGTACTAATCCAATAGATTTAAGCATTTTTTTAGCCTCATACGCTCTACGTGGGAGGACATTGCCATCTGGTAACAGCTGTGAGCATCTCTGAGAAGAACACATCAGAAATTTGGTGTCCAACTTTTAAATTATACAGAGTCAACACAGCTGATAACCTAGAAGCCTTGGTGCAGCCCGGCCACAATGGTAATGCAGCATCATTTTTTAACTTTTCATGCATATCGGGATGATCACGTAATTCTTAATTAATCACATTGGGAATATCCTTTTCAACACGAGAATTATCATTATCGGTGTCAACAAACTCGGTATTAACAAACTGTTGATTGGTATTATAATTACTAGAGCTTTGTTCTCCTCTCTCTTCTCCATGATATGTCCAGCGTGTATAGGTTTTATCAATACCGTGAAATATCAAGTGATCATACAACTCAGCCACACCATTAACTTCAATAATATTTAAACATTTCATACAGGGGCATAAGATGAAGTTGATGTTTTTCGAATTTTTAGCCGCAACTTTACAAAAAAATTTCACACCACTCTTATATTCTTCAGAATTCCGAGGTGCTCTTATCCAATTACGATCCATTACAACACAAAAAGAGAGACAACCTGAAGTTTTTTATTGTACAATTTAGCATCAAAATGGAATATGTCATACAACAAATTAACTAATATTCATATATTAAGCAAGTAATTAAAAACCATTTGTTATAAACTATAAGTAATATGCTTTAGTTTGAACTTGTAATTATATGGACAGTTTAATAAAAGTTGGGCATAATTGCTAACTAAGCAGTTCAAATTGTAATATGTTCCCATTATTTTAAGACCTAGGCACTGCTACTTAAGTTGTGGAGATCATTTCTGCTATATAGGTGGTTCTAAACCCTCATTCTAGTATTAAATAACCCCACAAACACACACAACAGGGAGCACCAAACTAGGATAATAAAAACAAATAAGTATCCCCCATGGCCAACTAATTGACAAAGGAATATGTTCTAAAAGTTAAACATGTATAAAATTCACTCATAATTTGACAATCCAAACAAGGTATCACTGCTTCCAAAACTCGGGTGAATACTATTCAGCTCAAATAATTTTTAACTGACATTAAATTTGACATACCAAAACCAAGTTATACCTTTTAATATTGTGAACTGAGAAGCCAAACCCCACACCGAAATTGAAGCCAATACCTTCTAATCTTGAAGCAGCTACAAACTTGAAACATCAAATTAAAAAAAAACAGAAGAAAACCGAAAAGAAAAACTCAGAACTCGCGACCAAAAACTCAGACACCAACAGATTAACTCGGCATAACTCAGCAAAGGCAGTGAACACAACTCGTACAAACAAACAGCCACTTGAAATCACAAACTATACAGAAACACACAGCCACGACAAAAGCAGGTACATTACTCAATATCTCAGCACAACTCACGAAATTTAAACAAAACACAGACCACACCTCTGCAATTTACAGTAACAATGAATTAAGAAACATCAACTCAGCCTCCAGCAAAGAACTTCGAAAAATCATAAACTCACTTGAACAAAACTGAACAAAATTGGAACTGAACAAAAACAAAAACTAAACATGAGACTCAACAGTAAAATACAATTAAACACGACTTGAACAAAACTCAACATAACTAAACAAAACTCAGAATCAATATAACTCAGAATCCCTAATTACTCAGCAAACAAAACAAAGAAAAATGTGTTTGTAGAACGTGTTTTGGGTTTGGGGTTTTAGCAAGAAGGGATTCGTAGGGAAAGGGAGGAGGGGAGAGAGGTTGTTTAATTCGAAGAAGAAGGACAGGAGAGAAAAAAAACAAATCAATTAAACAAACCCAGTGATTAAAACAAACCCATTGATTAGAACCCTAAAATTGAAAACCATTTAAACAAACCCAAATGATTAGAACAAACCGAAACCCAAATCACTAGTGTTTAGAGGGAGAAATAAACAAACCAATTAAACCCTATAATCACTGTTGCAAATCGTAGAGAAGATGTGCGATTGATTGAAGATGATGAAGAGAAGTAGATATGGCCGCCAGTGGAGAGTGGGAGTGATATAGAACTTAGGTTTTTTTAGTAATTGATATATGCGTATATAGTTAACTGTGTGACATTAATAAATAATTAACAAATGCTAAAATATGTTGTTAACTTCAAGAGCCCTTCTCAAAACGCTATAGTAGAGTTTAATAACGAATAAAAAAATAAATAAAAAGTACTTGAAAAATGGTATCTTCAATAGCGCTTGTGGAAACGCTATTTAAATTTATGCTAGCATAGCGTTTATTGAAAAAATGCTATAGAAGAATTTTTATTTCTATTTCTATTTATTTTTATTCACTTGCATAATTCCTTGCATAACGTTTTTTATAAAAGCGCTATTTAAGATGTCCACTTACACAGCACTTCTTAAAAAACGCTATGCAAGTGGTAACTCCTAAGTTCAAATTTGTAGTAGTGTATGTTTGCATGTTAGGACACTGGATCACTGTTATTTTGTATACATGTATGTATCTATTGATGTATGCCTCCGTTGACTTACAACTCCAAAGGCATTGTCAGTGGAAACTACGAGTGTCCAGTGTCCTAACATGCAAACATTGTCAGTGTTGAAGGTGGGTTGAAACTTGATCTCCTATGTATGCCTCCGTTAACTTACACTTGTTATCGGTTATTAAATCGATGGTGAGGGAAATTGAGGACTTACCTATCGAAACAACAAAAAAAGAGAGTTACCAACATGTCAGTGTTATATTATTGTACTGTCTCTCAAATCAAATATATATTTTCATTAAATAATAATTATAAATTGAAGCATTGTCAGTGGAAAAGCTAACATATGACATACACTGAAATTAATCAAGAAGACGTGGTTTAAATCTAGAAAACTAATGACTTAAAATTGCTTTTAGCAACAACAAGATAAAGTTACTGTCGTGATATCTACTATTGTAATTCAGTTCTTGCAAGTTGCGAAGTCTAAAGTTTGTAATATCGCTCAGTGTTATTACCTTAGTCCAAGTGCAGTTCTGTTTGAGGACCTAACGGTTTTGTACTTGTGTCAAAATGTCTAAATTGGGCCTGATTGTTATTGTATTTTATATGTTTGTGAAATAACTAGTTCATGTGCATAACTTGCATTAGTCTTGTTTAGAGCACTCTTTTACAAAATTTGTTAGAAGTGATGTAATTGATTGAGGTATATTGTACTGGAGGAAATAGGACTCAGGGAGTAGTTATGACTTTGAAGTTAGAGGGCTAACCATATCTAAGATAATCAATGGGGAATTCAAGCTATTACTTTGGCACCTGTGGTGTTTCATGCACGCGCACAAACATAGTGTACATATAAGTGTAAAATAGTAACTTGGTAATTTAGATGTATAAGCTTCCTTCAACTCTTACACTAGCTTTATGGTGTCCTATTTTGGGTAATTATTTCTTAGTTCTGAAAAATAGTTAAAAAGGGTTTTCAATGAATCTATCTGTCTCTCTAATTCATGTATTTGGATATTTTGGTTGTTCTGACCTTCCTTTGAGAAAGTGAGTTCGAACTGTGTTAGACAGGCTTGACTTTTAGCAGCCGTTGATAAATTAGTAAGCCTTCTCTATGAGATCTATTATTTAGATGAATATGTGATGGGGTGATCTTGACAATGAAAATTTCATTGTATCTGATGGCACCAATTATTTATGAAAAATCTTATGTAATATGGACCTATTATACCATTAGTTTCATCTTATCTCAGTAGAACAGTTCAAGCTATAATATTAGTTTCATCTTATCTCAGTAGAACAGTTCAAGCTATAATATTATCCATCTATCTCTTGCTTGTTATTAGTTCATATTGCGAGTCAGTATCCAAGGAGTAGCAAATGTCAATTCACTGCTAGAGTTATCCTTTGTTATTCTAAATTGGAATCTTTCCTTTTATGACAAGAAGATTATCTCTATTTGTAAATCTGATCATTTTGGAGACAGGTTTTAGTGTTATATGATTATCATCATTATTTATGTGGAGTTGAATTTCAAGATTTAAATTGGTCTATAGAAGTTCGAATAAAGATTCTCTATTCCATTCAATTTAGATCAGAACTTTCATCTTTGCATTAATGACTCTAGATATATTGATGGAGGACAATATAAGAAATGAAGCATTTCGCAAGAATTATATGAGTCTCAAGAATAATAATCAATAGTATTATTCCCAAGAAAATGTATATAACCAAGCGTGAATAGAAATGTATCATGTTCGGTCTATATATACCGAATATCAAACCCAAAGTCAAAAACAAATCCCTAAACATATGGGATCATATAAAATCAAATTACAAGTAATGAAATAAATCCCCAAACATATGGGACAATATCAAATAAAATCTCTAGAAATGATATGATTAGCTGGTCCCTATCAACTCTCCCCCGCTAAGAAAAGTTCGACTATGTCCAACTAAACTCCGTATAGCGCTGGAAAAGATCGGGAGCAAGTCTGCGAAACTCCGAAGCGCTGATCCAAGTGCGCTCACCCTCTGACCTGCCACTCCAATGAACCAAATACTGATGATAACCACCACCACGCCGAGTCGGCACATACCTCTCATCAAGAACATCAACAGGCACATCAACTGTCTGCTGTGAAGAAACATAAGGGGGTGCAGGGGGCACAAGTACTGGTGGGGTAGAGATAGGATCAATAGAGCTAGAAGGTACTGGTGTAGTAATAGACGATGAAGGTGAAGAAATATCAGGTAAAGAAAGTGAAGAGGATGAATAAATATCAGCAGGTCCATGAAAAGGAGTAAGATCTTCCACATTAAACACAGGGCCAATAACCATACCACTAGGAAGATCTAACTCATAAGCATTAGTACCAACTCTCTTACGAATCCGAAATGGACCCGTCCTCTTAGCATGCACTTTCTTCCAAGCACCAAGAGGTAACCTCTCAGTACGGTGTCGCAACATAACCTGATCACCCTCATTATACTCCTGAAATCTGTGATGAACATCTGCAGCAGACTTATAATTTTCATTGCTCAAATTAATTTTCTGACGTATCTCAGCATGCAACTCATGAATGTGATGTGCAAAAGACTCTGCGACCTATATGCAGGTGGAAGTGGAACCAAATCAATGGGTTTCCTAGGCTGACGGCCGATATAGGCCTCGAAAGGACTGACCATAGTAGACCTATTAACTGAACTGTTATAGGCAAACTCAGCTGTAGGTAAAACCCTATCCCAGCTAGACACATATTCCCCTACAAGACACCTAATCAAATCACCTAGACTCCTATTAACGACCTTAGTCTGTCCGTTGGTCTGTGGATGATAGGCGGTAGAAAACTTGAGACTAGTCCCAAGTAACTTTCAGAGGGTCCTCCAGAAGTAACTCACGAACTTGACATCTCTATCGGAAACTATGGTCAATGGGACACCATGTATCCTAACTACCTCACGAAAGAAGATGGAGGCAATACGGGGAGCATCATCAGTCTTGCTACAAGGAATGAAGTGAACCATCATAGTAAAACGATCCACAATAACGAAGACTGAATCATGCCCACTACGCGTCCTAGGCAACCCTAATACAAAATCCATACTAAGGTCCTCCCAAGGAGCATGAGGAACCGGAAGAGGAGTGTATAAACCCGTATTCTGTTTCCTACCCTTGGCCGTCTGACAAGTACGACACCCTGCAACTATACGAGCGACATCCCTCTTCAAGCTAGGCCAATAAAACCTATCCTCAACAATGGCGATGGTCTTATCTCGACCAAAATGACCAGCTAACCCTCCCGCATGCAACTCTCTCACGAGATGATCCCTCAAAGACGTACTAGGGATGCACAAGCGAACCCCTCAAAACAAGTATCCATCATGAACACAATACTCTCACGAAGGTGGAGAGCTAGGATCCTGAAATCTAGCATAGATCTCTCCAAAATCTCGACATAACGGGTAATCCTGGATCATATGTGTAAATCTGACTACCTCTACACTCAAAGTGTTAAGGAGAATGGATACCCTACTAAGTGCATCAGCGACTTTGTTCTCGCTACCTTTGCAATACCTAAGCACAAAGGTATACTCCTGAACAAACTCAAACCACTTAGCATGTCAATGATTAAGCTTCTTCTGGGCGTTAATATACTGTAACGCTTGGTGATCGGAGTAGAGCACAAACTCCTTAGGCAACAAATAATGTCGCCAATACCTAAGCGCCTGCACTACAGCATAAAACTCCCTCTCATAGGTGGTATATCTCTTTTTGGCCTCGTTAAGCTTTTCACTGAAAAAAGCTATAGGATGGCCCTCCTAACTCAATACTCCACCTATATATAAGCCAAAGGTATCACATGCTACCTCAAAAACCTTACCAAAATCTGGCAAAGCAAGGACTGGAGCATGTGTCAGCTTATCCTTCACCTCAATAAAGGCCCTCGCAGCTGACTTAGACCAAACAAACTCCCCTTTCTTCATGCTATCAGTAATGGGAGCCATAATGGTACTAAAGCCTCTGATAAACCTCCTATAGAAGGTAGCTAATCCATGGAAACTACGCACCTCATGGATATTAGAAGGTCCGGGCCACTCTGCAATGGCCTTTACCTTCTCAGGGTCTGCAGAAACCCCATCCTTGGAAACGATAAATCCAAGGAATATCACGGAGTCACACACAAAAGAGCACTTCTTCAGGTTCACATACAACTTCTCACGTAAAAGAGCTGCCAGAACCAGTCGCAAGTGAGATAAGTGCTCTCCACGCGTGGGGCTATAAATGAGTATGTCATCGAAATATACGACAACAAACCTACCAATAAAGGGACGCAACACCTGGTTCATGACCCACATGAACGTGCTCGGGGCGTTGGATAGCCCAAACGGTAGGACTAACGACTCATAAAGCCCATCTGCTGTCTTAAAGGTAGTCTTCCACTCATCTCCCTCCCGAATACGAATCTGATGGTATCCACTCCGTAAGTCAATCTTTGTGAAAAACTGAGCTCCAACAATCATATCTAGCATGTCATCAAGTCTAGGGATGGGGAACCTATACTTGACGGTGATCTTGTTGATAGCTCGACTATCACAACACATCCTCAAACTGCCATCAGCCTTTGGTGTGAACAAGGCTGGCACAGCACAAGGGCTAAGACTCTCTCTCACAAATCCCTTACTCAACAACTCCTCAACCTGTCGCCGCAGCTCTATCTGCTCAGTAGGATTCATCCTATAATGCGGTAGGTTAGGTAATGAAGATCCAGGGACTAAGTCTATAGCGTGCTGGATGTCCCTAAGAGGTGGCAATCCCTGGGGTAGCTCATCGGGCATGACATCTGCAAACTCATCAAGAATCTGCTGAACATCCCTAGGAAGCTCAGTACCCCTCTCTACGGGTTCGTCTCTCACCTCTCTAGCAACTAGCATATACACAACCTTAGACTCTAAGGCACATCTCTCAAACTCATTCTTCTTCAAAACATGGAGAGATTTAGTTGGTTGTGTAGGTACGCTGTTTACCTTTGCCTCACTACTGGGAATCTCACGAGGTCTACTTGGTCGCAAAGTGACCTTCTGCCCATTATGCATAAACACATAAGTGTTCTGCCTCCCATAGTGAGTCACACTGCGGTCATATAACCAAGGTCGCCCTAGGAGTATATGAGCAACATCCATGGGGAGGACATCACACCATACACTCTCCTCGTAGCCCTCCAAGTGGATCGGTACAAACACCTATGAGTCACAGGAATAGACGTCTTGTTGACCCAAGCGACACTATAAGGTTGTGGATGTGGTTCAGCCTTTAGCTTCAATCATGTAACTGCGATCTCGGCAACCACATTCAGACAACTACCCCCATCAATAATGACCTTAGACGACACTCCCTCAACCCTGTTGAAGATATGGAAGATAGAAATCCTCCTCCAATCTTCCTCCCTCACATGAGTATACATGCATCGCATGACACTCAACTGACGACCTACCATCTCTAGGCTCTACTCAGCCTCGTCGTCCAATACATCATGTGGGCTATAGTCATCAACTACGGGAATGTCATCCTCTCCCTCTGGAATAGCTCCAATATGGGTCACACTCTTCTTCTTTTTCGGGCACTCAAACGACCTATGCCCTGGCTCCTGACAGTAGAAGCACTTAAGAGTAGAGGTACCTACTGGCTGTCTAATAGGGGTACTCACACTGTTACTAGATCTAGTGCTCCCATGAGGTGTGAAAACTGTCCGACTCTGGGGTGCGGCCCGACTCACTGTCTGACTCAAGTATGAAGCACTCCTCTGCTGGGAGGGGTCCTTCAACCGATACTCATGCTCTAATGTGACCTGAAAAATATCCTCTAACGTGTTCATCTGATTAATGAGCACATGCTATCTAAGCTCTGGTCACATATTATTGTGAAACTTAACGAGGGTCAAGCGAGTCTCCTCCTTAAGATCACACCTATGGAGCAATTCCCGAAATTTGCTGATATACTCAGTAAGAAGCATAGTACCCTGGTAGAGGTTATCAAATTGCTCCATCAACCTATCCTTATGTCCCCTAGGTAGGTAGTACCGAGACAAGCGCATTTTCATCTCAACCCAATGCCTAATAGGCGGTTGTCCCGTGCACTCGATATCTCTCTTGACACTGCTCCAAAAGATGTTAGCTTGCTTTACAAGCTTCATCTTGGCAAACCTAACCCTATACTCATCACCCATCTGATGCCAATCAAAGAACTTCTCTATACTGGCCAACCAGTCAGAGAACGCATCAGGGTCAAATCTCCCATCAAACTCAGGGGCATCTACCTTAATTTTCGACATATCGTGTCGCCTATAATCATAATGGTCATGGTCTCTGTAGTTACGATATCCCTCATCTGTTTCACGATCCCAACGTCGAGGTGGATCGAACACACCTTCGTTCCGATTCCCCTCGCGATTCGCAACACGCTCAGGTTCTAGCGTATCCATCCTAGCATGTATCCCATCAAGCTTAGTTTCCATCGCTTCCATTCTAGTGGTGAGTGGCTGTATACACTGGAAAACTTGAGCCATAGTCGGCTCGGCGTCAGTGCTAGTGCCACTACGTGTACCTACCATGATGTGTCTAAATGCAAAGCTGAGATATGACAGGAATTAATTAAACAATTAAATTATAACTCAACGACAGATATTATCACTAATCTCAAAGGAATATAATAAACGTGATAGAAAATATGCAACTAGAGTATGGAATAAGTATGCAACTAAGAAATGAATCCACACAAATACGCTAGGAGAATTAACTACTAATATTATGAATTAAATATTCTAATGATATGGATAATGATCCTAATATTTAAAACAGAAAATCTTTGTTTTTTAAACTCCTTTTCTTTTCTTTTTTTTAATAATGAACCAAACTAATACTTAAATAAATAAATAAAACAGATAGCCTCAAAAGTATTACTCGAGGCTGATTTAAAATGTGGCAATTGGTAACTCAACGTGAGTGAAATGAAATACGTGAAGCAGGATGTATATATATGAAGGGGTGTATGTATATATGAGATAGAGACGGATAAGGGTTACCCTTTTGTTTCTTACGCACAAACCAGAAGGATGCACAACTGATGTCTGGAGAAGAGGCGGTGATGAACAAGAGGCAAGGATGAACAGTAACAGCGGTGAACAGCTGTGAACAGCGGTGAACAGTTGTGAACAGTAACAGTGGTGAATAGTAACATCGGTGAACAGTAACAGCACTGAACAATGACGATGATGAACAGTAGCGATGAACAATGATGATTAACAATATAATCCAAGAATTCGGCTCTGATACCAATTTGATGCAGGACAATATAAGAAATGAAGAATTTCGCAAGAATTATATGAGTCTCAAGAATAATAATCAATAGTATTATTTCCAAGAAAATGTATATAACCAAGCGTGAATAGAAATGTATCATGTTCGGTCTATATATATCGAATATCAAACCCAAAATCAAAAACAAATCCCTAAACATATGGGATCATATAAAATCAAATCACAAGTAATGAAATAAATCCCCAAACATATGGGACAATATCAAATAAAATCTCTAGAAATGATATGATTAGCTGGTCCCTATCATATGTAGTGCTGAGGAATGAGTTATGCATTTTGCATATCAGTAATATGTTTACTTCTGCGAATTCTCTTCTTCAAATTACTAACGGGTATATCATTTTTTGTATATGTGCTTGCTAAATGCTACAACATGCAAGATATCCTTCCCTTCCCAGTAGCTCTCCAGATATTTACACCTGGCCTAAATTCTTAAATATCCAAACAAGTCCTAAACCGTCGTGATGCATTGTTTAAAAGGAGCCATGCAAGTCGTAATAACTGATTGAACAGTATGTGTTGGTCAATTCTACGCAACTGTCTGTTTAACCAATTTGTAAAGCTTTGCATCTCGAGCATCATTGTTTTGCGTGCAGCCCTAGCTTCTAGACCTCCCCCAGACCTTTATCTTTTCTTGTACATGTGTGACATTTTTAAAAAATTCAGGATAAGTGCAGGAATGTTACCTTTATGATTTGTATTTTTGGTGCTTAAACAAGATCTTCTTTATCTATGGAACCTTAATTATTGAGGGATAAACAAAAAGAGTTGCGCACATTTTATTTCATCTTTACGAGTTACTCTTTGAGTAGCGTGCTTCATGTCATATACTTGTTGTCTGTCAATCAAAACTTTTTTTACATCTTGAATTTGGCAGTTCTGCCTTAAGTGTTGAATTCAATTTCTTTATATATTGGATACTTTCAAGTGAAAATGCATTCAATTGACTCGGATAAATAATATTTTCTGCCAGCACTGCATTTTATACATTGCTTCAGATGGTGGTCGAGTTTGTCGGCCTCTTATAATTGCTGATAATGGTGCATCTAGAATGAAGGCACACCATATGGATAGCTTGATGGTAAGATTGTATTATATGTTTACTTTGAAGGGTGGATCTTTGTTTCTGGAAAATTTTCTATATGTTATGTTATTAAACATAACAGACATGTTATTTGTAAACCTATGGTCCTCTGAAGGATGGATCTCTGTCTCTGGAAGATTTTCTGCAAAAGGGGCTGATAGAATATCTTGATGTTGACGAGGAAAACAACACATTGGTATGTTTGTCGTAATTACTACTTAAATATATTCTTATTTTTGAAATCCGTTGCACCTGTTCTAAACGTGTATTTCATGCCTTGCAGATTGCTTTATGCCAAGAAGATGCCACTTTAAAGACAACCCATATTGAAATTGAACCTTTTTCAATACTTGGTCTTTGTGCAGGATTAATCCCTTTTGTCAATCACAACAAGTCAAGAAATAATGTATATCATGATTCGATTTATTTATTTTTTTGCATAGAACCATTAGTTGTACTTATGTGTGTATATTCTGTAATGCTCTTTACATATATTTATATATGTGTGTGTGTGTGCGCATGTATATTTATTTATTTGCTATTTTCTAGTCTGCAGCAAAGGAAGCAATGGGGAATACGCTTATAACCAGGCAAGTTGTTTCTTGAAATCATTACTTCGTATTTTCTTAAGATTGTGTGATATATAGGTTCGTTCCTTTAAACATGACATACATACTAGTTGGCATGATGTCTGCGGAAATGTAAACATGTTTTCTGGCTTATTAGTTTTGATTTTATTCTCTTGTTATATCAGGAGAAAAAGAACTGTAGATAAAAAGCTTGAAAATGAACAAATATCTTTCAGGATAACAGGATATTTTACAAACTATATCAACAATAAAATCTTGAATTGCCATGATGGCAAAGGCTCCTCGATATAGAAAATAGAAAACCGGGACTTCATTTGAATAGATCGACAAGATTTGAAAGGATAAATTGTATAACATTATACTGAAATTAGGATCCTTCTCAAATTGAGTATTCTAACTCAATAGATAACTCAAGTTATAGGTGTTAGTCATACTGATAACTTCATGCTTCAGCACTATGCTCTCTTTGTCTATGTTAATACATTGAAAGTCTTCAGAGTATTTTCCAAATCATTTTTTGGCGATATATTTTACATGTCATGATTTTCAAAAGTAACCAACACTGTTTCTTGGTCATCAGTTACATCGCACAGACACGCAACTAAACCTCTTAGTGTATCCTCAACGCCCGTTACTGACAACACAGACAGGCATACTGGTTAGTATACTATGTCAATTGTGTAATTTAGAAATAGCATTCTTATTAATAATTTCTTCCACACAACGAAACAGAGAACCCATCATATCTCTTGGTTTTGTAATCCCCTTTATTCTTAGGACTTGTCTTTGTGGGCATTTTCAGGTTGGATATGATAAGCTTGGAGGAGGAGAGAACGCTATTGTTGCTGTAATGTCATGTGAAGGCTATACCACAAATAAGGCGATAGCGATAAACAAGGCATCAGTTGATCGTGGTTTGTCTCGTTGTATGGTGATGGAAAGGTATATCCTTTCGTTGTTTAAAATATATGTTTCCAGTACCTGTTAGCAATTTCAGTAATCTAATTGCTAGTAAATTTTTAAAATTAAAATATATTTCTCAGCTTGAGTACTGTGTCTTATTAATAGGTTGTCATCTGAATTTGGAACTGAAATTTCAAAATCAGGACCACCAGGAAAACGTTCCCTTGTACTGCAGGTAATCTACATTAACTCTACTACAGCAGAAAGTCTTCATGTTTGCATAGTGTCTCGCACAATATGGCATTAGCTGATAATTTGAGAACTGCAAGGGAAATGTAACTAGCAAATATTGTATTCTAACTGCTTTACAGTCAGGGTTTGTAGATCTTACAAAGTAGTTGAAGTTAGCGGTTAAGTTATCCAAGATTAGAAACTTTTATCTAGAATTTAAAGTTAGTGGTTTAGCTAGAAATCAACTTGTTTCCAAGTTCCCCAATTGAAGAAGCATATAGATATTTCCGGTGTGCAAACTGATTTAATCAAGCTCACTTATACTGGGGCATTCACACGGGGTCCACCGAGAAGTGTGAAGTGCTGCGGAACCATATCAAAATTTACTAGTACCTCGTTGAAAAGAAATGGTGCAGTGTTGATGCTGTAACATGGGAGGATGAGGAACTCCTTCGAACTAATTGTCCGTACTTCGTAGTTCTGATTTGGGCCTGAGGTGGTTGGTAGCTTGAAGGTGTAGGGATAACTTTCTTTAAGGCTTTTTATGATGTTTCTAGTAAACACATCACACCAATAGTATTAAATTGATGTAAATTCAATCATTTCTAGAATAATAGTAAATTCATAAATCAATGCTAAGCTAATGTTAGTGTAATGTTAATTGTAACTAAATCGGAAATCCTCCTGAATGAATGATAATTTCCTAAATCCCCACAATTGCCTAATATAATTAAATACAGAATATTTTTCTATACAATAAAAAAGAATCTTACTAATAAAGACCATAATACTATACTGTTCTTGAATTTACACTTTTATTGCGCATCACTAACTAGTTCAGTTGCAGCGTGAATTCTTTTGTCGTACCAATTGACTTACTAGGCCATAAATCTGTTAATAGACATCAGGTCTTTAACATCGGTTAAAATAAAATCGATATTAAAGATATTTTTAACATCGATCATTTTTAAATCAATGTTAAAGCTACTTTTAAACATCGTTTATTAAAACAACTGATGTCTTTGTTCTTGTTTTAAAAAATTGAAAACACACACGGGACTCTCCCCACTTCTAACACAAAAAATATAAGGGGGCGTAGAGCATGTCCAACAATGTCCTAAATATTGTCCTAAATCAATATTGCATTTAGTCACTTTTTGCTCCAACAATGTCCTAGTGGTGCCTTAAAACACTAGGACATCCATCTCATGCCCTACTTTTAAGGCACTTCTATACTTGTCCTAAATCATTTTTAACAATAAAAAATTAACTTCACTCCTTTTCTACACTTCTCTCTCCTCTCTTTTTTCCCTTCCCTCCAATTCTAATTCAAATATATTATTATTTTAATTATAAGGCACAAGTATAAAGCATATTATTGAAATTGATACACAAAAATTATGTCTTAAATCACTAGGACACTATATTTTATTATATTTATAGGACATCAATTAGGACATTATTGGACTTGCTCTTAACCAAAATTTATTTCCCCTTCTAAACTTTTATTCTTCCGCCCGGCCTTAACCAAATTATTTTCCCCCTTTCCTCTCTCGACTCCTCTCTCTCTCTCAGTTCTCTCCCTCTCACCATCTCCCTCACCCGTCTCTCTCTATCACCATATTCAACCAATGTTGTTGCAAAGCATTTTGGGGATTACTTGACAGGGTGCTAATAAATAAAACCCTAGAAGATCGAAAAACCGAAAAAAGACAGAAGGCAATAATATGATTAGCTGTGAGGAGTTGCATCGCAAGAAATCAGTGCTGAAATTTTTAGGAAGCAAGATCTTAAATTCTTAGAGAAATGAATATTGTCAAATCTGGTACCTCACATCTTGGCCACCAGACAAGTGTCAAGAGGATTGGACTTTGCTGGCCCTAATATATTAAAGATTTCGTGTTAACTGCTATGTGATAAGGACTTTCTGATTATATTTTGTATTACAATAACCTTCGGTAATGTGCAAAGTTGCTCCTACACTTGTTGCTTCTATGCTTTCTTTATAAATAGTATATAATCTTCTTGTTCATTGCTAGTTAAGGTGATTTTGATTTATATGTGATTTACAATGTCTTAACAATCTACTTAATTTAGAGCTTGGATGACTACGGAATACCTTCTCCTGGACACACCCTTGAGCGAGATGGTGTATATTTTCATGAGCAGGTTCACAGGTACATTATCACATGTTTCTTAAAAGTGTTTATAGTTAGTAGTGTGTGATGCACCAAGACCAGTCAAAGCCGTTGCTGACTTTCTCACGTCAAAAGAAGAAGGATAAAACAGTAAAAGCACCTGAAGTCAATAGTGGCCAGAGTCAAGGGCTAAAATGAGAGTTCAATAAAAGGAAGAGGGCAAAAGAGGAAAAGGGGGAAAAAGGGTAGAAAAGGGGAAGTGAGTCGTGGAATTAGGGTTATGTGATGATTGTATCTATCTTCTCAAACTTGTGGGGATCTAGGGTAGTCACGATCCATTTATTCCTCACTATACCTGTATTATTCACAATAAATGCAATTCACTTGCTCATGACCCCACAATATGTATATAATCTCTCATATACATATATACACAGGTTAGAGTCTCAAAAACGACACACTATAACAACTGCGGAATAAAATAATATTATAACATACCCAAATGTATACTGAAACGGCCATTGATGCAACCTCTAAGTGAAGGCGCGTCAGTGGCTCGACCATCTATTTTTCATGATCCTCTTACACAAGTCATGATTATATATAAAGAGGACTAACCAAAGTTGCAGACCAATCCAACTCATCTTTACTACCTCCAGGATTGCTACCAAAAACTGCTCATGGAAATAGGCATCCTGCTTCGCTGCTATATATATAAAACAATAGCAAGAATGAGCGAAAGCTCATCAAGGTAATGAAATAATGGCATTATCTGCCTTTGAATGAAATCCAGTAATAAACTTGGTATAAGACAATAATTGTCATATCTCAAAATTGAAATCATTTCCTTTACCGGAATATAATTAAACTCATTATTCTCAATAATTCAATAACTCGGATTTGCATCCAAAAACCAAGATTTAAATTGAAGATGAGTACCTCTCTAAATTTTTAGAGTTATCTCATTTTTTGAAATATTAAGTGGATGCTGAAGCTCGCAAGTATCAAAGATTTCAAGATGGTTTAAAACCACAAATTAGGAGTAGTGTATCTATGCTAGAGTTGGAGGATTTTAATAAGCTAGTGAGTAAAGTGAGGATTATTGTGAAGGATTGTAAGAAAAGGAATCAGTTTTTCAACAATAAAAGGAAGGAACGAGATATGCGCCACAATTAAGAAGGATGGGAACCAAGGACCAAAGAAAAAATTCCAGAAGCACGAAAAGATGACTAGTTAGAAGGACAAAATTCCTACATGTAAAACTTGTGGGAAGAATCCTACAGGATAGTGCATGAAGCGAAGTATCAGCGTTCCAGTGCACCGAAACCAATGTGATTACGTGCTATAATTGTAAGAAACCTGGACACATAGATCTCACAATGTATAAATGTATATGTTACAAAAAATTGATCGAGACAACCACAAAAATGACTTTTACTCAATATCAACTGAAACAGAGTGGGAGCAGGTTATCAGTTGTATGGATAGAAAAATCACGGATGAAATTAACGAGGAGCTGCTGAAGCCTATAGAAGCTAACGAGGTTAAGAGGGCACTTTTCCATATGCATCCCGATAAATCACCAGGCCCAGATGGAATGAGCCCAGGATTTTATCAGAAGTATTGGACCGTGGTAGGCGGAGACATTGTCCAGATGGTCAGTCACTTCTTTACATATGCTATTTTCGAAGAGCATCTGACAGACACGAATATTGTCTTAATACCAAAGAAGAAATGCCCAGAATTTATGACTGACCTAAGGCCTATATCTCTATGTAATGTGGCATACAAGGTGGCTTCTTAAGTAATTGCTAACAGGCTTAAAGGCGTTCTGCAAGAAGTAATTTCAGAGACTCAGAGTGCTTTCATTCCAGGAAGATTAATTTCGGACAATATAATGATATCTTTCGAAAACATGCATTATATGAAACGAAAATCTAAAGGTAAGTTGGGATGGATGGCTCTTAGTTTGGACATGAGCAAAGCATATGACAGGGTTGAATGGGGATTTTTGAAAGCAGTTTTAAGAAAGTTGGGTTTTCATGAGAAACTAATCAAGTTATTCATGCTTTGTGTAACGTCTGTGAGATACAAAATAAGTCAGTCAGGTCGTGAGTTTGGGAATATTGTTCCAGAGAGAGGCATCAGGCAGGGAGACCCTCTATCTTCATACCTCTTTCTTATGTGTATGGAGGGATTCACATCTCTTATAAGAGAGTTCGAGCGGAAGAAAATGATAACTGGCATTCAGGTGGCAAGAGGAGCTCCTCATATATCCCACATGTTTTTTGCAGACGACACTTACATATACTGCAAGGCAAACAAAAAAGAAGCAGAATGTGTGCTTGATATGCTAAACATATTCGAAAGAGCCTCAGGACAGAAGATAAACATTGATAAATCATCGGTGTTTTTTAGCAAGAACACAAAGGCTGAAACTAAGGATGAGTTGAGGAATTCGTTGCAATTTCAAGAAGCGTCAGAAAATTGTCGATATTTGGGACTCCCAAATACTCTGGGAAGAAATAAAACAGCCATATTTGGTTATCTAAAGGAAAGAATGCAAGGGAGAATCCAGGGGTGGGATAAGAAATGGTTGTCAAAAGGTGGCAAGGAGATTTTGCTTAAAACAGTTTCTCAATCTTTACCGAGCTATACAATGTCAGTTTTTTTGCTTCCAACCTCATTGTGTAATGCAGTGGAACAACTAATGTCCAAATTCTGGTGGAAAGCAAACTCAAACAAGAACCGTAGCATTCATTGGCTAAGTTGGGATCGTATGTGTGCAAAGAAGAGTAATGGCGGGCTTGGCTTCCGGAATCTTCGCGATTTCAACATTGCATTATTGGGAAAGCACGGTTGGAGGTTCTTGACGCACCCAAACAGTCTAGTTAGTCAAGTCTACAAAGCAAAATATTTCCCTAACGAGTCGTTATTGAATGCAAAAATAGGGAGAAATCCGAGTTACATTTGGAGAAGCATTATAGAAGCCCAAGTTTTATTGAAACAAGGGGCAGTTCGTAGGATCGGTAATGGCCATGATACCTACATCCTACACGAGCCATGGATACCAAATAATGACCCTTACGTCCATTCAGCTAACGAAGATTTGGAAGGCCAAAAGGTGTCTCATTTGATGATAGCAGGTTCTAACCAATGGAACAGGGACTTAATACAAGAGAGTTTTGATGAGAGGGAGTCAAGCTCCATTTTATCCATTCTTATTCGAGCCATGAATGAAGACACTTGGTATTGGAGCAAAGAGAAGCTAGGAAACTACTCGGTCAAAAGTGCGTACAGGTTGATCCAGGAGAGTAAACCAGCAAATCAAACAAGCGCCAACTCGGGTTTTTAGAGAAAGCTTTGGAACTTGAAAGTGCCTCCAAAGGTAAAACATTTCACCTGGAGGGCAGCAACAAATTCTCTACCATCAAAAACGCAGCTTAGAAGTAAAAGAGTCGATATAAATATCCTGTGTCCGGTTTGCAATCTGGCCCCGGAAACAATCATGCATAGTCTAGTGGAATGTCAACTTGCACAGATATGCATCCAGGCCACTCATTATCGAAGTAATCTGTAGGGAAATGAAGAATACATCTCGTGGTTAAAAGATGTATTTGACAGATGCAATGCAGATTGGAGCAGTAGGATTGTCATGATGTGTTGGGCAGTTTGGAAGAATAGAAACGACCTTGTGTGGAATCAAAAGGGAAGGGATGTAGCAGATATAGTAACATCAGCAAGAACGGTTCTTGATCAATGGAAGAATGCTCAGGATAAATCCTTTGACAAATTTCTTGGTCTAATGACTCAAGAAGACGGGGCTGAGCAATGGACATTACCAGGTGAAGGAAGAATCAAGATAAACACTGATGCAGCTCTGTTTGAAACATACAACTGCCATAGTTTTTCAATGGTCGTTCGCAGCCACATAGGAGAATTAATAGAAGCTAGCTCAAAATGTAAGCAAGGAAATGCAGAACCCGAACTAGCAGAAGCCATGGGAATCCATGAGGCACTTAGTTGGGTGAAGAAAAATGATTGCAAAAGGGTGGAGATGGAGTCCGATTGCCTAGTTGTCATACAGGCAATTCGAAGCAACACTGTCAAGTTATCCTACCTTGGCGGAATCATCGAGGACTGCAGAAGTTTGTTACTTCATTTACAAGACCGAGAAATCTCTCTTAAATTTGTAAAACGATCCGCGAACAAAGTAGCTCACTACTTAGCGAGATACAGTAGTTCCGTAGCTGATCGTGTGTGGAAAATGAGCTATGCTCACTCAGAATTTACTCATGTACTGATGTAAGATTTGAATTTATAATGAAAGTTTGATTTTTTGTGGCAAAAAAAAAAAAAAAAAAAAGAGATTTTGTTATACGTCTCAAGGTATACCTACATATACTTACATATACGATCAATTTTTTACATAAAAATCAAAAGAGTTTACACCTATGTTACATGGACAATTTTACTAAAATCATTATTTATGTTATACTTAAATGTTCAACAATTATAAGTATTCATGCAAAAATTATCGTATTGATATTTATCCAAAATTTAAGAAATCTAATCAAATTATAAAATATTTTGTTCAAGAAATTGGTATGTAATATTACAAAGTAATTATAAAAATATGAGATAAATTCGAAATCTTATCTTTTATCATATTTTTAATTACAAAATTATCTCAATATATATACATTTTAGTGGAGAAATTAGTTCATTGCCTGTAACTTGGCCTTGAAACATCAAATTATAAATCAAGTTTGACAGATTCAGCAGAACACATGACGAATATTTTTGTAATGCATATCGATAATGCTACTAATAATTCTGAAGAGCACAAATATATATTATTCAATTATACACCTAAGTTTGCCAAAGGATCCAACTCCGTGAACTTTGAATCTTGTTTCTGCAGGATTAGAAAATTCACACCACTTAATTTAAAGACACTTTGTTTTGACTGTTGCTGGGTGGTATAAGTGGACCAATCTTTCTGCTTCTAGCAATAAGACCTTTTGAAACAGGAGACACCATAAGATCAGTCGGGCTTGTATACCTGCCAAATTAAAATAAAACTTTAACGTTTATATTTTGTTTAGTAATGTTCGATTTGCAGAAATTTAAAATACTCAGGTACATATGAATCTGCATAGCAAATTCTAATCATGGACCTTACAGCAAAATAAAAGGCAGGTACAATATGGATATTAGGAAATCAAAGTTACCTTTAGGGGTATAATTTAAATGGCTTAATAATGTTTAGTACTCTGTAGAAATTTAAATACTCAGATACACGGGATTATGCAGATATTCAAATAATCGAGCAGTGTAATATGGATATTAGGATATAAAAACTACCTTTCGGGGTATTTAAATGGCTTAGGCACCTTTAGACGATCCGGGGTGCTAGTCTTGCGAATCACACTGACAGAACTGGGGGAACTTGTTTCAGCTTGTTGGCTTTGATCATGCTCTGTTTCATGGCTCTGATTTGGAGTAAATGCAGATTGTGAAGACGTCTGGTCGACCATTTTGTCCATTTGATTGAGGTATATACGTAGAATGGTCTGTTTAGCGTTGAACTAAGAGGAGAGAACAGAGAGTTGTGGAGGACAGAGTGAATGAAATTGAGTTGGAGTTGATAGAAAAATGAAGAGTGGGAGTAGATATCAGTTATAGTGTTATACTACTTGGAAATGAGCAAGAAAAAGCAAAGGTAGCCGTTTGAGTTACGCTAAACAAAAGAAGCCAACGGTCAAATGTGGACAGCTGATGAGTGCTTGATTTAATTATGACATTTATGCATGTGTGCTATGATGATTGTTACTTCTTAATTTGGGCTTTAACAATTGATTACATTGGTTTATGTGACAAATTTCAATAATCTTCTTTATATTAGTTATTTATTTATAATATATTCATAAATTAACTTCATTATAATCAAAAGTTATGCAAAAATTGATGGACATGAATGGTTTATTATTAAAATATAAGTTAAAGTTATTAGTGGCTCTTAGAAGTGAGGAAAAGAGAAGAGACTCCAAGTGTTTTCAAGAGCCACTAAGAGCATCTCCAATAGGGGTTGACAAGATTGACGTGGCATGATATTTTTTGTTGTCCACCTATTGGAATTGGGAGGTTACCAAAAAGTTGCCAATCATGGTTGTCAAAAGTTGTAATTGTCCAATATATATATATATATATATATATATATATATATATATATATATATATATATATATATATATGAGATTAAGGAGCCTGAGATGTATCTCAGGTAAGTTCCCTGAGATACATATGATTTATATGCAAATAAGGGGCAATTTTGTAAAATCAGAATTTTTAATTAGCCCTACGGGCCCAATCATATTTAAAGTATATTTTTTAGGTATATTAGGAAAAGTTCCCTGATCTCAGGATCCTTTTTCTCTATATTTATATCCATTTTTATATTGTCTCCTTCTATTATATCATTTCTCTAATTTACGCAGGAAACCACATTGGCAACTTTGAGGTTGACAACTATTGGAGCAATTTTTTTATAAAAGTTGTCAAGAGTGATGTGTATGAGTGAGAAAATAAAAAATTAATATATTTGATGATTTGTCAATAGTTAACAATAGGGGGGAGCAAACCCCGGTTCGGTTCGGTTTTTTGGTAAAATCGGAACCGGAACCGCATGTCCTCGGTTTTAAAAATTGAAAACCAGAACCGCAACCGAACCATCGGTTTCGGTTTCGGTTTTAAAATCCCGGTTTCGGTTTTTATCGGTTCGGTTTCGGTTTTAAAATCGATTAAAATAAAAATAAGAAAGTATTACAAATTAATTAAAAAAGTAGTTCTACCATAAAAACATAAATCGTCCAAATGTATTAATACAACAATTTTTAAAACTTGAAACAATAAAAAAATATTAGAATTTTTAATACTTAGCTTTCAAACTTTCTTCGGAGCAAAAAGATCTATTGTTAATACTCGGTTAGTAATTTAATAAACAAATATTAGACTGATGTTTGACCAATATTAGGGTTTACTCTCGTTGCTGATATACTATTTTCTACTTGATTCGGTAGCTTAGGGAGTTTGATTAATTTATAGGGATGTATACTATTTGCACACTACACGCAGAACATCACTGAATTTTTTCGGTTCGGTTTTGACCGGTTTCGATTCGGTTTCGGTTTCAATTCGGTTTTTGCTCACCCCTAGTTAACAACCTCTATTGGAGATACTCTAAGTCTCTTGGAACAACATTTTCATTCTCTCTCCTCATTTTTTGAGTTAAGAGCTCAAATAAAAAGCCACTTGGAGATGAACTAAGAGCATCTCCAACAATCTCCTAGTTACCTATTAAATATAATATAAATTATATAATTCTTAGTAAGTTAGTACATAGATTTTCGTGTCAACTCCAACAATATTCATGTGCAAGTGAATATTTTATTAGTAGAAAATAGTTAAGAGCTATGTAGTAGTTCTTAAAATTGAGAAGAGAAAAGAGGCTATTAAGCTTTTTAAGAACCACTAAGAGTCTCTTTGAATCCAATTTTTTCTCATCCATTTTATTTTTGGACTTAAGAGCTCATTTAAGAATAAGAATTTATCTTTGACCAATTATCAAGGTGAATAAATTGACTTTCATTGTCTGCATGTATGACATCCTAATCTGTCATTTGACGTATGGCGTCGAGTTCAAGCATTAGGAACCATTCCAGGGTTTTTATAATAGTAGATTTATAGAAAAATTCACTAAAAATTGCTAGAATTATTGAATTATTCTAGAATTAGGTACAAAATGAATGTTTGCTGAACGTTTGATTGGACAAATACTTTAAAAAATGAGGAATCATGCATATATATATTTGTAGAATGTTGATTTGATTGGTTGATTAACATCGTATTAGTAGAATAAAAAAATGAGAAAATGTCCAAACTACACTACTTTTGTGTAGAAGGTGCTCGAAATACCCATAATCAAGTATGTTCGTTTTTTTACCCACGGTCTGCGTATGCTGGGTATGCGTGGTTCGAAATACGTATTCCAGACATGCGTATCTCAGGTCACGCATTTCCCAGATGCGCAATGACGTCAGCCGACGTCATTTCTTCACAAACAGCTCCGGTGTTCAAACGACCAAAAAATCGCCTCAAAATTGCCTCTCCCCGTCCATCATATTCAGGCCACCTCCACAAAAACTAAGCACATCAAAATGATGCCCAGGCCTGTCTCTACGTATTGCCATATTCAGTTGATGAGTTTTGACCCCGTAGGGGCGTGTACGAACGATCTGAAAACCAAATCGAAAAAAAGATTTCGATTTGGAGCTTTCGAATTCGGCGAATCAAATGAAAAATGGTTGGTATAGGCTTGTAGAGTAAGAAAAGGCGATCAAATTGGTATATAATATGGTAGTCAAAGATTGCTTGAAATAGCTGAACGAAGTGGTCAAAAATTTGGCCGAAAAATGAGTCTGACGGCTTACGAAGGGGACGATGAACAGTGACCAATACGCATGTTCATCATGCGGATCATTGTCCACGCATGTTTAACATGTGTATTCATGGTACTGTTCATTGATTGAAGCAGCTGAAATTAATAAAAAATACGCTTTACACACTTGCGTATACTGGCTGTATATACCCTCCACGCATGTGAAACATGCGTGGCCCGTGGGTAAAAAAAGCGGATCTTTCCCCCGATCGGTATTTTGGGCATTTGAAAATAAAAGGTGGGTATTTTGGTTTTCCACCCTAATTTTTTTATCGTTAAATTTTAAAAAAATTAAATAAACATTGCTATATGTAATATTAAAAAATATTATGTGATTTAATATCTAACATACTAATGGAAGTTTAAAGTTGAAATCAGTGGACAACATATTGTAACTAAAGGTATAATGTTCGCATCTTATCAATCATATATTATTATAATTTATTTTTTAATAAATATTTATTAACATAGAAATCTTAAACTAACAAATGTTAAAAATAATTAATTCTTAATATTGATTAGCTTCAAAAAAAAAAAATATTAATATTGATTCATGCACTGCCCGGAATATAAGTTAAACATATCCTTAAGCTTGATATTAAAAAAAAAAAAAAATCTAATAGCAACAATTTTGAAATATAATTTGAAACTCCTAGCTCAAATACTAATGTCTGAACCATATTAAACCATACTCCTGTATGGTTTGAACAGTCTACCGTCTGACCAGTGACCAATTTCACATGCGATTGATCAAGGAAAAATACTTATGTTTTTGACTTGCAACTAACAAGACTGTTTGATCATGTCTGTAAAGATAATGGCTAGTTTAAGTAAGAAACAATCATCATCTGAGGAAGACTGGCATTTCGAAACAAGGAGTTCCATTCAACATATGAGTTAATACAAATAAAAACTACTTTTTCTCTCTCACATTTAACTTAAAATTATAGTAAAATTTGTTATATGGGAGATAGTGGTTTGAGAAATTATTGAACTTTAAGATTCTCTTAATACATATATGTTGTGGTTAAAATTTCAACATACACAAAGAAATTTAAGTTGTTTGCTTATATAAATTTGAGACGATTTTTTTTTTAAAAGAAATATGTTGGGATAAATATATTATCCTAATAATTTTAGATTTTGGAAGAACAAGTAACTTAACGGAGCTAGCTGGAGAGGGAGTTGACCTAGATATTGTGCCTAGGGCCTCCAAAATTATAAGGATCACATTTTCATCCTATAATATATATATACATATATATATATATATAAAATTTAATGTAAATATTATTTAAAATCAACTTTTTTATATATATATATATATATATATATCATCAACTTTTTTTATTTTTCATTTAATATCAATATTATTTAAAATCTATTATATATAGTATAAACTCGAGTTCCAGAAAATTCCGATTAATATTGGTATTTTATTCTAAAAATTAAATAAAATATTTCTTAATTATTTTTGATTGTCGTCCTTTTTTCAAATATTTTTCAAAAATTTGCATTTCTTTAGAGAAAATAAGTATTTTAGCATAAACAATTTAAAGAAATTAAATTTTAAAACATTCTCTAAAAATTTTGCAGTTGGATTTTACTTACGAGTTGTGAGTTGACTATTCGATCTAGAAAAGGTCCCATTCTTGTTAATCCATCTGCTAGTTGACATTCGTCAACCCACTATTTCCGCTTAACCAACTCAAACAATCAATTTTACATTCAGAAAGTTCAAGATCAGGTCCTTACACCAATCTAAATTAAGACCTTCAAATTACTGGAGACGATCCTATAACTTAACATGGTATCAAAGATCTGAATGTGGAAGGTTTCAGGTTCTTGTCCCTTATACCTTCAATATTTTCATTTAACGGAATATTGAAATTGAAATTGTGTGCTATGGTGGGATCAAAAAGGGACGAGATCCTCATGTAGTATTGAAAATTGGACCCAACAAGATGCTAGGACCAAAAAGGTACGAACAATCTAGTGATGCACCCTTTGATCCAAAATATGAGTGATGATATTAAGATAAATATATGATTCTCGTAAATTCAATTCCTTACATCTTGAGATTTTTAGAACTAATAACTTAACAAAATAGTTAGATTTATGCGATAAATATAAATTTTTAGGAAAATTGATAATTTAATAAAATCGTTAGATTTATGCCTCAAATGGTGAGAATTGAACTTAATAAGTGACCTCATAGCGCACTATTCATTATTGCATTGTTTTACTAATGCACTCTTCTATTCATTGTTGTATGAATGCAAAAAATGATTCTGTTTGTTTAAAATTTGGGTTAACTCACTACACTCTAACATTAATAAGTAACCATAACAACAAACAGTTACATTGCATACAAGAAGAGCAAGAAGAGTAGAGGTCAAGGATCTAGAACTTGTCAAAGTCAGACAGAATACGTAGTCAAATAAATGACCAAGATTTCTTCACAGTGGCGGCATCTACGGGAGTAGGGTGCACCATACGTATAACACATGAAGTCACCCAATAATTCCTCCCCCTTTTTTTTATCATATTTAAGTGTCCTGACACCCCTTTATTTATTTTTTATTCTTTTCTTGTTTTACACAAGTGTCCAATTTTTCTTCCTTCAATGTTGTCTTTCCACAAACAAGACTCTTCAATGGTCAATCAAAACCCAAGTGCCATCTTCAATAATATTATCATAATAAACATTCAGGCATCTCTACTACTTGTATTAAACTACTGTAGTATTCTAGATTTAACATATTAGTATAATTTATATTTATATATTTATGTGAACAATAAATATCAACAAGACTCCAAAAAGTTTCAGGAATCAGGTCTGTGAGAAAACTCCAAGCTAAAAGTGGTCAAGTCCTCTCTCAGATCATAAACTTTAAAAGGGTCAGTTTGTTTCTCAATTTTGCTCTTCTCCTTCTTGTTCTTGTATGTTTTTACTTGTAAAGATCTTAACTTTACTGGGTATTTCTATGTTTTTCAATCTTTTCTTTAGAAATCTGCTTCTATTCAACTTGTTTTCACTATCTTTGAGTCAGATTTTATGCTAGTTTTGTGATTTGTCCATTCAATACTACTATACTTTCTATTATTGGGTGTTTTACTAGAACACCCTCCAAGAATCTTGGGCTTGTGTGACATAAACCTAATTTTTTGTTTTTTATTTCTTGAACTCTTTTTTGATTGAATTTGCTTCTTTAGTGATTGATTGGTTATTTTTTTGGGGTAAAGTTTAGATTTTTGAGTTGTTTTTGGACTTGGGGCCATGTTTATGAATCTATAGTAGGGTTTGATAGATTGAAATTTGTGGTGAGGTTTTGTTCTTGAGTTGGGTGTGATTCAAACCTACTTGTGGGTTGTGTATATTTTATGCCATGGAGGAGAATAGATCTGTGGTTCCATCTTTGGAAGGAGATGAGAATTTAATTGCTGCGGCGCAACATATTGTGAAGGCCTTGGAGACAAATAAGAACTTGACAAATGATGCTAGGAAGCTATTGGTGGAGCTTGGAACCCAATTGTCTAGCATCTCGAGAGCTCCGGAAAATACAGAGGAGGAGTTAAGTGATATTGAAAAGCGTCTTAATTTAATTCATGATAAAGTTATGAATTGGGAGGTAGATGGAGAACAATTGATGATATGGGATTGTGGACCTGATGAAGCTAATGATTATGTGAAGGCTGTGGATGAGGCTCGTAGGTTGGCTGAAAGTTTGGAGAGTTTGAGTTTCAACAAAGATAGTGAAGAGAATGCACTTGCGAGGAAGGCTCATGAAGTTCTTCAGACAGCTATGACTAGACTTGAGGAGGAACTTAAGCACATACTTGTTCAGAATAGGCAGCCTTTTGAGCCTGAGCACATGTCATTTCGTTCAAGCGAAGAAGATACGTTGGATGATGGCTCGATTGTCTCATTTGGAGATGATTCTGTTGATGATGGGCTTCAGAGGGACAGTGTTAGTAGAGGTGCAGAAGAATACACTATTGACTTGATCCATCGTGATGTTATCCCCGATCTTAAATGCATTGTGAATTTGATGTTTGATTCAAAATATGGCCGGGAGTGCTCACAGGCATTTATCAGTGTCCGGAAAGATGCTTTGGATGACTGCCTCTTCATTCTTGAAGTTGAGAAATCGAGCATTGATGATGTCTTGAGGATGGAATGGGGCACTTTGAACTCCAAAATTAGGAGATGGATTCGAGCTATAAAGATATTCGTGAGGGTCTACCTTGCTAGTGAAAAATGGTTAGTGGATCAGGTATTTGGGGAGCTCGAATCAGTTAGTGCTCTATGTTTTGCAGAGTCATCAAAAGCCTCTATGTTGCAGCTTCTTAATTTTGCTGAAGCTATTGCTGTAGGTCCTCATCAACCAGAAAAGTTGCATAGGATTCTTGACATGTATGAAGTCCTAGCAGACCTTATTCCAGACATTGATACTCTATACAGTGATGAAACTGGATCAAATATCAAAAGTGAGTGCCAGGATGTTCTCAAGAGGTTGGGAGATTGTGCAAAGGCCACTTTTCTTGATTTTAAGAGTGCTGTGGCGTCAAATGTGTCAACTAGCCCATTTGCTGGTGGTGGGATTCATCATCTCACAAGATATGTGATGAATTACTTAAGGACACTGACAGATTATAGTAATTCACTTAGTTCTCTCCTCAGGGATAATGAAATGGACGACCCAGCTTCATCTTCTCCAGACTCGAATCAAGCTACTGAAGAGGATAACAGTGTAAACTCCCCACACTATCTTTCTCCAATTTCCGTACACTTCAGATCCCTTACTTCAATTTTGGAGCAGAATCTCATTGACAAATCCAAATTATACAAGGACAGTTCTCTGGGGTGCCTGTTCTTGATGAACAATATACATTACATGGCTGAAAAGGCTAAGAACTCCGAGCTTAGAACAATCTTAGGGGATGATTGGATACGCAAGCATAACTGGAAATTCCAACACCATGCAATGGATTATGAGCGAGCTACATGGAGTTCTATTCTCTCTTTACTCAAGGACGAGGGTCTCTATAATTCTGGTTCAAATTCCATTTCGAAAACTCTTCTGAAGGAAAGGCTGCAGAGCTTTTATCTTGCGTTTGAGGATGTTTACAAGAGTCAAACTGGTTGGACAATCCCCGATATTCAGCTACGCGATGATCTTCGAATCTCAACATCTCTCAAGGTGATTCAGGCTTACCGGACTTTTGTAGGTAGACACACGAACCACATAAGTGACAAGCACATTAAGTACACAGCTGACGATCTCGAGAATCACCTCATGGATCTCTTTGAAGGTTCCCCAAGATCACTACAACACAGTTTCCACAGGAAGTGATCTCAAAGTAATGTAATGAATTCAGTTATCTTGTAATGATTTTTGTGCATTTGCTTAACAGTATTTATAGTAATGTAATGAATTCAGTTATCTTGTAATGATTTTTGTGCATTTGCTTAACAGTATTTATAGTACCATAGATCCCTAAGAACTTTCTTTTGCTTGTAAAACTTATGGGTAATTAGATTCATAATAAGATTTATTTGGCTGGCATTACAGCAACTATTTGTAATGTATTTGTCATAATTTTTGCATCATACCAGTGTGTTTAACACTTTAACTCGACCCGAGTCGCTTTTAACACCAGGTCATCTGATATACATCCTCCTCCTCTGTGCAGTTACGAGCATATTTCTTACAGCGAAGGCGGGTAGTTTTTCATGCCTTTTGTCTAGTTATGAGCTGAAGACTGTCAAGACTCGAGTTGTGTGTGATATTTCTACGTGGTCTGCTTAACTGTGGTTCCTAAAGAGTTGTGTAGCTGCTTGACTCTAATTTGGTGTGCTTGATATGTGAGTTGTCTGGTATATCAATTGGACATTCTTCTTTGGAAACAGATAGGTTGTGTTACAAAGGTGGTGTTTCTTAAGATTGGTTATGTAACGAGTTTTTGTGGACAAGACTAATCCACCAGTTAGTTTTTATTTTTGCTTCCATTTTGAAGACATTTTCAAAGGCTTTGTTTTGTTCCAGGAGGTCTCCTAATAATAATAATAATTTTTAATATAATACAACATAGGTGCCGGCCCAACTTTTCTTATTAAAAAACAGGTGTACTTTTTTAAAAATGACTCCAAGAACATGTTTAAAATATTGGAGTATTTTATTACTTTAAATGACTCGAAGAACATGTTTAAATGTATTGGAATATTTTATCAGCTGCACACATTCTTAAATTCGTTAAGCAACAATTCAGGTTTTAATCAAAAAATTTCATGCAAAAGACTTGACCAATTATTCCTCTCTAAAACTCATGTTATATTTTGAGCTGAACACTTAAAAATTATACTCGCCAACAACATGTTGGTGCAGTGGTTGAGCCACTGGCCTCCTTTGAAGGAGGTCAGGGGTATTGTATAGGGGTATTGTCCGCGTACATCTACCCTCCTCAAACACCACTTTGAGTGGTATTATAACTGAGTAAGTTTCGTATTTTACTTAAAAATTATACTCCATTTGACAAACGTCCCATAAAATAATACTCCCTCCGTCCCAAATTTTTTGTCCTGTTTGACTTTTAATTGTCAAATCGACCAAATTTTGACCAAATATTACATATATAATATAAATAAAAATTATAATAAAAATTATATTATTAGAAAGTATATTTAGTCTACTTTAATATGTATATTTCAGATTTTATAAACTATAAAAAAATAATACGTAAATATTAGTCAAATTTTGATCAATTTGACCACAAAAAGTCAAACAACACAAAAGATTTTGGACAGAAAGGGAGTATAACAAATATTCAAGTTTCTTCACGAGAGTTCGTGAAGATAAGACTTTTAAATTAAAGCACACATGTGATGTGAATGTTTAATTTAGACAAAAGGTAATTTTTTTAATAAAAAATAAATGAAAACTCACTTAGAAAAGAATACTTATGGTTGTTAATAAACATATTATTATTTTATTCATAAAATTAAATGAAATTTTTTATTTTATTTTGTTGATAAATTAACACGCGCATGGCACGTGCACCTCTTATGTACTTACTATATACACATACCACAAGTACAGTACGATCCCCAAAAGAACATACGATACAATAATACTAAAGAGGTACGCACGCAATCTCTCCACTGTAACTAAAAACCCTAGCTTTTAATCTTGAATATTTCATCTCTGTTCATTCTAGTTTCTGTTCATATTCATGTGTTATACACGTGTGTGTATGTATGTATTTATGAATCTTTGTTGGTCTTTTTTTTTTTTTTAAAATTTTATAGTGATGTGATTTATTTATAAGGTTTTGGGTTTTTCATTTTAGATGCTATGTGATATAAAGTTGTAACCTTTATGCCTGTAATTGTAGTTATTTGTTTGTGTTTGTTATTGTTTTGCACTGTAATTGTATTTATGATTGGGTTTTAGATGTATTTTGTTCTTTTGCAGTGCTCGTTTTTACTGGTGACCGGAAATCGTGAATTGGGGGTGGGTTGGGGGGGGGCGTTGTTATTTGGTTTGTTACGCTTGTCGGGTCGAAAGTCGAAAGCTTTGATATTTGTTAGAGTAATTGCAAATAAAAAGATCATATGCTTGACAGAGTCAAGGGAAAGCTACTACTGATTGTTGATATATATATATAGGGTCTTACTCTACTACAAACTAAAATTAACTACAAACTACAAACTAAACACTAATTCAATATTTCATGCTAATCTAATGATCAAACTAGGGGTACCCCAATACAAAAAGTGTTTAAAATAATTGGCTCCATTCAGAAAAAAAAAAATCACTGTTCACGTGATGACGTGGCAGGGGATTTCACTGGTTAACGGTGCTTCGCACCTTCTTGTACGGCGCTTCGCGCCTTTATCATTCTAAAGTTGTAAGGAATGACAATCAATAGTAAAGGCAATAGACCATTGACGGGTGTGTCGAGGGCCTGCGGCCCTCATGACTACCTAACTCATCCGTTTACTATCTTAAATGCTTCGCATTTCCACGACAAGTTTTTTTTTTTGTGGATAGAGTCAATTATTTTAAGCATTTTTTGTGAAGGTACCCTTGGCGGGAACCTTAGAATAAATGAAATATAATTAATCTAGTGTTAGTTTGTAGTTTGTATTTAAGGATTGGTTTGTATTTGAGCAAAAGCCTATATATATATATATATATATATATATATATACAGGTTCTACATAGGTTTTGTTGATATAAAACCTTGAATGAAAATTACTAAAATTTAAAAACTAGACATTATGTTAAATTAATTCATTGATGTCATATTTTTTTTAGCATGTTCATTATTGGGTATGTTTACCTTGTTATATAAAGGGTTTAACATGCTTCTGTAAATTTAAAGATTCAGAGTGTTCAGTTTGTTGGTTGTGGTGGTTGTTATTTAAGGTTTTTACTAGAGCATGACCTTGTGTGTATTGATAGTTTTAAAAAAGGTGTTAATGACTGTGGAAGTCCATGTAGACGGATTCGAATATCTTTGCTTGAAGCAAGATCATGCATGAGTAGGTTAGAGCTAGAACGATGGAATTGCAAAGCATGGTCCTGTTCATATTTGTGCTTGTCATATGGCTGGAGGAGGATGTAGTTATTACGTGGATTGTTACTTTTTGGTCGATAACTTCATGGACAGTGTAAGGTTTGCAATTGATGTTTTTTTCCTACGGATTAGGTTGCAAAATGGCTCTGGTTAGCAGAATTGGAAATATGCTTAAACAGGCAAGCTCCAGGAACGTCAGCATAGAATCGTCCCTTTCGAATTTATCACTTTGTCAGGCAGTAAGAAGCATGTCTTCCAAGCTATTTGTCGGAGGTGGGCATCTCTTTCTGTCTCTTATGCATATTGTTGGCTTTCGATTACACTATCTTTGTTTTGACTTTCTATTTTGCTGCAGGTCTTCCATATAGTATTGATGATGTAAGTTTAAGAGAAGCATTTGCACAACATGGGGAGGTCACAGAAGGTATGAGTTTGTTTTTTCCTTTTCCCTAACATTTTTCTAATCATTTGTTATCAGACTGCTCACTAGTCTCTCCATGTAAGTATGTAAATTTTGTTACCTAACATCGCATGCTCAATAGTTTAATATATTTGTTGGTTTTTAATATCGTCAGTCATCCTGTAGCATCATCTAATGGGAACATTAAGGAAATCTTAAATGGGTGCAGTGCTTTGAATTAGATATGGAACAGAGCTGAAGAATGGGGAATTAGGGAGAAAAGTATTCGATAATATTTGAAATATGGAATCATTGTTTTCCCCAACTGCGTTACTTCAATTAATTATAACCCATTATGGTAAGACTAAGAACACAAGTATTTAGGATAATCCAGATAGCCCAAAGGATTTAGAACGCTCCACTTCAATGGTTTTTTTGCTTTCATCACGACATTCTACCATGGTTGTTAAGTCGACAAGTCGACAAGTCGAGCCCGAGTACCGTGGAATTTATTAGTCGACAAGTCGCCCGACTAGTCGTAAAAAGTCGTAAAAAGTCGACAATACCCTATTTAGAGTAATTATAATACATAATATAGGTAAACATACTTCAATCTCATAATTCAAATAAAAACTAGTAGATAATAATTCAAGTACCCAAGTCAAACATTTCTAAACAAATAAAAACATAATTAAAGAGTGAAATCAACTAAAAAAACACAATCATGCATCATAGTCATCCATCTCGGTATCATTTCCACCCCCCTCTCCATCTCCTCCTTCAGTATTCTCCTTGGGTGGTATACCATAGTCATCTTCCACTTCCTCATCATCGAAATCTTCATCTTCATCTTCCCCTTCCTCATCAATAGGATCTTGTGTCGAACTAGTGTTGCGTCGAGTATAGGTAAGAGTGGAAGTGGAACCACCTCTAGCTCTCCTCGGAAGATTGCGTCCCTCAAGTGATTCGGATGCACCCGAAGCTATATCCACCGCTTCCCAAAACCTTTCCTCAATGCCAGTCCACTCATTAGTCCATTCCAAGTCCTCGAGTACAAGTGGATCAAATTTATTTCCTAGCTCACGTCTCTTTTTAAATCTTGAATCTATCTTTCGGTTGTATTGGATATACACCAAGTCATTCAAACGTTGATGTTCCAACCTATTCCTCTTCTTCGTATGTATCTAAATTATTGAAATTTAATTAGGCCAACAATAGTTGCAAATTGACAATAAATACTTTAAAAAAGTAGGCATTTAGTCACTTACGAACTCAAATGTACTCCAATTGCGTTCACAACCGGAAGATGAGGCACACAAACCAACAATACGCTTCGCAAATGATTGAAGCTCATGTGCACGGCCTCCATATGCATCCCACCAATCAACTAATATAATAAACAAGAATAACACAAAATAAGCAATTTTTATTTTGCCAAGTAACTAATTACTAAGATGAAATACACGAAGTTTTGGAATGAACTTACGAGGACTTTTTATCTTTCTATGCTCAATTGCCATCTCCCTTGCAAAGCCTTCTCGACTATTTTTGTAGGCATCGGCATAATTGCTTATTTTGTTCCTTGTATCCCTATCCTTAAATATCTTCTCAAGCACATCATTGAAGTCTTCTCTTAATCAGGAGGCATAGGCAGGATCCTTCTCAAGAAGATCAAAGTATTTCCCGGGATTAAGAAACAAAGTAGCCCCATGTAATGGTTTTCCCATTTGACCATTCCAACGATCCTCAATGATCTTCAATAGTTTGTTCCGAATTGCAATTTTTCTACATCCAAATTTCTTCTTGACTTCATCTTTTGCATAATCAATAGCAGCTGCAATCTCTGCCAAAGCAGGCCTTTCATCACCATCAGCAATGCGCAGCACTTGAAGAAGTGGCAGTGTTGCATCTACACAATCATTTACATTATTCCAAAAGACTGAAGACAGAACAGTGTCACAAACTTTGCTTCCCTTTTCTGATTTTGATAACTTTGACTTGGTCCAATCTGACCCACAAAACAAGTAACGCAATGGGTCTTGTAGCTTTTGCAAACTATCCAATGTAAGAAAAGCAGTGGCAAACCTCGTAGCTCCAGTCTTGACTATGTCTTTCCCATTAGTTTTCTCCCTCATAGCATCAAGGACACGCCCGTGCCTATAGACAAAAGGAGTGCATCTTCTTGCTTGGTTGATTGCCTTCTTAAAAGTTGGAATTTTTCCAATGTCCTCTAGCATCAAATCAACACAATGACAAGCACAAGGAGTCCAAAACAAAGTAGGCATCCTAATCTCCAAAATCTGACCAGCTAGCTTGTAATTTGCCCCATTATCAGTCACAACTTGTACAACATTTCTCACCAATCTCCTTTATCTTGCTTTCAAGCAAGTTGGCCAACATTTGAGCATCATGTGATTCGCTCGAAGCATTGACCGAACCCAAAAAGAAGGTACCTTCAGGACTATTAGCAAGGAAGTTTATTTATGAGACTCCTTCCTCGTCTATCCGTCCACCCATCAGACATAAGAGTGCATCCATACCTCTTCCAAGCCTTTTCATGCTTTTCCTTCAGCTTCTCAGTCTCCTCTTTTGCTTTTTTAAGTAGTGGCACCCTCAATTCATGATACGAAGGAGGCTTTAAACCCGGTCCATATTGGTCAATGGACTCAACCATCACCTCATAACTCCTAGAGTGTGCAGCATTGAAAGGAATACCATTTTCATAGAAAAAATTTGCAATATGCATATGAACTTTTTCCTTCTCTTCCGGAGTTCTCAAACGATTTTCCAAAGTGCTTTGAGATGCTCCCTTAGTGTGCCTTTCTTCAATCACTTGTTCTGGGGTCCTCATGAACTTCATTGAAGCAGCAGATTTAGTAGTTACTGCTGGAATTTTAAAACTGAATGGCTGGGAGGCTGCAGATTTTGAGGCAGCAGATTTTGAACTCTGGACTGTATTGGAGGCTGCTGTGGAGGGTATTTCTTCAACATCATCATCACTGTTCTCCTCTAATTGCTGTGGCACATTCTTCTTACTTCTCTTCTTCTTACTTTCCACATAATCACGCATTTCTTTGGCAAGCTCTTTGGTTGTTTTGGGACATTTAAGTACATCCGGAAAGCCACCCATCAAGTGTTGTTTATACCGATTAATCCCCCCATGATTTGAATTTCCACAAAGAATACATTTCACAATATCTTTATTGGTTTCCGGACAAGGATAATATGCATACTTCCATCCCGGATCATTCGATCTTGCTTTTCTTTTAGGATCTTTAGCCAACTCTCTCCGACTATTTTCTGTTTCTTCCTCCATGAGTAAAATTTCTGCACAAAATGTTTTATTGAACTTGTTAGAGTTACTGATTGCAGTTCACACTTCACAGGTAGAAGAAAAGCAGTTCGTTTATAATCTGATTTTATGCAGCGAAGAAGAAGCAGTGAAAAGAAGTTTGTTTTTATGCACTGTGAAGAAGCAGTGTTTAAATTTTGATTGTAAAAATATAAAGAATGGTCTGTGTAATACTGTAATCTGATTATCAAATCAAATTTCAAAGTTTGCAATTTGATTCTTAAAATTTAAAGAATTGAAGAAGAATATTTCTTAAAAAAGAAGAAAAAAAAAGCTTAAAATATTTAATTAACTGTGAAAGACAAAAATATTGAAAGAAAATGATAAAAAAATCAAAGTAATTCGTTTTTACAAAAAATAATTAATGAAAAGCAAAAAAAAATTCAATTTCTGAAAATAATTAATGAAAATAGAAAATAAAACTTAATTTTAGAAAAAAATTGACAAAAAAGTAAAAATATTGGAAGAAAATGATAAAAAATCAAAGTAATTCGTTTTTACAAAAAATAATTAATGAAAAGCAAAAAAAAAAATCAATTTCTGAAAATAATTAATGAAAATACAAAATAAAACTTAATTTTAGCAAAAAATTGACAAAAAAATGTACACACACGTATATAATATATACACACGTATATAATATATACACACAGGAGCAGGACAACGTCGAAGAACAAAAAAAGAAAGAAGAAGAAGAAAAAGAGAAAGGAAGAAGAAGAAGAAGAGAAGAGGAAGGAGAAAGGAGCTTACCGGAAGTGAAGAGTCGCCGGAGTTTGCCGGAACTTAGCTGGCTGCGTCATCGTTGTCGGAATCGATAGAGCCGCCGCTGCTTCCCTCAAATGTTAATATTGGATCTGATTTCTGAAAACCCGTAAGTTTTACAACATAAAAACCTAATTTTAACTTTGGATCGGGTATGGGCCGGGTATGGGCTGGATATCGGATCCGGGTAAATATCCATGGACGCCATAAACATAAGTCGGGCCTCGACTTTTTCTGCTGCGTCGACTAACCGACTAGTCGTCGACTAGTCGTCGACGTGACAACCATGCATTCTACAATCATATGTTGATTATAGGCTTTATAGCTCTGATGTTATCATACTTTCCATTATTTTATTTATGAACTTTCAAAACCACAAGCCCACTACTTCTTTCTTTAGGCTTTTGCCACCGAATTAATGAAATGCATTTAGGAAGTAGGCAAAAAGATGTCAAAACTTAAAACCTGCAAGTTTCTTTGACGAGGTAGAGAATAATGATCTCCTGTATTGTTAGAGGTGGATATGGATTGGAAGCTGGTTTATGTATAACTTTCTCAAACTAAGTCATTTTCTTTTTTGAGCGATTGGTCATAGAACCCTTTGTAAGTATTGAATGCCTAAATCATTACCACTTGGGTAACCTCATATTACCACAATAATTAAGAAGCAGCTAATCAGTACCAAAATTAAAAATTTGTATATATTTAATTAATTTAAAAATATTTGTATAAATCTTATAAATGAAATATTTTTACTATAATTCAAAATTATAGTATGCTTAAAAACATCAAATTAATTTTCTAGACAAATATCATCAAACGTTTATTGAAGTGTGAAATTATAAAGACTTAAAAGATAAATTAAGAATCCAAAATGGATTACTTTTTATAACTGTTTAATTTACATCCTAAGTGGCATTAGTTACTTATATAAATGATTATTTTTTATGTTTAATATATTCTAGAACATCTATGTACACCCTTTAAGTTATCATTGTATGTGTATGGAATTATAAATTCAAGTATCTATTTGTGCTGGCTTCTATAATCTTCTGTAATTGTTCTAATCAATTTTTTCAGGGCACCAGAGGTTATTTTAACTATTGGAGAGTGTATTTTACTTTGTGCATTATGTTCAACTTATACAAACTTCTTATTATCAAGCCAAGTGAAGCTTATGTATATCCTCTGAGATTATTTTGATTTTATGATTGTATTTCTTTTGTAGCAAGGGTCATCATTGATCACTCGACTGGTAGGTCCAGAGGGTTTGGTTTTGTTAGATATACCTCGAGTGAAGATGCGACAAGTGCCAAGAATGCCATGGACGGCCAGGTATATGCATATATATATTGAGCACAAGACTGTTTTTTGTAGGTGATAATAATTCTTCAATCTGTATACAACTTCTATAAAGAACTATATGGGTTGAGATAATATTGAATACTATATGTTATCACATACATTAGGCATATACATGGGTTGCATTCTAGAAGAACACCCTTCTATAAAGAACTAGAAAGAACACCATCATTTTCCTTCATTAGGCATATATTTGTTATGATGTAATCATGTTATGTTTAAGCCTAGTTTTTGCTAATTTTATGCTAGATTTGGTTTTGTGCATAATTGTTGGCCAAACGCCTAGTTAAATCTATAATCTATGTGAGATTCCATGCTTGATTTTTGTGTTTGTTCTCTCTAATTCTTAATATCAGAGTGTTCTTTAAGAATCAATGGCCTATATGGGTCACACTCTATGGAGAACCATTCTAAACTTAGAACTTAAGACACTGTACATAACTACAATAAAGATACACTTACCATTCAGCAGAAATTGTAGTGAATCTCTATTAATTTTTTCCCAAAAATTTAAATATTACACAATTTCATTTCTTCCAAGAATCACGTAATAAAATCAATAATCAAGATTGGATATCATCAATTTCCAAGTTAAAATTTAAAATATTGGGAAGTTCAAATATAGAATTTTAAAGTTCATGTGCGAAACTTATTTAATTCAATAAAAATAAATATGTTTTGCATATGAACTTATATATTTGTTGTACATGTTCTACACATGAACTTTTTAAATCTCCGAATTCACATGTAAGACATAAACACACGTTTACATGTAGAACTTTCAAAGTTTATGTGCCGAACTTATATAATTTAATATAAATTAGTACTTTCCGCGTATGAACTTACGTATTTGCACTACATGTTCTTTACATGAACTTTCAGTTTCAGTTCCATAACATTCAAAGTTCAAGTGTTGAACAAGGAGAAGTAATATTGTGTGTAACTGGACACGTACAGATACGTACAAAAAATCTTACAATTATTTGGTTACCTTTTTTATTAATTTGTGAATCCTACATTAATTGTCTTTGAAAACAATCTTAGCCATTAATTAAACACTGATCCAATGGTGATTAATGGATCTCCGGTTGTCTTTTAGGTAGTGGTTCTCATTTGAATCAAACCATATATGGGGCACGTTCTATGGAGAACCACACTAAACTGAGAACCTGAGAACTCTAATAAGTTCAGTAGCATAACGTTAGAATTCATGTGTTTGACTTCAAAATTCAGATGCATAACTTTTAAGTTTAGCAGCAGAATATTTGTTGAAAAAAGTAAGTTCAGTCGGAGAACTTTGTAGAAAAAGCAAGTTCTGTTGTAGAACTTTTAATGTCATGTGCATAACTTTGAAGTTCAGTAGCAGAACACTATATTTTTAGTACGAAACAAAATAGCTGCACTAAAACTCAATGGTAAATAAGTTCAGTTGTAGAACTTTTTAGAAGAAGCAAGTTCATTTGTAGAAATCATAATTTCATGTGCATAACTTTAAATTCAGGCTTTTAAGTTTAGCAACAGAATTTTTGTTAAAAAGGTAAGTTCATTTGTAGAATTTTGTAGAAAAAGCAAGTTCAGTTGTAGAACTTTTAATTTCATGTGCATAACTTTGAAATTCAGTAGCAGAACACTATATTTTTAATACGAAACAAAATAGATTTGCAGTAGAACTCAATGGTAAGTAAGTTCAATTGTAGAACTTTGTAAAAGAATAGAAATTTTAATTTCATGTGCATAAGTTTGAAATTCAATTGCAGGACACTATATTTTTATTACGAAACAAAATAGGTTCTGCAGTAGGATCCAATGGTTCTCCGGTTCTCATTTAGATATTGGTTCTCATTTGAATCAACCCCTATGTGTGTGTGTATATATATATATATATATATATATATATATATATATATATATATATATATATATGACAGTTTGATAATATTCAGTTCCTTGGTGCTGATATAGGCTTCTACTTGGAATCATATACAGTACTTGATACAAGTAGTAAGGCTTTGAAGTGTTGGTTACATCAGTTATTTCTTCCTTTGAAGGCGGTAATTGTCTTCCTGGATAGTAGTATCATTACTGATCAAATACATTGAATGGTCTTTCTTTGTGCAGCAATAAAAGGACCAAATTACATTAAATGAGCTAAAATTAAAAGACCCGCGAACATGGAAACCAGATTATCATAAAACATAATTTTTTTAAGAATATATGGCATTTATACCTTTGTACAAGTAGGTTGGCGGAATAGATTGAAAATTGGTAACACAGGGTTGTGAAGAATTACTTGATTAGGATTTACATCGTTGTCTTGCAAAATTTTATTTACTTGGCGGTGCATGCTACAATGTTAAATCTGATGAATCATGCACTTTTGTGCGATACTATTACATCTGAATTTCAAATTTACCAATGATATTAGGATCTACAAGGCCGAATGGTAAGGGTTGATTTTGCACAAGACAGGCCTCCTCGTCAAGGAGGATATGGTGGTGGTAACAACTATGGTGGAGGATATGGAAATTATGGCGGTGGTGGTGGTGGTTATGGAGGGGGTAGCAGCTATGGTGGAGGATATGGAAATAGTGGGGGATACAGTGGTGGAAATAGTGGCGGGTACGGTGGTGGAAGTAGTGGCGGGTACGGTGGAAATAGTGGCGGGTACGGTGGTGGAAATAGTGGCGGGTACGGTGGTGGGAATAATGGCGGTTATGGCGTTGCTGGTAGCGGTGATGGATTTTCTGCTGCGGGAGGTTCCAGCGGTAAATTTGGTGATACTGGCTTTTCGGGAACCGAATATGGTGGTACTACTGGTAATGAAGGTTTCAGCCCGGATGGAGGTGATGGTGGTGTGCCTAGTGCCGTTGAAAACAACAGGAGCTGACAATCTTTCCTTCTCAACTGAAAATTTACACTGTGGCCTGCAATCTCGTAGAGAGTCATATATGGAGTAATTACAATAAATGATGACTATTTTATCTGTCATTAACCAAGTTTAGAGTTCGGTGAACTTTAGAAATCCTTTCTGTTCTCTCCTTTGGAGATGTGACAAGAAATATAATTTTGCATCCGGTTTGTGTATGGTCTTCCATTCTTTTTCTTGGCATTTCCATTATATTGAAACAATAATGTTTGTGCATGTTTTTATAGTACCTGATTCCAGCTTATAAGTAAAAATGATGCTTTGCTATCAAAAAGAGAAAATTTCATCCCAGCCGGGTGCATTTGATCTTTTGCTGGATTTTACTGGACAGTGGTCTGGAAGGAAGTTTCGAAGACGAACATTTGAGGAGTTCCTTCCAATTTCTTTCCATAATAAAAACAACACAACTAGGAGAGATTAATCTTTGTTTCTTTCCTCTTTCTCAACTCTGGGGGACACCGCACTACGGGTCAGTGAATTGCTGGATATTGAAGGGAAAAATCTTGAATACCATAGTTACTCTTGATGTTTCTTTTGTCTGGTTGATGCAAATTTCTTTAAAGGTTTGTGACGCAACAGATCTTGCCATTTTTGTAAGTGTTTGGCCGTTTTAAATTATCTTATTATGGCTAAATAAGAACTTGCTAGCTAAAATGAAATAAAGACTGAATGCTGGTAACTGAAAAGCACAAAGAAAGAGCAAGGGCGGAACAGCATGGCTCGTTACATATTATTTGTGATTTTGTGAAATTTCTCCAGTTGGTACTCCATCATATTTGAATTCAAATATTTACAGTCTGGGACGAATCTAGTAAAGTTTCTGGATTCATCATACAAAATTGCATAATCGTTTGCGAGGAAATGCAAAAATGAAGAACATAATTTAATGTGTTGGTTGAACTGGGGTAGGAGTGATCATTTTTGAGTAATATAAATGATCAAAGATAGTTTTTTTTTTTAATTAAAAAAACACTGCATATGAAATAGATACCTTGACAAAAAAAAGATGAAGAAAATTTTACATTTTTTTTACGAAATTTATATATCCATCCATTATAATTTATATCTTTTTTTTTTTTTTTAACATGGGAACCCGCAGCCGCTACCCTTCGGGTGCGCTCTGGGTAAACCCATGGATTCACGCAATAGCCTGCAAACCACGTGATCCAAGGCAAACCGCACAAGTGCGACAGGCTCTGCCCCAAGATGGCATAATCACAAATCCGCCTCCCATGGGAGTCGAACCTGTGACCAAGAGGTGAGATGACCTCTCTTTTAACCAACTGAGACAACCCTTGCGGGCTATAATTTATATCTATTATAGGTTAACATGGGTTTTAAACCTATTTAGTAAATTACGATTTTGTCCATAAATTTATATTAATGTTAAAAAAATTGAAATTAAAAGGAATTGAACCCATGACATTCCAACATCTATGACTTTTTGTTCACATGCACAACCACTAAGCCAAATCACTTTCTTGTGTCACATTTTAAAATCATTCACTACATGCTCAAATAACCCACTTATTAGCAATATTTGTTTTATAATTTATTCAGGATAAAAGTGCCCACATAATTCTACTAACTTTAATAATTTGAATTTTGATAAGAATTAAACTTATGACATTCATAAATTTATGCACACATTTATTTTTATGATTTATTAGGGATTACATTATTAAAATATTTTTCTTATATAATAGTAAAAAATGGTAGTCGGAGAGAGAAAATATAAATTGACAGATATGATGTCGTCGAAGTAAGAATTAAGAAAGGTACTGAGTGACCGAAAATTGGTCAAAAAAAAAAGTCAAATTGAGGAGGTAGGTGATGGAAAATAAGTAGAAGTCTATCTCAAGTAGCTAAACGGACGAAAGTGAAAATAGATCTATAAAAATTTATTATAATATTTCTCTCTTTTAACAATTATGTCTATATATTAGTCAATTGGTTAGAATATGTTTATTATTAAATTTTTATAAAAATTGATGAAAGAAGTGTATATTTTTACTCGATATCAGTATAATATTTTATTTTAAGTATGCAAGGTATTGAGGTGCCCGAAAATTGGTCAAAAAAAATTTTGAAGTGAGGAGGTAGGTGACAGAAAATTAGTTTAAGTCTATCTCAATTCTCAAGTAGGTAAACGGACGGAAGTGAAAATAGATATATAAAAATTTATAACAATATTTCTCTCTTTTAATAATTATGTCAATATTAGTCGAATGGCCAGAATATTTTTTTTATTAAATTAATACAAAAAATGATAAATAAAGTGTATAACATATTTTTACTCGATATCAGTATAGCATTTTATTTTAAGTATATTTGCACTATATCGATTAATCTTTTTATCATCAGGTAATTCATAGATTGATTAAAATATTAAAAATGAGAAATAATTTACATATGGGATTTGGATTTGGTAAAAAAAATGTTAATATGGTTTTGATATCTTTAGTCTCTTGACCTATATTTTTACAACATTTTCGTAATATGTCAATGTTATTAGTTTCATACAAAACGAGTTTTACAACCAATGTAATTAATTTCATACAAAATGAGTGAAAATATATGTATAAAAATGAATTTTATTGTACACATGAACTTTTACAACATAATTCATTCGGTGTATGAGATATGACACTTTAATATTAGTTACTCGTGTATTTGGTTGAATTTGTACATGTCTAAATATGTTTTGTCATGAAATTTGAGATATTACCTTGGGTTTTTGAAAGATCACTTATGACAATAGATGGTATAATGCATTTGACGAAAATATTTTGTTATGGTCAATTTGCTATTGAAAGGATACATCTGAGATGGTCAAATACCATGATCCTAGAAAAGCACACATCATATATTTATTTTGTAAGTGCACAACTCTTTGTTCTCCGAAATTGGTTGGGAAAAAGGATCCAAAAATGTTTTGTCTTGAAATTTAAGATATTACCTTGGGTTTTTGAAAGTTCACTTATGACAATGGGTGGTACAATGTATTTGAAGAAAATATTTTGTTATGGTCAATTTGCTATTGAAAGGATACATCTGAGATGGTCAAATATCATGATCCTAGAAAAGCACACATCATATATTTATTTTGGAAGTGCACAACTATTTGTCCTTCTTGTTCTCCGAAATTGGTTGGAAAAAAGGATCCAAAATTTAAAATGTGCGTTGAGATCCAAAACTGGAAATGTGCGCTGAGATTTTCTAAACTCTATTATTTTTATTTTTCCGTCAGATTACATCAATTTTTTTACAAAATAAAATTAGAAATGATATAATATTTAATTCTTCCTCCATCCAAAAATAAATAAGTCCATCCAAAAATAAATAAGCCAGCTATTTTTTCACGCATTACAATACACCAAGATTATTGTGGTAATATTTGGTCGTTACAATTAACTCCTACTTAAGTAACAATTAACTCTTACTTACTGCTTAGTCAGTCATTCTTCTCACACTGGTCAAACACAACTAAAAATATAATTCTTACAATTCAACATCTAATAATATTTTAAAACTATGACATCTTAAATAAATCGAAATACGTGAAGTAGACTAACACTAGAAAATTTTATGAAATATTATATGGTCTGTGCTTTGCATGGACTATCATGCTAGTTCATAAATAAAGATCGAAATATAATATTAAAAAAATTCATTAAAAAAAATTATCATCTAATCGAAAGATACACCTAAAACATGTCTAGACAATAAAATATTAACGTTCGAAGAAAAATATCGATAATATGATAAATATGTTACAATCAAATTTGAAAAGCTAACAAATGGCATTGTGACACCACGATCAAAGAAAATAGAAATGAAGGCAAAAGCACCTTTTATGCTACAGATGATAAAATATGGGCAAACGGCAAAGTTAAGTTGTGAAAAGTTTAGAAGCTTTCTCGCGTATCTGCAAGTGGCCCGTGACTGCCTTTACTTTGTAGTACTCCCTCCGTCACATTCATTTCTATACACTTACTATTTTTTGGGGTGTTCCATCATTTCTATACATTCCAAAAATAGTAAAGTTTTAATAATAAAAAATATTATTAGACCCACTAACTTTCCTCCATTATCTCAAATCTATAATATAAAACACTATTACACCCACTACTTTTCTTCACTATCTCAAATTTATTACTATTAAATATTGATAGGTCTCACTACTTTATCAACTTTACATCCAACTTTACTCATTATTTATACATTTTCTTGATCTCCGTGTCCAAATCCAATGTATATTATTCAGTGGGACGGAGGGAGTATAGTTTATCTTAATATAAAAGTACTGATTTCAATGCAGATTTCGGTGATCTTTGTATCTTCTTTTTATCTTTAATAAACTTTCTCCTCATTTTAAGAAAAATAAAAAAACAATAATGTAACAAATAAATAAACCATGTCAGAGACGGTTTTATCATGAAAAATATTCCTTGATAGATAACAAAAAAATTGCTCATTATGAAAAAAATATTTTAATTTTTGATACCGTAGTGTGAGTGGTTTTTTAGTTACTAGAAATCGAATTCTTGACCTCTGTTAATAAGCCAAGATTTCAACCACTTATTTTATTTCGATGAATGTGAACATTGCTCATTATGCGAGTATAGATAAATTGCTTAAAAAAGAATTTAAATTGGGATGGTTAGGCAATTTGGGTATTTTTATTTCCCCACGAAAATGGCAGACTTTCCATGTGAGCTTCCTGTACTCACTCCAATGTAGCCCTGGTCCACTCTACCTTTCAACGTACACATACATAAAACATATTATTACACACACAGATTAACTTCACTGGATCAAATCAATGTTATGTCTAAATTAGCATCCTCATCACCATTTCAGTTCAGGTTAGAGCACACACACACAACACACAAACATGTATATATATATATATATATATGCATGGAGCTTCAGTTAATAGTGAATTTGAGATTCTGTGTAACTCTGATCTGATCAATTAGTAATATTCTTTGTGCTTTATATGATATATGTTGTTGTTATGTATACAAGTTTAATATGCTGCTAATTTTATTGTATGCTTGTGTTCAATGTAAAACTGTAAATTATATTAGCTTACTGAAATTTGAATTTTATCAAGTAAATATGGAGGAGGCAGTCTTTGCTATAATGGAAATTTAGGCCTTGTTATTTCTCGGAAAGTAATTTCTGTCTTCCATGTGTTTGTTGGTTTGTGGAGAACATTTACCTATTTTTGTTGTGTTTTTTTGCTAGTTCAAGGAAAGTATTTTAGAAAATGTTACTATGATGTTAGGAAAAATGAAATACACTTCTCGAATAATTTGAACATTGTCCTAATATCGAGCATTTTGGTCACCACTGTGTTGAGAATTGAGAACTTCGTCTTCCTGATATTATTTGTATATGGAGAATTATAATTTTTATTCCAGAAGAATATATTCCAAACTCAAGTCATTTCCTGAAAAACAGAGCTGTAGTTTTTTTTCTTGCTAAATAGCTGTAGTTTACTTATTAGAATCTAGATATTATTTTACTTATTTGCTACGTCTTTATATGCATCTCGACTTTGTTATTCATCTTAAACTTTCTGTATATTTGGCAATTTGCATTAGTATATGATAATGTTTGTTTTGTTGACAGATAAAATGGATGCAATCTCATTATCTGATTCAACAATCTGGAACCATAACTGTCTTGGCTACCCTTTTGATTCTTTACCCCTGAGATGTGACCACAACTTGTATTTTGGTTTTAAGTATCAACTCCTGACCAAAAGAAATTATTGCAATAGGACAAGATTATCAAAGACTTCATGTTCAATACCTGTTCACAAGGATTTTCGATGCAGAGGAGATCTGCTCAGCAAATCAAGTACCACTGTCTTTTCTAGCAGGGTATGTGAGCATGAATTATTTTTTTCAAATAGCTATGTCCAAATACTGGGAAGCATAGAGTAGATTACTGATGCTGCATGTACTCTGTAGGCCATTATGGCAATTACAGTTGAGTAAGTAAAAAAAATATGTATTACGACAACTGTATTAGAGTGGCTATGTCTATTTCCATTTACTCCCTGCATTCTTTCTGTGACAGGGAGATTCCTTGTTGACCGGTGCTCTTCATGATGGAGATGGTAATTCTTCAGAAAATGATGAAATATTAGATTTTAGTGAATTTGAATTATCGGCAATTAGAGAAGACCATTACGAAGCACAACCTAGAAAAAAAACTGTTGAGAGCGAGAGAGATGAGCTTTTGGAAGAGTTGGCTCTATCCAACGCTAAACAACAGGAATATATGGCCACCATAATGCACGATAAAGAACGAGCAATTGCAGAACTTGAGGCAGCCAAAGATTTGTTCAACAAGAATTTGCAGGAGTCAATTGAAGAGAAATTTAACTTGGAAACGAAATTGGTTCTTGCAAAACAAGATGCCGTTGAACTGGCAGTGCAAGTAGAAAGGTTGGCAGAGATTTCTTTTCAGCAGGCCACTGCTCACATATTAGAAGATGCCCAGTTAAGGGTTTCTGCAGCTGAAACTTCTGCTGCTGAAGCAGCTTACCAGATTGAAGAACGAGTACGGAATTCCATTGAAGGTACCATAATATCTATTGTAGAGAAGTCTAAAGAGGCCATAGAGAAGGCTCTGGCTCTTGCAGAAACAGCTAGCGAACATACAACAAAAGCGATGTCTATGTTTACAGATAGTGTAACTCCTGTTGGTGAAATTGCTTCCATCCAGACACAGAATATCAAGTTACAAACTACCATCGATGACCTAAACTCTAAATTATTACTTTCGAGGAACGAGATTGATCTGTTAAAGCTGGAACTGGAACAAGCTCAAGAACGGGTAAATGCAATTGAACTCCGTGCAAGTGATACAGCGAAAGCACTGGCAGAATATCAGGAGTCAAGCAGGGTTAAATCTCTTCAGCAGGAGGAGGAAATTAAGGTATTAATGGAGAAAATGAAGAAGGATGCAGGTGATAGAAAAAAAACTGTTTCTAAGGTTATTAAGGTTGAACTGGAGGCAATGAGGGCAGCAGTTGACTCTGCTAAAGAAGCAGCACAATGCAAGGAGGAGGCATACTTCAGAAGGTGCGAAGCTCTACAGAGATCTTTAAAAGCATCTGAAGTTGCTTCAAAGATGTGGAGACAAAGAGCAGAGTTGGGAGAGTCGTTGTTGTTGAGAGAAAGGCCACTAGGTCAAGGGGAAGAGGATGAAATTTTTGTTCTGAATGGTGGACGGGTTGACCTGCTAATGGATGGTGATTCACAAAAGTGGAAACTGCTCAGTGATGGTCCTCGCAGAGAGATACCTGACTGGATGGCACGAAGGATATGCTCTATCTTCCCCAAATTTCCTCCAAGGAAGAATGACATTTCTGAAGCTGTAACATCTAAATTTAAATCTTTGACATTGCCTCATCCTGATGAAGTTTGGTCTATTGCTCATGAAAAGCCAAAGGAGGGGGATACACTTATTGAACATGTGATTGAGAAAGACATTATAGAAAAGAAGCGGAAGGCTTTAGAACGTGCACTTCAGCGAAAGACCATTCAGTGGCAGAGAACCCCTGAACATATAAAATTAGGTGAATATCTGAATCTTCAGCAATTAATATAATGTCCATGGAAAACGGATTTCTAAATTATTATCTGACTGATTTTACCATGCAGAGCCAGGAACCGGTACCGGAAGAGAGATTGTGGTTAGTATACCTCTTGATACCAATTTAATATGAGGCGTATTTGCTTATGTTTAAAGTGTTTGGATTGGTTAATTTTCTACATGCAAGAGTCAGGACCCATTTTTCACCATTTACAAGCATTTCTTTTTCCTCTTGAACAGCCTGAATGATAACGACTACATTATGCAATTTGAAAGATGATAATTCAATGAATGGGTTTCCATTAAAAAGCTAGATCAGAAATCGAATTATGTGAAATATTATAGATATACACAACAGTTGTATGAAATAGAGGCTTTTACATGACATATTCTTTGGTTACTCTTAATGCTAAATGTGCATGTAATGTTGCAACTCTGTTGTATTAACCTTTGCATGGATGCTGCAAAAGAAACCTTGTGTGACTTATTCTTCATCAGATACTTCCTTTGTCCTCAGATGGATGTAAAGGTAAAAGAGTTTCCCAGGAGGAGTTTCTTGATTTTTTTTTTTTTTATCAGTGTGTGTAGTCCGAATCAGTGAAATGAAGATAGAAGTTTGTCTCTATTAACTTTGTGCAACGTGTACTTGACTCTGCCAAGGATAGGCTGGTACTGCTCAGAAGGGCGTAGAGCACTGTTGATTTTGGACTGATATTATTCTCTACAACTATAGAAATCTTTTCCAGGAGTACAAAGTACTTTTAAAATATTGAAAACGGTGCCAAAGCAACTGACCACCTAACCAACAGATGCTAACAATTTAATGAAGTCAATTTAAGAAGCCAATATGTTGCGCAGATGGCAAAAGTTGCTGGACTCTTCCTTGTCTATCTTGTAGTTACATGTGCAGTAAAGTTCTTACCAGAACCTCATTTTTCAGAATTCCGTCTCTAGTTTCGATGTTCCATTGCCAGTTTCGTACTTATCTTCAAACCTATTGAAGGTTTTACGCTCTTTTGGTAGAACTGCTACATGAGTATGCTGATGTCAGCCCCACTCAAATGTATCTCTCCTGCTAGCGTCACGACCCTGTACCTTCAGTAATTACTTTAATTCTTGAGTTCATTTAACAGTTGTATAATTCATGGGAACCATAAGCCAATTATTGTGAAAAAAATGAAGTGCTGTCCTTATATTTTAGTCTTAATATCTTCTGTAGCTTTTTTTGAAACGTGGTTTTACCTTCTCTTTTCTTTTTCCTCTTTTTTTTTTTTTTGCTAAATATTGTTAATTTTTTCTGTTTCAAGTTCCAAGGTTTCAATTGGGAAAGCTGTAGAAAAAAGTGGTACCTTGAGCTGGCTCCAAAAGCTGCTGATTTATCCAGGTGTGGCATTACAGCTGTGTGGTTCCCACCGCCAACTGAATCTGTTGCTCCACAAGGTCTTTCACCACTTTTAAAGATCTATCTAATATCTTGTCATCAATCTAGATGCTTGAAGCAAAGCACGTCAATGTCACTTTCAGATGAGATTCTATGGGGGCTAATCATGATTTTTCGTGATTGAAACTGTACAAGTATCCGGAGGGGTTAGATAATTTTCGTTTTATTAAATTCTGAATGTCTTGCAGGGTATATGCCTTCGGACCTGTACAACTTGAACACGGCTTATGGTTCTAGAGACGAGCTGAAGTATTGTATAGAGGAAATGCATAACCAAGATCTTCTGGTATGCTTTTAGTTTAGGAGGATGATAACTGACACTGAGCATGAGTAAAAACCTTACTGCAGTACCTTCACCAATGATTACTTGTGTCCTCTGGAAAGACACAAGAAAACTTGGGGGAGTTATATTGTTTAAATAACAATTTTATAATTAAATAGAAATTTCCACTTTAACCACCTGTTGGATGGGCTAAAAGTGTAACCATAATCCACAATTCTCATACTTGTGTATTAGATAGTTCACCATCCTCAGGTAATTTATATATGAAGTATGTACTTTATTAGTTAAGATACAGAGGAACATATGTGTTGAAGATAACGTGGTGTAACATGTAGAGCAATGTTTATTGTTAGTGGCATAACACATGTAACACCATCTGACATCTTCTAGTGGAGCAACATGTTTAGGTTAGTGGAGTACCATGATGTTAAAGACCATGCTGTTAAAGAATCTTGATGTGATCTGTTCTTGACAAGTTAAGGTGTAGACCACATGGTTGTGTCATTAAGTTATGCAGTAGCACTAGTTGTAGTACTTACCATCTAGTATAAGTATCGAGTTGTAACCTTCACAAATATACATAAGTTGTTTCCATATACGACTTGCTTCTATATCCTGCACTGCAACTTCCTTCATGGTATCAGAGCAGATTATCAAACACATCTAAACACTACAAAATACCTGCAAGAATCCATGGCAGGTGATAAAGGAGAAGCTACCGAGGGCACCAATAAGTCCAGTAGCACAATCTTGAAATGGGACAATCCCAATCATCAACTATACCTTCACCATTCAGACCAACCAGGTGCTATTCTTGTGCCTCAATCCTTGGTGGAAGACAATTACAACACATGGAAGCAATCCATGAATATGGCTTTGACTGTCAAAAACAAAGTCGGATTTATAGACGGCTCTATAAAGGAACCTGACGAAAAGAAGGATCCTGAGGAATATCAACAATGGAATCGCTGCAACAACCTAGTCAAAACCTGGCTACTAGGATCAATGTCTAAAGATATTGCTAGCAGTGTCATAAACTGCAAACATGCTAGGCAAATGTGGGTTGAACTACAGGAGCGGTTCTCACATGTGAATGTTGTTCAGTTATTCAACATTGAGAATGAGATCCATGACTGTGTACAAGGAGACATGTCCATAGGCTCCTACTTCACAAAACTGAAAAGCTTGTGGGATGAACGAGATGCACTCTGCACTATCCCCACATGTACTTGCGGATCAGCTAAAAAAGTAGCTGCATACATGGAAACACAGAAAACCATGAAATTTCTTATGGGCCTTAATGAATCATATATAGGTATTCGTAGCAATACTTTGCTGCAAGATCCTTTGCCAACAATAAACAAAGCCTACTCATTGGTCCTTCGTCATGAAAAGCAATCAGAAATCACAGCTAACAAAGGTCATGCCCAACCAGATGCTGCTGTTTATGCCGTACGAAATGCCATCCATAATATTGACGGGGAGTTGAAGTGTTTTAAATGCAACAGAACGAATCACACCGCCAAGAACTGTCGAGCACACCTCAAATGCACCTTCTGTGGTTGGAAAGGTCACACAAGTGAATACCGTCGCAAGAAGAAAGCAGCTGAGGCTGGAACTAGCATGGTGATTTCTAAAGGAAACCAAGTTACCACACAGACTAGCAGGAACAACGAGATGAACCTTCCTTTCACAAATGAGGAATGCAGACAAATCCTAGACATGCTAAAAACCAAACCTTCCTCTGCCAATCATGGTATTAACAATACCCTATCAGGTAAGGCTTTCTCACTTACATCTCGTGGGAAAACAAATACTTGGCTTTTGGACAGTGGTTGCACTGACCATATGGTTTGCGATCCCAGCTTACTCACACATCAAATATGTGTCAACAATCGTGCAGTAGAATTACCAAACGGTTCAATGGCACAAGTAACACACACTGGCAAAGTAGTTTTATCTTGTGGTTTAACTCTCGACAACGTTCTATGTGTCCCATTATTTCAACTGAATTTAATCTCCATCAGTAAGCTAACGTCTGATTCATGTTGTGTAACCATGTTTCTAAACAATTCATGTATTATTCAGGACCTACACTCGGGGAAGATGATTGGGACGGCAATTGAGAAGGGGGGCCTCTACCACTTAGATGAAGCTAACAAGTCAGCCTGCAATCACACTCGAACTTTGGATCCAACAACATGGCATCGACGCCTTGGTCATCCCTCAGAAAAAGTGTCTCAGTCATTTCCATTTTCAAATTCCAAGAATACTACTTGTAATGCCCAGGATTGCTTTGTTTGTCCTATGGCTAAACAAACCAGACTCCCTTTTCCTTCAAGCTCTATTACCACTGCAACTAGTTTTGAGTTAATTCATGTTGACATTTGGGGTGGTTATAAAGTTGCTTCACTTTCAGGTGCAAAATATTTTCTCACAATAGTTGATGACCACACTAGATGCACATGGATTTATCTTATGAAACACAAATCTGATGCCAGAAACATTTTGATCAGTTTTATCAATATGGCTGAAAATCAATTTACTTCTAAAGTCAAAACCATTCGTAGTGATAATGGCCAAGAATTTAAGTTAGAAAACTTTTATGCACAAAGAGGCATCAATCACCAAACTAGTTGCATCAATACACCGCAACAAAACGGAGTTGCAGAACGAAAACATCGACATTTGCTAAATATGTCACGAGCTTTGCTCATTCAAGCTGGCCTCCCTCATCGTTTTTGGGGGGATGCTATCCTTACTTCAGCATACCTCATAAATCGAACACCAACTCCACTTCTCCAAGGAAAGACACCATACGAGAAATTGTTTAATAAGGTTCCTCACTACTCACACCTACGAGTGTTCGGTTGTTTATGCTTTGCATCAACACATGCACAAAATCCTTCGAAATTTGATCCTCGAGCCTCTAAGTGTGTTTTTCTTGGTTACCCATTTGGGAAGAAGGCTTATCGAGTCTATGACATTTCTACGAAAAAGATAATAATTTCGAGAGATGTTATCTTCTTTGAAACTACGTTCCCTTTCATTGATACAAACTTTTCTCATACATCACCAACTGTTCCCCATACACCAAGCAACCTGTTCTCAGAAGATTATCATCTCCCTCATATTTCTTTTCCGGAAAATCATTTTTCTTCTCACGAGAACGCCATTTCCAGTAGCCCAGTTCATCAGATAGTTGAACCTGATGCTTCATCTCCAATAGCATCTCCACCAACGGAACACGATACACCATCACACCCCGAACAGTCCGTAACCATTCCCCCAGTGAGACGTAGCGATCGTTCCACCAAAACTCCACAGTACTTGCAGGACTTCCACATTGGGATAGAACTCCCTTCACGGTCTGCCCCAACATCTTCCACGCACTTGGTCACAACCTCAGGTAATACTTCTCATCCTCTGTCCAAGTTCCTCTCTTATGATCGACTCTCTCCTCTTTACAGAGCATACACCACACAACTAACTGTTATTCGAGAACCCACAAGACTTTCAGAAGCCATTCAAGACCCGAAATGGTGTGATGCTATGAAAAGAGAAATGAAAGCTTTGCAAGACAATGGGACATGGAGTTTGGTACCGTTACCTCCTCATAAAAAGGCCATTGGTTGTAGATGGGTGTATAAAATCAAACGCAAGGCTGATGGAACAATAGAAAGGTACAAGGCTCGTTTGGTGGCCAAGGGCTACAACCAAATTGAAGGGATCGATTACACTGAAACCTTCGCACCGGTTGCAAAGTTAGTCACTCTCCGTGTGCTACTAAGTGTCGCCTCCTTGCATGGTTGGCATCTACACCAACTGGACGTTGACAATGCATTCCTCAATGGTACACTTAACGAGGAAGTATACATGTCTTTGCCTCCAGGTTTTGGACGAAAGGGGGAGAACCGAGTCTGCAAACTTCATAAAACGATATATGGGTTGAAACAATCCTCACGAGAATGGTTTGCAAAATTATCCGTTTCACTTAAAAGTGCAGGGTTCCAACAGTCCCTATATGATTACTCCTTATTCGTCTGAAATCAACAAGGTACATTTTTAGCAATACTTGTATATGTCGATGATGTGATACTAGCTGGGAACGATTTGCAGCAAATAGAGGACACAAAAACATTCTTATCCCAACAATTTAAGCTTAAGGACTTGGGGAAGTTAAAGTACTTTCTTGGCATTGAAGTTGCAAGATCAAACCGTGGGATCAGCCTATCCCAAAGAAAATATGCTTTAGAAATTCTTGAAGATGTTGGATTCTTAGGTGCCAAGCCATCTCGATTTCCTGTAGAAGAGAATATGTCCCTATCCCAATCAGATGAAGAACCTCTACAGGATGCATCAATGTACAGAAGAATAGTTGGGAGGTTAATTTATTTAACCATAACGCGACCAAACCTCACATATGCAGTACATGTGCTGAGTCAGTTTATGGATAAACCCCGACAACCACATTTGGAGGCAGCATACAAGGTACTAAGATATATCAAACAAACACCTGGACAAGGCATTTTGTTACCAGCCACAGGGACATTACAACTACGAGCTTATTGCGATGCAGATTGGGCTCGCTGCAAAGATACAAGAAGATCAGTCACAGGTTTTTGTATATTACTCGGACAAGCACCTATCTCCTGGAAAAGTAAGAAGCAAACAACAATATCTCGCTCAAGTGCAGAGGCGGAATACCGTTCTATGGCAACAACATGCTGCGAAATCACATGGTTGAAAGGTATCTTGCAAGATTTAAGAGTACAGCACACACAGCCAATTCTTCTGTTTTGTGATAACCAAGCAGCCATCCATATATCATCCAACCCAGTTTTCCACGAACGGACAAAACACATAGAAATTGATTGCCACCTAGTCCGTGAGAAGATACAAGACGGAACAATTCAGACAGCATATGTTCGAACCACAAATCAACTTGCCGATATGTTTACAATTCCATTAACCTCCAAGCAGTTTGAAGTGTCACTTAGCAAGTTGGGTGTCATTAACATACACTCCAACTTGAGGGGGAGTGTTGAAGATAACGTGGTGTAACATGTAGAGCAATGTTTATTGTTAGTGGCATAACACATGTAACACCATCTGACATCTTCTAGTGGAGCAACATGTTTAGGTTAGTGGAGTACCATGATGTTAAAGACCATGCTGTTAAAGAATCTTGATGTGATCTGTTCTTGACAAGTTAAGGTGTAGACCACATGGTTGTGTCATTAAGTTATGCAGTAGCACTAGTTGTAGTACTTACCATCTAGTATAAGTATCGAGTTGTAACCTTCACAAATATACATAAGTTGTTTCCATATACGACTTGCTTCTATATCCTGCACTGCAACTTCCTTCAATATGTGCGACAAGCTACCTCTTCTTCCATATAATTGGTTATATTGACATTTTCAACAAATATTTCTTTATTCCCTGGCCTTCAAAGTTTAATTTTTTTAACTTCGCTTTTCAATAAGAGTTCATGTCCCAGGGATGTTGCCTTGCATATTTGATTAGTATGGGGGTAGATTTATTAGGCTTGCCAAGATTAATTATCTTTGACCGTATTTCATGCTAAATTTTGAAAGGCCCAGATCAGTCCAATTTTCCACGTTTAATCTGTTAGACAACCATCTCTCCCAAAACCTTAAGGTGTTAGGAGAGGGCCACTAATAGAATCTTATACTATGAATTTCTTACAAATAATGCTAGTTCATCCACAGGCCTTGGGAGATGTTGTACTCAATCATCGGTGCGCTCATAAGCAGGTATTATATAGTTTCTTGTTCAATTCAGTGTTTCCTGCAATGTATAATTGTGTGACATACCTCATATTGGTTAATATATAAAATTTTGAAGCATGTAGTATGATTGTAGCACCTTTTTCTCAGTTTAAGATATCTGGATGGCTGGTCAACAATCAATGCTTCAGTTATGCAAAGTAATTTACAAATATATTTGAACGGTGAGAAATGAGCATATTGATATTTGTGCACAATTAGATAAAATTCTTTTTGGAAAAGAGAGAAATTTCCGACACTGGTATAAATAGATTTAAATTGGATATAGAAGGCCAGAATTCAGAGCAACTCTTGTATTTTTAGTAACTAAATAGGTATTTTTAGTAACTAAATAGGGATTATGTTAAAACAAATCTGGAGTAACTTGTATTTGGATGCTTTCTGGATACCATTTCTAATCAATCAAAGTACAATATATCTTTTTCAAAAGGTGCAAACTGCTAGTCTTTGCAATATTTACTTTTTCTTTTACCTAACAATTGGGAGGCTTGTAGGGTACTTTTATTTTAAAAGTAATTGCTTTGGATCCTGATGACCTTTTGAGTTATGTAAAAGAAATCACACATATGATAAAAGTTGTACAAGCCTAATACACAATTCTGGGGTTTCATAATAATAAAGCTTTAGGTTATAAATTGGCCTATTTAATCTCCTAGCTTAGAATTAATTACTTCTATGTGGCCTTACCATCATTGGTTGCTTACTAGGTTATATTAGACACTAAAATCTTCAATCTCATCATGCTGATATCACAGGCATGGTATGATATGAATCTAGCACAATCAAACTAAGGTTAGTTTTCCACAAGAGGAATAATCACAATGCCTAACACCATATATGTGGCTGACCTCTTACTAGACTTGTTCAAAAAATTAAATTTCATTTCCTGCATTAGTTATGTGTAGATATGTTTGAAAAAGAAGCCATATGGTATTTATCAATGAATTATAAATGGTAATACAGTGAGATATGGCTCTAAAACAATTGAGAATGAGTTTATAATGATTCATCTCAAGACATGGAGAATAATATCGTAACTAGATAATATATCTCTTGTTTTTGGTGCAAAGACATTTCGTATTTACATAATATGTGTTTCTTACTTTATTTACCCCCACTATAGGCCTCTCATGGCTGTGCCACATCCTGTTATGTTCTTTCAGTAAAGTACTTTCACAAATTTGCAGAGTCCAAATGGTGTGTGGAACATTTTTGGTGGCAAGCTTGCATGGGGACCAGAGGCTATTGTGTGCGATGATCCAAATTTTCAAGGGCGTGGAAATCCTTCGAGTGGTACAATTTAGATCTTGCACTTTACCAGAAAGAAGCCCTAGATTGTCACATAAGCTTCTCAATTAAGCTTGCAAGCTTTATTCTTACGTAACCACTAGTGACCTGAATTTTTAATCCTGATTCTGAAGTTGAAAGAAAATGGACCAACTCTGTAGTTACAAGTACAGAAAACCTAATACGTAGATAGGAACATTAACATAATTGTTCTCACCAATTTGAACAGTAACGGAACAAAGGATACATCAAGTTTTGCATCCATGAGAGTGGACAATTCCTTAGGATGATTTTCATTATAGTATTTTGTTGAAATGCCTTAAAATGAAAAGTGAGAAAAGTTGTTCCCAGATCAACCACTTGTTTTGCTTCTTATTGGCTTGTTTTATGCTGCTAACTACCTTCTACCTTCAAAGAATTTCTCTATATTTTTTAACATTCATTATATTATCAGTAATCAGCAAGTGCCAAGTAAGCATGGCATGAAAGTAGATGGAAGGATAAAAGCTGCTTGAAACAGAAGGCTAATTTTGTGTGTAATAATTGTTCACTACAAATTCAAAAAGTACCCCATAAAGTTCTACTTCTGTGGTCTGTAAACATTAAGATGTATATCTTATTTTAGTCATGCTCTAGTATAAATGAAAAGTAGATCAGGTTCACAAGAGTGAATTTTTATTAGTCAGGCAGCAATTGTATGAATGTGCCTGCCTTACTTGTCTGCTTCTACTTTGAACTGCAGGCGATATCTTTCACGCAGCACCGAACATTGATCACTCCCAGGATTTTGTACGAAGAGATATAAAAGAGTGGTTAAATTGGCTGCGCAATGATACTGGTTTTGATGGATGGCGCCTGGACTTTGTAAGGTAAGGTTTAATTTTATTAGTAAAATAGCATCTTTAATTGTTTATTTTGACTCAATTTTTTTGACTTTTTCCTTTCATTTTTCTTCAAAATAATTTTGATGTCAAAATGGTTTTTATCTGGTTGAGGTATTTAGCAATCCAGTCATTAATGTATTGGCAAAACACTATTAACAGAAAACAAAAAGTTATTTTGGTGTACAATCTGAATAATGTCTTAATTCAGTTATGATCTCCTTTTCTATGATATTTTAAATTTTTTGCCATCACATCAAACCTGTATATGCAGTACCAGATTAAGGTATACGACATGATTTTATCTACTCTACTGTATTGATCTTGCATTACACAATATCTAGGAGAAATGGTGTGCTGTCATAAGAGTCACAAATCCATGGATAAGATAAAGAGAGCCTACTTCAAGATTCTTAGAGAGCCTCAGTTAATTCTTAAGTAATGAACAACCTTTTATGAAAGCGTAACTTCTGGAACTTATATTCCTCCTTTAACAAACTGATGTTAATGTAAGTTGCTAACTGATGTAGGACAGCAGGGAAAAGGGGTAAAAACAGGTGATAAAAACCTATCTCTGCAGAGAATCTGTGGAGTCACAAATAAATTATCAGGATTTATTCAATAAAAGTTAATTCATAATGTTAATCTCTATTCAATAAAGAAGATTACAGTTGTTTATATAGGACTCCAGTGGTGAACACGAAAACTCAGAGACTAAGGAAAATCATTGATAAAAGGAAACAAATCCAAATACTTATTATTTTCTTAAGTTGATAATATAACTAATCTAAATAATAATAATTTTACATGATTACCGGTTAATATAATTATTTTATGCTCCTCATCACTAACTCTTCCAAAACCTTAAAGTGTTAGGAGAAGGACCAATATGTATTTCAATTATATGTATTAACATTCCCCTCCCCTCGAGAATCAACTTTGGATTTGAAGAGTGGAGCAGCGGATATGTTCGGTGTCCCAGATTTTTTCCGTCCATATGTAATTTCGAGAAATGTTGATAATGGGTTCCTAGGACTCAAACTTGAGACTGCTAGGTCAAATGCATAATAGAACTTTAGCAATTTATTGCTGTTTACTAATACAAGATATTGGTTGCATGCAGAGGATTTTCAGGTAGTTATGTGAAAGAGTATATAGAAGCTTCAAATCCTTCATTTGCTATTGGGGAATATTGGGATAGTATGGCTTATGAGGGCGGCAATTTATGCTACAATCAAGGTAATTGTTGACTGCACTATCTCTTTACCTTGAAATTTCTATATTTGATTACAGTGAAAATCAGATAAACGCAAGCACAATTCACATCCGATAACTTGTTTAATAGAAGTATCCACTCTTACCCTCTATTTATTCTAGATGATAGAACGTCTAATCGAGGGAACATGTTCTATATTTATTCTATATACCCTATATAAGTTTCCATGAGTGAACTAGAATCTCATACATAAGTGAAAAATGTCTAAATCATTGTTTTATATTGTCATACATTGTATATTTATTCCATCTTTCTTATTATTGTATTAAAATTTTAAATGCTTATATTGTTAATCAGGTAAGATGATCTATAAATTATTGTGTTCCTCTTTTATTTTAAGAAAAATACAGGAGACCTATATCAATTGTTTAGACATCATCATCTGTTGGCTTTATTGTTCCTCTTAACTATGATTTTGATTATGTCACTAGATGCTCATCGTCAAAGGATCGTCAATTGGATTAATGCCACAGGTGGCACCTCTTCAGCATTTGATGTCACAACAAAGGTACTTTCTGTGATATACTGATAACTGCTTCTGCATAGAGTATAATGTGCATTATAATACTTCATGATGCTTGTCTTTGTTAACTTGTCAATGATGGCAACTACACCAACTGTAACTGTGTACAAGGACTTTACCTGGATGCAATTCTTATCTGTCCAGAGGTAAAGGGTTATCAAAAGCTGACAATTTTTTTGTACTAAATAGTTGAGAGCACCTCTGATTATTTAACTTTTGGTGACAATCTCCTCAATCAAAATATCGTAAATATTATTTTGTGCCACATTGTCATTTCTTTTCCTTTCTCTTCTTTTCCTTCTTCACAACTTCTCTTCTTCCAGGTAGCAAAGGCAGCTGAAGAAAATCTGGCATATATAGCAACTTATTTTCTGGCCTAATTACTCCTATTGCTGTGTATCAATGTACCATCTAAGAATATTTCCTTGAGAAAGATTGATGCTTGTTTTTCTACGTAGGATTTGGGCTCTGTGATTGCTTGTTCAGAGGTGGATTTATATGTTCTAAATGGTTGCCTTTTAAATTATTGCCATGCCCCCTGCGGACCTGTTCAAAATTTTGATTTGAGTTCAATGCCAATTTTTTTTGATGACCCCTCCCAGTGGGTTTGTTCACATATGATTTTTGTTGAATGTTTATTCCTTTCGCGATTCATTTGTGCAGGAGTATTTGTTTGCTTATGTTTAAACTCGAAGGTTTTTATAAAAATGAAAATGTGTTATATGATTTAAAAAACTTAATGTTCCTGCATAAACTATACGCTCTAATGATAAATATCAGTAACACCATCACATTCTTTGCATAATAAACTATTACATGATTGTTGAATCTGCCATCTTTGGTCGTTTGTGCCCCTGTATTTGACAAAATTAATTATAACTATTTACGGGAGCTACTATCTGTTAGTAAGGTGCACCAACTGATCATCACTGCAAAGCAAACTTGCATCCTTATGTTCTGATTCCTCTGCAGGGTATACTCCACTCAGCTCTCCATAATGAATACTGGAGATTAATAGATCCTCAGGGAAAACCAACCGGAGTATTGGGATGGTGGCCTTCACGTGCTGTCACATTTTTGGAGAACCATGACACTGGATCAACTCAGGTCTTCTCCCGCCTCCTCTCTCTCCCCCCTATACTCTTTTTTTGTGGGCTTTAAGTTAGGTAATTCACCTATTTCTGCTAGGTATACATATTTGTCCAGTTTTTCTTATGATTTATGGAACCTGAAGTAGATAACAACTATTAAAGTAATAATGTGAGCCTCTTTCCAGTTTGCGGCTCCAGTCATTGTTAGACTATTGTAACCATTCACATTACCTTTATTGGTGTTTCTTCGCCATATTTTCTACGTGGCAGAGGGTTGAGGGGTTGTATGTGGGGTGCTGGTGTTTCGGCACCTCTAACTACCTGAATCAATTGTTAATATTTCCATTGGTCGAAGAGGAAATATCTATGATTATTATTATACTACTAAAGCGGAACTATTACATCTCTGGTAGTTGGTCAGTCTGCCTTTGGGCCGGGTTACTGTAATAAAAAATATTGCTATTTATAATTATGACTTAGAATTATAGTTCATGACAGGTATATTGTTAATTTGTTATAATAGAGGCTTGGTTTTGGTAAATTTTTATCATTAATTCAAAATTTTGTTTATAGTAATATATTTGCTTGTATTATTGATTCTTAAATTTACCATTCTTTTATATCCCTAAAGTCAAGCTTAGATATTGAATCTCAAAAATGAAAAAAAAAAAAAAAATCAACATGAAGCTCGTCCTCAAGTGACTTGTGTTTAATGTTATGGTACTTTCCTTAATGGACTCATACATATATCAGGAGTTTGAGAGTTAGGTTGACGTATATAATTGTCTTCTTTTCCTTTTACTTATGCTAGGCAGCTTTTCCAATGTGTCTTCTTCATTTTGATTGCTTATTGACCTGAAGGCTACTTTTTGCTCCGCGACGTATAATTATAATCATGTGTAACACAATTTTAAGCTGAAACCATTTGTTTCAACATTTGCATCTTATTTAACGAAGCGAAAGAAACAGAAAACATATCTGCTTATATTTGAAATATTAAACTCGTAAGTTTGCCTCTCTTCTTTTAGATAAATAACTTCGCCTCTTTGCCTTTAATAAATTTTGTTTTCAGGGTCACTGGCCGTTTCCACGAGATAAGCTTACACAGGGATATGCATATATATTAACTCATCCTGGAACGGTAATTTGATAAGCAAGATATATCTTGCTACTTTTCTTGTGCTTTTTACTGCTAAAACATTAGATTTATTATTTAAGAAATCAGCAGGTACCAATTAAAATTTTTAACTATATTTTCTCAACTTTTTGTTTTTTTTTTTTTTTTTGCTTCTTTACATACTCAGACAAAATTTATTGAGGCTGGGTCATTCTCCAGCTTGTGTCTGTACTTGTTATGTATTGCAGTTCGCCAGTGCCATCAACTAAAGACTTTTTTTTTGCTAAATGTCATCAACTAAAGACTTATAGATACTAGATTCCTAACTATTAAAGATGCCATATTCGAGTATGAACCTATATGGTATTGAATATTTATGCATTACAAAATTGTGTAACATTCACTCAGTTTACTTAAAAAAAACTTTTAAGATGTTTGCTCTAGAGTCCAGGGTCTTTGACTAGACATTTTTTGACCAGATTAAGGAACAAAACTCATATTTGAAATCAAGATTAACTTTGGCATCAAGATTATACATATGACTTTAAATGTATCTCTTGCAAGTAGTAGTACTTGTGACGACTGATGATATATCTATCAGTATCCTTGCTGTGATTTTCCATTTTTTTGGTGCTTGAGCTGTACAGTCTTAACGCAACGAAATGTAAAGTAAAATACTCCCCCCACAAAGTTTTAATTAGCACAGGATATACTTATGTATATAATCACATATGTTGTTGAGAAGGTAATCAAAAATTCTATTCAAGCAGGATGAGTGCTCATGAAATTTTATACTTGAACTATTACTCTTTAGTTGCAAGTATGATTCTTAGCTAGAAATAGGATTTCTCAGTATGAATAAGTGAATAACAATGAATTTGGGCCTAAAGTTGCTTCCTACGTTTTTTAACTTGATGAATGATAAATAGTGGGTGATGTCTGATTTTATTGGTTAATATCTCATACAAAAAGCTATTGTATTTAATTTTTTTTATTCTTTGTTCACATTAAAATATAACTTAAAAGTAATGGTTCAAATGACAAACCCTTGATGAGAGCAATACAGTTCGTTGCCGGTGAGAAATATGTTTACTTGTGGCTAGCATTATTGACAGGGTGACACCATACTATAGCAGCAAAGAATGTTATTTGAAACTGATAAGTGCAATTTTTTCCCTTGAGAGCTCTGGCTAATGAGTAAAATCATCGTTTCTTCATTGCTGCTGATCTCAATCATCATTCTCACATACCTTGCTTTTGTGCAGCCTGTTGTGTTTTACGACCACTTCTATGATTTTGGCATCCATGATACGATTACGGAGTTGATTGAGGCCCGAAAACGTGCTTCTATCCATTGTAGAAGTCCTGTGAAGATCTTACATGCTGTCAGTGAGGGTTATGCTGCACAAGTTGGAGATTCGCTTGTAATGAAGCTTGGTCAATTCGACTGGAATCCTGCCAAGGAAGTGAATTTGGATGGTAGCTGGCAAATGTTTGTCAATAAAGGATCAGATTATCAACTGTGGCTGAGAAAATAATATGTACACACCATTTCATATTAAATCATGAGAATGGTCACGTTCATTTGATTATAAAAACAAAATCTGTAAACTCGCTATGTATTTTCAAATCATACAGTTTTGAACTTCAACTGCCGCTTTGTTTCTCTTTCTAAATAATCATGTACTTTTGGAGTGATAATAATACTCTCACATGGATAGGTTCTTCTCCTGGGTACTCTGTCCACAACCCAACCCTTCCAAAAGTGAACGAATCTAGAGGTCGGCATGTAATAAAATCTTACGAGTTCATGAAAACAAAATTCAAATTTGATTTTGGAAGTCTGTCATACATTCATGATGTAGTTTTTATTTACGATAATAGCAAGATTTTACTATTATCATAAATATGTCGACCTAAACTGAAATGAAATTTTGGGCATGATCGAATTTGCGACATGTACCATTACAATTGGCTAGTTATTCTTTTATGGGTCTTTTAGTGTGTCAAAAAACACACTTCAATAACTACTTTTTTATGAGTTGTTAAATTTTAATTAATTAAACTTTTTGTGCATATAAAGGATCATTATTATTAGTGAAAAAAATCAATTACAAATGCCAACTAAATTTTTATTACATGCTCTTACGCACACTTTAGATAAATCTTTCTTTTATAAAGGAATGAGAAACGAGAGAACGGAAAGTTGGTATAGATGCTGATCATCCTTTATAAATTATTGAGTCCATTTGGTAAATCTTATTTATTAGAAATAAGTAACTTATTTCTGAAAAGTGTGCATCAAACGGTATTTTTTTTTAAATAAGTTACTTATTTTCTGTATATAAAGAATACTAAACCCCTTCTAAATATTTAATTCTAAAAATTAGTATGTAAATGTGAAATTTTTTCTCGAAATAAGTCCTTATTTTTTTGAAATAAGGAGAACCAAACAGTCTCAATTATCTATTACCCTTTATCGACAAAAAAGTGACTTTTTCCATATGGAAACTTCCTAAAGCATCTGCTCTTGTCTTTCTCTTACAATTGCTTTCATCACCAGCACAAGTGAAAAGGGCCACATTTATCTTCCTTCTTTCCTACCAACACTTTATATTCATACACACACGCAGTATGCACACACACTGTGTGTTGTCTCTGTCTGCATCTGATTGAATGGGCGGGAAATTTTATATAATAAGAAGAATAATAGCTACAAAAAGACTTCCAACAACCTAGGAGATTAACTATATAAAGCAAATGACGTTATGCAGAAAAGTTCATAATTATACCCGTGACTTGTTTAGACTTGGAGATGCAACAAACACATATCATTCGTCAAAAATACTATAATACAAGTATCAGCAATCAACACTACACTTAGTTACATCACTACGCACACAATTTTTTTCATGGAGTGCTAAGTAGTTTATTTGTTTCGTTCCACATTCGCTCACTATATTGTTGTCACTTTAAATTCAAAAAATCCTTAGCGTTATGCGTGTATGATTTTCAGCCCCGCTCAGAGGAAGGATGAGAAGGGCGATTGTCCTTGATTCAAATATTTTAAGATGTCTAACATTTTGCCAATTTTCATAATAATAATAGTATACATTAATGCTTACGTGAAATTAACAAATATTGTAAGTGGTGTGTTATTTTGTGATGTTTTAATAATTATCCATTTAGGATCCTTTACAAAAGAACGACTTCGTTCCAAGTTTAAAAATTAATGGGATTCTTTCGTTTAAAAGATGAAAATAAAAATTGTTTATTAGTTGGCGAACTCGAAAACTTGATAATTTTTTTTGAAATGCAATCTTAAGTACGGTCATCATTTCACAATTCACTCTTAAATTCATAATGTAATTAAAAGTTTGTTTGTTCAAATTTACCATTATTTCTCTTAATTTTAAATGTTTCATATACTCATCTTAATTTTTTCAAAATAATTATTATTTCACTTGAATTATAGTTTGTATGATCATGTTTTCCCTTGTGAGCGCAAAAAAAAAAAAAAGAAAATAATAGTTACTTTTCGTTTTTTATTTTGACTTATTTTAATTACATTAATATTTATGGAGAAAATTTAAGGATGATCTTAGGGTTGGGTGTTTCTTGAGTTTATATTAGTTTCTATATTAGTTGTTAATACAAATCATGGATGATAATTTGGTAAATTTATATTTTCCTTCCTTAATTTACATAAATATCCTTGTAACTCAAACACATAATATTATATTTACTTAAATTATTATAGTTTATGTTTATGAAGAAATAAATGGGGACACATTTTTTTTATTTCATCATAGATCCTTGAATTATATGAAATGGTCCTAATAATTTTCATATTGCATGTATTTTATATTATACGACAATTATATGTATATTATTCTGATCCACAACAATAAACGTATTTTATAATATATCATAAGTGTAGTAGAATCTTGGTGTAAATACATGAAATCGTAGATCACATGTTACTTTTACATTTTTACGAATATGATACCTTGAAATGAATCGTAAATGAGCAACACCTTCCGAGTTAGAATTTAGAAAGAAGAGAATAGAACGGAAGAAAAAAATTAAAATTTTCTTTCAAAAGTGTGCTCCCGAATTTTTTGAGAAGAGAAGAGAAGAGAAAAGAAAATTTTTAAAAATTTCTTTCCAAAAATGGGATGATTGGCAGAGAAACTCTTACATAGATTTTTAAAAATTTTCCTCCAATTCACTTTTTTCAAAAAAAAATCTCATAATTTACAAAAAAACTAAGGAGCATGTTCAAGAAATTTTTTTTACTTCTCTTCGTTCTCATTCTTTTCTTTTCCATTCAATTCTTTAACAAAAACTTTGGGAGCACAATATAAATGCAGTTTAAAATGATTCAAAAATGATGCTCACATGAAAGTAATTGGCAAAATAGAAGTAGCACAGGTTCATCATATATGTAAGTCCTTTGTACTAGTGTGTAAAGTGGCTCGATCTTCATGATTGAGTTCTTTAAATATTGGTTCAAGCTCTATCTCAATGACAAGTACAAGAAGATAATGATGCATTTCATGTACATCCCAAGATCAGTCATTCATCAGTTAAGGGGAGTGCGGACAAAATTGAAAGAATGAATGCATGCAACAAATTTTCAAGTCATTACTCTTTATTTCCTCAAACGGACACAGATTTATGATTGGCCTTCTATATATAAGTAGAAGGTTGTTTGTATTCTGTTAGAGAAACAAAATGATAGGGCGGTACTTTGTTTTCCCTTGTTTTACGAGCCCCATTTGTTTCATTTTGCGTGACAAGATTTGTCCTAATTCGTACATGTTAGTTTTGAAAATAATCTAAAATCTAGTTATAGTTTATACAATTAAGTTTTATGTAGACCTAAATTTTAGTAGATACTTGAGACAATATATTAATCAAAATATTGCAAAAAATTATTCATTAGAAATTATATTATATGAAAATCACTATTTCATTTATTTCATTGAAAATCTTGAAAATAAATATGTTTTACATACAAATTTAATTTAAAAAACTTAAAATAATAATGTAGAACGTAAAATAAGTCCTTATTTTCGGACTTATTGACTTATTTTCGGGTAAAAATTTCATATTTTGATAAATTTCTTTTATACAAGTATTTAATATATGTTTGAGATTCTATAAATTGTAAAAAAAATTAACTTTTTTCAGAAAAAAAGTTAGGAATCTCTAACTTTATCTTAAAATAAGTTGACTTATTCTCAAAATAAGTTTCCCCAAACACCCCCTACGTTCTGCAAACAAAATATTGTAGAACGTATTATTCTCCAAAACATGTTATGCTTGCAAATTATATATAATTTTTAGGATTTTGAATGAAATAATAATGTTCATTGAACATTCTTTGCAAATATATATGTTTTGAAATATTTTCAGTGCATAATGTATATAATCTCCACTATTTCCAGTTAAATGTTGATTTCCATAAAACTTAACTCACAGTTTACATTTTGCAATAGTTAAATACTAATTAAACTAGTCGATAAAACCGCGCTTCACGACGTCATTACATTTTTTTTAAAAAAATCAATACTATTTACGTTATATTATATTATCAATATTAAAATTTAATAGTTTCATCATCTTCTCTAATGAGCCGATTTCTTGCTAAACAGATTCTTTCGATTAAGCCGCTCTCTCGTTAAAACCGAATTCCCAACTTTAACATATATTATAATAATTTTTATTCATAAAAATCAAACCGTAAAATTAAAAAAAAAATATGACATTAGTATCAAATTCTAATAAATGATACTATCTTTTCCAGTGAGTCGTCTTCCAGTTAAACACGTTTTGAGCCGCTCTTATTTGGAACTGAAATTTTAACTTCATTACATATTATTGATGACACTTATCTTATAAAATATAATTTTTTTATTATTAATTACATATTATAATAATCATTTTTTTTTATTATTTTAACACATCAATTCTTTTCTTTTTAAATACGAAAACTTTTTTTATGAGAATATTAAAATATTTAAATATATATCTCCTCTATATAATCAAACACCTATTTTACTTCCAATAGAACTTTTAATTATATGTTTTTTCTATACATTCGAACTCATATTCTACTTCCAATAGAATTTTTAATCATGCCTTATAAATATTTATTCTACTTTCTATAGAACTTCTAATTATACGCATCAATATATATATATATAAAGGAGGATAGCGGGAGTTTAGGTGACGCTCTAATATCGTCTCAATCGATTTTTTTTAATTTTCTAGAATTTTAAACACTAATAAATATAAAAATATCAATTAGCATATTAGAAGTAGAAATAGAATAGGTGTTCAAATTTATAAAGGATAAGAGTTCGAATTTATAGAGAAGACATATGATTAGAAGTTCTATTGGAAGTATAATAAGTATTTATAAGGCATACGATTAAAAGTTCTATTGAAAGTAGAATAGGAGTTCGAATTTATAGAGAATAAGAGTTCGAATTTATAGAAAAAATATATAAATAAAAGTTCTACTAGAACTAGAATAGGTGTTTGAATATATAGAGCAGACATATAATTAAATATTTTATAAAATACGATCTTCTTAAATTATATATTTTTTATATAAGTTAATTATACTTATATTAGGAAAATTTATTCATAAATCCAATACTATTGTCATGAAAAAAGTCACCGTATTTAAAAAGAAAAGAATTGATGTGTTAACATAATAAAAAAAACAATGAGTAAAGGAACAATCTCATGCAGGAATCCTAAATAAATACAGGAGTATCTATAATATAAAGAGAAAATAAGATGTGTTTTCATTTTCTAAAACTCCAAAAATTTTAGAAAATCTATAAAGTATAAATTGGAATTCACTCTATTTTTTAGGCTTTGATTTCAAGGAAAAAAATTGTTGTGTAAGATAAGTATCTTCAATAATATGTAATGAAGTTAGAATTTCGATCCCAAACGAGAGCGGCTCAAAATGTGTATAACGGGAAGACGACTCACTATAAAAGATTGTACTAGCTATTAAAATATCATATGATGTTATAAATTTTATTTTATTTTTAGGATTTGATTTTTATGGATAAACATTATCATACAAGTAATATATGTAAAAGTTAGGATTTTTGTCTTAACGAGAGAGCTAATCAATAGTAATAATTGTGTTTAACAAGAAAGCGGTTCATTAGATAAGACCGTATAAAAGATGTTTAAATATATAATTAATACATAAAATAAAATATTTTATTGGAAGTAGAATACGAGGACGGTGGAGACGTCTTATATGATTTTTTAAAACTATACATCTTTTTTCCTAGAAATCCTTTATTTTAACTTTTTTATACAAGTTAATTATACTTGCATTACAAAAATATATCCATAAATGTAATATTATTCCCGTAACGAAAAGTCTTCGTATTTTAATTTCTTTTAATATGTTAACATAACAGAATGACATTCCTATGCGGAAACTGTAAATAAATACAAGAATATCTATAATATACAGAAAATATAAGATGTATTTTCATCTTTTAAGATTCCATAAATATTAGAAAGTTTAAAGAATATAAAAATTGGAATTCACTCTCTTTATATAATGAAGTTAGAATTTCGGTTTCAAATAAGAGCGGCTAGAAACGTATTTAACGGGAAGACGGCTCGCTAGAAAATATTGTATTAGCTATTAGAATTTGATACTGAAGCCATAATTTTTTTTTTTATTTTTACGGTTAGATTTTATAGATAAAAAATATTATATAAGTCTTTATAATATATGTTAAAAAGTTTGGATTTCGGTTTTAACGAGAGAGCGGCTCAATCGAAAGAATCGTATTTAACAAGAAATTGATTCATTAGAGAAGATTATTTAATTATTAAAATTTAATATTAATATTATAATATAACATAAATGTATTGAATTTTTTTAAAAATATTGTAACGCCGCCGCGAAGCGCGGCTTTATCAACTAGTTTCCTATAAATTTGAGTGATTCTCCTCTATAAATTCGAACACCTATTATACTTTTAATATGTTGAAAAATACTGTTTTATTTATTCATACTTAAAATTTTAAAATTCTAGAATATTAGAAAAGTAAATGAACCGAAATTCTAATAGAACTTATAACTATCCGCTCTTATTTGAAACCGAAATTCTAACTTCATTACATATTATTGATGACACTTATCTTATAAAATAACATTTTTATTAAAATTAAAACCTCAAAAGAGAGTCAATTCCAATTTTTACATTATTTTAACTTTCTATGGAGTTTTAAAATATGAAAATACATTTTATATTTTCTGTATATTATAGATATTCATGTATTTATTCACAGTTTCCGCATGGGAATGTCTTTCTATTATATTAACATGTCATTTTTTTTAAATACAAAGACTTTTCGTTGCTCGAATAATATTGGATTCATGGATATGTTTTTCTAATGCAAGTATAATTAACTTGTATAAAAATATTAGAATAAAGAATTTCCAGGAAAAAGACATATAGTTTAAAAAAATTGTATAACACGTATCCACCATCCTGGCATTCTACTTCCAACAAAAAATTTATCACATCTATTCTTATATTTTCAAACATCTTTTCTACCTACAATAATTTTTTTAATTATATGTATTTTTTATAAATTCAAACTCTTATTCTCTATAAATTAAAACTCCTATTTTACCTATAATAAAACTTTTAATAATATGTCTTACAAGCACCTATTCTACTTCCAATAGAACCATTAATTATATGTCTTCCATATAATTCAAACTCTTATTATCTAAAAATTTGAAGACCTGTTATGCTTCTAATATGTTAAAAGATAGTTTTTTAGTTATTAATATTTAAAATTCGAAAAAATTTAAAATGTATTTATCTTCTATTTTATCATCGGTGCTAAATTTTAATATTCAAAACGGTCTTCTCTAATGAACCGCTTTCTCGTTAAACACGGTTATTTCTATTGAGCCACTCTCTCGTTAAGACCAAAATCTTAACTTTTACATATATTAATTGTATGATAATTTTTATCCATAAAATCAAATCCTAAAAATAAAATAAATTTATAACATCAATATCAAATTTTAGTATCTAATACAATCTCTTATAGTGAGTTGTCTTCCCGTTAAACACGTTTCGGGTCCCTCTCATTTGGGATCGAAATTCTAACTTAATTACATATTATTGATGATACTTCTCTTATACAACAACTTTTTTCCTTAAAATCAAAACCTAAAAATAGAGTGAATTCCACTTTATACTTTCTCTAGGCATTCTAAAATTTATGGAGTTTTAAAAAATGAAAATACATCTTATTTTCCATTTATATTATAAATACTACTGTATTTATTCAGGATTCCCGCATGAGAATATTCTTTTATTTTGTTAACAGATCAATTCTTTTCTTTTTAAATACGTAATTTTTTTTATAAGAATATGAATAGATTTATGAATAAATTTCCTAATAGAGGTATAATTGACTTGTATAAAAAACATATAATTTTAGAAGATCGTAAAAGATGTCACCACCATCCTTATATTCTAATTCTAATAACATATTTAATTATATGTCTCCTCTATATATTAAAACACATATTTTACTTCCAATAGAACTTTTATTCATATGTTTTTCTATAATTTCGAACTCTTATTCTCTATAGATTCAAACTCTTATTATACTTCTAATTGAACTCTTAATCATATACCTTACAAATAGCTATTCTACTTCAAATGGAAGTTCTAATTATATGTCTTCATTTTAAATTCAAACAATTTTCCTCTATAAATTCGAAAACCTATTTCACTTCTTATATGTTAAAAGATATTTTTATATTTATTATTGTTTAAAATATTAAAATTCTAAAAAATTAAAAAAATAGATTGAGAACATCTAAGAGACGCCACCTAAAAATAAAACAAAAGGTTAAGAGTTATTATAAAATTAATTACATATTTTTAGACATTTTGTAAAAAATAACAACAATTTTTTGTTATAAAATAATGAATAGATTTTTTGCCGATTCAACCAATAGCCTTGTATATTTTGTAATTCTAAACATCTAGTCTAACCACAAAAGGATGGGATGTCTAGCGAAAGCCAACACATTAACAAATCAGCAAGATTTTACAATTCCGATACAATCTTCAATTGAATTATCCATTATATATAAATAAAAATTAATAATAACTTAGCACTTGCATTTTCAAACGCATATTAATTACTTGTTCAAAAATTACATACACAGAAGTGATTGAAAGAAATTTATGTATGAAAGGCTATCAACCCAAACGTAAATACAAATACAGATTATAATTTATACAATAAAATCTCGTTAAATTAATATTCGATAGCACGATAAATATGAAAATAGTACTCACGTATTCTTCAAAATCGATCATATAATATTAGTAAACGAAGTGATCTGTATATATCACCTATCTATTATATATATAATAGGCCAACACAAGATAAAAATAGTGAGATTTTTTAATGTATTGTAATTACCAATTTATCCCTCTATTCTCAAATTTTTTAAAAAATTGTGGTTGTTTGGGATTGAACTTGGGTCTTCAAGTTATTTAGCAAATCCTTCTACCACTACACCACTCAATCACATATGTTTTAAAACATACACATTATAGATATGTGTGTGTGTTGTGCGACTTTTTATGTAGTATGATTATTAATTTATCCCTCTATTCTCAATTTTTTTGAAAAAGTTGTGGTTGGTGGGAATTGAACTTGGGCCCCCGAGTTAATTAACAAATCTTTTTACCACTACACCACTCAATCACATGTGTTTTAAATCATACACATAAAAGATGTATGTGTGTTGTTTTAGTGAAATTTTTTTCTAATATTATAATATTGCGACATATTAATAATTTTTTGTCATGTTGCGTTTACATTTATTGATTTGAACTATAACATATTAAATTAAAATATAAATTATTGATACATAATATATGGTTTGATAATATTATAAAATTGTAATAACAATAATAATCAACATAATAATAAAAAAAATTACTATATAATTATTCGTTTAAACAACCTAAGCACTCATCTATACGTGTTTTCAATAATACACATAATATCTCTATGTATATCGCTTAAGCAGAGCAAGATTTGGTTTTATATAAAGAAACAATATGAAATGCATAATGTATTTTTTATGAAAAATATTACATATATGATTAAGTCAATAACTAAAGTACTTTATTACTGATTTGAAATCACCAATTTACTCCTAAGTTCATATTGTATAGAAATACTATTTTTAGTGATAATCGAACGTGGATCACCAAGTTAAATTCATCATCTTCATACCATTAGATCACATATTCACATGTATTTTAAATTATACACACAATATGTATTATCGATAAAATAATTACGTAAAATACACAATTGGGTTATAAACCAATATTATAATTAATATGATGGATATTATCTAACAATATATTAGAGTAAAAAATATTGAGGTGTTAACGTAAAATGAAATTATTATATTACTAAATAAAATACAATAATTTATTAGTCAAACTATTTGGGTCATAAAAATATTTGGCTTCAAAAAGACGAATTCTACAAATAACACATTACCTTTTATATACAAATTAGTTAATGTTCAATTTAAAATATGACATTTTACGGGAAAAAATGACCATATATTATATATTATTTATGGAGGTAACTCAATGAAAGTCAGACGGAAATCGGAAGAGAACTGAAGGCAAAGAATTCTTAAAATGAAGAAATCAGAAGAAAACAAATAAAAGAATTAAAAATGTAGTTTTAAGAAGTAAAAGCGCAACACCTGAGAAGATTTAGAAAATTTACGAAAGTTTTTGATTGGAATCAGGACTGAAACCTACATTCTCATAATGCAGCATCTTGAAGACTATTAAGTTTCTACCTTGAATATTATTGGAGATCCAGCTAAATGGATGCATTATTTTTGAAGAAAATTTAGGAATGTAGGTGCTATGAAAAATCGTCTTAATTAATAATTAGACAACACCCATAAAACACTCAAATTATATTCTATGACCCACAACAAAATTAAAATATGACATGATTACTATCAATATTTCTCATATTAGTTTTCAAAATACAATTTTGAACATATTTAAGTATGTACGCAATAACCACATGGTCCAGTAACAAGATGAAATCTTTGAAAATCAATCACATGTTTCAAACGATACTGATCACGAATAGTTTAATTAAAAAATATAATTTAAACTAGCGACCCGTGCCTCGCACGGGTTTTTATGCTAGTTTAACAAAACTTGGAAAAAATATATTAATATTTTGACTTCATTACGACATAATGCTAACACTCATAAACCAAAATATAAAATCATATACATATACGATAATGTTGAAATTGTCACCTTGGTTTAGTACATGAATTCTTCTTCAACCGTTCTTGTCAATACTGTACTCCAACACATACAGTAGTTAGTTATATCATGTATAACACAACTAATACAATCGCTTAAAATTAATCAAAACAAAAAGTAAAAAAAAACCATGCAAAGATCGTGAAAGAAAATTTGTAAGAAATTTTGTAGGCAGATATATTTTGCACTGTTCAAAGATTTATATATACGTGGTTCGAATTCTTCTCCTCTTTAAATTTAAATATATTTTCTATTTTAAATTAGTATAATAAAATTTTAATCATGTAGAACTCTTCTTCTTTATAAATTCGAATATATTATTCTACTTAGAGTAGTTAAAGGACATTTTATTTATTTAATCATGTAGAACTCTTCTTCTTTATAAATTCGAATGTATTATTCTATTTAGAGTAGTTAAAGGACATTTTATTTATTAATATTTAAAACTCTCAAACTCTATAAAAATTATGAAACTCTATAAAAATTAGAAAAATAGATCGAAGCGATCTTAGAGGCGCCACCTAAACTCCCGCGTATCCTCCTTTATATATATAATAGATATATTGATACCACTCCGATTGATACTGTGTACATGCATGCGAGTATTAAAAATTATTCCTTAAGGTAGTCTCGCATGATCTAATACATATAGACCCATCAATGGATCGATTTCAATCGAATTGATCTAAATTCATATTTATATCTATTTATTTTTATTGGATTCAGATTACATCAATCGAATTGTCTATATCAGGATACATTAGAATCAATCATCAATTTCAAATTGAACATTCGATTCTATGTAAATTCTTTACCAACCTTTTTCCTTAAATTTTAAACCTATTAGGTGCGTGTTTGGCTTACCTTAAAAGTGTCAACTTATGGCTTATAAGCCCATAAGAGCATATGAGGGTGTTTGTCTATCCAACTTATTAGCTCAACTTATGACTTATATGTTGATAAGTTGAATATTAAGTATCATTAACATTCAAATTTCAGCTTATTCTTATTTCTTGATACACGCAATATATAATATCATTCAAATTTTCAAAATCATATATCTTTGGATCCGTCCAATTGAAAACTGATATGTATATATCAAATTTCTCTACTCATCGAAATCTATCCATTGACATCCATTGATATATGTTAAAAAACAAATATTTTGAAAATAATAAAAAAAAGTTAACTTATAAGTTCTGATTTACCAAACACTCTGCTGATTTATAAGTTCTGATTTACCAAACACTCTACTGACTTATAAGGGCCGTTTGGCTTACCTTAAAATGAGTAGCTTATGACTTATAAGCATAAGTGTCATATAAGTGATAAGTAGATCAGAAATTATAAGCTAGTAAAGTGTTTGGTAAATCAGAACTTATAAATCAGTAGAGTGTTTGGTAAATCAGAACTTATAAATCGGTAGAGTGTTTGGTAAATCAGAAATTATAAGTTATTTTTTTTATTATTTTCAAAATATTTGTTTTTTAATATATATCAATGGATGTCAATGGATAGATCTCGATGAGTAGATAAATTTGATATATACATATCAATTTTCTAATGAACGGATCAAAAGATATATTATTTTGAGGATTTGAAGGATATTATATATTACGTATATCAAGAAATAAGTTATAAGCATAAGTTGAATGTTAGGATTTCCTAACATTCAACTTATCAACATATAAGTCATAAGTTGAGCTAAAACTTAAATAGGCAAACACCCCTCATAAGTGCTTATGACCTTATAAGCCATAAGTGAACAGTAGAATGAGTAACCAAACATGCACTAAGTTCTGATCTACTTATGACACTTATCACTTGAAGCTATAAATTACTTATTTTAAGGTAAACCAAACGAGCCCTACATATTGAACAATATATCAATTTAATGAAATGAAAACAAATTAACTAAATATCAATATTTGAAGTTTACAAAAAAATACAAATTGAAAGAAAAATAATGAATAAAAATAATGATGTGTCATAGGTCACACTATAACACCCATTCAATGAAAATATTGTGAAAGGTTTAGAATGAAATTACAGAATTGGAATATTTTCCAACTCATCCAGATACTTTCTTAGAATTTTGGAAATTAGTAACTTTTTTTGTCAGAGAAATACATTCTCGTATGATGAATTTTACCGAAATACAATTCCGTAAAGGGGTTTCTTTCATTCAATAAAGCTTATCATCTAGCCGAAAGTTATGCAGAGATGTCCCCGGAAATTTAGACATTAAAACCTTAAAGTCCGAAAAGAGAACACCCAGGAAAAAACCAAAAATAATGAAAATACTTATCTGAATGACGAGGTAGGAAATATCTTTATGCGTCATATCTGTCTTTGTAACCTACTCCACCCAACCAACAGTCCAAACGCCCCTACGAGAAGGAATAAAAAGACAAGAGAAGAATTAGTCCTCGAAATTTATTTAACAAATATTTTATAAATATTATTAACATAATATATGAACAAACATATAATTTGGAAACAAGCGTAAGAAATCTAGACCAAAGGGGATCCCTTTGGTTAGATTCTTCTTTAATTGCAAATTTTAGTACAACTCATACTTCTTAATTTTGAATAGAATTTAAAATATGGATGCATCATTTGGCATCTCCCAACTTATATAGATCACTAACACAAGTTATGAGTAATTTAGTTTTCGAGCTTGTAGATTCATAAGTCTTGGACCTTCTCATAGTGTTTTAAGTTAAAAAATGGTTTAGCATAACAAAGTAAGTCATAAGGAAATGATATGAAAACAAAGTAAATCATAAGGAGATGAAAAAGGCGTAGACAATGTTGACAGAAGCCTTTAATCTCTTGAATTAGACTGAACTATGATATATGTATTGATTTATGAGATGAAATTGAATTCTGGTCTTGTAATTATTAAACTGAATACTGGTCATAATATTTAGTTTCAGTTCTTGCTCCTTAATTAGGCAATTTCTTGTCCAATAAGTGTTTTGGAGCCAACCGATATGTTTATCTTTCCCTTGATTTTCTAAATATAATTGTATGTTATTCAAATTGCTTCCTTTTATTGGCCAGTTATGGTTGGTACTTCAACTACAATTATATGAATAATGTGGGCTAGATCTTTCACATACACATGTCTTTGCATGTATCTGCAGTTAACAGTTTGGTTAACTTTTCCTTTTCATTCATGATCCGTCTAGTCATTTACTTAACACCCACATATAACATCGAGCTATTTACTAAAACAAAATACTGCTAACCAATCTTAAAATAATTTTAATTTAATTATAAGAAGATAAGGAGATGTGGACTTGTGTCTGCTCCCTTCCTTAAACACTGACGTCCAGCTAGTACACTACATTGTTACTTATCAAGGCATGTTTTGGAAACAGCACTTGATTCAAAACATACAAACATCTTGCTGATTAGGTTAAAGTCTATATAAAATAACAATTAATGACTTGTCAAAATTGTTAAGTAAATTCGAATCGATACAAAATTCCCAACTAAACCATAAATTCGAAACGAAATACGAATAAAAGAATAGATTTAAAAATGAATCTAGGTGACAAAATAATTAAAAGGACAAAAAAGAAGTGCAGAAAATATCGACATGGATATTAACATCAATACAAAACAATTTTATAATCGGTGGTACAGAGAAAGAAGGAAGTGGCAGTGACCAGTGCACGGCTGAATTATTATAGAATTTGTTATGCCCAAATCTTGGGATAAGCCCTAAGCAGGCCTAATGGGCTTGAATAGAGGTCCACAACTCATGATGGGCCTAGAGATGAAGATTGGGTCACTAAAAACCACCACCAGGAGTCAGTACAATATACTATCAAGCACAATGTGGAAGTTTGCGACCCCAAGCTGCGGGTCGAGTTCGCCAGCAAAGTCCCTAGTATGGGATAGCATCTATCATGCACGTCTCTCTACAAGGTCCAGCGTGGCCTGGAGGTCCAGCGTGACCTAGAGGTCCAGCGAGGCCTAGAATACTTTTATGGAGGCTAGAGGTCCAGCGTGGCCTAGAGGTCCAGCATGACTTAGAGGTCTAGCGAGGCCTAGAATACTCTCTCTGCAAGGTCCAGCGTGGCCTAGAGGTCTAGCGAGGCCTAGAATACAGTCTACAAGGTCTAGCGAGGCCTAGAGGTCCAGCGAGGCCTAGATCATATTTATTATGAAGGCTTACGGCTAGGCCCAGCGAGGTCGCGTGAGTATAATTATCACCGTACAGTGTGGACCACCTCGCATGACTAGCCCAGCGAGGCCGCATGCGAGGCCATGCAGCTTCTCCATTTGCCTCGTCAGCGAGGCCAGTTGATTTAATCATCATGCTAGCCATAGGCAACCTTCAATGGGCCATGGGTCATGAGCAGAATAAATGGGTAAAATATATCAACCCAAGAAGACGTCTAGTGGATTTGGGCCAAGTCGAGCCCATAGAAACCCTAGCCCGTCTAGGTAACTTCTTCTCCAAGAACTACGTATGGCTTGATCCTTATAAATAGGGTATGTAGGCACCTTGTTACAGATGATTAACAGCTCACCCCTGGAATATCAACAAACAAGATCTGCCACAAAAAATCACCAATCTCCTTACGTGTTCTTCGTGTTCTTAGCGAAATATCCGTATTTTGCTCCATGATTCCAGCAAACCTCCAAAATATTGTTATACAATATTCTCCCGATAACATTTGGCGTTAGAAGGAGGGGCAGTCATCATATTGGGAGAAGGATGACTAAATCGAACAAGAAGAACGAAGGGAACAACAACGGGGAGACCCCAGGGTCTTACATGACACCTAGGAGCGAGGCCAAGGTAGGGGCCAAGGTTCGGAATGACACCCATCTCTTCGTAAAGAGCGTGAGTGGTCCTATCGTCGCGAAGATAGACCCCCCTCTCTTCGTAGAGAGCGCGAGCGGTCCCACCATCGCGATGAACGACCCCCCACTTCACGTCGAGAGTGTGAGCGGTCCCATAAGTACGAACCCGGTCCCCAGAATCGTAAAAAAGGAAGATCGCAAGGAGGATCAAGAGGACTCAAGCGCTCCCAAAAAGACTAAATCCCATCATGGTAGCACTGGAGAGGGACAGAAAAAAGGTTGAGGATAAGAAGATCAAGGTTGGGGACTTCTACCTCGAAGAGCTGAAGAAGGCCTTTAAAAAGATACTACTAAGACAAAGGAGGGATCGCAGCGTGAGGCCGCCTCATCTGAGGGTAGGTCAGTAAGTGTCTTTGAGCGCATCGGAAAGAAGTTAATTGAGCATTATCTCCACCTCAAACTCGAGAAGCTCACTGCTTACAAGAAGGATAAGCGATCCCATGGTAGAGGCCAAGGCAAGGGTCAAAGTTCTAAGTGACCCCCTTCTCCTCATTGAGATTGTGAGTGGTCCTACCGTCGTAATGATAGACCCCCATCTCCTCGTCGAGATAGTAAGCGGTCCCATTGTCATCACGATGGACCCCCATCTCCTCGTCGAGATCGTGAGCGGTCCCATTGTCATCATGACGGACCCCCATCTCCTTGTCGAAATTGTGAGGTCCCCTATATGATGTGACTATCGAGATTAAAAAGATGCCTCCTTGTGAGATGCCTCTTTGTGGGATGCCTCTTGATGAGATGCTTCTTGGTGAAATACCTCTACGTTGAGGAGAGGGGGGACACCCCCGATCCTTGAGGAGTGGAGGGACGCCCCCGATCCTTGGCGACAATGAGGAGGTTCTCAACTACCTCAGTACACCAGGAAGATCAAGTGACTGTTGCCCATCATGGTCCAACAAGGTCCATGGTAGGGCCTGATCATCTATCAAACAAGCCCCCTGCTTGGTATGTACTTCGCTAATATCAGCATAAATTGTCCCAATCTAAAGGAGAACTCATAGCGGGGTCACATCAAAATTCTCTTCATTACAAGTGGTGTTAACTCCAAATAATACAAGAAAGTTGCTGAAACATGTTGATTCCTCATCACATCAACAATGATAATGAGGAATCGGGGGGTAGTGGCATTACATAAACACCTTTTTTATAAAGAAATTTGAAAATTTGCAAGGCCAGCCTCTAGCAACGCGAGGCCGCAAACCCGACATCTTGCGATGCGAGGCCTCTCGGCCCTATAGGCAATGATCGCGATCAGGATCATTTGAAGATCCCATCAGCTATCCTAAAACACTTGGAAAAAATTTAACAGATATGGAGAGGCGTTATGGAGGAATCTATACATGCTAAAATCATGCAACATGAGTCCCTTGTGCAAGCAGATGCGAGTCCTATGGTACTCTGTGTTGAGTATTGAATACAGTAAAAGAATACAGAGGGGGGTGAATGGATTCTTGAACTTTTCTTTGTTCTTGAATCTTTGCAGCAAGATATGTGTTGAGTGTGTGAGATATGTAAGTGCGGATAACAAAGACAAACACAACACAATATCACTTTAATCTAATATTTTATTAGATAAAGATTTTGCTACAATCTGTGAATACAAATGATAGTATTCTCAGCTACGATTTTCTCAGAGAGATATTTATTGTGATGTATATGAAAAACTTATCTCTTTCTGCTAAGGAAGTGAGGCTGTATCCTTATAGACATGGATACACCCACTTACTACAAATAAGGTAGGTAAACAAAATACTTTCCAGTCTATCTATCTCATTTGAGTAAGAGTCCAAACGGCTACAGATTTGACTTTGCAAAGCTTGTTCAGATCCACTTCTTTAGCTCCTTGTCCCTTTGTCTTATCTCTCCAAGCTTCTTTGTAGGCTATCCAATGTGCTTTATAGTACACAGTCAAATAAAGTGTCTTGGCTTGTTGCAGGTTTCTGACTTGTACAATTCTTCAGTATTTTGTCTCCAAGAATGTATTCGAGAAGTGGCTAAGTGAATGATTCGAGAACTAGAATTAACTTAATCGATAACTCTGAGTTCTCGAATAGTGTTATATTGACATATCGAATCACTTCTCGAATAGCTCTTTTCTCTGGGAGTCCTTGAGATATCGAATAGAACATTTTGACATATCGAATCCCTGAGATGTCGAATAGCATCTTGAGTCTTTGAGATATCGAATAGAGCATTGACTTGTTGACCCTTTTTAGAACTCGAATATCACCTTTGACCTGTTGACTCCTTGAGTTCTCGAACAGAGTAATAGACATATCAAATCTCTGAGATATCGAATGAGATATCAAACAGTGTATTCAGAGATATCGAATAGTGTCTTCTGAGATATCGAATCCCTGACTTCTCGAATGCTAGACTTCTCGAATAGACAAATGTACTTCTCGAATTGGTACTTAGGCAAATTCTTCATTTCTTCAAATCCCAACTGTGATTATTTGGCAGCCTTTATCTCCTTGCTTGAGGCATGAACCTTGGAACTTCTTTCAAGCATTATTCCTGACTTAATAAATACGGTTACACAACTAGGATTTGATGCCTATTACAAGTACAGAACAAATAGAAACTCTATAACTAGAGGTTCCCTCAGTTAAGAGGTCATGTAGGTAATGCATAGCATTACACATACTTAGGCTTGTTATTAGATGTATTCAGGCATGCCTCTGTGACTAACACTCTGCAATATTATAAACATCAAATAAAGGAACATTTGGGCTCGCCACCTCTACATTCTAAGCCTAAAGAGGGGGAGACCCTTATTTTGTATCTAGCTGGGTCAGAGCATGCAGTAAGTGCAGTGCTAGTTTGCAAGGAGGAAAGGGTTCAATACCCTGTTTATTATGTCAGTAAAAGGATGCTAGATGTTGAGACTCGCTACACCAACATGGAGAAGCTCGCTTATGCCTTGGTGTTGGCCTCGCGAAAGTTGAGGCCATACTTTCAGGCTCATAAAATTGAGGCCAATTTGACATCGAGTACAAGCCTCGAGGTGCTTTGAAAGGACAAGCTTTAGCAGATTTTATCTTGGAATTCACTCTACAATCTGAAGGAGATGCTTGGGCTCTCGTTCTGACCCCCATGCCAGCTGAGCCCGAAGCCAGCCAATAGAATTCAGCCTCATGGTGGGAGCTCTATGGTGATGGAGCATCTAATAAGGAAGGAGTTGGAGCCGGGATTGAGCTCGTTACCCTTGAGGGTCGCAGGTTAAGAAGCACAATCCACTTCGCATTCATAGCCTCAAACAATGCAACCGAGTACGAGGCCCTAATCAATGGCCTTAAGCTCCTAATTACAATGAAGGTAGAGAATCTCAATGCTTATAGCGATTTCATGCTGGTCACATGTCATATTTGATGTGGGTGGCAGGCTAGGGGGCCTCAAATCGAGCTCTATCTGCAATGTGTGCAGAGACTTATGAAGTCATTCAAGCAGGTGAAAGTAAACTTTATCAGAAGGACAAAACATCAAGGAGTGTGTTACGACCAAACTCAACACGCAAGTGCACGTGATCTCAAGTAATATAGATAGAAAATAAGATTCGTTCCTACAGGGACTCGTTGTATTGTCTAGTTAATTCACTCACCGATGTATGATTATTATTCGATGCTACGACAAATTAACAATTGGATTTTTGTTTATCACTACAATTACTCTAAGATTTATAACTAATTATCAACTACTTGAACTAAAAATTATGTCGAATTACTTATGTGAAATAAACATGGGATTTTAACTTCATTAAACAATCCATCTATAGTCTCCACTTCTCTAGCCTTTTCATGTGATTTGTTAATACCTGATCGAATACACAAAACTGATATAAGCCAACCTTCATTGCACAAATACCATCCTAAATAACATCCACAATAAAGATAGAAATCACTTAAACTCCCAATTATGCCTAATCTCCATATGTCTATAAAGATTGAAACATAATGGTTGAAGTACAAGCATTCAATTGATCACATAGTCGTCATAAAACGGTTAGAGTTACGACACTAATTATGAATGATATTCTCACGCATAAACCTATGCTAGCATGGCAAGTTCTAAACTCCTATATCCACTTTCACTTCAATAAGAATTAACACACAATTACAAGAGTTAGCTACTCTCCTATAACGAATTAAATCAACCATGATAGGATATCACATCAATCACACTATAGGCATCGAGAAGATTCAACAAATAAACTTCATGAATAAATCCGCTAAAACCCCATGACAACGAATTAGTTCATAATTAAACTAATCATCACCATGGGTTCCAATGTAAACATGATAGAAGAAAACGAATAATAATTAAAATAAATATCAAGGGTTCTAAAGAATACACCCAAACCAAGCATCCACAAACTAGGAAGAATACAAGAATAAATTGAAAACTATCTTCTTCCTTGCTTCTTCGTGCTTCAAAACTTTGTAGATACAATACGTGGTCAGACCCTCTCTATTCTAGGGTTTTTTCTTCCTTTATATAGGCCTCCAGGTGCAAGTAGTTCGAAAGGAATTTTATTTTTTACTTTATCTCGAAAAATCAGCAAATCAGAACTTTCCCGTCAGAACAGCCGGCGCTGTCGCGCCCCTTCTGTGCAGGAACACGGCGCTGCCGCGCCACAGACTTCCAACACGGCGCTGCCGCGCCATCCATGAGCTTCAACACGGCGCTGCCGCGCCACACCTTCTGTCCAGAACAATGCAGTTTTCCCTTTTTCTTCATTATAACTCTGATTTGCGCTCCGATTGCTCCGCTTCATTCCTTTAACACCTGTGATTGACATTCCTGCACAATACCCTTAAAAGAGATCAAAAATACCACAACTTGAGTACAAACAGTCATTTTAAGCCAAATGGAAATGCTTTAAGTGAATAAAATACCCACTCATCACACCCCCATACTTAAACCGATGCTTGTCCTCAAGCATAAACAGACAAATTATGTACAACTAACTAGTACCACTTCCGTAGGTGATCACGGTTGCATTTGGCATATGCAACAAGCCCTTTAAACCCCTAGGCAGCCCTAGTGGATGAGTATGGTCTCGTGAGGGCCTATAGCGAATGTACCCACAAAATCCAATCTATAATGCAACTAACTATATGTATGCAACTACATGAAAAATGCAAGGATCCCCTTTAAACTCACCAAAACCAGCTAACAAGCAAATATCTCAAAGAATGCAATAAATCCAAATAGAGCTCGACTAAGTCCCCGTATACTAACAATACATGAACAGAACGTGCGTGTGTGCGATGCTCATCAGAAATACTCCCAAAACTAGGTCAAAAATCATACATGCTTTCAGTCAGGACAATCACAGGTTTATAACTAGAATAGACTGTAGACACTTCATAACCTAGGAACACCTCCACCCTTATCCAAGGTAAACAGAAACTCATGCTTTATTACTATGACACATAATACTATATACAATACTCATGCTTATTTAATCGTGCAATGAATGAGACCCCTAAAGGCTTATACAATAATACCCATGTAACGAATGTTGGGTCAGTGGATCCCAGACTATAAAAGCCTTAGGTCACTAGGACTAAGTCCCCTCAGACTTAATTACTCGAGTATTAAAGAGCTCACTCTGGTTAATTTTGCATTTCACAATTGGCACTTTTGATTTTTTTTCCTTTTTTTTTCTTTTTTTTCTGCTTTTTTTTTTTTAAAATGCAATCTGGAATGAGCCTTTCTCATTTCCAACCCTAGACTACTCATATAAATATGAGCCGGCTACTAGCCATTTCACACCTAGTCATTATTAACAAATATTTACAACTAGCATGAAATCCCTGGTTTCCCCCAAACTTAGACTTTAGTGATCCTACGCCATCAAGGGAATAACGAAAATTCTAACTATAATCAAGCGATTAAATCTCTAAACATCCAACAAGCATGACCCTAACCTAGCCTAAAAGCACCCAATGAGTCTGTGTAAAAGTTTTGTTTCTGAACACGCAAGTCAATTTCATAGGCACTATAATTCAACCCTCTATTCATCATCACCACACTCAACTAGACACCTACCTACCAGTCAGAATTAGCAAGTTCTACGGGATCATGAAAATGCATGCCATGCTCATGCAACTATATGAACATAAATATCACAATAACAGAATGTCCTATATGGCATATATAAAAAAAACAAAATGCTCTAACTAACATGCAAATATGCTAACATACAAATATGCTTCTAACATGCACACACCTATTATACAAATGCACCTTGTATCCCCACCCCCAACTTAAAAATTTTCAATGCCCCCATTGAAGGTAAGAATAACAAGTGTGCAAGGCATACCTACTCGTCGCCCGAACCACTCCCATCGGGAGTGTCCGGTGGCGGATAGACAGCGCCAGCTCCAAAGGACGGAAAAGTCACGTCCACTCCACTCGCACGAAAAGCCGTGCCCAATGCCTTTGCAAACTGACTAAAATCTGCTGTAAAACCTGCCTGCATATCGTGCACCGCATCGATACGCCTCGTCAAATGCCTATACTGTCTCTGAGTAATAAAAGAACCTCCTCCCTGAGGCTCCTCCTGCTGCTGCTCTACTACATAACCCAAACCCCACCAATCCGGTTCACCTCCATCCCACTCAGCCAGCCTCCTTATACTATGATGATCCAGCGCCTCCTGTGGCTGCTGCACAACCTCATCTGCTGACCAACGAGCACCACAATCCCTAGCCAACCTAGCAATGACCGAACCATAAGGCATCGCTGCAGTGGTACTACCTTGCATAAAACGCATAATCCCCTGATGGATCAAATTACCCACATCCACAAACTCTCTGTTGCAGATAGCATACAACAGGATAGCCCTCTCAACTGTCACCTCATTCGAATGCCTAGTAGGGATGAGATTGGCACAAATGAACAAGTGTCAAGTACACCCATATCTATTCAGAGCCGTCGACAAGAACGAAGTGGGCTCAGTAGTGCCTCTCCTCACACGCCACTCTGTACCTGGAACACACAACCGTTGAATAACCATCTGAAGATCCACAACATCCCGAGTCTTCCCCGACCAATCCTCTTGACCCCTCCTAGGAGCCGGAAGCCCAAGAACACGACGAATAACAGGCGGCTGATAATCCACACGAAACCCACGAACCTGGCTAATCCCATTCCTCTCCATACTAGCATTCGCATAGAACTCGCGAACCACAGTCATCGGAACAGGTTCCGGAACCTCACAGATCTGCTCCCAACTTCTCTCTAGAATATTCTCCAACATGTTCCCATCCGCTGCATTAGGCAAAAGACCCCTCTCACGAGCAATAGGATGCCCCAACAATCGATTATACTCATCACGAGCCCCATTATTAATATATTGAGGCCCACCATTGCCTCCCTCAGAATTAGATGAAGATGAAGAACGAGGGTTCCTCCTACCAGTCCCACTACCACCAGCACCCTCACTACCACCACCAACAACCCTTTGTCGCTTGGATGCCATTGAATTGATTGGAAGAAGTGTTTAGAGTGTTTAAGAATTTTGAGATCTGTAAGTGGTGTATGTATAGGTAGGGTTGTGTATTTGTAGGTATATATAGGAGAAATTAGGGTTAGTGGGTGTAAGTAGTGGGCTTGGGTCGTGGGTCACTACTAACAAAACTATTTTTTGTGTTTTCAATTTTCTGATTTTTTTTTCAACATACAGACCGCGCGGCGCTGCCGCGCCAGAAATACATGTGGAACCGGCGCTGCCGCGCCGTAGCTACTGTTGCAACACATTTTTTTTTCAACAACAATCCACGTGGGTTATCTAATAATCCACGTGGTAGCTCCATCTCCTTACGTTGCGCAAATTAGAACCGCAGTCTCAACTTCGCGATTCAACTTCTCTCCAAAATATGGCTTTAACCGTTGACCATTGACCTTGAACGACTGATCCGGTAACTTGTCGAAAATCTCCACTGCCCCATGCTGAAAAACTGTTTTGACTGTGAATGGACCTGACCAACGTGACTTCAACTTTCCAGGAAATAACCGAAGTCGAGAGTTGAACAACAACACCAATTGCCCTGGCTCAAACGTCTTAAGAACCAACCGATGATCATGCCACCTTTTTACTTTCTCTTTGTATAGCTTGTTGTTCTCATAAGCTTGCAATCGAAACTCGTCCATTTCATTCAACTGAACCATACGTTTTTCACCTGCTGCTGTAAGATCAAAATTCAGCTTCTTCAATGCCCAATAAGCCTTGTGTTCTAACTCAGCTGGAAGATGGCAAGCTTTCCCATACACTAGCTGAAATGGTGACATTCCCAAAGGTGTTTTATAGGCTGTCCGATAAGCCCACACCGCTTCATCAAGCTTCAACGCCCAATCCTTCCTAGAAGGACTAACTACCTTCTCAAGAATCCGTTTAATTTCACGATTAGACACTTCGGCTTGTCCATTGGTTTGAGGATGATAAGCTGTAGCAACTCGATGATTGATGTTGTAGCGTGCCATAAGAGATGTAAACTTTCGATTGCAAAAATGCGTACCTTCATCATTGATGATCACCCGTGGTGTGCCAAACCGAGTAAAAATATTCTTGTGAAGAAAATTGAGTACCACCTTAGCATCATTCGTGGGAAGTGCTTTTACCTCCACCCACTTAGACACATAATCCACGACTACAAGAATATACTGATTACCACATGACGGAATGAACAGTCCCATGAAGTCGATTCCCCACACGTCAAAGATCTCTACCTCCAACATGACATTAAGAGGCATCTCGTCCCTACGAGAAATATTACCAACTCGTTGACATCGATCACATCTCAACACAAACTGATGAGCATCCTTGAATAGAGTCGGCCAATAGAAACCCGCTTGAAGAATACGTGTGGCTGTCTTCTAACCCGCATAGTGGCCTCCATAAGCTGTAGCATGAAAATCATTAAGAATAGCCTCGGTCTCACTGTAAAGAACACAATGTCTAATAATCTGATCAGCTCCTTTCTTGAACAAAAACGGTTCATCCCAAATATACTGCTTGACATCGTGCAAGAATTTCTTCCTTTGAGCATAAGAGAACTCAGGTGGAATGATGTTGCTTACTAGATAATTCACAATGTCGGTAAACCATGGTTCATCATCTTGCACTCTAAATAGTTGCTCATCAGGAAAAAACTCATTAATAACCGTGTTGTCCTTAGGTGACTTTCCATGATCTTCCAATCTAGAGAGATGGTCAGCTACCTGATTCTCCGTCCCCTTTCTATCCTTGATTTCCACATCAAATTCTTGCAACAGAAGAACCCAACGAATCAACCTTGGCTTAGCATCTTTCTTTGCAAGGAGGTAGCGAATAGCAGCATGATCCGTATAAACTGTCACCTTAGTACCAAGCAGATAAGAGCGAAACTTTTCAAACCCATAGACAATAGCAAGTAGTTCCTTCTCAGTGGTGGTGTAATTCAACTGGGCATCATTGAGCGTTTTGCTTGCATAGTAAATAACATGGAACATTTTTTTCTTTCCTTTGGCCTAGAACGGCCCCAATTGCATAATCACTAGCATCGCACATCAAAGCAAATGGTTGGCTCCAATCAGGAGCTGTAATGACTGGAGCAGAAATTAGTTTCTTCTTCAAGATCTCGAACGCATGTAAACAAGCCTCATCAAAATTAAATGGTACATCTTTTTCCAAGAGATTGCAAAGCGGCTTAGAAATTTTTGAGAAATCCTTTATGAAGCGCCTGTAGAACCCTGCATGACCAAGAAAGCTACGAATACCCTTGACTGAGATAGGGGCAGGAAAATTCTCAATATTTTCCACCTTTGCCTTGTCAACTTCCAAACCCTTACTCGAAACCTTGTGTCCCAGAATGACACCTTCTTGTACCATGAAGTGGCACTTTTCCCAATTAAGAACAAGATTTATCTCCGCACAACGTTTTAAAACCAAACTTAAGTTTTCCAAGCACTCAACAAAAGAATCCCCAAAGATTGAGAAATCTTCCATGAATACTTCCATATTAATTCCAATCATGTCAGAGAAAATGGCCATCATACACCTCTGAAAAGTAGCTGGTGCACCACACAACCAAAAAGAAACACGTCTGAATGCAAATGTACCAAATGGACAAGTGAATGTAGTCTTCTCCTGATCCTCGGGTGCTATGCAAATCTGATTGTACCCAGAATACCCATCAAGCAAACAATAGAACTGACGTCCAGCCAATCTGTCAAGCATCTGATCAATGAACGGGAGTGGAAAATGATCTTTCCGAGTGGCTTTGTTCAACTTTCGATAATCCATGCAAAATCTCCAACCCGCAACTGTTCGCGTCGGAATGAGCTCGCTCTTCTCATTAGTAACCACTGTCATGCCCCCTTTCTTAGGCACACATTGCACCGGACTCACCCATGAGCTATCAGAAATCGGATAGATAATGCCCGCGTCAAGCCATTTAAGAATTTCCTTCTTCACTACTTCTTTCATAACAGGATTCAGTCTCCTTTGATTATCGACTGTAGGTTTAGCTCCCTCTTCCAACGGAATTTTGTGCATGCAATACGAAGGACTAATACCCTTGATGTCTGCTATAGTCCACCCAATGGCTGATTTGAATTCCCTTAAGATTCTCAATAGTTTTTCCTCTTCGTTGCCTGAAAGCTTAGATGATATAATAACAGGTAAGGTAAAAGAATCACCAAGATAGGCATACCCTAGATGTTCAGGCAATGGTTTAAGTTCCAAGGTAGGTGCTTCCTCAATGGATGGTTTAAGTCTAACATGAGACTTCTTCAATTCTGACAACCCCAATGATTCAAATGTAATCCCAAACTTCTTCTATGGAGATGCATTAAGATATTGCAAGTGTTCTTTATCCTCTTCGTTCTCAGCCTCCGAGTCATTAGCAAGAACTCTTTCCAACACATCAGCTTTTATCAAGTGTTGAGCCGCGGAGTTAACCACCTTGTCGACCATATCAATTTTTAGACACTCTTCATCGTCAGTTGGAAGCTTCATTGCGTTGAAAACATTAAAAGTGACGTTTTGATCGTGCACCCTCATAGTGAGTTCTCCCTTTTGGACATCAATAAGAGTTCAGCCCGTAGCCAAGAATGGTTGTCCCAAGATAATAGGAATCTTCTTGTCATCCTCGAAGTCAAGAATAACAAAGTCGGCTGGAAAGATAAGCTTGTCGACCTTCACCAAAACATCCTCAACTATCCCTCGAGGATAAGTAATTGAACGGTCCGCCAGTTGTAGAGTCATGGTAGTTGGCTTTGGTTCTGGAAGACCAAGTTGCATGAAAACTGATAATGGCATGAGATTAATACTTGCACCCAAATCACACAAGCATTTGCTGAATGAGAGATCTCCAATAGTACATGGAATGGTAAAGCTCCCGGGGTCCTTCAACTTAGGCGGCAACTTTTGTTGCAAAATGGCACTACATTCCTCCGTCAAGGAAACGGTCTCTAGCTCCTCAAGTTTCAATTTCTTCGAGAGTATGCCCTTCATAAACTTCGCATAGCTCGGCATTTGCTCAAGAGCCTCCGTAAATGGTATATTAATCTGAAGCTTCTTGAAGACATCCAAGAACTTAGCAAATTGCTTGTCGAGCTTTTGCCTTTGAATTCGTTTTGGATATGGAGGAGGTGGAAACACCTTATCTTCTACTTCTTTCTGAGCATTATCATTCTTACAAGTTATAGGAGTTGAGGGAGTAGCATTAGGTAGCAATTTAGGACCAGATTCGACCCCAGCATCAAAATCAACTTTTTCTTCCAGAAGCTGCGGCGCTGCCGCGCCAGGATTATACTGGGAAACGGTGCTGCCGCGCCGTGCAGTCTGTTCAGATTTTTCATTTTTTTCCTCGGTTGATTTTTCATTGTTCTGACCTTGTAGAATTCTTCCTGATCGTAATGTTACTGCCTGGACCTGTTCCTTGTGATCTTTCTTGCCTGGATTCATCTCTGTGTCACTCGGAAGCGTTCCTGGTTGACGGTTCAACAATGCATTGGCCAGTTGGCCAATTTGATTCTCTAAAGTTTTCAATGACACCGCCTGACTCTTGTACATCATTCGAAGCTCTTCCAATTCAGACTTCTCAGACTGATTCAATGAATTCCATTGAGATGGTTGAAATCCCGGTGGATTGAATTGTTGCCTTGGAGCATAAGGTGGTGGTTGATAGTTCTGATTATATGGTCTTGCATTGAACTGCTGATTTTGGGGTTGCTGAGCACCACCCTGATTGTTGCTCCAACTGAAATTAGGATGATTCCGATTGTTGGGATGATAAACATTAGGCACTGGTTGCTGAGCTCTTTGAAAATTACTAACAAATTGTGCAGATTCAGATGAGATAGCACACAGACTCATGTCATGAGCCCCTGCACACAATTCACACACCATAGCAACCTGGTTAGTCCCCTGATTAGAAAGGGAATCTACCTTCATTGTCAACGCCTTGAGTTGAGCAGCAATAGCAGTAGCTGCATCCAAGTCAAGAACTCCAGCCACTTTAGCAGGTGGCAAGCGTTGAGTAGGATTCTGAAACTCATTGGCCGCCATCATTTCAATAAGATTATAGGCATCCTCATAGCTTTTTGCCCATAGCGCACCTCCAGAAGCTGCATCTAACATAGGCCTGGACTGAGCTCCCAACCCGTTATAGAAATTGCTGATTATCATCCAATCCGGCATCCCATGATGAGGACAACGTGCCAATATCTCCTTGTACCTTTCCCAAGCTTCCCCCAAAGATTCCTGAGGTTGCTGAGCAAACTGAGAAATAAAATTCCGATAAGCTGTTGTCTTCGCCATAGAGAAATACTTCGTCAAGAACTTTTGAGCACAGTCTGCCCATTTTTTAATAGAGCCTGATGGCATAGAATGTAACCAACTCTTGGCTTTATCCCTAAGAGAGAAGGGAAATAGTCTCAATCTGATTGCGTCATCTGTAACTCCGTTGAATTTGAAGGTGTCACAGATCTCAAGAAAGTCCCTAATATGAGCATTGGGATCTTCAGCAGGACTACCCCCAAACTGTACTGTATTCTGAATCATCTGAATGATGTTTGGCTTAAGCTCGAAATTATTAGCCCCAATAGCTGGGCGAACAATACTGGTATGAATATCCTCCACTTTTGGCTGAGAGAATTCACTCAAAGCCTTCACTGGTTGTGCTTGATCTGCCATTTCTTCTATTGATTCAAGATCGTCTTCTAACCCGATGTTCTCAAAATCAAGTTTTCTTCTTGCTAGTTCTTCTCTACGTGCTTGAGCTCGTGTACGAATACACTCTCAAAAAGTACCTGAAATTCACCAACAAGAAATTTGGTGAGAACGTCCTAGTCACCGAACTTTAATGACCATTGATGGCAAATACTGAAACTAAACAAACAAAATCGCGTCCCCGGCAGCGGCGCCAAAAACTTGTTACGACCAAACTCAACACGCAAGTGCACGTGATCTCAAGTAATATAGATAGCAAATAAGATTCGTTCCTACAGGGACTCGTTGTATTGTCTAGTTAATTCACTCACCGATGTATGATTATTATTCGATGCTACGACAAATTAACAATTGGATTTTTGTTTATCACTACAATTACTCTAAGATTTATAACTAATTATCAACTACTTGAACTAAAAATTATGTCGAATTACTTATGCGAAATAAACATGGGATTTTAACTTCATTAAACAATCCATCTATAGTCTCCACTTCTCTAGCCTTTTCATGTGATTTGTTAATACCTGATCGAATACACAAAACTGATATAAGCCAACCTTCATTGCACAAATACCATCCTAAATAACATCCACAATAAAGATAGAAATCACTTAGTCTCCCAATTATGCCTAATCTCCATATGTCTATAAAGATTGAAACATAATGGTTGAAGTACAAGCATTCAATTGATCACATAGTCGTCATAAAACGGTTAGAGTTACGACACTAATTATGAATGATATTCTCACGCATAAACCTATGCTAGCATGGCAAGTTCTAAACTCCTATATCCACTTTCACTTCAATAAGAATTAACACACAATTACAAGAGTTAGCTACTCTCCTATAACGAATTAAATCAACCATGATAGGATATCACATCAATCACACTACAGGCATCGAGAAGATTCAACAAATAAACCTCATGAATAAATCCGCTAAAACCCCATGACAACGAATTAGTTCATAATTAAACTAATCATCACCATGGGTTCCAATGTAAACATGATAGAAGAAAACGAATAATAATTAAAATAAATATCAAGGGTTCTAAAGAATACACCCAAACCAAGCATCCACAAACTAGGAAGAATACAAGAATAAATTGAAAACTATCTTCTTCCTTGCTTCTTCGTGCTTCAAAACTTTGTAGATACAATACGTGGTCAGACCCTCTCTATTCTAGGGTTTTTTCTTCCTTTATATAGGCCTCCAGGTGCAAGTAGTTCGAAAGGAATTTTATTTTTTACTTTATCTCGAAAAATCAGCAAATCAGGACTTTCCCGTCAGAACAGCCTGCGCTGTCGCGCCCCTTCTGTGCAGGAACACGGCGCTGCCGCGCCACAGACTTCCAACACGGCGCTGCCGCGCCATCCATGAGCTTCAACACGGCGCTGCCGCGCCACACCTTCTGTCCAGAACAATGCAGTTTTCCCTTTTTCTTCATTATAACTCCGATTTGCGCTCCGATTGCTCCGTTTCATTCCTTTAACACCTGTGATTGACATTCCTGCACAATACCCTTGAAAGAGATAAAAAATACCACAACTTGAGTACAAACAGTTGTTTTAAGCCAAATGGAAACGCTTTAAGTGAATAAAATACCCACTCATCAGAGTGGATGCCCTAGCAAAGTTGGGATCGCACCGAGAGGCCACCTTACTTGGGGTTATTCCATTGGAAATCCAGACTAAGCCTAGTGTTCCTGAGGAATTTGTCATGGAGGTAGCGAGCCAGGGGCCAACATGGATGACCCCTATATGGGAGTATGTGCAGAATGAGACTCTACCCCATGAAAAGAAGGAAGCGAGGAAGATTAGGTACCAGGCGGCTCGCTATATAATTTACGATGAAAATCTCTATCGAAGAGGGTTCAACACACCACTCTTGAGGTGTGTAGATGGTGAGGAGTGCAACTACATCCTAAGGGAGGTCCACGAAGGCATATGTCGGGGGTAGTTCTATAGCCCAAAAGATACTTCGCCAAGGGTATTTCTTTCTATATTAAAAAGAGATGCTTTTGAGTTCGCTAGGAGGTGTGACAAGTGCCAAAGGAATGCCAATTTCAGTAATGCCCCAGTTGCTCATCTCACTTCTCTCATGAGCCCGTGGCCCTTTGCCATGTGGGGTATTGATCTTATTGGGGAGCTCCCCAAAGCTAAGGGATGAGTCAAGTATGTAGTGGTGGATGTGGATTATTTCACTAAGGAGGCCTCGCAACGTGTGAGTCTGCAAGAAGGCCTCGCAATGTGTGAGTCTGCAAGGAGGCCTCGCAACGTAGAGGTTGGAAGGAGGCCTCGCAACATATGAGACTGCAAGGAGTCCTCTCAACTTATGAGGAGGCCTCTCATCGTAATAATAAGGAGCATAGGAGAGCCATCTCATCATTCTTTAAGAAGACCTAAAGATATAGGTGAGAGCCCGAGCTCACATATCAGCTGGACAGAAGATATAATTATAACAATTTATGACTGCAAGGCCCTATGGGGTTGCCTCTCAAGGTCCCTGCAGGACCACATTGCGCTTGGGGGACCCTTCGAAGTCACCATTACTTACATATACTTGGTTTCAAATTAATTGAAAGACACATAGCACGTGTCATCATCTTAGCGGCTGGGAGCAGATCTCGAGACACGACAGCTGTCCGAAATCATTCAAATTCATAGGGGTCGCGATGCAATCCCAAGGCACTTGAGATAGCTATGCTTTCATCTACAACAATCTATAGCGAGCACAGGCCTCGCATCGAAGTTTTGACAAAGCAGTTTTTCAGTCCACATCGCATCTTCAATAACAATATGGACTCGGGGGTAGTTGTTATGCCCAAATATTGGCATAAGCCCTAAGCAGGCCTAATGGGCTTGAATAGAGGTCCACAACTCATAATGGGCCTAGAAATGAAGATTGGGTCACTAAAACCCACCACCAGGAATCAGTCCAATATACTATCAAGCACGATGTGGAAGTTTGCGACCCCAAGCTGCGGGTCGAGTTCGCCAGCAAAGTCCCTAGTATGGAATAACATCTATCATGCACGTCTCTCTACAAGGTCCAGCGTGGCCTGGAGGTCCAGCGTGGCCTAGAGGTCCAGCGAGGCCTAGAATACTTTTATGGAGGCTTGAGGTCCAGTGTGGCCTAGAGGTCCAGCGAGGCATAGAATACTCTCTCTGCAAGGTCCAGCGTGGCTTAGAGGTCCAGCGTGGCCTAGAGGTCCAGCGAGGCCTAGAATACAGTCTACAAGGTCCAGCGAGGCCTAGAGCATATTTATTATGAAGGCTTACGGCCAGGCCCAGCGAGGTCGCGTGTGTATAATTATCTCCGTACAGTATGGACCACCTCGCATGACTAGCCCAGCGAGGCTGCATGCGAGGCCATGCAGCTTCTCCATTCACCTCGTCAGCGAGGCCAGTTGATTTAAGCATCATGCTAGCCATAGGCAACCTTTAATGGGCCATGGGTAATGAGCAGAATAAATGGGTAAAATATATCAACCCAAGAAGACGTCTAGTGGATTTGGGCCAAGTCGAGCCCATAGAAACCCTAACCCGTCTAGGTAACTTCTTCTCGAAGAACTACGTATGGCTTGATCCCTATAAATAGGATACGTAGGCACCTTGTTACAGATGATTGACAGATCACCCCTGGAATATCAACAAACAAGATCAGCCACAAAAAATCACCAATCTCCTTACGTGTTCTTCGTGTTCTTAGCAAAATATCCGTATTTTGCTCCATGATTCCAGCAAACCTCCAAAATATTGTTATACAAAATTCTTCCGATAATAAAATTATTAATGGTAAATGTAGTAGAATTATAGTAGAAACCTTACACACCATCATCAAATACTTAAAACAACAGGAGATATGTTCTTGCTTTTTCAGAATAATGAAAGTAATTAGCAAATTATTATTCAAAACCAATAAGTTCTATGTGAGTTTGTAGCAGAATATATCAACTAACAAAGCAAAAAAATGGAACGGAACTCAATCCTTCATTGTTCTCAGGCGATGATTTACAGAAACTTATCCATAATGTCCACCAGCATTCTATGGATTCCATTTTATCTCTATTAATAGGATCACCTTTCATAAATCACTTTCCACGCGTCCAGTAATCTGATTAATGAACTCAATAATGTAATATGAATACTTTGATATATAATGTAATATATTGTTATATATAATAAATTATGATCAAATTTTTATTATAAACAAATTAAATTAGTCTAAATTCATAAAATTTCGAAACAGATTAGATTGAATCTCTACTCCATAAACATGTCTAATTACATGTACAGTTTATAATTGAAAGAATGACATAAATACCACAATATTGAGTAAAAGTGACAAGAATATCACAAAGTGCTGATGCTAGCCATAAATACCCGTCTATTACTGTTAGGCCGAATACACAATTATAATCAACTAAATATGAGAGAATAACAATAAGTTCTTAAAAGACTTTAAAAATTGTTTTGAATTAACTCATCTCTCGGTGATGTAAAATATCACAGAGAGCTGCTTACGTTACAATGAAAGATATTGTATTACACGATCGATACCCTTCTAGGGTTAACCTAACTGTATTTATAAAGATATACAGCTACGTACAATCGATAATTTATTCTCCTATAAATCAGCTATACAAATATTATCAATTATGATTGCTACACGTCTTTCTAGTCAGCACGACTTCCTTTGACAGCTATCCAATCTTCAAAGATATCGCTTCCATAATTATCTTCAATAATTCTGTTACTGACCAGCAAACGCTTCTGTTCAACAGAGTTTAGCTGCTTCCTCTTGTCAGCGTATAGCAAACTCTATCGAGCTTCCAACTGTCAGAGTTTAACTAAACTCTGACTGCTTCCTGTTTCAAGTTAAACTCTGTTTTTCCCTGTAAAACTTAAACACTGATATTAACCATATCAATTATATTTAACAATCTCCCCCAACTTGTTCATTAGTAAAAATGCACAAGTTAACAGTAATTGATGATGTCAAAACAATTTTATACAAACACAGTGTTTATTCGAATCAGAGTTTAAACTTGACTTAACAAAAAAAATCTACAGAAAACAAGAAAATTCTTACAGACTTCAATCTCTAATCTCCTCAAGATCTGGTGTTGTTCTGAGATAATCTATAAGCAATCTTCGCTCTGCATTTTCAAGTTCAATCTTCATAGCTTCCTTAATCTCTCTCAACTGAGGATCACTCTCACCAGTCTGATAAATAGCAGATCTTAGATCATAGATTTTGTTCCTCCTCATCTCATTTTCCAGTCTGATAAATTTTACTTCCTCTGACTGTGAGTTGAAATCAAGAACTGTGATTCCCAGATCAGTCTTCAGCTTTGCAGTACCCTTCTTCATTTCAATGAGATTTCCATTCCAGTCTCTGTACTTAGGAACATATCTGCTGTTATACTTCATTCCTCTAATTGCCAAATTTTGAAGCATTTTCTGTCTGAGCACATTTGCAACTGATTGAGTCCTTCGATTATTCACCTTGAAAAGATACAGAACATGTTCTAGTTCTTCCCAATATTTCAAACCAATATCATGCTCACCAATTTTAAATACTGTCCCATCAGCCATAAAGTATAAGAGAAAATCTTTCTTTAAACTCTTCTGATAAACTAACTGTACTAATTCCAGTCTGTCCAAACTCTCTGTGTGAGCCTAGACCAGCTTTATTGTTTCCCATCTTACCAGATAAGGCTCTTCCATCAGTAAAATCCATAGGAGCTTCAGGTACTAGATTTGGATCATGAAGTGTTCCTTTTCCAAAGACTGACTTCAACTGAGAAGATAGAGGTTTAGACACAACTTGTGTAGCAACAGAGGTTATGTTTTCTTTCTTCTGTACAACTTGTGTAGAAACAGAGGTTGTACTTGCCTTCTTCGAAATTCTTTCTTCTTCAGCAATGCCTTTCAGCTTTTGCTTCGAATCTGCATCTGTTGGTTTTCTAGATACCTGCATCCTTTGATCAGTACCAACTTGTTCTTTGATTTCAATGCCTTTAAGAACAGGCTTAGCAACTTTCCCATTTTTCTTAGACTTCCCAGATTTCAAAGCTTTCTGATGTTCTGCTAGAAACATTTTCTCTTGAGCTTGAACATCTGCAAGTGTAACTCCCTTTTCATTCTCTTCAAAAAAACATCTTAGCATCCAACTCTTCATCAGTTTGTGGATTGTCAGAGAATAACAAATCCCTTTACCTTGAAGTACTTTGTACATTTGTATCCACTGCTAAACTTGATTTTGTAGACTTGCCAGCTTTTAAGTGAACATCAGACCTTGATCTTAACCTTCTCTCTGGATTAGTTCCTTCATCATCAAGATCATCATCTTTGGCTGAGTTTGAGACTGCTTACAGTTAGATTTAGATTTAGTAACTCTAGCAACTCTCTCCCCCCTTTTTGACATCATCAGGGATCAAGATGAAAGTAATTAACTCAAGAGAGTTGGCAATGGATTCAATCTTGTCAGCCATCAAAGTCTGATTTTCTTCAACTTTGCCCAATCTCTGAAGTACAGTCTCTTGAGCTTTTGAGAAAGTTTGAAACATTTTGTTGTTGTCTCTCTGTAGAGTCATCTCTCTACTTACAACTTTATTTCTCAGATCTATAATTGACTTCTGATTTTCATTAAATCTGTGATTCAAGGCCTTAACCTGAATCATTGTGCCTTGCAGGCTTGTCAGAATCTCTGGATTTGAAATCTTCTTAGAATTATGCCTGAGAAACTCAGCTGCTCTTCCAGTAGGAAATATGCAATCTTCCTTGTACCAGTCTGCAGTTTGTTTTGCCATGAAACCATCTTCAATTTCTCTTGCAGAAGGTCCAGCAAAGTCTGGCTTCTCCCCTGTTTTCAGTCCATCAGTTTGAACTTCAACATTTTTTAGCAGATCCAGCTTCTGCACTCACTTCTTTAGAAAGATTATCTTCAGAATCATCAGCATCTGCAACTGAGGCAGTTTCTTCATTAAATTCAGGAATATGTTCTTCTTGAGCAATCTGTTTTTCTGGATTGGCAGAGTTTGTCTTGACAACATCTGAGGAAACATTTTTAACAGGCTGATCAATTTCCTCACCATGGTCTGAGATTTGATATGCATCAGAGAATAACTCTGTGTGAGATGCAATCTCTGTTTCTTCTAGCACCGCAGTAGGTTGATCTGCAACACCAGTTTCAGCAGAGTTTGCAGCCATGGGTGTTGGAATATGACCTTCAACTTCAACAGAGAATGACATGACATTTTCATCAAACTCTTCCATTGCAGGAGCCTCAGTTCTATCAACATTTTCAACTGGAACCTCAGCAAGTACTGGTTCATCAAATCGGAGTTCATGTTCTGCTATAATATGTTCTGAGTTAATAGATATCTCAACAGCAGGAGTCTCCTTAGAGATATCCTCTAGAGCTTCAACATTCACTTCTTCATCAGACTCTTCAACAATCAGTCTCCTCCTTTTAACTTGAAGCACTTCTGTTCTTTCTTCTTCTGAAATAGAATCATCTAAAGTAGATGGAGATGGGGGTTTGTTTGCTCTTTGCTTTCTAGCTCTCTTTGGCCTAGGAGCTTCAACAGTCATGTTGACTCTGTGCTTTCTTGGTGGTCTTATAGCCCTGCTTTTCCTTGGCTTTCTTGGTTTGGATTGTGGTTGAGGTTGAGGTTGTGGTTGAGATGAAGATTGAGATTATGAAGTAGTAGCAACAGTGGATGGAGATGTGGGTTTAGAGGTAGGTTCAGTGTTTATGGTTATGTGAGGTTCAGTGTTTGTAGGTTGAGAATTTGGCTGTGGAGGTTCAAGTACAGGTTCAGGTGGTTGTACTTGTGGTTCCTGTGGTTGATTGAGAAAGTTTCTGAGTGCAATAGGAAAAATAAACTCTGGAACTTGTTCCTTGTTGGCATCTTTGTTTGTCAAGTCAGAGAACATTCTCTTATGGACTTGAAAAGGTTGAATGACATCCTCATCAGAAATGTCCACATTAGGCAAACAAGCAGAGAATAAACTTTGACAAAAGCGTGAGAAATAGACAGTTGTATTAGACTCTGCTAGTTTTTCACCAAGATTCATAAGAACTAATCTACCAAAATCAAAATTACTCTCATTGAGAAGAGAATACCCGATTTGAAGACTATCAGTGGGAATTGCATCCCAATTGGTGACTTTCTTCCCGAATGCTCTTGTGATGCAGTCAAAGAAAAAGCTCTACTCTTTACTGAGCCCTGGCCTTTTAACATTACCGAGCTTGTCCAAAGGGCCAGAAAACTGTAGCTGTTGTAACATTTCCTTTAGTTCATTCTCACCAGCCACAGCGTATGAGGTGTGAGTGTCAAAATCCATAACATCTCGAACATTTGCCGGAGTGATTACAAACTCTTGGTCTTCATGAGTAAACACAATGGATGAAGTCCCATTCTCTCCACCATCATCATAAACAGAGTTTCGCCAAAAAGTAGAGATTTGTGTGGCAGAGAGTTTTGTTGGTTGAACAAGAGCTTGACCTAATTCAGAATCTCCTAGGAAGTTCTGAATCAAATGAAATGGTTCTGGGGCTTTATCAGTGTTTAGTATTGCTGCATAGTTGTTAGGAACAAAAGATAATCCCTGAGTAACAAAAGTCTTGGATGCCATTAGAACAGTTTAGAAATCGTGAGAAAAGAGAATGTGTAGAAAAGTGTTTGTGAAAATGCTTAAGTGAAAATAACAGAGAAATTGTGTGTAATGTTGTGTGTTCGTGGGTGTAAAAGTGAAAAAGTGAATAATGAATCGAGTGTGATTAGATCTGTAATTGAAAATTAAAAACCCAATCGTTTTAGACATTAAACACGCAACCAATATCTTGTTAAGTGTGTGAGTGGGACACGTGTCACGTAATGAGTGGAACAGTAGTTTACACGCGCAGTAATAATGCCTATTATTACTGCTATAATCTCTCCTATTACCAATACGCTTTAACTGTCTGACACCATTAAACAGTTGGCACGTATCACATGCAAATTTCAAAAACTCTTTTTGTACTCCAAGTATATGCTGTGTCTGAAATAAAATATTACCTTAGAGTACTCAACAGAATCCAACAGTCTTTATCAATTCTCCAACTTTATTACTGTTATCCTTTCAAACACTGCACAGTTGTGAATATGAGTGTGTGTAGAGCAGAGTTTACTAAATCAGTATTTAGAGCATCTAGTATTTCATAAAATCCATAAAGTAAATCAGTAAACACTGGATGCACAAACTCTCATAGTAAATACTGAATGTATGATGAATGCTAAACTCTGTAGTAAATGATTTATATACAGTAATATTTAATTAATTTATAACCCCCTATTTTTTTTTAAATTTCTCCAGTAATCAGAGGTTGGAACTAGTCACCAAAAATCCTATAATTTTAGCCTTTATCCGATTGATAATTTCTTGGATCTTCCTAGTCTTCGACTAGTCACCAAAAATTAGAGAATTTTAGCCCTTACTATATACCAGTAAGTTCCTAGGTCGTTCTAATTACAAACATGATCTCAAAGGAGTTCTAACAGTCTATATACATAAGCTTTGGGGGTATTCTAATCTCAGAATCTAATTTAACAATGTATAACTAACAGAGTTTAGAGCTCATCAACATCAGAAATTATTCATGAGAGACAATGCACACAGTATTTACAGACTCAGAGTTTAGGATAAATAAACTAAGAGATGCTATAAATATGAAACAGTATCATGCTGTGTTAATTTTCTGCACAATCTAAGATTAGATCACAAATAACTTAGAAGGATTCATGATTAATTACCGAGAATCATGCTTCATACAGATTTCTTCATTGGTATTAACATTCAGATAAAAACATTTTCAGAGTTTATTAGAGTTTATCCAACATGTCAACAGTGTATGACTTACAGAGCATGCTAACAGAGTTTAACAGTCATTGAGCAGAATTTGCATAGCAGAGTTTAACATACCACAGAAATATGAGCAACACAGTACATAAGTAGAATTTTGAGTCTAACCAATATCTCTAGTCAAAGCCAGAGACCATCCCTAGTTCATTTACCAGCCTTGTAAATACAACTTCACTCAATGGCTTGGTAAAGATATCTGCAAGCTATTGTTCTGTAGACAAAAAATGAAGCTCAATATTCCCTTCCTCTACATGTTCTCTGATAAAATGGTACCTTATGCTGATGTGCTTGGTCATTGAATGCTGTACTGGATTACCTGTCATAGCAATAGCACTTTGATTATCACAGTAAATAGGTATCTTACTGTACCTCAATCCATAATCCAGTAATTGATTCTTCATCCACAGAATCTGTGCACAAAAGCTACCAGCAGCAATATACTCTGCTTCAGCTGTAGATGTAGAGATTGATTTCTGTTTCTTGCTGTACCAAGAAACAAGTCTATCACCAAGAAATTGACAACTTCTACTGGTACTTTTTCTGTCTATCTTACAGCCTGCAAAGTCTGCATCAGAGTAACCAAGAAACTTGAAGTCTGATTCTCTTGGATACCACAAACCTAAAGTTATGGTGCCCTTAAGATATTTGAAAATTCTCTTTACAGCTGTTAGATGTGGTTCTCTTGGATCTGCCTGAAATCTTGCACAAAGACATGTTGCATACATGATGTCAGGTCTACTTGCTGTTAGATAAAGAAGAGACCCAATCATCCCTCTATAGCTTGTCATATCTACTGGTGAACCTGTGTCTTTGTCCAACTTTGTTGCTGTTGCCATGGGAGTTGTTGCAGATGAGCAGTCAAGCATGCCAAATTTCTTGAGAAGATTTCTGGTATATTTTGCTTGATTGATAAAGATTCCATCATCTGTTTGCTTCACCTGTAGCCCTAGAAAATAACTGAGCTCTCTCATCATGCTCATTTGATACCTGGACTGCATGAGCTTGGCAAACTTCTTACAGAGTTTATCATTAGTAGATCCAAAGATTATGTCATCTACATATATTTGAACTAATAACAGATCACTACCAAGATTGAAGTAGAACAAGGTTTTATCAATTGTACCTCTGTTGAACCCACGTTCTAAAATAAATTGAGCCAAAGTTTCATACCATGCTCTTGGTGCCTGCTTAAGTCCATAGAGTGCCTTGTCAAGCCTGTAGACATAATCTGGATACTTGGGATCTACAAATCCTGGTGGTTGTTCAACAAACACTTCTTCTTCAAGTTTTCCATTCAGAAAAGCACTTTTCACATCCATCTGAAAAACCTTGAATTTCTTGTGAGGAGCATATGCTAGAAAGATTCTTATTGCCTCCAACCTTGCAACTGGAGCAAAAGTTTCATCATAGTCTATGCCTTCTTGCTGTGAATAGCCTTTGGCCATAAGTCTGGTCTTGTTTCTTGTAACAACCCCATCACTGTCAGTTTTGTTTCTGAAAACCCATCTAGTACCAACAACAGATCTATTCTTTCGTCTAGGTACAAGGGTCCATACTTCATTTCTCTCAAATTCATTTAACTCCTCCTACATTGCTGTTATCCAGTTAGCATCTTGAAGAGCTTCTTCCACTTTCTTTGGTTCAGATTTGGACAGAAATGCATGAAACAGACATTCATTTGTTGTAGTACTTCTTGTCCTAACTTTTGCATCTGGATCTCCAATTATTAAATCAGGTGTATGAGATTTTGTCCATTTCCTAGCTGAAGGTAAATGACTTCTGTCAACAGTTGATCCTCCCCCTTGATCAATGTTCTCCTGATTATCTTTGATGCCTTCCTTCATTCTCTGAGACTCCCCCTGAATTTGGTCGCTCAGAGTTTGAACTGTCAGACTTTGGACTTTCAGAGTTTGAGTTATCAGAGTTTGAGTTTGATCCAGATTTTTCAGTTGACTCACTATCAGAATTTGAGTCATCACTATGATCATGCTCCCCCTCAACTGGTTCTCTTTGTTCTAGCTGTACTATTTCTTCTGTGTGTACCAGTAGAGGTTCAGAGTTTGCATCAACAGAGTTTGTTGGACTGGTTTCATCAGAGTTTATTTCATCAGAGATTAGATCTTCATTTTCGAAATGCAACTGATCATGTTCATCAACATCTTCAAGTCCAGTGATTTTCTTGTCATCAAATGACACATGAATAGATTCCATAATCACTTTTGTTCTCAGATTATAAACTCTGAATGCCTTGGTTGACACTGGATAGCCGATAAAAATTCCTTCATCTGCTTTCAACTCAAATTTGGTCAACTGTTCAGGATGAATTTTCAACACAAAGCATTTGCACCCAAAAATATGAAAATATTTCAGGTTTGGCTTCTTTTCCCTCACCATCTCATATGGTGTTTTTCCATGCTTGTTGATCAGTGTGGCATTTTGAGTAAAACAGGAAGCTTGAACTGCTTCTGCCCAGAAATAAGTTGGCAATTTTGCTTCATCAAGCATAGTTCTGGCAGCTTCTATCAAGGTTCTGTTCTTCCTCTCAACTGCACCATTTTGCTGTGGTGTACCAGGTGCAGAAAACTCTTGCTTCAATCCTCTGTTCTTACAGAATTCTTCCATTGTTGCATTCCTGAATTCAGTTCCATTATCACTTCTGATTATTTTGACTTTGTATTTTGATCCTTTGTCCTGCAGCTTTACATGCTCCATCAGAGTTAATGCAGTTTCATCCTTCTTTGCTAGAAAATACACCAAAGTGTATCTGGTATATTCATCAACAATGACTAGAGCATATTTCTTCCTTCCAATTGACAAGACATTTACTGGTCCAAAAAGATCAACATGTAGAAGATGATATGGATCAACAATTGAAGATTCAGACTTGCTCTTGAAAGAAGTCTTCCTCTGTTTGGCCTCTTGACATGAATCACACAGACCATCAACATTTAACAAAGACTTTGGAAGTCATCTAACAAGATCCTTTCTTATCAGCTCATTGATGTTGTTCAGATTCAAATGAGAGAGTTTCTTATGCCACTTCCAACTCTCTTCATTGGACATTCTTGTTGACAGGCACATAGTTTTTCCATCAGAGTTTGTCAACAAGCTTGCTTCATAGATATTGTTGGGCCTTTGTCCAACTAAAACAACTTTCCCTGTGGTTTTGCTGATAACCTCACAGTATTCAGGTTGAAAATCTACATGAAAACCTCTGTCACAAATTTGACTCACAGATAGCAGATCATGCTTGAGTCCTGGAACCAGAGCTACATTTGTGATGATGACACTTCCAAGATTGATATTGCCATATCCCAGAGTATGTCCTATGTTGCCATCTCCATAGGAAACTCTTGGGCCAACCTTCTCCACATACTCTGATAGCAGGGCTTTATTTCCAGTCATGTGTCCTGAACATCCACTGTCCACGACTAGGATACTCTCCGTGATGCCCTGCAATCACAAACAATTACTGAAAATTAGATTTAAGGATCCAGACTTGCTTGGATCCTTTGGCTTTCTTAATTTTGTTAGCTTTAGCAGCGGAATTTACACTATCAGAGTTTAAGCTAACTTTATTAGAGTTTACACTTACAGAATTAACCCTAACCCATTTCAGATTAGGTTTCAGTTCATAGTAATTATGATAAATAGCATGATAATTTCTGCAAGTATAAATAGAATGCCAAGTGCTTCCACAGTGTTTGCATAAAGTCTGTGGTCTAGTTCTAACATTATCTTTCTTTACTTCAGACTTGGAAGGTAAAGAATTAATGTTTTTGTTCTTTCTGCAAAAACTAGCAAGATGGTTAGTGCTACCACAGTTATGACATGTCTTTCTTGGAGCTAAAGTAGCAAGCATTGGATAATTACCTTGAGTGATGCCTACTTTACCATTTCTGTTCTTTCTAGACACTTTCTGTTTCTTAACAGATTTTAACTCCTTAAGCTTATGCTTAAGTTGTTTATCTGTCATTAAACCAATATTAACCTGTTTAACACTAGTTTTTACTGGTTCTTTATTAACATCTTCTTTTCCACCTTCAAACCTAGGTTCACTTATTCCATTAACAAATGTTCCAAATTTCTTAAGTGGAAGAGGTGGTCTAATCTTGACTGTATTCTGAAACCTAAGTTCATCTTCCTCAGAATAACCTAGACCTACAGTGTCAGATTGAAAAACTTCTTGAGTGTCTTTTCCAGAGTGAGTCCAAGTTTTAATAATGTGATTTGCCTTCTCCAATTTAGATTCTAGTTGTTTATACTTACTTAACAACTCTTGTTCAAGATAGACGGCATCATCTCTCTCCTTTTGAACTTGCTGCATGTTAGCAAGTTTCTCTTCTACAACCTTATTTCTCTCTTTGAGTTCAGAATTCTCAGTTTTGATTCTCTCATTCTCTAAAGTCTGATCCCTATAACTTATATGCAAAGCCTTAAGATATATTCTTAATTCAGTTATATCATCAGTATTATAAGCATAGGTAGTTAAAGGTACCTTGTTTTCAGAATCTTCAGCTTCATCAACAGTAGTAGCCATGAGAGCATAGTTCACATCCTCATCTGAGTCAGAGGTGTTTGCCCAATCTCTGCCTTTAGTGAAGAGTGCCTTCTCAGTTTTACCCTTCTTGCACTCAGGAGCATAGTGACCCATCTCCTTACACTTGTAGCATTGAATCTCAGACTTGTCTCTTTTCCCAGATTTGGTACCCTTTTTCTCAGATTTGCTGAAATTCTTCCTGTCAGACTTTGAATCATTCTTGGAGAATCTCTTCCCTTTCTTGAAGTTCTTGAATCCCATCTTCTTGAAGGTCTTTACCATCAAAGTAGCCATTTGCATCATTTCCTCATCATCTTCAGAATCAGATGATCCATCTGTGTTTGAGTCAACATCAGAGTTTGATGACTCACTTTCAGAATGAATGACCAAAGCTTTTCCTTTTGCTTTCTTCCTTGATGCTTCCTTCTTTGAGGGTCTTTCTTCAACTCTTAGAGCAACAGACTTTGACTTCCTGCTTGATCTTCTGCTTCTTTGTTCCATTTCCAGTTCATGAGTCTTAAGCAACCAATAGATCTCATCAATATCAGTATCAGCCAGATCATAGTTGTCTCTAATAGTGGTTGTCTTAACATCCCACTTTTCAGGTAGAGAAAGAAGAAACTTGAGATTTGAATCTTCTAGATCATATTCTTTATTAACCAGTGACAGATCATTCAGTAGATTACAGAATCTGTCAAAGGTTTCTGTCATTGATTCTTCAGATTTAGCCTCAAAGTGTTCATACTCTTGTGTGAGTATGTTCCTTCTATTCTTCTTGATTGCAGCAGTTCCCTGACATCTAACCTCCAGGGCATCCCAGATCTCTTTTGTAGTTTTACAATTGATTACTTTGTTAGACATAACATTATCCAATGAACTATGAAGCAGATGTCTAACCTTTGCATCCTTAGCAATGGATGAAATGTCCAGAGGAGTCAAATCTTTCTTCTCCTTTGGAATAGATTTAGCTTCCTGTCCAGCAGTAACAACAGATAATTTTGTAGGCTTATGAGGGCCTTCATAAATTCTGTCAAGATATTCTGGATCTGTAGCCTCCAGAAACATAGCCATTTTCAGTTTCCAGGTTGAGTATTCTGCTGGCTTGAGAATAGGAACCCTGATTGTCTCATATCGGCTCACAGTTGCAGGTTGAGCCTTCTCAGCACTAGAGCCTGTTGTTGGAGGAGGAATTTCTGCCATTGATTATAGTTGTGTGTGTGTGGATCTTAAACTGTATTAAATTAACAGATTAAGCTCTGATACCAATTGTTAGGCCGAATACACAATTATAATCAACTAAATATGAGAGAATAACAATAAGTTCTTAAAAGACTTTAAAAACTGTTTTGAATTAACTTCTCTCTCAGTGATGTAAAATATCACAGAGAGCTGCTTAGGTTACAATGAAAGATATTGTATTACACGATCGATACCCTTCTAGGGTTAACCTAACTGTATTTATAAAGATATACAGCTACGTATAATCGATAATTGATTCTCCTATAAATCGGCTATACAAATATTATCAATTATGATTGCTACACGTCTTTCTAGTCAGCACGACTTCCTTTGACAGCTATCCAATCTTCAAAGATATCGCTTCCATAATTATCTTCAATAATTCTGTTACTGACCAGCAAACGCTTCCGTTCAACAGAGTTTAGCTGCTTCCTCTTGTCAGCGTATAACAAACTCTGTCGAGCTTCCAACTGTCAGAGTTTAACTAAACTCTAACTACTTCCTGTTTCAAGTTAAACTCTGTTTTTCCCTGTAAAACTTAAACACTGATATTAACCATATCAATTATATTTAACAATTACGTATTTGAGAGAGGGATAATAGATATTATAATATTACGCATTTTCCATATGGGTAATAAGCCCCGCCAGGGGAGCCTATTACGCATTTGAAGAATGGGTAACCCTATTACCCATTCTCCAAATGCGTAACAGGGAGAAAAATTTATGCTAGTTACCCCAATATCAAATGCATAATATTGTTACCCTTATACGAAATGCGTAATAGGCTGGTATTTATGGCCACCATCAATATAACGCCTTAGAAAATTTTGGAAATTATAATTATTTATTTAATATTAAATGTGAAATATGACGTGAATAGTATTAAGGAGGTGAAATATGTGTGATATCATTTTTGTGGGTTTATTTGATGATTTATATGTGTCGTGTAAGTTTGCATATTTTTAATTTTATTTTGTGGAATAAATTCTATTTGAATCATGTTTTATTTATGTTCTGAGAGTTTTATAAAATTATCGGGGTTAGTATAAATCATGAAATCTTTTGCATTATTTACTATATTAGTTTATTTGAGTTTTAAAAATATTTTATGGATTTATTTTGAGTTTTAAGGATTTTAAAATGATTTTATGAATTGATTTGTGTTTTATGGATTTAATCTTGTAAAATTCATATTTAATTCATTTTTTATCCTAAAAATATTTTAAAAATATGTGGGTGTTCATAATTTCATATTCTTTATTTTAAAATAAAGTTTAATGTTTCACCCATTTTCCATTTTATTTCGATTTTAGAAGTGATTTAAAATGATATTTTTTTTATTTAATTTACAGTATTTTGAGATTAAAGAAATTCCCTTTCCTTTTCAATCCCTTAAAACCCCTAATTTTTCCCTAATTGAAAACCTCAGCTGCATTTCTCTTCAATAGTCTCTAAATCTCTCGACCTCTCTCGAACATATCTCTCTAAAAACTCCACAATCTCTCTCTCTCGTCTCTCTAATCTCTCCCTCTAATCTCTCTCGAGCTCTCTCTATTCTATCTGCATCTTCTCCCCTGTGATTGTAACTGTGTGTGTGTATAACCCGTGTATGTATGTGTGTCCGGTAATGTAAGCGGGTGGAGCTGTGATGGGTGTGTGGGTGTAAATCGTGTGTGTCACTGTTGGTGTTTGTTCGAGTTCTATTGTGTGGGTATGCAGGTATGAGATTGCCGTCTATGTGTGAGGGTCGTGTTGCAATCCGTACGTAATTGAAGTGTGATGTGTGTGTATACTTCGCTGGGTATGTATGTTCTTGGAGAACAGTGCGTGTGTGTGTCCTTCCGTGGTGTGTGTGGGTTCCTCTCCCCGATTTCCATTTAATCCTGATCGCAGGTCCCTGTTATGCTTTGGTTGTGTTCGAATTTAAATTAGTAACTGCTGTAGTAATTGTTGTGCTGCCGTGTATGTATAGAATTGAATGTCTTCATTGGTTGTAGCAATTGTTGTACTGACCCTGTGATGATTTTGCTGAGTTTAAATTGGTCATTGCTTATGTGATGTTGCCATATTTCGGTTATGTGCTTGTTGTTTTGCAGTGCTGATTTTTACGATCTAAAATCTGTTTGGCCTATTTCAGTGAAATTGCAAATTGGTTCGATTGATTGAGCCTAGGAATTATCGATTTTATCGTCTTGAATTATATGACGTATACAATAATTTTGTGGTTTTATTGTTGAGAAATAAATCGGTGGAATTTGTGGAAGGAAGCCCGAAATGGGAACCCCCAAATTTTGCCGCCATTGGCGATGAGTTTTGATGAGCTGATGGTGGACAATGATGATTATTTTGAGTCCTAAATTAAATATATAACATATTGTTTTCGGATTAATTTTATTGTTGTTTGTTGGTATAGTTAAATGTAAAATTATTGATTTAAATTGGAAAATCGTATTTTGTTCAAATTGCAAAGGTGTATTATGTAGTGAAATAATGTACAAATTGTGATTATTGTTGGTTTTTGTGTCGGTTATGTTCCGACTGGCAGTCACCTGTATAAAGGGGATGCCGTCAAAATTTTCTAAAAATCTTAATTGTATTTTCTCGAGTATATGTATATAGGCTTAATGACCTTTTAGCCCTCGAAGTTTTATACGAAATACCTATCAGCCCTCAATGTTTCAAAACGTTCCTTTTAGCCCCTGAAGTATTCGTAAAGGTCCAATTAACCCTTGTACCGGTACGAAAAATTGTAACGGTACGTATCGGAGGGGTAAAATAGACATTACATGTGTCCGTTACAAATTTTTTTTTTTAATTTGTACCGGTATAAGGGTTAATAGGACCTTTCCGGATACTTCAGGGGCTAAAAGGTACAACGTATTAAACTTGAGGGTTTGATGGGTACAAAAGGTCATTACTATATCTTCTAGTTTAATTCAGCCACCACTATCTCGATATCCCTCGAGTAAGACTTACATACACTCTTCTCTCTTTGTTTACCACTAGCAAATCTTAAAATGGGAAAAAAATTTCTTTTTTTGTAATAGAATATCAAATTCTATTTCATGACAAAACGAATAAATTAAGAATATTAAATTCAGTAACGTAGCTGTTTAACTACGAAATCACCATATGAACTTAATTGACTACTTTTGTACAAGGATATTTTTGTAATCAAATAAATCCATATCTATCAATATATAATAAATTAGTGGATAGCCCTTATCTCAGTTTCGGGATCCATATTTATGTTTGGAAATTATTTTTCATATTAGATTCGTATATGGTTCACATAAGATCAATATTAATATTTGATTCTTTTTTTTATAATAGAAAATTTTTGTACAAACTTTAAAATTAACTAAATTATAACCCGTGCTATATCTATAAATATAATTTCAATAAATACTATAAATTACATTAATGATATTTTAAGTGTTGCAATTAAGTGTTGCAATTATTTGATTTTAAATATAATATCATTTTCCTTATTGTAAGTAATTATAACTATTACTATTATCATTACTATTATTATTATCATTAAATAATTTTTTAAAAATGTTGTGTAACACGAATTATAATCTAGTATTCTCTTCAAATTTACACTAAAAATCTTAGAATCTCTAAATTATCACACCTAATTTTTCATGGATCCTATATTTATTCAAACCAATCATTAATTCGGGATCCAAATTTATTACTACAAAGTTACCGGGATTTCCTAAATTTCTCGAAGCTACCCAAAGTTTCTCTTCTAGCCAAGGTTTATTTTTTAAATTGCTATTTAAAATTAAAACAAAAATTTTAAAAATTTGATTTTTTGCTAATAATATTGATATATGTATATGATATTTAAAAATTTAGGTATTAGATTAAGTTTGTTAATCATTAAAAGAAAATATAATGTACAACGGATTAGTTTATTTTTAATTAAAAGTCATTAATTAAAATATTTTACAAAATTATTTAAATACATATTAATCACGAATTTATGTAACGCATGATCAACTAATATTTTACAAATAGAAGTAGCTCAGCTTAATGTCTTATATTTATTTTAACCAATGTATTTTAATTTCTACACTTATGTCAAATACATTACCAATATATTTTCTGTTCGTAAACATTAATCATGTATCTTTCAAAATGGATTTCTTAGTTTAATCTATATCTATATTATAAAAATGACCAGATACTTATGCAGAGACTTAATAAAAAATACAAGTTTATATTTTTAAAAAATTAATAATACCAGGGTCGAGTGCTAAAGGTAAAAAAATCAATTTAAATTTTTCACTAATTTATTGAATATTTATTTATAAACAGGGTATCCTCAAAAGAATTTGGATGAAGAAATATTATAATTAGGATTATTATTAATTTTTTGTGAAAAATGTTATATTTTCGAACATGGAAAAACAAAGCACGTATAGAAAACTAGTGGTGAGAAGATATAGTAATGACCTTTTGTACCCATCAAACCCTCAAGTTTAATACGTTGTACCTTTTAGCCCCTGAAGTATCCGAAAAGGTCCTATTAACCATTATACCGGTACAAATTAAAAAAAAAATTGTAACGGACACATGTAATGTCTATTTTGCCCATCCGATACGTACCGTTACAATTTTTCGTACCGGTACAAGGGTTAATTGGACCTTTACGGATACTTCAGGGGCTAAAAGGAACGTTTTGAAATATTGAGGGCTGATAGGTATTTCGTATAAAATTTCGAGGGCTAAAAGGTCATTAAGCCATGTATATATGTATGTACTACTAGTGTGGAGTGGTATTTAGATTATGCTTTATTTACGTGATTATTTGTTAAATATTTATCGATTATAATTATATGTTTATGTCAAGGGTATGTAGTAGAGATAAAATGACTAAGGTAAGTAAATTTAGTGGATTATCGCAAGGGTAGATTAAGATTAGATGTTCGAGCATTATATAGAATTCTGAAGTAGTGCTTTTATGTGTAGGTCCGAAGGACGTAGACTCAAGGAGTAAAGGAGAGGCTAAGGCTGAGAACTTGTGGAACTAAGTTATTAGAGTAAAAGTATTCTGTTAAGGTAAGTAACTCGAACCTTCTACCGAAGTTCAGATTCTTTCAATTATTCATGGATTGTTGTTTAAATTCCTATAACTTTCTGCTTTCAAGTTATCGGTCAATTCTCTTGTACTATATTGTTAATCCGTATAAACTATTGCTTAAACCTTTGTACCTTTTCATTTACCCTCATAGATTACTGTTTAAACTGTTGTACCTCCTTGCTAATTTTATTTCTCGTTGAACTGCAAATCTTGTGGTATAACATACCTTTTGCATAAGCTTAGACATTATTTCATATCTATTCCCTTAATTCACACCAGCATTACTATACCTTATAACCCTTGATTAATCTTTAAATCCTTAAACCTTGTTGTGTGATATACCTTTTGTACTAGCTTAAACCTTATTTCATATCCATTTCCTTAAACCACACTAGCTTAACTATTCCTTGTAATCCTTGAATTAAACTTTAAATCCCTAACCATTGTTATGTCCTTAATTAATTAATTACCATTATTGCTTATACTCCTATTTTTCCCAAGCCATACCTTGTTCGATACTGCCTTGTATTACACCTCTAAAATGGTAATAACTTGATAAACCTTTATTTTTAAATACCTGTGAATCACACTTGAACCCTACCTTGCGAACCTTATACAATTAAATTGGATTGTTTACTTGATTTTTAGTCACTTATCCTTTAAATTAAATTGAAAGTTTCCCCGCTCTGAATTATTGCATAAGAATTCTATCCATCGAAAATTGTTTTATTATATGGACATTTAATTAATTATTTTAATTAGCGTAAGAGGCTAGGGTGGTCCTAGTCCAGCACTTTAATTTGGCGTAAGAGGCTAGGGTGGTCCTAGTCCAGCAACAGAGGCCAATGTGTTGCCTAATTGGGAACCCAATTTTTTAAAGTCCAGAGGGACCTAGTGTCCGGTATGGGGACATTACGTGGCTGATCACCCGTATTGTCCGGTTTTAATAAAAAACTTAATTTAATTAAAATGTTTTAAAGGTGGAAATATGTTATGAAAAGAGAATTGATTGCTCTCTCTTTCTCCTTACCTTGGAAATGGATTATAAATTGTCAAATATTAGAAGAGCTCAAAGAATGATCCCTATATTGTTATATCCATATTTCTGTTATTGATCCCTTTGCATCTATATTGTTACTTGCTGAGCATTTGGCTCACTTCTTGCTATTGTTTCTAACCCTTTTTCAGTTAAAGAAGAAAAAGATACAAATTAGAAGCTATATCGGGAGAAGAACTTGTTGTGGACCATAGACAGCCTAGATTTTCTCTGCTAGAAGGTTGGACATCTGAAGATCAGTTAAGGGTTGTATAATAGTATCAGCTAGTTGTATTTAGTTGTGGAATGTATGTAGCTTTTAATTAAGGTTTTAGTGATATGTTGTAATAGTTAGTTAGTAGCTGCTTGTTTCATACCACTACCTGTTAGAGATCCGGGTTAGTAGTGGGGTATTGTATTATGACTTAATGTCTGGTTATCAGCTTATATGTATTTAATTTTGGTTGTGGTGCCCCGATCTTGTTTTATGATCGGGAAGGCATAGTAGTATGGTTCACCTGATCGGTTGGGACAGGTTGAACAGGTGTTTATGTTTCTTAAGTAGTTGGAATTGTAGTTGTTTTCTTTTTATGAATTTGGTTTGGTCAAAATACAGGTGGGAAGTCCGTATTACGAATACTTCATGCCGAAATTTTCCAAAATTTCCCTGTATTAAAAATCCATTTTATCTAATTAAATCCAATAATTTATTATAAAAGTATATTTATAGTATTGGGAAGTCGGGGCGTTACAGGTTGGTATCAGAGCTGTCAGGTTTTGGTCACTGAAACAAGCCATGTTAGGTATAGGATAGGTGCAGGATAGGATTTGAACCCTTATAGACATAAGATAAGAGCGATAGGTGTAGGTTATCATTAGGACAGTAGGTAATAGGTTTAGGATATTCTTTCATCGCTTTAGTACTTTATTTTTGCGTTGTATCGTCATCACAGGTGGAGGATACTTCTGCAGTCGGCATTTACTTTTAGTAGTTGGACTATTAACAGTGTGCCTTGAACTCTAAAACTGTTGTGCCTATTGTTAACCTTATTAGTACCATAACCTTTATTTTCTTGCTATGTACGCATCTTTTATTATATTTCTGAGTTGTCTGAATATTTCCTTTTGAAATCTCTTGTTTAAGATAATACCTATGTTTCCCTGTTTCTTTACACCGTTATAAATCTTATGATCACAGACAACTCAAATTCCGGATTTGTAAACCTTATCTCTGTACATATTTGCCTGTTGTTTAATAAGCTATTTGTTTTCTTACCAGAATCATGCCTCCAAAGAAGAAAACACCTACTACCAATCCCGAAAACCAGAACACTGGTAGTCAAAATCCTGTTGACCCGACTATGACTCAAATCCTTTAACTCCTTCAACAACAAACAGCCGTACTAGCTCAACAACGACCCGCTCAACCAATTGTGACATTAAAGCTTTTCAAGCTGTGCACCCTCCAGAGTTTAAAGGTACTGTAACCCAATAGAATCTAGGGGTGGCTAAATGAGATGGAGAAAGCTTTTACTTTGGTAAGGGTAGGAGAAGATCAAAAGACTGAATATGTGAGCTATTACTTGAAAGCTGAAGCAAACTATTGGTGGGAGTCAACAAAGCTGTTGGAAGGTGGAGGAGTAATTACATGGCAGAGATTCACGGAGTTATTTCTCGAGAAGTATCTTCCAAGGTATATGCAAGATCAACTAGAGATTCAATTTCTAGGGCTAAAGCAGGAGAACATGTGGATGGCGGAATATGAGGCAAAATTCGCCGAGTTAGCAAGGTTCGTTCCTAAATATGTCAAGACTGAAGCAAAGAAGACCAAGAGATTTCAACAAGGTCTAAAGCCATGGATACGTAGTAAGGTGGCAGTATTTCAGTTAGAGAATTTCGCAATGGTGGTGGAGAAAGCTATGATTGTTGAAGGTGAAAGCGAATTGTATCAAAAGGAGATAGCGGGAAAGAAAAGAAAGATCGGAAGTACTGAGGGAAGCCAGAACCTAAGAGGTAATAATAATAATAACAAATTCAAGCCAAGGAATGAAGGTCAATTTGACAGGAGCCGAGGTTTTCAGAATACTAATCAGCAATTGGCAATCAGACCAGCTCTACCTGAATGTACAACTTGTGGGAAGAAACACTCGGGAGTTTGTCACGAACTAAGTATTACATGTTTTAAGTGCAACCAGAAGGAACATTACGCGGGAGAGTGCCCGACTTTAAAACCAGGGATAACATGCTAAAATTGCGGGAAAATTGGTCATATTGCTAAAGATTGTGAAGAACCAGTGCAAATAGCACATGCTTTGAGGATAGTCGGACCCCCATCGGCAAATGCTTTGAGGATAGCTGGACCCCCAGTCCAGACCCAAATGTCTTCACCTAGGGCCAGAACTTTCAACATGACAATGCAGGATGACGTTCAGGAAACGGATGTTGTTGCAGGTACACTCCCTGTGAACTCAGTAGAGGCTAAAGTTTTAATTGATTCTGGAGCTACCATGTCTTTCATTTTCAACAAGTTTGTTAGTAAATTGCAATGTGAAATTCGATCTTTAGAGCAAGCTTTAGTGATAGAGGTGGAAAATCAAGATAGAATTTCCGTTAATCAGGTGTGTCCTCAGTGTAATATAGAGATAGGTGGTTACCTTTTCTATGCCAGTTTGATACCATTCGAAATGGGAGAATTCGATGTAATCTTAGGAATGGATTGGTTGGCTGATTATGATGCACAAATTGAGTGTAGAAAGAAGCAGGTAAGATTAAGGACTGAGGATGATATGGAAGTAATATTTCAAGGACAAAGGCAGGTGAAAAAATTTCTGAGTATTATGCAAGCTAAGAGGTTACTTAAACAAGGTTGTGAAGCGTATTTAGCACATGTGGTAGATGTAGAGAAGCAAGCACCAAAGATAGACGACATACCTATAGTTAACGAGTTCCCTGACGTTTTCTCGAAAGATTACCCGGTTTACCTCCAGATCGAGAAGTGGATATTAGAGTTGTTAGAGCTTAATTGGATTGAAAATTTGATTTTGAATGGTATTAAGGGGTAGTGACCCCGTGATAGTTTGTATTACGAATAAGATATACACGTTTCAAGGTAAATGGTTATTAGTTTTGTAAAGGTTACTCAGTAAAACAATGGGATTAAGGATGGATAGAAGTTTCCCAGTTATTCCCTTCGCGAGTAACATTGTACGTTGAAAGTGAAGTAAGAATGATTGGGGGATTTCTTGATATTCTTTTTCTCAAAGTTTTATCTGGGGCAATCTGAGTTATAAGTAGGAGCGTGGAAGCTGTGTCAATTGTTTTAGTTGCGTGGATTTTATTTAAAGACTTATTTAGTTATTGTGTATTGCCAGTCGAGACAGATTTCGTTTTAGATTTTACATATATATGCGAATTATTGTGGATGATTGGGTTAGTACTTGAGGCGTTGTATACAGGGCATAGTCCATTATACAAATAGGTCATGTGCGATTTTCGGTAGAAAAGGGATCGTCACGTGCAAGTGATCACTAGCTATAATTAACGAGACATACAAACCAAAGGATTAAGTTTATGTTAGAAATTCGAAGGCCTATAGGAAGAGCCTATCGATATGTGAAATGATATAAAGGAATGCTAGAATGAAAGAAATGACTTGGAAAGTGAAAGAGAGATGGTTGAGTAATACTGTCATTACGTTTTCTTAAGATAGATTCTGATTCTGGGGACAGAATCCTTTTAAGGGGGGAAGGATATAACGCCTTAGAAAATTTTGGAAATTATAATTATTTATTTAATGTTAAATGTGAAATATGACGTGAATAGTATTAAGGAGGTGAAATATGTGTGATATCATTTTTGTGGGTTTATTTGATGATTTATATGTGTCGTGTAAGTTTGCATATTTTTAATTTTATTTTGTGGAATAAATTCTATTTGAATCATGTTTTATTTATCTTCTGAGAGTTTTATAAAATTATCGGGGTTAGTATAAATCATGAAATCTTTTGCATTATTTACTATATTAGTTTATTTGAGTTTTAAAAATATTTTATGGATTTATTTTGAGTTTTAAGGATTTTAAAATGATTTTATGAATTGATTTGTGTTTTATGGATTTAATCTTGTAAAATTCATATTTAATTCATTTTTGATCCTAAAAATATTTTAAAAATATGTGGGTGTTCATAATTTCATACTCTTTATTTTAAAATTTTAAATTTTAATGTTTCACCCATTTTCCATTTTATTTTGATTTTAGAAGTGATTTAAAATGATATTTTTTTTTATTTAATTTACAGTATTTTGAGATTAAAGAAATTCCCTTTCCTTTTCAATCCCTTAAAACCCCTAATTTTTCCCCAATTGAAAACCTCAGCTGCATTTCTCTTCAATAGTCTCTAAATCTCTCGACCCCTCTCGAACATATCTCTCTAAAAACTCCACAATCTCTCTCTCTCTCTCGTCTCTCTAATCTCTCCCTCTAATCTCTCTCGAGCTCTCTCTATTCCATCTGCCTCTTCTCCCCTGTGATTGTAACTGTGTGTGTATAACCCGTGTATGTATGTGTGTCCGGTAATGTAAGCGCGTGGGAGCTGTGATGGGTGTGTGGGTGTAAAGCGTGTGTGTCACTGTTGGTGTTTGTTCGAGTTCTATTGTGTGGGTATGCAGGTGTGAGATTGCCGTCTATGTGTGAGGGTCGTGTTGCAATCCGTACGTAATTGAAGTGTGATGTGTGTGTATACATCGCTGGGTGTGTATGTCTTGGAGAACAGTGCGTGTGTGTGTCCTTCCGTGGTGTGTGTGGGTTCCTCTCCCCGATTTCCATTGAATCCTGATCGCAGGTCCCTGTTATGCTTTGGTTGTGTTCGAATTTAAATTAGTAACTGTTGTAGCAATTGTTGTGCTGCCGTGTATGTATAGAATTGAATGTCTTCATTGGTTGTAGCAATTGTTGTACTGACCCTGTGATGATTTTGCTGAGTTTAAATTGGTCATTGCTTATGTGATGTTGCCATATTTCGGCTATGTGCTTGTTGTTTTGCCGTGCTAATTTTTACGGTCCAAAATCTGTTTGGCCTATTTCAGTGAAATTGCAAATTGGTTCGATTGATTGAGCCGGGGAATTATCGATTTTATCGTCTTGAATTATATGACGTATACAATGATTTTGTGGTTTTATTGTTGAGAAATAAATCAGTGGAATTTGTGGAAGGAAGCCCAAAATGGGAACCCCCAAATTTTGCCGCCATTGGCGATGAGTTTTGATGAGCTGATGGTGGACAATGATGATTATTCTGAGTCCTAAATTAAATATATAATATATTGTTTTCGAATTAATTTTATTGTTGTTTGTTGGTATAGTTAAATGTAAAATTATTGATTTAAATTGGAAAATCGTATTTTGTTCAAATTGCAAAGGTGTATTATGTAGTGAAATAATGTACAAATTGTGATTGTTGTTGGTTTTTGTGTCGGTTATGTTCCGACTGGCAGTCACCCGTATAAAGGGGATGCCGTCAAAATTTTCTAAAAATCTTAATTGTATTTTCTCAAGTATATGTATATATGTATGTACTACTAGTGTGGAGTGGTATTTAGATTATGCTTTATTTACGTGATTATTTGTTAAATATTTATCGATTATAATTATATGTTTATGTCAAGGGTATGTAGTAGAGATAAAATGACTAAGGTAAGTAAATTTAGTGGATTATCGCAAGGGTAGATTAAGATTAGATGTTCGAGCATTATATAGAATTCTGAAGTAGTGTTTTTATGTGTAGGTCCGAAGGAAGTAGACTCAAGGAGTAAAGGAGAGGCTAAGGATGAGAACTTGTGGAACTAAGTGATTAGAGTAAAAGTATTCTGTTAAGGCAAGTAACTCGAACCTTCTACCGAAGTTCAGATTCTTTCAATTATTCATGCATTGTTGTTTAAATTCCTATAACTTACTGCTTTCAAGTTATCGGTCAATTCTCTTCTACTATATTGTTAATCCGTATAAACTATTGCTTAAACCTTTGTACCTTCTCATTTACCCTCATAGATTACTGTTTAAACTGTTGTACCTCCTTGCTAATTTTATTTCTCGTTGAACTGCAAATCTTGTGGTATAACATACCTTTTGCATAAGCTTAGACATTATTTCAAATATATTCCCTTAATTCACACCAGCATTACTATACCTTATAACCCTTGATTAATCTTTAAATCCTTAAACCTTGTTGTGTGATATACCTTTTGTACTAGCTTAAACCTTATTTCATATCCATTTCCTTAAACCACACTAGCTTAACTATTCCTTGTAATCCTTGAATTAAACTTTAAATCCCTAACCATTGTTATGTCCTTAATTAATTAATTACCACTATTGCTTATACTCCTATTTTTCCCGAGCCATACCTTGTTCGATACTTCCTTGTATTACACCTCTAAAATGGTAATAACTTGATAAACCTTTATTTTTAAATACCTGTGAATCACACTTGAACCCTACCTTGCGAACCTTATACAATTAAATTGGATTGTTTACTTGATTTTTAGTCACTTATCCTTTAAATTAAATTGAAAGTTTCCCCGCTCTGAATTATTGCATAAGAATTCTATCCATCGAAAATTGTTTTATTATATGGACATTTAATTAATTATTTTAATTAGCGTAAGAGGCTAGGGTGGTCCTAGTCCAGCACTTTAATTTGGCGTAAGAGGCTAGGGTGGTCCTAGTCCAGCAACAGAGGCCAATGTGTTGCCAAATTAGAAGCTATATCGGGAGAAGAACTTGTTGTGGACCATAGACAGCCTAGATTTGCTCTGCTAGAAGGTTGGACATCTGAAGATCAGTTAAGGGTTGTATAATAGTATCAGCTAGTTGTATTTAGTTGTGGAATGTATGTAGCTTTTAATTAAGGTTTTAGTGATATGTTGTAATAGTTAGTTAGTAGCTGCTTGTTTCATACCACTACCTGTTAGAGATCCGGGTTAGTAGTGGGGTGTTGTATTATGACTTAATGTCTGGTTATCAGCTTATATGTATTTAATTTTGGTTGTGGTGCCCCGATCTTGTTTTATGATCGGGAGGGCATAGTAGTATGGTTCACCTGATCGGTTGGGACAGGTTGAACAGGTGTTTATGTTTCTTAAGTAGTTGGAATTGCAGTTGTTTTCTTTTTATGAATTTGGTTTGGTCAAAATACAGGTGGGTAGTCCGTATTACGAATACTTCATGCCGAAATTTTCCAAAATTTCCCTGTATTAAAAATCCATTTTATCTAATTAAATCCAATAGTTTATTATAAAAGTATATTTATAGTATTGGGAAGTCGGAGCGTTACAATCAACGCTTTGTGGTATTCTTGTTATGTGACATATGTTTTTGTGGTATTGTTGGCCAAAACCCTTTATAATTTGGTAGATAAGTAAGCAATTTGATTGCATATATATATATATATATATATATATATATATATATATATATATATATATATATATATATATCCCCTTGATCGGGCCTAATAATCTAATATTTAGCTGTCCAAAAAATGTTAGGATATTTACCAAAAATACTAATTATTTTAAGTTTTTTTACAATTTTATTATTTTCTCAAAATATTTACAAAAATACGGAAGTTGCATAAGTAACCTTATATGCAACTCAAGAATAAAAGTTGAATTTTCATTTTTTTGTCAACTTTCAATAGTATATAAAGGTTGCAGCAATAAAAAATGGAAATGCAACTTCCAGTTTTCAGTTGCATTCAATTGCATATGCAACCTATGCAATTGAATGCAACTGGAAATTAAAAGTTGCATTTTCATTTTTTGTTGTTGTGTAGCCCTTATATACAAATGGAAGTTGGGAAAAAAATGAAAATCAACTTTCAATTTTCAATTGCATTGAGTTGCATATGTAACTGAATGCAACCTGCTGCGCAGTCACATATGCAACATTCAACTTCCAATTACAAGTAAGATTGTATTTTTGTAAATAAGATGGTATTTTTACAAATTATTTTTTAAAAAAAAAACATTTTTACAAAAAAAATTCTAGGCAATAATATTTATGGAAAAAGTCCAAAATGTTAATGTTCATATAATTATTGGATAAATTGTATTTTGTAAAAATTTGTTCTATAAAGTTTTAACCTTTTTTATTAAACATAATGCTAATGCACATTAATTGATTAAAATCGACTTGCATAATAAATTTTTCGCTATTGAATATCAAAAATTAATGTCAACAAATTTTAACATTAAATGTGCCGATTGTTGTTGTCGACAAAGATTATATCGATCTCAACTAGTTTTGTTGTTGATAAAAAGAATATCGATCGGAACCGCGGACATTTCAATTACTTTTCGATACATTTGTACATAAATATAAACTAGCACTTTGCCGCGCTTCGCGACGATTTTATAATATTTTTTAAAAAAAATTAAAAATATAAATTTAAGAAAGAAATCAAAAAGAAAATATCTATAAATAAATTAATGAACAAAATATTATACAAAAATATATATATATAGGGTCTTGCTCAGATGAGAACCCCCACTTATGGTGAGATATGAGATCTAATCCTAGCCACTCATTTAAATACATTATATTCATCTCTTACCATTCATTTTAAATTTTAATATATATTAATATTTTATATTTGGGATTTCACCATCTTTTTCTCTAATTCAACCACCCACCACCACCAGCAACCACCACCGGCGACCACCACCACCTCCAGCGATCACCAGAAAATCACCACCGGCAAACATAAAATCACCACCAAAAACACAAAAATCACCTCCGGAAAATATAAAATCACCACCGCCAAATCAGAAATCACCACCAGGAACACAAAAATCACCACCGGAAAACGAAAAATCACCACCGCCAAACCAGAATTCACCACCAGAAACACAAAAATCACCACTACGACCACCTCTAAACAAAAAATCACCACCGGAAAACGAAAAATCACCACCGAAAAATGAAAAATACCAACTGTAGTCCGAAAATCATCAGAAAACCACCGCCACGCCACCGCTTATCACCACCATCACGCCACAGCTTATCAGCGAATTTATAGATGAACACAAATCGTCAAATGTCAAACCAAAATCACCAAATTTTTTTAAAAAAATGAATCAGATTTGTATAATTAAAACGTGCCACCGCGCCGCCTTCACTACCACCAACGCATACCCACCGCCACCGGTCCATTATCGCAAAAATCACCTAAATCCATCGATCAAAAACTTCAAAACTCACTGGATCTGAGTTGTAATCATTACTATACTACACATATAATTATAATTCTGGTAGGATTGTGTCGAACGGTGGAGGTGACAGCGTTTTCACGATGCTGAAAAAGCAATCAGAATAGTGGCATCGGAGAATAAGGTTGATCTATACGTATAAACAGTGTATATGTATAGGTTGAGTTCGGCGATGGCCGGAAATGAGGAGATGGGCAGGTGGTGGTGGCCGGTGGAAGGGTGGGTGGAGCGATGGGGGGGGTTAGGTATGTACATCTTTGTGTGTGAGAGCTGTCTGTGGGCTCTGTGTGTGTCTGTCATGTGTGTTTGTGGGTTGTGTTTAATTGGGTGTGTTGTGTGGTTAGGATTTAATTAGATGTAAAAAATGTGGGGCTGAGATTAGATCTCAGTTCTCACAATAAGATGGGGTTCTCATTTGAGCAAAACCCTATATATATATATATATATAGACAACTAATAAATTATATACTTCTTTTATGTTGATTTTGTTTCACGTTTTCTTACGCCGACACCCGTTGTAATAAATACATATAAGACACGTTTTTTGACGATTTTGTAATATTTTTTAAAAATTTTCAAAATATAGACTATTTAAGAAGAAATCAAAAAAAATTATAAATAAATTAATGAACACAATATTGTACAAATTTTAATATGTATATAGACAAAAAAAATCATATACTTATTTTTTACGTCGATTTTGTGTCACGTTTTCTTAGGCCGACATCAGTTGTAATAAATACATATAGATAAAAGAGCAGATTTGATTGAATTAATTAAAAGAAGATGTTGGAATATTATGGTCAAGAATAATGAGAAGATAACAACGACAAACTAACAATTAAGAATACATAAATAAATAGTGAATGGTAAAAGTTAAAACCTTTTGTGGCAAGTTTTTCAAGTGTTTCCACTTCTCAAACAGATAAAGATCTCTTAATTCTTGTTCACACGATCAGGTATTTCCGTGCCGAGATCACTAACAAAAAAAATACAAAATTCAAACCAAAGCAAAAAAATTGACGAAGACAAAAGTAAACAGAAGCAAAAAAAAAAGGGTTACAAACATTGTGATTAAATTTGATCGTTATAAGATATGATTATATATATATACCATCTACCCAGGTTCATTTCATCTTCTTCCCCGTCGAAATTTTTCAGCAACAAACAATATTCACCTCCATCAATCTACTCCCTCTCTCCATCTTCCCACCCATAATTACATATATACAAATTTATATATATATATATATATATATATATATATATATATATATAAAGGTAAGTGCTCAAATACAAACCACTTTTAAAATACAAACCTACAAACCAACACTAAATTAATTATATTTCATTTATTCTAAGGTTCCCACCAAGGGTACCTTCACAAAAAATGCTTAAAATAATTGGCTCTATCCATAAAAAAAAAAAAAACTTGCCGTGGAAATGCGAAGCATTTAAGACAGTAAACGGATGAGTTAGGTAGTCATGAGGGCCGAAGGCTCTCGACACACCCGTCAATCGTCTATTGCCTTTACCATTGATTGCCATTCCTTACAACTTTAGAATGATAAAGGTGTGAAGCGCCGTACAAGGTGCGAAGCACCGTTAACCAGTGAAATCCACTGCCACGTCATCACGTGAACAGTGAATTTTTTTTATTTTTTTTATTTTTTTTATTTTTTTTTGTTGGATAGAACCAATTATTTTAAGCATTTTTTGTATTGGGGTACCTCTAGTTTGGTCATTAGATTAGCTTGAAATATTAGATTATGCTTGGTTTGTAGGTTTGTATTTTAAGGAGGTTTGTATTGGAGTAGCCCCCTATATATATATATATATATATATATATATATATATATATATATATATATCCTACATGTTTATCTAAATCTGTATGTTTATATCACCCCTACATGTAGTAATCGTTGTAGATCTTAACATCGGTTATCATAAATTCCAGTGTCGGCGTCGAGATAATAATAGTAAAAAAGGATGAAGATTGAATAGATTGAATAAAATATAGATGGAAGATGGAGATAATCAGAGTGGGAGATACAAGTTTAATTACGTATAAAAAGTGTTAGAGCTGATACGACGATGGTGATTCAGTGGCCGGAGCAGATCAAAGATTGGTGACGATAAGGTAGGATGTGATGTAATGGTGGATATACACATGTTGATTTTCAGTGATTTTTGTATTAGATATTAATGATTTTTGTTGGATATATTAGTGATTTATGTAATATTAATTAGTGATTTCAGCGTAAGTCTGGTACTTCAGTAATTTGTGTAGTGTAAAATAGTGATTTTGGTGTAGATAGATCTGGTATTTATTATTTCTATATCATGCTTAACTTTCAGATATGATTGTTTTTATGAGAGGTGATGGTTTTTATTGATGTTGGTTGGTGAAAATCGAATTTGTAGAGTACAAAGATATAAATATCAAATAGGGACAAGTAATGAGCCACTGGAATCAATGATATTATATATGGTCGGAATTAATGGTGGTCGGAGATATGATCGGAAGTTATGGTTATCGGAGGTTGGTCAGAAGTAATGGTGGTCGAAGGTGTGGTTAAATAAGTGATGATCGTATAATGATGATATATAATATATGTGTATACAAATATTTGGGTTGGTTTCTAGTTTTTGTTTTAATTTGGTTTCTATTTGAATAGGACCCTATATATATAGGATTATAAAATTTCTTTTATATTTCAAATATATATAAGAATATTAAATTTCTTTTTATTTCAAATATGTAAATTTGAATTCTTCTTGCATACAAATTCAAAAACCTTTTCCATTTCGAAGATATTAATATTAAAAAAGGAAGTTCTGAAATATAATTTTTTTTTCTATTTTGAATATATAAATTTGACTTCTTCTCCCCTACAAATTCGAAAACCTTTTCTATTTTGATGATGTTAGTGCTGATGTTTAAAAAGTAAGTTTTGATTTCTTTTCTAAAAAATAGGGCCTAAAGAAGAAAATTTTGATTTTATTATTTAAAATAGAGGAGCTCTAGAAAATAGATAAATAGGATCCGAGTAATTGCAGAGCTGAACACAATGTTGTACAAATTTTAATATGTATATAGACAACAAAAAAAATCATATACTTTTTTTACGTCGATTTTGTGTCACGTTTTTTAGGCCGACACCAGTGTAATAAATACATATAGATAAAAGAGCAGATTTGATTGAATTAATTAAAAAAAGACATTGGAATATTATGTCAAGAATAATGAGAAGATATAAATATTGACAACCATTATTTTTGTATCCAATTAATCAAACATATATGTTCAACATAAAATAAAATACGAAAAAATGCATAATGCACATAATCATTATGTTCATCCATAAAAAAGTTAATAAATAAATTCGATTTACAATTCCAATCAATTAAAGATAATGTATACGAAATTTCCCTAATTGGGATGCCAAGATGCAATCATATACAACCTTATTTCCCAAATATTGATATAAACGCACGCCGTTAAGTCTCCGCTATTATCTACGCAATACCAAAAGAAAATTGGTTGGCAACGTATATTGGTATTCAAAAATAATTTCTAAATGTCAAGTGTATGATTGTAATGTAGTATAGATTGTGATGAATGGAATGGAAAAGAATGGATGTAATAGGTTAATGTCTAAAATATTAATTCATTTATCTATTCCATTCTTTTTTAATCATTTTAACTAAAACTCAAACCCATCTATTTGAGAAGGAATGCTCCATTCGTCCCAACATTCAATTTCTTCACATTTTTCATCATATAAATTTTGTACCAATTCATTTTTTTTAAATCTTCCCTCTATCTCCATTTTTTTTTAATTTCATTAATTTCATTAATTTCATTCCATTCTATTTTTCCCAACCAAACACAACATAATTGGTTATAATAAAATGGACCCCCATCATTCAGAGCCCGGATCCTCTATCTCCTTCTGCATGCTCCTTTCTGTGTTCCATGCTCTTTTAGTATTAAAAGAGTGCTCCTGGCGGGGCCATTTTAAGGAAAATAAAAATAAAAATATTATTTTCATTAAAATTGACCCCAGGGGACACAGAAAAGGACATGAAGAAGGGGATAGTGGATTCCTAATCGATCATTCACACCAACCTTCCGGATCAAAATTTCCCAATCTGCCACGTCATCTAAACCACATCATTCAAGAGCAAAATACTAATTTAGAATAACTAGTATTATTCGTACGAAAAGCCTCACAAAAATAAAAAAAATACAAAATTCCATGCACGAAAAGTTTCACAAATTCTCAACAAAGTGAGCTCAAAAGGACACTGTTTGAAACACACGCTCCCCAAAAAGCGTGACTAAAAACCCACCAACACTTTAACTCCATTTGCACCAAAAACCAATCCCCCGCGACTACAACATCCCCCTACTCGCCATCACAACCGTTCATTTTACAAAATATCTATATCAACGGTCCAGATTGATTAAGTGAAGCACACCTAAAATACGCTCGACATTTCTCTCACCTATTTCACCTTCAACAACCCGAACCAAAACCCGAACCACAGCTTCGGGTCAAAACCCATAGCTCCGGACCCGACCCGAAATTTTTGCTTAAGTTTCTTGAAAAATGAATGAAATTACACTGTTTCGATCGCTTTATCTTCGGGGGTGTCTGAAAATTTTAACCTTTCTTCGGTCTCATTTGCTCCCAGAAATAGAAAACTGAGTCTATACCAACAGAAGCTTGTATCTACATATATATGAATATTGTGTGTGTGTGTTTTACTGCGTGAGAGAGAAAAAGAAAGCATTTTGCAGTGGTAGCTGCAACAATTGATCGCCATTAAAGAAGAAAAAGAGCTTAAAGGTGACTTCACACACTCTAAACAACACTAATTTATCTTACCCATCTCATTTTTTTGCCTAAAAGTTGATAAAGTTTGCATCTTGTTCAGCTAGCTGCAGCTTTAAAATTAGCTGATTTAACTTATTTTTGTCTGTTCTTTAGTGCAATTGTCTTGGGTTTAGTTTTGTTTTTGGGTTTAGTGAGTAATTTTGGTTTTATTTGTTGTTGGTTTGGTGATTTCTAGGGTTTTTTTAGTGGGTGGCTTTTGGATTTGCCCCAAAATGTGGTCTTGGTTAGTTTTAAAATGTTTTAATTGTTAGGGTTTTGTGTTTGATTTGGAGCTCACATTACTAGGGGGATATGTATAGCAAGAATTGTTCGATTTTGGTTACTTTGAGTTGTCTTGAGTACTTTTGTTTTGATCTGTTTTTTGTAAGTAGCTTTTAAGTTGATGGTCTTGAAGCATGTATTTACTTTCAAGAAGGGTAGTTGTGGAGTATTTTGAATAGATTTGTTACTAATTGAAGAGTTGAAAAAGAGATGTTGATGTATTTTTTCTTTCTTGGTCTGCTGAGTTAGATTTAGGAAGTTAGGTAACTTGGAGTTGGATTGTTTGAGTTGAATGTCACTTGCTGAGTTATTTCTAGAATTGAAGGTCTTGGCTATGGTTTATCTTTAATCAAATGAGAGCTTCTGACGACTAAATTATAGTATACTCTTATACTTGCGTGTTGCTAGTTTTGCTGGTGTCATGTTAGGGGAAGCTGAATACTGATGACTAGTGTGGTTGAGCATGTGAATGAAGTTGAGGCAATGAATGATTTATTGCACTTGGCAAAAAAGAAAAGAGGAAGATTAGTTGCCAGCAACTGAATTTATAGTGAAAGAGAACACATTCATAATATTATGAGCATATACCATAGAATACATCTTTTTAAAATTGGTAAACTAAGTTGTTAAAATGTGTTTTTTTGAGTTTACTGTAGGTATTTACTATAATTCTTAAGCAACGTGGCACTCAAAGTCAAAGGTCAATTTTATAGATGCAGAAACAACTGCATGAAATTAACTACTTGCGATCTGAAATCATTTGTTGGTCTTAATGGCCCAAGACATCACTTTTATAAAATTGATAAACTGAGAAGAGTTTCTATGTAATCGAAAGAATTCATTTCCAGCATCCGAAAGTTCCATTTCCGGCTGATGTATCTTGTTTTAAATGTTTTATTTGCAGCTTTGGAAGTGTCTCGCATATCTTGTCTTGCTCTTTGTAAAAGCACCTCTTGTTAAAGGAACTGAATCAGAGGCTTTATTGATGGGTAAATATAATTTGGTAGAAGAAAAAGGCATTTGGGGTTTGTAGAGCAAATTGATGCTCCAGCCGGAATTATATAGTCAATAAATCCATTTTCCATTCCGAGTAACAGTTGGGACGCTGGGTTGAGGTCTGTGATAACTATTGTAAAACTCTTTTAGAAGCTGTTACTGTTAGAGGTTTGAGAAGTTGGTACATAGGAGCATAATCCGAACAAACCATCAACTTGGTATGCCCCAACCCCAACCGAGGCACCAGTCTCGGTTAAATGACATTCAGATGTTGCAGCGACAAATCATGATCAAGAAGCTTCAAGAACTGCAGAGGCAGCAACAAGTTCAGGAGTTGGGTGATGCTAGGCAACACAATTACATAAACCAACAATACGCATTAAATAAACAAATTTCCACCGAACAATTTCCTCTGATTAATGGAACACCTATTGGTGATGCGTCACAGAGGTTTATGATGGGAAACATTAACTTAATGCATCCTGGTGCGCTGCCAATAGTTCAAGGGTTCTCGAATGGAACCGGTTTTCCTCAAAACCAGGGCCAGGCATTATCTTCAATGAGTCTGGTGTCTCCACAACTTGATGTATCTTTATATGGGACACCTGTTCCGGGGGTAGGAAATAATCTGGGTCGGTACTCTCAGCTCCTAGGAGCATCTCAAGGTTCAGAAAATGCGTGCGAGAAAGGCAGTAATAACCAACAAGAGGAATCCATAACACAATCGTCTATCTACAGCAACTCGTTGGGTACTTACAATCGTGATGCTTCTTCCAATCAGATTGGCATACAGGAAGGAGCTCTGGTATCCGTAGGAGACTTTCAGGAGAAAAATCTGTTTGGGAAAGTTCCTGCTCAATCTTTACACGGGAACTTCCAGCAAATGAACACGCTTCGAAGATCTTCATCACCAATGGAAGTTGGTGGGAGGCAAGAACAAGCTGGATGGCCAGGACAACTTCCAGGGAAGGCCACAAACATGGGCCCTTCTCAAGATTTATGTTCTCTAGATCCGCTAGAACAGAAAATTCTATTTAATACAGATGATAACAGTTGGGATGCTTCTTTTGGAAGCTTGTCTAACATTACTTCGGATTTTCTCAAAAACACTTCAGAAAACACCGACCATATGAGTGATTTTCCTTCTCTTCAAAGTGGAAGCTGGAGCGCACTTATGCAGTCTGCTGTTGCGGAAACTTCTAGTAGTGATGCTGGGATACAAGAAGAATGGAGTGGCTTGAGCTTTCAAAATTCAGAACTTTCAACTGATAATCGCTCTTCTAAGTTAATCGAGAGTGGTAAACAACATCCTGATTGGGTTGAAAATGGCTTGCAGAATGTTTCTGCATTAAATTCAAAACCAGAACCTAACTTTAACAATCTGAATTCGGCCTCTAGCTTCCCAGGTTTTCAGCAACCAGGCATCCAATTTTCTTTTAAGCAGAAGGATGAATTGCACATGGAAGCCTCTAGAGAATCCAATCAGCAGCATTCCCCTAAAAATAATAAGCAATGGTTGGACTGCAATTCTTTACAGAAGCAAACAAATGATGTAAATCAACACGGTGAGAGACTCTCATCTTTGCAAAGTGCTTGGCCCGACCCCGATTATGAACACTCAAAAAGTAATGCATATCAGGAAAGCACACCCATTTACACAAAAGGACCGCAAGCAGGTATGGTTATAACTTCCTTTTCACTGGGTGTAAATGCTAATTTGAAAGTGCAGTTTAACGAGAGTACTGTTAATGTTTTGACAGGTAATATCAGTGGAGTAGACCATGTAAGATCTGGCAATGTTAATACTAACCATCCTTTCTCAGAGAGTAATAAGTTTCCTTACGGAAATGATACTGATGGTTCCATCGAAGATGCGAGAAGGGAGTATGTAAGGAATAATCAGTATCATCGAAGTAGTAGTCCTCAAATATGTAACAACGCTTACAATGGAGCAAGTAGAACATATGAGAAACAGCAGTGCGTTGATAGAGAAAATTCCAATGATAGCTATCACTCTAATGCATCACAGCATACCATCTCTGGACATGAACTGAAACAGAATGTGTGGCAACATAAAAGTGATTCTAGCCATTTTGCAGATAGCAGTCAAAGGTCATCTGATCAGGTTGGTTATTGCATCTGATCATTATGCAAGTAGAGACTAAGGTGTACATTTGTAATATGTTGACAATATAAGATTGATTTGCTTTTACAGGTCATGTACCAACAGATTCCTCAAGGATCACGTGGTTATGAATTAGGGTATGCTGAGCAGTTCAAGTATAGCAATGTTTCTAGTAGTGACTCAGACTTGGGAAAGGTAAATGGCAAAGCTTGTTGTTGCAGGTCTGCTGACCATCTAGTAGCAGTTCTTTTAATATTTCAAATGATTAATTTTTTTATCTTCTTTTACAGAGACACTTGCTGAGTAATCAAAAAAATTTAGCAGAGCACGTGTCTCCTAGAAATCATGATAATACGTCCGCTTTCTTTGACACATCTGTTATTCACGAGCCCAACATGACTGTACAAACAAGGTACTTCTGAGCTATAAACACCGCCTCAATATCTATTTATTTTTGAAGAAACAGAATCCATCTGCCTGGTATCCATGTCTTTGCAAGTTCCTAAGCTTCCGTTTTAGAGTAATAGTGATAACAGGAGGGTTTCCTGTTCCTATCTGCTTTATACTTTACCCTGTTCAAATTGTCATAGTATTGCCTCTCCCTCGACCTTTGATCTTATCTCATTGCTGGCGGAACATGACCGTATTTTTTTTTCAGCAGTCAACATATGCTTGAGCTTCTTTACAAGGTGGACAAGTCCAAGGATTTTCGACCTGTAGTGCATGGTGGATCAAGAGACTCAAGTCCGTTCTCCGAGGTGCCGCAAGCAGGAAGTCCTGATGCCTTTGCTACTCAGTCATACAATAAGCCTATGCCTTCACAAACCTTTGGCTTAAGGTTGTCCCCTCCATCTCAACAGAATCCAGCATCAAATTGCTTTGATTCGTCTCACAGCTCTCCAAAAATGGTTAGTTTTACAAGAGAAGGCACTACATGTAGAATTAGAAAATAGTTGTAGTAGCTTTTTGCCAAATTCATTTCCCATAAAGTTTTTTACACTAAAACATTCACAACAGGCTCTGATTTCATACTTTTATCATGCAGGCACATAGTGGTGATACAGTTTCATTAGGTCCTTCATTTGTAAGAAATCAGCTTCAGAGTCAACATCAACCTGCTGCACCTGTTGTTTGTCAATCTTATGAAGCACCAGGGTCTGATGTGCGCATCAATCAGGATACGCCCTCCAATTCTTATAGTCAACAACCCCCTGTTTTGGAGGACAATTCAGTCACTCAGCCTTTTGTAAAACCAGGAACATATCAATATGCTGGGTCCCCTATGTTATGGAAAAATGCACCAGTTCAACGAAATCTATCTAATGCAGATCCTCGTAAGGGGCCACCATCACCAGAGTTGAACAATAATGACTTTGTAGCTGCTTCAGTAGCTCCACGTGTACTACATTATGAAAGTAACTATAAAGGACAAAATGAAACTAGCAAAAGCTCCATAAGCTCAGAAGGTTTAGGATTTCACGGAGAGCAAGCTCCAAAAGAAGCATACAGTCAACTAGATTCTTCTGGGACAGTTGGTCCTGTTTCACAGAAAGGCAAATCAGCTTTTGGGCATGTGGCAAAAGGTTACTCAGAAACAGATTATGTGGACCCTAGTTCTGAAATGCCTAATTCAAATAGGCAGGCATTTGTGAATCAATCGCAAAACATTTCTGATCTTGAAGTATTTGGTCGTTCATTAGAACCATCTCATATTTCCTCCCAAAATTACTCCCAGCTGCAGCAAGTGCATTTGGCAAACAAAAGTGGGTGTGACTCTGATCACAGCGTTCAGCAGTCAAATGCTAATACTGGACAACAATTGTATGGAAATTCTTCAGGGATTCAAGATGCAGTTAATAATGAACTGATATCAATGTCGCAGACTAGTTTTCATCCAAATGGGGAATGCAAATTACACAGCCTCTCGTCTGAAATAAGAGAAAACCAGTCTGCAAAAACTTTGTCTCAGCCTCTTCTTCGAGATGCTAATCAGGAGACTGTCACATTTGGCCAGTATAGCTCCCCTGGTGCAAGTGATGCAGCAGCTGAGCAGTCTCAGATTAGCTTGCAGATGGTCCCCTCCTGGTTTAAGCATTATGGCACCTTGAGAAATGGGCAGATGTTGCCGATGTTCGATCCAAGGGCTGCACATCAGTTCAGTACTGGGAACATACTTGAAAAGCTGCGGATGGGTGGTCCTGGTGCTGGTCATGAAACCAGTGTTTGGCCTACTACAACAGATAACAACTTGGTAGCTGTTAAAAGCTTAACACCTTCTTATGTGTTGCCGCCAGATGTCCTTGTTCAAAATTCAGAAATTACAAGACCAAAAAAGCGGAAGGCATTTGAGCTTTTACCATGGCATCAAGAAATTTCTCAATGTTCTCAAAATCTTCATTATGCCAGGTGTTTTTCCATAATCCTTGCCTTGCCTTGGATTGAATTTATTTGCTGCACAATTTTTCATCTGTAGCAGCTTATAGTTTTGAGTTTCTTATTTTTCCCTCTGTCGAGAGGCTTATTATAACTTCCTAACCTTATTATCCATTTATGCAGCTTGTCTGATCTAGAATGGGCAGAATCCACCAATCGGCGTATTGAAAAGGTGCTCTTTTGGTTTTCTTGATTGGACGACTACATAGCATTTTGCCTTTAAGGTTTTATGTTTTATTATAGGCAAAACGAATAAAATAAGAGATGGACTAAATACTTTGTTTTTGTTTCCAGGTTGAAGATGAGGTTGCAACTATTGAAGATGCAACATTCCGACGACCAAAGAAAAGACTTGCCTTTACGACCCAGCTTATGCAACAGTTATTTCGACCTCCAGCAGCTGTCATTTTTGGTGGAAATGCCACTTTAAACTGTGAGATTGTGGCATACTTTGCTGCTAGATTAGCACTAGGCCATTCATGCTGCTTGCAAAATAATTCTCACATGATCTGCAACATGTCTGACAAGTAAGTGTTACTTTTATGAACAAATATTTGTAAGAAACAATGGTATAAGGATTGCGCCATATTCCACAACTACTTCATGATTGACTTATTATGTTTTTAGGTTGTTTAAACACTATTTTTCGAATTGTAATTCATACAGGTCACAAGAGAAGCTCAGAACTCCCAAGCAGATTGGTGATCAAGAATCTGTGAAAGTTGTAGAAGACTTCCTTACCAGGTCAAAAAAGCTGGAAGCCAACTTCTTAATGTATGACCTGAACTCTTAATTTTTGTTCGTATAATTTGTCCAAAAGAGGTGTCATTTCGAATGTGAAAAGAAAAGAAATTATCCTGATCCTTTCTTGCTAGCTGCAAATAAACTGGAAGACACTGATTTAGATTTTAGTCGGGACTTGTGGTCTTTTAATTATTATGATCTATGAAACTCAGTACAATAAACTCGTATGCTTCAGTTTACTTGTGAAAATTCAATGCATATGTTGATGTATCCCTATTTACTTGTGCATCATGTCAATAGTATCCAGTAGCTCTCTTGGAACTATAATTCTTCATTAGCGATAGATGAAGATATTGTATAAGTTACTTGGCAAAAACACGGTATTGTATTAATTTTGCACACCACATTCTTTGTGAAGATTTGAATGGACAAACTTTTAATGCCAGTTGATATGATGATGCAGGTTGGAAAAAAGTGCGTCTATAGCGGATATAAGGGTGGAATCTCAGGAGTTGGAAAAGTTTTCTATGATCAATCATTTTGCCAAGTTTCACACCAGGGGCCCAACAGGAGTACCCGAGGCATCAACATCCTCTGGTACAAAAAGAATGTTCCTTCAAAGATATGTAAAACCAGTTCCGATGCCGAGGACAGTACCAGAGGATGCACAGTGTCTTTCCCTGTAATCATGAACAACCATTTCTCTTGCCTCCCCTTGCCATACTAATGGTAGTCTAAATGCTCACACACAAAATGTGAAGTATTTATCTTGAATGAGGGCAGGATTGAATTAGCTACAAAAATTTAGCCAGATGGTGTTATTTAAGGTCAAATGTTATAGATTTTCAGGAAGTACAACTTAACTTTTGTATATGTACATGACAATGATGACACATATGGTAGTAGGAACTTAATCATGTTTCCAGAAGCAAGTGCAGACGTCTCGCTCTTTAACTCTTTTAACGTGTTATATATTTTTGAATAATTAGGCTTATATGTCTTAACGTGTTATATATGGTTTATAATGAATTCAGAAGGTCTTTTGGATACAGTTATCTTTCCCTTTTCAGGTTAATAGCGGAGCAGGCACATCGAAGATCAAACTTTATTGCCAGGTAAAGAAGCAGCAGAATATGTTAAGTTGTAAATGTAGAATTGGCAACGCACCTCCCTACAGTTGGTTTCCGTTGCAGGCGGTATGTAGGGACAATTTTAGGTTTTGAAAAGATTCAATGAGTATTCAGCATTTATAGTAAAAAGCCCTGTATTGTCATGTGGATTGTGTTGACAAGTATAGCAGTTATGGTGGGGAATCTTAGAAGATACTTATCCTAAAATTAGACTTATTAGTTGAGTTGGGTATGAAAAGTAGTTACACGTCATCCCGACATTGATCCTTGTGGACCTCAAAAAACATAATGTGAAGGGAGAAGAACATGTGAAAAGGACAAGGGTAGACTTTATTGCAGAGCACAAGGAGACGTATATAGATATTTACACAGATTCAGAGAGGGACACAGAAAAAAGGCATGTTAGTTATTCTGTTACTGGTACCAGGTTGTCTCACATTCTCCATTCACAATTTTATAATCAGAAGTGCTGCAGCTAAGGTAATAAACATTGTACCCAAGTGGTCAGTGATTGAGTCAGCAGAATCTGAAAGCATGTCTTCCTATGATATTGAAAGGGAATCTGTCAGATAACAGAAAAGGGAATGAGTCAGCTGCAGTATCTGAAATGGACCACACAGACAATTAGTTGACATTCTGTTATTATATATGTAATAACCAATGAATAAAAGGGGGAAACAAGTGACAAGATCTGCTGACAACATTGATGAAGAGATGCTAAAAAGGAGTCAAATTCAAAATGTAGGTCATGCACACACGGACACAGCACACTCTCTTTCCAGTTTTTTTGGCCTATGATTGTAGATTTGGTAGGACCTCTTGAATTACTTGACCACCTTAAGACACATGTGACGGCCGGCTTGATTAATAAGTATCAAGTACTCCTATAATTTTTACTTTTGAAAACAAAATACTGACACTCTAGTCGATAAATAAACGTTTATATATTATTCCAAAAGACGAGAACTAAGTCCTGATATTATGTTAGAATTAAGAAAAATGCTAGAGTTCCGAATTTATTTTCAAATGTCACGTGTCAGAATGCTATTGTTACTAATTCAAAAAATAATGATGGATACTCTGCATTTACATAAATTTCACCAATTAAAACCTTTCAAAATGCCACCTCATTCGAAAACTTAATTTGGGAACGCTTTTGAGGTACGTAGCATTACTCTAAAATTAAAATGACCAATTCTCCAAAAATATTGCAAGACGAGCAAGCGATTAAGAGGATGTAAATACATTCATTTATTTATTTATCTGAAATTATTGCAACCATCAAACCGCAATTCCGATTTATGTAAAGAGTGTCTCTAAAATTACGAAAACCAAATTTAGGGTAGTAAAGATAGAGGTTTTTTTTTTTTTTTTTTTTGGTGGTAAATGAGATAGAGAATATTTGCTGCCATAGATTAAACTATTTGAGTAGTTGGCTGCTGTAGCAGTTCTTCTAGGTTCGTTTGTGGCATGAGCTAAATCTGTTATTATGCATTGATTCTGGTAGTAAAATCTATATATATTATAATGGCAGGAGATCGAAAATGCACCAGGACAGTTTAAGATATTTTTCTTGAATTTTCTTTTTTCTTTTTTTATTTTTCTTATTAAAATTCTTTTCTTGCATTAAATAATTATTAATGACAATTTAAATAGTCATTAATTACACCTATTAAACATCAATTCAATTTATTCTATTTAATTTGTTTAAAAATTAACAAACTTTATTTGAACATTATAGTTATTATTTCAATATTAAATATTAATTATATACTGTTAAGTTTATTTTTAGGTAAAATGACGACTAATAATTGTTTATATTGCGTTATTTTTTATTTCCTATTCAAGATCATTATATTTTCTTTTCCGATGATTATAGGATAGGCGGCCTTAACTTCTCAAGCAATTTTTATTATTAACGATTTTGAAAGTCGTAATAAATTATGGAAGTACAAGATATTTACTTAATTTTTGGAATTGTATACAAACAATACATACAAATTTTTAATTTTGCGCATGAATAAATTATACATGATTTATGATCAAATCAATTAAAATTAAAAAATCCAGCCATTTATCGGAAGAAAAATCGATAAAAAAGCTATACACCCACTGTTTCATTATATTGTATCGAAATAAAATTTTATTCTAATTAAACAAATTTTTACACTATTATTGAATATGTATATTATGAGAGGGGTGTCGGCTTTAAAAAAATGTTTTTAACTTGAACTTCTCAAGTATTCTTTATTATCAGTGATTGTGGAATCGTAATAAACCAGGAGATCGGAGAGGCTTTCACTCAGAAGTTTCAAAATATTTTTCTTGATTTTCGCATTTTTGTTTTTTTTATTAAAATATTTTTTTTTGCATTTTAATAGCATTTTAATTAGTCATTAATTGTACATATTAAACTTATATTAAATACACTTTATATTATACTTAATATAATTTTTTTTGCAATCTTTACTAGAACATTATAATTATTATATTAATATAAAATATTAATTATCTATCTAAAAGTACAATTATTTCAAGGTAAAACGATAAAATAAACTTATTTATGTCGTCCATTTCTAATCCCTATTCAAAATTGATGCAATTTTTTCGGCAATAATATATAGATGATTTGAACTTTTCGATTAATTCGTAATCAGTGATCGTGAGAATCATGATAAGATATGGAAGCATATAAATTTTCCAATTAATATCCACAATTTAAATACAAGCAATATTGTATAATTTACTTTTACACATGAATAATTTACACATGGGGTGTGATCAACTCGATTAAATTGAACCAATCCAACCTTTTTCTTTACTGATTAAATCAATGAAAAAGTTATACATTCGGTGTTTCATTATATCGTGTTAGATTAAATTAATATTCTAACTACACAAATTCTTATACCATTACTAATCAATTAATCATGCATGTATGTTATGAGACGGGAATTAATTATGCATGTATGTCATGAGACGGACGTAAGTCAATCAAATCTCTTATCACATTTATATTTTGCTTCTTTTTTCATCATACAAACAAATTTATCAAAAACTAATCACGTCTCTCATAATACCACTGACAGCAAAAATGATACAAAAATTTTACTTTTAGTTATCCATTGTTAAACTTTACAAATGTTTATTAATATTGGATTTCAAAAGCATTTTTTTATGTAACAAATAAGTGTCATCAATATCTTCGAAAACATTATTATTAATACTTAAGAGTTTAACTGAAACATGTTTTCTTTTTGTTAATTTTTTTCTCTATAATTCCTTAACATTCAAATTTAGTTACATTTTACACAAGTTTCAATTCATCATATCAAATTTCAAATAGTAAAACTCAACAAATAATGATGTTATATATACAATTTTAAAAATATTTTTATGCCGCGCGTAGCGCGGCTTTGTTACCTAGTTTAATTGATTTTTAAGTCTAACTGAACTCTTTGGACTATGGCTACTGCGGTGTTGAAAACTGAAACTGCTTCTGGTTATGTCTAAAAGTAGTAATTTATAAAATTGTAATATCGTCTGTTATATGCAGGTGATTTTATGATTTTTGTGTTTAACGTCATTACATAATTAAGAGCTTATTGTACTTTGTAACCCTTAAGTATTTGCCAAAGATAGGTACCATTATTTTTTTTGCTGGCACTTTATCTTCGATACTTCAATTTCTCTTTCATTTAGTCTTTTTATTAATAAATATATTTATTTTACATGAAATATATTATTTATTTTACATAAAATATTATAATTTAATTTTATATTAATAAACATAATCCTTTTTATTTAAAAATATTTATGTATTATTTAATTTAATTGAATAATGCGATGATGCAATTGTAAATTAGTTTTTTTCTTAGAAATAATAATATGTAATTTAAGATTATCGTATTCAAAATTTTTAAAATTAAACAAAACGTATAGTCATAAGGTTAGAATATGATATTAAAATTATTATATTAATATTTATGCAATATTTTATTTAATTGAATAATGCGATGATGCATTTTTAAATAAAAAGAATTATGTTTATTAATATAAAAATAAATTATAATATTTTTATGTAAAATAAATTATATATTTCATGTAAAATAATTATATTTATTAATAAAAATACTAAAATACTCCTTACAATTTAATGACATTCTGATGAAATCACATTCAGGGGTTGCAAATTAAAAGAGAAATTAAAGTATCGATGATGAAGTGCCAGCAAAAAAAATAATGATATCTATTTATTTTTAACAAATACTTAAAGGTTAAAAAGTGTAATATGCTCCATAATTAAATAACATGCAAAGAGATTTCTTGCAGGGACCTTCAAATTACTAGAGCCCCATATTTAATATATTCAGCTGTATATCTATATTATACTATTAGTAGCAAACTAGCTTTTATTTGATGGTAAGTTAGTACACTTTTTTCGGTACACTTAATAGTAATCGTTGAATTTTGAGGCAGATTAATAAGAACAGTTGGATGTAACATTAAAAGAACATTTTTATTTTATATTTAAAATACTTCCATAAATTCAAGGTTCGAATCCCGTCATCAATTACACTCAATAGCAATCGTTGGATTTTTAAACAGATTAATAAGAATAGTTGGATGAAACATTAAAAAACATTTTTTTAATATTTAAAATACTTTCATAGTGTTGTGGAACAAAAACTAGGTTACGATTATTGTGGCTAGGGTTTGTGTATTTAATGCTAGGGTTCGTGAGCTTCGTGCTTCAATGGCTGCTTCTGTGTTTGAGACTTAAACGGTCCTCACAGAATACCTACGTATCTCTGTAATTAGAGAATCAAGCCATTAAAACGTAGTTCTGAGGTGAGGGGTCAGGCCCTTTATATAGGCTTCCGGAGCCTTAGAATTATGGTAGGAATAGGAGACTTGGTAGACAAGTCTTTGGGGAAGGTTCTAGATCTATTCCTTGTAGGAATCAGTTTCCATATTGAATTGGATGCCTTGGTGGCTAAGTCTGGTAGAAATAATATCCTTATCCAATTCTTATTGCTGAGCTGGTTATTACCCCTAATATTAATTACGAAATTAATATTTAATTAGGGTTTTTGGGCTGCCCGGTGGGCCCCACGTTTGGACCATACTAGGTCTAATTAATGTAACATTAAATGTGTCTTTAGGGCTTATTTTAGCCCATATCATTTGCCCCCCAACTTCTAGGAAAGCTGATCAGGCTTTCCTTGAAGTTATAACGGCCTTTTTCGAGACTTGGGTCAGGGTTTATCTTTGTACACTAGTGTTTCACGGGTATCGTCTTTTTTGTAAAGCATGGAGCGACCGACACATATACGACGAATGTTAGACGATGCTAAACGGCACTAAGTAGCCTTAAACCACGCTAAAACAATGTTAAGCGACGCTAAACGGCATTAAACGGCGCTAAGCGGCACTAAACGGCGCTAAAACGGCACTAGTTTAAAAATATTAGATTGTGCTTAGCGTAAAATTATTTTTCCATGTTTCCTAAGTCATTTTTGACCTGGAAATTTCGAGGAGAAATCAGTGTATTTTCAACCCATATCACTTAGAAAATCTATCGAATTTTTCAGAAGTTATATTGACCACAATCGAGATTCGGGGTTTTTATTGCTTTATTTTTCTCAAATTTTCTGTACCTTTCGGGTATTTTTTCTCAAATTTTCAAACTAAATTCGAGCTCAAAATAGCATCCAGGTCGTGTAAAACGACCTCAATTTTTAAGCTAATTTCGAGCTCATCACCATGACCTCGGCCAGTCTAAAAACGATCTCAAGTTGGTTCCAGGTCGTAAGCTACAAGCTTGATTTACAGTTCATTTCCGACCTGGAATTTACGACTTCGATGTAGTACAACCTCAACACAAGAACGACCTCAAATGAGCCCCAGGTCGTGGGGATTTTTCATACTTTCCAGTTCAAATTCGACCTGAGATTTGCGATCTCAAGCCACGTTATAACGACCTCAATTTGAGTGGAACGACCTCAAATGAGCCCCAGGTCGTGACCTTCTCCCTGTCTTTTCTAGTCATTTTCGACCTCGTGCTGGCGACCTCAATCCAAGGGGAAACGACCTCAAAGTGGTTCCAGGTCGCACAGATTTTTCACACTTTCTAGTATAATTACGACCAGAATTTACCAATCTCATTGTAGTATAAATCCGACCTCAACACAACACATAGACGACCTCAAGTTAGGCCTGGGTCGTGTGGGTTTTTCATATTTTTCAATTTAAATTCGACTTGAGATTTGCGATCTCAGGCCACGTTATAACGACCTCAATTTGAGTGGTAGGTCGTGGCTTCATTTTGCTTTTTATAAGTCAAAAACGATCTCATCTATGCGACCTAAAATCTGTTTTGTTCCGACCTCAATTTTCAAGGTTGCATACGACCTCAGATTGATTTCTCCAGGTCGCCTTGTCGAGCTCGTAATTATATTAAAAAACGAGATCAATTGTCACGACCTCGTGCTTCCTTTTGGTAACTCCAAGTCTTATTATGGACTTTAACGGGCCCTGTGTTTTAATTTTCATGGGCTGGGCCTAGGTTTTCAAATCGTTTGGGCCTACAACACTTTTTTAAGTTTTGGTTGGGCCTTTACTATGGGTCAAGATGACCTTAAATCAAAACCTTAATTAGGTTTATCAATCTTGGTTGGGCCGTGACAGGCCTTAATCCTTTTTAATTACTTTAGCTGGACTTGGGCCTTTGTTGGGCCTTTTAGAGTCCAATTTGTGTTGATGGCCCACAAGGGTTTCCAATAGGTTACAGCCGGTTGACATTCTCTCTAACCGGTTGAGATGCCCTAGATTTTCGTCTATATAAAGGCCAAGGCTTTCATTTTCACTTTCATCACAAAAGTTTCTAAAAAAACTCTCTCAAAAGTTCCAAAATTCTTTAAGAACTTTCCTTTGAAGATTTGAAGACTGCTCAAGGATTTCTGGCAATTTTCCAGAAATTCTCCAGTTGTTGTTGAAGATTTGAAGAGTACTCAAGGTATTTTCCAGAATTTCTAGTTTTATAGTTTGAAGATCACCCTTTTTCTGGGTTTGTTCTTCAATTCCTTTGAAGATTTGAAGATTGTTCTAACAATTTCTTCATCCTTTGCAGATTTCCTTTGAAGATCACAACTTTTCTTTGAAGATTTAGAAAAATGGCTGAAGATCGTGCTACACTTCGCTTCCAGAAGATGCAAGGAGCCTCCAAAAGAGGTATCATTATTCGTTCTCCCTTCATGAGTATACAGGATATGATTTTAAATCGTAAAGAAGATTTTCCATCCTTGTCACACCTTGATTCCTTTAATCATAGTAACACCTTTCCTGATGTAGAGAAGATCACTGATTATAACAAGATGTATAGAATAGAACCACCCTATAGACTTGTCCCAGCTGACCCTGGGGATCGATCTTGCCATTGGCGCCCCAATGCACTTTGTGTTTATAGGGGTGCCATTGTTGCAGGAGTTCGATTCCCCTTTCATGAGTTTATTCCTAGGCTCTTAGCAGATGTAGGAATTAACCCTTGCCAACTTCCCCCCAACTCTTGGAGGGTGATCAATTGTTTCATGGTCCCCTGCCTCAAGAACAACTTCCCTCTTTCTGTAGCTCTCTTTAGGAAAATTTTTCAATTTAAGAATTCTGCTGAATCTACTCCGGGTTGGGTATACATTAGTCATCGTACTTCCACTCCTCCAATCTTCCACCCCCAATCTATTCCTGACTCCAACCCAAAATGGAAGAAGGAGTTTATGTATTTAATATGGGAAGGTGGAGATTGGGGCAGCATTTTTCGTAGTACATTTGGTAAGGTCGTAGATGGCAGTGCCAATGATATTGAGCTCAACGAGGAAGAGACCCAGGCCTACAAAGAGCTCATCAAAGATAATTACGCTACTATGGCTTGGGATCTCCTGGATGAGTTCCAGCTTAAGTCTTTGGGACTTTTCCGAGTGGCCAAGAAGGGTAAATTTCCTTTCTTTTTGTATTCGTTTACCTGAATATGATTGTCTCATACCCATTATTTATCTTTTATCTTGTAATTGCAGCTGCAGCTTTCATCAACAAGACTAATGAGCCTGAAGATGGAGACACTGCTAGAATGAAGAGGGCTCGTTCAGGGAAAGATCCTCGAGCCCCAACTGCCACAGATGCCTACTTGAGGCCTCATGTAGCCGATATTGAAGAAGCAGATGGCTCTTCCAGGAGCGCTTGGCGCCCAAACTGGGGTATTAGGAAGAAGGACTCCATCGTTGGAGATAGCAGGCATGCCATAGATCGGTCCTATCATTCCATAACTCCTGGTGACTTCAAAGATTATGTATCCGGCTCCACTCTTGAAGGAGCCAAAAGTGCTGGATCTCAGGCTTTTGCTGCTGTAAGCTCCTTACTTCCTTCTTTCTTATATACTTGTCTGCTATTTGAATCGTGGTTCTAACTTTACCTTTTGTTGGCTAATGCCAACTTCCAGGGGGCCATATTCCAGGCTAAGACTTGGCGTTCAAACTATGAGACTGAAAAGGCAAAGAATGATAAGTCTGAGGATGAACTGGCCTCTGTCAGAGCTACTTTAGAGAGGAGGGAGAAAGAGCTTTTAGAGTCTCAGGCCGAAAATGTCGTTCTTAGGAAGGGCAAGGACGACCTGATTGATGACTACCTTGCCTCCCAGGAGTATGTGGGCTTCATGGAGAAGCATGATGACTCTCTATTCCCTTATCAGTTTACTCAGGGATGGGACGGAGCTCTTGCTGAGGTTACTAGGAGATTTCCTGGTATCCTTAACGTTTTAGACTTCCCTAGCCCTCATGCTCCTATGGCCTTGGCAGTGCAGGATACCCAGGAGGAGGACCAGGAGGATGATGAGAGGATTCCGGAGCCAGAGCCCTCTGCTCATCTTGGCAGAGATGAAGAGGATGAGCACACTGGAGACACTCAGTAGTTGCTCTTTTTATATATCTATTTATGTACTCTGCCTTCGGGCATGACTCTGTTCTTTAACTAATCGTTTATGTATTCTGCCTTCGGGCATAACTTTTTAATTCGTAATCCATTGTCCTTGATGTTTCTTAACTTACTCATGTTTGCATGTGTAGTCTAGCATTTTATACATATATGTCAATAAGTAATGCTCATAACTTATGCGAAAATGTAGAATAGTCTTATTAGTACGGAGAAATGGGCACAGCCCTTACATAGATACTCTACTTCCTCTATCTCAAGTTTAAAAACTTGGAATGGTTTCATCGACCTTATTTCTACTTCTATTACATAGGCAAAAAGCTAAGTCCTTTTCAGGAGAGCTTAAACATAGTAAACCTTGAGGTTCAATGCATGCCAAGTCCGGGGCACCTCAACCCCGTCCAAGGTTTCCAGTTTGTAAGACCCTCGCCCTAGCGTCTTCTTGACTCGATACGGCCCTTCCCAATTCGGGGCTAGCTTTCCCTTCTGACCAACTCCCGAGGCTTCTACTTTCCTTAACACCAAGTCACCTTGTCGAAAGAATCTCTCTTTAACCCTTTGATTGTAGTGGAAGGAAGCTCTCTTCTGATGTTCTGCGTTCTGGGCGTTTGCTTCATCCCTAACCTCATCAATTAGGTCTAGTGCAAGTCTCATGCCTTCCTCATTGGTTTCTTGCTCAAATGCCTCAACTCGAGGTGACGCCTGCATGATCTCCAGGGGCACAACTGCCTCAGCTCCATAAGCTAGTAAGAATGGGGTCGCTCCTGTTGTTACTTTACAAGTGGTACGATATGCCCAAAGTATAGGCAGTAACTCGTCCACCTAATTGTTTCTTGAGCGTTCGACCCTTTTCTTCAGTCCATCAAGGATTATACGATTGGCTACCTCGGCTTGCCCATTAGCTTGAGGATGAGCTACTGAGGTAAAGCGAAGCTCAATAGCATTTTCCTCACAATATTTCTTGAACTCTTCATTGTTAAACTGCGTCCCATTGTCCGTCACAAGGATTCGTGGGATTCCATACCTACAAATTATGTTCTCCCAAAAGAACTGGGCAACTTGTTTGGTGGTTATCTTGGCTAGGGGTTTATCCTCAATCCACTTAGTGAAATAGTCAATAGCCACTATCAGAAACTTCCTTTGTGTCGAGGCTACTGGGAATGGACCAAGGATATCCATTCCCCACATTGCAAATGGAATAGGAGAATTGATTGAGGTTAACATTTCGGACGGCTGCCTTACAATTGGAGCATGCTTTTGGCATCTCTCACACTTCTTGACATAGTCCTGTGCATCAGCTAGCATCTCTGGCCAGTAGAATCCCAGACGGGTAATCTTGTGAGCTAGGGATCTGCCCCCCAAGTGTTGCCCACAGATTCCTTCATGAACTTCCTTCAATGCTTCCTTTGCCTCTTGGGGCCTTAAATACTTCAAATATGGGATGACAAACGATCTTTTGTAAAGGAGGCCCTCAATCAAGGCATATCTCAACGCTCTTACAGACAGCTTCCGTGCCTCCAAGGCATTGTCTGGAAGCCATCCAGTTTCTAGGTGAGCTTTAATAGGATCTATCCAACAGCTTCCAACATCGATCGGTGCTACCAAGTTAGAGTTGACGGTCGGGGCCTTCAAGACCTGGAAGTAAACACTTCCTGCATAATTCTCTATCTCAGAAGAAGCGAACTTAGAGAGGGCATCGGCCTTAACGTTCTCTTCCCTAGGAATGTGCTCCACATAGCACTCTTCAAACTGAGTCATAACAGCTTTCACGACTCTGAGGTATTTTGCCATAGTTTCATCCTTGGCCTCAAACTCACCATTCACTTCGAAACTACCAATCTTGAATCTCCACAAACTTTGAGATTTTTGACTCTCAGGATTTTGGCCAAGCCTAAACCGGCTATCAAGGCTTCATACTCAGCTTCATTGTTGGTTGTTGGAAAGTCCAACTTCAAAGCATATTCAACTGTGAACCCATCGGGGCTTTGCAAAACTAAACCTGCACCACTGGACTTTGTTTTTGATGCTCCATCAAAATAGAGCACCCAATACTCCTTCAGATCTGGTACAAGTTTTTCATCTTTATTCTCACTTCCTTGGTTGGGTATTATCTCTTGCCCCCCGACTTCTTGGTTGCTAATGGTACATTCAACCACGAAGTCAACCAATGCCTGAGCCTTGATGGCTGTCCAAGGCCTGTATGTTATGTCAAATTCTCCGAGCTCAATTGCCCATTTGATCAATCTTCCACTTGCTTTGGGGCTGCGCAAGATGCTTCTCAACTGTTGGTCGGTCAAGACTTCGATCTTATGTGCCTGGAAATATGGTCGCAATTTCCTCGAGGCAGTAACTAATGCCAAAGCAAACTTCTCAATGGGAGAGTAATTCAACTCCGCCCCATGCAATACCTTGCTCACATAGTATATGGGTTTCTGAACCTTCTTCTCTTCTCTAACAAGAACAGCACTCAACGCTTGTTCAGATACCGCCAGGTACAAATAAAGAGTCTCCCCAGGACTAGGTTTAGCCAACAACGGTGCTTCAGTCATGTATTTCTTCAATTGCTCAAAGGCCTCTTGGCTCTCTGTGGTCCACTCAAATTTTTTTACCTTCCTCAATGTTTGGAAGAAAGGCAGACACTTGTCTCCGGACTTGGAGATGAATCTTCCTAGAGCCGCAACTCGGCCAGTTAGTTTCTGTACATCTCGTATAGAGCGTGGTGGTTCCATGTCCAAGATTGCTTTGATCTTATCGGGGTTGGCCTCTATGCCTCTCTTCGAGACCATCAATCCCAAAAATTTTCCTGATCCAACACCAAAAGCACACTTGGCTGGATTCAACATCATCTTGTGGTGCCTCAGCACTTCGAATGCCTCTCTGAGGTGCTTGATATGGTCAGCCTTGAGTAGGCTCTTGACTAACATGTCATCAACATAGACCTCCATGGTTTTTCCAATTAGATGAGCGAATATCTTATTCACCAATAAAACCAGCTTCCAAGAGCTTATCTACTTCTTGCTTAATGGCCTCTTGCCTTTCCGGAGCAAAGTTTCTCTTCTTTTGCTTTATTGTCTTCCTCTGGGGATCAACGTTTAACTTATGAGTTATGAGTTGGGGGTCAATCCCTGGCATATCAGCTGCTGTCCAAGCGAAAACGTCGCTATTCTTTTGTAAGAACTCTATCAACTTGCCCTTCAGGGGTTCTTTCAAAGAGGCTCCAATATAAGTTACCTTCTCAGGGTCGCCTAGCTCCAGAGGGATAGGTATTAAGTCCTCTGCTGGCTTTCCTCGGTGTTCATCATTACCACGAACATCCATGTCTTCAATCGGGAGTACCTGCCCCCCGGTTCCATCAGCTCTCAAAGCAGCCACATAGCAACTCCTGGCCATTTTCTGATCTCCTTTCTGTTCCCCAACACCATTCCTGGTTGGAAATTTGACCTTCATGTGATAAGTAGAGGCAACAGCCTTGAATGCATGAAGTCCGGTCCTCCCTAAGATTGCATTGTACGTTGAGGCAGCCTTAATTACTAGAAAGTTCAGCATCTGGGTGGCTTCCTTAGGTTCTTGCCCTATTGTCATGGGCAGCTGAATGGTCCCTTCAACCTTGGACTCAACTCCATTGAATCCGTAGATCGGCATGTTAGTCGGGGTTAGTTGAGAGTCAGTATACCCCATCCTCACAAAAGCATCATGAAACAAGATATCGACAGAAGCTCCATTGTCTATCAGGACCCGCTTCACTTCCGAATTTCCAATTACGGGAGTTATGACCAACGGGTCGTCATGGGGGAATTTCACCCCTTCAAGGTCTGAATCATCAAAACCAATCACTGCCTCAGTCTTAGCACGCTTCGGGGCTTCTCCTGTGATGTGCATCACTTCTTTGGCATAAGCCTTTCGAGAGTTTCGGGTAGTGCCGGCCGTTGTTGGTCCTCCCCAAATCATATTGATTACCGGCCCTCGAGGCTGTGGGTTACGATCGCGATCGTTATCCCTCCTAACATTGTCTCTTCTATCATAATCCCTTTTCTGGGTTCCACGGTCTTCACCCTTTGTGAACTTGTTTAACTTTCCCTTCCGGATTAAAAATTCAATTTCATCCTTTAACTGTCTGCAGTCATCTGTGTCATGCCCCACATCCTTATGGAATCTACAATACAGATCTTTGTTTCTCTTTTCGGGGTCACCCCTGAGCGGTTTAGGCCAGCGAAAGTCCTTATCCTTCTCAATGTCCAACAAAATTTGGCTCCTAGGAGCGTTCAACCTTGCATAATCAGAAAACCTTGGCCCAAAACCCTTCTTGGGTGATGACTCGGAGTCCTTGCCAGCCCGGGGATACTCTTGCTCTGACTTTCTTTTCTTTGAATCATTAGAGCCCTTGCCATTACCTCCCGTGGTTTCCTTCTTAATGCTGTCCTCAGCCTTAATATATTTATCGGCTCTTCTCTAGAGCTCGACCATGTTCTCAGGAGGGTGTTTTGCCAAAGACCTTTTGAAGAAGAGGTCAGTGGTTCCGTGTTCCAGGGCTACCATGGCCACCTTATTTTCCAGATCGGTGATATTCAACGTCTCTTTGGTGAATCGCTTGAGATAATCCCTTAAGTTCTCATTCTTTCCCTGCACCACATACATAAGGGATGTAGAACTTTTCTCATGAATTCTCCCACTGATGAATTAGCTGATAAAGGCAGCGCTCAATTCCTTAAAAGAGCCGATCGAGTTTGCAGGTAGACGGCTATACCATCTTTGAGCCATGCCTGACAGAGTTTGAGGGAACGTCCTACACTTTAAGGCATCACTAGCAGGCTGCAGCAGCAGTGCGATCGAGAATGTTCTGACATGATTTGCGGGATCGCCCGTTCCATCATAGGCCTTAATTATCGGCATCTTAAACTTCCTAGAAATATGAGCATTCATCACCTCTTCAGTAAACGGGGGTGTTGGATCATCAGGATCTCCAAGTGGCATGAGATCCTTGGGGTTACTCCTGGGGGTTTCCACCCTCATAGCTTCTCTTGTTGGGACATCAGCCCTCTTCTGTCTTCTTGAAGACCTCTCCAAGTCTATAACGGGAATCCTTACTGAGATTGGAGGGGGTCGAGTCAGACTCGGTCTTGCCTGTTCCCTTGCTATATCATCCTTTAGCCTTTGGATCTCAGCCTCATGAGCCTTAATCCTCTCCTCCACCGTTTGTGGAGGTCCATCATGGATTCTTCGTGTTCTTCTTAGAGGTTCCTTGCTAGCACGTCGCCTCCTCGGGGCTTCATCTCGATCATCATCCTCAGATGATGATGAATCATCAGTATAGGGACCAGAGTAATCATCATATTCTCGATCCCGGATCTGTAAGGCGTGTCCACTTGGTCCAGGTTCCCTTCGTCGAGGGGGGTAGTTAGGCAGCCCATACATAGGGTTGGTGTTCAAAGGGAGATCCGTAGTATGGATCTGTACCCCCGTGCGATCAACGTTACCAAGAGGAGAAACCACCATCTGGAGAGGGTTAGTTTCTTGGCCTTGATGGACAATCACTGAGTGGGTCCCCTCTACATGGGGAGTCGTCCCTGGGGGCTGAGTGGGCAGAGGTTGAATGACCGTCCCTGTTGATGGGAGTATTTGTCCTTTTTCAGTGACGATGAGCGGATCAGAAGTGGCTGGTGGAGCAGAGTTAAGGGGCACGGCCTCGGTTGATGTTGTCCTTCGTGTTTGAACCATGGTTGATGTTGTCTTCCCACAGACGGCGCCAAATGTTGTGGAACAAAAACTAGGTTACGATTATTGTGGCTAGGGTTTGTGTATTTAATGCTAGGGTTCGTGAGCTTCGTGCTTCAATGGCTGCTTCTGTGTTTGAGACTTAAACGGTCCTCACAGAATGCCTACGTATCTCTGTAATTAGAGAATCAAGCCAATAAAACGTAGTTCTGAGGTGAGGGGTCAGGCCCTTTATATAGGCTTCCGGAGCCTTAGAATTATGGTAGGAATAGGAGACTTGGTAGACAAGTCTTTGGGGAAGGTTCTAGATCTATTCCTTGTAGGAATCAGTTTCCATATTGAATTGGATGCCTTGGTGGCTAAGTCTGGTGGAAATAATATCCTTATCCAACTCTTATTGCTGAGCTGGTTATTACCCCTAATATTAATTACGAAATTAATATTTAATTAGGGTTTTTTGGCTGCCCGGTGGGCCCCACGTTTGGACCATACTAGGTCTAATTAATGCAACATTAAATGTGTCTTTAGGGCTTATTTTAGCCCATATCACATAGGTTCAAGGTTCGAATCCCGTCATCAACATATTATTATTAAACATTTATATTATCTTATAAATTATTCCCGAAAGTTCAAGATTCGATTTACGTCAACAACATTTTACGATTAAAATTTATATTATCTATTTTTATCATATAATCATTAAATATCTATATTATCTTATAAATTACTATCACTAGCGTTCTACCCGTGCTACGCACCGAACGATAAAATTTATTAATTAATTACTATAAACATATTATTTTAATCATTATTTAGAAAAAAAAGATATAATTTCATTAAAATGTAATTAATTTAAGTATAAAATTACTTATGTGTTAACTTATAGCAATTACATTAATGTTAATATTATCAAACAATAATCATAACATTCACATCCCCCGCTTAAACGTTCTAAACCCTTCTTTATTATTTTTTCTTAATTTTGTTTTTCATTTGATTTCTCGCATTTTTAGAATCTTTCTACCAAGTTCATAAGTTTTTTATCCATATTTCAAATTTTGTTCTTTTAAAAATTTAGTATATTTAAGTGTGCAATATTGTGGATTTCTAGAATTTTTATTATATTAAATTAATTCACTCAAAAAACTTGTTTGGTCACAATCAATTTTTCGAATACATATTTAAAATTTCATAAACACCTATTTCTCACGATTGTTATAAATTATTAGATTGTCTCTCAATTTTTTTTTGCTTGTTTCAGCTATATGAGAAATTGATCCCTTCTGTGCAAGATCCATTAAACGAACGTAGTTATGACAAAGGAAACTTTCTGTTAATCCAGCTTCCTATGTGTTCGTTTAATATCATTTTTACATATTGTATGTTCTTTTATTAGTGAATTGATTTACTATAGAAAATAAACATTATCAATCAACCAAACATATGCAATATATCCCATTTTTAGAGTAAGATATGATTGTTAGAGTTTATGGTGATTGCCCTCAACTTATTTTTGTGTATATTCAGTTTCAGAGTTTGAAGATTGAATTTTTTATTCTTTTTAATTAGAATATGGTATATTAAGTATTGATTTTCTTACACCCATAAATAGGGATGACAAATTAATTCGATCTAATGGTAACTGATCTGAAACCCGAAATTTTGGAAAATACCGATCCCTAATTTTTGGATTCAAGTTTTGAATTAAATTTTAAACCCGAAATAGTTTCGATTTGGATTTGGATTTCAATTGTACCGAACCAATATCCGATCCGAAATATGAAACTCGATCCAATATCGAAACACGTTACATAAATAAATAATATCATAATTTGAAATTATTAGATGTAATATCTTATATGTAAAACATATAATTTATATATTTTTATTCAAATATTTCATTAGAAATAGTCAATACTAATTTAGCAATTAAAATTTCTCTTTATCAATCTCAAGTTTCATTGAAACATTTAAGATGTAATTTTATTTACTTCACGTAAAATTTTCATTTGTGTATTATACGAAGAATTATTTTTTAACATATTTTAAATTTTTCTTAGTATGTCAATTCATACAATGTGTTACAATTAACTATTTTTTTTTTGGTTAAGCAAGCATATATTAGAAAGACGAGGAAACCTCGCACGGTTACAGTAGAAGTACACTTCTTTATACGGAAGCCACATGTCAAAACAACCAGCCCTAGCACAACACTACTACTAACTTATTCTAAAAGCTTCTAAGACCTTATACTTGGAAAAAAGTTCAAAGATATCATCCAAGACAAAAGAACTTGACGTTGGAGATATGCCCTGTTAGTATTGTTGCACCATGAGACACAATCTTAAGCCAACTCTGCAGGGATCACATCCGCTTCGAAAACAAAGCCATCAACTGCTGCTATGCCTCCCTGAAAGGCTTCCTCCATCATTACTTCCTCTATGTTATCATTTTCATCAAGTTCAATGTCAAGGATGTACGAGTGAGTTGTGTTGGTCTGACCCAATCCAAGGGAATCCGTCTGGTCTGAGAGGAGGATCCCTTCATCAAAATCTACTGGATCAGGAGCTCCATCTGGGATGAGATTGTCCTGGTAGCTCGGGTCGTCGACTCCAAAACCTAAATCCCAATCCAGTAGTTCTTCTACCCCTCTAACAGCTCTATTGAGAGTGTAGAGCTCATTGCAAACCCTTTTCCCCAGTCTTGAAACAAATCTCGCAGGTTTGTTCCTTGCAGGGTAAACATAAGACACCAAGCAGAACCAACGCTTGTCCTTGATGCGAATGTAGATTTGTGAAGCAATGTCATACACCTCAGCAGGAGCACCTACATTAAAGTTTTTCATTACAAGATATGCTTCGAGGTTGTCTGTTTCTTGAATGACCTCACGGTAACCCAGCTTGAAGGATCGTTTGAGTGGAATGAACATTGCCCACAGTTGGTTGCCAAGCGGTGTTAGCTCCGGAATAACACTTATGGTGAGGTGTTTGAGCTCACCCTCTGAGTTTCGGTACACAGCTCTTATGCCTGAGTGAAACCCATTAGGAGAAGGGTGGCGAGAAGAAGTGCTATGGACATTGATTTTTAAAACACCAGTTGGGGGAGGGATCCAAAGATGAGCCATAAGGACGAGATGTGAAAAAGGAAAAGGTGGATAGAGTTATGAGCTGAAGGAGGGATTTATAAGGGGATTGATGTGCATTAATACCCAGCTAACTGTTATTAATGTCTAAGTATCTCATTATAACTAACCCAACTACTACTTGAGTTCTTACCATATAACTCGAGTGGCTCACCATATAACTCGAGTGTATATACCTGGGCATTGAATAAGCTGACACAATCTTCTGTCAGGGGGTATAGGTTGTATAGCAGAACAGATTTGGTCCCCTTTTTAGCCAAGATAGATTAAGAGAGAGTTTCCCTCCAAAACTTACCATCTATGTCCAATTTAAACTACTATATCTACCCAGGTCTAGGACTACTCTAAGATCATAAAAGAGGGATGAGGCAGAGTTAATACAGGTTAGTAATGATTGCTAGCCTATCCTAAACGCGTAAGTAGGGTTGCTAATGTTAGCAATCTTCTAGAACGAAGGAGGTATGCTAGCAAAACCTAGTTGCATGGACTGGACTAGTATCAATAACGGGCTAGTATGAAACTGACCATTACTCAAATCCAAGCATTTAGTAGTTTGGGCCTTAGTCTACCTTCTTTTGCTAGCCTATCCGCTTCTCCATTTTACGATCGTGAGATGTAATTTAACCTGATTTGGCTAAATGAGGTTATCAGTTGGGCACCTGGACCCTGAGAGGATTCTTCAAGGATGGAACCCCTGCAGTTCAAGACGTACTCTACCAGATGTGATGAGTCTGTAGCTATGGTGACCACCTCATTTTGCAATCCTTTGACTTTAAAATTTTTGAGTAGGAATAACATTGAATGAAGCTCAACTTCCCAACCAAAGTAATTTGGACATGGTCCTGAAAATATGAAGACGACGGTACCCATTTTATTTAGAATGAAGCCCCCTATTCCTGAGGATTTAGAACCATCATTGTTTATTTTCCAAGACCCATCAATGAAGGCAACTAATGGACCTCGATCAAACCAGTTTCTCAATAACGTTTTTAGGCTCCAATTGAGATTTTGTTGATATGATTTAGCTGGGTTTAACAGCCACTGATTTTTGAAATCAGGGTTGATGCTTTTGTTCGCATAACTCCATTCCCACGCCCTTGTTTTTATCAAAATTTGCAAGGTTCGAAGATCTATCTTGGTATCTGAAAATAACAACTCATTTCTTGCTAGCCATATAGTCCATAACATAGCTAGTAAACACGTACCTCCACCATGAGATGCGACCTTTGAGCAAAAGAATTGTAACCCCGACTGCAGGTTAGAGAAGGATGCTTGGGTTTGATCGACATCAAACCATGTAAGTATGGTCTCCCAACATGATTGAGCGAGTGGGCATCTCCAAAATAGATGTTGTTGGTCTTCTATTTCCCCCCGGCACCATTTGCATAGGTTATCAATAATGATCCCTCTATGTTTAAGGAAGTCTAGAGTGGGAAGAGAACCATGCATAGCGTACCACATGAATGCTTTCACCTTTGGTGGAGTTTTTTGTTTCCACAGTAGCATCCAGTGTCCAGGGATTTGAACTCCCTTATCTAATAAGCTGTAACCCGATGATACTTTGTATGGATCTTGGTTTATTCCCCAATAGATGACATCCTTTTTATTTGTTAAAAAGACAGAATTTATGATTTGTTCCAACTCTGAAGCTTCTTGGATTTCCCAACCTCTCAAGGCTCTAGTCCATTTTGATTCTGTCAAAGGATAGTACCAGAGATTTAACATTTCTGCAACAGTGATTTTTTGTCTATGAACAGATTGAACAACCGTGGAAATTTCTTATTCAGTATCTCTTTTTGAAACCAACAATCATACCAGAACCTTATCCTAGTTCCATTCCCAAGTTTCCAATGGAAATCATCTGGTTGAAAAATTTTCAGCTCATGAACATGGGATATTTCTGAGATGCTTTTCATTATGGGGGAAATTTGTTTTCTAGGCGCTCTTGGATTTGTGAGAAAATCATCCCCATATTTGCTTTGCAATGTTTTATACCATAAGGTGTCCGTTTCTGACTGCGCTCTCCACCACCATTTCGCTAAGAGTGCCATATTCTTGAGATGAACCTTCTTTATACCCATACCCCCTTTTTCTTTATTGGAACAGAGTAAGTCCCAGCATACTGTATGCATTTTCCTGTTAACACTAGCTGTGTTAATCTCTCCCCAGTAAAATCTCCTCTTCATGAATTCTAGATTAGCTGCTATAATCTTTGGCAACTTAAAAAGAGCCAACCAGTATTGAGGGATTGAGTCCAGGATTGCATTTATTAACACAAGTTTGCTCGGTTTCGATAAGGTATTACATCTCCATTGTCCAAACCTCGTACTAACTTTCTTTGTTAGAAGAGCCCAAAATGCTTTCTTCTTTAGTGAATTTCCTATAGATGCACCTAGGTATGTGAATGGAAGTGTACCAATTCTGTACCCTAGCCATTTTGCCCACTCACTAGTTTCCTCCGGCGTTAAACACGGAGAGTTATATGACTTTTTTCAAAATTTATCTTAAGGCCAGACAAAATTTTGAATATTGATAGAATTATCTTTATATCTCTGATTGCTTTCCAGTTGTCTTCAAGAAAGATAATTGTATCGTTCGCGAATTGGAGATGTGACAAGGTCATCGATGATCCAACTTTCACGCCATTGATTAATCCATTACTCTTTGCTTTTTCCAATAGTGTGTGTAGTACTTGTGTTACTAGGATGAATAACATGGGCGATAATGGGTCACCTTGACGTAATCCACATTACATGCAGAACTCCCTCGAAGGACTTCCATTAACCAATATTGATGGTTTTGCTGATGAGATTATTGAGTGAATCCATTTCCTCCAGGTTGTTCTAAACTCCAATATTTGCAACGTATGTAAGAGGAAGTCCCAGTTTACCGTGTTAAAAGCCTTGGCAAAGTGTAATTTAAGAACTAGGCCTCTGTATTGTCTTTTTTGTATGCTATGTACCACCTCATTCGTGATAAGAATGGTGTCTGTGATAAGTCTCCCTTTAATGAACGCCATTTGCTCTGCTGCCACTAGATTTGGTAGTACGCACCTCAACCTATTTGTCAAAACTTTTAGCAAGATTTTCATGGTGCAATTTATTACGCTGATTGGCCTATAATCCTCTATTATGACAGGATGGTTCATTTTAGGGATGAATGTCATGAAGGAAGAATTGAGGCCCCCCAGGATTATAGTAGAGTGAAAGTAATTCTCAAAGATCAGAAGTATGTCCTTTTCTAAAAAACCCCAGAGAAATTTTAGATACCTTGCATTAAACCCATCAGGGCCTGGTGCTTTACTGGGATCCATTTGCTCTAGTGCCAAGAGTATTTCATGTTTCTTAAAGGAGCTTTCCATCCGGGTTGACTCTTCTTGGGATAATGAAGGTAGAATTAATGTACCTAGACCAAAACATCCCCCACTTGTGGTTTTTTTGAATCTCTTTTCAAAGTGCGAAGCGAACAATTCTTTAACAATTTTTGGATCAGATTGCCATGATCCTTCATACCAAATGCCTTCTATTTTACTTCTCATTGTTCTCCTCCGAACTTGCGAATGGAAAAATTTTGTGTTAGTATCCCCTTCTTTCTACTTACTTAACTTAATCATTTTAAATTTTTGGATATCCGAAAAAATCAGTTCTAATCCGAAACCCGAAGAATTTGGTTTTGGATATTGAGTTTTGGATTTGGATTTATTTTAAAACCCGAAAATATTTGGATATGGGTTTGGATTTACAAAATTCGAACCGAACCCAACCCGTTGTCAATAAATAAAACATTTGAAAATGAGTATTACCTATCTGTTTTTTCTATTTGACTAACATGTTAGAATAGGAAACTATACACAGAACTAAAATCAAATGTGGAATATATAAACACGTAATCACATTTTATATATGCATCCATGTAATTTAATTATATGGTTAAAAAATGTGAAATTTGATACTCCTGTGGTTTTGATGATCACTTTCAGCAAGTTGATTGCTTGTAGTTTGATATAAAACATCATGTTATTCATGTATTGCGCTAACTTGGTTGTGCAGTGTATTGTGCTAACTTGGTTTTGCAGGGAAAAATAGCCTATTGATCATTTAATCAGAATATACGAACAGCAAACCATTTGGTGCTTCAACAGTGACAGTTTGGCAAGCCAGTTGCACGCAGTCAATACGCAAACAACAAGCCATTTCCAACTGTCCAGAATTCCTGTAGATAAAGATCAACTAGACATATTCATACTCTTAGGTAACTTGGTTGATGATATGGAAAGGCAAAGGTGTAAAGTCATCTGTTCAGCCTATTAGAACCAAAACAGCATGCTGATATGAACACGCCAGGACAAACAGCAAGCTGATTGTGTCTGTCAGAAATTAAGAACCTTTCGGTTCTCAAGGAGCTTTTAGTGGAAACATTGTTAGGAATATTTGTAAGGGCCATCTGAATTGTTTTGAACATGCCAACACTCATATCTCAAACATATTAGGAGAAAATATATTCCTTTACTTAAAATAAGGAAAGTAACATTATACTTTACCTTATTTTAATAACCTCCACTCAAGACAACCACATGGGCTTGTCTCCTTCATCATATCAAATATTCTCTTCTCTATACACGCTCCATACTTTCTCCAACTGATAATTTTCAAGCTCCTTTCATTTTCTTCATTTCAAAAACATCTCTAACGGCTTTATACATTAATCAATCTGTTGGAGCATTTTGAAGTTTGATTTCAAACATTCTTGTTTAGCTATTTCAAGGCTATTCTTGCTCAGTTCTAAGGTGAACAATCCAAGTGCAAAAACAAGAGTATATACACAACTTCTAGCCTACATTGCAAAATTCTTCAAAACCTCTCAAACCCTTACATGCATTCGCATATATATATATATATATATATATATATATATATATATATATATATTCAGAGGGTTCATTAGGTTGAGTTGTTTTAATTGTTTTGTTCAAATTGTATTGAATAGTTGCTGTACAAGGTTGGCGTAAGGTTTTGTGTGGGTCGAACTAGGCTAGAGAAGAATACTTGGGAAGTATTTCTTAGAGAGTTAGTTCAGCACAGCAAACAACAAGCCATTTGTAAGCAGCTGGGTGTGTTAGTTGCTGGGCAGATTGGTTAGGGAACAAGGGTTTGTTGAACGGTGCTAGAGAAGTATACTTGGGAAGTATAGCTTAGAGAGCAGGTTCTGAAACAGATGTTCATCAAGCCATTTGTCAGCAGCTAGGAAGAAGGGAGATATATTGTATCTTGTAATCGATTTATTTCATTGATCAATAATAGATTCTCTTACCAAGTTGGTAAGGGACCAGGACGTAGACCATAGGGGATTAGGGGTCGAACCTGGCTAAAAGATTGTGGTGTTCTTTATTTTTCTGCACCTTACTGTTTCTGCATTTAGCTTACCATTTGCATTCAGCTTACCGTTTGCATTCAACGTACCATTTGTGTCTGCATAAATTGAAATCAGTAAGCTGTTTCTGGTAATTATTAAAATTGGACTTAGTTAGCCATAAACACCTATTCACCCCCCTCTAGGTGTTGTTTTTCAAAATTCATTTCCTTTAACACCGAGTATATTTTTCTGATATATAGAAGAAGAAAGCGCTTACATAAATTTCACAAATCGTTTGTGTTGTGTACATTTATGTCGTGCGTCTTTGGGATCTTGCATGAAAATGACATGAAATTTTTTGTGTTCCAAAAATTCGAACACAAAATGCTACTAAACTACACGAATTTTTTTTTCGTACACCAAACGAAAATAATACGCGAAAAGAAAAAATTTGACAATTACATGTAATGTTACTCTCTTGCTAATTTATCTAAGTATGTTACTATATAACTGAAAACAACATCGAGATGTTACAAAACAAAACTAAGAGTGGAGTACATAAAATGAAGCCCACCTATTTTTAATTTTTTTTATTGTTAAAAAAATATCTCTGTTTGTTTAGAATCTATCAACCAAGTTATTAAGTTTTTTTTACCTATGTTTAAGGTTTTGTTGATATTAAAATACATATTATCAACCAACTAAAGAAATTCGATATGTCTACTCTTAGATCAGAATATGAAATTGAAAATATTCACTAACAATATTTGCATTGACTCTGTAATGAATTTTATTTTTTGATTGATAATTTATACCACAAATAATGTATAATACTATTTGAGAGTATTATTAGTATTTTGAATAATTCAAATATATTGTCAAGTCAATTTATTTGTCCCATTAATTATTTCATAACTAAAAAATATTGATAAGTAAAATGTCAAAGATAATTGGTTTAATTTTTTTAAATAAAATTTAAATTGGTTGAATCTAGCTCTTTTTTTATAGTTGATTAATTTAAAAGTTTGTAGAAATCAAATTTTGAACGTGTATTTAGTGGGATGTGGTAAAAAATTTTTGATTTTTAAAATTTATAATTCAATAATAGTAGATTTATTCAAATTTGATTGCAACTTATGATTGTACATCGAGAGTCTGAGATATTAAAATATTATATTATATAACAAAGATAGGATAGACTCTTGTATTATATTAATATATTTGTATAAAAATTAATTAGTAAATAAGAAATTTTGGAAAATGGCTCTCTACATAAAGAGAGGCGCAAAGAACAATTTCCCAGTATATAATAATGAACTTATGATTGATTTTAAATCAAAAATCGTGATTAATTATTTAATAAGCATATATGAAAATTAATTCATAATATATAGCTATATATTATAGTATAATTGTAATTGATATTTATGGAAATTAGCTCGTAATATATAATAGTAAAATTTTGATTTATTTTAAATTAAAAGATTGATAAGTTAATAAATATTTTATCACTATAGAAAATATGTAATTTGTGCTTGTACTAAATAAAAAATTTTGCATTTCAAAAAAATTGTTAATTTGCCACGGTAAGTAAATTAGGATGAGGATGATATAGTTAATTTAATTTTAGTGGTAAATTTTGATTGGCTCTCATATATAACAATGTAATTATGGTTAATTGTAAATCAGAACAGTGGAAAATTAATATTACAAAAATCGTTTAATATTGTATATTTGTATAATCTTGATTGATTTTAGTTGAGAATATTAATTTATTATATATTGATATTAAAAAAATATGTAATACATGGATATGTTAAATCAAGTAACTACTATATTTAAATTATAATTGTTAACTAACCATGATTAGTATAATATGATGAGAATGATAAATAAAGAAAGTTTAATATAATATGATTGGTCTAAAATTTAGGAAAGACCTCTGATTGGTCCTAAAATAATTCATAATTTTCTGATTGACTATCTACATCTAATTGTTTATAACATAGATAAAACAGACTCATGTTTTATAATAATATATTTGTATTAAAATTAATTAATAAATAAGCAATTTTGAAAAATGTCTCTATACATAGAAAGGGGCGTAAAGAATAATTTGCCAGTATATAATAATGTAATTGTGATTGATTTTAAATCAAAAATCGTGATTAATTAGTTAATAAGTATTTATGAAAATTAATTTGTAATCTATAACTATATATTATAGTATGAATGTAGTTGATATTTATGAAATTAGCTCGTAATATATAATAGTATAATTTTGATTTTAATTTAGAATATTAATTTATTATAATTTTTTTGACATTTTTAAAAAATATGTAATACATGGATATGTTAAATCAAGTAACTACTGTATTTAAATTATAATTGTTGACTAACCATGGTTAGTATAATAGGATGAGAATGGTAAATATAGAAATTTTTTAATATTATATAATTGGTCTAAATGATAAGTGGATTTTATATCCACTTGGAATGCCTCAGTTCGGCTTAAATTGATTGTTTTGGACTCAAGATGTTGTAGTTTTGATGTGTTATGCTTAGTTGTGCAGATTTACGAGAATGTTGATTAAAGTTGATACTTCTATTGTTTTTGGAGATTTATTTGATTAAAATTCGGATTTTCTGGGAAGGCTGCGCAGCTTATACTGTTTTGGCCATATCTGGAGTTCTAGAAGTCCGTTTTCAGCGATCTTACTGCCCACGCGAAGCTTGAGAGATTTTCTACAACCTGGGATAGGAAACAAGTGCAAGAAATATGCTGAATTAAATCACGCACGTGTTCTTGTAAAAGAAGGCTGAGAATTTACTGTTTTGCCCTTTTTCTAATTCTAATTGTATTCTGGGCAGTTTTGGGTACCTTTTTTAAATCCAAATTGTAATAGAAGGCAATTTCTTGTTGGCCAAGATTTGTAGAGCCTATTTAAACACATTCTACCATTGTAAATCAGAACAATTCATAGCTTTTAATTGTATCAAGGTACTTTCGATCTTCAATTCTTTCTTCAATATTATGTTTTCATTCATTATCATTATTATCATGTTTTTTTTATTAAATATGCGTAACTAATTCTCTAATCTGAGGATTGGGTAGTATTCCTTGGTATTCATGCATGCTTGATTATGTGATTTTCTGCTTTGCTGATCTGTTAATGAGATCTTAACACAATTAGGGGAGTCATGAACCTTTGATTGTATTCTAGGGATTGTAATAAGCTTGGGAGAGAAGTTGCAATCTTAGTACATGATTTAACAGACATAATTTGAATATTAGATCGGGAGATTAATAGGAGAATTGTGAGACATATAATTCTTGGCATTTAACAGTTTATAGATATACTATGATTGTATCACGGGAGTGACAATTAGGGTGTAGCTGTAAGCACTATATTGTAGCCTGGGAGGGTACAATATAACTTTAGAAGAATTGTTTTCAGCAAGGTAGGAACACAGATATCACATTAATATTGAGCATGTATTGAGACCAAGTGAAGAACCCCAGTTCTTAGATTGTTTTCCAACATATTTGAATCTCAGTTTAAAATCAATTCTTAGTGCTTATAATTAGTTCTTGGTTAATTTAGTTAATACACAAACCCAAAAATTCTTCTCACACACTTCTAGACGTAAAGAGATAAGAAACCTGAACTTTGAGTTAAATTTAGTCCTTCCCTGAGAACGAACACACAAAAATACTACTAACAAATTGGCGCCGCTGCCGGGGAAGGCAGTATAGTTGAGTTTAGGTTAATTGTTTCTTATTGTTTAAATTTTAATTGGTTCCACAAGTTGTTTTGTTGGTGAATTTCAGGTGTATGCTACATTCATCTTGCGCTAGAAAATTGGAATTTGACCCTGAAATCGAGCGTACTTTGAGAAAGCTAAGAAAAGATAAAGCTAAGATGGGAGAGCCAGAACCTCGACCAGCTGTTAATGTTGATCAGTCTTCTATTTGGGACCATGAGACACCAAATCCTGCTAATTGCATGTACAAAACTCCAGAGATTGGTGCAACCCAATTTAACATTAATCCGAGCTTAATTCAGATGATCAACAATCAGGCTTTTGAAGGAGACATTGAATTAGAAGACCCACACAGACATCTAGAGCGTTTTGTGCAGATGTGTGGCTCATTCAGAATCACTGGTGTTACGAGTGATCAGATTCGTCTCCATATGTTTCCCTACTCTATTAAGGGAAGAGCTTTGGAATGGTTTCAGCAACTTCCAAACACTGCGGTTGCTACATGGGAGAGTCTTTCTACGGCATTCTTGTCCAAATACTATCCTTCTGACAAGACGCAACAGTTGAGGACTATGATTATGAGTTTTAAAGCACAACCGGGTGAAGGTCTATACCAGGCATGGGAGAGATTCAAGGCACTATTGAGGAAGTGTCCACATCATGGCTTAGAAGATTGGCAGATCATTAGTACTTTTTATGGGGCCATGAATGCAGATATTCGTTTGAGTTTGGATGTGGCTGCTGGTGGAAATTTCAAGAAGGCACCAACTACACAGGCTAAAGCACTCCTTGAGGAATTAGCATCTAATAATTATTCATGGGCACCTAGTGGGACGAGCTCAGCAAAAGCAGCACAAGAATCTGAGATGATCAACATGCTGGCTCAAAAGTTGGATACTCTAACTCAGGAGGTGCGAGGACAAAAGGTAAATGTGAGTGCTCTTTCTTCACCTATGGAAGGGTATCATGATTATGGTGCTAGTCAGAACTCGTATGTTCAACAATTTCCAGAAGAAGCATCTTTTATTCAAGGAAGATAGCCTTGGCCTGTGCAGAATAATTCTTACTACAATCCGAATCAAAGGCCAAACAATAATCTTTCTTACAGCAATAATCATGCAGCTAATCCTTCCTATGCATTTCCAAGGTAGAATCAACCTCCTGGTTTTCAGTCACGACCACCGTATCAAGCACAGCAGCAGTATCAACCTCCACCAAAGAAAGAACCAGCTGAGTGGGAGGTTGCACTAAATAAGATTATGCAAGGGACTTCTGGGACATTGGCTAATATGGAATCAAGAATAGATCAGATGGCATCATCTCAAAAGATGCTAGAAACACAGATTGGACAGATTGCCTCAAAGATGGGTGTTCGTGAGCAAGGGTCTCTTCCTAGTCAACCCGACCAGACTGGTAAAGAGCAATGCAAAGCAATTACTTTGAGGAGCGGAAAAGAGTTGCCCGAGGTTGAGGCTCTTGAGCCTAAAGAGAAGGATGCTGAAAAAGAAAATGAGATAGTAGAGATTGATGCAGAAAAGTCAGAAAAAGTAGATGAAGAGAAGAAGGAAGAAGAACCAGAAAAGCCGTATGTTCCTCCACCACCATATGTTCCTCCTATTCCATTTCCACAGAGACTTCACAACAGGCAGTTAGAGAAGCAGTATGAGAAGTTCTTGACTATGTTCCGGCAGTTGCATGTTAATATTCCTTTGGCTGAAGCTTTGAATCAAATGCCGCTCTATGCTAAATTTCTTAAGGAGATGTTGACAAAGAAGAGGAAACTTGAGGATGCAGAAACCATTACTCTCAATGCTGAATGCAGTGCAGTCATCCAAAAGGCCATTCCTCAGAAATTGAAAGATCCGGGAAGCTTTTCTTTGCCTTGCACTATTGGGAAGATGGAGAACATGAAAGCCTTGTGTGATTTAGGGGCTAGTGTGAGTTTGATGCCATACTCAATTTGCAAACGACTTGGTCTTGGAGAGCTTAAAAAGACACGGATTTCACTTCAGTTGGCGGATCTTTCTGTTAAATATCCGTTAGGGGTCGTTGAGGATGTGGTAGTCAAAGTGGATAAATTTGTCATACCTTGTGATTTTGTGGTGTTAGAGATGGATGAAGATGTCGAGATACCCATTATCTTGGGAAGGCCATTCTTGGCTACTGCTGGCACTACAATCGATGTTAAAGCTGGAAAATTGACATTGAATGTTGGCGAGGACAACGTGGAATTTGATCTGAACAGAGCAATGAAGATGCCTCCTTTTGGAGCAACTTGTTTTACTGTTGACAGAGTTGATGAAATTGTGCAGCTAGAAAATGAACACTTCATGGGAGCAGAACGGGTGTTAGAGGATGGAGTAGAAGAAGAAGAACTTGTTGTTCGAGACACAGAAGTTGAGATGGTTTTTACACTTTCAGAGGCACCACAGGTGGAACTTAAACCTCTACCTGCTAATTTGAGGTATGCCTTTCTTGGTCCTAATGATACATATCCTGTGGTAGTTTCAGCCTTGCTTAGTGATGATGAGCTAGAAAAATTATTACATGTTCTTCGGCAATATAAATCAGCTATTGGTTGGACAATTCAAGATATCAAGGGAATTAGCCCTGCTCTTTGCATGCATAGAATTGCCTTAGAAGATGATCATAAGCCTGTGATTGAGGGACAAAGAAGATTGAATCCGAATTTGCAAGAGGTGGTGAAGAAAGAAATCACTAAGTTGCTTGATGCTGGTATCATATATTCGGTTCCACACAGTAAATAGGTTAGCCCTATTCATGTTGTGCCTAAGAAAGGTGGGATGACTGTTGTTCACAATGAGAAGAATGAATTAATTCCCACGAGAACAGTAACAGGTTGGAGAGTTTGCATTGACTATAGGAAGTTGAATAACGCTACTCGCAAAGATCACTTTCCCCTCCCATTCATTGATCAAATGCTCGAAAGGTTAGCGGGTAATGAGTATTACAACTTTCTGGATGGATTCTCGGGTTACTTTCAGATTCCTATTGCACCCGAAGATCAAGAGAAGACTACCTTTACTTGTCCTTATGGCACTTTTGCTTATCGGAGGCTTCCTTTTGGTTTGTGTAATGGTCCTTCAACGTTTCAACGGCTCATGAACCACATTTTCTTAGATTTTATAGGGAGAGACATGGAGGTATTCATGGATGACTTCACTGTATATGGTTCTTCCTTTGAATCCCGTTTAGCCAGTTTATCAAAGGTGTTGCAGAGATGTACTGAAACGAATCTTGTTCTTAATTGGGAAAAATGTCACTTTATGGTGAAGGAAGGCATTGTGCTTGGGCATAAAATCTCTAATAAAGGCATTGAAGTCGATAGAGCAAAAATTGAAGTTATTGAAAAATTGCCACCACCTTCATCTGTGAAAGGTATTCGAAGCTTTCTTGGGCATGCTGGTTTTTATCGACGGTTCATCAAGGATTTCTCCAAGTTAGCTCGGCCACTCTGCAATCTTCTTGAAAAGGATCGTGTTTTTGACTTTGATGAAAGTTGTCTTGATGCTTTTAATAGGTTGAAGAAGGAACTTACTTCTGCACCCATAGTTACATCTCCCAATTGGAGCTTGCCATTTGAGCTCATGTGTGATGCTAGTGACTATGCTGTGGGTGTTGTTCTTGGGCAGAAGAAGGATAAGCGGATGCACGTGATAGCTTATGCAAGCAAGACTCTTGATGATGCACAAATCAACTATTCCACTACGGAGAAAGAGCTACTTGCAGTGGTATTTGCACTTGATAAATTCAGATCCTATCTTGTTGGGTCTAAGGTGATTGTCTATTCAGATCATGCTGTGATTCGTTTCTTGATGACAAAGAAGGATGCCAAGCCTCGTTTAGTTCGTTGGATTCTCTTACTCCAGGAATTTGATCTTGAGATTCGAGATAAGAAGGGGTTCGAGAACTTGGTAGCTGATCATTTATCTAGGTTGGATAAAGGAGATGGAGAGGTAGGAGGTGAAAAACCTATCAATGATAAATTTCCGGAAGAGCAGCTTCCAGGTGTGTCCTTGTCTACACCATGGTATGCAGATTTTATGAATTACATTGTGGGAGGAGTTGTGCCGGATAATCTCTCTTATAACCAAAAGAAGAAATTCTTTTATGATGTGAAGCACTACTATTGGGAGGAACCGCTACTTTACAAAGAATGTGCTGATGGAATGTTTCGTAGATGTGTACCTCATGATGAAGTTCCTCATATTTTCAGGCATTGTCATTCTCTAGAGTGTGGAGGTCATAACAGTAGCATGAAGACAGTGGCGAAAGTTTTGCAGTCAGGATTCTATTGGCCAACCATGCATCAAGATGCTAGAGACTTTGTGGCAAAATGTGATAGATGTCAACGAGTTGGGAATATTTCGAGGAGGAACGAGATGCCTTTACAGTCTATTCTTGAGGTGGAGATATTCGATGTGTGGGGGATGGACTTCATGGGTCCATTTCCATCTTCTTATGGAAATCAGTATATTTTGGTGGGAGTTGATTATGTCTCTAAATGGGTTGAAGCGATTGCGTCTCCTACTAATGATGCTAGAGTGGTGAAGAAGTTCTTAAAGAAGCATGTGTTCACTAGATTTGGAGTACCACGGGCTATTATTAATGATGGAGGTTCACACTTTTGCAATAAACAGGTGGCTGATCTCTTGAAAAAATATGGTGTGACACAAAAGGTAGCAACTCCTTATCATCCGCAAACAAGTGGACAAGTTGAGATTTCGAATCGTGAGCTGAAGTCAATTTTGGAGAAGACAGTGGCAGCATCAAGAAAGGATTGGTCAACGAAGCTTGATGATGCTCTTTGGGCATATAGGACGGCATTTAAAACACCTATTGGGATGTCTCCATATAGGTTGGTGTTTGGGAAGCCATGTCATTTGCCGGTGGAACTTCAGCATAAGGCGTTTTGGGCGACAAGAAATTTGAATTTTGATCTAAAATCTGCAGGAGAGAAACGTTTACTTCAACTTGGAGAGCTTGAGGAGATTAGGCTCTAATCTTATGAAAATGCTAGTATCTACAAGGAAAAGACCAAATTGTGGCATGACAAGCACATTCAGAAGAAGGAATTTGAGATTGGGCAACATGTTCTATTGTTTAATTCAAGACTCCGTTTATTCCCCGGAAAGCTCAGATCACGATGGACCGGACCTTTTGAGATTGTGAAGGTCTATCCTAATAGAGTTTGTGAGATTACTAGGGAAGGGTCAGATGTATTCAAGGTGAACGGGCAGAGACTTAAGCCATACCTGCTTGCAGAAATAGTGGAGCGAGGAATGAGCATTCTTTACTTCCAGGACCTTATCATCAGTTGAGAATCGGCGTCAAGCTATTGACGTTAAAGAAGTGCTTCTTGGGAGGCAACCCAAGTGATGTAGTATTTGTGTGAAAAAAAAAAAGAAAAAAAAGAGAGAGTGTTGTTAGTGTGTGAAAAAAAAAACTGTTGTGAAAAAAAAAATCAAATTTTTGAGCAGCTTGCAGCCCTGTAACGCAGGTTGCCCCTGCGTTTCTGCTATTCCCGAAGTCTATCAATCTGTAACGCAGGCTGCGCCTGCGTTACTGTACTCAGCGCAGTCTGCCCCCTTGTTGCGCAGGTTGCTCCTGCGCAACTGCCCCTCCAGCAATTTGCCTCACGCGCGCGCAGACTGCTATATAAAAAAAAAAACTCAACCCCCCCAATCTTATTTATATCTCTTTTTCTCTCATCTTTCCACCCAAATCAAATCCTAAATCAATTCCAAAACCCTCTATATTTTCTTCAAAAATCCTTTATCCATTCTAATTCTTTTTCTTTTATTCATCAAATCTTTTTCTATCCTATATCAAATTCCAAATTCCACCAAAATTTTTTCCTTTTCACATTAAAATTCTTAAATTCATCCTATCACTCCATTGCCTATATATACCCATACATACACACCCAATTTATTATCTTCCTCCTCTACATCTCTAAAAATTCAAGTTTGGGGGAAGATTAGTACAAGTTCACCTCTTCGATTCGTAGTTGGGATATCTCTTCTCTTCTCTATTTTATTTTTTTTATTACGAATTTGTGTTCTTGTAAATTGGGGATTTTGTATTATTCTTGTTAATTGGGTATTTTTGGTGTGATATTGCTTGGTGGTTTTTGGTGGGATATTTCTTGGTGGTTGTTGGTGAAGCTATTGTTGAGATGGATTTTGATTATTATGGCGCCTAAGCGAATGCGGGGTGGTTCTATTAGGGTGGAGAGATTTTCTTCTCCGGATGCGGAGGTTGAGTATAATAAATTATTGTCAAGATCAGTGGCGAAAGAAAGGGGATTTTTGCCAACTCGTCATTATGGGTTGGTTGAGGTGATTAGTGAGTTACGTTGGGGAGAGATTTGTAAAGCACCTACTCCTGTTCCGGTGAATTTGGTTTGGGAATTTTATGCGAATGCTAAAGATGAGCAGAATGGTGTGTGTATGGTTCGTGGTAAACGGGTGGATTACAGATCAGATGCTATTCGTCCAATTTTGGGACAACCACCTAAGCTTGTGGGAGATGAAAATTGGGCACTGAAGACGAGTGATGATGTGGATATGGAGGCGATTGTTCGTGAACTTTGTGTTCCCGGAACAAGTTGGAAGTATAAATTGGGAACTAATGAGCCTCTTTCTTTTCTGTCTTTTGCTATGAATAAGTTTGCACGAGCATGGTATCTATTTCTTTGTGCCAATATTATGCCTACTTCTCATACAGGTGAGGTTACAACTGATAGAGCGATTATTCTTTGGGGCATTCTAAAGGGAAAATACATTGATGTCGTCCATATTGTTCAGCAGAATATTCGCAAGTGTTTAAGGTCTAGTGCACTGTCATCGATGCCCCATGCTTCTATCATAGTTGGGTTGTGTATGGTTAGTGGTGTTACCCGGGGTGCGGATGAGGAGTTGCAGTCACCTTTGCCGTCCATTGTTGACGTGTCTATTGATTGGATGCCGGATTGGAAAGGTGGGGTCCCACATTCGAGGGGGCTTGGTTATGTTGTAAGTGGTGCTGGTTCTAGTGGTCAGGGAGCGGGCGCTCCGCCACGTGCTAAGAGAGTTCCAAGAGTTTTACATGCCCACTTTAGGCGGTTGTATAGGCGTATGGATGCTATACATGCTAGTAACCGGGAGTATGCTGAGGATATGGCTACAGCTTTGAGAGATGCGGGTATTCAGGCAAGGTGGCCAGTTTATGGAGCTCGTACATAGTATCCACCACCAGATTCTGATTCATCCGAGAGTGAGGACGAGTAGGTATGTTTCTGCTGTCCCTCGTATTTACTTCCATTCAATGAGGGCATTGAATATTTTAAGTTTGGGGGTGTTTTGAGGGATTAGTAGTTGTTGTATTAGTATGTGTTCATGTAGGATTTCATGCTTTGCATATTAGTGATAGTTCATGCATGTATGTTCATGTTATCTACGTTTGTTTCATATAGGACATTCTACTTTTTGTTTCGTATACCATGTGAGTTCATTCTAGTTGCATTTTCATGATGCATTTTTCATGATCCCTTAGGACGAGCTGATTCTGATTGGTAGGTAGGTGTCTAATTGAGTGTGGTAATGATGAATAGAGGGTTGATTTATAGTTTCTAGGAAATTGACTTGCATGTTACGGGAACAAAATTTTTACACAAACTCATTGGGTGCTTTTGGGCTAGGTTGAGGTCATGCTTGTTTGGATGTTTTGAGATTTAATCACTTGATTATATTTAGAATTTTCGTTATTCCCTTGAGGGCCTAGAACAATTAAGTCTAAGTTTGGGGGAAACCAGGGATTTCATGCTAGTTGTATCAATTGTTAAATAATGGCTAGGTGACAAATGGCTAGTAGCCGGCTCATATTTATATGAGTGGTCTAGGGTTGGAATTGAGAATTCTCATTCTAGATCGCAGAAAAAAAAAAGAAAAAAAAGAAAAAAAAGAAAAAAAAAAAGAAAAGAAAAGTTTCAATTGTTATATGTAAAATTAACCAGGGTGAGCTCTTTAATACTCGAGTAATTAAGTCTGAGGGGACTTAGTCCTAGTGACCTAAGGCTTTTATAGTCTGGGATCCACTGACCTAACGCTCGCTACATGGGTATTATTGTATAAGCCTTTTGGGGTCTCATTCATTGCACGGTTAAATAAGCATGATTGTATATATGTGTCGTAGTAGTAGTAATAAAGCATGAATTTCTGTCTACCTTGGATAAGGATGGAGGTGTTCTTAGGTTATGAAGTGTCTACAGTCTATTCTATTTATAAACCTGTGATTGTCTTGGCGAAGAGCATGTATGATTTTGACCTAGTTTTGGGAGTATTTCTGATGAGCATTGCACACACGCACGTTTCTGTTCATGTATTGTTAGTATACGGGAACTTGGTCGAGCTCTATTTGGATTTAGTTGCATTCTTTGAGATATTTGCTTGTTAGTTGGTTTTGGTTAGTTTGAAGGGGATCGTTGCATATTTCATATTAGTTGCATTCATGCATTGCATTGCATTAGGTTAAATGGATTTTGTGGGTACATTCGCTATAGGCCCTCACGAGACCTTACTCGTCCACTAGGGCTGCCTAGGGGTTTAAAGGGCTTGTTGCATATGCCAAATGCAACCGTGATCACCTACGGAAGTGGTACTAGTTAGTTAGTTGTAATTGTTTATGCTTGAGGACAAGCATCAGTTTAAGTTTGGGGGTTTGATAAGTGGATTTTATATCCACTTGGAATGCCTCAGTTCGGCTTAAATTGATTGTTTTGGACTCAAGATGTTGTAGTTTTGATGTGTTTTGCTTAGTTGTGCAGATTTACGAGAATGTTTATTAAAGTTGATACTTCTATTGTTTTTGGAGATTTATTTGATTAAAATTCGGATTTTCTGAGAAGGCTGCGCAGCTTATACTGTTTTGGCCATATCTGGAGTTCTAGAAGTCCGTTTTCAGCGATCTTACTGCCCACGCGAAGCTTGAGAGATTTTCTACAACCTGGGATAGGAAACAAGTGCAAGAAATATGCTGAATTAAATCGCGCACGTGTTCTTGTAAAAGAAGGCTGGGAATTTACTGTTTTGCCCTTTTTCTAATTCTAATTGTATTCTGCGCAGTTTTGGGTACCTTCTTTAAATCCAAATTGTAATAAAAGGCAATTTCTTGTTGGGCAAGATTTGTAGAGCCTATTTAAACACATCCTACCATTGTAAATCAGAACAATTCATAGCTTTTAATTGTATCAAGGTACTTTCGATCTTCAATTCTTTCTTCAATATTATGTTTTCATTCATTATCATTATTATTATGTTTTCTTTATTAAATATGCGTAACTAATTCTCTAATCTGAGGATTGGGTAGTATTCCTTGGTATTCATGCATGCTTGATTATGTGATTTTCTGCTTTGCTGATCTGTTAACGAGATCTTAACACAATTAGGGGAGTCATGAACCTTTGATTGTATTCTATGGATTGTAATAAGCTTGGGAGAGAAGTTGCAATCTTAGTACATGATTTAACAGACATAATTTGAATATTAGATCGGGAGATTAATAGGAGAATTGTGAGAGATATAATTCTTGGCATTTAACAGTTTATAGATATACTATGATTGTATCACGGGAGTGACAATTAGGGTGTAGCTGTAAGCACTATATTGTAGCCTGGGAGGGTACAGTATAACTTTAGAAGAATTGTTTTCAGCAAGGTAGGAACACAGATATCACATTAATATTGAGCATGTATTGAGACCAAGTGAAGAACCCCAGTTCTTAGATTGTTTTCCAACATATTTCAATCTCAGTTTAAAATCAATTCTTAGTGCTTATAATTAGTTCTTGGTTAATTTAGTTAATACACAAACCCAAAAATTCTTCTCACACACTTCTAGACGTAAAGAGATAAGAAACCTGAACTTTGAGTTAAATTTAGTCCTTCCCTGAGAACGAACACACAAAAATACTACTAACACTAAAATTTAGGAATGGCCTTTGATTGGTCTAAAAATAATTCATAATTTTCTAATTGGCTAACTACATCTAACTGTATATCTGGGTAGACTCGGATATTATAATAAAGGATAGTCCAATTTTGATTGACTTCAAATTAAAAGATTGATCAAGTTAGTAAACATTTAATCACTTTAAAAAATATGTAATTTATGCATGTTCTAAATAATATAATTTTTGTATTTCAAAAAAAAAAAATGTTAAAACCATGATAAGTAAATTAGGATGAGAATGATATGATTAATTTAATTTTAGTGGTAAATTCTGATTGGCTCTTATATATATTTATGAAAATTAATCCGTAATTTATAATAATGTAATTATGATTAATTGTAAATCAAAAGAGTGGAAATTATATTGCGAAAATCGCTAAATTTTATATATTTGTATAATCCTGATTGATTTTAATTTAAATATTAATTTATTATAATATTTTTTTTATTAAAAAAATATGTAATATATGGATATGTTAAATCAAGTAAATACTATATTTAAATTAGAATTGTTAAATAACCACATTTAGTATAACAGGATGAGAATGATAAATAAGGAAAACTTTTAATATAATATGAATGGTCTAAAATTTAGGTATCACATGGTCCTAAAATAATTCATAATCTTCTGATTAGCTAACTGCATCTAAATTGATGGTGGATTATATTCAAGAGGTTCAAGGTGAACAATCAAAACTTTAGAAAATTGTTCATTACACTTTAAAATTATAAGGTACACATCTTTATCATCATCTTCAGTTTCAAAGTATTGTTCTAAATCCATATGTTTTGAGTTATGCTAGTTGATATTTCTCGTAAAAATCATATTATATTCGTTTTAAATCAAAATCAAACAATTTCAGATTTTCCAGAAAGATTTTCTAATTACCTATAACTTTTAACCTAAACTTGTTTCAAACTCCTCTCTTTAATATGTCAAATTCTGCAATGTATAAATTATTGGTGTGACTTTGGTATTAGTACAACTACACTTTGAAAAATGATATTAAATTCGTTTTATATCGGAATCAATATATTTTAGATATTTTAGAAAAATTCTCTTGATTTTCTACAACTTTGATTGTTTAGCATTTTTGAGATTCTACATATATATTTGTGAAATTATGTCATATATGCATAAGTCGTTGGTATGATTTTAGTAATATGACACTACGACTTTATAAGATCTTGAAAAATTACATCCGAAAATTATATGCAATATCAATTCGGAAAGATCTTCTTGTGACCTTTAAATTATGATCAAAATTTTTCACCCTTTAACACGAAAACTATCTCTAAAAGTTTAAATTAAAATCTGGTCATGGGCTAATTTGTATTGTGTTGCTACAGTCCGTGTTTTATTTAATTATGATATCGTTGCATCTTTGTTTTTCATGTGCTTTAGCATCTTAGAAAGATTATTGAATTGTCTACAACTTTCGTGTTTTGCATCTTTCTAAATAAAGTCATTTAGATATTGCAAATTGTCCATCCTTCGGACTAGTTAAATCTAATATTGATATTGTGCATTGTGTTATTTTTGGAGTAAGATAATGATTTGTGTTTTGAACTTGTCTATACATGCAGTTATGTTGATATGCTCGTAAGCTTTGAGATTTTTAAATCTATATGTGTTTTTAACGTGATTATTATATTATTTATATGTGAACCTGCATTTAAGTGTATCATTTTATGCATTTATAGAACTCAGATGAAATTATTGTTGCAATATGATTGCGGTCATAAATATATTAAGTGATGGTATGGTAGATTAATGCAATAAAAATGGTAGATCAAAATTTATCAAGGCATCGTGTGATACAACTACACACAAAATATATTTATTATACCATGTCGGCATACCCACATATTAGAATATTTTACGTATTATGCATGTTTCCGATAAATTATAGTTTTATATTATAAAAAAAATACGAAGTTTTACTTGTGATGTATGTGATACATGGTAGTTGTAAAATATCATTTAATGATTTAATAACTTGAAATTAATTGATATTATATGTTACTATTTATAATGGTGAGTTGGACCAAAGCTTCAATTCAATACTTTTTATATCAAAAAAGAAAAGTTGAATAATAACAACCAGAAGTTGTGCAAATATAATGACATGTTTTTTATGTGATTGGTCCCATAAAATCCCTGAAGGATGTATTCATACAAATGATAATAAAAATTCTTAATTTTTTGAACTGTATCCTGAAGATACAATACCTTGAAAAAGGTTATGAATTAACAAAATCGTGAGTTGATATCTTGATCCTTATGCTTGGTTAATTTATTAAATATTAGTAAAAATTTATGAATTTCCTCAAGTAGCATCTACTCCATTCCCTGAAGTGAATGTGATAGTATAAATAAATTAAATTTTATAAACCTTGTATGGTCATGATTTTCTAATATGAATTCATTTAATTGTATTCTTAATATATGCATAAGAAATATTTTCTTGTTTAAAATAAAGTTGACTTATGTCAATGATATGTATGTTTGAGATTCAATAAGTTGCAAAAATAAGTTGGAAAATAAGCTGGAAAGTTAGGAATCTTAACTTTCAACTTAAAATAAGATGACTTATTCTGGAAAATAAGTTTTCCCAAACAACCCCGATATAAAACAAACATGAGCCATCCAACAAGGGAGTATTGTATATATTGCATGTGTCGTTACATTTTCTATATTAAATGCTCCAGAAGAGCATGCATATTTTTATCATGGTATTGAGTGAAAATAAAAATCTAATATTATTGATGTTATTATACTCTCCTAAGTGAAAAAGTGAAAGAGAATCGACTATGCTTTTCTGATATTTTATATTACATAAAAAAACCGTCGACATATATATTAAAGTAAACTAGAAGTTTACCGATAACTTTATAGTTGGTATGACTGATTAAGCCATGTCGATTTTATAAAAGATGTGAATATTAATTAAAATTTTATATGGACGTTCATCGAAGAACTAGAAGATTCTTCTCAAAATATATGTTATTGGTTTATAAGGCAAATTGATCATGAACAAAAATATATAAGAAATCATTCATCTTTAAAATAAATTGTATATCTCCTAAGATTTTATAATTGATGCATGAACTATATAGTTACATGTCTAGTTGTTATATACTCACAACCTGAAGTTTGTGAGTCAAATCATCAAGAATATGCATTTATGAGTATACTACTCAATCTCCCTGTCTTAAACAAATTTTTGGCCAGCTCAGATTGTTCCACCATAACACTGAAATCAATGTTTAAATTGGATATACATTATAAATGAATGGTTATCAGTTTGGTACCATCTATGTGTATATGTTTATAACTTGGTCTAATGAGTTTGTTATCCTAAAATCAGGGGGAGAAACTAAATAGCTGGTGATATATTAGTGAAAATGAATTATTATTATTTCGTCTTGATCCTCATAATAAAGAATATGAATCAAAAGTTCATAAGATAATTTATTTACATGTTTTAATTATTGCCAGAAGTATATGCTGACCTGAAAGAATGACTATATTACATATACCAGCTACACATGCTCCAAATGAATATGTTCCTGATGGACAATATCAAGAAGCTAATGTGTCTAAAGAACGCCTAAAGCGTGATGGACCAGCGGATTTCATAACAAAACTATATATATATATGTATATGTATATGTATATATATATATATATCCTTAAAAGTAAAATGGTGCAGTGATTGATGATGACTAAATCGAATAGTGGATGACTTATGAATGAACTCCAGAAGAGATTTGAAACATGAAAAAAAAATGATGAAGGTACCTGAAAAATTGTGAGATCTTAAAAATATCGTGTCATGACCTGAATAAAATGGAACCATTAATCAAACTGATGTCAAAAATATGATTTTTAATACTTGAGATTATGGATAATAACGAGGATCAGAAAATAATCTTTTTTGAATTTAGACAAGATTGGCAAAATCTCTTGCAAAGAGAAAATTAATTTGACCTGAAGTCCGCACACCAGAAATTGTGAATGTGGCACACTATAAGAAATATTATATCTTAAAATAGAGAAATAATTTTGAAACTGCAGTTTACACACCGAAGGATGTAATGCCAGTGGGATATAAATGAATATTTGTGCGAAAACAAAAGGAATTTTTTTACGAAATATAAATCTCGCGTAGTTGTACAATGACCTTGTATTGATTACGAAGAGATATGTTATCATGTGGTGGATATAATTATTTGATTGGTAAATAGTTTGACAATATAAAAATGAGTTACTACATATTTTATATGACCCACTTGATGACATTTAAATTTAATCCTGGAAGGATATAAAATGCTGGAAGCAGTGAATTAAGTTCTCGAGAACTAATCCTATTAAATTATAAATGGATATGGACCAGAAGTCCAACATTAAATTATTCTAGACTAAAATACTTGTTATTATTTTACATTTTGCATTCTCAAATGATAGGTGACAACTCATAAAAATCTCTGGCCAGAGTGGATGAAAATTAGAATGTGTTTCTAATTGACATTCGAATGAGTTTCACCTCATAAACAAAATATATTGAGGTTATTTGTTTGTTTTGTAAACTGTGAAGTTTACCTATTACATTAGAATTTTCTTGAAGCAATGCATATCTTGTGGGGGAAACATAACTTCTTCCATGAAGGAAGATTAGTCACCACTGTGAGGACTTGAAAAGAAAATTATTGATCCTGAAGTACCAACATATCATAATGCAGTAAGATACTAATTTATCTTGCTAATTGTACATGTCCCGATATAATTAATTAATAAATTTACTAGATGGCTTTAAAGCATGTCCAATTTGAAGGAATGAGAATCTTAAAGGTACATAAAGAAAAATTTGATCTCCACTAACCTAAGGATTTAAATTGATTTTGCAGGTGCTAAGAGTTTACTTTGATTCTCATAATTTTGATCTCATATTAAATATGTACTAATATATGGTGGAGATATTATTATTTTGGCATGATTTGAAATTAACAATTGCAGATACTTCTTGAAATGATATATTGTGATTCTAAAAACTTATGAAGATGGTCGTATTGGAAATTCGATATAGCACAACAAGATATGATTTATTTTGGATTGAAACTCTACAAACTTGATAATGTGCTGGCTACACAACTCAAAAGATCATGGCCAAGGCGTTGCAAATAACTACATTTGAGAAGTTTTTAACCTTATCAACTTAAAGATGTTATGCAATGTTATGGTGAGGGGGTAGGGCTGAGCATTCGGTCGGTTCGGTCCAGAACCGAACCGAACCGAAAGAACCGAAAACCGAAAAAGGCCTTTTTTTTGGAACCGGACCGAACCGAAATATGTACATGGACCGAACCGGAACCGAACCGAAATATTTCGGTTATTTCGGTTCGGTCCCAGCAGAACCGAAATTTAAAAAGCCCTGTTTTCTGCACCTTTTCTTTAAGCTGTTATAACTTATAAATAACTAAAAAATTTGCATCCAATCCATAATTTGATAGTTGAATCCATTCATCAACACAATTATGCAAATAATAAAATACAACAAATTTGAACAGCCTCCTTGAAAACTTGTAAAATACATTTAGTTCTACAAATCAAATCAATTAAACAATTTAAACTTGGCTGCAAGCATAGTAGTACTGCGGCAAAAGAAATCCTGAATTCCTGATGTTTCGCACTTTCGCTGGATCTGCAAAAGAAAATTCAATCTTAGTATTCTGATATTATATTACCTGAAGCATCTATAATCTAATACTGCTGAGACAAAGAAATCTAATGTTGTCGCGTAATTCTGGAATCACAAATTTATCAACCTTCATTATTAGCAGGATCAGCAGCAGTGCCCCAAAACAAAAACTTGCGATGTACATTATAAAGGACAAAAGTGATTATAGTACATCGTTGTATATAATAGCATGTAAAAATCCTCAGACTTATATATATATATATTCAGTTATCATTATCTAATTAGAATGAGAGGATTACATCTCATTAATAAGAGTTACCAATTTTTTTTTTTTGCTAAATGAGTTACCAATTTAACTCTAAAAAGATAATAATTAAGATTTATAACAGGTAGTACTACTACCATTCCAAATTCTAGAAAATTCTTAGTAGAAGATAGAGAGTGGGAAGTTTAATACGATTCCATACGCCAAAGTTGTGTCAACAAAACATGGGTATGACAACAAAAAGTGAAGAACTTTGGTAACCAAAACAATATGTTCCTCTTCCTTGCTAAAATTATAGGCTTAACACATGCCAGTATATTAAACCTGCAGTATCTAATAGGCCCTGGTTTTTTTCTTTTTGGTCTCAAGACAAAGCAAATCAATTCTCCTCTGTATTTGTTATACAAAGTTTACTATAATTTAACTCCATATTTCTGGCAACGTTTGAGGCAAACTATGGGGTAGGATTCCACAAGAACAAAGTTAACATGAAGCCATACAGTTACTAGAGAGTCACCTCATACCAAATTTCAAAAATTAAGTAGCAGCACAAATAAATCATTTTTTTCAGCTACTACTACAGTACTACTGTTAGTCTGTTACTCACTCACTGCCTAAAAAATCACTAAATCAGTGTAGTACAAAAAAAACTATATAAATACAAAACAAAACCTAAGACAATCTAATTAAGAAATCTAAGAAGCAAATTAAGAAATCTAGAAAACAAAACTACGAAAGTGCAAAACCTATTAACGAATTAAGAAAAACAAATGAAGAAAAACTTTAAAATAGAATCTAACAATTTAACATTTAATAATCTAGCTTCTAGCAGTAGCATATTGAATCTGAGAATTAGTCAATTAGATTCAATCATAAAAATTAGAATATAACCTTAATTAGAATATAATCTGAGGACTGATGAAGAATCTGACGACTGATGAGTGATGAACTGATGATTGAGGAGTGGGCGTCTCTGCATCTGGCGACCGGTCACCGGGCGACGACTGGCGAGGGGCGGCGTCTGGTCTCGTCTCGTGTAATATATTTTAGTCGTGTATGTGTATGTGTTAGAAGTTGGAACTTAGACTTAGACACAGACTATTAGATTTAGATATATTATTTGTATATATAAAATATAAAATGTAAAAATATATTTATATAATTCGGTTTATTCGGTCCATAACCGAATTATTTTGAAAAGAACCGGACCGAACCGAACTATATTTCGGTCCAAACCGAAAAACCGAAAAAACCAGAATTTTAAAAAATTTGGAACCGAACCGAACCGAATTAACATATTTCGGTTCGGTTTTTCGGTTTCGGATCGGTTTTGCTCAGCCCTATGAGGGGGAGACTACGCGAAGCTGCACTCTTTTTCCTTAACCATGGTTTTTCCCAGCACATCATGTATTGAGCAGTTAAAGGGATGTTATATTAAAGACGATATAACTAACCATATTTCTCCCAATTCTTCTTCACACACGACCTTCAAGAAAATGAAGACATTGAAGTTCGACAATCTTGCATATTTGTTTACAAAATCATTGCCCCCGACAATTTTTGAAAATTGGTACATATGATCAGAATCCGCTGGCTCAAGAATTTGAGATAATTTTTCAATATCGATGTACTCTTTTTCCCTTACTAGGATTTTTTTTTCCATTGGGTTTTCTTCATAGAAAAGTTTTAATGAAGCATGATTATTGAAAAATAGACATCCAAGGGGAGTGTTACAATATAGATGTCTCTAGAATTTTCATGTATGAAGTCTTGGCCTTTCAATACTAAATTTTTTGGTCTTTTAAGTTTTTGTAACTTAAGACTTTTGACTTTCTAGATCCTTGTAATTTATATCTTGAGAGCCTATAAATAGACACCTTGTTCAATTTGTAATAGATACTTCAAAGTAATAGAAATTTCTCTAGAATTTCTTTTCTTGATCTCTCTCTAAATATCTATTATATATTATTAGTTATAATATATTCACAACACAAATTCAATAATTGGTTATTTAATTGTTAGTAAAAAAGTGATACTATATACTTTTTGTTTATTTGGATTAAATTTCAAAAAATGTTGGGACCTAAGTTTATAATGGGTGGAGGATTCCTATAAAGTTCAAGACGGGCAGATCAGCACTATGATCTATATTTGTTCTTGCTGAGATTCGTGTGATTTAAATAAGCTTATTGTTAGGAACACATTCGCATTTTTTTCGATTCCATTTCCGATCTAATTTTTGTCCCGTTCAAGAAACAAATTTGAGAAAAAAAAAATTCATGTACGGAGCATGGAACAGAAAAAATTATACCCTACCTGATCCCTGAATTCAATATTTTATAAAAATATATTTTTAAAAGTATATTAAATAAATGATTAAAGTTATATATGAAGTTATATGTAATGATATATTTTTACTTTCTAATCCAATACATTTGTTTAAAATTTGCATATGATAATATAGAGTTAGGTTCTATAAAAACTGCTGCTTAATCGTAAATCTTGAACATATACGTCTTTGCGAGTAAAATATTATAAAAAAAGTTATTTTATAAAACATGTTTTATGTATACCATTATTTTATTAAAAATTTTGAAAATCATACATGTTTTATTAATAAAATGTTTCAAAATGAATTGTTCTACAATTCACATTATGCTTATGAAACATGCATAATTTTGAAGATTTTTAATTAAATAGTAATTTCCATTTAACATGTTTTGCAAAATAATAAGTTTTGTAATGTTTTGAATACAGAACGTATTTGGTTTCTAAGGTCTTTAATAAAATGATGGTCTTCATAAAATTTTTCTCTGATAATATAATTTATTTGTAATAACATATTTTTTTTTTACTTTTGTCACTATTATAAGTACATGTTAATTTAAATTCAGGCTTAAAAGATGATATTAAATTTAGAATTAATATCAAAAGTTTCAATTTATTTTGTTAAATGTAGTTCATAATATATTTTGCTGCACGCGCATGTGACATCGATGATTACACGAAATCATGAAGGTGTGCCACGCTTTTAAAATTTCTATGTCCTTTTTTCTTCAAAAAAAAAAAAAAAAAAAATGGAACGATTCAGCCCATTGTCTTTTTTTATGCTAATCATCCGGCCCACTTTAACCTAATAAAATATATGAACTTGCTACCTTCGAAGTCGCGCCACGCAATAGAAAAAATGGGAGGCCCATTTGATAATGACCCAAAAAACTAAAACCATAAAACCTCCTGTACTTTGCCACTAATTCTTTAAGTTTAATACTTCCTTCCCTCTCATTTTTTTTTTTTTTACACTTTCCTTTTTAGGATATTTCTCTCAATTTTTTACATTCCAACACTTACCCAAATAGTAAAATTTTATAATATAAAAAGTAATTACACCACCCATTACTTTTTTCGACCAAACTCATTTTATTATTTAAAATATTGATTGGTCCTATCACTTTTTTCACTTTTCAAATTTTTCTCTACTATTTTATATTTTTTTAATCTTCGTGTTCAACTCATTGATAAACAAATGAGAGGGACGGAGGAGGAAGTAATATCCATGACAATTGTTTTGTCTAGCCAGCCAGCACTTGTGACCACGTGAGGGTGATGGGTGTTTATTTTTATACTCGATTAAATATTAAATTGGTCACTGAAATAAAGATCATATATCAATTTATTCATTAATTTTAATGAGATATAATTTGAATATCTAAATTCATGATAAATATTAAATAAATATGTTTATATATGTACTTAGAAAGTAAAAGTAATTTTCCATCAAGTTCTACATATTTTTCTTAAATGCTACTGTAACCAAATAAAAGGTTATGAATTCTATTTTTTTATAATGTATTTAGATTTTAAGAAATTTATTTACTTTTAATTAAATCAAGAAATTTAACTATAAAACTAAAAATAAATAGTATAAAAATTTCTTAAAATCTAAATATATTATCAGAAATACTATAATTATTAACCTTTCGTTTGATCATGGTAACATCAAGAAAAATGTGTAGAATCCAATAAAAAATATTTTTACTTCTTGAATGTATTTTAAAGGTATTCGTTTAATATTTATTACAATTTTAATGATTTAATTATACTCCATTGAGATCAGTGAATAAATTAATATATGATTTTCACTCGAGTAACCAATTTGATATTTAATCCTTTTAAAATTTATATTCATTTACAGTTAATTTAAAGGGCCTTAAATAACTTATTGTATAAAATTATTTTTAGAAAAGAGATGTGACAGAATGGGCAACATAAAAAAACACGTATATGTCAATTTTTCTTCATTACGTGTACGTAATGTATTAGTTGTGCATAAGTGATGTACTACTACTATATTAGACATGAAGTCATAATGATCGGTTTATCTTCGTAACCGTCTTTGATCATTTTCTTGATAATCTCGGTGGTTGGGGGTTGGCCTCGTAATAATTTGCAGAACTCAAGTACTTCCTCTCTCTCTTTTTCTTTTCTTGGAAGCGAATTTCTTCTTATCTTTGTTGTCGATGCAGTGGATGTACTCTTCACATGTTAGGTTCACTACGGATTTCTGAGACTCCTAAAAACTAAGAATATTCGTTTCATGTCCTCGTTTGATCACAAAAAATTATTTAAAGTTTATATAAACACCGTATCCACAAAATGAGCACTGTAAAAATTTCAGGGTCATGTGGTTTTTGTAGCGAAACTAATTAAAGACTTGCTAAAAATTTTATAATCATGGAAGGTCGCACATTGGTTAGCCTTTACTAAGCTTGATCACTTGAGAAACTAATTAAAGGCCTAGTAAAACTGCTCCAACTTGGAAGCTGATCCACAAGTATATGCCGTATATGTCTTCAAGAGCCAATCTTAAATGCGTGTATAGACATCCCATCTATGTTATATTCGAGACACATTTCACAATTCTCTAATTTCACATCCGCCAAGGGATTCAAACTCGAACAGAACTAGAACACACCATGAAATTAAATTTGTGGCTTCTACTTAAAACTTTGTGTGGTGTTTACATAAACTTTAAATAATTATTTATGACCGGACAAGGACATCGAATATTATTGAGGCGAGGTGGATCCTTAGTCCTACTTCTTTTGCTGTAAATCAAGAGATGTATCCTCCCCAAACCTCAAGATCAGAAGTGTTGGGATTTCCTTTAACAGCAGTGAGTTAGAAGATGAGTAATCCACATATATTAGCTCTACCTTATCCAGCACAAGGTCATGTAATGCCCATGATGGAGCTTGCTCAGAAACTTGCAAAACATGGCCTCAAAGTGACATTTGTAAACACCGACTTCGTTCACAACCAGGTTGTGAATGCAATTTCAAAGAATGATGACTTTGGAGAGGGGATAAATCTGGTTACAATTCCGGATGGATTGGAACCTTGGGAGGACAAGAAAGACCTTGGGAATTTAACGCCAGCAATGTACAGAGTCATGCCTGGAAAGCTGCAAGAGATGATTGAAAATTTTAATAAAGCGGAGGGTCATGACAAAATCACATGTGTTATTGCTGATGTGAGTTTTGGATGGGCAATCCAAATTGCAGATAAGCTCAGCATAATGCCAGTATTCTTCTGCCCTGCAGCTGCTGCACAGTTGGCCGTGTTTATAAGTCTTCCGAAGTTGCTTGAAATTGGAATCGTAGAAAATGATGGTTAGACCTCGTGTCAGCTGTTTGTCACTCTACTAACTATATTTTTTACTTTGCATTAGCTTATGTTATTATTCAAATAGCTTAATTAAAGGTTATCACAAATTACGATTAAACTATATATGAACCTAGCTAGCTCGAATTGATATCCTCTTGAAGTTGTTTATACATTAATTTCAGGCAACCTCATAAAGAAGCAGATCATCCATCTATCACCCACAATGCCTCCCATGAACACTGAGACATTTACATGGGCCTGTTTTAGCGACTTGGCTACAAGGAAAAGTATGTTTCATCTTTTTTTCCACTAGCAGCAAATATATAAAACTGGAAAAATGGATTTTGTGCAATTGTGCTTATGAGTTAGAGGCAGCGGCATTTACATTATTTCCAGAAATATTGCCAATGTTGGAAACGTGTATGTATATATAAGAAAAAATTATAATTTTTTTTTTTTTTCTCTCACACAAGAGCTTCAGCTCTTTCTTTCTCTCTTACACTTCACTGTATTTCTCTTGGTGTGTTTTGTTAACAATACAAGCAGCCCTTTTATAGGCTTGAACAAACATAAGTTTACATCATTGCTTACATCACATAGCCTACCATATTTGATTTCAAAGTTCAAACTTGCCTACATTATATGACTTATTTGATTCACATGCTTGCAGCATTTGTTGAATTAGAGTTTGAAATTCTAACACTCCCTCTCAAACTCGACTCTGCATTTCGAGCTTTTCTTTCATTTTATGAAACACGTCCGGCTTCAATGACTTCGTAAATATATCCGCTAAATTTTCGTCAGTTCTGCAATGCACCAACTCCACAATTTTTTCATTCACCTTTTCTCGTATGAAATGATATTTGATGTTGATGTGCTTGCTTCGACTGTGTGACACCGGATTCTTTGCAAGTGAGATAACAGATTTGTTATCCACGAATATAGTAACCGGATCCTCCTTTGCGAGATTTAACTCGCTCAATATGTAGCCTAGCCATATAACTTGACATGCGCACGCTGCTGCTGCGATGTATTCTGCCTCACATGTTGAGAGAGCAACTGTCTTTTGCTTCTTTGATGACCACGAAAATAATGCCGAACCGATATGAAAATCATATCCTGAAGTGCTTTTCCCGTCATCCAAATCTCCACCATAATCACTATCTGAGTAGCCAACTAATTTTGAATTTTGAGAATGCGTGTAGAACAGACCATGATTAAGTGTACCTTTTATGTACCTCAAAATTCTTTTGGCTGCCATGAAGTGATCTTGCTTCGGCTTCTCCATGTACCTACTAACCAGTCCAACTACATAGATGATATCTGGACGAGTGAAAGTTAAGTACCTCAGACTTCCAACCAAACTTTTGAACAATGTCGGATTTACCGAATCTCTCGTTGAATCATTTCTGAGCTTTATGCTCGTTTCTGCGGGCATGCTCACCGGTTTGCATTCTTCAATTCTGAACTTGCTTAAAATCTGCTCGGCATATTTTTTCTGAGACATAAAAATCTCATCTTTGCTTTGCTTCACCTCGACTCCAAGAAAGTGTGACATTTGACCAATATCTGTTATCTCAAATTCATTAGTCATAACCTTCCTAAAATCATCGAACATACCAGGGTTGTTTCCGGTAAAGATCATGTCATCCACGTACAAGCACACGATCATAATATCTCCCCCTTGATTTGTTTTTGTGTAGAGTGCATGTTCGTACGGACTCTTCACAAAACCATTTTTCTGAAAGTATTCATCAACCCTTGTGTTCCATGCTCGCGGGGCTTGTTTCAACCCGTACAGTGCTTTTTTTAGCCTATAGACTTTATTTTCCTCGCCTTTCTGAACATATCCAGGTGGTTGCTCGATGTAGACTTCTTCTTTAAGATAACCATTCAGGAATGCTGACTTCAAATCCATCTGATAAATCTTCCACTGGTTCTGAGCTGCAATTGCTGTAAGAAGTCTGATGGTATCAACTCTTGCAACTAGAGCGAATACCTCATCATAATCAATGCCATGTCTCTGCTTGTAGCCTTTAGCCACTAGCCTCGCCTTGTATTTTTCCACTTCACCATCCTGATTTGTCTTTCTCTTGTAGACCCATTTGACACCAATTGCTTTGTGTCCTTCTGGAAGACTTGTAAGCTCCCAAGTATCATTCTTCTTGTTTGCACCAATTTCTTCATCCATGGCCTTATTCCATTTGCTTTCTTCAGAAGCTTCTTCAAATGTCACTGGATCGCATTCAGCCATTAAACAGAATAATGAATAATCAAAAGTTGTTTGTACCGGACTTGTTGCCTCATAAATACTCTCCAGACTCCGCATTTTTCTGGGTGCTCCCCCTGAACTGCTGCTACTGCTGCTTCCTGAACTCGATGGTGTCGAGGCATGAGTTTGCTGATTTGGACTTTGGGGAGGAGTTAGATCATCATCTCCACCATCTTCTATGTTGGAGTCTTCACCATCATCATCATTAAAGAATAAGCCTGCAACTTTTCTTTCTTCCTCGCTCTATCTCCAATAATCAGATTCATCGAACTCAACATCTCGAGAAATGATTAATTTCTTCGTGAGGGGATTATAGAGTCTGTACGCCTTGCTCATTTTATCATATCCGGTAAAGATGCACTTCTCGCCTTTATCATCCAGCTTCTTTCTTTTCTGATCAGGAACATGTGCATATGTAATGCACCCAAAAATTCTGAGATGCCCAACTGATGGTTTACTACCACTCCATGCTTCATTTGGAGTTTTGTTTCTAACACTTTTTGTTGGACATCGATTCAACAAATAAACTGCACATAGAACGGCTTCAGCCCAGAAAGTCCTCGGCATATGCTTTGCTTTCACCATGCTCCTTGCCATGTCTAGAATGGTGCGATTCTTCCTCTCTGCAACACCATTTTGCTGTGGAGTATATGCCGTTGTCAACTGATGATTTATTCCATGTGCTCTGCAAAAAATTCTGAACAAGTTTGAAGTGTACTCGCGTCCTCTGTCTGATCGAAGTACCATCAAATAATGGCCACTTTGCTTTTCTGCTATAGCTTTGAACTCCTTGAATTTATTAAGAGCCTCCGCCTTTTCTTTCAAGATATATACCCAACTTTTCCTACTAAAATCATCAATAAATGTTAGGTAATACCTGTTACCTCCAAGTGATGCAACATCAAATGGACCAGCAATATCTGTGTGAACTATCTCTAGTGGCCTTCTAGCTCGCCATGATTTTCCAACTGGAAAGGTTTGTCGATGTTGCTTTCCTTTAACACAAGCTTCACATAACTGATTTGGTTCGTTGATTGCTGGTAAACCGTCCACCATCTTTGTCTTTGACAATAACTTCAGACCAGAAAATCCAAGATGACCAAATCTTAAATGCCATAACCACGAGTCATTTTTAATGACTGACTTCAAACACTTCTGCACATTTGTCTGCATATCAAGTGTGAAGAGACGATCCTTTGACATCTCTACGTTTGCAATTAATTCTCGAATCTGATTTCTGATGATCAGAGAATTATCCTGCATCTGAATATATATCTCTTTTCCACAAGTTGGCCAAGACTGATGATATTACTTTTCAAAACAGGTATATAATAAACATCATTTATATACTTCTTATCACCTTTCTTTGACACAATCGTAACAGTGCCTTTTCCTTTGATTGGAATCTTCGATGAGTCACCAAAAGTAACTTCTCCACTGATGGTGTTATCTATCTCCGTAAATAATTCCTTATGGCCATACATGTGATTGCTGGCTCCTGAATCAAGATACCATGTATTCTTCTTGCCTTCGTCATCTCCTTTGTAAGTGAGGAACATAGCGGAACCCACATTTTTGTCTTCTTTTGCTACAGCAAAATGACTTCTTTCTTCCACTTTTGGAGATCTACACTCATAACTGAAGTGACCATATTTGTTACAATTATAACATTGTAACTGAGACTTATCACCTCGTTGTTGGAAGCCGCCTCTTCCTCGACCTTTGAAATTTTGACCACGACCAGATGGTTGATAACCTTGAGAATTCTAGCCTCTGTTGAAAGATTGTCTTCCACGTCCTTGTGCACCTCGGTAGCTACCTCTATAGCCACCTCTGCCATGTGAAGAACTGCTACTGCCAGAACTATCACCAATGGATACTTTACTTTGCAACACCTTTTCCAAATGGCTTGCATCATCATATTGGTTCATCCGCTACTCATGCGCTTGAAGTGAACCAACTAGCTCATCAATAGAAATCGTGGACAAATCTTTTGACTCCTCGATAGCAGTAACAACATAATCAAATTTTCTTGTTAGCGAGCGCAGGAGCTTTTCCATGACCCGAACATCATCGAGACTTTCGCCATTTCTTTTTATTTCGTTGGACACCGTTTTCAAACGCGTAACATATTCACTGATATTCTCTGAAGTCTTCATTTTGATATTTTCAAATTCGCCACGAAGAACTTGGAGCTGTACCTTTTTCACTTTCTCGACACCTTGGAATGATTTTTGTAAAATCTCCCACGCCTCTTTTGCTGTCTTTGCATTTGAAATTTTTTCGAAGGTGGATTCGTCGACACCTTGAAAAATTGTGTATAACGCCTTGTTGTCTTTTTTTTCGAAATTCTTTTAACGCCGTCTTCTCGGCATTAGAAAGTGCTGCTTCAGTGGTAGCATCTTCGGGCTCGCTATAGCCACTTTCAATGATATCCCAATTATCTTACGAACCGAGTAACACCTTCATTTGGATACTCTAGTATCCATAATTTGTAGCCGTCAACTTTGGAATATTTTGTTGCACCATATTCGCCATTTTTTTTCAAAAAAATATCCTTTCACAGTATAAGTGAACAGTACCGTATGTATGAATAGTGCCATATGAACAGTACTTCATATGAATAGTACTGTATGTATGAACAGTCCGTATGTATGAATAGTGCGATATGAACAGTATTTCGTATGAACAGTACCGCAAGTATGAATAGTGCTTCATATGAACAGTGCTTCGTATGAACAGTACCGTATGTATGAACAGTACTTCATCTTCTCCGGCATGAGCAGTACTTCGTCTTCTACGGCATGAACAGTGCCGCCGGAATAATAACTTGCCAGAAAATTTGCAGAATTTTCAGAATTTAACAACCAAGCTCTGATACCACTTGTTGGAAACGTGTATATATATAAGAAGAAATTACAATTTCTTTTTTTTTTTTCTCTCACACAAGAGCTTCAGATTTTTCTTTCTCTCTTACACTTCAGTGTGTTTTTCTTGGTGTGTTTTGTTAACAATACAAGCAGCCCTTTTATAGGCTTGAACAAACATAAGTTTACATCATTGCTTACATCACATAGCCTACCATATTTGATTTCAAAGTTCAAACTTGCCTACATTATATGACTTATTTGATTCACATGCTTGCAGCTTTTGTTGAATTAGAGTTCGAAATTCTAACAGCCAATAGGTCCATTTTCAGTAAGCAACAAGCTTGGAGATAAAGCAGGCAGCTTTTGACCACAAGACTCAGCTTGTCTATCATGGCTTGATTAGCAGCCTGCTTGCTCAGTCATCTACGTTGCGCATGGGAGCTTCACCAATTTTGATCAAACACAATTCCAAGAACTAGCTAGGGGCCTTGAACTGACCAACAAGCCTTTCTTGTGGGTTGTGCGTTCAGATATGACCTTTGCAACAAGGGATGTTTACCCAAAGGGATTTAAAGAGCGAATATGTAGTCGAGGGAAAATAGTTAGTTGGACACCTCAAGTGAAAGTTCTACGTCATCCTTCAATTGCATGCTTCTTAAGTCATTGTGGATGGAATTCTACCCCTGAAGGTGTAAGCAATGGGGTTCCTTTCTTGTGTTGGTCTTACTTTGCGGACCAGTTCTTTAATCAGACGTATTTTTGTGATGTTTGGAAGGTTGGGTTGAGATGTGACAAAAATGAAAGTGGTATCTTCAGTAAAGGTGAAATCAAGAACAAGGTAGAGCAACTGCTTGGTGACAACAAGTTTAAAGAAATGGCCTTGAATCTTAAAGAAAAAGTTGTGAATAGTGTTTCACAAAATGGCTGCTTCGACAAGAATCTGAGTAATTTTATCGAATGTCTGAAAAAAATCCATTAATGCAACCTCATTGTTCGAAATAAATTTGCATTAGTTTGATGGTCTATTATCATGTCTTTGTGATAGAAATGGAGTAAAAAACAAGAAAAGAAGAGATGTATTTACATTGAATAAGCTGCAGTAGTTTGTTACAAACTGAGAAAATGAATAAAAATGATGTTCTTAGAGAAATGAACAAAACTACTAGCTCTTATTCTAATCTTCACAATCTAACAACTTCTCTAAGTAAATTTGCTGAGGTGGCTAGTCTAGCTGGAACTAGTAGCACCATCAGAACTAACATCCCCCTCCAAGTTAGTAGTCGAAAACAAATTGTAGACACCTAACTTGGAAAGAAGATAGGACAGTTGAGAGGAAGACAAGGCTTTCGTGAACACATCTGCAGGCTGCTCAACAGAAGCAATGTGCTGAGTAGAAACCAACCCTTGTTGCAACTTCTGACGTACCAAGTGACAATCAATCTCAATATGCTTGGTACGCTCATGAAAAACAGGATTAGAGGCTATATAGAGAGCAGACTTGTTATCACAAAACAACATAATTGAAGTAAGACTAGAAATCAACATTTCTATGAGTAAAGAGACAATACAAGTCAGTTCATAACAGGTATCAGCTAGAGAATGGTACTCAGCCTCAGCAGATGAACGAGAAACAATATGCTGTTTCTTACATTTTTAAGTTATTAAAGAATCACCTAGAAGAACAAAAAAACCAATAAGAGACAGCCTAGTATTGGGATAGCTAGCCCAATCAGCATCACAGTAAGAAGTAAGAGACAACTGAGTTGCAAAAGAAAACAACAAGCCTTGACTACATGTGCCTTTGAGATACTTAACAACCTTTAAAGCAACATGCCAATGAGACTCACGAGGAGAGGTCATAAACTGAACCAACACATGCACAGAATATGACAAGTCTATAAGGAGTTACATCAGAAAGAAAGATACCTGTATCATCACCCAAAAGAATATGATGTAGTTCCATGGGAATGCAGGAGGCTTTAGCATCTAACAAACCAGTATCTTTAACAATGTCCAAGGTATATTTATGCTGATTAACATAAATACCCTTGTCTGAACGAGTAAACTCGAAACCCAAGAAATAAGTGAGTGACCCCAAATCTTTGATCTTAAACTGAGTAGCAAGAAACTCAAGAACGTCATCCAGTAATGTGGAATCATTACCAACCAACAACATATCTTCAACATAGAGAAGCAAATAAGCAATGGAAGTACCTTGTTTTAACTGAAACAAACTAGAATCACTAACAAGTTGTACGAAGGCAAACTTCAACAGAGCAGTAGAAAAAGAAAGAAACCACTGACGAGGTGCTTGCTTGAGACCATATTTTGATTTAATAAAATGACAAACCATCCTTTGATTTGAAAATCTGGACTGAAGAGAAGAAGAAGGAACATAACCCGGAGGTAAAGCCATATACACTTCTTCATCAAGAACTCCATGTAGAAACGCATTAGTAACATCAAGTTGTTTAATAAACCAATTATGTTTGGCAGCCAAAGTTAACAAAATAGGCATAGTAGACATCTTAGCTACGGGTGCAAATGTCTCAAAGTAATCCAACCCCTCAGTTTGAGTAAAGCCCTTTGCCACCAAACGAGTTTTATATCGTTCAATCGTACCATTAGGATGATACTTAACTTTGTATACCCACCTACAACCAATGACCTTCTTGCCAGGAGGTAAAGGTTGTAATTCCCAAGTGTTATTTGTTTTAACTGCAGCTAGCTCAACACTTATAGCTTCACACCAAGTAGAATGTTTAACAGCTTGTTTGTATGAAGTTGGTTCAGTAACCTTATAAATAGTAGCCACAAAAGAAACATTTGTAGCATCAAATGGTAGAGAAGTAATAACTATTCAGAGAACAAGACTCTTGTGTAGAAGATTGGAGTTGAATACTATTGACAAGATGTGAAGGTAGACCAGTATAGTCAGAGAACTTAGAAGGCAATTTTCTAGCTCTGTGAGGTCTGGTAAGCAAAGTAGAAGAATCAGACACTACAGTGGGAGAGGTGTGAGAAGAAATTGGTACCTCAGCTATAGATGAAGGTGAAATAATAGTTGAAGGACAGGAAAAAATAATGTCACTATGTAGAGGATCACAATCAACAAAGTCAACCAAAGAAGGAAACAGTTGAGAAATAGATTGTGTAGGAATATTTTGAAAAGGAAAAATATCCTCAAAGAAATTCACATCTCGAGACACAAATACTTGTCTAGTCTGCAAGTCAAGAACTCTATATCCTTTAGTAGCAAAAGGATATCCAACAAATACTCCCTTAATGACCTGTGGAGCAAACTTATCAGCTGGATGAGGAACTACAGTAGCATAACATAAGCATCCGAAAACCTTTAATTCATGAAAATCAGGTGACTTTTGAAATAAGATTTCATAGGGTGTAAGTCCAGCCAAATGAACAGATGGTGTTCTGTTCAAAATATAAACAGCTGCCATCAAAAAATCACCCTAATAACTGAGTGGAACACCTGAGTGGAAACGTAGAGCTCGAGCTATATTCAATAAGGTTCGATGTTTACGCTCAACCAAACCATTCTGCTATGGTGTGTATACACAGGTTGTTTGATGAACCACACCCTTATCAAGAAAACATGATGACAAGGATTTATTCAGAAACTCAGAACCATTGTCTGAACGTACCACTTTAATTGTAGTAGAGAACTGATTTTCAATATAGTTCATAAAGGCCTTAAAAAGAGAAGCAACAGTAGCCTTATCAGATACCAAATAAATAAAAGTAGCTCGAGATTTATCATCAACAATAGTAAAAAATATAGTACAGTTGTTGTGAGTCTTGTGTCTATAAGGCCCCCAAAGATCTATATGCACTAGATTAAAACTTTCTCAGACACAGACATACTGATAGGAAACTTATGTCTAGTCTGTTTAGCAAGCAAACAATTATCACAAGGTGACAAAGTACCATGAAGACCAGCAATTGGAAGCAATTTCAGCACTATAGAAGCTACATGTCCCAACCTACTGTGCCATAAAAAGGCTGTAGAAGAACCTGTGGTACAAGAGAAAGTTTGAGCAACAAGAGATAACTGACTTTGATGTTGAGTAAGTTGATTCTGACTCAGTAAATATAAATCATGACACTCTTTACCAATCTCTAGAGGTTTCTGCCAATTTAGAGCCTGAAGAAAGCAACATTGTGGAGTGAAAGTTGCAACACACTTAGTGTTACTAAGCAGTTTGGAGACAGATAGAAGGTTATATGTAAAGGTAGGAATCACAATACATTAGTGAGCATAACATCAGAACTAAGCATCACATGACCAATGAGAGTAACAGCTGCAGTAGCACCACTGGGTAGATGTAAAACTAACTCGAACTTAGTAACATCATGTAACAAATGAGCAAAAGGAGTTATATGATCAGTAGCACATGTGTCTACTATCCAGTGATCAGAGGTATAAGTCAGTCCAGGATAAACTGTATTAGCAAAATGAATAGTTGTTCCTGTAAACTGAGTAGTATTCATAGAAGAAAACCAGTTGGTAGATGGCAACTCAGACACAGAAATAGAGTGTGCAGATGAACCACTGGCAGGCATAGAAGATCCAGTAGACATTGATTTCTTCAAAAACATAATCAGTTGCTTGCATTGACCATCTGAAAGATCCATAGAATCTGAAGTACATTCTGAACCTCCACCATTATTCAATGACACATCTGAGCTCATAACTTGTGCTGCAGAGATACTCTTAGTAGTGTCAGAGATAAAACGTGGCTTATGTTTGGGTTTACCAAACAACTTATGCCAAGATGGAAATCGATGAATACAATAACATTTATCTTTAGTGTGTCCTGTCATATGACAAAAATCACACATAACCTGATCCTTAGACTCTTGAGAACTCTTACGCCCATTCTTCCCAGCTTGATAACGAGTACCAGTTGACTTAACAAACATAGCTATAACATCAGATGCTGTAACAACAGAAGAAGTTAATGACCTCTGATTTTCCTCTTGTAACGACAAGGAGTAACACTGACTTAACGTAGGTAAGGGTTTCATCATCAAAATCTGACCTCTAATTGTAGTATACTGCTCACTTAAGCCCATCAGAAACTGAGATAATTAAATATCCTTCTCAAAAGCATCAAGTCTAACATTCACAGCACATGTACATGAAGTACAAGTACACCTAGGCTTAGTAATCATACACTCTAGCTCATCATTAACAGCACGAAACTTTGAGAAATAGCTAGCGATTGACAAATTTCCTTGAGTCAAATGTGAGATCTCAGATCGAAGATGAAAAAGTTTAGGAACATTACTTTGAGCATATCTCGTTTCTAAATCATTCCAAATGTCAAACAAAGTTTTCATATATACAACAGTATTACATATATCAGGAGCAATTGAATTAAGAATCACGAGGTTACCATATTATTGCATCTGGTCCAGTGAACAGACAATGAAGAATTAGCTGCTGGTTTTAGATACGTACCATCAACAAAACCGAGCTTTAACTTTGAAGAAAGTGCAATCTCCATCGAGCGACTCCACTGATTGTAATTAATCTCACTCAAAATCACCGAAGTAAGCTACATTCCTGGATTATCAGAAGGATGCAGATAGTACGGATAATTAACATTAACACTCACAGTAAAAGTCGATGTTGTAGAGCCTAGCGTAGCCGAAGAAAAAGACATAGATGTAGTCATGATCGCAACGAAGAAGACGATCGATAGACATAGACATGTATGTATACAAATTAAAATGAAATCGAGAAAAATCGATAGAAATTGTTTAATCGACAAAGATAATAATTAATTCACGACGAATTTTAACATCAATTCACCATTAACAATGAAGAAACAAAAGCATAAAGCTTTGATACCATGATAGAAATGGAGTAAAAAACAAGAAAAGAAGAGATGTATTTACATTGAATAAGCTGTAGTAGTTTGTTACAAGCAGAGAAAATGAATAAAAATGATGTTCGTAGAGAAATGAACAAAACAACTAGCTCTTATACTAATCTTCACAATATAACAACTTCTCTAACTAACTTTGCTGAGGTGGCTATTACTGAGCTGGCTAGTCTAGCTGGAACTAGTCGCACCATTAGAACTAACACTTTGGTCTTTGGTTCCCAGAGTTGATTTTAAAGGTTTTAAGTTTAGATGTATATATGATACTACACATTGTCTCGCCAATTATGCTTTGCGTTGCAAAGTTAGTGTTATTTGGGATGAAGTTCTTCCTTTGTATACCATTTGTGCATTTTGTATGAGAGAAGTCCAACGCTCTTTTATCTCAATTCTTAAAAATAATATAAAACATTGATTATTAGTAATTTGTTCAATAAATTATATTTCTTACATAATTACTTCCTCCGCCTTTTAGAAAAAAAATATTCCATCTCTCTTTTTCATATAAATTTGAAGGTTAATCTTTTAAAGCCATCCCTGTATTATTACTTTCTATGTTTGACTTCTTATTAACTTAAACTCTATTCTTATCTTTTATTGCAATAAATAAATAAGATTATTTGTTAGAGATTTTATTCAATCAACCTTTTTTTAACATGTATAATTTTTTTTTAAAAACACATGTAAAATAGGATAGAGGGTGGAAAGAATATATTTCAAGACCTTAAGATGTAGATAACTTATAACCCTCAAATAACTATTAGAAATTTATGATTTAGAAAATGTCAAACTTAAAATATATAATATTATTTTCTGAAAACTGAGCATGAAAATTTGGAATTTTTGACTTCCCAATCCTCGGAGTCCCAACTCATGAAATTAAACATCAGTTTTGTTATCTATAAAATTAAATCTGCACTTAATTATACACATCAGTTTTGATATTTATAAAATTAAATCCGTACTTAAATTATCGTACAAACTAGCGTCTCATCATTTAATTATTAGATCTGGTATATAGGTTTTTAATATGTGCCAAGCTGTTCTTGCCTTCTCATCTATCTCATAGTTACTTACCTAACAATTTCTTTTACCAAAATTACTTACCTAACATCAGCTTTATGAAAGTTGCTTGAATATATTTATTAAACGTATATATTAAGTATTGTGTATTTGAAGATTTTTAAGTTAGTATTGCATATTTCAAAATTCTTTATTATAATACTTGAGTCTACCAAAGTACAGTTAACCAATTAAAAAATTATGAATTAGTTTTGCACCAATCAGAGCTAATTCTTAAATTTTAGACCAATTATATTATATTAAAAGTTTTCCTTATTTATATTCTCACCCTACCTCCTTAACCATGGTTAGTTAACACTTTTAATTTAAATACAGTAATGATTTTATTTAACATATTCATGATTACATATTTTTTAAAATATATTACATATGTTTACATATCTTTTAGTTATGAATTGTTTTTGAACATCCTTTATTATAATATCCGAATCTACCACATATTAGTTAATCAATCAGAAGATTGTGAATAATTTTAACATCAATCAGAGTTTACTAAATTTTATAAACATGTTTCTCTGTTGGATCTAGATTCTACGTTTCAGCCAAGATTAAACTCAACTCAAGTTAAACTCAATAACAATTGATTTTTATTTTTTTTCATTTTACCTAACTAAACATAATAACTAATAATTTTTATTTTAACAATTAACTAATAAACAATTTATATAAATAAAATTACCTCAAATATAAAATTCTTACAAATAATTAATCAAACTTTGTTTGTATTAAATAAATCAAATACAAACTCTACCAAAGGTGTACAATACCTTTAGCAGCTGCTGATAATACAAATCTCTCTCTCTGTTTGTTTCGAACTCTCGAATACAAACCTTATACAGAGCTTCACACGATATGCACTCTACAATTCTCAATTCCACTCTTTTTACAATAATATTGAGAGAGTATTTATAATGCTACCTATCAACTAATAACAGAATTATAATCTATCTATGACAATGTTCTGCCGTCCAGTTGATAGTTTCCATCAATAGAGAATTCGTTTCCTTCACGATATCTTCTTGCTTGTTTTTCAAAACAACGATCTTGTTTTATAGCACTTGCCAGTTTCTGTAGCATCCATAATGACATCATCAGTAACACGACTGATATCAGGATTTCCATTGCATCAGGATCTGATCATCCCATCAGTATTTGATCAGGATCTGACTTGCTGTATCAGGATCTGCTCTTAGTTCCTGAAATGTAGTCACTGACGCACTGTTCCTGACTAAACTCTACAGATTACTGTCTAACACATATATCCTATACAAAGTGCTAAATCCTTTATAAGATCAGGATATACAAGAAGTATTAGCAAAATTATATTCTCAACATCACAACTTATGAATTGTTCCTAACAATCTCCCCCTATTTATGCTTTAGAATCTGAAGCATAAATCTAAGTTGTAGATGTCAAAATATATAACAATACAACCAGAATAGAATTTATGAATTTAAGATCAAGAAGTTAAGTACCTCCTTCTTCAGATGTAGATATGTATCTAGTACTTAGAAGAAAGAATTCAACTATTTGATACTTCTTTTCCTTTACCACTTCCATGATGAAATTTACCAACTCTGTCACCCTTAATTCTGCTCCCAGTCTGTTTATCTCCCCCAGTCTGTTGTTGTTGTTGTTGTTGTTGTTGTTGTTGTTGTTGTTGTTGTTGTTGTTGTTGTTGTTGTTGTTGTTGTTGTTGTTGTTGTTGTTGTTGTTGTTGTTGTTGTTGTTGTTGTTGTTGTTGTTGTTGTTGTTGTTGTTGTTGTTGTTTCTGGATTGTTTTTATCTCCCCCTTTTTGACATCAGCAACATTAATACCAAGAGATTCAGTAACAGAACAAATGAGATTCATCAGAACTGCTTGATTGTCCATAATAGTGACTTGGTTTTCTTCAAGAATTTTAAGTTTCGATTGAATATCACTTTGAGATTTCTGAATGTCCTTAAGAAGTTCAGAATTGACTTCAATGTTGGAAGTGCTTGTTGTATCTTCAGATTCAGATACAGAAAGAACTTTATCTTCAAGCCTTGTAGAAGAAGTTGACTGTTTAGAATGATATTCAAGTAATAATACTTGAGTAGAAGTACAAACATCTTCATCTCCCTGATCTGGAGCTGAAGTTTGATCATCCTGTCCTTCACCAGTACTCTGGGTACTAACATCTACAAATCCTGACTCCTCCTTAGATTGATCAGATACTGTTGATGTCTCAATTCTAGCTAAAATTGGAAGTACATACAAAGGAATACTTGGATCATTAGGAATATCTTCTGGTACTGGTTGGGTAGAAGTTTGTCTTAGCCTTTCACCTCTTCTGTTAATGATTCCTGCATGCCTTTCTTTCTGTTTTTGAGCTTTAACTTCTGGTTTTGCATTGTGATGTGCTAAGTCTTGCTTCTCATACATCTTGATAAAAGAATAAGTACCAGCATCCATACCAAGATTTTCAGACCAAGATTCAGGAAAAACCTGATCCCAGAAATCAAACGATGGTGGTTTCCTAATTTTCTCTCCCTCACTATGGAGGTGATCATCCATACCCTCATTCTCACTTTGACTATCTAAAGTCAACACTCTTTCTACCTCTCCTTTTGCCTGGTCAGGAGCCAGCTTCTCTGTGTGTGGATCTATGTCCATCTTTTCAAGTGTATCACTCAAATTTGGATAAGTGCTCTCATGACCTACAGAAAAATAGGGGTTAGAAGAAATTTTTATACGTGAACTCACATGGAGAGAGGGTTCCTCATATGGAATGGGGCTTGAGGTTTTCTCCAAGGAGTGAGCTGCTATAGTCTCTGAACCCTTACAAACATCTACTTTCTTTCCAGAAACTACAGGCTCCAGTATACCACTTTCAGGTTTTACACTAGACTCTGATGTCTTCAGTAATACTTCATTAGACATCATAGCTAGTATGTCACCGTCTTTAAGTGTTGGTTGCTGAGACACACCCTCAAGGTGGATAGACTCTGAAAGAACAATATTGGTTTGATCTTCAGAAAAATCAATCAAAGTCATTCCTCCAATATCATAGGGTTTCTCACTTGCAATTTCAGTCATCACAGAAGACCTTTCAGTATCAGCCATCACAGTTCCTGAGTCATCCAACCTCTGACTAGATGGTTCTTGTGTTGCAGTGACTGTGATCTGATCTATTCCACTATTCACCACTGGTGCAATAGTATCTTCTGTTGACTGCTTCCCTCTATCAACTACCTCCTCTTATTCACCTTGAGTTGAAGCATCTTCAACAATGACATCCTTGTCAAATAAATATGCATGAAGTGATTGAAGTGCAACATGCTTAGGAAGTCCAAATTTCTTGTGCAGTTCTTTTCTGACTGATACATAGAAGTATGTCTTCATTAAATCAAGCCTTTGATGTAACAATCCATATTCTTCAGGAAATGAAAGTTTGGGAACTCTTTCAATCAGAAAATCTAGAACAGGCCTGGAAAGCTTCACTTTTAGAGAAATAAGTTCCATAGCCAGTCTGTATGTCAATGTAGTTTCCCATGAAGAATCAAGATCCAGATCTCTCTTATCAGATACTGACGTGGATATAGCATTATTTGTAGAGACCTGCATAATGTTAGTTGGACTTGACACTGTGTGTGTAGGTGACAAATGAATCTTTCTCCTTGTTCTCCTAGTATAGTGAGCAACCGATTTGTCTAGAGAAGACTCAAGAGGTGTAGACACAGAAGTGATCTTGGGATGAGATCTTTTTTCAATAGACACAGTCTTTTGAGAGACAGTATCCAGTAAATGTTTTCCCTTTTTAAGAACTACAGCCTTTTAGGAGACTGCAGACTGGCTGTGACTAGTTGTTCCATCTCTTTGTCCTAGCTTAGAAAGTTGAATTGCATCCTTCAATTGTGCTCTCTCAGCAAGAGATATATTATCATCATCTTCACTAGAACTACTACTTGAAATGACAAATCTTCTTTTCCTTACAAGTGATGTGTTTTGAGAAACACCAGAGGTTGGCTTCTTTGAAACAATAGGCTGTGGATCAAAATTTGGTTCTAGAATTGTTTCAGAGACTACAATGTTTTTGGCTACTTGGGTAGACACAGGGGGGTTCTCCTCCAATTGAGATTCCTGAGTCATTTCACCACCAAAGAAAGAAGAATTATAGATAGTAGGAAGATGAGTTCTTAGAAGTACCTGAACATGATTTGGATAGTGTAATGCAGGTATTTCATCTAGATTCTTTTCACTGTCCTTTTTTGTAATGTTAGAGAAAATTCTCTTTTGTTGTACATATGAAGAAACAAAATATTCTCTACCAAATCTAGCTTCAACATCAGGAATGAAATGGTTAATAAACAGTTGCATGAATCTGTGATAATAAACCATATTCCTGTCATGATCTCTTGACCCAAGTTTAATACACATCTTACTTAAGATAATGTGACCAAAATTAATTACTCTGTTATAAAGCAAGCTATATGCAATATGTGATGTAACAGCAGTAATTTGTTGAAAAGAACTACATTTACAGTAAAACATTTAGCAATTTGATCAAAGAAGAAAGACCATTCTTTCCTAAGAAAAGATCTATTTAACTGGCTCATATTATCTAGAGGTCCATCATAACCTAATTTAGATAACATAGTTCTCACATCATCATCAGATGGTACATTCTCAAAATTCGTACTAACAGGTAAGCGAAGTACTGAAGTAACAACAGATTCAGTAAGATCAAATGAGTGTTGTCCTAAGTGTAGAACAATCTTACCTGATTGACTTTGAGTAGAATCAATTACCTCAGCATTCTCCCAAACTTGTGAAATAACTACTTGATTAATTTGTGGAGATGCTGTCAAGGCATAACTTAATGGTCCTTTTGCCATAAAGTCCATTATCGGGTGAAAATCAGTTGACACCCCTTCCTTGTTGGTGATAGCTGCAACATGATTGTTCATCATAAAATCAAAGTCACCAAACTTGAAATTGGGTAGTCTTCTTTGAGTTGCCATTTTGATCTGAAAAGAACTTAAGAAATCTTTGAAATTGATTAGTGATTTTGAGAACTCGAGAGTGTTTTTGCTTTAGAGAATGAAATTAGAGAAAGCAATTACACGATTAGAGTGTCAAAATAATTATATTTCAAAAATTCTTCAGACCCATTATCCCACATTGACACGTAGGTTGACAGGTGTCAGTCCCTGAAAAATGCAGTTACCTACGACTTTTGGAAAATAAAATCCAAAAATAATTTCAAGTAAATAAGTCAAGGTAAAATCAGGATAAAAGTCAATACTGATCAGCTTCCTTTTCCTGATGTGATCTTCTCATCAGGATAATCACACGATTCAATGTGATTTCTGAATAAAAAGAATTGCTATTCCTGATGTGAACACTCTTGTATTCCTGATCAATATCATCCTGATTCCAGAGACTAAATGAAGTTTCCACATGGCATTTTCTTTTACCTGTAAAAGAAATAAATAAAATCTGAATAAAATCAATTGGTTAAATTAGTTCCATATTTCTTGAAAATACAAGAAATACAGTCACACATAATTATGACTGACTGCATTGATATCTCCTAAATGACTGTTCAGCTTCCCACATCTTTCTATAAAAGAAATCGACGTCTTATGCCAGTCTCCAAAACCTTTTCATTCTTTTCTCTTTCCATCATGGCTTTCAACCCAAATCTTCATATGAACCCTAGCTTTTGGTTCATTACCACTGAGAAGTTCTTAACTCTTGATGATCAGGAGCAAGTGAACTATCTCGTAGAAGAGATGACTTTTCTCATCGAGTCAGATATGGTTGGTCTTAACCCAGATAATTTCCACGAATCTCCTCTAAAACATCTACCAGTTGGATAAAATCCTCCTCTAATCTCTTCACACCTTGAGGATGAAGAATTTGGTGAAGAGTCTGAGGTTGATCTTGATGGAGATGCTATTCATCTTCTTCAATAAGCATGAAGATGAGTCAGCTGCTCTCATTCAAGTCGCCCAGACAAGGAATTCAATCTTGAGATGCTCCTTGTCCTGAAGTCGATCGTTGAGAATTGAAGTAGTGACAGCTTTAGACAAGAATAGAATTATCAGTAGTAGTTAGACAAAAAGAAGAATTGTATTTCATTTTCATGTATGTAATGCTTTTGATTAATGAAAATACAAGTTTTCTTAATATCTACTTGTCTATCGTTGTTTATTGACTGACATGAATAATGATATAAATTATCAGTATGCATGTAATAAAACTTGCTAACATAGACTTTAACAAAACTCAGAATTGAACCACTAAATAACATGAACTTCAGAATTTGAAACAGTAAGACACACAAATTTCACAATCCTGATACTGACGATACAATCCTGATATCAATACTGATGACGTCAGCATACTGATAGCAATCCTGATGTTTATTAACAAGTCTATCATACTGTAATTTATCAAAGTAAAGTGTTACAGCTTAAGCATTTAACAATCAAGTATAGATCCTGACAAAAATATCAAGTCTATAAGCTGAAACAACATACCTTGCTACTTTTGCAGATGTTAAAGATCTAAAAATTTAACATTCCTAACTCACTAACCAATCTAATGAATGTAGCCTCATTAAGTGGTTTAGTTAGAATATCTGCAAGCTGTTTGTTAGTAGGAACAAAATGAAGTTCCACAGTACCATTTTCAATATGTTCTCTAATAAAATGATACCTGACATCAATGTGCTTAGTCCTTGAGTGTTGAACTGGATTTTCTGCAATTTTGATAGCACTAGTATTATCACAAAACATAGGAATATTACTAAGTGTCATACCATAATCCATCAACTGATTTCTTATCCAAAGGAGTTGAGCACAACAACTGCCTGCTGCAATGTATTCAGCTTCTGCAGTTGAGGTTGAAACTGATTGCTGCTTCTTGCTTGCCCAAGAAATCAATCTGTTTCCCAAGAATTGACATGTACCTGTAGTGCTTTTCCTGTCTATTTTACACCCTGCATAATCAGAGTTTGAATAGCAAATTAGGGAGAAATCAGATTCTCTTGGATACCACAAACCAAGATTTGGAGTTCCCTTGAGATATCTAAAAATTCTCTTTACAGCAATTAATTGAGATTCCTTAAGATCACTTTGGAATCTAGCACATAAACAGGTAGAGAACATTATATCTGGTCTACTTGCAGTTAAATATAACAGTGAACCTATCATGCCTCTATAGCTAGTGTTATCAACACTCTTTCCCTTAGGATCAGAATCTAGCTTAGTGGCTGTTGCCATGGGTGTCTTTGCAATTGCACAATTTTGAAAGTCAAACCTTTTTAAAAGATCTTTGATATACTTTGACTGATTAATGAAAATACCATTCTCAGTCTGTTTGACCTGCAAGCCTAAAAAGTAATTTAGTTCACCCATCATGTTCATCTGATACTTAGACTGCATAAGCTTGCTAAACTTAGCACACAACTTTTCAATACTAGAACCAAATATAATATCATCAACATAAACTTGAACTAAAAGCAAATCACCTTTTATCTTTCTAAAGAATAGAGTTTTGTCAATTGTACCTCTTGTGAAGCCATTTTCAAGAAGAAATTTAGACAAAGTCTCATACCATGCTCTTGGTGCCTGCTTTAGTCCATAGAGTGCCTTGTCAAGTTTGTAGACATGATTTGAAAACTTTGGATCAACAAAACCAGGTGGTTATTCCACATACACTTCCTCATCAAGTTTGCCATTTAGAAAAGCACTCTTTACATCCATCTGGTATACCTTGAATTTTTGAATGAGCTACAAATGCAAGAAACATTCTGATTGCTTCCAATCTTGCTACAGGTGCAAAGGTTTCATCATAGTCAATTCCTTCTTCCTGAGAATAACCCTTGGCCACCAGTCTTGCTTTGTTTCTTACAATCATACCAGATTCATCCAGCTTGTTTCTGAAAACCCATTTAGCACCAATAATAGATCTATCTTTAGGTCTTGGTACCAGTTTCCAAACTTTGTTCTTCTCAAACTCATTCATTTCTTCCTGTATTGCTATTACCCAATCAGGATCCTGTAAGGCTTCTTCAACCTTCTTAAGTTCATTCTTTGAGAGAAAACAACTGTACAAGCATTCATTTTGAATTGATCTTCTAGTTCGAACACCACTATTTGGATCACCAATTATCAAATCCGCAGTATGATCCCTTGTCCATTTTCTAACAGGTGGTAGATTGCTCCTGCTAGACTCTCCCCCTAAGTTAGTGGTATTTCTTGTAGAAGAATGTTCATTTCCTTCAAAAGCTCCCCCTTGATCAGTAGAATCAATGGATTCAATACTGCTGCTAGTTTCTGATCTTCCTTCATTAGACTCTGAAGGATCAGTTCCCGATGAAATAGACTCTGAAAGACTAGTCTGATCCTGACCAGTATTGTGTTCTCCTTGATTGAATTGCCCCCCTCAACAGTAGAATTCCTTTGAGAAGCAATAGAGATTTCCTCTGGAGAACCTTCATCATCACTGGAGAGAATCTCAGAATACTTAAGATTTTCAAATTCCAGATTGTCATGGCTTTCATCAGTTTGCAAAATTCCAAACTTCTTATCATCAAATGCAACATGAATTGATTCCATAACAATGTGAGTTCTGAGATTGTATACTTTGAAGGCCTTTGATGCTGAATATCCTAGAAATATTGCTTCATCCGATTTGGCTTCAAATTTTCCAAGTTGTTCTGGATGAAATTTCAGGACATAGCATTTGCATCCAAAGATGTGAAAGTATTTCACACTTGGTTTCTTTCCTTTGATTATCTCATAGGGAGTCTTACCATGAGTCTGACGCCCCCAGATCCGGGGTCCGGGATCCGGTCGTTACGGTTTCCAATTCTGTCCATAACACTTGAACTTTCCTTAACATAAAATAAATTACATTTCTATGACCCAACACAACAATGTAAAACACACCCGTTATAGTCCCAGAGATGAAATCAGAGTAACAATCGAATTTTTATTAATCACATTATGAGTTCTTACAATCCAAAAGAATTACAATATAAATACATACTCTTTGCCATCCATTTACATAAGTCATACTAGACCATATACTTGGTACTGAAAGAATAAATCTACCCTACCAATAGCTTCTTCTTCAGCTCTGGTAGTCTCATCGTCCTCACCTGCGTCGAGTGCGCCTTGTGCGAGTCATCTGGTCTAGCTGTTGTTGTGATATAATAATAAAGCAAGGGTGAGCAATAGCCCACCAACAATAATATATAACTGAACGATAATATATAACAGTTCAAAAGTATCTTTCAAACCATATGCCATGCATTTACGGAAATGATGCCAGTATAATATGAACGATGAAGTTACAAGGTAACTTAAAGTATTTGTTTGTAGAAATATCTGCTACATCAAAAGTAAGCGTGATATTCTCATTGTCATTAAAAAGAGGAACTTGCATGAAAAGATTGCAATTCCAGTTATGAACACTTTTCCAGCTCTGCCAACAGTAACCATGTTGCAGGAAATAAATAAGTTTGGATGATGAACCAATGATGGAGTATTCACCGCGCCCGCTGTTCCAATCTTGATGATCAGTCGAGATCGTACAGCTCAAATTAGATTTACTACCGGTAGAAGGAGGAACTGACGGCTTTACTTGTATACCGCCTTACTAGCTCTCCCCGGCCAACGGTTGGGCCAAAGGGGATGGACCGGCGCTACTCGGCCTCTTACACGACTCCTAGTTCAAATAGAATTCATGATTCTGAATGTAACGTTCGTCCCCCTTTCCCCAAGTATAATACTTGTTGATAAGACTCTACAAAGTAGTCGTATCTAGTTGGAAAGGAAAATTCACCAATAACTTCCAAGCTATTGCTTGGTAACGAATATCAACTTGTTCCAACAATCTTACCCCTCGAAAGATGAGAAAGTAAACAATGACTTAATAAGTCAATAGCACCCGAGTTGCGAGTGAAGAGAATACTTTATGACCGGGAAGTCGACAAGATAAATAACATTTTCCAAGTAAGGTTCCCTTATTATTAGGGAGATAGACTCCAAGAAGAATGATGTCTGAGAACCTTTCTTGATATAAGATTAATAATAATATGACTCCGAAATATTTTCCGTAATAATCGAAGAAGATAAACCTTATTGAGGTTATTCTAAGTAGGGAATAAATATTCAGAGAATATTTATTGAATTAAAAATATTTAAAGAATATTTAGGAATATGAAAGAATATCTTTAATCAGAGTATTTTTCAAAATAATCCCTGAAGAAATATTAGGAGAATATTTATTGAATAAATATTTAAATGAATATTCAAAATAATATTCACTAATTAATAAGACCTGAAAGGAATATTTAAGATAATATTCATAATTAATTATGAATTTAAATGAATATTCAAAAAGTAATATTCATTTAATGAATAATATTCTAAATGAATATCAACTAATATTCATTTAGTAATCCAAGCCTTAAAGGAATATTCGAGATAATATTCGATAAATAAATCAAGCTTCAGATGAATATTAAAATAATATTCATCAAGTAATTAATATCTTAAATGAATATTCAAAAGTAATATTTATTTAATAAAATAATATTCTAAATGAATATCCAAATAATATTCATTTAGTAGTCTCATCTTTAGAAGAATATTCGAAATAATAATCGATAATCAATTCGACTCTGAATGAAGATTTAAAAATATTATTTGTCGAATGGTTACGTTCAAATAATTATTTGAAGTAAGGATCGTTGAATAAATAATCTCTAACGAATATTCAAATAATATTCGTCGCCCGAATAAGGGAAAATATTTACTTAAATATTTTCCTCCGAGGTAACCTTGGTATATCAAGAAATATTGACTCCCGGTCTATATTTGATGAATAAGATATATACACCCTTCTCTGAGGGTCTTACAATAACCGGCTTATAATTGATACGTTAGCTATCTAATTTATAAACCAATAAACAATCAGGGAAGAAGCATAATGATATAACTTGAAAGTAGGCATGCATGCTATGGCATATGTATAACAGAAAACATATATATATATATATATATATATATATATATATATATATATATATATATATTCAATCACAACAACAGCCTAAAAGAAGAGAATTGAAACTTGCCTGGTAGTCGAGTACGGTAAGGGGTAGTGGTAGCGGGTCCCGGGTCAGCTTGGTGATCTATAAATAGCCAAGGCATTCGGGATTAATCACTTAACATCTTAAAAGTTAAGTTATACTTAAATCAAAACACGTTCTCGAGTTATCTCGTTTACCCCTTTTTGTGGATTCCTTTTATCATTGATCCGACCCGACATTCGTTCGTTAATACGACATGTCACTGTACTTACACTTGGGACATACTTAAGTCATACAAGTTCTAAAGTCGATCTTTACGAACCAATATTATACTCCGAGTTTTATCGCCCGTTTTCTAAGTGTTTTACCGAAGTTATAATAGAGTCGTCTTTTAGGGGTTCGTTCGCGTTTAACCTCGACTCGAATATTTTTAATAAATCGAAAAACGATCCTTTTGACATACGGTTTTCTTTCACACCTTTCTTTTTACCTCTAGTATTTATTTACCAAGATTCGTCATGACTTTACATATTTTACGAGGGTTCATTTTCAGTTACGAACTTTCGGTTATGGTTACGAACCACTTTTACGAATTTAACCATAATTCCTAAACCGTAAATCGAAACGCTTCGATTCTTTTGCCAAAGTGATCTATGTTTAAAAACCTATCAGTAGGGTTCATTGCTTTGGCAAGAACAGAGAGTTATGACCACTGACCATATCGATTTCTTAATGTTAATGAAAATCGGGCATTACGACGGCTATGAATCGAGCGTTCTAAAAATCATATCGCATCAACCAAGCCACACCGGGCATCTAAACAATTTATACACTTAATAAGCATCTCTAAGAGTCCAGAAGCTACTGATCTTGGTATTAAAAATCATCATGCTTCTTGATTCACTAAACCACTTAACTAATCATGCTTATAACATCATTAAGAACATATTACTCTAAAATCATCAAGAACAAGCATGATATCAAAGTAAGGCCTAGGGTTTCAAGAGATTTATACCTTCCTTGGAGTGTGTAAAGACCTTGCTAAGCCTTGCATAGTCCTTGTATACCCATAACCAAGCTTAGATCATCCTAGAAATCAAGAAAATCAAGAGTTGTTCTTGAAAATCACTATTCACCCTAGACTTTGATGATTTCTTTGAAAATGGAAACAATGGATTTTGAGGCTAAGATTTCTAGGGTATCATTTTTATGAAATATAAGATCTAGGATAAAAATTTGGAGATCAAAAAATGGTGGGAGGTTGGACTTTGATTTTGGATTTAGGCTTAAAGCCAAATGGAGCATAAAAGGGGAGAGTTTGGTGTTCTTGCTTGGTTGTTTGTCTAATAATGCATAAAGTGAATTTCTTAGGATAATATCTCATGCTAGTTGCATTATTAGAGGTGTATGTCATGCATGATGCATGTGGAAGGACAAATATCTAGATTTGTTTTGTGATAAGATGATGAAAGGAAGCTACACACTTGGTTGGTCCCTTATTGTTCTAGTTCCTTTGCAACTAGATTGGTTACTTGCTCTTATCCACTAGCACTTGCTTACACCTTGGCTCTCAACTTGCTTCTTTGTCCGGTTATTACTCAATTCGATTGATCGTTCGAATTATAACCAAGTAGTTTCACCTCTAGGGTTTACCGGGAAATTTCTCGATATTCATAATACCTTCCCTAATCCTTAATATAATCCTCGTGATGACCATGTAGGATATTTAATCTCGATACGAACTTAATCCGTAATCTAGGATTCGTTCGCTTTATTGATTAATCTCGTTATAACGTTTTAGCGGTTTCTAGAACGCTTGTTTCACTGCCTCAGTGGTTTCCTACCTTCATTCTTAAATCAAATATAATAACATCCCAAAATATCAAATCCTCAAAGTTAATATCTCAATTCTTGGATTATAATAATATTTAATCCACTGTCCGGTCAAATATTATACCGAAAAAGAATTTGGAATTTCTGAATTCCGATCGTCTCTGCATTCACTTATTTCCTCCGCGTATTACTAATATGACTTCGAAACATCCATATCACGTCCCGTACATAGGGTGGCGTGAAAAGTTTTCCAACTTACAAAATCACTATTCATCCACCAAATTACTATGCACGTACAGGAAACACTATGCACGTACGGGAAACAATATGCACGTACGGGAAATACTATGCACGTACGGGAAACACTATGCATGTATGGGAAACACTATGCACGTACTCATTTCCCTTCAAGGATCCATTAGCTCCTTCCTGGATGGTAGATTATTCTTATCTAGGTCCTCAACCATCGAATTACTCTATTCTGACAATATACCAATGCATCAGGATCATTGTCCAAAGCAATATCCATTCATTACAATCATTGTTCTTTGAAACCACCATTCATTAGTGCTCTTTAACCACAATAAGAAAAGTTTTAATTCTACCCAAAATTTGGGTTATTACAATGAGCATTTACCAAGGTATAGTTTTGAGTGAAACATGCAGTGTTTTAGCTTCTACCCAGAAATAGGGTGGAAGCTTTGCATCTGCAAGCATGGTTCTTGCTGCCTCTATGAGAGTTCTGTTCTTTCTTTCTACTTACACCATTCTGCTGAGGTGTTCCAGGTGCAGAAAACTGTTGAGTAATTCATTTGTCTGCACAATACTCCTCCATTGTAGAATTCTTAAATTCTGTACCATTGTCACTTCTGAGCACTTTGACCTTGTACTCAGAACTATTTTGAATATTCTTAACAAGTTCAATGATTTGCTGATGAGCTTCATCCTTGTTTTGTAGAAAGAATACCCATGTGAACCTTGTGTAATCATCCACTATAACTAGAGCATATCTTTTCTTGTTGATAGACATAATGTTTACTGGACCAAATAAATCAAGATGCGGCATGTGAAATGGTTCAGTAATTGAATTTTCTGTCTTGCTCTTGAAAATGGTTCTTCTTTGTTTTCCAAGCTGACAAGCATCACAAAGTCCATTTTGCACATAATTTGCCTGAGGTAGGCCTCTCACCAGATGGTGCTTAACAAGTTGATTAAGCTTCTTGAAATTGAGATGTGAGAGCTTCTTGTGCCAGTTCCAGCTTTCATAGTTTGATGCTTTGCTGTAAAGACATCTGATAGTTCCTTTAGATATGTCACTCAAGCTGGCTTCATATGTAACACCCCTAGATCCGGGGTCCGGGATCCGGTCGTTACGGTTTCCAATTCTGTCCACAACACTTGAACTTTCCTTAACATAAAATAAATTACATCTCTATGACCCAACACAACAATGTAAAACACACCCGTTATAGTCCCAGAGATGAAATCAGAGTAACAATCAAATTTTTATTAATCACATTATGAGTTCTTACAATCCAAAAGAATTTCAATAAAAATACATACTCTTTGCCATCCATTTACATAAGTCATACTAGACCATATACTTGGTACTGAAAGAATAAATCTATCCTACCAATAGCTTCTTCTTCAGCTCTGGTAGTCTCATCGTCCTCGCCCGCGTCGAGTGCGCCTTGTGCGAGTCATCTGGTCTAGCTGTTGTTGTGATATAATAATAAAGCAAGGGTGAGCAATAGCCCACCAACAATAATATATAACTGAACGATAATATATAACAGTTCAAAAGTATCTTTCAAACCATATGCCATGCATTTACGGAAATGATGCCAGTATAATATGAACGATGAAGTTACAAGGTAACTTAAAGTATTTGTTTGTAGAAATATCTGCTACATCAAAAGTAAGCGAGATATTCTCATTGTCATTAAAAAGAGGAACTTACATGAAAAGATTTCAATTCAAGTTATGAACACTTTTCCAGCTCTGCCAACAGTAATCATGTTGCAGGAAATAAATAAGTTTGGATGATGAACCAATGATGGAGTATTCACCGCGCCCGCTGTTCCAATCTTGATGATCAGTCGAGATCGTACAACTCAAATTAGATTTACTATCGGTAGAAGGAAGAACTGACGGCTTTACTTGTCTACCGCCTTACTAGCTCTCCCCGGCCAACGGTCGGGCCAAAGGGGATGGACCGGCGCTACTCGGCCTCTTACACGACTCCTAGTTCAAATAGAATTCATGATTCTGAATGTAACGTTCGTCCCCCTTTCCCCAAGTATAATACTTGTTGATAAGACTCTACAAAGTAGTCGTATCTAGTTGGAAAGGAAAATTCACCAATAACTTCCAAGCTATTGCTTGGTAATGAATATCAACTTGTTCCAACAATCTTACCCCTCGAAAGATGAGAAGGTACACAACGACTTAATAAGTCAATAGCACCCGCATTGCGAGTGAATAGAATATTTTATGACCGGGAAGTCGACAAGATAAATAACATTTTCCAAGTAAGGTTCCCTTATTATTAGGGAGGTAGAATCAAAGATGAATGATGTCTGAGAACCTTTCTTGATATAAGATTAATAATAATATGACTCCGAGATATTTTCCGTAATAATCGAAGAAGATAAACCTTATTGAGGTTATCCTAAGTATGGAATAAATATTCAGAGAATATTTATTGAATTAAAATATTTAAAGAATATTTAGGAATATGAAAGAATATCATTAATCAGAGTATTTCTCCAAATAATCCTTGAAGAAACATCAAGAGAATATTTATTGAATAAATAAATATTTAAATGAATATTCAAAATAATATTCATTAATTAATAAGGAATTTAAATGAATATTCAAAAAGTAATATTCATTTAATGAATAATATTCTAAATGAATATCAAGTAATATTCATTTAGTAATCCAAGTTTTAAAGGAATATTCGAGATAATATTCGATAAATAAATCAAGCTTCAGATGAATATTAGAATAATATTCATCAAGTAATTAATATCTTAAATGAATATTCAAAAGTAATATTCATTTAATAAAATAATATTCTAAATGGATATTCAAATAATATTCATTTAGTAGTCCAATCTTTAGAAGAATATTCGGAATAATAATCGATAATCTATTCGACTTTGAATGAATATTGAAATATATTATTCGTCGAATGGTTACGTTCAAATAATTATTTGAAGTAAGGATCGTTAAATAAATAATCTCGAACGAATATTCAAATAATATTCGTCGCCCAAATAATGGAAAATATTTACTTAAATATTTTCCTCCGAGGTGATCTCGATATATCAAGAAATACTGACTCCGGGTCTACATTTGACGAATAAGATGTATACGCCCTTCTATGAGGGTCTTACAATAACCGGCTTATAATTGATACGTTAGTTATCTAATTTCTAAGCCAATAAACAATCAGGGAACAAGCATAACGATATAACTTGAAAGTAGGCATGCATGCTATGGCATATGTATAACAGAAAACATATATATATATATATATATATATATATATATATATATATATATATATATATATATATATATATTCAATCACAACAACAGCCTAAAAGAAGGGAATTGAAACTTGCCTGGTAGTCGAGTACGGTAAGGGGTAGTGGTAGCGGGTCCCGGGTCAGCTTGGTGATCTATAAATAGCCAAGGTATTCGGGATTAATCACTTAACATCTTAAAAGTTAAGTTATACTTAAATCAAAACACGTTATCGAGTTATCTCGTTATACCCCTTTTTGTGGATTCCTTTTATCATTGATCCGACCCGACATTCGTTCGTTAATACGACATGTCACTGTACTTACACTTGGGACATACTTAAGTCATACAAGTTCTAAAGTCGATCGTTACGAACCAATATTATACTTCGAGTTTTATCGCCCGTTTTCTAAGTGTTTTACCGAAGTTATAATAGAGTCGTCTTTTAGGGGTTCGTTCGCGTTTAACCTCGACTCGAATATTTTTAATAAATCGAAAAACGATCCTTTTGACATACGGTTTTCTTTCACACCATCCTTTTTACCTCTAGTATTTATTTACCAAGATTCATCATGACTTTACATATTTTACGAGGGTTCAATTTCAGTTACGAACTTTCGTTTGCGGATTCGAACTACTTTTAGTAAATCGGTCATAAATTCAAAACCGTAAGTCTGTTTGATTCGATTCTTTTTCCAAAATGATCTACGACTCAAGATCTACAAGGGCATGTTAGATACTTGTCCAGTTTCGGCCATTAGACCTACTGTGATGCACGGTTTTCAATGATTAACGAAATTTCGGCATTATAACGGCTATAATACGAACATTCCAAAAATCACAATCAACAACCCAAGCCACACTGCGCATCAATACAACTTGTACACATAATAATAATCTCACAAGTCCAGAATCTACTGATCTTAGCATCAAAATCATCATGCATCTTAAATCATATAGCTGATTACATAATCATGCTTATAATTATCACTATAATCATACCAAGCTAAATCCATCAAAAACATTCTTAAATCTCAAATCAAATGCTAGGGTTTCAAGAGATCTACCTTCCTTGGAGTATTATATAACATTAATAAGCTTGGTATGGTCCTTGTATAGCTTAATCAAACCTTAGATCATCCAAAGAAATCATGAAAACAAAGTTAGTTTCTAAGATCCACTATTCATCGTCAATCTTGTAAAAATCATATAAAATCAAAAACTAAGAGTTTGGTTCTAAAATTTTTACCACACCTTCTACTCTTCAAGGGCTTTCTTTTGAGATATAGAACACAAGAATCCAACCATGGGAGCTAGGGTTTTGAGCCCCATCTTTCTACTGATCAGAACCTGGACAGTTTTGGTCCTCCAACTTTAAGCATGGATTTGACTAGGCTATACTACTTGGATTTCCATGAAATTTGGAACGAATCTTGCCCATGGAGTGGAGAAGATATGGTTAAAATTTGGTGATTTTATCATGGATATAAATGAAGATATGAATTTTTCTTTGAACCTTGCTCCTGCTGAGCAGTTTGGAGAGATATGGTGTTTCTTGATTTCTCTTTTCTTCCTTTGACTAATTCAACTAGCTTTGATCTGATATCTTGATATTATCAGTTGGGTGGGCTGAGTTGGATGCATTGGGACAAGAGCCAAGAGTCTTGGACAAGCTTGGTTAATTGTTTTGTTTTGGAAATGATTTAAGTGTTTTAATCACTTAAATCCTAATTACTCTTGATTTAATCTTTGATTAAATCATTCCATCCACTTGATATAATACTCTTGATGATCATATAAGATATTTAATCTTGATATGAATTCAATCCATAATCCATGATTCATTCGCTTTATCGCTTAATCTCGTTATAACGTTTTAGCGGTTTCTAGAACGCTTGTTTTCACTGCCTCAGTGGTTTCCTACCTTTATTCTTAAATCAAATATAATAACATCCCAAAATATCAAATCATCAAAGTTAATATCTCAATTCTTGGATTATAATAATATATAATCCACTGTCCGGTCAAATATTATACCGAAAAAGAATTTGGAATTTCTGAATTCCGATCGTCTCTGCATTCACTTATTTCCTCCGCGTATTACTAATATGACTTCGAAACATCCATATCATGTCCCGTACATAGGGTGGCGTGAAAAGTTTTCCAACTTACAAAATCACTATTCATCCACCAAATTACTATGCATGTACAGGAAACACTATGCACGTACGGGAAACACTATGCACGTACGGGAAACACTATGCACGTACGGGAAACACAATGCACGTACTCATTTCCCTTCAAGGATCCATTAGCTCCTTCCTGGACGGTAGATTATTCTTAACTAGGTCCTCAACCATCGAATTACTCTATTGTGATAATATACCAATGCATCAGGATTATTGTCCAAAGCAATATCCATTCATTACAATCATTGTTCTTTGAAACCACCATTCATTAGTGCTCTTTATCCACAATGAGAAAAGTTTTAATTCTCCCCAAAATTCGGGTTATTACAGTCTCCCCTCCTTAAAAGGATTCCGTCCTCGGAATCAGTTTAGGAATAACTGGGGTTACTTCTATCCCATTGCACTTTCTATTTCTCAGGTGGATTCTTCCACTTCTTGATTTTCTTCAAATCTCTCACTAGCTTGACAACCTTATCTCTTAGCGCTTAAACTAAAATAAAACACCGATGATCCCCGGTAGCAGCGCAAAAAAACTTGTTTGCACTAAATCACACAAGCGTACGTGGTCACAAGTAATATATGAATAAGTCAAGTTCGTTCCCACAGAGATCTGGTTTAGGTTTCAATTCAGTTAATGCACATATGCAACAATGTATGGTTTTTAGTCACTGCTAAGATAATTAACAAATTTGGGTTTTGATTATCTAAATTAACTAAGAAGGAAATTAACAAAACTTAGAATTACTTAACTAATGAGAATTAAAATCGAATAACTTATATGAGAATAAATATGGGATCCTAACTTCATTAAATACTTCGCTTAGAGTTGATGCCTTTAATCAATGTATGTGATGGTTTTGATATCTGATCGGACAACACGAAACAAGTATAAGCTACTTCTCAGTATACGAATACCAAACTACTCATACATCCACAAAAGAGATAGAAGATGAATAGACACCAATTATGCTTAGACCCTATATCTCTATAGAATTTGAAAACATAAAGGTTGAAGAACAAGTTATCCAAAAAGATCACATAGGGCAGCATAAGTATCTCTAATTACGTTACAAATCATGATGTCAAACATACATCAACCTATCCTATGCTAGCATGGCAAGTTCTAAATCTCAAGATCCACTCGCGTTTCGCAAGAGATTAACAATTTAATTTAGATGTTAGCTACGCATCTAAATGCATTAAGATTAACCAAACGAGGATATCAAGAATTCATCACACACAAATCTTTAAAGCAAACAAACAACTAAACTACACAGATAAATCCGTTAGAATCCCATGAAAACGATTAGTTCATAATCGAACCGCTCGTCATCATGGGATCTGATCAAACCATGATAATAAAACAAGATCTGAATAATAAATAAGAGTAATAGAGTAAGAAAACAAATCCAAAAAACATCCAAGAGTATCGCCTAATTAGAAGAAAACAAAAGTAGATCTAGATCTCCGTTGCTTGTCACGAGCGTTGGAATCCTTCTCCAAGTCTGAATCTCTGTCTCGGCTCTCTCTCTGTGTTATGAGAAGTGTTGGTTATGTAATTGTACGTTCAAGGATGATAGAATGTGTTTATATAGGCCCTAGAATTCTTTTCCAGCAAGAAATGTCCCAAAATACATCTTAAATTCGAAATAGGATAGAAGTCAGGAAATTTCCGGGATGTTCGGGTGCAGTCTGCACAGCAGGGGCGCAGTCTGCGCAGCTGTAATCTACCAGAATGTTGAAGAAAATTTCTCAAGCTTCACGTGAATACAGTTAAACCTCTTTAAAGTAATACCCTTGGGACCGGGAAAAAATATTACTTTACCGAATTTATTACTTTATCGATATAATAATATTTTATTACTTTATCGATAAAGTAATATTTTATTACTTTACCGAATTTTTATGTTTACGTGGTACAGTATAATATATAATGTACGTATAAAAACTAGAATTAATCACATGCAATGTATTTGATCTAAAATTACTTTTATTATGATTACTTATATCCAAAAACTAGATGCATGCATATTAAAATTGCACCAGATCAGTACATAAAGGTAACATGTGTTGTGTACGTTGTATTGAAACTCAACCATCTAATATTTATTGTAATTCTTAAATAAAAATACATGAAGAGACACCATAATATTAATGATAAGACTTTGTGATTAACTATATAAAATGATAGAATGGTACACTACAGACACATACAATATCAACTTTGTTTTACAGTATACACCAATGTCTTCGCATCATCTAAAAGGAGTGAAAAAATCAGCAATCACAGATAAGATAAGGAGTGCTATTTGTGAATATAAAAAGGAGAATCCAGGTGTAAGCCAGAAAGATTTACAAGCATGGGTACATCAAAAATATGACTTAGATATCAGTCAATCAACTATATCAAACACACTCAAGAGAGCCTCGGAATACTTGTCCGACGAGAGGAAACAAAGTGATGTCAAAAAACACAAATCAGCAAAATATCCAGAGTTAGAGAAAGTTTTGTTTGAGTGGTTTCTTCAAAGGCAAGATAAAGTTAATATGTCTGGAGAAATCATTCAAGAAAAAGGAAAGGAGCTAATGAAGAAAATGTATGGGGAAAGTAATTCCGATTTTAGCTTTTCCAGTGGATGGTTAGAACGTTTCAAGGCAAGATATGGAATCAAATCTTATCGGCGTTTTGGTGAAAGTGGTTCAGTGATGATGGAGAACATTGAAAATGCATTGCCAGGCATCCGATCAAAATTGGATCAATTTCAGTTGAAAGATATTTATAACATGGATGAAACGGGATTATTCTATCGACTTGAAGCTGACCATTCACTAGCTACCAAACAGCTAGAGGGCCGCAAAAAAGATAAAGAGAGAATCACTGTAGTTGTGTGTTGCAACGGTGATGGGTCTGACAAAGTTCCACTTTGGATCATTGGTAAGTACGCCAATCCTAGGTGCTTTAAAAATGTGAATATAAACAATCTTAATTGTGTGTATCGTTTTAACAAGAAGGCTTGGATGACTGGCTTGCTTTTTCAAGAATTTGTTACTTGGTTTGATAGTAAAATGAATGGCAGGAAGGTACTTTTGATTGTTGACAATTGTCCTGCTCATCCAAAAATAGTTGAAGGCTTGAGAAATACAGAGTTGTTCTTTCTACCTCCTAACACAACATCTAAGATTCAACCATGCGATGCTGGAATTATTCGAGCATTTAAAGTTCACTATCGGCGTCGTCTATATTCTAGCATGTTGCAAAGTCTTGAAGTTAATGCAACAAATCCTGAAAAAGTTAATATCTTGAATGCTATTAGTTTTGCTAACATGGCTTGGAATATTGATGTGAAAACAACCACAATTGCAAATTGTTTTCGGCATTGCAAGATTCGTTCAGAAGAAAATGATGAACAAGAACTTGGAGAAATAAATGAAGGTGTCGAAGGATTAAATGAAGTTATCTCTAATTTACGATATAGGAATGTGATGGATGTCGAGCATCTCTTAAACTATCCAAACGAGAATGATGCGGTTATGGAATCACCTACGGATGAAGAAATCATTGAGTCGGTAATGAGCACTGATGAAGGGACTGATCCTGAACCCGACGATAGCAATGTCATCCCAAGCGTGTCATCAAAGGAAGCATTTCAAGCACTCACCACTTTGAACAATTACTTGTTACAACACGAGCAAAACATACCAGGAGTTATTTTTGCTTTACATAAAGTCAAGGACGAGATTAATTTTGGCTTTGGTGGAAAGAAGAAACAAGCTACAATAGATTCATATTTTAATAAGAATTAAATTTTGTAATCATATACATTATATATATATATATATATAATTATGGAATTATTACTTTACATATTACTTGGGCCCTTAATGACTTTCGAATTTTTTATTATCTTATGCTTTTAGCGAGAATATTACTTTACAACATTGGCCCAAGTTGGGACCGATGAAAATTATTACTTAAGCGAGGTTATTACTTTATCGGATATTACTTAATCGAGGTTTAACTGTAGCAAGATCGCTGAAAACGGACTTCTAGAACTCCATATATGGCCAAAACAGTGTAGACTGTGCAACCTACCGGCAAATCCGAATTTCCACAATTTACTCATTTCTCTTCCGTTTTCTCTTCCGATTCTTTTGCCACTTCCCGTTCTTCAGTTCTTGAGCTCAAATCCACCATAAAATATGCAATTTATATCATCCAACCTCAAGATAATAACCCTGCAAAAACTCACTAAAACGAATTAAAAACACAACATACTTGAGGCCAAGTTAATCAATTTAAGCCGATTCGAAGCGTTCCAAGTGGATATAAAATCCACTTATCACACCCCCAAACTTAAAATGATGCTTGTCCTCAAGCATAAACAGACTCTATACTAGAAAATGCAATAAACCCCTCGAACTAACCAAAACCAACTAGCAAGCAAATATCTCAAAGAATGCAATTAAATCCGAATAGAGCTCGACTAAGTCCCCGTATACTAACAATACATGAACAGAAACGTGCGTGTGTGCGATGCTCATCAGATATACTCCTAACACTAGATCAAAATCATACCTATTCTTTGTCTAGACAATCACAGGTTTATAAATAGAATAGACGGTAACCACTTCATAACCTAGAAACACTTCCATCATCATTTGAGTTAGACAGAAATTCATGCTTTATTAATAAACAACAACTACGACACATAACACAATACAAATTCTTATTTAACCGTGCAATGGATGAGACCCCTAAAGGCTTATACAATAATACCCAGGTAGCGAGCGTTAGGTTAGCGGATCCCAGACTATAAAAGCCTTAGGTCACTAGGCACAAAGTCCCCTAGAACTTAATTGCTCGAGTATTAAAGAGCTCACCCTGGTTAATTCTGCAATTAAACACTCACATAACATTTTTTTTTCTCTTTTTTTTTCATCTTTTTTTTGAATGACTTTTCACACACTAATTTGGAATGAGTGCGTTTCGTTCCATCTCATCCAACCCTAGACTACTCATAATTATGAGCCGGCTACTAGCCATTTGACACCTAGCCAATAACTAGCATGAAATCCCTTTTTTCCCCCAAACTTATATTTTAGTGCTCCTACGCCATCAAGGGAATAACGAAAATTCTACATATAAACAAGTGATTAAATCTAAAACAACCAAACAAGCATAACCTCAACCTAGCCCAAAAGCAACCTAATGAGACTTGTGAAAATACTTTGTTTCTGTAACATTAAAGTCAATTCCCAGGAACTATAAATCAACCCTCTATTCATCAATAATCACACTCAATTAAACATCGACCTACCAATCAGAATCAGCTCGTTCTACGGGATCATGAAATATGCATGCCATGCAAATGCAACTAAAATGAACTCACATGGTATAAAACACAATAACAGAATGTCCTATATGAAACAAACATGCAATACATACAAAATACGAATGAATTACTACTAACATGCAAAATATGATTTCCTAGATGAACAAATGACACACTACTACATACTACTACATACCTAACACATGGGTTGCCTCCCACGAAGCGCTTGTTTAGAGCCAATTAGCTTGACTACGTCCAAGCCTCCATTAAGGATGATAATAGTTGGCTTGGTCATCTCTTCGTGAGACTTCATCGTCATCACGGCGGCACACTTTCTGCCCCTTCTCCTCGCTTGGCCTATTCGTATAACAACTATGTCCTATTCCAATGCCTTCATCGGTTGACCAAAAATCTATCAATTTGTAGAACAACACACATTCGCGGGCTTCGCTTGAATATAATGGAGGAGGGTAAATGTAAGTTGCTGAAACCTTTGGTTCCTCAAAGAGAACTTCCTCCATTGGCTCTAATGCGCTACCTCATTCTTTATACTATGAGACAAGTAGAAGACCTGCATCTTTCCCATGGTCATCAGCCTCTTGGTACGCACATACCAATTCTTGAAATTTTTGTAGCTCACCAGTGTCTGTCCCAAATAGTGCCCTTTCCAAATCATCCACCATACTAGCATGATCAAATTCCTCACATGGCTTGTGAACGCTCACCTCACCTTGGAATTTGTCTTCCTCAATTATGCATGCAGTACCTTTCTCCAAGTCACCGTTATTTTTCTGGAATTGCCTCTAGTATGAATTGCTGTTTCTCTTGTTCCAAGGCACTCAAAACTTGAGCAACTAGTGTCTACAAAGATTTGATAGACCCCTCATTACTCTTTGCAAGCATCCTAATATCCTCCATAACATCAACCTCATATGACTGAAAAGTAAGATTAGGTTGCTGATGTTGAAACTCTTCACTACCAAAGAAATATGACATATTTGGAACATCTTGCTGGTACTGTTGAGGATGGTATTGAAAATATGGTTGTTCCTCATAAGTGACATATGGATCAACTCCTTCGTAGTAACAATATTGTGAGGTCTATTGAACGCCCAAACATTGCTCACATTGCCGAGGCATGGATGTCCTCGAATATGCCCACCATGGCAACTCCTCGCCTGCCATTTTCAAACACTCAAGTACCTGAAACACACCGAACTAAACAAGATAGGTAAGTAACTAATCCGAGTCAGTGAACTTTAACGACCACTGATGACAAGTACATAAACTAAAATAAAATACCGATGATCCCCGGCAGCGGTGCCAAAAAACTTATTTGCACTAAATAACGCAAGCGTACGTGGTCACAAGTAATATATGAATAAGTCAAGTTCGTTCCCACAGAGATCTGGTTTAGGTTTCAATTCAGTTAATGCACATATGCAACAATGTATGGTTTTTATTCACTGCTAAGACAATTAACAAATTTGGGTTTTGATTATCTAAATTAACTAAGAAGCAAATTAACAAAACTAAGAATTACTTAACTAATGAGAATTAAAATCGAATAACTTATATGAGAATAAACATGGGATCCTAACTTCATTAAATACTTCGCTTAGAGTTGATGCCTTTAATCAATGCATCTGATGGTTTTGATATATGATCAGACAACACGAAACAAGTATAAGCTACTTCTCAGTATACGAATACCAAACTACTCATACATCCACAAAAGAGATAGAAGATGAATAGACACCAATTATGCTTAGACCCTATATCTCTACAGAATTTGAAAACATAAAGGTTGAAGAACAAGTTATCCAAGAAGATCACATACGGCAGCATAAGTATCTCTAATTACGCTACAAATCATGATGTCAAACATACATCAACCTATCCTATGCTAGCATGGCAAGTTCTAAATCTCAAGATCCACTCTCGTTTCGCAAGAGATTAACAATTCAATTTAGATGTTAGCTACGCATCTAAAAGCATTAAGATTAACCATACGAGAATATCAAGAATTCATCACACGCAAATCTTTAAAGCAAACAAACTACTAAACTACATAGATAAATCCGTTAGAATCCCATGACAACGATTAGTTTATAATCGAACCGCTCGTCATCATTGGATCTGATGAAACCATGTTAATAAAACAAGATCTGAATAATAAATTAGAGTAATAGAGTAAGAAAACAAATCCCAAAAACATCCAAGAGTATCGCCTAATTAGAAGAAAACAAAAGTAGATCTAGATCTCCGTTGCTTGTCACGAGCGTTGGAATCCTTCTCCAAGGCTGAATCTCTGTCTCGGCTATCTCTCTGTGTTATGAGAAGTGTTGGTTATGTAATTGTACGTTCAAGGATGACAGAACGTGTTTATATAGGCCCTAGAATTCTTTTCCAGCAAGAAAAGTCCCAAAATACATCTTAAATTTGAAATAGGATAGAAATCAGGAAATTTTCAGGATGTTCGGGCGCAGTCTGCGCAGCAGGGGCACAGTTTGCGCAGCTGCAATCTGCCAGAATGTTGAAGAACATTTCTCAAGCTTCGCGTGGACAGTAAGATCGCTGAAAACGGACTTCTAGAACTCCAGATATGGCCAAAACAGTGTAGACTGCGCAACCTACCGGCAAATCCGAATTTTCCACAATTTACTCATTTCTCTTCCGTTTTCTCTTCCGATTCTTTTGCCACTTCCCGTTCTTCAGTTCTTGAGCTCAAATCCACCATAAAATATGCAATTTATATCATCCAACCTCAAGATAATAACCCTGCACAAACTCACTAAAACGAATAAAAAACACAACATACTTGAGGCCAAGTTAATCAATTTAAGCCGATTCGAAGCGTTCCAAGTGGATATAAAATCCACTTATGAGCAGCCTCCAAAGGTCCAACTGGAGATCCAATTGGCAGTATAACATGTTTATTCAAAAATCTCCAAAGAGTTGACACTAATGTGTACATGCTTATATTTCTATTAATAATTATGTTTTTATTGTTTTTTAAACCCGGTCCTCAATGAAGGCTATATTGAACTGAACTTTCCGTAAAAGGAGCATAAAATGTCGTAAAACTATTTGGAAAAAAACACTAAACACGATAAAATAATTTATTTTTTGATACTTATATATGTTTTTTGTAATTATGTATTTTTTTTTAAAATTGTGTCTTCGATGCGTACCACGGTTAAAATGCTAGTTATTAAGTAATAGTGCATTTAAAGATAATTTTCACGTACTTAAAATCATTTATAAGAATGTATATGTGGCTTTATCAAAGTTTCTTAAATATATTTATTAAACGTATATATTAAGTATTATGTATTTGAATTTATTAAAAAAAGGATTATGTATTTGAAGACTTTTAAGTATTGTATATTTGAAAACTATTAAGTAATAATGTATTTAAAGATAATTTTCACGTATTTAAGATCATTTATAAGATTGTAGATATGAAATACTTAGATTTTATAAAAATATATGTATATAAATAATTTTGATTAGATGACATATATTATATAAAAAATATATATTTTTAAAATGAATATTTTACATGGGGTTTTTAAGGATTCCTAAAAAAATTATTCATTAATGTATTTAGTGAAATTATTCATTTAGAAATTGGTATAGAAAAAAATTATTCACTTATTGAATATTCATTTATCGAGATTCTATTTATCGTATCATCCCAAACTACCCTTTTGTCATTTTTTTTCATATTAATTGATGTTTGACTTTATATAAAAAATTAATAGTAATATTTCATGTAAAATTATATTTTTCATATTAAATTAAAATTTAGATTCTAATTTATTATTTAATATAAGTATTTAAAACAATAATTATATTAAAGTACGATTTTTAACATCTCAATTTATATATTAAAAAGTTAGATGCAAATAAAATGGAATAGAGAAATATATAGAAAGTTCATTAGATTATATTTTGTTACTCCTAACAAATATCTAAAAATACCTTGATATTTAGATATGATATTTTATTAGTTATAAGTTTTTGTATTCTTGATATAATTCAGTATATTTTATATCATATTTTAAAAGTGGGCAACAATTTCTTTCATCATCAATTTTTAACTGATTTGAAATGAATTATATAACAAAATAAAGAGTTGTTTGTTTGTATTTTCGGGAAATAATATAATTAAGTATGCATTAACATTAATAGTTTATTCATCAATTAAGATATATGATTAAATATTAAAAGTACTTCTTAAATTTTATTTTTAATGGGTTTACACCTTTTTATTATATAGTCACATTATAGAACTACACATATTTGATTAAAATAAATTAAAGTCTAAAATTCCATAATTACTTATCTAAGGCGGATTAGCAATGCTAGGGGATCAAAAAAATCTCTTAAATTCTTCTCCATGTGGCACAACACATGTAATGTTTTAATTGTGTGATTGATGTGAATACAGGGGTCCATCTCATTATTATTTTTACAATCAACTAAAATCAAACATGTGGCATTTGGGAAATTTTTTTGAAACTTTTATTTGGTTCCTTAGCATTTTTGTTAAATTAATTCTGTCATTAATATTAAGATGTTGAATTCTGTCATCTTGCTTTCAGTAAAAAATTAAGGAACATGAACGAATATATAAAAAAAAGTACAATAATAACACAAAATAACTCTTATAATGGCCCTTAAAATTTGTTGGCCCAATATTTCTTGCCTTGATAACAATCCGCCCTTTTGGGATTTTAAGTTTTAACCATCCTTGTAATTTAAGTTTTTGATCATGCATGCTAAATTGCTAATGAGTAATGAACATCACTAAAGACTGCAACTACCAATTACAGAGCCTGCATTGAAGACTGCAACTGTTGAATAAGAGTCGAACCTGAGACCTCTCTCCGTGCCTGCTCTTATACCATGTTGAGTAACCAACTCATCTAAAACCTTAAGTTGTTAGAGGGAGGTCATATATGGATCTTATATATATATAGGCTAGCGTTCAAATAGAAACCAACCTTAGAATAGAAACTAGAAACCTACACTAAATAAATTATATTTCATTTATTTTAATGGCCCCGCTAGGGGCACCTTCACGTTTAAAATTCTTGGCTCTATTCAACAAAAATATAAAAAAAAAATCAAAAAAAAATTTAAAAAAAAGTTACCGTTCACGTGCCACGTCATCACGTGAACAGTAACTTTTTTAAAAAATTTTTTTATTTTTTTATATTTTTGTTGAATAGAGATAATAATTTTAAACGTTTTTTGTATTGGAGTACCCCTAATTTAATTTGGTCATTAGATTAGCTTGAAATATTTAATTTAGGTTTAGTTTCTAGTTTCTATTCTAAGTTAGTTTCTATTAAAACAAGACCCTATATATATATATCAAATCCTTCAGATCTTGGAAGTTTTCATCTGCATAAGGGAATAATTAAGATGGCTTTATAATTAGGCTTTTGAAAAAAATTTCAAACTCGGACCGAATCAGAACACATGAATCAAAATTTGATCTCTGGCTTCTACTTAAAACTTTGTGCATGGTAGCTACAGAGTTGGCACTACGTACCGAGTGGAAAAGGAAAGACATGCACTAGAGATGGACAAATATTAGTGCATGATTAATTATAACGCATGATTAATTATAACATGATTGCAAGTGGTCACGTAGTGCCAGGCGAAGATGGTCCACAACAATTAAAATTGACTAAATGTAGTCCTTACTCCGAGTTCTCTCTTACTATAAATCTGGAGATTGATCCTCCCCAAACCTCAAGATTACAAGTGTTAGGAAATCCTACAACAATAGTGGTTTTAGAGATGAGTATCCCACATATATTAGTTGTGCCATATCCAGCACAAGGTCACGTGATGCCCATGATGGAGCTTGCACAGATAATTGCAAAGCGTGGCATCAAAGTCACGTTTGTTAACACTGACTTTGTTCACAACCAGATTGTGACAGCATTGTCAAATAAGGATGATTTTGGAGACGGGATACACCTGGTTTCAGTCCCGGATGGATTGGAACCAAGTGAGGACAGGAAAGACCTCGCAAAGTTAACAACAGCGATGCTCAGAGTCATGCCAGGAAAGCTGCAGGAGATGATTGAAAATATTAATAACGCAGTGGATGATGACAAAGTTACATGTGTAATTGCTGATGTGAGCGTTGGATGGGCACTCAAAATTGCTCATGATCTCAACATAAGGCCAGTTTCTTTCTGCCCTGCAGCTGCTGGACAGTTGGCCTTATTTTTTTGTCTTCCAAAGTTGCTTGAAGATGGAACCGTAGAAAATGATGGTTAGACCTCTTGTCAGCTGTTTCTCACTTTACTGATCTCATTTTTTACCTTGCATACGCTATATGTTATTGATCAAATAGCTTAATTAAAGGTTACCACAATTAAATTATGATTAGACTGTACATAAACCTAGCTAGCTTTTATTGATATATCCTATTGAAGTTTTTTATCCATTCCAGGCAACATCAAAAAGAAGCAGATCATCCATCTATCACCCACAATGCCTCCCATGAACCCCGAGACGTTTACATGGGCCGGTTTTAGCGACTTGGCTACAAAAAAAATTATATTTGAACTTTATGTTATTGGCAACGAATATATAAAACTGGCAAAATGGATTTTGTGCAATTCTGCTTATGAGCTGGAGGCAGCAGCATTTTCGTCATTTCCAGAAACGTTGCCAATAGGTCCACTTTCAGCAAGCAACAAGCTTGGAGATAAACCAGGCAGCTTTTGGCCGGAAGACTCAGCTTGCCTGTCATGGCTTGATCAGCAGCCTCCTTGCTCGGTCATCTACGTTGCGTACGGGAGCTTCACAGTTTTTGATCAAACACAATTTGAAGAACTGGCTTTGGGCCTCGAACTGACCAACAAGCCATTCTTGTGGGTTGTGCGTCCGGATATGACCGATGGCACAAAAGATGTTTACCCGGAAGGATTTAAAGAGCGAATAGGCAGTCGTGGGAAAATGGTGAGCTGGACACCTCAAGTGAGAGTTCTACAACATCCTTCAATTGCATGCTTCATAAGTCATTGTGGATGGAATTCTACCTCTGAAGGTGTAACCAATGGAGTGCCTTTTCTGTGCTGGCCTTACTTTGCTGACCAGTTCTTTAATCAGACATATATATGTGATGTCTGGAAGGTTGGGTTGAGATGTGACAAAGATGAAACTGGCATCATTAGTAAAGGTGAAATTAAGAACAAGGTAGAGCAACTACTTGCCGACAGCAACTTCAAAGATAGGGCCATGAATCTTAAACAAGAGGTTGCAAATGCTGTTTCTAAAGATGGCAGCTCTAACAAGAATTTGAGCAATTTTATTGAATGGTTGAAGTAAACGCAACTATTACTTTGTTTAGTTAATCCCAGTTTCCATTTTGGATCATTAGGTTTACTATATTTGCCAACCTGAATAAGGCCGTAGCATGGCCGTCTTTATTGTTGGCTTAAGAGCATCCCCATCCCCATCCCCATAATTTGAGGATTTGTTCAACTTTTCTTCTAAAATACCCATCCATCCCATTTCCCATTTTGGGATTTAGTTTTAGGGTCATAACTCAAGTCCCCATATTTAGAGCATTCACATCCCATCCCCATCCTTATAATTTGAGGATTTATCCAACTTTTTTTCTAAAACACTACTCCATCCCATTTTCCATTTTGGGGTTTGATTTTGGGACCAAAGTTTGAGTCCCCATATTTAGGGACTAAAGTTGATGCCCCATCCCCATCCTCATACACTCTCTCTCCTCATATAATAATATTAAATTGTATTTATAATAGTGGGTGAGTTTTGGTAGTTAAAATTGTAAGTGAAAGAGAGAGAAAGAAGTAATATAAAAAAGAATATAGGGATAGGGGAATGGAAAATGGGGAATGGGATGTAGAAACTTTTTGATAATTTTGGGGATTTATTATTTTTATTTGGGGATTTACTATTTTTAGTAAGTTTTGGGGTTGAGCATGGGAGATGGGAGATGAATATTTAAAGGGCCAAGGGGTGTCCTCTGTCTTATATAATATTTTATTGAACATTATGGGAAACAATTATTTTGTGGGTCTTGTACCCGGATCTGTTTAGATTTTCAACTTTCTAAATTTGATCCGACAAACACAATCCGTAATAATTATGTTTAGTATATTTTGCACGATACACATATAGGCATATATGTACTATGATTTGAGTTAATTCTTTTAGACTTTATCCGAATAATCGGGACTCTAAAAACTATAGTATTGGTTAACCCATCCTTCCCTATTCCGGGCATGGATGCTACCTGACACAAAAAAAAAAAAAAAAAAAGTCAGAGGTATACTTTTATGTTTGCATCATATTCATGCCTTATATTAGTGCTTAGTTTTGGTTCATAGGAAAACTCAAGTCGTCTTGCAGTTGCACACTAAAAACAAACTATTTAAAGTCCAGTAGGAATATGTCGATTATATATATATCCGCAGGGACCATATGTATCGCAATCGGCGTCAACCATGTCATAATCAATAGGTGTTTTACCTCAGAACTCCAGTAGCTCTTAACCCTTTGCAATCAATATAGCCCGCTTCATTTTGTAGTGTATTATTGGGAATTTCAATGACTAATAAGACAAAATAATGCATGGTTGTAGTAAGAGATCAGATGAATGCAATCCACATATGGATCATATTTATACCCCAGCTTCAAGATTACAAGTGCAGGAAATCCTTAATTAACAATAGTTCATTAAAACGGCAATGAGATGAACGTCCCACACATATTAGCTATACCTTATCCAGCACAAGGTCATGTAATGCGCTTGTGCAGAAAATTGCGAAACGAGGGTTTAAAGTCACGTTTGTTAACACCGAATTCAATCACAACCGAGTTGTGAATGCGTTATCAGAGAATGATGATTTTGGAGATGGCCAGATGGGATACGCCTGGTTTTTGGAACCATGGGAGGACATGACAGACCTGGGAAAGTTATCGGAATCAATGCTCCGAGTCATTCCAGGCAAGCTAGAGGAGATCATTGAAAATGTTAATAACACGGTGGATGATGACAATATAATATGTGTTATTGCTGATTCAGGTGTTGGATGGGCGCTTGAAATCGTAATAAAGTTTAGCCCACTACAAGGAATTTCAAGTCTAACAACGGATTTTATCCGTTGTCTGATACCTGCAAACCCCGTTGTCTATCGGGGTGTCGTCTGATACGCACCTCAGACAACGGTATGAAAACTGTTGTGTGTTAGAGCGAGAGACAACGGTATCATCTCTAGACGCCGTTGTCTAATATCCAGAAACAACAACACAATGGTTTAGAAACCGTTGTTGTTTGGGATGCTACACAATGGTTTTAATTGAAGTAACACTTGTCTGAAAACAAATCACACAATCGTTTTAATTGAATAAACACTTGTCTGAAAGGAAATCACACAATGGTTGTAATTGAATAAACACTTGTCTGAAAGGAAATCACACACTATTTTCCATTTTTTATTCATAAACAATGCTTTACCAAAATAAAAATACAAAATCAGAACATTTACAAAAAAATCCAAATATTAACAAAATTACAAATAGACATCTTGTCCACAAAACTAAAACAAAAGGACAAAATCATACTAGAACTAAATATTTCAAGGTAGTGTCTGCAGTGAGCAAATTGAAGCCGAGGATGCCTAGACTGTTGCAGAGTAGGTCAGGCATATGGTGATACTCCCAGTGGATGGACATTACTTGCATTTACCCTACTAATGCTCGATAGAAGGCAACTTCAAGAGTTTTAAGACACTGCAGGTCTGGCAAAGGAGATTTAAAGACACCAACACCCGCTTTAGAAACCAATTTCACACTCACTCTAGCTGCTGGATTAGCATTCTGCACAAGAATTAGATAAAGCATATCAATGTCAAGAAAGGTATCATGTCAAGAAAGTATGGTACTAGCTGGTGACTGCTTGGAATTTGCAAAATAATGTACACTACTCTTCCCACCTGCACTACTTCTTTTTGAAAATGTCCCTGTCATGTTAAACATGGAGAGAAGATAAAATGAGCCATACTGAATCATGAATCAAATTTTAAAATCATGGCATTCAAATTTAAATTTAACATGTCATACAAGCAATATAAGCAAGTCCTGCTAGGTCCTAAGATACCATTGCTGCTGTGCAAATAGATGTACTAGTTTAAGTACAGGAAAAATTTAAGTATTAGAAGTAAAACTTACCCATCCAAACCCTTCTTTGTCCTGGAGCTCCAGCAAAGGTTCCCTCCAATCAAGATGTATACTAGTAAATATTCAGGTTGCTGTATATTGCCAGGAATTTTAGGCCTGTCACCACCAGATTTAGCAGCAATAGCAGCAGGTATAAACTTAACACAGGTCAACCAACCCTACTCGGATAGCAATGCATGTAATCATTTAAAATAAATCAATACTTATGTCTCCAAAGGTGTCAACTATTTCTGTTACTTTGACTTTTTTCAACTGAGTAATCACGTCATGTTTGGTTTATAAACTTTGACTATAAAGCATATGAATGAATGTAACAAACACATAGAATATAAAGTAAAAAAAGATGAGGAAGCAAATCTGTCTGCCGTGACGAACTCCAAGTATCCCCTCTGGTTCAACAAGCAACTCGAAATAAGACCATCTGAGGAATATACCTGTGCATTATCTGAATGAAGTCTAAAGAGCATATAGCTACAGTTATAGTTTTTGCAGCTTTGCCACAAACTTTTCAGATTTAAATTGTTAAAATTATGCAATTGGATCTGTCTTTAACACATCAATTATGTCACAATACCACTATCTGCATCTTTCTCACCTCTCAACAAGCAATCCCAGAAAAATTAGAGCCAAATACAAGTACACGAGCAGCAATACTCAAATAGTCAAATGTATAAGTGGAGACCCGAGAGATATAACACAAGTGTGTATGACCACTCGAACCGTCTAATATATGTGTAAGTGGAGAGATAAGATATGAGTGGGGAGATAAGATACGTTATTTGGCTTGTCAAAGTAAAGTGAAGAAGTATTAATGTACCAACTATCAAACATATGTCATTTGAAGATTATATATTTCATACTTGCAAAATCGAAAATGATCCTATAACTTTGGCAAGCTTCCAACGTACCAAGGAAAATAGTATTGCATCACAAAAGGTATCCAGTTCTTTTGTTCTATACCAAGTCAAATTAATCTTTTTACGCACTAACGCATATGCTAATGTTGCATATACCATTTATATGTATTATACAGATCTTTACTGAGGAGCATTAAATACATAGGAATAAGGATGACATGTAAAAGAGAACTTTTACACTTTCGAAGTGTGCTTACCAGTGGCATCAATACCGCCTTCCTTCCATGCATCCCCACTCATGTAGTATACATGGCTACACGTGTACATAATAATAGTCATGATTTATTGCAAAAAAATCAGAATGTCTTTCTTTACGAATCAAAGGGTACAACTAAATCGTGAATGTTATTAAAACCAACATATAAACTCATCATTGATCAACCAGCAAGTACATGTATAAGAATTAAGAAAGGTAAACAGAGAGATTCATGATACATCTGTAGTAATATATGAGGCTGTATTACTTAGTAGATCAGCCAAGTATAGGAAGAAAATTCTTAAAGTACTGAAATTAAACTTCAAAGTCATGACAGAGCATTTACGCAAAGTTATGATTCATTTAAGGCAACAAGCCCAGAACAAGCATTGCTTAGTTACTGCAAACTTTTCCTGACTATATAAAGGTGTGACTTTTGATGCTTTCCGTGCATAAATAATAAAATATTTGTATTGTATATTTAAAATTCGTTGCAAAATTTTCACAATATCATAATATCATACAAACACCATAGAAGAGATAACAATATAAACAATATAAACAAAATCAATCTGACATCCATAACAATATAAACAATATAATCAAACACAAAGAGGTTAATACCTAAATATTGAAGCCATGAAATCCAAATCATAGAAGAATCCAAATCGACCCTGAAACAAGAGATAGCGAACAATCATTGAACAATTATATCAAAGAAGAAGACATAAATCGAACAAGAATGAAACCAATTTGAACCCAAATCAAAGAAGCCCTAAATGAGAGAAGGCGTGAAACCGAAACCCTAGTTATGAAAAATACAATAAGAAAGGAAGAAAATCAATCGAAACAAACGAAATAATCAATTCTTGAAAACTAATTGAAACTGAGAGAGTTTATGAGCCGCGAGCTGGGTTAGAGAAATGAGAGTGAGATGGAAAAGAGATGCGGCTGGGTTAGTAAAAGGCTGAGGGAGGAAATAAAAATTTGATAAAGGGGGGAAATGAAATGTTGGATAAGGGGGAAATGAAATATTGGGCGGTGGGAATTAGGATAAATGAAAAGTTTGTACAAAAATATTTATATTTTATCTAACTAGTTAGAGGGAGTAGTATTTTTGGCGAATTAATATTATAAACACGTACAAGAATGAATTTGTTTTTCTAAATTTTTGTACACATCACTAAAATTAATATATAACATCATCCGTACGGTTGGATCGTCCAAAAAAATTAAAAAAAAAATATTATTCAAAAATTATACTAGTTTGACCAAGGAGTACTTTGATAGTTGACCATTAAAATATCATACAAAAATGATTCGTTTTTTTCTAATTTTTTGTACACATCACTAAAATCAGTATATAACATCATTCGTACGGTTGGATCGTCGAACAAAAAATTTAAAAAATAGATCATGTCCAATCGGTACGACACTAGTTAGAGGGAGTAGTACTTTTGGCGGATTTATATTATAAACACGTACAAGAATGAATTTTTTTTTCTAACTTTTTGTACACATCACTAAAATTAGTATATAACATCATTCTTACGGTTGGATCGTCCAAAAAATTTTTAAAAAAATATTATTCGAAAATTATACTAGTTTGACCAAAGAGTACTTTGATAGTTGACCATTAAAATATCATACAAGAATGATTCATTTTTTTCTAGTTTTTTGTACACATCACTAAAATTAGTATATAACATCATTCGTACGGTTGGATCGTCGAAAAAAAAATTAAAAAAATAGATCATGTTCAATCGGTACGACACTAGTTAGAGGGAGTAGTACTTTTGGCGGATTTATATTATAAACACGTACAAGAATGAATTTTTTTTTCTAACTTTTTGTACACATCACTAAAATTAGTATATAACATCATTCTTACGGTTGGATCGTCCAAAAAATTTTTAAAAAAATATTATTCGAAAATTATACTAGTTTGACCAAGGAGTACTTTGATAGTTGACCATTAAAATATCATACAAGAATGATTCATTTTTTTCTAGTTTTTTGTACACATCACTAAAATTAGTATATAACATCATTCGTACGGTTGGATCGTCGAAAAAAAAAATTAAAAAAATAGATCATGTTCAATCGGTACGACACTAGTTAGAGGGAGTAGTACTTTTGGCGGATTTATATTATAAACACGTACAAGAATGATTTTCTTTTTCTAACTTTTTGTACACATCAATAAAATTAGTATATAACATCATCCGTGTAAAAAAAAAATCCATACGTGGAATTTACAAAACACTCTCTCTCCTTTACATGCGAGATGATCTAGAGGAACTAATTCAACTCTCATAATGTAATTTGATTTGTGTTTCTTTGATTTTCATGAAGTTTGTAATTTGATTTGTGTTTATTTCAATTAGTGTTTTGTTGACATGGCAATTCTTTCTTCGTTGGTTTGGTATGTTGGATATATTGTCCAGGATTGGCTGCTACTGTGGTTTTTTTTTAATTTTGTACAGTGATTCAGACAACGGTTTTTATCCTAAAACAATTGTCTGATACATGATTAAATAAACACAACACTAGCATAATACCGTTGTCTGAAGTCTCTTCAAACAATAGTATTTGCAAACCGTTGTCTGAACCAACTCTATTGCACAACACAATAAAAAAAAACACTTGTCTATTCAAATCAGACAAACAACGGTAATTGATACATTGTCTGAACTTTCTTCAAACAATGGTATTTTGTAAACCGTTGTCTGAATCAACTCGTTTGCACAACACAATTATAAACCGTTGTCTGAGCCAACTCAAATCAAATCAAAAAAACAACGGTAATTATAACATTGTCTGAAGTCTCTTCAGACAACACCTTGAAAAACAAAACACTTGTCTGATTCAATTTGTTAGACAACGGAATTAAATTGTCAAAACCCCGTTGTCTGAAGGCTGGATCAGACAATGTTTTTTAAAAAAAAAATTAAAACACTTGTCTGTTGATTTTGGGCAACGCTTTTTCCAGTTTACGTTGTCTGATAGGTGTTGTCTGATTCAGTTTTTCTTGTAGTGGCCTAACGCCAATAATCTTCTTCCCTGCAGCTGCTGCAATATTGGCCGTAAATTTGAGTATACCGAAGATGCTTAAAGATGGAATCATAGAAAGTGATGGTTAAACCTCGTGCCAGCTATTTGTTACTCTACTGAATTCGGATCATATTTGTTATGTGCATTTTTCTTTTTAATTTGCTAATTTTATTTGTTCTTTACATATGCTCATGCTATTAGAATATGTATACCTTTGTTGAGAGTTGATGTTAATTATGATTAACTTATAAATCTAACGAGCTATATCCAGATCATTAGAACGATCATTTCAAATTTCAGGAACCATAACAAAGAACCAGATCATCCGTCTATCGCCCACAACGCTTGCCGTGGACACCACAACATTTGCATGGGCCTGTTTTGTTGACTCAGCTACAAATAAGATTATGTTTGAAATTTGTATAAATTGCAACAAATATGTGAAACTGGCAAAGTGGATATTGTGCAATTCCGCTTATGAGCTGGAGCCAGAAGCATTTACTTTATTTCCAGAAATGTTGCCAATAGGTCCACTTTCAGCAAGCAACGATCTTGGAGATAAACCAGGCAGATTTTGGCCCGAAGACTCTGTTATTATTATTTTAATAATAATTTATGTGGGCTACATATTAATAATCAATTATATTTAGCTATTATTTTATTGGGTTAAATAAAGTGATCAAATAAAAATAAAGTGATCAAATAAAGAGCCAGTTAGATTTTAATTATTGTATGGATTAAAAGAGTGAATACCCACTACTTGGCCCAATTTAATTATAATGGGAGATTTTATTGAGCAGGTAGAATACAGAGATATATATTGACACTGCTGAGAACAATGATCAGATTATGATACTTATCATTGCTCAAGGCCCTCCGATTCAAGACAACACTGATATTCCCCATGAGGAACCAATTCAGCAAAATCAACAACCTCTTGATTTGCAAGAAGTGCCATTAAGGATATCCACTAGAGAGCGGAGAAGTGCAATTCTAGATGATTATATTGTTTTTCTACAAGAACATGAAGATGGAATTGGGATTGGGGAAGATGATCCAATAAATCTCCCAATTCCATCTTCAACAAGCCATGCAGAGTCCTCATTCTCAAAAGTGGATTGATGCCATGAATGAAGAGGTGCAATCTATGAAAGACAACGACGTTTGGGATCTTGTCGAGTTGCCTAAAGGATCAAAACCCATTGGTTGCAAATGGGTATTTAAAACCAAAAGGGATTCGAATGGTAACATCGAAAGACATAAGGCTCGTCTAGTCGAAAAAGGATTCACTCAAAAGAAATGTATCGATTACAATGAGACTTTCTCTCCGGTTTCCTCGAAAGACTCATTTAGAATTTTTATGGCACTTGTGGCTCATTATGACCTAGAGCTACATCAGATGGACGTAAAGACAACGTTTCTCAATGGTAACATTGGTGAGATAATTTATATAGTGCAACCAGAAAATTTTGTCTCTGGAGATCCAAAGACTATAGTTTGCAGGTTAAAGAAGTCCATCTATGGTCTCAAGCAGGCTTCACGTGAATGGTATCACAAGTTTCATCATGTTATCGCATCATATGGTTTTGAAGTGAACTTGGTGGAACATTGTGTATATCACAAGTTCAGTGGGAGCAAATTTATCTTTCTTCTCTTATATATTGATGACATCTTACTTGCCACTAATGATATAGGCTTATTGCACGATACCATGAGTTTTCTCAATAGTCAATTTGAGATGAAGGACCTTGGTAACGCCTCTTTTGTATTAGGAATTCAAATACATCGAGACCGCTCTCGAGGTATCATTGGATTATCACTAAGGAGCTATATCGAAAAGATCCTGGAAAAGTATGGCATGAAAGATTGTGCGGAAATAGATACACCTGTGTCTAAGGGAGACAAATTTAGTCTCAAACAGTGTCCCAAGAATGAACTTGAGATAAAGGAAATGCAAAGGATACCATATGCCTCGGCTGTGGGAAGTCTAATGTATGGTCAAGTTTGTACTCGTCCTAACATAGCATTCATTGTTGGAATGTTTGGAAGATATTTGAGTAATCCGAGAATGAAACAATGAAAAGCAGTCAAGCGAGTCCTACGATAATTGAAGAAAACAAAAGACTCACTACGCCATAGATGGGCATATGTAACGCCTCTCTGATGTTACAATTGGCCCGAAAAACGTTACATTAGATCTATTGTAACACCAGGAGGCGTTACGTTTACGAGCATTACAATAGATACCCTAATGTAACACTTTCCTTCTCTATTGTAACAGTAGCAAAAGTATTACAATAGGCACCTATTGTAACACCAGGGGCCCAATTGTAACACATTTTGAGTGTTACAATAGCTCAGTTCAATTTTTTCAGACGTGGCACCATGTGCATACGTGGCATTACGTGGCACCACGTGGCCACGTGGCAACACATGTGGCGCCACGTGGCCACGTGGCAACACATGTGGCGCCACGTGGCACACTGTGTACACATCATCAGCCTCTATTGTAACACTATACTGGGCAATTGTAACACATATTAAGTGTTACATTTGACTTGGTAAATATTTTATAGGGGGCCCACATACCCTATTGTAACACCATTTTTATCTGTTGTAACATTATTTTCTATTTATTGTAACACTATATATTAACAAATGTAACACTACAATAAGCAAACGTAACGGTAAATTTTTGAAATTTTGAAATGTAGGCTCTGCATTAATAATATTCCCAGCCAACACAACAAGATCCACTACATTAATTCCAAACTACATAATAAACCAAAAGCCATCTCCATACTACTCCAACCAAACCTCCAAACTACGCCAACAAACTCCAAAACAATTCAATCCCAAATTCGACATACCAACATCATACTAATACCTAATAAAACCATTACAAATACTTCCAAAAGGAATCCAACATAATTCTAAACCAACAAGCACATACGATTAAGTCTAAATTTTAAAAGTACGAAACCATTACAAGAACATTAAGATCAACGATTCAATCAGCGGACAAGATGTTGTGGTTGCAGACAAGCAGTCATCTGTCAATTGACTGCACAAGAAACATAGAAATTATCAGCTCTCTCATGATGGAGAAGCCAAATTTGCTGCCTGCTATATAAGGAAAACTAAGCGAATAAGAAATACCAAAACATAAAGAACCAACATGACAACATTACCTGCAAAATGAAGCATCCAGAGATGTTAATAGAGGGCAATTAATGGAAGCTTCAGATAATACCCCACACCCTTTCAATTCAAGCAACACCATATGTGCTGCTTCAATATAGAGAGAATTTAGTTTGGGACATATTCCCAGATTTAAAGACTGAAGACCAACCTGCAATAAATACATACATATGGTTTCAACTTTACAGTTTACATGTAATGTTGATTGTTGTCATAATAGGACATGCTTGCAACGTATTAATATAAAGCATCAAATCAATATAACAAAATGCTTTGTGTGCAATAAAGCGGTCAAGTCAACAAATAAGCATAAACACTAACAAGTGTATTTATCTTTTTTATTTAAATACTATCTCTAGTTTTCCACTTGGTTAATCTGACCATATCCTTCAGATGTTTCATTTGGGGAAAATAAACTGCATGAATTACCATACAAGTTCAGAAAGTTACTTCTCAATGCAAATGTAATTTCAACTGCAGCACTATCAGTTATGTGAAAGCGGAGACTAGTGATAAACATGTTATGTGAAAGCTTTTAGAAGCAGAACAATAGGAAGAAGAGATCAATCCCTAGAACCAAGACATGCCCAAAGTAAAAAACAAAAACAAGGTCTAATAGGCATGAATTCAAGTAAAAAAATCACAATGTTATCAATAAATTATCAAGTAGGTCAGGATTACATCTGCAATCAGGTTCTTTCCGTTGCATTTGAATCACAAAAGATCCAAACCCCTAAAAATAAGGTGAAGCAATTGGTTATAAATTAGAAACTTTACCAAGAGAAAGACTCCTCGACTCTCTTGCGCTTGACCTGTTGACGGTCGGAGCCTCCAGCCACAACTCCTTGAGAGACATCAGTTCCTTTTTGCAAACTTCGATTAAAGAACAAACAAAATGAGAAGCACAGACTTATATGATAAAAAAAAAATTGTAAAGCGGAAACAAAAACAAGAAAACCTACAATGATACAACCAAGTCACAACATATATATGACCAATAAATATCAACTGCCACATGCAATTTACACATGATCAAAGACAACAAGTCTTAAACTCAGCATAATAAGTTCACACCAATAAATATAGAAAAATAAGTTAAGTTTTCAACAAGTCACAGTTTCAACCAAAGGTTCTAATCTTGTTCCCAGCCTATAGAAACTAGCCACAATCGTCATCTCTAAATAATTCACCAAAGAAGTGTTTTGGAGAGACATAGCAGTCAGCTTTCCTTGGTTTAGCAATGAAGCTGATATGATAGATCAAATTCTGTCCAAAAACGAATGTTGAGACAAGAGACAATGTTTGAAACCCTAACTATTAATGAAGCAATTAATTATACATTAAAAACTTCAGGCCTTGTAACAAATAAGGAATTCATCTGTAATCATGCCATGGTATTTGATTCCAAACCCAAACAATTAGTGAAGCAGAATTAATTATAAATTAGAAACTCTCTTATGCTTGATTTGGTGTCACTAGTAGCCTAATTGAGAGGCATCAGTTCTCTTTGGTGCCTTTAATTGCAGGAAAAAAGCAAATAAAAAGCAGAGACTAGTGATAAACATGTTATGTGAAAGCAAATAAAAAGCTTTTTGCTGGAATGGTAGAAAGTCGAAAAAAGAATGAAAAAGAGGAAACAAAATACAAGTTCCGGTTTACTGATAAAAAGCCAGTTGAGAAATCAGAGTTCCGGTTTACTAATAAGGGTAAAATTCACAATGTTATCATACAAGTAGTATTATTGTCATTAAGTAAATGAGGAGGTGATCTGTAATCTAAAAAATAAGGAGGAAGCAATTAGGTTATAAATTAAAAATTTACCAAGAGACAGACTCAGTTCCTATTTGCAAACCTTGAATTGAAAGAACAAACAAAATGTAAATCAGAGACTTATAATAAAATTATTAAAAAAACAATTGTAAGAGAAAAAGCGAAACACAATACAACAACCAAGGACTACTACCTTGTAATTTTGAAAGTGGAGATGTATTTGAATTGCAAAAAATCTAAACAATCAGGACAGTTGAAATTTTACCAAGATAAACCAAGCTTCTTTTTCTTCTTCTCCTTCTTCTTATCGACTCTCTTACGCTTGACTTGGAGACACTCGGGGCTTCCTTCGGAGCCTCCAGCAATCTCTCCTTTAGAGGAGGCATCAGTACATCGCTGCAACCTTTGATTGCACAGCAACAAATGAAATGAAAAAAGGCACAAAATTATGAGGAATATATAAAGCAAAAGCTTTTCAGAACACAGCAACAAGAAGATACGACAACAGAGTCATGCTAAAGGGTGACAACAAACAAGGTATAATTGACAAGAATTCATGACAGCTTGGGGGAGTAGTTTTTCACAATGTTACCAATCGTTATTTATTAGCTAATAATCAGGAATCCATCTTTAATCGGGCCATGGTATTTGATTCACTAACATAAGTACCTATTCCCTGGATCAGCCTCCAAGGCCTTCTTGATGTCTGCTTCAGCCAAGTGATAATCAGCAGTTTCAATGCAGCCCTTTAGAGAATCAATGCAGCTCAGGTGTTATGACTAAAATAAATATTATGATTGAGGGATATGAAGACGGACTCAATAGTTCAATCGCAGATAGATATGTGAATTAGAAAGGAGAGACTGATAATATCATAACATTAACTGAAAAGATTTTCTTTGAAGCTTTACCTGAACTGCAACTGAGCCTTGAAGTATTCTCTGTAGACTCTGCAGATGTGGGAGTTGATCACCATCAGAACTGCGAGGCTCTTCAAGCTCATTTCTTAATGCAGCCGTGCGAGTTTCAATCATTCCAATTGCATTCTCTACAGGGGAGAACTCGATTCCCTGTAATGAAACTCGATTCCAATTGCAGAGACTGATAATATCATTTCAATGCAGCTCATTTCTTAACAACAAAAAAACATGGAACAAACAAAGGACAAAGGCAAAGACAGCACAAGTCAGATGACTACTAAAAGTTTTCAATTCATTTGAAAACTCAAGAATGGAAAAGGGAAGGAACATACAATAATTATAATATCCACATACAATAATTATCATACAATGCTACACAATTCCAGATCGATAAAACAACACGAAAAAGCGAAGAACAAAAAGAATAACTAACACCGGCATCACCAATAATCCCGATAGCCATACCAGGAGAAAAGCCAACAAGACCAGATGAAAGATGCACATAACCCAGTACTAATACATACACGAGGGAGGCAGAGAGAGGGGTAGAGACCACCTACCTAAGCACGAAGATAATACAAAAATTGCAGGTATATACCTTAAATTAAAAACCTAAAGTGATGTTAGAGAGGGTTATACCTTAAAATCGTAATTGAGATTAAAGCCAAATGAAGCAACCGAAATTATTGAATCTAAACGGAACTTGAACCGAATATGTTGCAACCCGAAGCAAAGATTAAACCCAGATTGCCTTAATTGAACCCATCTCAAATTTTAAAGAAAGAATTTTAATTGGACCCCAAATTGTACTCTTGTTCGTAATCCGTACAAACCCTAATTAGATTTATAGAGAGATAAGAGTGAGGCGAGAGAGAAAAGACTGAGGTCCAAGGCGGCAGAATGAATTATTTAATTGAAAAAAATGCGATTGTTTTGCCGCTCATATAATTCATCTACTCCCTTTGTCGTTTTCAATTATTAACGTAACATTTTGGTTGTTCGACACACATTTTAAGGTATATTTTTAAAATAGTCATATAATTTATTTTTAATTGCTTTCACATTGAATAATAATTTAAATTTATTATGCCCTGTTATTTTTTCAAATAATTTTATTGATGAATTTAATCAAATTTTAAAATTTTTTGAATATTACTTTATTTTAAGATATTTTAAATAAAATTATTAAAAAAATATATTGATATTGTAAAAATATAAATAATTCAAGTATTTGATAGAATATTATTTTTATAATAATAAATTCAATGACATGATTAAACTTATTTAATTTTAAAATTTAATAATTATTAAATCGTTAATTATAAATAAATATATTTATTAAATTTTGATTTTTTAAGAATTTTTCATTTTAAATTTAATAAATAAATAAAATCTAAAAATAATAATTAAATACTTTGATATTTAAAAATAAAAACTCATTTACTTGGTAAACTCTTAAATTTTATAAAAAAAATGAAATATTTATTTTTTAATCATTTTTCATAATTTTTAAAAAGTCATACAAAATATATGTTATATATTTATATATAAATTTTAGTGATAAAAATATTCTAAATTTTTTACTATATTAATTCTTATATTTTAGTGAGAGAAACCATCTAAATATATTATATTATTTTCATAACATATTTATTTTATTTAGTACTTATTATTATTATATTAATTTCTAAAATTAATATTTAATCCAAATAAGGAGTTCGTTAATTTAAAATCAAAGAGGGTTTTCATTTTCCGGAAATTGGGTTAAAGAGTAATAGATTTATTAATTAAAAGTTATTAAAAAAATAAATATTAGTATTAAAAATTTTAAAAAAATAGTAAAATTCAAAAACTAGTATTACCTATTGTAACACCACGGTGTGGTGTTACATTTCACGTAACACCGGAATTTCAGAGTAACACTAGATATATGGCTAATGTAACACCAATCGAGCGGTGTTACAATAGGTATGAACTTTACTAGCTATTGTAACACTATTTGTGTAACGCTTACAAAAAAACATTACAGTAGCCCACTTATGGCGTAGTGACTATATGCTCACATATAGGAAGTCAGATGATCTCGAAGTCACTGGATATTCAGATTCTGATTTTGGAGGATGAATAGATGAAAGAAAATCTACTTCGGGCTATGTTTATCTACTAGTTGGTAAAGCGATTTCATGGAGGTCTGCTAAACAGACGCTCATAGCTTCATCCACCATGGCTGCAGAATATATATCATGTTTTGAGGCATCCAATCAAGCACTATGGCTGCGAAATTTTGTCACTGGTTTGCGTGTTCTTGATGGTGTTGAAAGACCATTAAATATATTTTGTGATAATAAATCAGTAGTGGAATATTCAAACAACAATAGGAGCACTACGGAAGCAAAACATATAGATATAAAGTTCCTAGTTGTTAAAGAAAAGATACAGAGTGGATAGATTTCGATAGAACACATTGGGACCAACTCCATGATTGCGGATCCGCTCACCAAGGCTTTAGCACCTAAGGTTTTTCATGAGCATACTACCCATATAGGTGTTACCTTGTGTGATACTTTGGTTTAGTGGGAGTTTGTATTTTTTTTTTTGGTGTTTTATGTTATAAACATTGAGTTGTTTATGTCTTGCAGAATACAGTTGATGGATTTAATTTAATTAAATTTCGCTCTGCTTTTGTTCAATTTTCTTGTTGTGGTTTAACATTACGTTGAGAAAATTGGAATCTATCTCATTAGAGATTGGCTAAGGACTAATTGGAAATAGGCATTATATAGATCACATTGTATGTAATTTCCATGTCACTCATCCATGCTTTGATTCATGTCGTTGAATATATTTGTGTAGTGACCACGGAAGGTTTAGTCACGTTTAGTGACGAATGCCGCCAGAATCTCATACTGATATAGTAGACGGACCGAATTGTTTTAGTAAAATCTAAACGATAGTGAATAGCATAAGGTTGCGCACTAATGATTTGTATAACTGATTTCGGATTGATATGCAGCCCAAGTGGAAGATTGTTATTATTATTTTAATAATAATTTATGTGGGCTACATATTAATAATAAATTATATTTAGCTATTTATTTTATTGGGTTAAATAAAGTGATCAAATAAAGAGCCCAATTAGATTTTAATTATTGTATGGATTAAATGAGTGAATACCCACTACTTGGCTCAATTTAATTATAATGGGAGATTTTATTGAGCAGGTAGAATACAGAGATATATCAAGTACACGGACAATCATATTTCTTCCTATCAGAATATTACTACATTGGAAAACAAAAGAGTACTTGGTTGAGGAAGACCATAGCACCGCCTAAGGACATCTCTAGCACTACGAAATCATAGATACAGGTACGCATCCGCTTATAATTTAATCTCGATAATTGAATATGATGTTGCGATCCTTGTCCCTATTTTATTGAATCTCAGTGTTTATAGAATTTAAGTTTTCATAACAGACTCAGCTTGCCTGTCATGGCTTGATCAGCAACCTACTTGCTCGGTCATCTACGTTGCAAATGGGAGCTTCACAGTTTTTGATCAAACAAAATTCCAAGAACTGGCTTTGGGCCTCGAACTGACCAACAGGCCATTCTTGTGGGTCGTGCGTCCCGATATGACTGACGACACAATCGACGTTTACCCGAAAGGATTTAAAGATCGATTAGGCAGTCGTGGAAAAATGGTGAGCTGGAACCTCAAGTGAGAGTTTTACATCATCCTTCAATTGCTAGCTTCTTAAGTCATTGTGGATGGAATTCTACCTCTGAAGGTGTATGCAACGGAGCTCCTTTCTTGTGCAGGCCTTATTTTGCAAATCAACTCTTTAATCAGACATATATATGTGATGTTTGGAAGGTTGGGCTGAGATGTGACTAAGATGAAACTAGCATCGTCAGTAAAATTGAAATCAAGAACAAGGTAGATCAACTACTTGGCGACAGCAACTTTAAAGCAAGGGCCACGAATCTTTAAAGAAAAGGTTGTGAATAGTGTTTCAGGAGATGGCTCTTCTAACAAAAATTTGAGCAATTTTATTGAATTTTTGAAATGAATGTAATCCTCTGTTTACTTCGATAAATAATGAAAATAATCTTTTATGCAATATTGTTCCCGATTTCTTTTTGCCAAGGTGAAAGGATCAGAAAATAGTAAGACATTGTTGGAGTTTAATTCTATATTCATATGTTTAGTTATTTATTTAGATAATGTTTTGGTTTTATTTGTTTAATTGTTTTAAATAAATTGTTTTGTTTATTTGTAATAGTCAGGCATCAGTTAGATCGTTGAGCTGGTCTTTTTTGTCGTGGAGTCATTGTAGGAACTGAAGGAATAAGTCTCAGACGTGTAGTTGCATTAGGAGAGTTAGTTTTCAACGTGGCCCTTGTTTTTAGCCACTCTAGTTGTTCACTTTCTATTTATTTGTATTACTTCTGCATTAAGAAAATAGAACAGTACGCTAGTTTGTTCTCCCTTCTCAGGTTAATATTTTGTTTCTCTGTTATATATAAATAAAGGTTCTACACTTGTTATCAGAGCCAAACCGAAGGCAGCAAAGGGATGTTGATCTTAGGCTAAATTCGGAGGCAATCAAGACAATGTGTATGGGGGTGGAACGAGTACAGGAGGCTAGGGTGCAGACATTAAAGGGAGAATTCGAGTCTCTCATGATGAAAGACTCAGAGAAGATAGAAGATTTCTGCTTGAAACTGAGTGGCATTATAATAATTTAGAGTGCGTAAATATTAACTTTAGTCTTTATACTTTCATAATTTTAATGTTTTATCATTTTTTCACTTTATTGTAAATAAAAAATTAAATTTCAAAAAAAAATGTTGACCAGTTTTTACCGATTTTTGATCGAATTGCCGATTTTTAACCGATTATTTCAAAAAAAACGATTTTTAACCCGATTTTGTGGAAATTATTGCGGTAAGCTACCGAACAGTGATTAGACGACGATTAATCCTGACTAATCGCCGACTTTTACAACACTGGTAAAAATGCAATTGTGGTAAGAGGTTGTACCGTTGTGAAGGTAGCTAGCTGGACTATAGCTCCACCTTCACCTGACTGAATCAATGTTTGGCTAGGGATTGTCTCCTATATTTTAGGGGACACGTCTTTCCATAACGTGTGATAATTGCTTAATATATGCATGCTATATGAAAGTGTATATTCTTGGATGAGTTTAGAGCTACTAACGTGCTTGGACAAGGACTCTTTCTAATCAGGGACAAATCAGGAATATATTTTGGAGGGCCCAAACTTATATTAACAATTTGATAATATACTAGCCGATAACCCGTGCGAAGCACGGATCGTAATAAATTATCTAAAATTTTTAGTTTTTAACTTTTTTTAATAAAATAAAATCTTGAAGCACCAAGTTGTATATAATACTATATTCTCGACTTTTATTTCGATTTATAGTTAATAGACTCCTAGTATATAACTTCACTATTAAATTAAATTAATATTTAATATTGTTATTTTAATTATTTAAATTTACATAACTTCATTCTAGTAATATAATATAAGAGTAGCTATATTATTAATTGTATTTATTATTAATCTATTATAGATACTTTTAAATATTAGTTAAAGGAGTCCTAAGTTCTATTTAATACTATATTCCTGATTTTTTTATTAATTAAAGGAGTCCTAAGTTCTATTTGATACTATATTCATGACTTTTATTTCAATTTTTAGTTAATAGACTCATAATATATAATTTCATTATTAAATTAAATTATTATATAATATTACAATTTTAATTAATTAATATTTAGTGGCATACCGTGCATACCGCGGTATACATGACATACCATTTAAAGGGGGATTTCTGCTTTTAATAAAGAGTATAGATTAACTACTCGAAATAGGGCTTAAGAACTATGCAGATACATGATTTTCTAACTGAGATGGATGCTACTGTAAATCTGTTTGGGGGTGGGACCATTTGCTATTGTAAACACATGACAGAAGGGCAACTAAAAAATAAAACTTGCAATTGTATATGTATAAACAGATAAAGTGTATAACTTTCGGGGGGACAAAAGCCACCCCAGTCCTCCTTTAGTTCTGTCAATGCTTTCTATCAACGGAATTGTTACAAGATCTGGGAGGGAAATACATATCAATTTCGTAACTTGATCATCAAGAAAATAGTTCGTAACCTAAAAAACTATATCTGGGCTTGATTCCTATATATAGGATATGTAGATTGTAGATAGTTAGTAAGAGGATCGAATATTCACCCCTCTACACACATAAGGCACGTGTATCCTTAGTGATATATTTCTCGACAATCATAATGTTCGGAGTTCATAGCCATTTCCGCCCACATTGTCAAATTAGCCCATAAAACACCATTCTTTGTTCTTAGGTTCAACTGTTGAGCTAAAGTTGAGAACGTGCGGATCTGCACCTACGTTTGAAAACCAAGGACAATATTTGTTATTCCCACAAGATTCTCTGGAAATGTTGTTACCATCTTGCTCTCACAACATCTTGAAATGTCTATTCATAACAATGGACACTTGACTTCAATATTATCAACTTTGAATCCTAATCACTTTTTTGTTTTTCGCCGTCATTTTAATTTACAATTTTTTTATCATTTCATTTTATTCATTTTTCTCGAAGAATGGTAGTATAAATTATTTGAAGTACGTTGTGTTGACGGAGGAATTTGGGAACAACAAAATTCGAGGTACGTCACCGGAAACAAGATCTGATGCGGCGGTTCTTTGCCGGAGAGAACGATGGTGTGTGGTAGGTTGTTGAGCGTAATTGGTGGCTGAGATTGATATGGTTAGTGGCGGCTATTTCAGAGCTCTCGACTTCCAACCCCTCAATCGGCCTACGTACCCCTGTATTTATAGAGGACCAAGCCAGACGTAGTTCTTGGAGAGCAAGAAACCCAAACGGGCTTGGATTGTAGGTCCAGCATCCGGAATGTTCTACTATGAGGCCTAACCATAAAGGCCCAAGGCTCATCTAAGATCTCAAGACTTCACGGATAAGGAAACTTCCCCCGTCGAGGACTAGTCCTTTCCGCGACCAGCTATTTCTTGATTTCAAGGATGCAGGTATAGCCGTGGTTTACCCCAAGTGCAGAACGCATCCCTGTCCCCCGAATGAGAAGCACCCACCAGATAGCAGGACAGGTGATCCAGAGCTTTTGGGTGCAAAGTGCAGGATTACCCCGAAGTTCCCCAATGAGAGCGCGCCCATTGAATACAGGAACAGAGCTCCCAAAAGCACACACCAGAAAGTCCCCATCTTTCCACCCTAGGGCGTGCCCTTAGTGTTTAAGAAGGGTCCTTATATCCAGGCAAACCCCTGGAGGCCTTCTGAGACGGACATCCCCCTCCTGAGATACGACAGGAGGGAATTCTTCAATAACTCCTGGAATCCCAGCCTAATTAGAATCCCAAAATAGAATTCTTCAATGGCTCTTGGAAAATAAACTTTATCATCATTTTTAGCATTTAGGGCGCGCCCTCCTTATAGAGCAAGAGAGGGCGCGACCTGACTTCTCTATTTCCGCCCAATCCCTAACCTAATCTAGAATTCCCCAAATTGAACCTGTATTTTGACCCGAATCCATCTTGGAATACCCGAACCGAATTTTGGCAATAACAACTACCCCCCAATTCCATATAAAATCAGAGATGATGTTTGGAATTTCCTCTTAAAAAACCAATAATTCCCTTATAATATTCCAGCAGGGCGCGCCTTAACAGAGGATGCGTCCTAAGAATTGTAATCGATTCGGATACTTGACAGCTGTTTTCCATTATCCCTTTTAAACTCTATAAATATCCCCTCTCTCTCACTTTACTCTTTTTACTTTCTCTCTCTTCGAACCATACTATACTCCGGCGATTTTCTTTTTCCGAGTAAAATCCTGTCGAATCCTGTCTGTTCTTGTAAATCTTCTCCACTAATCTTGTTCCAGAACTTTCAAGGTACTTTTTTATGCTTTTATTTCGTAGTTTTTCCGTACTAATTGTCTGATTCATCGATTTAACGGTCGGACTTTATATGTTCTTCATTTTCCGATGTATATAACTGTGTATGTATATGCTGTTGATCCTGTTTTGCTATTAAAACGTCCATAAAACATGTTTTTGATTTAATTCCTTTAGTCTTTTAGGACGCGCCTTAGGCCTAGGGTGCCCTTCAATCATAGGGCGCGCCCTAATCTTCTTTGAGGTTATACTTTCCACTTAGAAATTCATCCTTCACAACAATAATTCTAACCCTTTAGGATACCTTCATACCACGACCTGTAGAAAATTTCTCTTTTACTACTTTCTAGGGCGCGCCTTAGTTTTTCTTTTTATTTTGCAGCTGGAGGGCGCGCCTTCTCCATTTCATCCTTTTAAGGAGTTTAATAAACGTATTGGGATATACTCTCCCTTGCCATCTCCTCTACCGCCTGGTCCACCCAGGCCTCTCTTTTCATTCACATCTTCAGAAGAAAAGGCGCGCCTTATTCAAGAATTTCAAGACGGCACCATGAGCTTCTCTAGTGAAGATTCCCTCAACCACACCACTTTGAATGTTCAACCTTCTAAAGAATCTCAAACCCCTTCCGAAGTAAATAGTTCTTATAATTCCAAGGATGATAGTGATTTCATTCCAATTTCAGAAACATCTGGGGATTCTCATTCTTCAGATACATACTCGGCTGAGGGCGTGCCCTCAGCCTCTTCTATTTCCCCCTTAATAAACTCCGAGCCAACATCTCCTCCTCCTTCCCCAACTCCCTTTGAGCACTGGGAAGTTCTTGACGAAGAAATCGACATCAAATGGGGAAGATATGGAGATATGCCTGAGAAAGAAAAGAATCAACTCCGAAAGAAACGAGGTAAGTTGGCCTGTGTGAGCATGTCCTCTACTGCAACAAATGATGAAGTAGAGTGGGATATAAAATACTATGGTCAAGAAGGACTTTGGGCTATCCCACACTCTCACCACCGTCCTCATATTTTCAACTATGGTGGAAATTTCAGAATTCCAAGGATGGTTTTAACCCCGAGACTTGTAGCCCTTGGTGTGGGCGCGCCTTTGCATCCATACTTAAGGGAAATCCTTGAGTGGTATAATCTAGCCCCAATCCAACTTTCTCCCAACAGCTACAAACTTCTTTTAGGTTTGTTCATTCTCTACCATGACTTGGGATTTGAAGCACCCTCTATGCCGGAAATCAGCTACTTCTTGAGCATCCTTCAATCAAACATTGGATTTATTACTTGGTGATCAACAAACCTCACAACAATAAAGGCTTTTCTGATGGAAGGATTAGCCACATTAAACGATGGAAGGAGCCTTATTTCTTTGTTTGGGATGTTCCTCGAGTTCGTCTTCAATTCAATACAAATCCATGTAAGTGAGGGCGCGCCCTACACTCTTCTTATCTTTCCTCTCAATCTTCATTTAACTCTTATTAATCTTTTTAAACTAAAACAGATAGAAGAATTCAAAAAACTCTTCAGGGCGCAGCCTCATCTCGAGCCAGTGCCGTCCTCAAAGTTGCAGCAGAAAAATTCAGCCTCCAAACCCTAATCACTGAAGAAAATCTAAAAAGGGTTGGAATCCTTTCTGATAGAGTTGGATCAATTTGTAAATTTAGAAAATTTAGAAATGGTATCGCCGTCCCCATATCCTCTTTTAGCGATAATGAAAATGAAAATTCCGATTCTGATCAAGATGAAGGTATAAAGTCTTAAATTAGGGCGCGCCCTAACCTTTAGGGTTCACCCTCATCATTTTTTTTACTTTTTACTTGATACATATTGCAACTTATCTTTTGTATGAAAAACCTATTTCATGATTTAACATTTTTGATTTTTCTCTGGTGCAGATATGGCGCCTAGGATTCCTCGTGGTTTTGGAGCCACAAAGAAAAATGACAAGGAGAAACAAGATAACAAGGACAACATTTCTGATCCTAGGGCGCGCCTTCTTCAAGAAAAAGATTTTGAGACGATCATTCCTCCTTCCTCTACAGAATTCTTGAAGAGGAATACTGAGACTCAAAATCTTTCCCTTGACAAGGGTAAGAAACCAAGAATCGAGGGTGCACCCTCATATGTGGAGACTTTGGCCGGTCCAGCAGCGGCCCCCTTCATTCGGGAAAAAGAGGTTGATCTATGGCAGAATATGAGTGCTGAGGATGAAGCTCAATCTATGATTCAAGCATCTGCTCAACTTCTGATCCAATCCCTAGGGCGCGCCCAGAGAGTGCACAAAGAAAAACTTCACCTGAACAAACTCGAAGCTGAGAACAGGAAAATCTCTAAAATGGTTATCGAAACTGATAACAAGTGGAAGAAAGAATGTGATGCCAAGGACGCCACTATTACTACCCTCAGGTTGGATATTCAGAAGTCCATTGAACACGGCCAATATCTTTGTGACCAAGTTGAGAGGTTAGAGAAAGAAAGAAAGGAATTCCAGGTACAACAAGACGCTTTGGAGGCCGAGAAAGCTTCATTGAAAGAACAAAGGGAATCCATTGAAGATGAAAACTTTCAAAAGGGATTTGAGTTTTATCTCCTTGGCTTTCTTGCCAACGATCCTGACTATAACTGGGAGGAGAAATTTGGTCGGGAAAGCGCTGAAGATGTTGAGGTCTTCAAGAAAATGCATGTAAAGGCCATCGCAGCAAAGAGAGTGGAATTGGGATTGGATATTCCTTCTGAGGGCGCGCCTTCTGCAAAGGGCTCGCCTAAGGACACTGAACAAACTAAAAATGTCGAGGATGAAAGTGCAATCCACTCAATTCCTGCAGCTGCCGCATCTCCTCCCAAAGACGCATCTCCCATGGCCTCCAAGGACGCGCCCTGAAACCTCCTACCTCTTTTCTCACCTTCCAAAGCACTAAACTTTATTGAATTTTAAGGCGCGGGTCCTTTGTAAAACCCTACAACTTGTAATTTGAATTTATCCTTTTAACTCGTGTTTTCTGGTAACTTTGAATATTTAACATGTTATGTTTCTTCAAGTTCTCTGCATCATTATTGCCAAAGTATTTTTGCCGACAAATAGAGGGCGCGCCCTGATATATTAGGGCGACTTTCTTGAAATCCTTTTAAATTATCATACATTTAAAGCATATCTTCAAGGTAAATCTCCAAGTCATTATTGTATGTAAACTGAGGGCGCGCCTTTATACACTAGGGCGCGACCTCCAGATTCGAATTTCTTCGAGTACTAATAAATTAACTTATTAAAAACACTTGTAAATTCTTCAGTGTAAACGTAGGGCGCGCCCTATTGAATTAGGGCGCGGCCTTTTGTATTTCAACAACCAATATTCTTCTAACAATCTTCGAATATATTAAAAGTCTTGAAAAAACTTGAAAATCTTCATTAAACTTGAGTCTCTTCAGAACAAGGGAAGGTGTAAAAACACTACCCCCCTAGCTAAGGAGAATAGTTATTGAAAAGTATAAAAATCAGCAAGTCTCGACTAACTCTAAGGAAGGCATATATACACTACCCCCCTAGACTAGGAGAAGAATTATTGATACTAATCTATAACTTAAATATAAGCCTTCATAAAATAGGGGGCCGAAGCCACACCCTATTGATAATATTTCTTCAAATGCTCCGCATTACATGCCCTTGGAATTGTGTTACCATCCAAGTCTTCTAAGTGATAAGTGCCTTCCCAGATGATAGACTTGATCTTGTAAGGTCCTTCCAAATTGGGACCAAAGACTCCATGAGCAGCTACCCTTGTATTTGGCATGACCTTCCGAAGAACCAAATCACCCACCTTAAAAAGACGGGTCTTCACCTTTCGATTATAATACCTCGCAGCCCTTTGCTGGTAAGTTGCCAACCTCAGCTGTGAATTGGTTCTTGTTTCTTCCAAAAAATCAAGACCCAGCCTTTGATTTACCATATTGGTTTCTTCATCATAAAAATCTTTCCTGAACGATCCCGCTCCAATTTCTACCGGAACCATTGCCTTGCATCCATAAGACAGCACAAAAGGAGACTCTCCAGTAGTAGTTCTCGGAGTTGTGTTGTATGACCACAACACCATGGGAAGTTCTTCAGGCCAATTCCCTTTGCTTTCTTCCAACTTCGCTTTCAAGGTATGCTTGATTATTTTGTTGATAGCCTCTGTCTGCCCATTACTTTGAGGATGATACACAGCTACAAATTCTTTCTTTATCCCCAAGTCATCACACAACTTTCGTAACTCTTTGCTGTCGAACTACTTTCCATTATCCGACACGAGTTTATATGGAATTCCAAACCTGCACACAATAGAGTTGAAAACAAAATCTCGAATTTTCCTTGCAGTAATGGTGGCCAAGGGCATTGCTTCCGCCCACTTGGTAAAGTAATCCACAGCAACAACATACTTCACACCTCCCTTAGCTTTAGGGAGTTCTCCAATGAGATCTATTCCCCACATAGCAAATGGCCATTGACTCATTAAAGAAGTCAAGGTAGTAACAGGGCTTGTAAAATAGTTGGCAAATCTCTGACACTTGTCACATGCCTTAACAAACTCGTAAGCATCCTTCTTTAAGGTAGGCCAATAATATCCTTGCCTTAACACCTTCATTGCTAACGAACCACCCCCAAGTGATTGCCGCAAATCCCTTCATGAATCTCCCTAAGGATGTAATTACATTCATCTCCATCTATGCACTTGAGAAGTGGTTGATTGAAACCCCTCTTATATAATATTCATTATATTCCACAAATCTAGCCGCTTGATACTGAAGCCGCCTTGCCTCAAGCTTCTCACTTGGAAGTGTACCTCCTTGGATATATTTTTGAATGGGAGTCATCCAAGTAACATGTGAAGTTGATTCCACTTCCATGACTTCTATCTCTGGAATACTAGGTACTTCCTGAATTTGCAAAGGAACTGTTCCCAACAGCATAACATCTTTCTGGGACCCTAACTTGGCTAAAACATCTGCGCCACAATTCTCACCCGTGGAATACACTCTACCCATACTTCTCCGAACTTTTTGATCAACCGCTGAGCGCACCTCATGTAAAGCTCTGTCCTTGGACCTCTACATTGAAATCCACCCTTTACCTGTCCAACCACTAATTCTGAATCACTTAATACAATGAGATTTACTACCTTCATCTCAAATGCCATTTTCAACCCATTAATCAAGGCTTCATACTCTGCATCATTATTGGTTGCTTGAAATTTGAAGTGAATGGCACTCATGAGTTGATTCCCTTCGGGGGTAAACAAGATTACACCTGCTCCAGCCCCCCCATTATTGACAGCTCCATCTACTTGTAACTTCCACCAAGGTTGAGGAACTTCTTCAAATGGGCTCGCCCTCTTAAGTGGAATTTCAGGCTCAACCAATACAATCGACTTTTCTCTATTTTCTGACTCGAATTCAAGAATGAAATCAGCTAGAGCTTGACCCTTGATAGCAGTCCTTGGAGTATATTCCAAATCAAATTGTCCCAACTCAATTGCCCATTTTAACATTCGACCAGAGGTTTTCGGCTTATGGAGAATTCCCCTCAATGGATATGCCGTACGAACCTCAATCTTGTGAGCTTGAAAATAAGGCCGAAGCTTCCTGGATGCTAGAACTAAGGAATAAACCAACTTCTCCATGCTAGTGTATCTGGTTTCCGCATCGAGCAAACGCTTACTCACATAGTAAACCGGAGACTGATGATCAACTTCTTCTCTTACCAACACCGCACTGATGGAATGTTCCGAAACGGCCAAGTATAAAATTAACGTCTCTCCTTCCACAGGCTTAGCTAAAAGTGGAGGATTTCCCAGGTGCTCCTTTATTCTCTGAAAAGCTTCCTCACATTCAGAAGTCCATACAAAATCCTTGGCTGCCCCCTTAATTGCTTTGAAGAATTCTCTGCATTTATTATATGATTTTGATACGAAACGATTAAGAGCAGCTATCCTTCCCGTGAGACTCTGAACTTGCTTCACACTAGATGGAGATTTCATGTCAAGAAGAGCTTTAATCTTTGATGGATTTGCCTCGATTCCACGATGATTGACAATAAATCCTAGAAACTTCCCGGACTCTACCCCGAAGTCACATTTTTGAGGATTTAGCTTCATCCTAAACTTCCTCAAAATCTCGAACATCTGTTCCAAATGTTTTACATGGTCCTCTGCTTTTAAGGATTTAACAAGCATGTCATCCACGTATACCTCCATGGTTTTCCCTATCAAATCTTTAAACATCATATTTACCAACCTCTGATAGGTTGCGCCAGTATTGATCAACCCGAAAGGCATCCCAATATAACAATACAATCCTCGATCCGTAATAAAAGAAGTGTGTTCTTGATCCGGTTCATACATAGGGATCTGGTTGTAACCCGAGTAAGCATCCATGAAACTTAAAAGAGCGTGTCCTGTCGTGGCATCCACCAACTGATCAATCCTCGGGAGTGGAAAGCTATCCTTCGGGCATGCCTTGTTCAGATCAGTGAAATCCACACAAGTCCTCCATTTTCCATTTGGTTTTTTCACGAGAACTGGATTAGCCAACCAAGCTGGATAATATGACTCCTTGATCAGCCCAACATCTAGAAGTCTATCCACCTCTTCTTTCAATGCTATAGCTCTCTCTCCACTCACTGGACGGCGTTTCTGGCGGATTCCCTTCTTGGCAGGATCTATATTCAGACGATGACACATAACCTCCGGATCAATTCCAACCATGTCAGCATGACTCCAAGCAAAACATCCAGATTGTTTAAAAGGAAGTTACTGAGTATGCCTCTTAACTTGGAGTTCAACTGCGATCCAATCTTCAGAACCTTAGTTGGATCCTTTTCATCTACCAAAATTGAAATTGTATCCTCTGCAGGGCCAGTCTTTTCAACCAGCTGCGGTGTTCTTGGATCAAGGTCGGAATCAAAACTCCGAGGATCTTCGATTGGTGCTTCATCCTTGGAGGGCGCGTTCTCTTTAAAAGGGAAGTCTTCCTCATCAAGGGTATGCATCAAGCCTTCAAGTAACATTCGCCTTCCTTCAACTTGTTCACCTCTGATGTTGATGGAGATTATATCCTCTGAATCTTCTTCAATTTCTTCCAGAATTCCTTCTTGAAGATCGCCAAGAACTGGGACATCTTCTTCTGGGTGTACCCTGTAAAGAGGCACTTCTTCTTCCGGCTCCTGGACGAGAATGAATTTTAACTTCTCCCGGAGCAATACTCATGACTCCTGAATTATCTTCAGTCAGGGCGCGCCCTCCACCTTGTCTCCTAAACCCTTTGATTGCCTTTTGATAACAATCTCTGGAATCATGTTGAGAACCCCTTATAGTCCCCACACCATTGGGTGTAGGAAACTTCATCGCAAGATGATAAACGGAGGTCACAACTTTCATTTCCTTCAACAAGGGGCGCCCTACCAAGGCATTATGCGACGATTCCACATTCAAAATCATAAAATCCATCATTTGAGTTACAGAAAGAACTCCTTCCCCAAGGGTTACCGGTAGCTTGATGGCTCCCAAGACTTTCACAGATTCGCCCGAAAAACCATATATCCATCCATTGTCTTGAATCATATCCTTATCTAGAAGTCCCAGCTTCTTATAAGTGCTGTAATACAGGATATTCACCGAACTTCCATTGTCAACAAAAACCCGACGTACATTCTTGGAACCAATCTGAATTGCCACCACCAGAGCATCATTATGTGGATGATGTACCTATCTAGCTTCTTCTTCAGTGAAAGTAATATCTGCATATTCTCCCTTGAACAATTTGGGCGGCCTTAGCTCCAAACTGTTCACATTTGTGAGAGGCCTCTATCTTGCTTTTCTAGCATACCTTTCCATAGCATGATTGCTATCACCACCCAGGTGATGTCCTCCAAAGATAGTATGAATACTCCCTTCCTTAACAAATTTTTTCTCTTCGGGCTTACCATCTCCGTGGAGGGCGCGCCCTCCATCCCTTCTATCAGGATTCTCCTTATGCTTCTTCACCTCCCTAACAATCCATTCTGTCAAGTATCCTTCCTTAATCAAATCCTCAATCTCCTCCCTGAGCTGACGACATTCATGAGTGTTATGCCCTGAAGATTCATGGGATTCAAAATATTTCTTCTTATCTTTACTCTGCCAAGAGGTCAATGGTTCCGGCCTCCTGAAGAACCCTCTGTTCTTATTCACCTCAAATATGTGTTCAATAGAAGCTGCCAAAGGAGTATAGTTACCCGGCCTTTGATCGTAAGTGTATGTATCAGGTGGACCCCAATTCCTTCCAGCTTCGGCTAAATTCACCCGATTTGCACCAATTGTTATACGGCGAGTAGGACTAGGAGACCTATCCTTCCTCTTACCGGCCTTTCCCTTAGAACTGTTCTAACTGTCAGTTTTTCGGTTATCCGCCAAGGATTTATCCACAATCTTGAAAGATTCAGCTTGTGCAAACACATCAGCCAACGTAGGTGGATCCCGTCCTTGAAGGTGTTTCCAGAAATCAGTTCCTACTGACAATCCGGCTATTAGAAAACTCTTGAGCGTTTCATCTATTGCCCCTCTCACCATATTGGATTCCGAGTTGAATCTCTTGAAATAGGATTGCAAACTCTCTCCTTCCCTTTACTTGATATTGGCCAAGGTTGTGACTGGGGGATCATATTTTACTGCGGCCTAGAACTTAGTCAAGAACAAGTTCCTCATCACCTGCCATGATGTAATCACCCCTGGACCAAGCTTCTGAAACCATTGCTGAGCACTTTCCCTGAAAGTTTCCGCCAACAATCGACATCTAGCCAATTCCGTAACTTGATAGACATCCATCTCGATATCAAAACGTCCAAGGAATTCCATAGGGTCTGCATTTCCATGAAAGCGCAAATCATTTGTCATTGATCTATACCCAGCAGGGAGCTGCGCCTCTCTAACTTCGGTCGAGAAGGGAGAGGATGTTGGCGCAGTTGCAGATATTCATCCTCCATCCAGGTGGGCAAGAAGTTTCTTTAAATCATCCACATTGAATGTTCCCACTCCAGGAATATTCTGGATATTTGGTTGTTCCACAGTCTGAGTACCCCCCGGGGGTGGAGGCGGTGGTGGAGCCGCTGTCTGAGTGCCTCCTTGAACCCCTGCTGGTGGTTGAATCACATTCTCTTGAGTTTGAGTTTGCTGACCCTGAGTGAGGGTGCGTCCTCGACCTGGATTCACTGGAGGCGCTTGAGAGAATTTGATGGATACGAGGGGATCTTCCACCTGAGGGCGCGCCATTTTCCTTGATACCAATCTATGCTTCTATCACCGTTATCACAGTTCCTTCTTCCAGTGTTATCACGCTGAGGAGCTTGTTCAAATCCAAGGGGCCGCAACTTGTTATGAACAGGGGGTGCGCGCTGTGGATTATCATTTCGAGCAAGAGTTCTCTCATGTCCAAGGGGCCGCGACCTGTTGTCAGGGGGCGCGCGTTGTGGATCATGACTCTGTGGAAGGGCTCGCTCATGTCCAAGAGGCCTCGACCTGTTATCAGGGGGCACGCGCTGTGAATCATGGGGCCTCGATTCCATATATTTGTCTTTCTTCTGAAGCTCGAGGAGTACCATCCTCAAATCGTCATCATTAAGCCTTACTCCAAGGCGTTCCTTCAAGCTGGCAAAATCCCTCCTCTCTCTAGCCATTTGCTCCTCATCGACTTGAATCTCACTAGGAGAGCGCCCTGAACGGTGAGGATGAGGGCGCGCCCTCTCTTGAGGATTCAACAACCTGCGCTCAGAATTATTTTCACTAGGATGTTCAACAATAGGATCAGAATAATCTAACCTTCGAGGAGTGACCAGCTGAAATCTCCTTTCCTGATTTTCCTCCCTCCTTCGAGAATCTTCCTCGATCTGAGGGGATTTCCCTGATCGGCGATGATTTCGTGGGATACTCCGAGATTTTCTCCTTGATTCTTGCTCTTCCTCAACAGAACCCAATCTCGCCCTGAAACTATTTATGGCATCTTGCATAATATACAACTGTTCCATTAATGCCGAATTGCTGATAAGAACGGGAGGCTGTCCACCGACGGCGGCCGGAGTTCCATGATGTCGTGGAGAAGCAGCAATATTCTCTGGAACATAAGCTTCATGACGGGCTTGGTTATCTCCCAAGCTGTCATCAGAATCGTAACCATCTTCTTCTCGAGAACCTCTGCCATGATTGTGAGACATCTTTTCCTCCTAAGATGTAGATCTTGATTGGCTCCCCCCTTCTAGCGCCAATTTGTTGACGGAGGAATTTGGGAACAACAAAATTCGAGGTACATCGCCGGAAACAAGAGCTGATGCGGCGGTTCTTTGCCGGAGAGAACGGTGGTGTGTGCTTGTTAAGCGTAATTGGTGGCTGAGATTGATAGGGTTAGTGGCGGCTATTTCAGAGCTCTCGACTTCCAACCCCTCAATCGGCCTACGTACCCCTGTATTTATAGGGGATCAAGCCAGACGTAGTTCTTGGAGAGCAAGAAACCCAAACGGGCTTGGATTGTAGGTCCAGCATCCGGAATGTTCTACTATGAGGCCTAACCACAAAGGCCCAAGGCTCATCCAAGATCTCAAGACTTCACGGATAAGGAAACTTCCCCCGTCGAGGACTAGTCCTTTCCGCTAACAGCTATTTCTTGATTTCAAGGATGCAGGTATAACCGTGGTTTACCCCAAGTGCAGAACGCATCCCTGTCCCCCGAATGAGAAGCACCCACCAGATAGCAGGACAGGTGATCCAGAGCTTTTGGGTGCAAAGTGCAGGATTACCCCGAAGTTCTCCAATGAGAGCGCGCCCATTGAATACAGGAACAGAGCTCCCAAAGCACACACCAGAAAGTCCCCATCTTTCCACCTTAGGTTGCGCCCTTAGTGTTTAAGAAGGGTCCTTATATCCAGGCAAACCCCTGGAGGCCTTCTGCGACGGACATCCCCCTCCTGAGATACGACAGGAGGGAATTCTTCAATAACTTCTGGAATCCCAGCCTAATTGGAATCCCAAAATAGAATTCTTCAATGGCTCTTGGAAAATCAACTTTATCATCATTTTTAGCATTTAGGGCGCGCCCTTCTTATAGAGCAAGAGAGGGCGCGGCCTGACTTCTCTATTTCCGCCCAATCCCTAACCTAATCTAGGATTCCCTAAATTGAATCTGTATTTTCACCCGAATCCATCTTGGAATACCCGAACCGAATTTTGGCCATAACACGTTGTGCTCATAATCTTCCATTATTGAAATTGTGACTCCTCTCAGATGAGAAGTTACATTTTAGTGAAGTTCAGCATAGCCAGAAGTATCTTTCAAGCTTTCGTACTCTTTCTGAAATTGGAGGCGAATGAACAGAGAGATTTTGTCTATTATTCGTGGAATTTTGCAAAATTTTATGTCGGCAGAGTTTTTTTTTGTGGGTAGTAATTTTTTGGGCGTGATGTTGACTCTAACTATTATTCCAGGAAGTTGGGCAATGGTACTGACAAAGATGTGATATCACGTATTTAGGTTTATCCATTAGTACACATTTTACATGTTCTTCTTGCCAATTGCCAACTTTTGTACGTTAATCCACTTACTTGGAATAATAAATAGAAATCGAGGAAAATATCTTCACTTCTGGTCAATCAGATCTTAGTTACAAATCTGGTTCAAAATCTGAGTTTAAGAATGTAAGTGTCTAGAAACTTGCGAGTACTAAAGTAACTGGTAAAAAATTAGATATTGCAACATATAGAAGGAAAATGGGGAATCCACATATTCTAGCAATACCATATCCAGCTCAAGGTCATGTACTTCCCCTAATGGAGCTTTCCTTGAAATTAGTTAGTCATGGTTTTAAGGTTACATTCTTAAACACAGAGTTCATTCACAAACTCATTGTAAATGCATTCTCGGAGGAAGACAATGTAAAAGATCTTACAGATTTGGTTTTAATTCCCGATGAAATGGAACCTTGGGAAGATAGGAATGCTATTGCCAAGGTCTCACAAGTACTCTCTCGAGTCATGCCCGGAAAGCTTGAGAAACTTGTTGAAAACATTAATCAGACTAATGACAATAAAGTAACGTGCATAATTGTTGATGAATTCATTAAATGGGCACTAGAAGTTACCGAGATATTAAGGATAAAAAGAGTGGCTTTCCGTCCTGCATCTGTTCCATTGCATGCCTCGATATTTAGCATTTCAAACCTGATTCAAGATAGAGTTCTAGACAATCTATAAAGTGAATCTCGTGTTTCTCTCTCACACACACACTCACGCACCTGATTCAAGATGGAGTTCTAGACAACAATGGTGAGAATCTTTAAAGTCAATAAAAATCCGTTTCTTTCTTGTGACTGCATCATAGTAAAGGTTTCTTGCTTATTTGATACTCCCTCCGTCCCTAAATTCTTTTCTTGTTTGCTGAATTTCACGGGTTTTAAGATAGTGGGGAATGAATAATGTTTTTTTATGTTGTAGTGGGTGTTGAATATTGTTTTTAAAGAGTAGTGGATATTGAATATTGTTTTTTTGAGTAGTGGGTGGAGTAGTGATTATTAAATATTATTTTTAAAGAGTAGTGAGTGGAGTAGTGGGTATTGAATATTATTTTGAAGGAGTAGTTGGTGGAATGGTGGGTATTGAATATTGTTTGTAATGATTAGTGGGTGGAGTAGTGGGTATTGAATATTATTTTTAAGAAGTAGTGGATGAAGTAGTGGGTATTGAATATTAATATTTATGGTCAAAAATAGAAACAGGAAAAGTAATTTGAATATCCTTAAAAGGAAAGTAGGAAAAGAAATAAGGGACGAAGGGAGTAACATATATGTGTGCACGTGTTCATCCAAAATAGTGAACAATTTTTTTTTTTTTTAAAAATAAGTACTATTCCAAACCATTTATTATGTACTTAGATTTATTGGAAATAGAGTTTTAGCAATTCTCTCCATCAAATTAAACGAGGTAGATAAAAATTGTCACTCATGACAAATGCTAAGTTCACAAGTAAATATAATTTTTACAAAAATGGAACATGGATCAGACTTGTGTGTAAAAGCTTTTTATGGTACCAATATCTATATGAACTTGTATATTTTTGAAACATTAATCATTTCTTATTTTGGGTGATCATTGCAGAAACTATCTTGAGGAATGAAACGATCACTCAGACCTCAGCAATGCCTGGCATGAATCCTAACCAATTTTTATGGATATCTCACGGTGCTGACCCCAAAGAACAGAGCATGCTATTCAAATATTTGGAAGAAACTATTATAATTGTGAAGCTGATAGACAGGATCATTTGCAACACATCCTATGAGCTAGAGCCTGCTGCGTTAGGCTTATTTCCAGAAAATTTTCCCATAGGGCTCCTTCTTGCAGGGCACCGGCTTGGAAAATCATCAGGCCACTTCTGGCCCACTGATTAAAGCTGCCTAACTTGGCTAGACCAACAGCCAACTCAATCTTTTCTATACGTGGCATTTGGTAGTTTCACAATTTTTGACCAAAACCAGTTTCAAGAACTGGCTCTATGACTTGAGTTCATTAACAGGCCATTCTTGTGGGTTGTCCAGCCTGATATGATGGCCGAGAAATCTGAAATGTTCTTGAAAGTATTTAAGGATCGAATAGGCCAGCGAGGGCGATTGGTTGGCTGGGCTCCTCAACAATCCGTATTGAATCATCCTGCTGTAGGCTGTTTCTTGAGTCTTTGCGGTTGGAACTCTATAATGGAAGGTGTAAGCAATGGCGTGCCTTTCCTATGCTGGCCCAACTTTTCCGATCAGTTTATTTATCGCACCTACATCTATGATGTTTGGAAGGTTGGGCTTGCCCTTGATAAAGACAAAACTGGGATCATCACTAGAGAAGAAATCAAGAAAAAGGTGGAGAAGTTGTTCAATGAAAAGGCATTCAAAGAGAGTGCCTTGATCCATCATGAAATGGTTATTAATGGCGTTCAAGGCAATGGATGCTCCCACAAAAATATGAGCAACTTCATTGAATGGCTCAAAAGGTGACCAAGATATTCTACTATCTCTATGAATTACAATTTCTATATTAAGCCCAATAATGACTGTTGATTAATAACAACTAGCATAAAAACTCGTGCGAGGCACCGGTCGCTATCATAAATTGTATTTTTAAATTAAATTGTGCATGATCAATTTCTTTTATAGTATGTGATTGATTTTAATGAAATTTTGCTTGTTAATGACATATGTGACTATTGTGTACTTAAATTATGTTCAAGTTTGTAATCTGAAAAATAATATGAGTAATATTGATAGTAGTCATGTTAGTTTTTTTTTTATGAGTCATAGAATAGAATTCTAGCGTTTTATGGGCATCGTCTAATTAAGATGAATTTTCAGAACATTTACAACACTAAACTGTTCTTCCACTTCTTCGAAAATGATACATCCATTTAGTTCGATCTCCAATAATATTCAAGATACAAACTAAATAGCCTTCAAGATATTGCATTCTGAGAGTGTAGGTTTTACTCTTGATTTTAATCAAAAACTTCGTAAATCTTCTAATACTCTACTCAAGCCTTGCACTTTCACTTCTTAAAACTATCTTTCTAACTCATTCATCTCTTCTTCTAATTTCTTCATTTTAAGCATCCTTTGCCCTTGACTCTTCCTCTGTCCGTTAGACTTTTAAAACACCAGATAATTCTAATTGACTAGGTGAATATATCTTGTGTAACTACAGGCTTATCACACTTTAGAATATTTTTTCGTACTTCTATCATCATAAGTTGAAGTTGCTCATATGCTTTATTTTCGTGCTTTGACAATGAATTCATCCTTTCTTTTTTCAAATACAGCTTCATCCAAAGATCCTAATTGGAGTGAACAGACCAAAGACTTGAATGAGTTTGTTGTTTTTCTTAGCGAATTACGAGCCTCTAGCTTTAATTATTTTCTAAAATTTATTATAATTTTTTAATTGATATTTTAATTATTTAAAAAATTCTGAAAATTCACCTTTTAATCAACTGTGTCTTGGTATACAAATATTTGATAAATCAATAAATTCGTCAAATAAATAATTTGTATAGTTCTAAATATTAACATCGATAGAGAATTATTTTAATAAATGATATAACATAATATACTATAATCGAAATCAATAAATGTAAAAATAAAATATAGCCAAAATTGTTAATATGTTACAATAATTAAAAATATCAAAGTTTGTTTCACTCAAGTAACATGCACACACATCTATAATGTGTATGATTTAAAACACATGTGACTGAGTGGTCTAGTGATTGAAAGATGTGTGAATTAAATTGGTGACCATACAAATATTATGTTGATTATTGTTATTATTATTATTATTATTATTATTATTATTATTATTATTATTATTATTATTATTATTATTATTATTATTATATTATATTATTATTATTTTAAAATGTATAAACAAACTATATATTATATATCACTAATTCAGATTTTGATATAATATAATTTATTATGATCCAAATCAATAAATACAAAAATAAAATTATGACCAAATATTACTAATATGTTGCAATAATTATATTATATTTTGTTTCACTCAAGCAACACACACACATCTATAATGTGTAGATTTAAAATACTTATGATTGATTGGTATAGTATAACCAAACCAAAATTTATATATCATTAATTTATTTTTTAATATAATATAATATATCATAATTCGAATCAATAAATGTAAAAATAAATTGATGACTAAAATTTGCTAATACCTCGCAATATCTAAAGTACCTAAATTTTTTTAATATGTCGCACTAACTAAAGTACCATATTTTTTATAAATCACACGACACACCTGCACACATATAATGTGTATCATACAAAAACACATAAGAGTGAGTGGTGTGGTTGTAAGAAGCTTTCTACATATTGTATAGACCTAGGTTCAATTCCCACCAATATCATTATTTTTTAAAAATAATGAATAGAAGGGTAAATCAATCACTTCAGATGGAATAAAATGTGTAAAGATTTAAGATGGAATAAAATGTCTCATCAATTATAGCCCCTTGTTAGACTATTATTATATATATATATATAATAGATAATAGATGAATGGCTGAACTTTAAAGTTTAAATGTCACTGTACTCTGATTCTAATTTCTACATGGTATTAATAAATTTATTCGCGCAATAGTAGCAAAGTATTAAATTTGGTTATTACTTAACTTGGGGTTTGATTCCTTCCAACAACATAATTATACAAGATTTATTTATTTAATTTAACCCCTCCCTATAACCACATAATTAAATAACGTTTATTTATTGTATACTTTTATCATTCAATTCTCTACAAGTTTATATTTAAATAATACTTATTAATTTTATTTATTTATTTATTCTAATTTTTTTAATTTCACCCCATGTTTGATTCAATATAACTACATAATTTTATCATTCAATTTTCTATAAATACATATTTAAATAATACTCATTAATTATTTTTAATATCGATAATTAATTTATATTAATATTTTAATCTCGGTACGTACCCGTGCTTCGCACGGGTTATCGGCTAATAATAATAATAATAACAAACTTCGTTCTCTGCCTTGCTGAAGCTGCTCTTGTATTGCACTGCATTTCCATGGCTTCGTTAACTTAACGTTGTTACCACAAATATAATTTTTTCAACAAAGGCATGTATGTAAAGCTCAAGCATTTAGAATATGCTTTTGAATGTTTGAGAGATTTGGGACATGAACCGGTGGCTTTTTGATTGGGCAATATTCGGTTTCCATCGGAGAGGTAATTTAATATTTTAATTGATACAAAGTGTTAGTGAAAAATAATACTCAAACATCTATACTATCTATTCTATCTATACTATACTATTATAAGCGAAACAGGATATAATTGGTTGGTTGGTCGGTCGGTTAACACCTTTCCAAAACTTTTGCTAACACCTTCCAAATATGAAAAAATAAATTAAAATACATATAAAATGTAATTTACGAAAGAAAAACTACATATTTAACTTAATAGCAAACTCTTTTAATTACACTCCAATTAATATTCAATTACATACTCTTTTGGTTATATTTGAGTTAAAATTCTTCAGCTGCACCCAACTTTTGTAGACTCTTTCAATTACTTGAAAACAAATTTTTTTCAAAATCATTTATAATAATTTTGATATCACATATTTATTAACAAATTTACAACAAAGTGAAAACAAACTAAAACTATATAATAAACAATAAAAATTTCACATAATTACAAATTAATATTAAATTCTATTTTAAACAAATACGGAGTATTACATTATGCATTATTATGGAATCATAATTTGAATATGATAATCTATATCTATACTATACTATTATAAGCGAAACAGGATATAATTGGTTGGTCGGTCGGTTGGTTAACACCTTCCAAAAATTTTGCTAACACCTTAAAAAAATGAAATAATAAATTAAAATACATATAAAATGTAATTTTACAAAAGATAAACCACATATTTAACTTAATAACAAACTCTTTAAATTACACTCCAATTAATATTCACTTACATACTATTTTGGTTATATTTGAGTTAAAATTCTTCAGCACCCAACTTTTTTAGACTCTTTTAATTACTTGAAAACCAAATATTTTCAAAACCATTTTTAATAATTTTAATATTACATATTTACAACAATAAATCAACGAAATGAAAACAAACTAAAACTATATAATAAACAATAAAAATTTCACACAATTACAAACCAATATTAAATCCTATTTTAAACAAATACGGAGTATTACATTATGCATTATTATGGAATCATAATTTGAATATGATAATATCAACAAAAATTTGAATCTAAGTATATACGATACTTCCATTTATATTTATATTATTATGACAAAATATAGTCATAATTCGAATAATATATCATATAATTAATCAATTATTATTTAATAATATATATTATGCCAATATTATATTAAGTAATATATATATATATATATAAGATAAATAATTATTTAAATATAAATAAAAAATTATTTAATTTTAAGAAAGCTGTGCATCGCACGGGTTATAGGCTAGTACTATTATATAATAGCAAATTCTTAAAAGTTTGGTTGATCGGTCGATCGAAGGGTACGCTACCTACTGATTTTACTTATTTACCCTTATTTAATTGGACTAGTTTAAAACCCGTGCGACGCACGGATTTCTTTTAATATGATATTTTTTAAAAATTTGAATTGAATTTTTTAAGACATGAATTTTGTAGGTTTAAATGTCGAAATAGTATGATTTGATAATATTAATATAAATATTGTCCATGATATTTTTAGAAAATGAAGGATTTTTGTTAGAAAAATATAGAAAATATGATATGTTTTATCTCGAAAAGGTAATTGGTTAATTACTAGTAATTATATTATAAATTTTTTTATTAAATAAAACTGCCCGTGATATAATTGGAAATAGAGAGGTTTTAGTTAGAGAACATAAAAAAGGTAACATGTTTTAGCTGAAAAAGAAAATTGATTAGTTATTAGTAATTATAATATAAATAATTTATTAAATTAAATGGAATTGGCCGTAGTGTTTTTAGAAAAGATAAATTTTAGTTAGATAAAATAGCAAAGATATTGTGTTTTACCTAAAAAAATGATTAGTTATTAAAAAAATAGAAAAAGTAATATGTTTAATCTTAAAAAGTAAATTGATAAGTTAATATTGAATTAATATGCCACAGTTTGTATATATCATATATGTACTCGGGGATGATAAGATGAATGGAAATTTAGAAATCAATGCAACTCGGAAAGTACCTTATTTTGGGAAAAGAGTGTGTTTTGTTTTTGTTTCTTCTTTTATATCGTCTTTATAATATATCGTATAGTAATAAAGTAAAAAAATTAAATAAGGTAACATTTTGAGAAAAGATCGTGTTTTGTTTTTTTATTATTAAATAAAAGATTTAAGAGCAATAAAATGAAACAATTAAATAAGGTAAGTAAATAGGTACCAAAACTTTTAATGTTTCGTAATTATAATATTACTAGCTTAAAACCCTTGCAATGCACGGATTTTATTTAATATTATATGAATTTATCAATAATTGAATAAATTTTTTATGATATAAATTTTGTAAGTTAAATTTTTAATTAATATGATTTGATAATAATTATATATATATGCCATATTATTTCTATATATAAGATATAGATAAGATGACACGTTTTAGCTTAAAAAGGTAATCGGTCAATTATTAATTATTATGATATTATTATATTGAATATATTTATCCGCGTTACTATTGGAAAAGAAGATGTTTTAGTAAGAGAAAATATAAAACGTAACGTGTTTTAGCTGAAAATGTAATTTGTTAGTTATAACTAATTATAATAATATTATTTTATGTTATTAAATAAAATTACTCATAGTATTTTTAGAATATAAAGATAACGTTGTTTACCTAAAAATGAAATTAATTAGTTATTAAAATAATAGAAAAGGTAACATATTTTTACCAATACTAAATATTTAATTAAGGATAATTAAGTAAGAAAAGAAAATTTGAAAATGAGATATCTTAGAGCATCTCCAATAGGGGTTGCCAAGAGGTTGCCAAATCCTATAATGGCATGTCACCTTGGTTGCCCACCTATTGGAGAATCATAGTTGCCAATAAGTTGCCAACCAAAGCTACCAAAAGTTGGCAACTTCCCCATATAGTTTAAACACAAACAACTCCCTAAAAATGTATTTGACTTTACCCATTTTTTATCTCCGATATTTCATTATCTCTTTAAATTTATAATATAAAATTTATGTATGGGACCATATTGGCAACTTTTAAAGATAATGTCTTTTAGCTGAAAAAGGAAATTGGTTAGTTATTAGTAACTATAATATATTATTTTATTTTATAAAACAGAACTTCATGTTTTTATCAATAACAAATTTTTAAGTAAGGAATAAGTAAAAAAATCAAGTTTGAAAATGAGATACTTTAGTTAGAAAATATAGAAATAATATTACCTTTTAGTTGAAGGTAATCAATTAGTTATTATTAATTATAATATTATTAGTTTATTTCATTAATTAGAATGATCATATTTTTGGAAAGAAGAGATTTTAGTTAAAAAAAATAGAAAAGGAAACAGCTGAAAAAGGTATTTTTATAGTTATTATTTAGGAGAAAATGAGATATTTTAGTTAGAAAAAATAGAAAAGATATTAGAGCATCTCCAACGGTAGAGAACCCTTAGCTATAAAATCTACGTGGCAAACGATATAGATAATATGTAAAATATTAAGCACTCCAATGCATCAAAACCTTTAGCAAAAATTTTATACAATCAATTTTCATTGGCCATATTTGTCGAACATGTGTTTCCCCTTAGCAAAAATATACACAACATTTATTATAGCAAATACCATTGGGGTTCCCTCTATTCTCCTTATGCAAAATTTTAACTATTTCCTATTTTATAATTTTTTAGCCAATCAATATAGATATCTCCATTGGAGATGCTCTTACTTTTTTGCTGGATAAGGTAATCAGGAAGTTATTAGTAATTATAATAGGGTTAATTATCAAAGTCGCCACTTAACACAATTAAAAGTCTCATATTCACCACCCAACTAAAACTGGTCTCATTCGACTCACTGAACTCAAAAAAAAATTCTCCGTTAAAAAAATTAACGGATCTCTTAAATTATCAAACGGCTGCGTTAGTGGGTCCCGCAATTGCTGAAATGTAAGCTACGTGGAGAATTCAGACGGGTCTGTAACACAATTAAAACAAAACACTCTTTAATTCTCAATAAGCAAAAACTAAAATCCCCATTTCTCAATAGGCGGGAAAATTTGGGAAAAAAACCCTAGCATAGATTGGAGTTCGGCGGACAAGCGATTGGAGATCAGACAAGTACAAATCTAGAGATATTGAGCTTTAAAGGTACGTTTTTTTATGATTGTTAAGTAGTGTAGTTTCGTGCATGTATTTGAATATGTGTATTGTTGGACTTTGATGCTTCTCAACTCTGTCCGATGTTATTCTGAGATGTAATCTTATATTTTGTAGATTATATTGTGACATATGGTGAGACTGTATGTTCATCATCATGGAAAATTTATTACAAAACCAGTATGCAATTATGTTGGAGGGATACTTGATGTAATAGAAGACGTTGATACTGATACTATATGTTTTAGAGACTTTGAGGATTATGCAAAAGACTATAATTTTGATAAAAATGCAAAAATTTATTTCCCAAATGATGGTCATAGTTTGAGGAATGGTGTGAGACTCGTTTGGGATGATAATTCGATTAGGGAGGTCACGAAATTGTCTAGTCCATATTTTATTTCATTAATTAGAATAACCATATATTTTTGGAAAGAAGAGATTTTAGTTAGAAAAGGTAATAGCTGAAAAAGTTAATTGGTTATTTATTATTTAGAGTAGTGTTGAATAATTAAATTAGTTTATTTTATTAATTCAAACGACCATATTTTTGAAAAGTAAAGATTTTAGTTAGAAAAGATAGAAAAGGTAATAATTGAAAAAGATAATTGTTTAGTTACTATTTAGGAGAAGTGTTGGGACGAGTTGCGTGTAACATTTTAAGAAAAGATTATGTTTTATTTTTTTATTATTAAGTAAAACAATTAAGGGTGATAAAGTAAATAATTTAAATAAGGTAAGTATTCTACCGTACCGTATCGTACCAAAAAATAGGTACCAAAACTTTTAATGTTTCCTCTTTTATAATATAGTACAGATATATAGTATAGATATGTTATTTTTACTTAATTATCCTTACTTAACTATTTATACTTATTAATAATTAATAAATTTTCTTTTTCAGGTAAAACATGTTACCTTTTCTATTTTTCAATAACTAATCAGTTTTCTTTTACAGGTAAAATACATTATCTTTTATATTTTATCTAATTAAAAAAATTTCTTTTCTGAAAACACTATCTGCAATTCTATTTAATAAAATAAAATATTATAATTATAATTACCAATAATTAACCAATTACCTTTTCCAGCTAAAATACGTTACCTTTTCTAAGAATATCACGGACAACATATATATAAAAATTATCAGATCATATTATTTAAAATTTTAAACCTACAAAATTCATGTCTTAAAATTTTTAATTCAAATTAAAAAAAACTATTATATTAAAAAACATACGTGCATCGCACAGGTTTTAAGCTAGTATTAGTAAAGATGAAACATTAAAAGTTTGGTCGGTCGATACGGTACTTCGTGTTTTTGCTTAATAACTAATACTTAGTTACAGGTAAAATCCTTCCTAATGATTAATAAACTTCCTTTTTCAGGTTAAACATAATACTTTTTCTATTTTTTTAATAAGGTAAAACACAATATCTTTTATATTTTATCTAACTAAAATTTCAATTTTTCTAAAAAACACTACGGACAATTCTATTTCATTGAATAAAATAATTATATAATCACTATTGACTAACCAATTACTTACCCCGTTTAGCTAAAGGGTTTCATGTTCCTGAGGATGATTACCTGAGATTAAGAAGATTTCCCATATTAATGCACGAGGATATAATTATAATTACAGGATTTTCTTAAAAAAATTACAGTATTTACAAAAATGCCATAATATATTTACACTCAAAATCTTTTAACCTCAGATAACTTACTCACGTCAACCTGAGCGACATTTTTCTCTTAGCTAAAACATGTTAACTATTCTATCTTCCCTAACTGAAATCTCTCTTTTGTCAATTATATCACGAGCGGTTTTATTTAATAAAATAAAATAATATTATTATAATTACTTATAATTAAATCAAGAGATGTATCCTCCCCAAGCCTCAAGGTCAGAAGTGTTTGGATTTCCTTTAACAACAGTGAGTTAGGAGATGAGTAATCCACATATATTAGCTCTACCTTATCCAGCACAAGGTCATGTAATGCCCATGATGGAGCTTGCTCAGAAACTTGCAAAACATGGCCTCAAAGTGACATTTGTAAACACCGACTTCGTTCACAACCAGGTTATGAATGCATTGTCAAAGAATGATGACTTTGGAGAGGGGATAAATCTGGTTACAATTCCGGATAAATTGGAACCTTGGGAGGTCAAGAAAGACCTTGGGAAGTTAACGCCAGCAATGTACAGAGTCATGCCAGGAAAGCTGCAAGAGATGATTGAAAATTTTAATAAAGCGGAGGGTCATGACAAAATCACATGTGTTATTGCTGATGTGAGCTTTCGATGGGCAATCAAAATTGCAGATAAGCTCAGCATAATGACAGTATTCTTCTGCCCTGCAGCTGCTTCACAGTTGACCGTGTTTATTAGTCTTCCAAAGTTGCTTGAAAATGGAATCGTAGAAAATGATGGTTAGACCTCGTGTCAGCTGTTTGTCACTCTACTAATTATATTTTTTACTTTGCATTAGCTTATGTTATTATTCAAATAGCTTAATTAAAGGTTATCTCAAATTATGATTAAACTATATATGAACCTAGTGTTAGTATTGGTGCCCTAGAGTCAATACAATCAATTGTATTTGTGTTTGAGTGATTTTATATATTTGATATATATATTTATTATTGGCTTTATTTACTGCGAAATAAATAAAGTATAATAAATGTCCTTAGAATCTTGATACAAATTATGTAGTTGCAAGTATGTGACTTGAACATGAGATTATATAATGATTGTATCATATTCTTAAATGTCCCTAGCCGAGTATTATTATTACTTAGGACAATAATAATACATTAAGGCTAGTATGTTTATTGACAAGATGACCACATCTCATTGGTCATAAGTATGAAGATACTAAAAGCAATGCATAGGTAACTGTACGAGTACAGGGTACTGGACAGACCCACCGTGAGATACATCATGGTAAATAATAATAATAAATGTGTCATATGTATTCTCACAGTGATAATGGTGTAATGATCCTTAGACCTGAAGTCGTTATAATTCTACATGAGAATTAATATATTTTGAATTCGTCAAAAGTTATCTTTAACCGGATAATGATAAAGGTGAATATCGGATATATTATGAATCATGTGAGAAATATGAACGATCTAGATGGGATTTAAATCTCCTGATAAAGGAGTGATATTATCGGCCTCTTGTTTGAGTGAGACTATAAAATGCATGGCCATGCTCAAATGTTGATTTGATTATATAGTCTACTCATCGATCAAGAAAATGAAGATTAAATTATGAAGAGGATGACACGTTACATGCCTCGAGTTTAATCTATAATATCATGATTTAAAGGGATTATATTACATGGAACATTAGTCATAAAAGGTTGATTGAATCGTTGATTTAATTATTGTTTAATTGGGTAGCAATAATGTGTTACTAGACGCCGCTTATTGTTTGTAATTTTATTATTAGAGAATAAAATTATTGCCAATCAAATAATAACCTACAGGGTCACACACATAGAATGTTTAAAAGGGAAATTAATTTATTTCATGAATTTAAATTAATAATAATTTAAATTATGATTTTAAATTAATAATAAATAATAATTCGAATTTTATAAAATTAATTAAGTGAGACTTGATTAGTTAAAGATAAAATTTGAAGATGTATTTTCTTGACTTATTTAATTAATTAAGTATGACTTAATTAATTTATTTAAATAAATAAGATTTGTTTAAATAAAAATGGCCTAATTGTTTAATGGTCCATTTTTCTTTATTTCTCTTTATAAGCCAAAGGTTGGCTAGTCTTCAAGTGACAACACAACTGAAAATTTCAGTTCATACACATCTTAGAGACAAGGGAGAAATCAAGATTTGTCAAGAACACATCGATTATTTATTTTGGCTAGTACCTCGTCCCGTGGCGAAAATCGTTCGACGATTCAAGCAAGCATTCAAGTGTGGATTCCGGTGGAGGAGTTATAATTTTAACTCTCAAGATCAACAAGCTAGGATCTCCATTTGACATCCATTGGAAAGCTTAAACAAGGTACAATCTTGTTCTTGAGAATTTTTATACCATAATCATCATTTTATACATGGATCCGGGCTTTGGAATTCGTTTTTAATTGTTATTTACGTTATTTCCGTTGCGTTATTATGCCCGAATTCCAACACCTAGCTAGCTCGAATTGATATCCTCTTGAAGTTATTTATACATTAATTTCAGGCAACCTCATAAAGAAGCAGATCATCCATCTATCACCCACAATTCCTCCCATGAACACTAAGACATTTACATGGGCCTGTTTTAGCGACTTGGCTACAAGGAAAAGTATGTTTGAGATTTTTTTCACTGGCATCAAATATATGAAACTGGAAAAATGGATTTTATGCAATTCTGCTTATGAGTTTGAGGCAGCGGCATTTACATCATTTCCAGAAATATTTCCAATAGGTCCACTTTCAGCAAGCAACAAGCTTGGAGATAAAGCTTTGGCCACAAGACTCAGCTTGGAGATCAGCAGCCTGCTTGCTCAGTCATCTACGTTAACAGAAGAAAGCTATATATAAAAGCCAAGTGAACAAACCTTATAGATTGATTACTGTAATGGAAAATACATTCATACGTGATAATTAGAAAGAAGAATACAATAGACTATTTATACTAAAAGTTCTCCTGATATGGCAGCTAAGATCAAAGGACAAATCCCCGATTTATCTCCACGATTTATTCAACTGCTTCTGGTAAATCCCAAGCAATCTGTAACTGATTTCTTGACCCTTTTATTACTGAAGTGACCAGCTGTTTTATTCAATCAAAAACAAATATGTTTAGATTAACATCCAACATATTCCCCCTTAATCTAAACAAGATTTTTAACTCCCAGAAGTTTACGCATTCTCTCAAACTTAGTAACAGACAACGGCTTGGTCAGAATATCTGCTCTTTGCTCACTTGTGCTCACATGTTTGATGACAATCAACCCTTCCTCCACACACTCTCGAATGAAGTGATACCGTACGTCTATATGCTTACTCTGGCCATGAAAGATAGGATTTTTAGCCAAATCGATAGCTGACCTGTTATCAATGTATAACGTTATAGTACCACTCTTCACATCTGATATTTGACTGAGAACTCTCTGCAACCAGATACCTTGGCATGCAGCAGCTGTTGCTGCCATGAATTCGGCTTCGTACGAGGACAATGCTACACACCTCTGTTTCTGGCTTACCCATGTGATCAAGCTGTCATCCAAGTAAAATGCCATGCCCCCCATGCTTTTCCTATCTTCAACATTACCTGCCAAATCACTATCTGAGAAACCTGACAGCAAATAATTTTCTTGTCCTTTTGTGTACACTAAACCATAACTGAGTGTGCCTTTTACATATCTAAGGATTCGCTTTACTGCAGCAAGATGCAATAGCGCGGGTCTCTCCATGAACCTACTCACCACTCCAACTGCATAGGCTATGTCAGGTCGTGTATGTACCAGATATCTTAGCCCTCCCACCATGCTCTTGAATTCTGTTAGATTTACTGGCTCACCTGTCGTATCCTTATCCAGTTGAATTTTGCTCTCCATTGGGTACTTTACTGGGTTACTGAAAGGCATATGATGTAGCATATTTGTATTTCGAGGATACAACTCAACTTAAACAAGATTGTAATAGTAAATAGTATATAGACTGTCACAAGGAATCTCAGATTGTATTATCTGTCAGAAGAAAAAGATCAAGGTCAATCTACAGACTTGAGGAATTACTACATTGAAAGAAGTTCAGACATCTGATCAAGCCTCAATGAAGTATTCGTTAAAGAAGTGGATTCATTTAAAGTGACAGAGATTTCGACAGTGACAGAGACAGTACAGAAAGAATAAAAAAAGAGAGATGAGAAAAGAAAAGGAACCAGATTTTAAAGTCAATATATGAAGCACAGTCATTGCGGTTAGTCACTCATGAACCAGACAGTACATCGAGTGTCAACATTAAACAGTGGTTGTTTATCATTAACTTCAGTGGTTCAAGCTGTCAAGACTGGTATGTTAAGAAAAGAAAGGAACCAAATCATAGAGTCAAAAATAAAGAAAAGCCGTTGGAGTTAGTCGCTCATGAACCAGACCGTGCATCGAGCGTCAACAAAAATTCGGTGGTAATTCTTTATTACTTTCCGTGGTTCACAGTGAAGTATGGACTATTAAAGGATTTATATTAATTCTACTTTAATTGATTAAATCAAATAATTAATTTAAATAAATAAATTAATTCTATCAGAATTAATATATTTGTTAAAGTAATTATTAGATTAATTAAATCAGAATTAATATGAAAAAGAAATAGTTATTCAAATGATTTTTATAAATCATTTGATTAATTATAAGCTGAAAAATATGATAATATAACTATCAAATGATAGTTATACCGATAGTCATATTCAGTTCAAAAGGTGATAGTCATATTCAGTTCAAAAGAAGACAGTCATATTCAGTTCAAAAGAAGACAGTCATATTCAGTTCAAAAGAAGACAGTCATATTCAGTTCAAAAGAAGACAGTCATATTCAGTTCAAAAGGTGACAGTCATATTCAGTTCAAACTGGATAGTCATATTTCATTCAAGAGGACAATTATACCGATTGTTATATTGGACTGGATAGTTATACCGAAAGTTATATTGGACTGGATAGTCATACCGATTGTTATATCAAGTCAACTGGTTGTCATATTAGCTCAATGGATTGTCATATTTAACAAAATTATGACTATCGACTACAAAGGCTATAAAACAAGCAGAAGGCAGCAGACAAGATATACATACACGGGACATAACATCTACACAAACACAGCAGCCTCCATCTTTCTCTCTCAAATATTCCAAGAACACAAGAACTGATTATTTTCTGTAAAATCAAGTTCAACACCTTTGTAATATTTTATCCGGTGGAACTTGTTTATTTATTGTTCTTGTACTACTAGCGAATTAAGTTTCCTAGTTCTAATCTTGATTTTTATTAACTAAATTAGAAAAGTTCATGTCGAATTTTCTAAATTAGTTTTTATCAACTTGATTAATTTCTGTACTGAATTTGTAACACCCATCAAGTTAATATATTGTTATATTCAACTTGAAATTTGTTTCAATTTATTCCACTCAAATTTGTTTAAAATAAAATATTATTTGAAGAACAAATTTCGATAAATTGGTATAGATTGTATTCAACCCCCCTTTCTACAATCTTATCGGACCCAACAATTGGTATCAGAGCCTATTGATTGATACACAAATCAAGATCCTATTTTTATTCAATCAAAAATCCATTTCGAATTTTTAACTCACTTAAAAATTCATCATGTCTTCAAAAATTGGAACTGTTAAGATACCCATATTTGACAAGGAGAATTATGAACTATGGAAAAAGAAAATGATCTTTTTTCTACAAGTGGCCAATCCTAAATATTTAGGAATATTGAAAACCGGGCCAATAGTTCCTATGAATACTGAAGAGGAAATAATCGTGGAAGGAGTTGTTGTAGTTCCCGCAAGGACATATCCAAAGGACATTAGTGTTTATACAAATGATGACAAAGTGGATATTGCCCTTGATCTTAATGTACAATTAATTTTGGTGGAATCCCTAGATGCGATCATGTGCAACCATGTTTTTAACTGTAAAGATGCCAAGCATATCTGGGACACCATTATAACAATAAACGAGGGAACTAAGAAAGTCAGGGAAAATAGATTGGAAGCTAAGATTGTTCAACCTTACAGCTCTGAAGAGGAAGTGATTGTAGCAGAGTATGGGAAGACAGCTACAAGTCAGGTCTGTAGAGAATTTTATTCATCAGAGGAGCTGGAGCAGTTGGAGGATCAATCAATGGCACTGGTTGTAAGACAGTTTAATCATTTCAGATTTAGAAGAAATCCTAATTTCAGACTCAGGTCTACTGAGAACAGATTCCATCAAGGATGTTCATCCTCAAGTAGCACAAGGGTTGGCTACGAGACTGGAATGGTAGACAGAAGCAAGATCAGGTGCTTCAACTGTAATGAAATGGGACATTTTGCAACTGAGTGTCATCGACCTGAACAAGATGCAAGGAGAGAGTATGCATCTGGTAAGAAGAACACAGACACGGCCTATGTGGTACAAGGAAAAAGCTGGGATGAGACAGACAGTGAAGATGAAGAATTTGGAAATCTTGCGCTGGTGGCAAATGATGGAGCATCTGATCATCATATCAAACCGGTAACTCTTACTGACACTGAGTTGATTCGTAGCCTATATAATTCCATTGGTAATGCACAAAAATAAATTGCTAGAAAAGTTCTGTTAACCACTAATCTTGAAAATGAAGTGTTAGAACTAAAAAAGGTGCATGTTAATCAAGATCAGCAAATAGAAGAAATAGATCCACTTAACAAAAGAGAAAAGGCGATAACAGAATACATGTTAAAACAACTTGCTAGGATTGCTGAACTTGAAACTATGATTGTTGAACTTGAAACACAGGTCAGGGCTTGTTATAATTCTGTTAAAGTTTCCAAAGAGTTTTTAACAAACAATCTGTAGAACGAACAACAGGTATAGGGAATGGCTACAATGAAGCTGTTGGATCATTGGGCATAAATTCCCCTAACCCTGTTAGTGCTAAAGAAAGGGGAATACCACATGTACTCAAGAATGCTAAAGAACTTCTATTTAAAAAATCTGATGCTGGACCACCAGATATTCTTTCTATGGTTATCCATGAAGAAATGAGAAATGAGGACAGTGCAAATGGCACAGTCTTTGTTAAGGATAAATCTGCTAAGAACGCTAATCCAAAGAATGTTTCATCCAAGAAAGATGTCACAGTCTTTGTTAAGGCTAAATCTGTTGAGGACACTAATCCAGAAAATGTTTCATCCAAGAAAGATGTACCTAAAGTGCCAGTCAAGGTTGTTGAAACAACTAGTTCTTCTAAGACTGGATTAGGTAGTAATAAGTTGAAACAGAACAATAACATGTCTAACATGAGTAATATGCCTATCATTGATTCTAATCATAAAGCATGTGGTGTTGTCAGCTGTATGTCTTGTGCTTTTAATGTGATGTCTGCTTACTTTAATGGTAATCATGCATGTGATAATAAGACTGCTCCTCAACAACATATGAACAGGAATAATGTTAGATCAAAGACTGCTAGTCCTCCTTATGTTAGGAGAGAGACATTTGTACCAAAGCCTAAACAAAGTTTTACTAAGGCTGTTTACAAAGTCAAATGTCCAGTAAATGATATTGTTACTAAACAAACATGGATACCTAAACTGAAACAAAAGATTGTCAAATCTGTTTATAGGGTAAAATGTTTGCTGACTAATGGTGTTAAGATTAAGAATGTTGTTTTGCCTAACAAAGGCCAATACTTCAAGTATTCCGGACCCAATCAAATTTGGGTCCCAAAAAGGGTTTAACTGTTTTGGCATTGCAGGGTGTGTAACAGGTATATCGTGTTATGTGGATTCTAGACAGTGGATGTTCAAGGCATATGACCGAAGATAGAGCCCTGCTATCAAGAGTTGTGACGGTATCTGGCCAAGTGGTTTATCCCTTGGAGACAACAGCAAGGGTATGACCTAGGGTCAAGGCTATTCAATAGCCAAGGAATGTTGTCAGTAATAAAGCATCTTTTACAAGATGAAGAGCCTACTATTCGAGGATTAAGGAAAGACAACTTATTTGTAGCTGACATGGAATCTCAGTCAAAGGTGAAGTCAACAAGGTCAAATCTAAAGCTTCATCAGACAAGAGTTCAGCTATGACATAAGGAGCTCTCTCACCTGAATGTCATATCAAGAGATTCTTTCCTGGAAATCGAATCAGTAAAGGAGACTGCCTCATCTGGAATTAAAGTAAAATAAAATTATGAGGCATGTCATAAAGAGAAGTCAAAGAAGCATCACACAGAAGGTGATTGAAAGTCTTAGTGATGTTCATCGACTTCTAGCTCCCAGCTGTCAATGGTAATGATGATTCAGATCCAAGCAATGTCAACATTGAGAATCTTCATGTAAACCCAGCAACAGCTTAGGGGGAGCAAAAGAAGGATCATCTAGTCAACTCAACACTACACTGAAAGTCAAAGGACACTATGAGAACATGTCTGCCAAGACAAAGAGTGTTGACTCAATTAACTCTTTGTTCTAGTTCTTAGTGTTTCTAATGGTGGAAGTAAAACACTAGCAGAGCTTCAAGTACTAATGATTATTTCTTTAGTCTTCTTTTAGAAGAAACTAAGAAAGCTATAAAAGCTCTGAAAGATCCAGGTTGAGTGATTGCAATGCAAGATGATCTCAATCAGTACAAAAGGCAGATTGAAGGGAAGCTGGTATCTAGACCAAACAACAAGGCTGTATTTGGTACAAGGATAACCAGAAGTCTACCTGGATGATGTCAAGGCATTGTTATGAGGGACAAAACCAAACTGGATGCTAGGTTACAATTTGATCAAACAGTATATTTGACAAGAAGCACCAGTGACAAGACTTGAGGATATCTGGCACCTGCTGCACATTCAAGATTATAATGGACATCTAGACCTACTGAATCTGGATGCTAGAGGAATGTGAACAAGTGCACTCCTGGTTGATGAGATAATTGAAGATCTCTACAGGTTAGTATAAACTGGTATCATCACTCATGCAAGCATGGAAGACATGGTATGACACCCTAACCATTATTTAATATTTGGTATCAATCTTTAACAGTTGGTATCTTTTAACAATTGGTGTCATATTTATAGAACTCTCTACATCTTTAGGCACAAACATAAATGATATATATGTGCAATGATATCTTGATTATATTATATGTTGGTCTACTAGCTATAAATTGGTATCAAGATATTTGCTGTTATCATCAACTCATTATCTTATTCAATTGCTAATAGATCACTTACACACATATTTTATTCTCAATTATGCAAATGTGCATGGTCCCAAGTGGATTCTTGAGAATCTATTCTTGTAGTTATTACACTTGATTTTCAGATGTCTTAAGTTGGACCCAAATCTACGGAGATGGTAACCTAGAGACATCAGTTCTGACATGTTTTGCTACATAGAGACAGATCAAATGAGTTGTACGAAAGCAGGAGAACACAAGGAATCAATTTCATCTCCAACAACTCTGTGAAACACTCAAGGACTAAGCACCTTGCATAAGGTATCAATTCTTTTGAGAGCATGTTTTTGATTAAGATTAACTTGCAGACATGTTTACTAAATCACTTGATGAAATTAATTTTTCAAGATTGGTTTGTAAACTTGGGATTGTATTAATGCTATATGATTGTAAATCCCATCTGTTAAGTAATTCTTAAGTAAGCTCACAAGTTTTCAATTGTCTGTATTGAAAGGACTTGGGAACTTATTTACATCCAGACCTCACACTGAAAATTATCTGTAGAATGATTGCCATGTGTATAATTGCAATATATTTTAGCGGTGATTATTTAAGGATAATTTAAATACTTAAATGCTAAAATCTAACTCATAGAGATTTAGTATTTAATTATTTATTTTGATTTATATGGGTTACGGACTTGAAGCAATTCATTTTAGTATTTGCTCTGTACCTTATATTTATTAAAATAAATAAACAACATAACTAATTTGGACCTAATCTGTATTGGTCTTCAATTAGTTGTGAGATGTTAATTCTAGTGAATTTTATCAATGCTCCATTTTCAGAAATTCACTATAATTAATATCATGGTTCCAACAATTGGTTGTATTGAAATTTTGACTTATATCAGTTAATGATATTTAGTTAGAATTCTATTTACTAACTAATTGTGAGATGTATTAGTATGTGTGAAATTACTTAGAACTCCTCTAAGTAATGATTTTTATATCTTTTACAATTCACTCATATTATTATACATGGTATGAAAAATAATTTAAGTAGAACTATGGATATTGAAATATCTAAAGTTACCATAGTTCAATTACTTTGAATAATTTTTATGCTTATTTGCAAGCTTCAAATCACTTTGATAATAAATGTTTTATACTGTGGATCAAGGTGTATTGGACTTAGAATATTATTTCTAAGATTGCAGACAAGACAGTCTTGGTAATCAAGTTTTATTTTTAGAACCAAGATTGTCTACCAACAAACAGTTGTTAGGAGTTAACAATTGTTTTTATCGAGGAGTTGTCTTGAAGTCATAAGATTAAAATGTTAATGATGATAATTATCCAAGTGATAGTGGTGGAAACAATTTTGTTATTGACGATACCAATGTCACTGGAAAATGATCATCAAGTCATTCTAGCAATAACTCGAGGGAAGTAAACAAAGGATTCACTAGTCAAACACAACATCACAATGAAGAACAAGGTGATTCATCAAGATCCAACTTTCTCAGACAGTGTGTTTGGAATAGAGCTGATCATTGGTGATCCAGATGTTGTAGTAAGAACTAAAAGGGCTTCTCAGAATCAAGGTATAGAATCTAAGGAATCTGAGAAAGCACTTGCGAATCTGGAACAACAAGAAACGTGGAAGTTGGTGCCAAGGTTTGAGCACCAAGTAACTGGTATGACATTCTTTTCGAATTCTATCTTGTCATCTTTCTAAAAAGAATTCTCTAAAAATATTTTTATGTAATTCTCTAGTTAGAATTTTTGAGGAAGCTATTTTTGTTGAAAATTTTATTATTTTAAAATAGCTGCCATATTTATGATAGTTTATTAAATCATATTTTCTCTCTCTAAATAATTTTCTAGTAGAAAGTTGTTTTGTCAGAAAATATAAGGATTTGCTAATCTATTATAAATACTCTTGTATATACTTAATGTTTTTGTACATGTATTGTAATTTTTAAATGTTAATCTTATTTAACATGTTTTGTAGTGTTTGTCTTTTTATTTTAGTCGTATGTTCGTTTATAGTTTAAGCTATGCAAATTATTAAATTATGTATAGTTTTACTATTTTTATTTGTTTCTATACTAATTCGAATTTGAATTTTTCTTTTCTTATAGTTTTTATTTTGTATAATTATTATGTATATTATTTCTTATTTTTGTATATTCTTTTTCATGTGTATATACATAGTTTGTATAGTTTTTACAGTTTAGTCACTATACTTTCAAAACTTACAAGTAGGTCACTGTACTTGGTTCTTTTGTTGTTCTTCTTATTAACACGCACAAAACCTGCAGTTTAAGTATAAATCTTTGTTTTGTGATTGCTGTTAACAGATCTTCGTGTTAAGGACTTAACAATTGACCAATGTTGGTATCAAATTGGTATGTGTCTATACAATTGGTTAGGAACTAATGTTTGATTTTCAGGATCCAACAATTGGAAGACAAGACCTATCAAGTGCTAACAATTTCTAATAGTTGGTATCTATCTTACAGGACCTAAAGCATGATAAAATAATTTTGTTTGTATTGGTTTAAACATTAACATACATTGATTCGATTAATATTTATTAATTGAATTTTTGTCCTTGTTTTTTGTTTAGTAAAACCAGCTCAAGATCTATATCTTCCCTAAATTCAAAATCTTTTTCTACAGTTGTGATTGCTTACATTGTAAATCTTTTGAAATCACAATTGTATATCATTTCTCTAAAAGATAAATGCAACATTTTCTCAGAAAACTTTTCATTGATAAAAATGCATTCTATCTAGTGCTCACATTCTGTTATGCAGGTTCATCTACATGGAATTTTGTATTCTCACGTGTTTAGTCATAAGGTTGTAAATCCAACAACTTTTATCCTAGACTACAGTCAAACTCAAACACATTCTATCTTACCCCCTAAATGGAAGTAACCTATCAGACTAGAGGTCACCAGGGAGTAACTGCACTTGATGCAGCAAACAAGGATGTGTGGGATTTTTAGTTGGAGAGTCACTACCTTATACACTAACCAAAATATTTCATATGCACAAGTGAGATTGCACACACTAAGGATGAATTGACGGAAACCTGTAATCCAACCATTTTACGGTTAGGATTATAAGTTAAAAGGTTCTTTAATGAACTAAGAGTCTTCACAGACCTCGAGAGAAGGTATTGAACTCAAATGCAAAATTCATCAAGATCATTATCTAACTCCCCAGATGAAACATATTTGGATCCTGCGGGTAACGGATTCGACATAGGTGCGGATCGGCAACTTGTAGACTATGATTCAGATTTACCTGATGAGTTTAACAAGGTGATGTCTTCACAGACATTTGATGGGAACTTTGATCTCAATGCTAAATTTTATAGATCATTGTCTACCTTCTCAGAATTCAAATTTGAAAACCCTAAAAAGGGAAAATTAGCAACTTGTAGATTATGACTCAGATTCGTCTGACGAGTCCAACGAGGATTTGGGATTTGCGAACTCCCATTGCACCACCAGTGACCTCTCTAGAAGGGGCTATGGTGATTTTTCTTTGTAGGTACACTAAAGGATGTTGGAGCAATGAGTGAAACACTAGTGAGCAAGAGTGAAAACACAGAGAGAAGTGAGACACTCAACACAATTGAGTGGAGAGAAGAGTGAAACACTTGTGAGGTACACTAAACACTATCACACACTCACAGTGAGGAAGAAAATGAAACTTCCTTTCTAACAAAGCTTTATCAATTGATTTCAATGTACTCTAACGATTGGTATAAATTGGTAACAATTTGGTATCAACTACTTTGTCAATTAGTTGAATGGAGGATTCCTCAACTAAGGGGGAGAGATATATTGAAAAAGATAAGCTTACCTTAGTTGGATATACTCAACTAAGGGGGAGAAGTATGGGGTACAAGTAAAAGAAGAGTGAGTTAGAAAGGGGGAGCAGTAAAGACTAGGATGAGAAGCAAGATGAGAAGCAAGTCTAGTTACTAAGGGGGAGCCTTAGATGAAGAAGCAAAAGAAGCAAGTCTAGTAACTAAGGGGGAGCCTTAGATGAAGAAGCAAAAGAACTTTCATTTGTTATGAAAGTGGAGATATAAGGAGAATTACATCACAATACTATTCTATTAGTCTTTCAATGTACTATGTATAAAGGCTAAGTGGAAGAGTAGTAAATTCACCAGAAGTTATAGAAATGGTATTGATTCACCATTGTCTATATAGTAGGAACAGCTATTTTTCTTTAGTGAGAAAAGCTGTGTCAGAAATGGGAAGTGATTGTAAATCAAGAACTGCTGATAATCACCAATGTAAGATGTGAAGGATTATCAGGCAGAGATATGAAGAATCAGAAATGAAGATGAGTTATCTATTGAAGATCAGTTCAGTGCTAGAGGAATAATCATCTATCATTTCATCAACTGAAGATTCTGGAATTGTTAAATCTAAACCAGAGAATTTTTTTTTGTATTATTTACTTAATTCTTAAAAGTTTTATCTTTTTCTTGTTTATGTGAGGTAGTTGAGTTATCCTCTAGGTATTTGCTTGTTATTGTCTAACAAACAAATAGGGGGAGATTGAAAGGCATATGATGTAGCCTATTTGTATTTCGAGGATACAACTCAACTTAAACAAGATTGTAATAGTAAATAGTATATAGACTGTCACAAGGAATCTCAGATTGTATTATCTGTCAGAAGAAAAAGATCAAGGTCAATCTACAGACTTGAGGAATTACTACATTGAAAGAAGTTCAGACATCTGATCAAGCCTCAGTGAAGTATTCGTTAAAGAAGTGGATTCATTTAAAGTGACAGAGATTTTGACAGTGACAGAGACAGTACAGAAAGAATAAAAAAAGAGAGATGAGAAAAGAAAAGGAACCAGATTTTAAAGTCAATATATGAAGCACAGTCATTGCGGTTAGTCACTCATGAACCAGACAGTACATCGAGTGTCAACATTAAACAGTGGTTGTTTATCATTAACTTCAGTGGTTCAAGCTGTCAAGACTGGTATGTTAAGAAAAGAAAGGAACCAAATCATAGAGTTAAAAATAAAGAAAAGCCGTTGGAGTTAGTCGCTCATGAACCAGACCGTGCATCGAGCGTCAACAAAAATTCGGTGGTAATTCTTTATTACTTTCCGTGGTTCATAGTGAAGTATGGACTATTAAAGGATTTATATTAATTCTACTTTAATTGATTAAATCAAATAATTAATTTAAATAAATAAATTAATTCTATCAGAATTAATATATTTGTTAAAGTAATTATTAGATTAATTAAATCAGAATTAATATGAAAAAGAAATAGTTATTTAAATGATTTTTATAAATCATTTGATTAATTATAAGCTGAAAAATATGATAATATATCTATCAACTTATAGTTATACCGATAGTCATATTCAGTTCAAAAGGTGATAGTCATATTCAGTTCAAAAGAAGACAGTCATATTCAGTTCAAAAGAAGACAGTCATATTCAGTTCAAAAGAAGACAGTCATATTCAGTTCAAAAGGTGACAGTCATATTCAGTTCAAACTGGATAGTCATATTTCATTCAAGAGGACAGTTATACCGATTGTTATATTGGACTGGATAGTTATACCGAAAGTTATATTGGACTGGATAGTCATACCGATTGTTGTATCAAGCTCAACTGGTTGTAATATTAGCTCAATGGATTTTCATATTTAACAAAATTATGACTATCGACTACAAAGGCTATAAAACAAGCAGAAGGCAGCAGACAAGATATACATACACGAGACATAACATCTACACAAAAACAGCAGCCTCCATCTTTCTCTCTCAAATATTCCAAGAACACAAGAACTGATTATTTTCTGTAAAATCAAGTTCAACACCTTTGTAATATTTTATCCGGTGGAACTTGTTTATTTATTGTTCTTGTACTACTAGCGAATTAAGTTTCCTAGTTCTAATCTTGATTTTTATTAACTAAATTAGAAAAGTTCATGTCGAATTTTCTAAATTAGTTTTTATCAACTTGATTAATTTCTGTACTGAAATTGTAACACCCATCAAGTTAATATATTGTTATATTCAACTTGAAATTTGTTTCAATTTATTCCGCTCAAATTTGTTTAAAATAAAATATTATTTGAAGAACAAATTTCGATAAATTGGTATAGATTGTATTCAACCCCCCTTCTACAATCTTATCGGACCTAACAGTTACAATCTCTCATCCCAGCCTTCTCAAGAATCTTCTTTGCGTATGCTGTTTGCTTTAATTCAATATATCCATCCCCTTGGTCGACTTCCAAACCAAGATAATCTGACAACTTTCCTAGGTCGCTCATCTCAAATTCCCTACTCATTTGTTCCTTGAATTTGACAATGTTTGAGACACTAGTCCTAGTAATCAATAAATCATCAATGTACACTCCAATAATTAGTGATTCATTTCCCTCTCTCCTCGTGTAGACAGCATGTTCGAATGGGCATTTTGTGAAACCGAATCTTGTCAAACACTTGTTCAACTGAGCATACCAAGCCCTTGGGTCCTGTCGTAAGCCATACAGAGCTTTTAGAAGTTTGTAAACCTTATGTTCTTGTCCCTTCTTTTCGTATCCTTTGGGTTGACGCACGTAGACCTCCTCCTGTATTTCGCCATTCAGGAATGCTGATTTTACATCTAAATGGTGTATCTCCCACTCATTTTTAGCAGCAAGGGCAAGAAGTAAACGTACTGTTTCTAATCTCGTTACTGGGGCAAAGACCTCTTCGTAATCGATACCATATTTTTGCACATACCCCTTCGCGACGAGTCTTGCCTTATGTCTTATAATTTCACCATTAGTGTCTTTCTTCAGCTTGAAGACCCATTTCAAGTCAATAGCTTTGTGTCCCTGTGGTAAATCAGTGAGCTTCCAAGTTTTATTTTTCACAATTGCTTCTATCTCGCTTTGCATTGCCAGTGTCCAGGCCTTCTCTGTTACTGCCTGTTCATACGTTACTGGATCATCGACTCCCAATAAAAGAAGTTCATCTGCTAACTCGACTTGTTCTATGATGTCGTATATTTCACTGAGCAGGCGAAACTTTTTAGGTTCGCTGATACCATCTGTATAGCTTTCACCACTCTGTGAGATTGAGTCACGAGTGGAGCTATTACCTTTAGTATCAGAGTCATGACTTCGATTCTGTTGTGACTGTGGTGTGGACATAGTGTTATCTGTAAATTCACTACCTTCCTCTTCTGGTGTCTCAAATGGAAGACCATTAACTATGAAGAACCATGTAGTGTATGTGCTATCATTCTCTGTTTCCTTCCATGACCAACTCTTGATTCTTCAAAAACTACATCTTGACTTATATGTAAGGTACCAGTAATCGGATCATATAACCTATAGGCCTTAGTGCCTGGCTCCCGTTTGAGATGCACAACTGGTTTACTCCTGTCATTTAATTTATTCATATGAACACTTGGGATCTTCATATGAGCAACACATCCAAAGACCCTCAAATAATCGAAATAGGGTTTCTTACCACACCATGCCTCGTATGGAGTCGTCCAAGATAATGCCTGTGTGGGCAACCTATTTAGCACGTAGACAGCATGTCGAATAGCTTCTCCCCACAACTGTGATGGCATTTTTCTTTCTTTCATCAGACTTCTAGCCATGGCAACTACTGTTCTGTTTCGGCATTCAACAACGCCATTTTGCTGAGGAGAGTAGGGTGTTGTATAGTGTTTGAGGATGCCTGATTCTTCACAATATGAATTGAATTCATTCGAACAGAACTCTTCGCCACGATCCGTCCTCAACACCTGTATGCCTTGCTTTGCACCTTTTTCGACCAATGCTTTAAATTTTCTGAATACAGAGAATGCCTCATCTTTGTTTTTTAACATGTAAACCCATATCATACGACTAAAATCATCAACCAACAACATAAAGTACTTGTTTCCAACTTGTGTTTGAGGTGAAATGGGACCACAGAGATCACAGTGTATTAAATCTAAGACAACTTTTGAAATAAAATTTGTTTTAGATGGAAAAGGCTTACGTGCGTGTTTTGACAAAAGGCACCCCCTGCAAGCTACTTTTGGTTGAATTAAAGTGGGCAAGCCATGGGCCATCTGATTCTTTGACATTGTCTACATCGCCTGGAAATTAACATGCCCTAGTCGAATGTGCCATAACTATGCAACTTCTTCCGCTTTTGACAACAGGCAGAGTGCCTTGCTTTCCTCTATGTGTATCTTGTAAAGTCTATTTGAGGCTCGTTTGACTTTGATGAGTAGTTTTCCACATGTATCATACACCCACAGGTTGTCACCATTTAGTATAACTTTATTGCCTTCCTCAGATAGCTGTCCCAAGTTAATTATATTGTTGCATAGTGTAGGAATAAAATACACATCCTTGAGTATCTTTTCTTCTCCGTTTTTGCAAGCAATGTTAATCGAGCCTTTTCTCTTGATGTTCACTAGAGAACCATCTCCAAATTTGACTTGGCTCGACACTGTTTCATCTAGCTCTTTAAATTTCTTACGATGTCCAGTCATGTGATTACTGGCTCCATTGTCAAGATACCACACGTTTTCTTCAATTTCTTTGCTGTCACCAGTGTTAGCCATCAATAATGCAGGTTCATCATCATGGATTTGAGCAAGATTTGCTTTAGTCTTGTAGTCTCTCTTTGGTTTACGACATTCTACAGCATAGTGTCCATATCCAGAGCAATTCCAGCATTTAACTTGGCTTCTGTCACGACCTCCACGGTTGTCTCGTCTCCGCTAGTCATTTCCACCATTACCAACGCCACCTCCTCTATTATTTCTTTTTAGTCATTCCTCTCGAGTGAGTAGGAGTTTACCTTCATCATTCTCTCTCTTTGACCACTGCTCTTCAGTGAGCAACAGTTGCTGTCCACTGTTACCCTCAGTATATTGCCCACGTAATCTCTCCTCATGAGCTTTAAGGGAACCCATGATCTATTCGACTGACATCTCCTCCACGTTTCCAAATTGTTCAATGGCTGAAGCAATTTGTAAGAACTTGGAGGGAACTGCTCTCATCAACTTCTTGACAATGTATGTCTCCTCAATCGTTTTTCCTTGGGCCCTGATATTGGTTACCAGGCCGTTCAGTCTCATACAGAAATCGTCTAACTGATCTGTTTCTTTCATACTCAAAGCCTTGAACTCTGCTCTGAGGGTTTGTGCTCATGCTTTCTTCACCTTATCTGCACCTAGGCATACTGTCTTAATCGCCTCCCATGCCTCTTTTGATGTCTTTTTCTCTGCGAGTGACAAAAGCGGATCCTCAGGAATTCCTTGATAAATGATAGCCAGTGCTCGTTTATCCATCTTATCTTCAACAACAGCCTTAGGATCCTTGGGTTCTATAGCCTCCCATACACAGTGTGCTTGCATAAAAACTTTCATCTTCAAAGCCCATACCGTGTAGTTGGTTTTTGTTAGCATTGGGTAGCTTAAACCAAACGACGATCCTTCCTTGCTCTTGTTGGTTTCCATTGCCGTTTAATTGTGTGTGTGTGTAAGCGAAGCTCTGATACCAAATAACAGAAGAAAGCTATATATAAAAGCCAAGTGAACAAACCTTATAGATTGATTACTGTAATGGAAAATACATTCATACGTGATAATTAGAAAGAAGAATACAATAGACTATTTATACTAAAAGTTCTCCTGATATGGCAGCTAAGATCAAAGGACAAATCTCCGATTTAATTCCACGATTTATTCAACTGCTTCTGGTAAATCCTAAGCAATCTGCAACTGATTTCTTGACCCTTTTATTACTGAAATAACCAGCTGTTTTATTCAATCAAAAATAGATATGTTTAGATTAACATCCAACATTGCGCATGGGAGCTTCACCAATTTTAACCAAACACAATTCCAAGAACTGGCTAGGGGCCTTGAACTGACCAACAAGCCTTTCTTGTGGGTTGTGCGTTCAGATATGACCGATGCAACAAGGGATGTTTACCCGAAGGGATTTAAAGAGCGAATAGGCAGTCGAGGGAAAATAGTTAGTTAGACACCTCAAGTGAAAGTTCTACGTCATCCTTCAATTTCATGCTCCTTAAGTCATTGTGGATGGAATTCTACCTCTGTAGGTGTAAGCAATGGGGTTCCTTTCTTGTGTTGGCCTTACTTTGCGGACCAGTTCTTTAATCAGACGTATATTTGTGATGTTTGGAAGGTTGGGTTGAGATGTGCCAAAAATGAAAGTGGCATCGTCAGTAAAGGTGAAATCAAGAACAAGGCAGAACAACTGCTTGGTGACAAGTTTAAAGAAATGGCCTTGAATCTTAAAGAAAAAGTTGTGAATAGTGTTTCACAAAATGGCTGCTCCGACAAGAATCTGAGTAATTTTATCGAATGTCTGAAAAAAATCCATTAATGCAACCTCATTGTTTGAAATAAATTTGCGTTATTTTGATGGTCTATTATCATGTCTTTGGTCTTTGGTTCCAAGAGTTGATTTTAAAGGTTTTAAGTTTATTGTCTACACATTGTTTTATGCTTTGCGTTGCAAAGTTACTGTTATTTGGGATGAAGTTGTATGCCATTTGTGCATTTTATTTGAGAGAAGTTCAATGCTCTCTTATCTTAATTCTTAAAAATGATATAAAATATTGATTATTAGTAATTTGTTCAATAAATTATATTTCTTACATAATTATTCATCCGCCTTTCAGGAAAAAAAAAATTTCCATCCCTCTTTTTCATATAAATTTTAAGGTTAATCTTTTAAAACCATCCCTGCATTGTTACTTTCTATGTATGACTTCTTTAGTAACTTAAACTCTATTCTTATTCTTATCTTTTAATGCAATAAAAAAGATTAATTGTTAGAGATCTTATTCAATCAACCTTTTTTTTAACATGTATAATTTTTTTTTTTAAAACATGTAAAACAAGATACAGGGTGGAAAGAATATATTGCAAGACCTTGATATGTAGATAACTTATAACCCTCAAATAACTATTAGAAATTTATGATTACTTAAAATATATAATATTATTTTCTAAAAATTGAGCATGAAATTTGGAATTTTTGCCTTCCCAATTCTCGGAGTCTCAGTTCATGAACGGTCTATATAATACTCCTAAACCAAACTTAATTATATACATCAGTTTTGCTATTTATAAAATAAAATCCGCACGTAGATTATCGTACAAGCTAGCGTCTCATCAATTAATTATTAGATCTGGTATATAGGTATTTAATATGTGCCAAGTTGTTCTTACCTTCTCATCTATTTCATAGTTACTTACCTAACAATTTCTTTTACCAAAATTACTTACATAACATCAGCTTTATCAAAGTTGCTTGAATATATTTATTAAACGTATATATTAAGTATTGTGTATTTGAATTTAGTAAAAAAAATATTGTGTATTTGAAGACTTTTAAGTTAGTATTGCATATTTCAAAATTATAAAGTAATAGTGTATTTAAAAATAATTTTCACGTACTTAAGATCATTTATATGATTGTATATGTGGCTTTATCAAAGTTGCTTGAATATATTTATTAAACGTATATATTAAGTATTGTGTAGTTGAATTTAGTAAAAAAAAATTATGTATTTGAAGACTATTAAGTATTGTATATTTGAAAACTATTAAGTAATAATGTATTTAAAGATAATTTTCACGTAATAGAAGTGAAATACTTAGATTTTATAAAAATATATATATATATAAATAATTTTGATTAGATGACATATATTATATAAAAAATATATAGTTTTAAATTTAATGAATATTCATTTATATTTACATGGTATTTTTAAAAATTCCTAAAAAAATTATTCATTAATGTATTTAACAAAATTATTCATTTAGAAATTGGTATAGAAAAAAAATTATTCACTTAACAAAATTATTCACTTATTGAATATTCATTTATCGAGGTTTTATTTATCGCTTCTATCTCTATCATCCCAAACTTACCTTTTGTTATTCTTTTTTCATACTAATTGATGTTTGACTTTATATAAAAAATTAATAGTAATATTTCATGTAAATTATATTTTTCATATTAAATTAAAATTTAGATTCTAATTTATTATTTAATATAAGTATTTAAAATAATAATTATATTAAAGTACGATTTTTAACATCTCAATTTATATATTAAAAAGTTAGAAGCAAATAAAATGGAATAGAGAAATATATAGGAAGTTCATTTGATTACATTCCTAAAAAATATCTAAAAATACCTTGATATTTAGATATGATATTTTATTAGTTATAAGTTTTTGTATCATTTATATATCGCAAGTAAACTAATTTTAATAGTAACAAAATATCACAACAAAAAAATAATGCTCAAAAGGATTATTGCATCATATGGAACAACAAATAAATCTCATAATTTACAGCTCGAATATAAATAAAGAAGAAATAATACGAACAGAAATACAAGTCTCTAAGAGTTAGGGTAGGAAGGAACTTGCCTCGATCTCGTAGTGCAAATAAATGCAGATAAAATTATACTCTACCCGTGAACTTGCTTCGATCTACGGCTCGAGAATTATTCTCTAAAAATGGCAACCAGAAAAAAGTGAGCGATTCGTCAAAATAAAGTATTTCTAAACCGCTAATATAGGATCTAAATATTAAATAATAATATCTCTCGAAAATCTCTACAATAAATAACGGAAAATAATCCCCGGATAAATAACTCTTTCCTCGGACTCGGGAATCAAATCTAGAAAATATATATTATTAATAATATCCATAAATCCCACTTAAAACGAAAACAGGATTACCGAATATAACGATAATTATCCAATTTTAAATCTCGTAAATAATTTAATATTACTCCGATTTTAGCTTCTAAAATAATCTGGTCCGATCCGGTTAATTAAAATAATCCGGAAATATTAATTACCAGCTTTCTAAAATTAAAACCATATTTAACCTTATTTATTCACGAATATTCCCTCTTTTATTAATAAATCATTAAATCTCTAATTATGTCCAAATAATCACAAAATATTCTTATTTAATTAATAAATCAATCACCATTTTATTTAATTAATCATTTTTAATTAAACTATTTAATTCTCTAAATTTTTAATAATACACCAATTTTAACGAAACTAATTGAACTCCTTTTTATTCGTTCATATAAATCCTGATTAAAACGATCCACCATTCTTTTTTTTTAGTAATTGCAATATTTTATTATTATTTGCAATCGTGACGCGTGGGGCCCACCCGCCACCACCGCCATTCCCTCTCTCTGCTCCACCCTCCTCTCTCCATTCTCTCCGCCTTCTCTGTCTCTCCCCCATCTCCCGAACATCTCTCTCTCTCTCTGCACTATCCCTTTCTCTCGCATCTCTATCTCTCTCACCTCTGTCTCTCGTTATATATCTCTCTCTCTCTGCATCTCTCGTTATCTCCCTCCTCTCCCGATCTCAATCTCTCCGCCTCCTCTCTCCCCCGACCTTCTCTCGACCTCCCCCATCTCTCTCAGCTCATCTCTCTCCCTGCCCATCCCCGTCTCTCTCCTTCCTCTCCTCCTTTCTCTCCACCTCTCTTTCTCTCTGCTTTCTCTTCTCTCCCTCTCTTTCTCGAACTCTCTCTCAGTCTCTCCGACCATCTCTCTCTATCTCCCTCATCTCTCTTCCGACTCTTCTCTACATCTCTCTCGCCGACTGAATCTCACCCTCTACCCCCTTACTAACTTCGATTTCAAACCACAAACAACCAACACCACCGCAGCGGTGGTGGACGTCTCCTTACTTCTCCAATACAACCCAATACAAAACTAATCGGAACCAAACAAGACTGAACAATACACGCACAAACAATGAATCGACAAACAAAAACAGAATTTAAAGGACATAACTACCTGAGTATAAAAATGATTTGTATCTATGTATATAACTGAGTTTTGATTTAAAGAGGAGTAGTAGCTGGGTTTTGTTTAAGGGGAGTAGTAATCGGTGGTCTTTGTCAGAAGAAAAAGAAGGAAGTGATTACCTGATGGTTGTACTCTGTTTTGTATCATTATATGGTCCGGTTTTTCTGTTTATTTAATCAAAAGGAACAAGAGTAGGGGACAAAAGCAAATAAAGCGTGCTTAGTGCAAATTAAAGCCCGTGATTAGTGCTGCCTCCTCAATAATCTCGTTTCTCCCCTGCTGGCGAATTAAAACGAGATTCTAATTTCGTTTCCTAAAATAAATTCGACTCAAAACTAAAATCATATTTTCCTAAATTTCCTAATTTTAATAAATACCAACTAAATATAATTAAATAGATATAATATAATATTCACTTATATATGAATATATAAAATATTTAGAATTTTCAAAAACCCGCTAATTAAAATATACTAATGCATCGCTCTTAAAAAAAATTTAAATAACGAGTAGGAAAATTAATTCGAAAATTCGCGGTTATTACAAACAACATGAACAGTCTTCCCTTGACTTGTAGCAACCACTAAGTTCATCACTTTCTCTGACACCATTTTGTTGTATAAGGTCTTTGCTTCACCAAGGATGTGCTGCCACTTTTCATTTAGAGTAGAAACCAGAATAGCATGGCAGTACTTTGCACGTATCTTTTCTTACTGCCCTATTTGGCCATTCTATGTACATAAAAGACACGGAAAAATTGAATCTTAATGACAGGACAATATTTCGAAATGCAGTAACTATGTATACGTAATTATTAAATTTAACTCAAGTTTCATTTTTTAGATCAGATATCCAATGCTTTGCATCGCCCTTATAAGTCTCCATATGTCTCATTAAGAAGATCCCGCAATCCTTGAAATTTTATAGGGTTTGCCAAGGCATTGACACATACGAAAGACTTTTGGCATGCAAGGAGGTTGCCAAGAACTCATAGTTGTTTTCCATCAAGTACTTCACAAAGTATCGGTGCTGCAGTTTTACAAATAATTTAAAATTTTATTTACGGTTTCATAATCAGAGAACACAAATTACAGTGGTGATTTTTTCCTAAATTTAGTGCAAGTGCAAAATTAAAATATGTGTCGTACTATTTTAAACTATTTGCTACTTATCCTTGACTTACCAGTATTTTAATTTTTTGCCTATAATCCTTTGAAGCATTTTTACCACGTCTGATGTTATCAATTACTTCGAATGAAGCCTTCTTTAAATTGTAGCTGACAAGGTAAAATTGTTCATATGCAAATATGGGAAAAAACACCTGCAAATAATATCTTTGTTAAATGCCTAACTAAATTGTGCTTAAAATAAAATTTCTGTGATAAAGATAAAATATACCAAATCAGCATTTCCAAGTCTTCTGGTTGGGTATCTTTCAAGAAAATGAATCATCTCGCTTTTGAATATTTCATGTTGAGCTTCAAAACTCTTTTTCTCATCCAATGGTCCAAACTGCATGTTTTGAAATTAAGCTTGTTGACAAAAACTGACAAGTATTACAAAGAGAATGCCACAAAGACTAAACATGATAGCAATGATAAACAAAAAGATTGATTTACCGAAAAACCAATGTCCAAATAGAGACGCATTGCTGATTCTGGAGATTTGTAGTTTTCTCTTGCATTCATCAAAATTGACCATATATCGATAACCGAATATGACATGTTGGCTTCAGTGTCTTGATTAGTCCTCGCATGAAATTTTGTCCTCTATACAAAAAAAAAAATTCCCTGTAAAATGTCTTGATGTGAACTGGTCCATCAATCGGTCTCTTCAGACGTGAGCTACGGCATCTTGTACTTCCTATAATATTAAGTTTATCGAATCAGTATAGCAAATGTAATTGCCGTATAGCAAATGTCCTCACTGAAAAAGAATGCACAATATTCTTGACTATAAAACATTACTCTTACACTCTAAAAAATTTAGAAATAAATTCACTACAAACAAGAACTGACTACAAAACTTTTATATAAAATCATCAGTTAAGCACAAATTCACCAAAAATTAATAATAACAAACTAGGTACAGAAGAACAAAATTAAGAAAAATATAAAACTCACCACAAACTACAAAATTACCAGAAAAATATAAAAATCACATAAAATACTTAAAATTACAACAAATTACACAGAACAATGACAATATCCTAAATAAGAGAAAAATGAATAAAAATAAGCACAATACTTATAAAATCATCACAAAATTAAGAAAATCACTACAAGTATAACAAAATCACTAAAAAACATTATTAAGATTTCAAAATTAAGCACCACAGACATATATGAATCAACACGAAATGATAAATATAAGTTAAATAATACATACATTGTGTTTCTTTATCCATTATTTCTTCAAAAAACACTAAACAATCACTTCGCATTTTATGTAAACCTAGAAATCAGTACATGCACAAATCAGTTAGAAAAAAAAGATGATAGTGATTTATTTTCGAAAATGTAAGTGATTATTACCTCAATAGTAGTTGTCGGATGAAGAATCGAAGAAGATTTTGCTAAAATGAGTCGTTATCGCTGGTGATTTCAAATTCGCAGACGGTATATTTATTGGGAGCTATGAGAGAGAAAGGGGGAGAAGTTAATATGTCTGAGCAGTTTGTTAAATTTTCTTTTTAGTGTGTAAAGGCGGGCTGTTGTTTTATTGTGTATAACTGCCCCTAAAGTTCGTTTTATTTACAAAAAACCACCGATCAAAATTATAATTTTGGTAGTTATAAAGTGAATGGATGTGATTGGATCTCATATTTCATGATAAATAAGGGTTCTTATTGGAGCGCGACTCTTATTATATATTCACATTATAGAACTACTGAACTACACATATTTGATTAAAATAAATTAAAGTCTAAAATTCCATAATTACTTATCTAAGGCGGATTCATGTATTAAATTAATTCTGTCATTGATATTAAGAAGGGGTGAAAGCCCTCAATAACCAAAATTTAAATTGGAGTGCCTAAAATAACCACAGACGGAAACAGTGCCCAAAATAACCAGAGGGCCACGCATTGGTGGTGTACGTACACCAATTATGCTGGCCACGCATTCTTACACTGCGAATACTTTACAAAATACAATTTCTGAATCCGTGAATAGTGCCTGTGTTACACATGTTGAGAATGCGTGTCTTCAGGTACGCATGTTCAACATGCGTGACACAGGAACTGTTCATCGTCTTCCAACCCCGCAACGGCGATGAATTATTGACAAAACATTGACCAATTCATTCGTCATTTCCAGGCATCAAACACTTGCATATTATATACCAAATTGCTCATCCTTTCCTCCTCTACAAGCCTATGTTCTTCGTTTTTGGTTTGTTTCCCCGAATTAAAAAGACCCAAATCGAGCTCCATTTTCCGATTTGGCTTTTGGACTTGCTCGTGCAGGCCCCTGCGGGGCCAAAACTTAACAAACGACTATGGAAAAGTGTAGAGCCAAGCCTGGACATCATTTTGATTCCCTCAAAAGCAGTGGAGGTGGCCAGAATACGGAGAACGAAACGAGGTAATTTTAAGGCAATTTTAGAGCTTCAGAGCACGTAGGAGCTGAAATGGAGATAATGACGTTATTACGCGTATGGGAGATGCGTTACCCCAGATGCGCAAGTTGAAAATGCATATCATCGCCTACGCAGACCGCCAATGCGTAGTATATGGTTATTTTGGCCACTGTTCCTGTGATTGGTCAATTTGGGCAGTTGGGTAGTGTTTTTGTGTTATTTTGGTCATTTTCTCATTAAGATGTTGAATTCTGTCATCTTGCTTTCAGCAAAAAATTAAGGAACATGAACGAATTATATCTTTTATTATATTCTTATTATATCCTTATATATAATAAGCGTAAGAGAGATCTTATACATAATTTTGGTTTGGTCACTGTACGGCCTAAATAATATCAACTGTCAAATATAATATTTTTAAAAATAGACGATCAAGATTATATCATATTAAAAAGAAAATTATAATCTAAAAAGGATATAATTAAAAAGTTTGTATTAGAATTGAATTTTAAAAAGAAGTTATAATCTGAAAAGGATATAAAAGATTGTATTAGAACTGAATTTTATTTATTTATTTATTAATATTAAAAAAGGTTCATATTTACAATTTAGGCTCTATCTCGAGATATAGAAATCAGATTTGGATGATTTGACAGTCCACGCGAAACTCATAAAATTATCTTTAATTTAGTGATGATTTAACAATTATTATCCAAATGAAAATACTCAGAATCTCAAGAGAAAATATAATTACTAATTTTTACATTAATCCTATTTAGTGTAAAATACCTACATTAATAATCCTATTTAATATAGAAAACATAATTATATATGTTTTAAATCATTGACAAGAACTTTTTCATATTTCAATATAAATACACTTTTTAGTTTACATGTTAAAATATTAAATATTTTTATGCTAGATCTAATGTTTTTTATCTATTTATTTTAAGATTTAACAGTTCTTATTTTTTTATCGTACTGAGGACCAGACTACCAACTATCAAAATTTTGGACAAAATCCCTCCTACACTTATTATTAAAACTGTATTTGGTTGTTAGTACAACTATCTTCAAATAAAAAAAAGGTTATTTTGATAATCAAAACAAAATATAAGTAGATTTTCTAAATTGAATAGAATTTTCAATATAAAAAATCATCAATTTCATCTCTCTTTGTTTCTTGGTAGTTTTAATTGGAGAAAATTGTTAAATCATCACTAAATTAAATATTGTTTTGTTAATTTCACGTTGGCTGTAAAATCATCCAAATCAAGTTTTAAGAATTCAAGATAAAAACACATAACAAATTGAACGTGTAAAATTTTTCATATATATATATATATATATATATATATATATATATATCAATTTCATAACAACAATTTGATATGTAAACTAATAACAAACAAATAATAAAAAAATAATATAACAAATATTAGAAAAAGAGCTGTGCATTGCACGGGTTATAAGCTAGTATATAATAAGCATAAGAGGATACAACTCAACTTAAACAAGATTGTATTAGTAAATAGTATATAGACTGTCACAAGGAATCTCAGATTGTATTATCTGTCAGAAGAAAAAGATCAAGGTCAATCTACAGACTTGAGGAATTACTACATTGAAAGAAGCTCAGACATTTGATCAAGCCTCAGTGAAGTATTCATTAAAGAAATGGATTCATTTATAGTGACAGAGATTTCGACAGTGACAAAGACAGTACAGAAAGAATCAAAAAGAGAGATGAGAAAAGAAAAAGAACCAGATTTTAAAGTCAATATATGAAGAATAGTCATTGCAGTTAGTCACTCATGAACCAGACAATACATCGAGTGTCAACATTAAACAGTGGTTACTTATCATTAACTTCAGTGGTTCAAGCTGTCAAGACTGGTATGTTAAGAAAAGAAAGGAACCAAATCATATAGTCAAAAGAAAAGCCATTGGAGTTAGTCTCTCATGAACCAGACCGTGCATCGAGCGTCAACGAAAATTTGGTGGTAATTCTTTATTACTTTCAGTGGTTCAAGAAAAAGATTTGAGCTGTCAAAAGATTTATATTAATTCTCTTTTAATTAATATAATTATGTAATTGATTTAATTTAATAAATTAATTCATTCCGAATTAATTTATTTATTAAATTAATTATCATGTTAATTAATTTTGAATTAATATATTAGTCCAATTGATTTAATTAATTTATTTATTAATTAATTAATCATTATTCATTTAAATTATTAATTGATTAATCTAGTTAATTAAATTAAATACAATCAAAGGAAAATCAAAAGAAACAAAAGAATAATAAAAAAAATAAAAGGAAGTCACGCTTGCAGGATCTTGTGGTCGACAAAAGAGATTGAAAGAAAAATAAAAAGAAACAAACACAACAGACTGTCACATGCATGCAACTTGTTGTCGGCAGTTGCTTTATCACCCTCCTTCATCGCGCGTGTGGTGCACGCGCCCGAAGGATAACAAACAACATGCGCGCTTGTCCTGTACTCCCTGCCCCTGCGAGTGGTCGTCGACTTGACAACATATTTCAGTGTTAACTATTCAATAGTTATACCGAATGTTATATCCGGTAAAAATGATTATTTGATTGTCATACCAGCTCAACTGATTGTTATACCGATTGTTATATTAAGCCAAAAGAAAAATGAGACAGTCATATTAATTCAAATTATAGTCATACCGACTGTCATATTGAATTAATGGATTGTTATATTAGTACAAATGACAGTCATAATGAGCTGATTGGATAGTCATACCGATAGTCATATCAGTTCAAATCAATGTATAAAAGATGCACAAGATAGCAACCAGAAAAAAAGAGACAGACGGACACAACATTATATCCTTACAAAACACAGCAGCCTCCATATCTCTCTCTCAAATATTCCAAGAACACAAGAACTGATTATTTTCTGTAAAATCAAGTTCAACACCTTTGTAATATTTTATCCGGTGGAACTTGTTTATTTATTGTTCTTGTACTACTAGCGAATTAAGAGTCCTAGTTCTAATCTTGATTTTTATTAACTAAATTAGAAAAGTTCATGTCGAATTTTCTAAATTAGTTTTTATCAACTTGATTAATTTCTGTATTGAAATTGTAACACCCATCAAGTTAATATATTGTTATATTCAACTTGAAATTTGTTTCAATTTATTCCGCTCAAATTTGTTTAAAATAAAATATTATTTGAAGAACAAATTTCGATAAATTGGTAAAGATTGTATTCAACCCCCCCTTCTACAATCTTATCGGACCTAACAATTGGTATCAGAGCCTATTGATTGATACACAAAACAAGATCCAATTTTTATTCAGTCAAAAATCCTTTTCGAATTTTTAACTCACTTAAAAATTCATCATGTCTTCAAAAGTCATTGTTAAGATTCCTATCTTTAATAAAGATAATTATGATATGTGGAAAAATAAAATGGAGTTGTTTCTTGATGTTACAAATTCTAAATATTTGGGTGTTCTGAAAAATGGACCTAAAATTCCTATTGTCATTGAACAACAAGTTGTTACTGATGGAGTTGTTACAACACCTGCTAGAACCCATGAAAAAGACCCTGCGTCTTATACTCCTGATGAAAAAGAGGATGCAGGACTAGATAAAAATTTGAGACTCATACTATTAGTTTCTCTGGATGCTGTGATGTACAGTCATGTGATGAATTGTAAAACTGCAAAGCACATGTGGAAAACTATTGAGACTATTAATGAAGGAACTGATGAAGTCAGGGAAAACAGACTTCAAATTTTAACCTCTGAGTATGAACACTTTAGAGCTGGCCCTAATGAAGGCATTCAGGAAGTGTTTGAAAGGTATAACAAGATAATCAACAACTTGCAAGTTCATGGCAAGCAATATACACAGAAGGAGATTAATATGAAGTTTTTGTTGACGATGCCCACCCACTTAGAACATAGGATAACTGCCATTAGAGAAGCCAGAGACATGAATCAAATTACTCTTGAAAGGCTCTTCGGCAATTTGAAAACCTATGAGTTGGAACAAGTTCAATAGAAAGAAATTCATGGTGAAGGTAGGGTTCCAAGTTCTTCTACAGCTCTAGTGGTTGAGACTCCAAAGGAAGTGGAAGCTAAGGTTGTTCAATCTTGCAGCGCTGACAAGGAACAGGCTAAAGTTGAGATTGGTCATACACCTGTCAGTCAGGATGGTGGAGATTTCTACTCATTGAAAGAGCTGGATCAGTTGGAAGATGAGTCAATGGCTATGATGGTGAGGCAATTCAGTAACTTCAGATTTAGGAGGAATCCCAAGTTCAAGTTCAAATCTAACTACAATAGATTCTAGCGAGGAGGTTCTTCCTCAAGTAGCACAAGGGGTGGCTACCAAACTGGAATGGTAAACAGAAGCAGGATTAGGTGCTTTAAATGTAATGAACTTGGACACTTTGCAACTGAGTGTCATCAACCTCAACAAAATGCAATGAGAGAGTATGCATCTGGTAAGAAGAACACAGACACGGCCTATGTGGTACAAGGCAAAAGCCGGGATGACACTGACAGTGATAAAGAGGAGGTTGAGGATTTTGCGCTGGTGGTAAATGCTGATACATCAACTCCTTATAGTACTCCGGTAATTCCTGCTGACCCTGAGTTGATTCGTAGTCTTTATAATTCCTTAGATAATGCACAAACTGGATATAGAAGACTAGATCTGCTAAGCACTAAACTTGGCAATGAAGTGTCAGAATTGAAAAAGGTGCATATTAATCAAGATCAACAAAGAGATGAAATAACAATGCTTCATAAAAAGGTGAAAGCTATTCTAGAAGTTGTAGGCAAACAAATGGCTAGAATTACTGAACTTGAAACACAGGTCAGGGCTTGTTATAATTCTGTTAAAGTTTCCAAAGAGTTTTTTGACAATCAAGTTGTAGAACGAACAACAGGTATAGGGTATGGCTACAATGAAGCTGTTGGATCATTGGGCATAAATTCCCCTAACCTTGTTAGTGATAAAGAAAGAGGAATACCACATGTGCTCAAGAATGTTAAAGAACCTCTATTTAAACAATCTGATGCTGGACCACCGGATATTCTTTCTATGGTTATCCAGGAAGAAATGAGAAATGAGGACAGTGCAAATGGCACAGTCTGTGTTAAGGCTAAATCTGTTAAGGACGCTAATCCAAAGAAGGTTTCATCCAAGAAAGATGTCACAGTCTTTGTTAAGGCTAAATCTGTTGAGGACACTAATCCAAAGAATGTTTCATCCAAGAAAGATGTACCTAAATTGCCAGTCAAGGTTGTTGAAACAACTAGTTCTTCTAAGATTGGATTAGGTGGTAATAAGTTGAAGCAGAACAATAACATGTCTAACATGCATACCATGCCTACTATTGATTCTTCTCATAAATCATGTGGTGTTGTCAATTGTATGTCTTTTGCTTTTAATGTTATGACTGCTTACTTCAACGGTAATCATGCATGTGCTGATAAGACTACTCCTAGACAACATATGAACAGAAATAAAAATGTTAGATCAAAGACTGCTAGTCCTCCTCATGTTAGGAGAGAGACATTTGTACCAAAGCCTAAACAAAGTTTTACTAAGGCTGTTTACAAGGTCAAATGTCCAGTCAGTGAAACAAATGTTATTGCTGCTAAAAAGACATGGATACCCAAGATGAAATCAAAGATTGTAAAAGCTGTTTATAGGGTTAAATGTCCAGTCCCCTTGAAAAATGTTGTTATGAAGATTAAGAATGTTGTTTTGCCTGACAAAGGCCAATACTTCAAGTATTCCGGACCCAATCAAATTTGGGTCCCAAAAAAGGTTTAACCATTTTGGCATTGCAAGGTGTGTAACAGGTAGATCGTGTTATGTGGATTCTGGACAGTTGATGTTCAAGGCATATGACCGAAGATAGAGCCCTGCTGTCAAGAGTGGTGACGATATTCGGCCAAGTGGTATCCCTTGGAGACAACAGCAAGGGTATGACCTAGGGTCAAGGCTATTCAATAGCTAAGGAATGTTGTCTGTATTAAAGCATCTTTTACAAGATGAAGAGCCTACTATTCAAGGATTAAGGAAAGAGAACTTATCTGTAGCTGACATGGAATCTCAGTCAAAGGTAAAGTCAACAAGGTCAAATCTAAATCTTCATCAGACAGGAGTTCAGCTATGACATAAGGATCTCTCTCACCTGAATGTCATATCAAGAGATTCTTTCCTGGAAATCGAATCAGTAAAGGAGACTGCCTCATCTAGTATTAAAGTAAAATAAAATTATGAGGCATGTCATAAAGGGAAGTCAAAGAAGAATCACACAGAAGTTCTACATCAAAGAAAAATATACTTTAGTGGTGATGACTGATGACTTCTCTCAACAAACAAGTTGTTGTTCAAACAATCTGAAGACAAGACACCAATGATGGTGATTGATCACATCTAGAAGAATGTCAGGAAGCAAAACTGACTATGACAACTTGGAGACCAGATTACAGGACCTATCAATTAGTGTTCTCGATGATTTCTGCACCTTCAAGAGTATTAATGCTGAAGCAGTCAATAGTTTGCTACTGACATGATTAAACCCTGATCAGTAAGGAATATAGGAAGACCCCACAAGTTATGAAGAAAAGTGTTTTGCAATGATAAATGAAAGTGAGCATCCTAGCAATCTGCTAATGCTCAATAGGATAATTTCCTTGGTTACTTGGTGGAGTCAACAGCCTACAGGGTGATTGTTATTAATCAACAGAAGGTGATTGAAAGTCTTAGTGATCTTCAACGACTTCTAGCTCCCAGCTATCAATGCTAATGATGATTCAGATCCAAGCAATGTCAACATTGAGAATCTTCATGTAAACCCAGCAACAGCTTAGGGGGAGCAAAAGAAGGATCATCTAGTCAACTCAACACCACACTAAAAGTCACAGGACACTATAAGAACATGTCTGCCAAGACAAAGAGTGTTGACTCAATTAACTCTTTGTTCTAGTTCTTAGTGTTTCTAATGGTGGAAGTAAAAGACTAACAGAGCTTCAAGTACTAATGATTATTTCTTTAGTCTTCTTTTAGAAGAAACTAAGAAAGCTACGAAAGCTCTGAAAGATCCAGGTTGAGTGATTGCAATGCAAGATGATCTCAATCAGTGCAAAAGGCAGATTGAAGGGAAGCTGGTATCTAGACCAAACAACAAGGCTGTATTTGGTACAAGGATAACCAGAAGTCTACCTGGATGATGTCAAGGCAGTGTTATGAGGGACAAAACCAAACTGGATGCTAGGTTACAATTTGATCAAACAGTATATTTGACAAGAAGCACCAGTGACAAGACTTGAGGATATCAGGCACCTGCTGCACATTCAAGATTATAATGGACATCTAGACCTACTGAATCTGGATGCTAGAGGAATGTGAACAAGTGCACTCCTGGTTGGTGAGATAATTGAAGATCTCTACAGGTTAGTATAAACTGGTATCATTACTCAAGCAAGCATGGAAGACATGGTATGACACCCTAACTATAATTTAATATTTGGTATCAATCTTTAACAGTTGGTATCTGTTAACAATCGGTGTCATATTTATAGAACTCTCTACATCTTTAGGCGCAAACATAAATGATATATATGTGCAATGATATCTTGATTATATTATATGTTGGTCTACTAGCTATAAATTGGTATCAAGATATTTGCTGTTTTGATGTTGGTAAAGTTGCAATTCTTTTGATTTACTTCAGTAAGCCAAAAGAATGATGACAATAAAAATAAGTCAATTATCTTTTGTTTCTATTCAGAAGATTCTAGACCTGTCAAGACTACATGCCAACACCTCACTATAGCTGGCTTTTGACCTGTTAGTTTGGATCTAACAAGTTGGTTATCAAAAATCTTAAGATGGACCCGGATATGAGGAAATGGTATTCTAGAGATATTTGACCCAACAAGTTCAGGATCTACTAATTAGGACCTAATCAGGCTATAGAGGAATCATCAGCTCATTATCTTATTCAATTGCTAATGGATCACTTACACACATATTTTATTCTCAATTATGCAAATGTGCATGGTCCCAAGTGGATTCTTGAGAATCTATTCTTGTAGTTATTACACTTGATTTTCAGATGTCTTAAGTTGGACCCAAATCTACGGAGATGGTACCCTAGAGACATCAGTTCTGACATGTTTTTCTACATAGAGACAAATCAAATGAGTTGTACGAAAGCAGTAGAACACAAGGAATCAATTTCATCTCCAACAACTCTGTGAAACACTCAAGGACTAAGCAACTTGCATAAGAACCAAGATTGTCTACCAACAAACAGTTGTTAGGAGTTAACAATTGTTGTTATCGAGGAGTTGCCTTGAAGTCATAAGATTAAAATGTTAATGATGATAATTATCCAAGTGATAGTGGTGGAAACAATTTTGTTATTGGCGATACCAACGTCACTGGAAAATAATCATCAAGTCATTCTAGCAACAACTCGAGGGAAGTAAACAAAGGATTCACTAGTCAAACACAACATCACAATGAAGAACAAGGCGATTCATCAAGATCCAACATTCTCAAACAGTCTGTTTGGAATAGAGCTGATCATTGGTGATCCAGATGTTGGAGTAAGAACAAAAAGGGCCTCTCAGAATCAAGGTATAGAATCTAACGAATCTGAGAAAGCAATTGTGAATCTGGAACAACAAGAAACGTGGAAGTTGGTGTCAAGGTTTGAGCGCTAAGTAACTGGTATGACATTCTTTTTGAATTCTATCTTGTCATCTTTCTAAAAAGAATTCTCATAATCATTCTAATGTTTTAATCCATGTTTCTTTATTTTAGAATAATAATTTTCTCTAAAAATATTTTTATGTAATTCTCTAGTTAGAATTTTTGAGGAAGCTATTTTTGTTGAAAATTTTATTATTTTAAAATAGCTGCCATATTTATGATAGTTTATTAAATCATATTTTCTCTCTCTAAATAATTTTCTAGTAGAAAGTTGTTTTGTCAGAAAATATAAGGATTTGCTAATCTATTATAAATACTCTTGTATATACTTAATGTTTTTGTACATGTATTGTAATTTTTAAATGTTAATCTTATTTAACATGTTTTGTAGTGTTTGTCTTTTTATTTTAGTCGTATGTTCGTTTATAGTTTAAGCTATGCAAATTATTAAATTATGTATAGTTTTACTATTTTTATTTGTTTCTATACTAATTCGAATTTGAATTTTTCTTTTCTTATAGTTTTTATTTTGTATAATTATTATGTATATTATTTCTTATTTTTGTATATTCTTTTTCATGTGTATATACATAGTTTGTATAGTTTTTACAGTTTAGTCACTATACTTTCAAAACTTACAAGTAGGTCACTGTACTTGGTTCTTTTGTTGTTCTTCTTATTAACACGCACAAAACCTGCAGTTTAAGTATAAATCTTTGTTTTGTGATTGCTGTTAACAGATCTTCGTGTTAAGGACTTAACAATTGACCAATGTTGGTATCAAATTGGTATGTGTCTATACAATTGGTTAGGAACTAATGTTTGATTTTCAGGATCTAACAATTGGAAGACAAGACCCATCAAGTGCTAACAATTTCTAATAGCTGGTATCTATCTTACAGGACCTAAAGCATGATAAAATAGTTTTGTTTGTATTGGTTTAAACATTAATTCAATTAATTTTTATTAATTGAATTTTTGTCCTTGTTTTTGTTTAGTAAAACCAGCTCAAGATCTATATCTTCCCTAAATTCAAAATCTCTTTCTACAGCTGTGATTGCTTACATTGTAAATCTTTTGAAATCACAACTGTATATCATTTCTCTTAAGATAAAATGCAATATTTTCTTAGAAAACTTTTCAATGTTAAAAATGCATTCTATCTCTATATTGCTCATATTCTGTGATGGAGGTTCATCTACATGAAATTTTGTATTCTCACATGTTTAGTCATAAGGTTGTAAACCCAACAACTTTTGTCCCAGACTACAATCAAACTCAAACACATTCTATCTTACCCCCTAAATGGAAGTAACCTATCAGACTAGAGGTCACCAGGGAGTAACTGCACTTGATGCAGCAAACAAGGATGTGTGGGATATTCAGTTGGAGAGTCACTACCTTATACACTATCCAAAATATTTCATATGCACAAAGTGAGATTGCACACACCAAGGATGAATTGCCGGAAACCTGTGATCCAACCATTTTACGGTTAAGATTATAAGTTAACGGTTCTTTAATGAACTAAGAGTCTCCACAGACCTCGAGAGAAGGTATTGATCTCAAATGCAAAATTCATCAAGGTCATTATCTAACTCCCCAGATGGAACATATCTGGATCCTGCGGGTAACGGATCCGACATAGGTGCGGATCGGCAACTTGTAGACTATGATTCAGATTTTACCTGATGAGTTTAACAAGGCAACGTCGTCATAGACATTAGAAGGGAACATTAATTTCAATGCTAAATTTTGATCATTGTTTACCTTCTCAGAATTCAAATCTGAAATCCCTAAAAAGGGAAATTAGCAACTTGTAGATTATGACTCAGATTCGTCTGACGAGTCCAACGAGGATTTGGGATTTGTGAACTCCCATTGCACCACCACTGACCTCTGTAGAAGGGGCTATGGTGATTTTTCCTTGCAGGTACACGAACGGATGTTGGAGCTATGAGTGATATGAGTGAAACACTAGTGAGCAAGAGTGTAAACACAGAGAGAAGTGAGACACTCAACACAAATGAGTGGAGAGAAGAGTAAAACACTTGTGAGGTACACTAAACACTATCACACACTCACAGTGAGGAAGAAAATGAAACTTTCTTTCTAACAAATCTTTATCAATTGATTTCAATGTACTCTAACGATTGATATAAATTGGTAACAATTTGGTATCAACTACTTTGTCGATTAGTTGAATGGAGGATTCCTCAACTAAAGGGGAGAGATATATTGAAAAAGATAAGCTTACCTTAGTATGATATACTCAACTAAGGGGGAGAAGTATTGGGATACAAGTAAAAGAAGAGTGAGTTAGAAAGGGAGAGCATTAGAGACTATGCTTAGGATGAGAAGCAAGTCTAGTTACTAAGGGGGAGCCTTAGATGAAGAAGCAAAAGAACTTTCATTTGTTATGAAAGTGGAGATATAAGGAGAATTACATCACAATACTATTCTATTAGTCTTTCAATGTACTATGTATAAAGGCTAAGTGGAAGAGTAGTAAATTTCCCAGAAGTTTTAGAAATGGTATTGATTCACCATTGTCTACATAGTAGGAACAGTTGTTTTTCTTAAGAGAGAAAAGCTGTGTCAGAAAAGGAAAGTGATTGTAAATCAAGAACTGCTGATAATCGCAAAATGTAAGATGTGAAGGATTATCAGGCAGAGATATGAAGAATCAGAAATGAAGATGAGTTATCTTTTGAAGATCAGTTCAGTGCTAGAGGAACAATCATCTATCATTTCATCAACTGAGGATTCTGGAAATGTTATATTTGAACCAGAGAAATTTTTTTAATGTACTGTTTACTAAGCTATTAAATGCTTAATCTTTTTCTTGTTTAAGTGAGTTAGTTGAGTTATCCTCTAGGTATTTGCTTGTTATTGTCTAACAAACAAATAGGGGGAGATTGAAAGGCATGTGATGTAGCCTATTTGTATTTCGAGGATACAACTCAACTTAAACAAGATTGTATTAGTAAATAGTATATAGACTGTCACAAGGAATCTCAGATTGTATTATCTGTCAGAAGAAAAAGATCAAGGTCAATCTACAGACTTGAGGAATTACTACATTGAAAGAAGCTCAGACATTTGATCAAGCCTCAGTGAAGTATTCATTAAAGAAGTGGATTCATTTATAGTGACAGAGATTTCGACAGTGACAGAGACAGTACAGAAATAATCAAAAAGAGAGATGAGAAAAGAAAAAGAACCAGATTTTAAAGTCAATATATGAAGAACAGTCATTGCAGTTAGTCACTCATGAACCAGACTGTACATCGAGTGTCAACATTAAACAGTGGTTGTTTATCATTAACTTCAGTGGTTCAAGCTGTCAAGACTGGTATGTTAAGAAAATAAAGGAACCAAATCATAGAGTCAAAAATAAAGAAAAGTCATTGGAGTTAGTCGCTCATGAACCAGACCGTGCATCGAGCGTCAACGAAAATTTGGTGGTAATTCTTTATTACTTTCAGTGGTTCAAGAAAAAGATTTGAGCTGTCAAAAGATTTATATTAATTCTCTTTTAATTAATATAATTATGTAATTGATTTAATTTAATAAATTAACTCATTCCGAATTAATTAATTTATTAAATTAATTATCATGTTAATTAATTTTGAGTTAATATATTAGTCCAATTGATTTAATTAATTAATCATTATTCATTTAAATGATTAATTGATTAATCTAGTTAATTAAATTAAATACAATCAAAGGAAAATCAAAAGAAACAAAAGAATAATAAAAATAAATAAAAGGAAGTCAGCCTTGCAGGATGTTGTGGTCGACAAAAGAGATTGAAAGAAAAACAAAAAGAAACAAACACAACAGACTGTCACATGCATGCAACTTGTTGTCGGCAGCTGCTTTATCACCCTCCTTCATCGCGCGTGTGGTGCACGCGCCCCAAGGATAACAAACAACATGCGCGCGTGTCCTGTACTCCCTGCCCCTGCGAGTGGTCGTCGACTTGATAGCATATTTCAGTGTTAACTATTCAATAGTTATACCGAATGTTATATCCGGCAAAAATGATTATTTGATTGTCATACCAGCTCAACTGATTGTTATACCGATTGTTATATTAAGCCAAAAGAAAAATGAGACAGTCATATTAATTCAAATGATAGTCATACCGACTGTCATATTGAATTAATGGATTGTTATATTAGTACAAATGACAGTCATAATGAGCTGATTGGATAGTCATACCGATAGTCATATCAGTTCAAATCAGTGTATAAAAGATGCAGAAGACAGCAGCCAGAAAAAAAAAGACAGACGGACACAACATTATATCCTTACAAAACACAGCAGCCTCCATATCTCTCTCTCAAATATTCCAAGAACACAAGAACTGATTATTTTCTGTAAAATCAAGTTCAACACCTTTGTAATATTTTATCCGGTGGAACTTGTTTATTTATTGTTCTTGTACTACTAGCGAATTAAGTTTCCTAGTTCTAATCTTGATTTTTATTAACTAAATTAGAAAAGTTCATGTCGAATTTTCTAAATTAGTTTTTATCAACTTGATTAATTTCTGTACTGAAATTGTAACACCCATCAAGTTAATATATTGTTATATTCAACTTGAAATTTGTTTCAATTTATTCCGCTCAAATTTGTTTAAAATAAAATATTTTTTGAAGAACAAATTTCGATAAATTGGTAAAGATTGTATTCAACCCCCCCCCCTCTACAATCTTATCGAACCTAACATCATTGTACTACCAAAATTATATGATCCGTTGGATTAAAAATAGACGATTAAGATTAGATCACATTAAAAAGAAAATTATAAGCTAAAAAGGATATGATTATAAAAGGTTGTATTAGAATTGAATTTTATAAAGAAAATTATAACATAAAAAGGATATAATTATAAAAGTTTGTATTATAATTGAATTTAAAAAAAATTATAATCTGAAAAAGATATAATTAAAAAAGGTTATATTAGAATTGAATTTTATTTATTTTTTATTAGTATGAAAAATAAATTTATATTTACTATTTGGGCTCTATCTTTGGATCTAGAAATCAGATTTAGATGATTTTACAATCCACGCGAATCTCATAAAATTATCTTTAATTTAGTGATGCTTTAATAATTATTATTCAAATGGAAACACTCAGAATCTCAAGAGAAAATATAATTACGAATTTTTACATTAATTCTATTCAATGTAGAAGTCCTACATTGATAATGCTATTCAATGTAGAAAACTTAATTATATATAATTTAAATCAAGACATATACATTTTCGTAATTCAATGTAAATATACTTTTTAGTTTATAACATATTAAAATATAAAACATTTTTTTATGGTAGATACAACGGTTTTCATCTATTTATTTTAAGATCTTTGTCGTACGGAGGACCACACTCCCGATAATCAATATTTTGGACAAAAACTCTCTGACACTTATTATTAAAATTGTATTTGGTTGTTAGTATAACTATCTTCAAATAATTACAAGGGTATTTTGATAATTAAAACGAGTTATAAGTAGAATTCATAAATCAAATAGAATTTTCAATGTAAAAATCATCAATGTTTCCATAGGTTTAATTGAAAAATAATTGTTAAACCATCTCTGAATTAAAGATTATTTTGTTAATTTCACGTGGGCTGTAAAATCATCGTCCAAATCAAATTTTAATAATTTAAGATAGAGTACAAATATTAAATCGAATGAGTAAAATCTTACAAATATCAATTTTTTAACAACAATTTAATATGTAAATTAATAACATATAAAATTAAAAAAATAATATAATTATAAATATAAAAAAAGGAGTCGTGCAACGCACGGGTTATAAGCTAGTATATAATAAGTGTAAGAGGGATTTTATCCATAATTTTGGTTTGGTCTTTTGGTTTGGTCACTATACTACCAAAATAATCTCAACCGTCGAATCTAATATTTTAAAAAGTAAATTATAATCTAAAAGAGATATAATTAAAAAAATTTGTGTTAAAATTAAATTTTAAAAAGAAAATTAGAATATGAAAAGGATATAATTAAAAAAATACAATTGAATTTTATTTATTTTTTAATAATATTAAAAAAAGTTTATATTTACTATTTGGCCTATATCTTGAGATCTAAAAATCAGATTTGGATGATTTTACGGTCCTTGCGGAGCTCACTAAATTATCTTTAATTTAGTGATGATTTAACAATTAATATCGAAATGAAAACACTAAGAATATCAAGAGAAAATATAAATACAAATTTTTACATTAATCCTATTCAGTGTAGAAAACCTACATTGATAATTCTATTCAATGTAGAAAACCAAATTATATGATTTAAATCATTGACATACACTTTTTATTTTACATGTTAAAAAATCAAATATTTTTTATGCTAGATCCATAGTTTTTCATTTATTTATTTTTTGATATAACAGTTCTTATTTATTGTGTCATACTAAAGACCAAACTACCAAAGTTTTGAATAAAATCACTCTTACACTTAATTTAAACTATATTTGGTTGTTACTAGAATTATTTTCAAATAATAAAAAGGGTATTTTGATAATCAAAACAAAATATAAGTAGATTTCATAAATCGAACAGAATTTTTAACGTGTAAAAGTTGTCAATTTCTTCTCTCTTTTGTTCTTGCGTAGTTTTAATTGGAAAAAAATTGTTAAACCATCACTAAATTAAAGATCATTTTGTTAATTTCATGTGGGCTGTAAAATCGTCCAAATCAAATTTTAATAATTCAAGATAGAGCTCAAATTTTAAATTGAACGCGTAAAATCTTATCTTGATGAGTGGATTTCGAAACAACTTTTGAGAGGTTTTTGGTGAGTTGTAAAGATTAACGATCAACTATTCAATGGAAGATTTGGACTGTGTTTGTGGGGGTGAGCTGAGCTCAATGGAAGATTTGGGTTGTGGTTGTGCCTTTAGAGAGAATTAGAGAGCTAAATTCGCCTTACCCTCAAGGTGCCTACGTATCCTTTATATAGGAATCAAGCTCATGTAGTTCTAATGCTAAGCTGATTCTGCCTGACCAGCTATATAAGGTTGTCTAGTTCGTGTTGGACTCAGGTTCCTTTAGAGTTTACCACGAACTGTTTGGCTAAGTAGAGTAGAACTCGAGTTCGTACTCTACTATTATTCTCATGTCTATTAGAGGCAATTTAGGATCAGCTGCGCCCTAGAAGTACACTCCAATAATAAGTCTATATCTGTTCTAGATGACTTCTAGAACTTTCTGTTGGTTGTTTTTAGGAACCTGGTGCTGAGGAACCTTTATCTCATGAGCATGTTTCTCAGGAACCTCCTTATTTCGGGACCTGTTGATCAAGAACCTCTGTCTATGCGTCTGTACCTGCATAAATAACAAACTTGTTAGGCTGGATAACTCTTCTGATGTCTTCATATGCTCTTGACTCTCTCTGTGGTTGCTGCTATGCTAACTCGAACTCTCATACGAGGAGAAAACTGGTCCATTAGTAATCTGTTTTGCTTCCAGGCCTTCGGGAACCTCCTGATATTCATGGTTTCTTGATCATCTCTTGGTATGATGCTCATTTCTTCATGTCTGATCTTTATAGCTCGTACTGGATCTATCTTCTAGCTTGTATGGATTGAACCCTATGGCTTAATGGGCCTAAATTCAGCCCATGGTAATTTTTGGCACAACTACCCCCCGGTTCCTTGAAATCATGTAATGTGAAAGGAACCTATCTTGCTTTCTGATCAAGGGTTCAATGCTGAATCATTCTTCTTACAATACCTTGCTTCGATACCATATATCCAAGCCTACATGAGTTAACTCGGCCTAGGAAACAAGACATACAATATTTTCAGCTAGTATAACCTTGGTTAGCTTCCTTCCCACCAAGGAACCAGTCCTTCTGCTATTCTTTTCTGAATTTTCTTTTAAACTTTTCTTCTTCAAGCTGTAACTTCCAGAGTCAACGTATAGTCTTCAATCAACTTCCCGTGTAATTTGACTGGTTGCTCAACATTGTCACGTCTCTTCGAATTTTTATAATTTCGAAATTCAAGAGAGGATAATGGTTGGCAGCGAATATCTTAGAGGGATAACTCAAAATTCAAATTACCCTTATCAATTACCGAAGCTGTAGTTAATGTAAATCGTTCCCAAGGTTCACATGCCTCTTACGCATGTATCTCATCACTTACCGCTCCAATAAACCACTGCCACGTGTATGGGGCTGTCTCCTATTTACCCTGATTATATAAACGCATGAACTGCTTCATCTCCATTTTTTACCTTTATTAGATATTTATCAAAAACCCTCGGAGAGAGATAAGAAAGAAGTCCGACGGTCTTTCATCCAATCCAGCTTCCCAGTCGCCGTTTCCTTCAATCCTAGGTATGATTCTGTTCTATTTCTCTCTACTCTTTAACATTCTTGACTTGATTTTTAGCTTTCTGCTTGTTTTAATCTTGCACGACGTCTTTTTTATCATCTTTTGCTCTCAACGTCTGTACATGTATTTTGTTCTTCACATTCTATGTCGCACGCACAAACCTTCACTGTATTCTGTTTAGTAGTTGCCTATTCATCGGTTCATGGTCATATCGTCTCATTTTTACCACAACCTTTGATTGTCTGTTCATCTTCCGCACTTATATACTTCTATTCACCTTGTTATTGATGTAGAATCTTTATTGGAGTCTCTCAAATCACTTCCTTATTTGTGACGGTAACTGTCTAAGTATTCTAAGACTTTAGTCTCTCTCCTAGGTTTCTTAACACCTGACCCTTCTTCGTCTGTCTTTGCAGATGTCTTCTGAGTCTACTCATTCAGACCACCAATCCTCAATTCAACCAACTTTAAATATGCCAATAGGTGAAAGGAATAGATCCAGGGTTATCATTCCCGATGTGAATGAACCTGAAAATATTCTTATCAAGTCCTTAGACTCACCGTCTACAAACCCTTCCATTCCTGACTTTGTTGATCTTGGAGATGACTGGCCCTCTGATGAAGCAGTTGTGTCAAAACCCGAGGTCCCTGACCTTACCATTGAGGAAGAACCTGAACCTGCGGTAGAGAGAGACCTTTATCGAATTGAAGCTACCCCTTACTGTGAGAAAATCGATTCTGTCATGACCCTGTCCAAACTTGAGAAACTATATGAAGAATGCCCCCGTCCAACTTGTACAATTGTTATCCCAGAACTTGGTGAGAGAGCTCATAGGTTTAATGTAAGAACCCCAGAACTAGGTGTCCCGAAAGCTGTGATTCTGCTGCCTTCTTTAAGGTCGGTGTGTATATACCTCTGCATCCGTTTATTAGGGATGTTTTAGACTTTTACGAGTTAGCTCCTCTTCAATTGACTCCCAATTCATATAGACTGTCTATCAGCACCTATATTCTCTATGCTAGTAAATTCACTGAGCTTTTAACTACGAAGGAGCTTGGTTTTTTCTACAAGCTGAAAGACACTGGCAGAAGCTCTGGATGCTTTTACCTGTCTTCATGGCCTTGTCATCAGGGCCAATATATCAAAAATGTAAAACAAAACTTTGGACAGTGGCCAGAGCAATTTCTATATTGCTATGATTGTCCTGAGGTTATATATGAGTTCAATCGTCGCCCTAGGATCCCGAAGCAAACTCCTTTAACTGGCAAACGTCTTCTTAGAGTGAAAGAAATCTTACTGATATCATCTTCCACTAGGGATTGCATGATTCCGATGACCCCTGATAACCTGACTACCTTAGGTTTTATTCCCTCAAATTCTGGTATGAGCTTCCTTGTCATTATCCTCTCCCCTTTGACTGTATCTTTATGATTATATCTGTTTACTTTATACATGTTTCTCTAATCTTGACTTGTTTACTTATGCAGATATGGCTCCAAAAATCTCATCTTTCATAAAAAGATCCAAGAACGTGGATGAAGTTTTCAAGATTGAGGATAAGGAGGTTCCGCTTCTTGCAACTCCTATTAGCTAAGTCCCTACTCCTACTTCTGTTCAGATTTCACCATCTGGTTCTTCTAAGCGGAAACTGGCCCAGACTACTTTAGACTTGTCTGGAAGCTCACAAACTCGATCTTTGAGGAAGGGAAAGGCTGTGAAAGTTGACCATGTTGTTGTTCAAAATGATTCAAAGATTTGATTGACACCCATGTTCCTGTGGAAACTCTTACCGGCTGGTCGAAGATGGATTCTACTGATGCTCTTGAAGCCATGAGGTTTTCCACAGCTCAAAACGCATTCTTCACCCTCAGATTCGGTGATGACTTTGCTGAAAAGACCTAGTATGACCTCCGATTGCAAGGAGAAGTTAACAAGCTTAAGAAGGAGCTGGCTGCTATCGAGAAGAGGGCGAACATTGCCACTGCTGCTATGCGAAGAGCGAAAGCTGTTGAGACCTCCATGAAGAATGAGAGAGAAGAGCGTCAGGGCCAAGTCAAAAATCTAAAAGATGAAAAGCTGTCAATGCTGGAGAAGGTCAATGAACTAGAAGCTCAGGTTGATGCTCTAAATGCTGCCGCTGATGTCGTTAAGTCCTCTATGCTCATACAGGAGAAGGCCAGGTATGATGAAGGCTACAACGAAGGTGTCCGTGACTACATGAAATCCATGTCGGAGAAAATGCCTGAACTAGAGTGGTCGCTTTTAGGAGAAGACGTAGTGGGCATGATTGAGGATTTCAAAAAAGAAGTTCTACCGAAAGTGATTCTGTACCACCTGTTACCACAGTCGAGAGGCCTCCAGGTTCCATACCTGAGGCTAAAGAAGTCACTCTCCCATCTGGCCCCGAGGTTCCTGCTTCCCAACTTCTTCAACCTGTTCCTCCTGCCTTGACCACTCCTGAAGAATCTGATAGAAGATTTCCACTTGAACTTTTCCAAATGCTTGAATTTCTGATAACTTTTAATAATTTTGAATGAGGTTGCGGGCCCCTCGTAGTGCCTCACGAGATGTAAGTTTGAATCGGTTTCTAAGGCCTTTGTGCCTATAACTTTGGTTTTGCTGGTTCTTTGGGTCGTCGTACCCATAACCCTTTATGTTTCCAATAATAACTATTTACTTTTGCTATATCTCTATTCATAATTCGCACATCCACGCATACATATTCCTCATAGTAGCACCTTAACTAAACACTACACATCTTTTCCTCATTCTTTATAAAGTCCTTTATCTCTATGCATCTTAAAAATTACTTAGTGTCTATATTTATGCATTCAAGCTTACGTGGGCTAACCCTTTGTAAGAAACAGAATACATTCATACTTTCACTTATAATTTTCTAAAATGTAGGTAATCAAATCTTAACAGTGTTATAACAACTTACTTGTAAGCTCAAAACTTCCTCTAGTAACGTTTTCAAAACCATAATACAAAATATAACCTCCTAACTTTTCATCGCTGAGTTATTAAACCAGGTTCACTTTAAACATCTCTTTATAATTACTAATCCTGCAAAACAAAATAAGAAACATAAAAATAGAAAATAATTAGTGTTAGTAAAACTAATCATGTTAAGTACAGGCCAACTCTAGGAAAGGTCACCTGCTTGGTTTCCAATCCTAAAAATCTAGGTTCCAACATGCCAGTCTAGGTTCCATGTTGGTTCCTCTTGCCTCGAGGTGCCTCTAGGAACCTGTGCGCCATTCTGGGAGTCCACACAGATTCCTCTTCTTTATGCACCTGTCTCGACTCTGCATAAAGGGGAAGCTTATAGCCCCCTTAAGGAGTGATATGCCGTCTGGGTTCCATACCATTTCCTTCTTCTTTATGTGTCGTGCTGGACATCTTATGAAGGTAAATGCTAAGGAACTGAGTCCCTTCTTCCCATGTGCCAGAAGCGGCTCCACATGAGGGAGAGCTTACTAGGCTTCTCTTTAAGAACAAGTGCGCCGGTCTAGGTTCCACACAAGTTCCCACTTCCTCTCGTGCCAGAAGCGGCTCCACGGAGGGGTGAGACATATAGTCTCAGGTTCCTGTATGCTAGTCTCGGCTCCATACAGGTTCCTTTAAGATGCCTTTCATCAGGGCTCTAGGTGCCTGTCAACAGGGCTTATTAATCATATGCTCAAGGAATCTGAGATTTTTAGCTAAAATGTCTTGCTCAGTCAGCTGAGGCTTTTAAATCAAACTTGCTCAGGAAGCTGCCTGAGAATTAATTCAAACTTTCTTGGGAAGCTGCCCAAGGCTTAATTCTTAATACTTGCCTAGGAAGCTGCCAGAGGCTTAACTCTTGTTCAGGAAGCTACCTGAGGCTTAATACAATGCTTGCTCGGGAAGCTGCCCGAGGCTTAATTCTCAATACTTGCTCAGGAAGCTGCCTGAGGCTTATCTCTTGCTCAGGAAGCTACCTGAGGCTTAATACAATGCTTGCTCGGGAAGCTGCCTGAGGCTTAATACTTATTCAGTACAAGTTGTGTCTAATCAATCATCGTAATCTGCACATTTTGTCTGCATTTTGTCACATCATACTCATACTTCGTGAGTACTACTATCAAAGCTACAGGTTACCTTGAACACAGGTTCCTGTTTTACATTACAAGTACTAAAACAAGCACTTAAAAAGTTTCAAATTGGCATGTGAAATAGCTAATCAATCATGCACAATACTGTCTAAGTAGGAATGCTACCACCCCAGTTCTTTTGGGTAATTATTGTTACGTAAAAGAACTATTATAGAGCAATAATCATCAAAACTGCAATCAAAGAATGCAACGTACAGCTATCAATGCTCAATACTAATACTGTCTTGCAAATAGGGAGGTTCACATCAGGTATCCCCCAAGTACATGCATAATTAAATACTGAAATCAACAATTCTGGTTAGCTACAACTAATAAGCTGCCTATATTCTTGGGCTGAAAGAGCATTACTTTTCCTAAGAAAAACATAGTAAAAGTGAGTTACTGATAGTACTTCTTGAGATGTTCTACATTCCAAGCTCTCGGAATGAGATTCCCATCCATATCCATCAAGTGGTACTCCCAAATGGCTGACTTTATTTGGTAAGGGCCTTCCCAATTCGCTCCAAAGGCTCCATGTGCGAGAACCTTGGTATTAGGCATGACTTTTCTCAAAACTAGGTCTCCAACTTTAAAAGGTCTTTCTTTCACCTTTATGTTGTAGTACCTTCGAACTCTCTACTGATACGCTGCTAACTTCATCTGAGAATCTGCTCTCAACTCTTCAACTATGTCTAAGTAAAGTCTGTGATTGACCTCATTATTCTCGGGGTCATAATGCTTTATTCTCAAGGAACCCGTGCCAACTTCTACAGGTACCATAGCTTCACAACCATAAGTGAGGGTAAAAGGAGACTCACCAGTTGTAGTTCTAGAGGTGGTGTTATACGACCATAAAACTCCAGGAAGCTCCTTTGGCCAGCTTCATTTCTTTTCTCCAAGCCTGGTCTACAAAGTGTGCTTCATAATCTTGTTTACAGCTTCAGTATGTCCATTGCTCTGTGGATAATACACTGCTGAGAATGCTTTTTGAATTCCAAACTGCTCACACAATCCTTTAAGCTCTTTGCTATCAAACTGCTTCCCATTATCAGAAATCAGCTTCTGGGGAATACCAAACCTGCAAACAATAGCTCAAAAAACAAATTCAGTTAGTTTGGAGGTTGTGATCTTAGCAAGTGGTTCTGCTTCTGCCCACTTTGTAAAGTAATCAACTACAACTACTGCATATTTTACTCATCCCTTTCCTGTTGGGAGCTCTCCAATGAGGTCTATCCCCCAAACGGCGAATGGCCAAGGGCTGACAATCTGCTTGATAGGTGCTACAGGCCTGCTATCAAAATTTACAAACTTCTGACAATTGCTACATGCCTGAACAAACTTATGAGCATCTGCTTTGAGGGTTGGCCAATAATATCCTTGTCGAGGGATCTTCATGGCTAAAGAACTACCCCCCAGTGACTTCCATATACTCCCTTGTGTATTTCTTCAAGGATATATCTACAATGTTCTCCTGCTACACACTTGAGCAAAGGCTTATTGAATCCTCGCTTGTATAAGATTCCATCATAAATCACATAATTGGCAGCATGATACTTCAGCTTTCAAGCTTCATCCAGATTAGGAGGTACCTCTCATGTAGCCAAGTAACTATAGATTGGAGTTATCCATGAATCTTTGGCTGGGAATTCAATGTCCATAACCTTCTCTTTGCAAACACTAGGCTGTTCCTGCATCTAGAGTGGAATTATGCCCAACAGCGTTGACTCCCTCTATGAGCCCAATTTAGCTAATGCATCTACATTGGTATTCTTTCCTCGTGGTATCTGATCTAACTTCACTTCTCTGAAATTTGCAAGAAACTTCTGAGAGTACCTCAAATACAAGTCTGTTCGTGGACCTCTCACCTGGAAACCACCAGGAATCTGCCAAACTACTAACATCGAGTCATTGAACACTCTGATATTCTCCACTTTCATCTCCAAAGCTAGCTTGAGACCTGCAGTCAATACCTCATACTCTGCATTGTTGTTAGTAGACCTAAAAGCAAAATGAATTGAACTATGAAGTTTGTGTCCTTCTGGGCTAACTAGTTCTATGCCTGCTCCAGCTCCATTGCAATTAGCAGCTCCATCCACATACAGTGTCCACCACGGTGCACAATTATCATCTTCTATCTGCTCTTTCATTAACTCTCTTGGTTCCTCCTGACCAGTAACCTCCACATGAGGTGGAAACTCAATTAAAAAGTCTGCTAAAGCTTGAGCCTTGATCGCTGTCTTTGGCTTGTACTCTATATCAAACTGTCTGAACTCCACAACCCATTTCAACATTGTGCCTGATGTTTCTGGCATGTGCATCACTTGTCTAAGTGGATATGAGGTCCTCACTTCTATCTTGTGAGCCTGAAAATAAGGTCGTAGCTTCCTGGAAGCTAGAATCAAAGCATAAACCAGTTTCTCCATTCCTGTGTACCTTGTTTCTGCAACAAGCAACCTCTTACTGACATAGTAGATTGGGCTTTGCTGTCCATCTTCTTCTCGAACTAGGACTGCACTGATAGAATACTCTGACACAGCTAGGTAAAGTATCAATGTCTCTCCGTCTACTGGTTTTGCTAATAGCGGAGGGCTTCCTAAATGTTCCTTTAGCTTTCCAAAGGCTGTCTCACATTCTTCTGTCCATTCGAACTTACTTCCATTCTTTATTGCTTTAAAGAACTCTTGACACTTATTTGTGGACCTCGAAATGAATCTGTTCAAAGCTTCAACTCTTCCAGTAAGGGACTGAACCGCTCTCACAGTCCTTGGTGACTTCATAGCAATCAACGGTTTAATCTTGGCCGGATTGGCCTCTATACCTCTGTGATTCACCATGAACCCTAGAAATTTCCCTGATTCTACCCAAAATACACACTTCTGGGGATTCATCTTCATTCTGTACTTTCGTAAGTTTCCAAACATCTCTTCCAAGTGCTTCACATGATCAGTAGCTTCCTTAGACTTAACTAGCATAACATCCACATATACCTCCATGGTATTAATAATTTGCTCTTTAAACATAATGTTTACTAGCCGTTGATATGTGGCTCCAGCATTAATCAATCCAAATGGCATGCATACATAGCAATAAAGACCTCTATCCGTAATAAAAGAAGTATGTTCCTGATCAGGTTCATACATAGGGATCTGATTGTAACCTGAATATGCATCTATGAAGCTGAGTAGAGCATGTCCAGCTGTTGCATCCACTAGCTGATCAATTCGTGGCAGTGGGAAGCTGTCCTTCGGGCATGCTTTGTTGAGGTCTGTGAAGTCCACACAGGTTCTCCATTTTCCATTAGGTTTCTTCACCAAGACAGGATTCGCTAACCATACAGGATAGAAAGATTCTTTGACCAAACCTGCATCCAGCAACCTATCTACCTCCTCCTTCAATGCTTGAGCTCTCTCTCCACTAATTGGTCTTCGTTTCTGTCTTATACCTTTCTTCTCTAGATCTATGTTCAATTTGTGACACATGACCTTTGGATCTATTCCTTCCATATCTGCGTGACACCATGCAAATACATCCAGGTTTTTGCTCAGAAAAGAAATAAGAGATTCCTTCAAAGCTGGTTCAAGTTGTACTCCAATCTTCAACACTTTTGTAACATCCTTGTCATTTATCTTCACATCCAATGTCTCACCAGTTGGTCCAGCCTTAACCACTATTTCTGGCATTCGAGGATCTAAATCTGTATCCATCTCACCTGCTGACTCTTATTGGGGTTCCTCAACAGTAGGTGGTACATATGCTTCATGCATGACATTCCTTCTCTTAGATGTTGGCTGACTATCCTCACTGCTTCCACTATGCTTCATTTTTCGAGACTTTTTGTCACCCAATTCTTCTGCCATACACACATCACCATCCTTGCCCATAGGGGGTGCACTTTCTAACAACAAGTAAGGGGTATCTGGTCCCTGAAAAACTGGAATCTCAGCATTAGGTTCCTCTTCTATGACTTCCTCAATTCTTACTGCTCTGCAAGAAGCTGACACAAAACCCTCTAATGGCTGACTTCGTAAATCAACTATTATATCATCTGGATTCTTCCCTGGATAGTCATCAGGAACCTCATCCATTGGCTCAAGAACTTAGCAGCTTTAGCAGCATGCTGCAAGGTTTTAGTATAGCATTCTTGTAACACCCCCAGATCCGGGGTCCGGGATCCGGTGGTTACGGTTTCCAATTCTATCCACAACACTTGAACTTTCCTTAACATAAAATAAATTACATCTCCATGACCCAACACAACAATGTAAAACACACCCGTTATAGTCCCAGAGATGAAATCAGAGTAACAATCAAATTTTTATTAATCACATTATGAGTTCTTACAATCCAGAATAATTTCAATATAATACATACTCTTTGCCATCCATTTACATAAGTCATACTAGACCATATTCTTGGTACTGAAAGAATAAATATACCCTACCAATAGCTTCTTCTTCAGCTCTGGTAGTCTCATCGTCCTCGCCCGCGTCGAGTGCGCCTTGTGCGAGTCATCTGGTCTAGCTGTTGTTGTGATATAATAATAAAGCAAGGGTGAGCAATAGCCCACCAACAATAATATATATAACTGAACGATAAAGTATAACAGTTCAAAAGTATCTTTCAAACCATATGCCATGCATTTACGGAAATGATGCCAGTATAATATGAACGATGAAGTTACAAGGTAACTTAAAGTATTTGTTTGTAGAAATATCTGCTACATCAAAGTAAACGAGATATTCTTATTGTTATTAAGAAGAGGAACTTGCAAGAAAAGGTTGCAATTCCAGTTATGACCCTTTTTCCAACTCTGCCAACAGTAATCATGTTACAAGAAATAAATAAATTTGGATGATGAACCAATGATGGAGTATTCACCGCGCCCGCTGTTCCAATCTTGATGATCAGTCGAGATCGTACAGCTCAATTTAGATTTACTACCGGTAGAAGGAAGAACTGACGGCTTTACTTGTGTACCGCCTTACTAGCTCTCCCCGGCCAACGGTTGGGCCAAAGGGGATGGACCGGCGCTACTCGGCCTCTTACACGACTCCTAGTTCAAATAGAATTCATGATTCTGAATGTAACGTTCGTCCCCCTTTCCCCAAGTATAATACTTGTTGATAAGACTCCACAAAGTAGTCGTATCTAGTTGGAAAGGAAAATTTACCAATAACTCCCAAGCTATTACTTGGTAACGGATATCAACTTGTTCCAGTAATCTTACCCCTCGAAAGATGAGAAGGTAAGCAACGACTTAATAAGTCAACAGCACCCGAGTTGCGAGTGAAGGGAATACTTTATGACCGGGAAGTCGACAAGATAAATAACATTTTCCAAGTAAGGTTCCCTTATTATTAAGGAGGTAGACTCAAAGAAGAATGATGTCTGAGAACCTTCCTTGATATAGGATTAATAATAATATGACTCCGAAATATTTTTCGTAATAATCGAAGAAGATAAACCTTATTGAGGTTATTCTAAGTATGGAATAAATATTCAGAGAATATTTATTGAATTAAAAATATTTAAAGAATATTCAGGAATATGAAAGAATATCTTTAATCAGAGTATTTTTCAAATAATTCTTGAAGAAATATCGAGAGAATATTTATTGCATAATTAAATATTCAAATGAATATTCCAAATAATATTCATTAATCAATAAGACCTGAAAGGAATATTTAAAATATTTAAAATAATATTCGATGATTAAATAGAACCCTGGATGAATATTCAAAATAATATTCATAATTAATTAGGAATTTAAATGAATATCAATAAAGTAATATTCATTTAATAAATAATATCCTAAATGAATATCAAGTAATATTCATTTAGTAATCCAAGCTTTAAAGGAATATTCGATATAATATTCGATAAGTAAATCAAGCTTCAGATGAATATTGCAGATAATATTCATCAAGTACTTAATACCTTAAATGAATTTTCAAAAGTAATATTTATTTAATAAAATAATATTCTAAATGAATGTCCACATAATATTCATTTAGTAGTCTCATCTTTAGAAGAGTATTCGAAATAATAATCGATAATCAATTCGACTCCGAATGAATATTGACGAATATTATTCGTCGAATGATTACGTTCAAATAATTATTTGAAGTAAGGATCATTAAAATAAATAATCTCGAACGAATATTCAAATAATATTCGTCGCCTGAATAATAGAAAATATTTACTTAAATATTTTCCTCCGAGGTAATCTCGATATATCAAGGAATATTGACTCCCGGTCTATATTTGATTAATAAGATGTATACGCCCTTCTATGAGGGTCTTACAATAATCGGCTTATAACTGATATATAACTATCTAGCTTGTAAGCCAACAATAACATTCAGGGAACAAGTATATCAATTCAACTTGAAAGTAGGCATGCATGCAATGGCATATGTATATCAGCAATCATATATGTATATATTTATTCAATCACAACAACAGCCTAAAAGAAGGGAATTGAAACTTGCCTGGTAGTCGAGTACGGTAAGGGGTAGTGGTAGCGGGTCCCGGTTCAGCTTGGTGATCTATAAATAGCCAAGGCATTCGGGATTAATCACTTAACACATTAAAAGTTAAGTTATACTTAATTCGAAACACGTTATCGAGTTATCTCGTTATACCCCTTTTTGTGGATTACTTTTATCACTGATCCGACCCGACATTCGTTCGTTACTACGACATGTCATTGTACTTATACTTGGGACATACTTAAGTCATATGAGTTCTAAAGTCGATCGTTACGAACCAATACTATACTCCGAGTTTTATCGCCCGTTTGCTAAGTGTTTTACCGAAGTTATAACCAAACGGGTTTTTAGGGGTTCGTTCGCGTTTAACTTCGATTCCAACATTTTTATAAAATCGGAAAACGGTCCGTTTGATGTGTGGTTTTCTATCATACCTTCCTTATGAACCCTAGTATTTATTTACCAAAATTCGCCACTGAGTAACATGCTTTACGAGGGTTCAATTGAAGTTACCAACTTTTATTTACGGTTCCGAACCAATTTTAGTAATTTGACCATAACTCCTAAACCGTAAGTCGGAATGTTACGATTCGCACGTCAAAACGAACCTTAAAACATGTACTATCTAAACATGGCAGAAAAGGATTCTGGACAGTAGGGTTTGATATTAAAAATGGCATATAAAACATGGTATTGTAAAATCGGACATTATAACGGCTACGTTTACGCGTTTTCCAAAGTTTTTACACTTTATCACGATCACACCATGATCAAATCAACCACTTAAACACATGATAAACATCATGACAAGATCAATAACATCTCCTTATAACAATCTCATGGATCATCAACCATAATCAACCACAAATCCATGGATCTAAGCATATAACTAACATATCAACCACTAATCAACCAATACTTCTTATTACTCATATTATCTCAAAGTAAAAGCTATAGTTCAGGATTTTATACCTTCCTTGGAGTATGTAAGTCCTTAATAAACCTTGATCAATCCTTATAACACCTTAACAAATCTTGGATCATTCAAAAGAATCAAGAAAATCAAAGTTAGTTCTTGAAATCACTATTCACCCTAAACTTTGGTGATTTATTTGAAAATGGAAACAAAGGATTTTGAAGCTAGGATTTCTAGGAGATCATTTATATGAAATATGGGACTTACCATAATAATTTGGAGATCAAAAGATGGTTGGAAGTGGGATTTTGCTTCTTGAATTAGCTAGAAGTCGAATGGAATACATGGAGAGAGAATGGAGTTCTCTTGCTTGGCTTGCTTGATAATTTTGCATAAAGTGATGTGTTTTAGAAAATATCTCATGTAAAGTAACTTTAATAAAGTGGTGTGTCATGGATGATGTCTTTTGGATGGATAAGTATTGGTGGTTTTGTGATTGAATGGTTAGATTAAGCTAAGCACTTGGTTATGTTTCTAAGTATGGTAGTTACTCTTGTAACTACTTAGTTACTTGATGTTATCCACTAGCACATGCATGTATCTTGATCCCCTGCTTGTTTCCTTGTCCGGTTATTGCCCGTTTCGATTGATCGTTCGTGGGAATATTTCACGGATTTCTAATTAGGGTTTACCGGGAATCCTCTTTAATATTAATACTTTCATTCTCCATCTTTCATTCTAACTTTCCAATTTATATTCCTTAAATCCATTCGTTAAATACTTAAGGCTATCAGTGTCCAGGGAACTCTCGGAGAAAATAAAAGTGCGGTTTTTCAGAATCCGACAGCTTTTACATACACTTATTTTCCCCCTGGATCACTAATACGAATTCGGAAATCCGTTCCAAATGCTTCTGTATAGTGTCGTCTCATATTATTATATACTCCCACCAAACACTATTCATCCTGTATTCCTTACTTGTTCTCTTAGGGTGGTACAATTGTCCGTATTCTCTTTCGATCGTTCCTTAACCTTTTTACGGAACTACTGGATTAATCGTTATCGATCTGGATGACATGAGGGTATTCTCCTGCTTGAAATTGCCATATCTTATTCCCTTAGAAGATAGATTATTCTTACCTATGTTGTTACCCTTTAGCATCCTTCAAGACATAGAAATAATAAAGTCGAATTCCATTCATTCTTTCCAAATATCAATTATTACATTGTAGCCATAACCACTCCTCAGTGGTTTCCTACCTTCATTCTTAAATCAAATATAATAACATCCCAAAATATCAAGTCCTCAAAGTTAATATCTCAATTCTAGGATTATAATAATATTTAATCCACTGTCCGGTCAAATATTATACCGAAAAAGAATTTGGAATTTCTGAATTCCGATCGTCTCTGCATTCACTTATTTCCTCCGCGTATTAATAATATGACTTCGAAACATCCATATCACGTCCCGTACATAGGGTGGCGTGAAAAGTTTTCCAACTTACAAAATCACTAATCATCCACCAAATTACTATGCACGTACAGGAAACACTATGCACGTACGGGAAACACTATGCACGTACGGGAAATACTATGCACGTACTCATTTCCCTTCAAGGATCCATTAGCTCCTTCCTGGATGGTAGATTATTCTTATCTAGGTTCTCAACCATCGAATTACTCTATTCTGACAATATACCAAAGCATCAGGATCATTGTCCAAAGCAATATCCATTCATTACAATCATTGTTCTTTGAAACCACCATTCATTAGAGCTGGTGACCTTGTTGTCGGAATCATTGTTCCTCATTTAATCATTACTTAATAAAAAGTTTTAATTATATCCAAAATTTGGGGTTCTTACAATTCTCTAGACTCATATTGGCATCCTCAAACTATACCGATACCACTTGGTGTTGGAAACTTCATAGTCAGATGATAAATTGAGGTAACTACCCTCATCTCCTTTAAGATTGGCCTCCCAAGGATAGCATTATAGTTCATATTGTCCTCTATAACAATGAATTCGGCTAACTGTGTAATGATGCAAGGTTTATCACCTAAAGTCACTGGTAAACGAATCTAACCTTTGATGGGAACTTGTTTGTTGGTGAAGCCATACAAGGTGTCCTTTGTCGGAGTTAGATCCCTATCCAGAAAATGCATCTTCTTGAAAGCTGAGTAGGATAACAAATTTACAGAGCTTCCATTATCCACTAACACTCTATGAACCTCATAAGACCAAATTCCGGCCTCGATTACCAAAGCATCAGTATGTGGGTGGTGTACCCAGGAAGCATCCTCTTCTGTGAAGGTGATATCTGCATTTTCCCCTTCGAACAATTTGGGAGACCTCTGCGATAGATTGCAAACATTAGTCAAAGGACGCTCTTTAGCTTCACGAGTATACCTTTCCATGGCATTTCTACTGTTTCCTCCAATGTGGGGATCTCCAATAATAGTACGTATACACCCAGCCTTAGGCAGTCCCTCCATCAACACATGTTCTATTTCCTTCTGAGTCTTCTCTTCTTTATACTTCTTTCCTTCCCGAGTTACCCATTCTGTTAGCTGCCCTTGCCTGATTATATTTTTAATTAAATCCCTTAGATGGCGACAGTCTGCAGTATTATGCCCATTGTCGTCATGAAAATCACAGTATGGACGCTCATTCTTATTCCCTGGAGGACCATTCTTGAAAGGCTTCTTAAACCATGGAGACTTCTCATTTACTGCATATATGTGATCAATTTGAGCTATTAGAGGGGTGAAAGTTTCATACACAGGCCTCTCTCGTCGATTATAGGAAGCTGGTAGTGGAACTTGATTCATAGCAGGTCTAGTGGGATTGACAGCTTCAGCTTCCTGCTTCACCTGAGATGTGCGACTGACAACCTTTCTATTGTCTCGGTTATTAGGACTCCTGGGCCTTGTTCTCTTATTTCCTGACCATCCACCTTGCTTCTCAAACTCTGGATCTTTCTTTAAATCAGCTAAAGATTCCTCCACGAGATGAAAAGATTCTGCCTGAGCATAAAAGTCTGCCAGCGTCTCAGGTTCCTTCCCTTGCAATGCTTTCCAGAAATCTAAACCTCCCCTGACAACAACAATTAAGAAGTTCTTCAAAGTTTCTTCAGATGCTTTCCTGACCTTGGGAACCTCTGCATTAAACCTTTTGAAATACTCTGTCAACGTCTCATTAGGTCTCTGCTTGATGTTGGCCAACGTATTGGTAGGAGGTGAAAATGTGATAGATGCCGTAAATTGAGTAATAAAGAGCCTTCCCATACCCTCCTAGGAACTAATAGAATCAGCAGGTTACCTCTTAAACCATTTATGAGCACCACCCTGCAAAGTTGCTGCCGACAACCTACATCTTGTGGCTTCCTTCACCTGATAAACGTCCATATCCGTATCGAAACGACTCAAGTACTCAATGGGATCAGTGGTTCCATCGAACTTTAACTCATTCGAAGGCTTGTAGGATCTGGGTAAAGCTGACTTCCGAACCTTCTTCGTAAAAGGAGAAGAAGCTATAGGTTTAGTTGTGAGATGCTTCTCATCCTTGAGTTTAGCCAATATCTTCTTAACATCCTCAACGGTCACCTCTCCAATAGCTTCTGTTTTTGTCTTTTTACTCGTTCCTCCATCTTCTTGTGACTTTGCAATACTAGACTCATCAGTAGTTTCCTCTAACTCTGTTTCATCATCTTCAATTATCTCAACCGACGGCTTCTTATCTATCTTCTTTTTCTGCGAGGAACCTCTTGCTTTAACCTTTTTCTTTCCCTTGGACTCCGTATGAACCTGGGACGGTACCTTCTTGGTAAGAGTTTTATTCTTCTCAGGATTCTCTTGTTCTTCATTATCATCATCCTGTTTTGGTTCTTCCTCCTCCTCTTCAGCTTCTGTTTACACTAATACACGCAAGCATACACGGTCACAAGTAATATAGAATAAAGTTTAGTTCGTTCCCACAGAGATCTGGTTTAGGTTCAATTCAGTTCATGTACCTATGCAACAATGTATGGTTTTTGTTCACTGCTAAGACAATTAACAAATTTGGGTTTAATTAACTAAATTAACTAAGAAGTAAATTAACAACTAATAATTAACTAACTAACGAGAATTGGAATCGAATTACTTCTACAAGAGTAACATGGGATCCTAACTTCATTAAATACTTCGCTTAGAGTTGACGCCTTTAATCAATACATATGATGGTTTTGATATCTGATCAGACAACACGGAACAAGTATACGCTACTTCTCAGTATATGAATACCAAACTAAACATACATCCACAAAAGAGATAGAAGATGAATAGACACCAATTATGCTTAGACCCTATATCTCTATAAGATTAAACATAACGGTTGAAGAACAAGTTGTCTATTAAGATCACATAGGCCAGCATAATATCTCTATTTACGCTGCAAATCATGATGTTAAAACAACAACCTCTCCTATGCTAGCATGGCAAGTTCTAAATCTCAAGATCCACTCTCGTTTCGCAAGAGATTAACAAATTAGATGTTCGCGATGCATCTAAACACATGAAGCACAACCGTACAAGGATATCAAGAATTCACCACACATAAATCTTTAAAGCAGTCAAACTACTAAGCTACATAGATAAATCCGTTAGAATCCCATGACAACGATTAGTTCATAATTGAACCGTTCGTCATAATGGGATCTGATGAAACCATGATAATAAACAAAGTATTAAAGATTAAAAATAAACTAGAGTAATGAGTTAGGAAAACAAATCCCAAAAACATCCAAGAGTTTTGCCTAATAGAAGAAAAAACAAAACGTAGATCTTGATCTCCGTTGCTTGTCACGAGCATTGGAATCATTCTCCAAGTCTGAATCTCCCTCTCTCGACTCTCTCTCTCTGTGTTATGTGAAGTATTGGTCATGTAATTGTTGATAGGATGTGTTTATATAGGCCATCATGTCTTGTCCAGTAAGAAACTACCAAAATAGAATTATAATAGAATTTCTGCAAAATACGTTTCCTAAACTGATTCTGTTTTGAATGAAAATTCGTAGCTGACTTTTCTTCAGTATTTCTGGGCCGGTCCAATCTTAATTGGACCTCTGAACCACTTTAGAATGAAATAGAATCTCGTTAGCTTCGCGTGGACTGTAAGATCGTCCAAAACGGACTTGTAGAACTCAAGATATGGCCCAAACAGTGAATTACGAATTCTGCCAGCGACCGCGCGCACCCTGCGCCCAACACTCTGTTCTACGCGCTGCCTGCGCGTACCATGCACAGCTTGCACCCAGAATTCTGCCCAAGGTTGTAGAAAATTTCGTTGTCTTCGCGTGAGCTGTAAGATTGCTGAATTCGGACTTCTAGAACTCCAGATATGACCAAAACAGTGTAGACTGCGCAACCTACCCGGAAAATCCGAATTTTAATCAATTTAACCTCCAACTCTTAATTCTGCAAAACTCAATGAAAACACATTAAACACACCACATACTTGAGGCCAAGTAATCAATTTAAGCCGATACGAAGCATTCCAAGTGGATATAAAATCCACTTATCACACCCCCAAACTTAAACCGATGCTTGTCCTCAAGTATAAACAAATATAACTATATTCAACTAACTAGTGCCACTTCCGCAGGTGATCACAGTTGCATTTGGCATATGCAACAAGGCCTTTAAACCCCTAGGCAGCCCTAGTGGACGAGTAAGGTCTCATGAGGGCCTATAGTGAATGTACCCACAAAATCCATCTAACTAAACAATGCAATGCATGAATGCAACTAATATGAAAATGCAACGATCCCCTTCAAACTAACCAAAACCAACTAGTAAGCAAATATCGCAAAGAATGCAACTAAATCCAAGTAGAGCTTGACTAAATCCCCGTATACTAACATTACATGAATAGAAACGTGCGTGTATGCGATGCTCATCAGATATACTCCTAACACTAGATCAAAATCATACTTATTTTTCGCTAAGACAATCACAGGTTTATAAATAAAATAGATGGTAAACACTTCATAACCTAGGGACACCTCCATCATCATTCGAGTTAGACAGGAATTCATGCTTTATTACTAACAACTATGACACATAATACTATACACAACAATGCATGCTTATTTAACCGTGCAATGGATGAGACCCCTAAAGGCTTATACAATAATACCCATGTAGTGAGCGTTAGGTTAGTGGATCCCAGACTATAAAAGCCTTAGGTCACTAGGCACAAAGTCCCCGCGAACTTAATTGCTCGAGTATTAAAGAGCTCACCCTAGTTAATTCTGTATTTAACAATTGAAACTATTGACTCTTTTTTTTTCTCTTTTTTTTCTGCTTTTTTTTTTCATATATGCCATCTGGATTGAGAATTCTCAATTCCAACCCTAGACTACTCATATAAATATGAGCCGGCTACTAGCCATTTGACACCTAGCCATTATTGACAAATATTAACAATTAGCATGAAATCCCTGGTTTCCCCCAAACTTAGACTTTAGTGTCCCTACGCCATCAAGGGAATAACAAAAATTCTAAATATAATCAAGTGATTAAATCTAAAACAACCAAACAAGCATGACCCTAACCTAGCTCAAAAGCAAACTAATGAGACTGTGTAAATATTTTGTTTTTGAAGCATGCAAGTCAGTTTCATAAGAACTATAAATCAACCCTCTATTCATCATTACCACACTCAATTAGACATCAACCTACCAATCAGAATTAGCTCGTCCTAAGGGATCATGAAATATGCATGCTATGCAAATGCAACTAAATGAACTCACATGGTATAAATCACAATAACAGAATGTCCTATATGAAACACAAATAAATAACACGAACATACATGAATGAACTACCACTAACATGCAAAACATGATATCTATATGAACATAATAACACACAACACTACTACATACTACTACATACCTAACACATGGGTTGCCTCCCACGAAGCGCTTGTTTAGAGTCAATTAGCTTGACTACGTCCAAGCCTCCATTAAGGATGATAATAGTTGGCCTGGTCATCTCTTCGTGAGACTTCATCGTCATCACGGCGGCACACTTTCTGCCCCTTCTCCTCTCTTGGCCTATTCGTATAAAAAATATGTCCTATTCCAATGCCTTCATCGGTTGACCCAAAATCTGTCAATTTGTAGAACAACACACATTCGCGGGCTTCGCTTGAATATAATGGAGGAGGGTAAATGTAAGTTAATGAAACCTTTGGTTCATCAAAAAGAACTTCCTCCATTGGCTCTAATGCGCTACCTCCATCTTTATACTCTAAGACAAGTAGAAGACCCGCATCTTTCCCATATTCATCAGCCTCTTGGTACGCACATACTAATTCTTGAAATTTGTGTAGCTCACCAGTGTCTGTCCTAAATAGTGCCCTTTCCAAATCATCCACCATCCTAGCATGATCAAATTCCTCACATGGCTTGTGAACGCTCACCTCACCTTGGAATTTGTCTTCCTCAATTATGCATGCAGTACCTTGCTCCAAGTCACCGTTATTTTCTGGAATTGCCTCTAGTATGAATTGCTGTTTCTCTTGTTCCAAGGCACTCAAAACTTGAGCAACTAGTGTCTCCAAAGATTTGATAGACTCCTCATTACTCTTTGCAAGCATCCTAATCTCCTCCATAACATCAACCTCATCTGACTGAAAAGTAGGAGTAGGTTGCTGATGTTGAAACTCTTCACTACCAAAGAAATATGACATATTTGGAACATCTTGCTGGTATTGAAAATATGGTTGTTCCTCATAAGTGACATATGGATCAACTCCTCCGTAGTAACAATATTGTGAGGTCTCATGAATGCCCAAACATTGCTCACATTGCTGAGGCATGGATGTCCTCGAATATGCCCACCATGGCAACTCCTCGCCTGCCATTTTCAAACACTCAAGTACCTGAAACACACCGAACTAAACAAGATAGGTAAGTAACTAATCCGAGTCAGTGAACTTTAACGACCACTGAAGACAAGCACATAAACTAAAATAAAACACCGATGATCCCCGGCAGCGGCGCCAAAAACTTGTTTACACTAATACACGCAAGCATACGCGGTCATAAGTAATATAGAATAAAGTTGAGTTCGTTCCCACAGAGATCTGGTTTAGGTTCAATTTAGTTCATGTACCTATGCAACAATGTATGGTTTTTGTTCACTGCTAAGACAATTAACAAATTTGGGTTTAATTAACTAAATAAACTAAGAAGTAAATTAACAACTAATAATTAACTAACTAACGAGAATTGGAATCGAATTACTTCTACAAGAGTAACATGGGATCCTAACTTCATTAAATACTTCACTTAGAGTTGACGCCTTTAATCAATACATATGATGGTTTTGATATCTGAACAGACAACACGGAACAAGTATACGCTACTTCTCAGTATACGAATACCAAACTAAACATACATCCACAAAAGAGATAGAAGATGAATAGACACCAATTATGCTTAGACCCTATATCTCTATAAGATTAAACATAACGGTTGAAGAACAAGTTGTCTATTAAGATCACATAGGCCAGCATAATATCTCTATTTACGCTGCAAATCATGATGTTAAAACAACAACCTATCCTATGCTAGCATGGCAAGTTCTAAATCTCAAGATCCACTCTCGTTTCGCAAGAGATTAACAAATTAGATGTTCGCGATGCATCTAAACACATGAAGCACAACCATACAAGGATATCAATAATTCACCACACATAAAACTTTAAAGCAGTCAAACTACTAAGCTTCATAGATAAATCCGTTAGAATCCGATGACAACTATTAGTTCATAATTGAACCGTTCGTCATCATGGGATCTGATGAAACCATGATAATAAACAATGTATTAAAAATTAAAAATAAACTAGAGTAATGAGTTAAGAAAACAAATCCCAAAAACATCCAAGAGTTTCGCCTAATAGAAGAAAACAAAAAGTAGATCTAGATCTCCGTTGCTTGTCACGAGCGTTGGAATCATTCTCCAAGTCTGAATCTCCGTCTCTCGGCTCTCTCTGTGTTATGTGAAGTATTGGTCATGTAATTGTTGATAGGATGTGTTTATATAGGCCACCATGTCTTGTCCAGCAAGAAACTACCAAAACAGAATTATAATAGAATTTCTGCAAAATACGTTTCCTAAACTGATTCTGTTTTGAAGGAAAATTCGTAGCTGACTTTTCTTCAGTATTTCTGGGCCGGTCCAATCTTAATTGGACCTCTGAACCACTTTAGAATGAAAGAGGATCTCGTTAGCTTCGCGTGGACAATAAGATCGTCCAAAACGGACTTGTAGAACTCAATATATGGCCCAAACAGTGAATCAGGAATTCTACCAGCGATCGCGCGCACCCTGCGCCCAAGGTTGTAGAAAATTTCGTTGTCTTCGCGTGAGCTGTAAGATTGCTGAATTCGGACTTCTAGAACTCCAGATATGGCCAAAACAGTGTAGACTGCGCAACCTACCCGGAAAATCCGAATTTTAATCAATTTAACCTCCAACTCTTAGTTCTGCAAAACTCAATGAAAACACATTAAACACACCACATACTTGAGGCCAAGTAATCAATTTAAGCCGATACGAAGCATTCTAAGTGGATATAAAATCCACTTATCAGCTTCCTCCTCGAGTTCAGGTTCTTTTTCTTCGAAATCCAACTGCTTTGGGGTAACCTTCGATTTCTTACCCTTCTTGGCTTTTTTTTTCCTACTTGATGCCTGTTCCAAAGTTTACAATCTTTCTCCAAAAGATTTTAAGACTTCAAGTACATCTGCTGAGGTGACCTTCTTCACCTGATGAGCATGTTCGTCATCGTTGGGTGTTTTCTCCACGGAACGGGTTGCTTCACTATCTGAGTTGCCTGCCATCTTTCCACTCTTAAGATGTTAACTCCCCCTCCTTCTAGCGCCAATGTTGATGAGTGGATTTCGTAACAACTTTTGAGAGGTTTTTGGTGAGTTGTAAAGGCTAACGATAAACTGTTCATTGGAAGATTTGGGTTGTATTTATGGGGGTGAGCTGAGCTCGAGGGTGTCTCCAATAATCTCAGGTGCCTTTAGAGAGAATTAGAGAGCTAAATTCGTCTTACCCTCAAGGTGCCTACGTATCCTTTATACGGGAATCAAGCTCATGTAGTTCTAATGCTAAGCTGATTCTACCTGACCAGCTATATAAGGTTGTCTAGTTCGTGTTGGACTCAGGTTCCATTAGAGTTTACCACGAACTGTTTGGCTAAGTAGAGTAGAACTCGAGTTCGTACTCTACTATTATTCTCATGTCTATTACAGGCAATTTAGGATCAGCTGCGCCCTAGAAGTACATTCCAATAATAAGTCTATATCTGTTCTAGATGACTTCTAGAACTTTCTATCGGTTGCTTTTAGGAACCTGGTGCTCAGGAACCTATATCTCAGGAGCCTGTTTCTCAGGAACCTCCTTATTTCGGGACTTGTTGATCAGGAACCTCTGTCTATGCATTTGTACCTGTACAAATAACAAACTTGTTAGGCTGGATAACTCTTCTGATGTCTTCATATGCTCTTGACTCTCTCTGTGGCTGTTGCTATGCTAACTCAAACTCTCCTACGAGGAGAAAACCGGTCCATTAGTAATCTGTTTAGCTTCTAGGCCTTCGGGAACCTCCTGATATTCATGGTTTCTTGATCATCTCTCCGTATGATGCTCATTTCTTCATGTCTGATCTTCATAGCTCGTACTGGATCTATCTTCTCGCTTGTATGGATTGAACCCTATGACTTAATGGGCCTAAATTCAGCCCATGGTAATTTTGGGCACAACATCTTTTATATATATATATATATATATATATATATATATATATATATATATAACAACAATTTGATATGTAAATTAATAGCATTTAATTATTTAAAAAAAATTAATTATAGATATTAGAAAAAGAACCGTGAGTTACACTAGTTATAAACTAATATATAAAAAAATACAATAATAACACAAAAGTAACTCTTATAATGGCCCTTAAAATTTGTTAGCCCAATATTGATCATGCCTTGATAACAATCCGCCCATTTTAGGATTTTAAGTTTTAACCCGACTTCTATTTGACTTAAAAAAATAGGGTTGTTGAATTAGGTAAGCACTACAAGAAATTTCAGTTTTGACAACAGAAAAATCCGTTGGCAAGTTAAGCAAATCCGTTAGTAACAGTGCTTGCCAACGGAATGCCAATGAAAAATTACGGTTGATATAACTATCGTCGGGAAGTCATTGCCAGCAGAATTAAATTTCGCTACTAAATTTACTAACGGAATATCGACAAACTACTAACAGATCTCCTGCTTTAGAATTGACCAACATAGCAACAGAATATTCGGTTGCTATTGGTAGCAACACTTTCCCACCGAACATCCGTTGTTAACCAGTAATAATATCCGAACGCATTATCCGTTGGTAATGTTAGTAACAATTGCGTAACGGATTATCTGTTGCTAAAAGCTCTAAAAGTAGCGGAATAATCCGTTGGTAAGCTTATCAACAATTTAACAACGAATTATTAAATGTTTTACATGCAGTATTCTGTTGGTATAAACATGTTTATACAAGTGCAAGATCTCTTTTTTCTCAAAACCTGTACATTTAAATATAATAATAAAATCCTAAAAATGACAAAATCTTGTTGGTATAAACATGTTTATACAAGTGCAAGATCTTTTTTTTCTCGAAACCTGTACATTTAAATATAATAATAAAATTCTAAAAATGACAAAATCTTAATTAATAGGTAGCATGTAATTAGATATGGCAGTTCAAAGTCACAACCTACATCATATCCATAATAGCCATACTTGGCAGACTACATCATATCCAAAAGAGCTATACTTGGCAGCCTTCATCATACCCAAAAGAGCCATACTTGGCAGCCTACAACTAGCAATACAATTTAGTTTAGCTACACCATACTTCACAAACATAGTGTCATAATACATCATAGTCCCAATCCCAAGTCAAAAGTGCAACATTAACAAACCAACTTAATTACTAATTGTCGCCATTTTCACAATCTGAATCATTAGTAGCGAGCTGAGTATGTCGGACTGAATTAGCCTCAATAATCATGGCTAGCTGATTCTCCATTGCTTTCACCCGATCCTTCATCTCTTTCAATTCTTGCTGCAACTTCTAATTTTCTTCATTGGCAAAGGATGAAGTGAATGTTAGATCTAAATAAATAATTACGGATCATCTTATGCGATATTATCAAGGTTACACGATATAACTGTAGTACGAAAGCGTACCTGATTCCATGACTGTAGATATGAATACGGATTATGGGACTTGATCTTCCACAGACTTGATTCGCCTCTAGCCGTATCTCTCTCTGACTGATGGGAATAGAGGAGTAGAGGTTGTGAATTAGCCTTGGGGACCAAGACCCTATTATGTTCTTTATATAGTACTCTAATTAGGCCCCATTAACCCTAATTAGATTACTATTGGGTATTACACATTACAAAGCCCATACCGAATAAGATGTTATTGGACTCTTTATTTAAGACCACTTAATTAGTCCAAATATAGAATAAACATTAAATATAATTGTCTTTAATTTGTAAGCCCATAATTATTATTAGGTTATAAAATATAATCTAACAATCTCCCACTTGGGCTACAAATTGTTCCAAACAACAATTACATTCAATAACCATAAGTGCGCACAAAATTGTTTATTCTTTAGAAAACATCTTCCTTAGTCAATCTGGTCCATCTCATATATAAACATGGAACCAAAGCGACCTTCGTCACATTGTCGTAACTCGATCCTCAATGATCACCACATAAATATATTCAATGACATAGATCAAGTATGGATGTGTAACTGGAAATTACATGCAATGTGATATCAATCATGCCTATTTCCAATTGGTCCTTAATACAGTGAGATCAATCTTTATTCTTTCAAACTTTATGTCAAAACCATAATTGAAAGAGATAGCTCATATAGAGCAATAGAGAGAAATAAATAAAATAACTTTATTTTGCAGAATACTCAAAAACACAAATATCACCATAATGTCAATAAAAAAATTGAGTACCGAATATAAGAACAAAATAAAAAAACTTCCACTAAAATTGAATATCCTCCAATGAGACAACACCCATATGAGCAGTATGCCCAAGAAAAAACTTTATGGTGTCAAAGATTTAGTAAGTGGGTCTGCTAGCATAGAATTTGTTCTTATATACTCAATAGACACTAATTGATATTGCATTCTCTCTATAATGACTTGATATTTAATGTCTATATGTTTAGACATAACAAAAAAAACTTAACCAGAAGTAGATTTTCTTGTATCTACACAACCAACATAATCAGAATCAGAATACATAATGATCTCCAAATTTTCTGATTTCTGATAAACGAGCATGTAATATTTTGTTCCTTGAAAGTACCTTATAACCCATTTAATTACAATCCAATGATCCATTCCAGGTTTACTCGAATATCTGCTTAACATACCCACAGCGAATGCCAAATCCGGCCGGGTACTAAACTTGACCATACATAAGACTCTCAATAGCCGAAGTATAGGGAATGTTCTGCATCTCCTTTCCTTCAAGATCATTCTTAGGGCACTGTTTGAGACTAAACTTATCTCCTTTAGTAATATGAATACTTTACTCCCACTGAAACTTATGATATAGCCACAAGTGCCATTATTGTCTCTAGTGGATCTACTAAGTGGCACTTCCTCTTGAGTTTGTTGAGTTTGCTCTTCTTGAGCATCATCTTGATTTTGAGTAGGAAACTATGCAGGTATATCCACATTGTTATCGTGAACTACATAAGGCAAAGAAACTGATTCTTCCTCAAAGACAACATCCCTGACTTTATCTTCCCCCTCAAACTCAACATCCTCAAGAAATCTAGAGTAAGATGCTTTTTAAGCTCATCAAGGAAATCCTTAACAGATACCTCATCGGAGTCATTAGACATACCGCCCCTGAATGCTTAAGGAATGTTGCACCGCCCCTGAATGCTTAAGGAATGCTGCACTTTATCATCATTAGACTTCAGCGGTTCGAACGCTCCCACTTCTCAAAGTTCAACTTATCAATATTAGAACTTTCATGCGTAAGAGAAGCAGGTTGTTCTTTCCTTATAGCATAGTCTAAATCCATGCAGACGAGAACTAACAGAACATTCTCTTTCCAGCTCTTAAAGTTTGTACCGTTAAGCACAGGAATGGAGTTCATGTTGGCAGTTATATTAGCAGCAGATGTATTAACTAGCAATTTAAAACAAAAAAAAAATATAAGCTCGAATAATGGAAAAATTCATGTCATATGCATACATAATAGCACACAAAAAAACATGAATTTAAATACTATAGTGTGTGTGGGCCCATTCAAACAAGATACCTAGCACAACATTAATATTTAGTCTTTGGACAGAAATATTAACTTGCAAGTGGTACTCTCCACGCAGAAATCAAATATTAATAATAAATTCGGTCAAGCAATAACCTTCCTTTGGGCCGGATTATTACTCACATGAAAAATTTATAATTATTACATATTTATCCCCGCACGTCTATTTATTATTTGGCCATTAAATAATCTTCCTTTGGGCCGATTATTTTAACGCATAAATAATAAACATACACATCCTATTATTTCAAAATAAATAAATCTACACATAAATATCACTTTGGCAATATTTTGCTTCAACTTACTTATTCGCGAAATAAAAGGACGAAAAATAAAAAAATTATTTTTCAAAAAAAATGTGCCCAAATCCGTATTAAGATAAAAATATTAAAATACCTAATTTTAATATTTCCACGAGCCAAATTTAATCATATTATTGAAAATATGATAGTACCTTAATATAACACACAAATATAATGTGTTCGAAACATCTAACAGAAAAAAAAAAATTAATATCCATATTCACAGGTTCCATGTCATATAAGTGTTAATAAAAAAATTAACACAAAACGGACAACCAGTTTAACATGCAATATGTATACATGAAGTCATTCATGTTTACATGGGATGAAGAAACTATCTCCTAATTACATATACATATTAAAATATGCATAACATGGATTCTTATTAACCCCTGATTACTCATGCCAAGACCAGGTCATGTGAGGACAAAACACAATATATATAATCTTAATGAATATGCGCACATGTAGTATGTTTCATGCTGAGATAGCCTAGGTCATGCACTGCTAGAACCATAATCAAGAACATAGACGTTGTCGATCTGTCTATTTAACTGAATTGTATAAAATAGTGCCCGGAAAATAGACGAAGTTCAAGCCAAAACAAATTGGCATAATACTCGTACGTACGCATATAATATTAATTCATTAATAACAATCATATAAAAAAATATGTGATCAACCTTAATAATTCAACATAAGATAGGCTCGGATACCAATTGTTAGATCTAAATAAATAATTACGGATCATCTTATGCGATATTATCAAGGTTACATGATATAACTGTAGTACGAAAGCGTACCTGATTCCATGACTGTAGATATGAATACGGATTATGGGACTTGATCTTCCACAGACTTGATTCGCCTCTAGCCGTATCTCTCTCTGACTGATGGGAATAGAGGAGTAGAGGTTGTGAATTAGCCTTGGGGACCAAGACCCTATTATGTTCTTTATATAGTACTCTAATTAGACCCCATTAACCCTTATTAGATTACTATTGGGTATTACACATTACAAAGCCAATACCGAATAAGATGTTATTGGACTCTTTATTTAAGACCACTTAATTAGTCCAAATATAGAATAAACATTAAATATAATTGTCTTTAATTTGTAAGCCCATAATTATTATTAGATTATAAAATATAATCTAACAGTGCATGGAATAACCTCAGAACTATAAAAAAAAGGCATTGTGCTGAAAAAACTCCATATACTGTACCATTTTCTTTTTGTCAGTCCCTCCAACCGCTTCGAGAAACAATGCATTCCTATCCACGGGCTGCCCACTTTTCTCACACTGCTCACGAAGCTTTACAAACGCTTCATGTATACAATAATAATTAACAATTAACCAAGAACATCTTTTCACATATGTGCTACTTACTCAAAATCAATGTCAACCATTTACTAGACCAGAAGACACCAGAAAACTTTAAAGAACACGATCACAAACTAATCAGGAAAGCAAAAAGAATTACTTGAAATTAGCAATAATTATTATGAAAGTAGGATTGACACAATGTGGTGTAGAGAACTGAGCAGATACAACGGTTAATTTAGGAGCATGCAGATTTTGAAATCAATACAAATCCCAATACTTGCATTATTGAACAGGAATGAAATGCATCAATAATATTCTCCAACATATTCACATATGCGTGATAAAGGCAGATTTTAAGAACACAATCAAATATAGCAGTGTCTTAAAACAAAAGAGATGTCTATAAAAATCAGTGTTCTAAAAAGCGGTCTAAGCGGCCGCCTAGGCGGAAAATATACACTAACCGACTCGATTTTCTACTAATTAGAGGATTAAGAGTTTTTCAGGGAATTAAACGGGTTTAAGCGGGTTTAGGCGGGATTAAGCGGGTTTGACCAAATTTTGACCCTTAAAAAAATTAAATTTTTTTACTTATTTTTTTATGTTTATTATTTCTTTAATTATTTTTCAAATTTTATATTATAAAATAATATATGTATTAAATTTGTATAATTCACAACCTGTAAATATATAATTAAAAAATTAAAAAATATATGTATATATTCACAATCCGCTTAACGTCCCGCTTAAAAATCCGCTTAAGCGCCCGCTTAACCGCCTAGGCGCTAGAAGGTCGTGACGCCGCTTAGAACCGCTTACCGCTTTTTACAACACTTATAAAAATAAAGAAATATAGCTAAACATAGAGAGCGATGAAACTCAATTGATACTATGTTTTTGTACGAAGATAAAGGCAAATTGCATGGAGAAATACAACATAAAAAGTTAACACGTATATAAATAACATAAAGAGGATACTCATAATATTTGATATAATCCTCAGATCTGAAAAGATGACCAGGTTGAACAGTGACTGATTTTTTTACTAATATCTATATGCATATTCAGAAAATTATAAAATAATGTTCACATATGTTTGTTGGCTTTTTTTGTCCACCCATAAATTTCTGCCACTCGATTTCTCCTGATTCTCGTCATCCTCATCATTCTCGTAATCCTCGTAATCTTCATCATACAATCCAATTGGATCCTTCTTGTTTTTCAAATGTCTCATGTGACACACACGAAACACTAGATCAACAGTTGGTTTACGTTTTAACTTAATATTCTGCAAAACATATATATTCAGATTTTAGAGCACAGTAGTATCCAAGTTAATTAAATTATTTGAAAATTTCAACCGAAACTACATGGATGAGCTTACCAAACGAGCTGCAACAGTCCTATGAGAAGCAGAACCGCTTGTATATGTTGAAGGACGACCATCAACCCCGCTACAACGATTATTTTTTTGAATTTCAAACTTCTTTTTGAATGCTGGGGTTTTCCAAAACTCTATCCAGCTCAAATATACATCCATGCCAATTCTGTTATCTGGTTGTTCGTGATTTTCCCAATTAGCACTAGCTATGTGACGCCCCTAGATACGGGGTCAAGGATCCAGGTCATCACGGTCCAATTTCCGATCAATATCAATATCTCTTTAGTCTTTTTTTTTTAATAATTAAGCAATTGACCCCACACAAATACACACACACACCAGTCATATGCTCATAGAACAACATCCACAATATTTAAAAGTTTAAAGTTAACAGTTATTACAAGCCCGGAATTTTACTAAGTACATTGTTGAACAAAGCTTCTACAGGAAGCATTTCAACAACCAAAGTTTATTACAACTTACACACTTAATTTACATAAGTATACTAAGCCCCTTTCGCTTGTCACTACCTCGGGGATAGTCGCCAACACTCGCTCAAAAGGTCGCCTTTCCCTTACCCTCTTGCGGGGTGTGGTACGTAGTATCGGCATGGGACCTAGCTGTTATATACATAAATAGCAAGAGTGAGCTATAATAGCTCAGCAAGATAATACTGTAAACTAGAATTTAAAATGTGAACAGGTATACATATATGTATATGCATATATAATAGAAGGAAACAATTAAAATCCTTAAGGAAGAATAAAGCTCTTATTTAATAATACATCATCCACTTACTATTATAAGAAAGAAATCTAAAATAATATAATATCAGTTTTTCTTCATCTGTAACCATAATTCCATCATCTCATATCATTATTCTGTTTCCAGTATAAAAATCTGAAAACCATTGTCTACACTTTCTTTTCAAAAACATTGGGGATATCTGCTGTCGCCTGATACGTTAGGACGATGATCAGTCGCCTAATCGTACCTGCTCTCTTTTTACTACCGGTAGAGGGAATGAAGATCATCCCTGGAGGAAGGCCACCTTCTAACATCCTCCCTTGGCATCTTCGTGCCGTAATAAAAATAATAAATGCTGGACTGTGTCGCACACAGCCCTGACACAGCCACTTACGCAAGTCTGTTGCAATCCCCCTTTTTATCACATCATTATTCCCTTTTTAAAATATCATTCCACATTTCCATTTTTTTGCTTTCATTTTCACATATCATTCACTCATATCATTTCCATTCTCGCACATTACTTCTATAAAATATATATATATATATATATATATATATATATATATCATAATGCTTTGATCATGATCCAGACATCTCTTTCATAATCAAGAAATCAAATATACTTTTATATTCTTAAAATATTCCGTCTATTTAAAGAGTAGTAAATAATAATCAAATAATATTTATTAAACCACTGATATTTAAAAAGAATATCTTTAGCAAAATATTATAAATCATATAACCCTGGATAACAACTGATACCATTCTTTTCTTTAGATAACAACTGATACCATTCTCTCATATTCTCTTAATCATAAGGCATGTTCACTTCATGCATAATCATCTCTATACATATCCATCTCATACTCATATCCATATTCATATACATCTTCGTACTCATATTCATATTCATATACATCTTCGTATACCTTTCTTTTCAATATCAATACTCAAGGAAGACAATTTTTTCACAATATAGTAATAATAGCATCACATATATATATCCCATGAAATCAAGTTTCTTTGATAATTATCTTGCTTAATCTTGTATTCTAGATTGTCTTGGAAGCCTTGGTTGATATTTTCCTAGGCAATTGACTAATTTACCCTTAATTTTGAGTTAGTGGAATGTGAGGTCATTAGTGATGTCATTAGGATGATCTAATATCCTCATTTCCTTATTTTCTAAGTATTATGCTAATAATCTTGGATAATCATAATGTGGTATGCATCCTTGTTAGATTACTAATCTTGGTTGCTTGGTTTCCATACTCGTCTAATCGTGGTTCGTTTCGAGTATACCTCATTATCTCAGTGGTTTTCGAAATCATTTACAAATCCAATTTCCTTTGGTATTCTCTTAACTTAATAATCCCTTGGTGTAATCTAAATTCACTAATCCCTCAATATATAATTCTTATAGGGTTTCTATGTTCCCTAATATCAAAAAAAAGCTTATTCGAAATCAAAATCCTAAAAATCCATATTCAGGAATTTCTGGAATCTATCGTCATTTCGAGTCACTTATTTTCAATGTACAACACTAATATGGTTTCTGTTTACTCATCTCCTGTCTCAAGTATAGGGTACCTACATATCATTTCCCTAAATCCTCAAAATTTACTATTCATGTGATTACTGTAGCCTTACTAAAGTTAGGGTTATTACAGTCTTCCCCCCTTAAAAGGATTCCGTCCCGGAATCATGTTGGAAATGTCCAGAGGTATCTTTTTCATTCACACCTTCTAACTTCCACACTATTTCCTCTATCCTTTTCCTTTCATAATATCTCTATCTTGTTTGCGCAGAAATACACCAACATAACTTCCTTGTCATTCATCAACATGCCATTTAGTTTATCAATAGCAGTACTTTTACTGTCTTTTCCTCACAAATTCCATCATGTTTCCAGTTATTCCATGTTATTTCGTCTCTCCTTCCACTTTCGACGAAGATATCCGCCACCACATTGGCCTTTTTTGAATGGTAGTGTATCTCACTTATGGTTTGACCATCTTCTGATCTCTATCATGACATAAATATTAACCTCAATATTCCTATATCTCATCTCTGTAAAATTTTCCAGAAAATAAGCTCTAATAATATTCCTTAAAACAATTGTAGAAAATACTACCTATAATATATATTTCCTGTTCGTCTCAACGAGCTTGTGTTTTCCCAAAACACTCCTACTTTTCTTTTCATAACGTTTCCTAGCCCTTAACAGATACTGATTTTCCTTATCTATATTATTAACTTATTTATTCCATTAATTGATTAAGTCGATCCTTAACCAAAGACTTACACACAAAATTTAAATCGAAAAAAAAACAAGTACCTGTATCCACATCTGGTTTCGTCAACGCTTCCCCTAAGGTCATGTTGTACACTCTAGCAGTAGGCCTATTTGAAGCTGTCACACTCTGTCCTTGCGCGTATGACCCACCGGAACGGCAATCTCTAGCAATGTGTCCTAATTTCCCACACTGGTAACACTTAACATTTCTTTTAGGGTTTGTATCAGTTGATGGGCACTGGTTAAGGTAGTGTCCTTTTTGTCCACACTTAAAACAGGTTACTCCCAGCACCCTACAGACTCCTATATGCTTCTTGCCACACGTGTCACAATCTGGTAATGGTGGTCGTGATTGATTGGACTGAAATGTCCCTGAAGATTTACCACCCTGATTTACCGTCTCACTAGTAGTCTTGTTACCCCCCGACTTTCCCACAAATTGAGATTTTTGTCCTCTACCACCTTTGTTAAGGTAGCTTCCCTCACTTGAACCTCCTTTCGGACCCTCAAATCTTCTTTTCTTATTCTCTCGACCTATTTGAGCCTGCTCACTCTCGGCCTCTATAATTGATGCCTTTTGAACCACTGCAGCATAATCAGTCAACTCAAATGGGGCCACTCTCGTTCGTAACCAGGGTTTCAATCCTTGTTGAAACCTTTTCGCTCGTTGTTCTTCAGTACGCACAAACTCGGGAACAAACCTCGACAGTTCTGTAAATTTAGTTTCATACTTTGCCACTGTTAGGTTATCCTGTTTTAACTCCAGAAACTTTAATTCCATTTGGTTTTCTAAATACCTAGGAGAATACTTTTCTAGGAACACCCTAGTGAAACGCTCCCAGGTTATCACTCTCGCTTCTTCTAGGTTCTTCTTAGCCTCCCACCAGTAATTTGCCTCTCCCTTTAAGAGATAGGCTGCAAAGACTGTTTTCTGATCTTCCTCTATCCTTAGTATTTCGAAAGCTTTCTCCATTTCTTTTAGCCATGCCCTGGCTACTACTGGGTTAGTGGTTCCCTCAAATTCTGGGGGCTTTAATGACTTAAAGGCACGAAAAGAATTAGCTGCCTGATTGGGGAGAACAGGTGGTGGATGAGGATTCTGTGGATTCGCTAAATTCTGCCTTAATAAGTCCATGAATTGGGCAAAGGGATCACCTCCCGGATTCCTTTGTTGGCCAGTTGATTCCTCTTCTTCTTCTTCATGATTTTCTTCATTATGAGCATTTTCGTTCAGTCTAGTACCTTCTATATTTCGACTTCTTTCGTCTCTCTCATTTTCCCTTGCATTCGCTCTACTATCACGTCTAGGCGGCATAGTTCTGTACATAACAATAGTCCTTATTAATTACCCGAATTTGGGTTACAATATACATCATTTCTATATACACAATTATATCATTAATTAACTCATTTGCACATCACAATATCTTTATCACGCGATTTGCATCTAGTTATATCATAACTTTAGTAGGTAAGTGTATCGCCCTTAACACGATAGCCTTTTCATTAAGTCAATCACCTTTTATACATCAATATATTTTTAAGTCTCAACATTTATTATAAAAAAAATGCAGCAAAAATTTAGATAGAAATGCACAAACTTCATTAATTTACATAAATATTTTACAACTTGGGTACACCGTCTCTTACTACTAATATTATACATCATAGAGTACAAGGTTCAAAACCCCAAAACATAACTGTACATACTAATATGCTATAACAAAAGTACTACTAGCCGTCCTCTAATCAGACTGGGATTAAGACAGTGAACACCTAAACTAATCCCCAAAATGACATCAACGAGATGACTAGTCTGATTAGTGACCAAAACTACTACCCCGAATCACGGTAACGCCGCTCTGACAACATCCCTGATCTGCACTACCATAGAGGTGACTGTATCTACTATTTGAGCTCTCCATGCTGGGTCCCCTTTATCTGCCAACAACCTCCTAATATCACCGAGTGCTCGCAACTCAATACTAACTAAGCCCAAAGACAAACCATCGGGAATAGTACCTCCCCTCCCTCTGTCCGATCTCTTTAAAAGAGTATCTATCATCCTACGGGACTCCTCCAACTGACCCTGTAGGGCAAAGTACTCCGTCAACAGAATGGCTGGTAGTGAGTCACCTGTCGGTAAGGGGGCCTCCTGAGGGGGCACAGCAGCTGGGGCAGGTGCCTGAACAGGTGGAGGTGGTGGAGGTGCAAATGCTGGTGGGGAGGGAGGAATGGACTCTATCTCTGCATCCTCAGATGGGTCCTCCTCCAACTCATCCTCTGCAAAGATAAAGTGTCCCGGTGGAGTGAACGGCTCTGCTGGGTCCTCTAAAGGATCGGGGCTCGGTAGAGGAGATGGAACTGGTGATGGCACAGGGACAGGTAGGACAGGAGTAGGAATCATGTGAATGTCCCTCCACTCAGTCTGCTCCTCAGCTATAACCGATAACCTAGGCCTCTTACGTAACGGCCTCTCCTCCTCCGGGATCTCCCATCTCACTCTGGAAGGACCTGCCTCATCAGATCCTGTAGAAGGTCTACCCATATATGGCTCTAATACACACACACACCAGTCATATACTCATAGAACAACATCCACAATATTTAAAAGTTTAAAGTTAACAGTTATTACAAGCCCGGAATTTTACTAAGTACATTGTTGAACAAAGCTTCTACAGGAAGCATTTCAACAACCAAAGTTTATTACAACTTACACACTTAATTTACATAAGTATACTAAGCCCCTTTCGCTTGTCACTACCTCGGGGATAGTCGCCAACACTCGCTCAAAAGGTCGCCTTTCCCTTACCCTCTTGCGGGGTGTGGTACGTAGTATCGGCATGGGACCTAGCTGTTATATACATAAATAGCAAGAGTGAGCTATAATAGCTCAGCAAGATAATACTGTAAACTAGAATTTAAAATGTGAATAGGTATACATATATGTATATGCATATATAATAGCAGGAAACAATTAAAATCCTTAAGGAAGAATAAAGCTCTTATTTAATAATACATCATCCACTTACTATTATAAGAAAGAAATCTAAAATAATATAATATCAGTTTTTCTTCATCTGTAACCATAATTCCATCATCTCATATCATTATTCTGTTTCCAGTATAGAAATCTGAAAACCATTGTCTACACTTTCTTTTCAAAAACATTGGGGATATCTGCTGTCGCCTGATACGTTAGGACGATGATCAGTCGCCTAATCGTACATGCTCTCTTTTTACTACCGGTAGAGGGAATGAAGATCATCCCTGAAGGAAGGACACCTGCTAACATCCTCCCTTGGCATCTTCGTGCCGTAATAAAAATAATAAATGCTTGACTGTTTCGCACACAGCCCTGACACAACCACTTACGCAAGTCTGTTGCAATCCCCCTTTTTATCACATCATTATTCCCTTTTTAAAATATCATTCCACATTTCCATTTTCTCGCTTTCATTTTCACATATCATTCACTCATATCATTTCCATTCTCGCACATTACTTCTATAATATATATATATATATATATATATATATATATATATATATATATATATATATATATATCATAATGCTTTGATCATGATCCAGACATCTCTTTCATAATCAAGAAATCAAATATACTTTTATATTCCGAAAATATTCCGTCTATTTAAAGAGTAGTAAATAATAATCAAATAATATTTATTAAACCACTGATATTTAAAAAGAATATCTTTAGCAAAATATTATAAATCATATAACCCTGGATAACAACTGATACCATTCTTTTCTTTAGATAACAACTGATACCATTCTCTCATATTCTCTTAATCATAAGGCATGTTCACTTCATGCATAATCATCTCTATACATATCCATCTCATACTCATATCCATATTCATATACATCTTCGTACTCATATTCATATTCATATACATCTTCGTATACCTTTCTTTTCAATATCAATACTCAAGGAAGACAATTTTTTCACAATATAGTAATAATAGTATCACATATATATATCCCATGAAATCAAGTTTCTTTGATAATTATCTTGCTTAATCTTGTATTCTAGATTGTCTTGGAAGCCTTGGTTGATATTTTCCTAGGCAATTGACTAATTTACCCTTAATTTTGAGTTAGTGGAATGTGAGGTCATTAGTGATGTCATTAGGATGATCTAATATCCTCATTTCCTTATTTTCTAAGTATTATGCTAATAATCTTGGATAATCATAATGTGGTATGCATCCTTGTTAGATTACTAATCTTGGTTGCTTGGTTTCCATACTCGTCTAATCGTGGTTCGTTTCGAGTATACCTCATTATCTCAGTGGTTTTCGAAATCATTTACAAATCCAATTTCCTTTGGTATTCTCTTAACTTAATAATCCCTTGGTGTAATCTAAATTCACTAATCCCTCAATATATAATTCTTATAGGGTTTCTATGTTCCCTAATATCAAAAAGAAGCTTATTCGAAATCAAAATCCTAAAAATCCATATTCAGGAATTTCTGGAATCTATCGTCATTTCGAGTCACTTATTTTCAATGTACAACACTAATATGGTTTCTGTTTACTCATCTCCTGTCTCAAGTATAGGGTACCTACATATCATTTCCCTAAATCCTCAAAATTTACTATTCATGTGATTACTGTAGCCTTACTAAAGTTAGGGTTATTACAAGCTAGACAGACAACCTCTGAATACTTCTTCCTTACGTTCTCGTAATCCTCATAATCTTCATCATATAATCCAATTGGATCCTTCTTGTTTTTCAAATGTCTCATGTGACACACACGAAACACTAGATCAGCAGTTGGTTTACGTTTCAACTTAATATTCTGCAAAACATATATATTCATATTTTAGAGCACAGTAGTATCCAAGTTAATTAAATTAGTTGAAAATTTCAACCGAAACTACATGGACGAGCTTACCAAACGAGCTGCAACAGTCCTATGAGAAGCAGAACCGCTTGTATGTGTTGAAGGACGACCATCTACCCCGCTACAACGATTATTTTTTTGAATTTCAGACTTCTTTTTGAATGCTGGGGTTTTCCAAAACTCTATCCAGCTCAAATAAACATTCATGCCAATTATGTTATCTGGTTGTTCGTGATTTTCCCAATCAGCACGAGCTAGACAGACAACCTCTGAATACTTCTTCCTTACGTTATCTAGCCAGCCCTTCTGTATGATAGCATCTGATTGCCTCCACACAAAGTATTTCTACAACAAAAAATTGCTAATTACAAACCAGTTCAAGACTAATTTTACAATTAGAATTGCAGGGTAAAGAATATTAGTCATGTTATTAGAACCCTACATATTAATCAGTTAATTACTTTTATTCATTTTAGTTGAACGACTACATGTGTTACAATCTTTTTTTGTTTTTGGTTAAGTACAATTTCTTTTTGTCTGATAATTAAATTTTCTCTGAATGTGAGAGGTGAGAATCAAAATGCAATCACCAAACAGAAATAGTAAGAGGAAGAATATAGACAGTAAAATGATTTATATTAACTGAATACTGAAGCAAATAAAATAAAATAAAGCTGAGGTGAGTATAAACAAAAACAGTATAGCTAAGGTGAGAGGAAGAAGATAGACAGTAAAATAAAGCTCAATTTGACCTAATTGAGTCAAGTATATTTAGAGATCAAATATTGTATTTTAACTTCTATAAGCCTGACCAGAGTTTTTTCGGATATTTTAGGAATCTGACCGGCTGTGTCTAGCTAGGAGCCCTGAATGCTAAATTGCTAATGAGTATTGAACATCACTAAAGACTGCAACTACCACTTACAGAGGGCAGATCGTCCGTCCATACCCCTGCATTGAAGACTGCAACTACTAACCACTACATATCAAATCCTTCAGATCTTGAAAGTTGATTGTGTATTTAAACGAGTGCAGAGACAGCCTTGCAAAACACATTTTAACATATTTTTTTCTTCAAGTTTTCATCTGCATCAAGGGAATACTAATTAAGATGGCTTTATAATTAGGCTTTTGAAAAGATTTCAAACTAGGACCGAATCAGAACACATGAATTAAAATTTGATCTCTGGCTTCTACTTAAAACTTTGTGCATGGTAGCTACAGACTTGGCACTACCGAGTGAAAAAGGAAGGACATGGACACAGAGATGGACAATTAGTGCATGATTAATTATAACATGATTGCAAGTGGTCACGTAGAGCCAGGCCAAGATGGTCCACGACAATTAAAATTACGACATGTAGTCCTTACTCCTAGTTCTTTTACTATAAATCTGGAGATTCATCCTCCCCAAACCTCAAGACTACAAGTGTTAGGAAATCCTACAACAATAGTGGTTTTAGAGATGAGTATCCCACATATATTAGTTGTGCCATATCCAGCACAAGGTCACGTAATGCCCATGATGGAGCTTGCACAGATAATTGCAAAGCATGGCTTCAAAGTCACGTTTGTTAACACTGACTTTGTTCACAACCAGATTGTGACAGCATTGTCAAATAAGTATGATTTTGGAGACGGGATACGCCTGGTTTCAGTCCCGGATGGATTGGAACCAAGTGAGGACAGGAAAGACCTCGCAAAGTTAACAACAGCGATGCTCAGAGTCATGCCAGGAAAGCTGCAGGAGATGATTGAAAATATTAATAACGCAGTGGATGATGACAAAGTTACATGTGTAATTGCTGATGTGAGCGTTGGATGGGCACTCAAAATTGCTCATGATCTCAACATAAGGCCAGTTTTTTTCTGCCCTGCAGGTGCTGTACAGTTAGCCGTAAGTTTTAGTCTTCCAAAATTGCTTGAAGATGGAATCGTAGAAAATGATGGTTAGACCTCTTGTCAGTTGTTTCTCACTTTACTGATCACATTTTTTACCTTGCATTCGCTATATGTTATTGATCAAATAGCTTAATCCAAGGTTACCACAAATTATGATTAAACTATATATAAACCTAGCTAGCTATTATTTATATATCCGATTGAAGTTGTTTATCCATTCCAGGCAACATCAAAAAGAAGCAGATCATCCATCTATCACCCACAATGCCTCCCATGAACCCCGAGACGTTTACATGGGCCGTATTTAGCGACTTGGCTACAAAGAAAAGTATATTTGAACTTTTTGTTATTGGCCACGAATATATAAAACTGGCAAAATGGATTTTGTGCAATTCTGCTTATGAGCTGGAGGCAGCAGCATTTTCATCATTTCCAGAAATGTTGCCAATAGGTCCACTTTCAGCAAGCAACAAGCTTGGAGATAAACCAGGCAGCTTTTGGCCAGAAGACTCAGCTTGCCTGTCATGGCTTGATCAGCAGCCTCCTTGCTCGGTCATCTACGTTGCGTACGGGAGCTTCACAGTTTTTGATCAAACACAATTTGAAGAACTGGCTTTGGGCCTCGAACTGACCAACAAGCCATTCTTGTGGGTTGTGCGTCCGGATATGACCGATGGCACAAAAGATGTTTACCCGGAAGGATTTAAAGAGCGAATAGGCAGTCGTGGGAAAATGGTGAGCTGGACACCTCAAGTGAGAGTTCTACAACATCCTTCAATTGCATGCTTCATAAGTCATTGTGGATGGAATTCTACCTCTGAAGGTGTAACCAATGGAGTGCCTTTTCTGTGCTGGCCTTACTTTGCTGACCAGTTCTTTAATCAGACATATATATGTGATGTCTGGAAGGTTGGGTTGAGATGTGACAAAGATGAAACTGGCATCATTAGTAAAGGTGAAATTAAGAACAAGGTAGGGCAACTACTTGCTGACAGCAACTTCAAAGATAGGGCCATGAATCTTAAACAAGAGGTTGCAAATGCTGTTTCTAAAGATGGCAGCTCTAACAAGAATTTGAGCAATTTTATTGAATGGTTGAAGTAAACGCAACTATTACTTTGTTTAGTTTATCCCAGTTTCCATTTTGGATCATTAAGTTTACTATATTTGCCAACCTGAATAAGGCTGTAGCATGGCCGTCTTTGTTGGCTTAAAAGATGAATATTTAAAGGGCCAAGGGGTGTCCTCTGTCTTATATCATATTTTATTGAACATTCTGGGAAACAATTATTTTGTGGGTCTTGTACCCGGATATTTTCAACTTTCTAAATTTGATCCGCCAAACACAATCCGTGATAATTATGATTAATATATTATTATAATTATGTACTATGATTTGAGTCATTTATTTTAGAATTTATCCGAATAATCGGGACTCTAATCCGAGTACCCGTAGGGTCTTCCAAAAATTATAACCAATATCTGCAGGGTCTTCCAAAAAAATATTAGCAATATCCAAAGGGCCTTCTAAAAAATATAAGTAATACCCGAAGGGTCTTCCAAAAATATAAGCAATGCCCGAAAGATCTTCCAAAAAATATTACCCTTAAAAAAAACCTTCCAAAATATTACCCTCAACAAAGGAGGGTATTACAAAATATTACCCTAATCAAAAGAAGGTCTTCCAAAATATTACCCTCATCAAAAGAAAACCTTCCAAAATAATACTCTCGTTAAAGAAGAGCCTTCCAAAATTTTATCCCAGAAAAGAGGGTCTTCCAAAGTAATAGACTCTTCAAATAAGGAATAATTGGATATTATTCCTCGTTTTAGAGAGAGGAAATAATTAACTTGGGGAATAAGTCAATTATTATTATATGAATATTGGGAAATTTGAGAGATAATTGAGGCAACCGAAAATATGACGTAACAATATAAGTTAAAAATAATAATATTTGGAAATATAAAAAATATTCAAATTTTTTTTTTATAAAAATACGATAAAAATCTATTATCTATCTATACTATCTATACTATAATAAGCGAAAGGGGTATAATTTGTAGTCTGGTTAACCTCCTATTTTTCGTTATCCCCTCATTTTTTGTTATCCCCCATTCACAACCGTTAGATCTTTAACTCAAATAGATCATGACCATTAGATACAACAATATTAATATACACAGGTCTAAGGTTAGATTTCCGGCAACAACATAGTAATTTATATTTAATACTAAAAATTATTATATACAAAGATGTAAGGTTCGAATTCTTCCAATAACATATTAAAATTAATATTTATAATATTATTATACTAAACTATAAACAAATTATAAAAAATTAAAAGTAACTCGTGCCTCGCACGGGCTATAACCTAGTCTATACTATACTATTATAAGCATACTAGGGTATATTTGGTTGGTTGGTAGTTTGTTCACTTTATTTGGTATGCTCAATAATAACCTTAGATTGTAAGATAAATAAAAAAGAACCGTTGGATGTAATGTTAAAAGAATATTCTTCTTTTATAGGTTCAAGGTTCGAATCGCGTCAACAACATAATATTATTATTATTATTATTATTATTATTATTATTATTATTATTATTATTATTATTATTATTATTAAACATTTATATCATTTTATAAACTACTCCTAAAAGTTCAAGGTTCGATTCCCGTCAACAACATATTTTAGTTAAAAATTTATATTATCTATTTTCACCATATTATTATTAAACATTTATATTATATTATAAACTACTCCAATAATTTCAAGGTTCAATTCCCGTCAACAACATAATAAATTTAAAATATTATTTATCTATTTTAAATATACAATCAAAAAACTATCATTTAGAATACTATCAAATACATTTCATTATATTTTATTATATTTTTACTAATTAAAAAGAAAATATTAAAATTATGAACAATAAGATGAAAATATCAAATATTAAGATAATATATTTACAATCTTCCGTGCATCGCATTTGCTATACGTTAGTATTATTAATAGCACAACATGGGTTTTTGTAAGACAATTTATTCCACCTCAGCAGCCACATAGATGCCACCTTAGATATGTTATAACTCCGTTGGAAATTACTAAATTACTCCTACTATATTATATTAATGATAAAAAATTGTTACTAGTGAGAATTGAACGCCTGACCTCTAAGGTAAAAGTGAGAGTCCTTACCACTATGCTAGACATGAGATTTTAAAATATTATAAAACTCATTATTAATATATCGTGAGACAATCCTCATATATTATATTAATGATAAAAATTGTTCCTAAAGAGAAATGAACCCTTGACCTCTAACTTAGAAGGGAGATTACTTACCACTAGGCTCGACAAAAATTTTGAAAATATTATAAAACAAATTATTAATATATCGCGAGACAACCCCCATATATTAGGTTAGGTCCGATAAGATTGTAGAAGGGGGGGTTGAATACAATCTATACCAATTTATCGAAATTTGTTCTTCAAATAATATTTTATTTTAAACAAATTTGAGCGGAATAAATTGAAACAAATTTCAAGTTGAATATAACAATATATTAACTTGATGGGTGTTACAGTTTCAGTACAGAAATTAATCAAGTTGATAAAAACTAATTTAGAAAATTCGACATGAACTTTTCTAATTTAGTTAATAAAAATCAATATTAGAACTAGGAAACTTAATTCGCTAGTAGTACAAGAATCGCAAATAATCAAGTTCCACCGGATAAAATATTACAAAGGAGATGAACTTGATTTTCTAGGAATTAATTTGTTCTTGCTTGAGAGAGAGAGAAATGGAGGCTGCTGCGTTTTTCTGGATGAAATGTTATGTTCGTGTATCTTGTTTCTGGCTGCTGTCTTCTGCTTGTTTTATACAATTTGCTGACTTGAACTGATATAACTATCGGTATGACTATCCAATCAGCTTGATATGACTGTCATTTGTACTAATATAACAATCCATTAATTCAATATAACAGTCGGTATGACTATTATTTGAATTAATATGACTGTCCCATTTTTCTTTTGGCCTAATATAACAATCGGTATAACAATCAAGGCTGATATGACAATCCTTTAACCAATATAACAATCGGTATAACTTAGAATTGTGTTTGTTGAATAAACTAGATTTGCTGGCCTTGACAACGAACATTTGCAGAGACAGGAGGTGAAGTACACGCAGGTTTTTTTTCTGTTTTCTACCGGGCGCGTGTATGACACGCGCTGTATGGTGCGTGTTCATTCTGCCGACAAAAAGCTCCAGGTTGCATGTGTTGGTTTTCTTGTCTGTTTCTTTCTTTTACAATTCAATTGTTTTATAAACAATTTACCACAATTCCACACACACAGTAACCAACTTAATGAATTGAATGGGCCAACGAACTGGGCTTCTTTTTTTTTTTTTCCTCAGCCCAGATTGTTTATATTTCTTTTGACCCATTCTTTTCTTTTTAATTTGGCCCAACAGAATAATCAAGCGGCCCAATGTCTTTTTTATATTTAATTTAATTATTTTATTTAATCAATTAATCATTTAGAAAAGTAATGATTAATTAATTAAATTTATAATTAAATCAAATAAGATTAATACATTAATTCAAAGTTAATTAATATGATAATTAATTTAATAAATAAATTAATTCAAAATGAATTAATTTATTAAATAAATTACATAATTATATTAATTAAATGAGAATTAATATAAATCACTTGATAACCAATTCTTTTTCGAGAACCACTGAAAGTAATAAAGAATTACCACTGAATTGTTTGTTGACGCTCGATGCACGGTCTGGTTCATGAGCGACTAACTCCAACGGCTTTTCTTTATTTTTGACTCTAAGCTGTGGTTTATTTCTTCTCTCAACATACCTGTCTTGACAGCTTGAACCACTGAAGTAAATGATGAACAACCACTGTTTAATGTTGACACTCGATGTACTGTCTGGTTCATGAGTGACTAACCGCAATGACTGTTCTTCATATATTGACTTTAAAATCTGGTTCCTTTTCTTTTCTTTTTCTTCTCTCTCCATTAATTCTTCCGTACTGTCTCTGTCACTGTTGAAATCTCTGTCACTTTAAATGAATCCACTTCTTTAACGAATACTTCACTGAGGCTTGATCAGATGTCTGAACTTCTTTCAATGTAGTAATTCTTCAAGTCTGTAGATTGACCTTGATCTTTTTCTTCTGACAGATAATACAATCTGAGATTTCTTGTGACAGTCTATATACTATTTACTATTACAATCTTGTTTAAGTTGAGTTGTATCCTCGAAATACAAATAGGCTACATCATATGCCTTTCATATTATATTAATGATAAAAAATTATTCCTAATAAGAATTGAATCATTGGCCTCTAACTTAGAATGGAGATTCCTTATCACTATGCTAGACATCAATTTTGAATATATTATAAAACTCATTATTAATATATCATTAATCAATTTAATTATCATAAAATTATTAAATTACCCCTCCTATATAATATTAATGATAAAAATTGTTTCTACTGAAAATTAAACACCTTATCTCTAACTTAGAAGTGGGATTCTTTACCACTATGCTAGATATCAGTTTTGAGAATATTTTATTTTTAGTTATATATACATCATGAGTAAATAATCTTTTAGATATATTTTGCATACTAAGCATTAACATGTTCAAGCACCATTTAATTATAAAGTATCATAAATACATATTAACATGATTTTACTAGCACGGGCTATAAAAAACTAGTTATATGTATGTTTTACTAGCACGGACTATAAAACTAGTTATATATGATTGTGCAGTAGCTTGTTGCATTTGAGATTGTAAATGAGCTTATACCATTTTTTTTTTAATAAAAATTAATTCATTAATGATAAGTCATACGATATCTACAAACATAGTCGAGTCGAACAAACGTAAACAAGAACAATAGCTGATTAATCAATTTTTCGGGATATAATCACGCGATTTGTTGAAGATGATATATTTACAAGTACCCTCTTCACCGCATCCATCTGGAGATTTATATATACTCGCTTTGTTGTGACCTCCATCTGGATCTAATCCTGTTTGAGCTATCGGCCATGTATGCGATCCCATAAGAACCTTCATCTTTGAACCAAAATCATGAAAATCTTGTCGATCTATACCCTCGGTCATGGAACACACCACAACTTAATCAAAACAAAAACCAAACTCTCACAACGAGAGACTAACACAACCCAAATAAATTAGGAACTTATTGAAATCCAAATAAATTGGGAGGTTTATTGAATAAAAAATAAGATATGAAAGTAGGAAAAACGAAAATGAATTGGGGCTTTCTACCAGTGAAAACCGATGGAAGCCCCCTCAAAACTTTTTAATGGAGGCCAAGGTTAGAAGGGAGAAAGAGTGAGAAGGAATGAGTCTATTTTGCCACGTTTTTAAAATAAACTAGCGTAAAAGCCCGTGCGAGGCACGGGCCCGTATATTCACTGAAATATTTTTTCGCATTAAATTGCATAAATATTGCAATAATTTTGAGATCATACTTTTTAATTCATCTTACATTATTTTTAGTATGTGTTTTAACTCAATCATGATATATATTTTGAAATCCTAAATTTTTAAAAGGTCATTTTTGACTCAAATTCAATAATATATTAAAATAGCTTAAAGTCTAAATGATTTTTTTTCTGAAAGACAAAGTCTAAATGGTTGTTCGAACAAAAATCTCTAATTTACTCACATATTTACATTTTTATAAATCTAAAGATTATATATGATGCAATTAGAATATTTTCCAAAATGTAATCACATTTTATTATTTCAGTAAAATATAATTCTTTTTATGATTTCAGTAATCTAATATCTTATATCTACAAGAAGGCGAATGTTAACAAATTCAAATTTTTATCTGAGTTACATTAATGTATAATTTATAGTTTTATTTTCTATAAATAATAAATTGAATAATTTACTTACTCAAAAGATAAAAATAGAAAAAGGAAAATAGGATAAAAAAAGAACATCTGCCTTATCTAATAATATTTTTGAAATAAATACATAAATCAAAGTAGCACAATTGTTATGTTATGAACTTTGTACTTGGAAGTTAAGGGTTCAATTCCCGGAACCAACATAAATATAACTTTTTTTTTTGCATTAATTACATTGGAATGATATTTTTGTAATTTTTCAAAAAGTAGGGATAAAATAGTAATTTCATAGGCATTTTTTTGGCACTTTTTGCCCTTGTGTTACCATCAATATATATATATAAAGGAGGATAGCGGAAGTTTAGGTGGCGCTCTAATATCGTCTCAATCGATTTTTCTAATTTTCTAGAATTTTAAACACTAATAAATATAAAAATATCAATTAGCATATTTGAAGTAGAATAGGTGTTCGAATTTATAAAGGAGAAGAGTTCGAATGTATAGGGAAGACATATGATTAGAAGTTCTATTGGAAGTATAATAAGTATTTATAAGGCATACGATTAAAAGTTCTATTGGAAGTAGAATAAGAGTTCGAATTTATAGAGAATAAGAGTTCGAAGCCACCTAAACTTCCGCTATCCTCCTTTATATATATATATATTGAAGTTCTACTAGAACTAGAGTAGGTGTTTAAATATATAGAACAGACATATAATTAAATATTTTATAGAAAGTACGATCTTCTAAATTATATATTTTTTATATAAGTTAATTATACTTATAAACAGACATATAATTAAATATTTTATAGAAAGTACGATCTTCTAAATTATATATTTTTTATATAAGTTAATTATACTTATATTAGGAAAATTTATTCATAAATCCAATACTATTGTCATGAAAAAAGTCATCGTATTTAAAAAGAAAAGAATTAATGTATTAACATAATAAAAGAACAATGAGTAAAAGAACAATCTCATGCAGGAATCCTAAATAAATACATGAATATCTATAATATAAAGAGAAAATAAGATGTGTTTTCATTTTCTAAAAACTCCAAAAAATTTAGAAAATCTAGAAAAAGTATAAATTGGAATTCACTCTATTTTTTAGGTTTTGATTTCAAGAAAAAAAATTGTTGTGTAAGATAAGTATCATCAATAATATGTAATGAAGTTAGAAATTCGATCCCAAACGAGAGCGGCTCGAAATGTGTTTAACATGAAGACGACTCACTATAAAAGATTGTACTAGCTATTAAAATATCATATGATGTTATAAATTTTATTTTATTTTTAGGATTTGATTTTTATGGATAAACATTATCATACAAGTAATATAGGTAAAAGTTAGGTTTTTTGTCTTAACGAGAGAGCGAACCAATAGTAAAAACCGTGTTTAACAAGAAAGCGGTTCATTAGATAAGACCGTATAAAAGATGTTTAAATATATAATTAATACATAAAATAAAATATTTTATTTGAAGTAGAATACGAGGACGGTGGAGACGTCTTATACGATTTTTTAAAACTGTACATCTTTTTTCCTAGAAATCCTTTATTTTAACTTTTTTATACAAGTTAATTATACTTGCATTACAAAAATATATCCATAAATGCAATATTATTTCCGTAACGAAAAGTCTTCGTATTTTATTTTTTTTTGATATGTTAAGATAACAGAAAGACATTCCAATGCGGAAACTGTAAATAAATACAAGAATATCTATAATATAGAGAAAATATAACATGTATTTTCATCTTTTAAAACTCCATAAATATTAGAAAGTTTAAAGAATATAAGAATTGGAATTTACTCTCTTTATATAATGAAGTTAGAATTTCAGTTTCAAATAAGAGTGGCTCGAAACGTATTTAACGGGAAGACGACTCGCTAGAAAAGATTGTATTAGCTATTAGAATTTGATACTGAAGTCATAATTTTTTTTTATTTTTACGGTTCGATTTTATAGATAAAAAATATTATATAAGTATTTATAATATATGTTAAAAAGTTGGGATTTCAGTTTTAACGAGAGAGCGGCTCAATCGAAAGAATCGTATTTAACAAGAAATTGATTCATTAGAGAAGATTATTTAATTACTAAAATTTAATATTGATATTATAATATAACGTAAATGTATTGAATTTTTTAAAAAATATTGTAACGCCGCCGCGAAGCGCGGCTTTATCAACTAGTTTAATATATAGTAGTAATAATAATAATAGAATTCTGAAATTTGAGTATTTTTTAGAAAAATCTACTAATTTTAATCGTTGATTATCTCTTAGATCCCTGTGATATATTATTGTTGCGCTCGATTATCGAGTAATTTTACGATAGTCCATAGAAAAATAGGAGTTCGAACAAATGAGGAAAAAAATGAAAAGGGTAAAATAATGACACAATTATATATTGACAGCTTGTTGTACAGCCGGGACTTTTCTGCTCTTCTTCCTCTTCTATCGCTCGCTCATCGTTCGGACCTTGACTCGCCCCCTCTTCTCATTTCACAACATTCCGACTTTTAAGGTACTTTTAATTAATTTCCATTTATCATTATTGTTACATTTCTCTCTTTACATCATAACTCTTCTTCGATTATATTTTATTTGATTGCATCAAAATGGTATGCCTCAACTGTTTGCCTAGGGTTTCACTTTGTTTAATTGTATTCAATTGATATCCTTTTTTTTTTATTTCAATTATTCATATTCGATACATACACATGGATCTGATTATCAAGCTTATGGTGTTTTGGTGTTTGTGCTAAGTTACGATCTCAATTAAAATTAAGTGTTTATGGAATTACTCAGACCAGGCAATAAAATACCAATTTTTTTGTACCTGCATCGGGATTTAAATGCCCGGTTCTATGCTTTCTTGTTTGTTTTGTTTTGTCGTGTTTTCTTGTATTACGTTTCCTGTAATGGTGTCCCGCTTGAATATGTTTATTGATCTGTTACATTTGTTATTACAGAATATGTCATTGCTGTGATCAGATTATTCTAATTACATTTCGGAATATAATGTATACTTTTCATTATAAATTAACAACCGGGATAAGTTTCAGCTGTAGTGATAGCAACACGTTACAATACGTAGTTCTAGATCATCGTCTTTTTTTTTTTTTACTTTTTGGCAGTGGTCAAATGTCAATTCTTCTTATATGTTAGTCAATTTACTTTCTTCTTAGTGAATCTTTCCGTGCTTCCTACTTCTGTTGATTGCAAAGTCATGATTTAAGTTGCTTTCGAAATTATCTTGAACAGAGAGGTTGTTTTATAAAATCCCCCTCATTTATTTTACTCATGTTGGTCAAAAACTATTGTACTTGGCTTTTGTTTGTTCTTCGCACACTGAAATGGTTGCAGAGTTTGTTATGTTTTTACGGACTGATAGTAAGAGTTCTGTTTTCTCTTTAAGAGATGATTATTTGAAACTATTTAGATAGCCTCTAAATCTTATTTTATTAGCTTATTTGTTATTCCAGGCTTCCATTTGATCCAGCCTCTTAAGGCCTTGTAATGCATCAAACTACTGCGGAAAATGTCATACGATGAAATTCTAAAGGATGTTTTCCCACTTCTGGATGGCACTGATCTTGCTTCTTGTATGGTGGTAAGCAAGCAGTGGCGAGACATAGCCCAAGATGATTACTTCTGGAAGTGCCTGTGTTCCAAGAGATGGCCTTCAATATGCAAGCGGCCATCTGCTCCTACTGTAACTTACTACAAGCTGTATAAAACCTTTTACAAGCGTCAGCACCAAAAAAAGTTACTTCCCCCAAGACTGTCCTTCAGTGACTTGGAGTTTTATATTGACATCTGGTCTGAAGATAGTTTAATATTTTCGGAGGTGATTGCAGGACCTGTCCTCCAGAAAGGGGTATGGAATCCACCACCAGGAATATGTGATGTACTTAGATTTCACCTAGAGGGCCCAGAATACAAGATGACGTTTTCTGTGGATCCAAGATTCAGTGTTCCTCTGTGTCAAACTATTAGTGTGTCTATGCTTGTTGGTCGCAAGGATTCAAACAAAGTCGCTTGCATAATTAACAAATCAGCATTCGATTATATAGATCGAACATCATATAGAGCTCTAGCTTTTGACTATCTCGAGTTTTCCTCATCTTACCCCTTCGTGTCGGGTATTAGGGCATGGATGTCTTTACTTTTCATGGACAAAGGTAGTGAAGAGGTGATAGATGTGTTTGGGGTTGAAATAGATTTTTGCGACGCTGCCAACTCAGAGGATGAGATTCTTTGGCTATTTGACATGCTCGACTGGAATTGATGAATTCAGCTGCAAAGTTGCACCGGAGGATGTTCAAATTTTTTTACTTCCAGCGCGTTGTTAAGCATAGCAGAATGTGTGGCTGTACATAATTATTATGTCTAAACAGTTATTGTCGTGTGTGCAGTAGCATTTCTTTGCTAGTTATGTATTTGTCCATTATGTAGCCTCAAGTCAGGTCTTCACTCATTCTTGGAGTAATTATGTTATATATCTGTTCTATTTTTTTGAAATAATAATTGAAGATGAGGCTTTTGCCACATCTCTTAAGATGCAAAAATAAGTTGTAATTTCTATTGCTGTGTTCTACTTGATGCTGATCCCAGGGTAAAATATACTCTGGTACGGGATTGTGTTCGATACAAATTCTAGTGTGCATCTTTACTCCTTTGCAACTGTAGCACTATATTTTGTTTTTTTTACAAATTCTAGTGTGCATCCCTTGTTTGTCTGGCTGTGATGCTAGAAAGAACCTTGTGTGAGGATCGTAGGGAAGAAAATGAAGGGTGCCCAGTGTGCTAGAATGTTTTTACCTTGTCTGCACCACAACTTTGCTAGGGAGACGAATGTTATTATTTTTTAAAAAATTTCTAAACAGCGTCTATTTTAATACACAGCAATCTGACGTCTTTTGGAACAGAGAAAGACGACTACTCATTTGTCAGGGGTAACTCCCACTTCTTTCTGTTCACGTGATTTTGCAGCAGTGTGTTAACCAGCGGACAGGCACCTGTTGTACAGTGTTGGTGGTGGCACCTGTTGTACAGTGTTGGTGGTGATATCAAATTATCCCTGCAGTACAAAAACATGTGATGACCTGCTAACTGAATTTTTTGTACTTCTATATGAGTATATAACTAACTTTTTTGTTTTGACTTTTTCACTGAATGTAAAGTATACCCGACAATTTACTACACGATACGAAATGACACAAAATTTTATAGTAGTATTTGTGTTTGCATTTTGGGTATACGACACCAAAATATACGACCAAAATTTAGTGATGATTTTGTGTTTATTCTTTGGGTACACGACACGGCACGAAGTACACGAAATAAATAAATATACATATAAATATTAATATTTATATTAAATAAATTAATATTTATTTATAATATTATACAGATTGTTATAATGTTGATTGTAAATATGATGTTATATATTTAGTATATGTTTCTAATAATTTTCTTGAAAATATTAGTATTTAAATATTTTATTTATTTATTTTAATTGTTAATTTATTTAAACTTACAAGCAAACATGACACGAAATTTATAAATTCTAAATGAATCATATTTGGATTTAACATTTAGGTACACGAAACATGAAAATATACGACGCGAAAATATACGATACTAACAAATTATCAGGTCCAATGTAAAATGATCTTTTTATACTCATACACTACTATGTATACATAGCGAGTTTGGTTCAATAAAAAATCACTCGTAATTGAGACCCTTAACCTTAAACCAAATCATAGTCATCAATAATTATTAATTACAAATAAAAATTAATTAGTACTCCCAGTCCTTTGTATACATTTGATTTGGGTACGGAGATCAAGAAAATGTGTAAATAATGATTGAAGTTAGATAAAATAGTGGATAAAGTGGTGAGAACTATCAATATTTAATAATGGTAAAATAGTGAATGTAATAGTGTTTTATATTATAAATTTGAGATAGTGGAGAAATGTAAGTGGATATAATAGTGTTTTTTATTATTAAAATTTTATTATTTTTGGAATGTATAAAAATGATGAACAATCTAAAATAATAATTGTATAGAAATGAATGGAAAAAAAATGAATATCATATTAAACTATTGTATCGAGTTTTTAAGAGAGCTATGGAGAAGAGAATAGGAGAGTAAAGAAGGTGAAACAAGAAAAATGATTAGATGAAAGAAGAGAAATGATCAAAAACTAGATCGGGATCTTTTGCCGCTCGTGAGTTCTGTTTATATATGATGAAGAGATGATTTTTGAAAAAATGGTTATATGTGAAAATATTGAAATTGTTATATGAGATGATCAATTATAATTATTTCAAAAATGAGGAGAATATTTTTAAAAATCAAAAATTTAATTTCTCCTTCTCATCTCTTCTCTCTTGAAAAAACTCGGAAGCATGACCAGTAAAAGATTTGACTAGTAAAATATTTTTTTCCCCTCTCCTCTTTACTCATATCAATTTTTGATCAATTTTTCGGTGACCACAACCATTCTGGTGACTTCATCCATTTTTTCGTTATATTTTTGCGCTAATTATCCTGTCCCCATTTGGCTAAGATTATATGGAGTAACTTATTTTTAAGGAAAGTATGTATATATGTATTTTGAAAACAAGTAACTAATTTATTTTTTTGAAAATAAGATTTGATCTTAATTTCTAAACTAAATGCTAATCTTTAAAAAAAGAGTATAAAAATACATATTTTTTCTAAAAAATAAGTAACTAATTTCTTATTTTAAGGAACCCCAACATGAATATAATATTTTATACTAAATGTTTTTAAAAAAATATTTAAGAAAATATAATAATGGGATATTCTCAATGATACCCTTCCGATTTTGACTTTTTCTGGATGGTACCATACCTTTTTTTTGACTTACGAGTGGTACCCTTGAATTTTAGGTTTCGTGTATGGTATACCATTCCGTTGCCCAAACGTTAAAATATAAGGATACCATACGTAAAAATCAAAAACTTAATGACATCAATTATAAAAGTCAATAGTACAATGGTACTATTGAGAATGTTCATAAATTTATTTTATGAAGTTTGCCACTATTTTTTTTCCAAATATTTTGATGGATGATGTTTCTATAAGTAACATAATGTTACGATTATTGAAAGTGCGAAAAAATTGAAGTTTAAATAGGAAATTAGGTCATTTACTTGTATTATAACATTTTCGGAATGGTATAATATATACGAAATCTAAAATATAAGGGTACCACTCGCAAATCAAAGAGAAAAAATGGTACCATCCGGAAAAATCAAAACCAGAAGAGTACCATTCATAATATCCTTTTTTTTATAAGCAGAAAATATATTAATAAAAATAGAGGGTTCATACAACTCGATCACACAAACCAGAATTACAAAATATGAATCGGGCCGTGTTTTATCTAAAATATAAGGCCCGTTTTAGGCCCTCGGGCCGGGCTGAGTTTTTTTTTAAAGTTTATATATATATATATATAATTTTTGTCTTTTTTTTTACAAAGCTAATATATTAATATACAAAAAAATAAAATCTTACAAAAGAAACAACCTCCAAAGATTTACGCCCTTCAACTTCTATAATCTAGAATACATAAAAAGAGACACCACGAAACCTAATACTAAAAAATTACTAGCATAATACTTGTTTTATCATAAAACATCATTGCAATTCAAGAACTTTTTACTCATAATCTTACCAAAAAAAGAAAATCTTACAAAAGAAACAACCTCTAAAGATTTACGCCCTTCAACTTCTATAATCTAGAATACATAAAAAGAGATACCACGAAACGTAATACTAAAAAATTACTAGCATAATACTTGTTTTATCATAAAAAATCACTGCAATTCAAGAACTTTTTACTCATATAATCTGCGTTATGACTTAAGGCGACCGTTAGCAATATAAATCTTCTCGCATATGACCATTTCAAAAAGCGCATCCTTTACACTAAATTAGTTTTTTTTTTTAAAGAAGAGTTTGTCTTGTATATTGTTGATTTTTCCTAGCCTCATGACTCATAGAACATGTAACAACGACATTTTTATTTAATAAAAATAAAATAGTAATATTATAATACTAATAATTAACCGATTACCTTTTCAGCTAAAATATATCATCTTTTCTATTTTTTCTAATTAAGTCCCCTTTTTCTAGAAATATAACGGGCAAAATTAATTTCTCATTTTCTAAAAACTATTAACAATTTTATTTAGCGTAATTAACATAATTAAATTATATTTACTATAAATTAATCATTTACCTTTTTCACATAAATCATGTCATCTTTACGTTACCTTTCTATTTTCTCTAACTAAAATCTCTCTTTTTCCAATTATATCACGGGCGGTTCTATTTAATAAAATAAACTAATAATATTATAATATTATTAATTAATCGATTACCTTTTTCAGCTTAGACATAGCATATTTTCTATATTTTCTAATTAAAATCCCTCTTTTAATAGAAAGATTAGAAGTGAGTCTCAGGTAAGTTTCCTGAGATACCTATATTTTATATTTAAAAATGGGGTGGAAGTTTTATTAAATTCAGAATTTTTTAATTAACCCTGCGGGCTCAATAAAATTTAAAGTTATTTTGTATGTATATATAGAAAAGTTCCATGAGATCTATTTTAGGGTCCTTTTTCTCATATTAGAAATATCACGGACAATATTAATTTCTCATTTTCTAAAAACATTATGAGCAATTGTATTTAGTAAAATAACGTATCTAAATTATAATTACTATAAACTAATCAATTACCTTTTTCACCTAGAACATATTACCTTTTTAATTTTCTCTAACTAAATTTTTTATTTTTCTAATCATATCACGGGAATTATATTTAATAAAATGAAGTAATAATTTTATAATTACTAATAATTAATGGATTGCTCTTTTTAACTAAAACCATCATCTTTTCTATATTTTTAAACTAAAATCCCTCCTTTTCTATAAATATCACGGATAACATTTATATAATTATTATCAAATCATCTCATATAAAAATGTAAGTCTCCAAAATTCATGTTTTAAAAAAAAATTAATTGAGATTAATGAATTTTTTTATATAATATTAAAAAATTCTTGATTTTACAAGGGTGAAATGTTTGACATTAGATATGACACGTGTGGAACACGTCAAACAAATTATTTTATTTTTTCACAAGAGATGGGTTGTTAGCCCCAAATTAAATTTATGTGTACATAAGGCTATAAATGAATCGTGTCAAGCTGAATTTTTTTTCTTATCTATCCAGAAAAATTTACCCAACTAATAATTTTGTGTTATGTAATGGATGACTTTTGGTCTTTCATATTAACCTCATTTAGTATATACAACTTTTGTCTTTTCATTCCCAAAGTAACTTATATTTATAGAGCCTATAAAAAGCCTTGTATGTACTTGTTTTGATATATGAAATGAAATGACAATGTCTTCTCCCTTCTCCATAATTTTTTTTGACGAAAAGCAAGTAGTATTATATATTAAAATATCGGAATCCAAACGGGACAAACCCCCCGAATTGGCAACTACAATCTGATTGTGAAACAAAAAACGAGCTAAACAAATAGTCGTTTTGTTAACAGATTGCTTAACACATAGAATATTCAAATTCTTAAAACGAAAAAGTATTACAATGACACCTTGAACAATCCAACCAATATCAATTATGAAACCAGTAGCATCGCAATTGACCTTCACATAAGCATCATCTGTAGCCCAATGTTCAAAATAATCAGCACCCATATACATGCCGAAAAAGGAATTCCCAATAAGAACAAATTTTGATTGTGAAAGGTGAGCTTTTGCGATTTCCACCACTGACTCAGCCTCGATGCGAGTTGAACCGATCTTCCAAGATACCAATTGAAACACTTTTGATGGACCAAAACACTCCAAAAGGAGAGACATAAATAAACTCTCAACAAGGAGAGACATAAACCACCCAAAAAGATGGAGATTATTGAATTTATTAACAAGGAAAAAAGAAAAGATTAGGATGATGAGGGGGACGGATGAAGATGAAGGAGGGTGAGGAAGGAAAGAGGAAAGGTGAGGGGAGAAAGAGTGAAGGCGGAGAAAGGGGAAGAAGAAGGAGGGGGCGGCCGCGGCTGACTCTCAAAATAGGGTTTTATATAATCTAGGTAGTCTTTTATCCTTACTTTTAATAGAACGAATGTTTTTAACTCTCTTTCCCTTCTCCATAATTTAGTTCTCTACATTCTATCATCTATCTATATTATTTACATAATACTTTAATCAGCACGAAGCTCTAACCAACTGAGTTTCACTAAACGAAGGAGCCAAACATGAACTTGTTAGTATCACAAAGTGAAGGGCTGCACAAACAAGGATCTTGAAGACAAGAAGCTTGAGTAAAATTTGTGCCAGAAAGGTATGGCCATGAATCCTTAGCACTTATCAAGTTATAAGTTTAAGTAACGATTATCGTTTTGATGCTTATGTTCATGAACATTTTTTACTATAATTTAACTATGGGTAAGATTGATTTTGCTGGTAAATTGAGGGAGTTATAAGGTGGATTGTGAGGGTGTGATGGTTGTGTTAACACAAAATCACGCAAGCGTACGTGGTCACAAGTAATATATAAGGTTAAGTCCAAATTCGTTCCCACAGGGATCAGGTTATGGTTCTTTTCAGTAAATGCACCTATTCAACAATGTATGATCTTAATTCACTGCTAAGACAAGTAATTAATTGAGATTTTAATTAACTAAATTTAACTAATATGCAATTTTAGAATTAACTAGCTAATGAGATCTAAAATCAAATTACTTATATGGGAATAAACATGGAATTCTAACTTCATTATCTACTTCACTTAGAGTCGCAGCCTTTAATCAATACATGTGATGGTTTTGATATCTGATCGGACAACACGAAATAAGTAAAAGCTACCTCTCGGTATACTAATACCAAACTACGCATGCATCCACAAAAGAGATAGAAGATGGGTAGACACCAATTATGTTTAGACCCTATATCTCTATAGAATTTGAAAACATAAAGGTTTAAGCACAAGTTATCCACTTAGATCACATAGGGCAGCATAATATCTCTATTTACGCCACAAATCATGATGTTAAAACATCAACCTATCCTATGCTAGCATGGCAAGTTCTAAATCTCAAGATCCACTCTCGTTTAGCAAGAGATTAACAAATTAGATGTTCGCGACGCATCTAAATACATGAAACACAACCATACGAGGATATCAAGAATTCACCACACATAAATCTTTACAGCATATAAACTACTAAGCTACATAGATAACTCCGTTAGAATCCCATGACAACGATTAGCTCATAATTGAACCGTTCATCGTCATGGGTTTTGATGAAAACATGATATAAAACAAGATATGAATAAAAGAAGTAATTATATTAATAAACAAAGAGTTAAGAAAACAAATCTATAATCCAGAATAACACAAAGGCTGAAGTAGATCTAGATCCGTTGCTTGTCACGAGCGTTGAATCCTTCTCTCCTTTTCCCCCTTGCAGATCTAAGCTATGTTACAATAATAATAACTAATAATATGTCTATCTCTATTACAATGGTATGATGTGTTTATATAGGCACTACAAGTCTTGCCCAGCAAGAAAATACAAAACAGAATTATAATAGAATTTCTGCAAGATACGTTTCCTAATTTGATTATGTTTTGTAAGGAAAATTCGTGGCTGACTTTTCTTCAGATTTTCTGGAACGTTCCCCACGTAATTGGACCTCTGGACTATCTTAGAATGATAGGAAATCTCGTTATCTTCGCGTGGACTGCTTACGGGCCTAAAACGGACTTCTAGAACTCAAGATATGGCCAAAACAATGTAAACTGTGCAACCCGTCTCGAAAATCCGAATTTTAATCAATTAATTCCCCAAAAATTATAAAAGCATCCACCTTAGTCAACATTCTCGTAATCCTGCACAACTAAGCAAAACACATCAAATCTACAACAACTTGAGCCCAAGACAATCAATTTAAGCCGAAATTAAGCGATCCAAGTGGATATAAAATCCACTTATCACACCCCAAACTTAAACCGATGCTTGTCCTCAAGCATAAACAATTACAACTAACTAACTAACTAGTACCACTTCCGTAGGTGATCACGGTTGCATTTGGCATATGCAACAAGCCCTTTAAACCCCTAGGCAGCCCTAGTGGACGAGTAAGGTCTCGTGAGGGCCTATAGCGAATGTACCCACAAAATCCATTTAACCTAATGCAATGCAATGCATGAATGCAACTATAATGAAAAATGCAACGATCCCCTTCAAACTAACCAAAACCAACTAGCAAGCAAATACCTCAAAGAATGCAACTAAATCCAAATAGAGCTCGACTAAGTCCCCGTATACTAACAATACATGAACAGAAACGTGCGTGTGTGCGATGCTCATCAGAAATACTCCCAACACTAGGTCAAAAATCATACATATTCTTCGCCAAGACAATCACAGGTTTATAAATAGAATAGACTGTAGACACTTCATAACCTAGGAACACCTCCATCCTTATTCAAGTTAGACAGGAATTCATGCTTTATTAACGACAAACAACTATATAGAACACAAACAAACATGCTTATTTGACCGTGCAATGAATGAGACCCCTAAAGGCTTATACAATAATACCCATGTAGCGAGTGTTAGGTCAGCAATCCCAAACCACAAGGGCTTTAGGTTACCAGGACTAAGTCCCCTCAGACTTAATTACTCGAGTATTAAAGAGCTCACCCTGGTTAATTTTGCATATAAACAATTGACATCAATTTTTTTTCTTTTCTTTTTTTTTTTCTCTTTTTTTTTTCTTTCTTCTTTCTGTTTTTTTATGCAATCTGGAATGAGAATTCTCAATTCCAACCCTAGACTACTCATATAAATATGAGCCGGCTACTAGCCATTTGACACCTAGCCAACAACTAGCATGAAATCCCTGTTTTCCCCCAAACTTAGACTTAAGTGATCTAGGCCATCAAGGGAATAACGAAAATTCTAAATATAATCAAGTGATTAAATCTCTAAACATCCAACAAGCATGACCTCAACCTAGCCCAAAAGCACCCAATGAGACTGTGTAATTAGTTTTGTTTCCGAAACACATAAGTCAATTTCATAAAAACTATAAGTCAACCCTCTATTCATCATTACCACACTCAATTAGACACCTACCTACCAATCAGAATTAGCTCGTTCTAAGGGATCATGAAAAATGTATGCCATGAAAATGCAACTAAAATGAACTCACATGATATACGAACAAAAATAACAGAATGTCCTACATGAAACAGACGTAAATAATACGAACATATATGCATGAACTACTACTAAGCATGCAAAACATGATATCCTACATGAACACATATATACAACAACAACTACTAATCCCTCAAACCACCCCCAAACTTAAAATATTCAATGTCCGCATTGAATGGAAGTAAATACAAGGGAAAGTAGAAAACATACCTAACCAGCTGAATCATAACCCTCCTCGGATGAATCTGGTGGAGGATAATGCGTACGAGCTCCATAGACTAGCCCTCTCCCAAATAACAAGAATCCTACAAAACCCCCAATTACAAGAACACAAATTCGTAATAAAAATAATATTAGAGAAGATTTAACCCAATTACGAATCAAAGAGGTGAACTTGTAATTAATTCCTCTTTAGAATTGAATTTAAATAAATAGAAGAAGAATTGGATTTGTATGTATGGGTGTGTATATAAAATAATAATAATAATAATAATAATAATAATAATAAAGAAAATAATAATAATAATAATAAATAATAATAATAATAATAATAATAATAAAATAATAATAATAATAATAATTAGAATTAGAAAAGAAATTGGTTTAGAATTTTGGAGAAAAAGATGGGAGGTTTTGGAATGGAAATAGGATTAGAATTGATTAGGAGATGATGTTATAAAAAGGGAGAAAGGAGAAAGAATTTTGGGGAGGAAAATATTATTTTTTTTTTTTTTTACAAACAGCCAACAGCATTCGTCCAAACAGGCAGGCTGCGCGCGGGAAGGCAGACTGCGCCCAATGCAGTAACGCAGGCGCAGCCTGCGTCACTCAGGCGCAGTCTGCGTGTCTTGCAGAAACGCAGGCGCAGCCTGCGTTACACCTTTTTTTTTTTTTTTTTTTTTTTTTTAAACACTCTCACAACACTCATTTTTTTTCTCTTCTCTCTACACTACACCTTTTTTTTTTTCTACACTAATGCGTGGGTTGCCTCCCACGAAGCGCTTCTTTAACGTCAATAGCTTGACGTTACTTCCTCAAATCAAGGCGGTTTCAAAAGAATAACCGAACCGTTCTCAACAGACAAACCATTCATACGAACTTTGACATCTTGATTGCTTGCTTTCCACAAATCACTTCCATCAGATTTCAACCTAATTTTACTACCAAATGGCCAAATCTTCTTTTTTTTCTTCTTCACACCTCTCAGGTGCTTCTCTGACTCAACCGGTTGAACAAAAATTTCCTCATCCTTATCATCTGCTTTCCACCTTCGCAACACGTTATCATGCCCCTCTTCAAAAATCACTAGCTCATTATTCAAAAGGACATACCTCAAATATGGTGGAAGTTTTCCAAGCTTTACTTTCGAAAGATCACGAACCGAAGAACTGTCCGATTTCTCGCTCAGCAACTGATCAAACTTCTTTTTCTGACCCGTATCAACTATTTCCACACTGCAACACTCTTCATCCTCTGTTGGAAATTTCATGGCCTTGAACACATTAAAGGTGACACTCTGATCTTGCACCCTCATTGTAAGCTCTCCTTTTTGCACATCTATCAAAGTATGGCCTGTAGCTAGAAAAGGCCTTCCCAAGATTATGGGAATCTTCTTGTCTTCTTCAAAATCCAAGATAACGAAGTCAGCAGGAAATATGAGCTTATCAACTTTCACCAAAACGTCCTCCACTATGCCCCTAGGATAAGTGATTGACCTATCAGCCAACTGCAAAGAGATGTTGGTTGGCTTTGGCTCCGGCAGACCAAGTTGCTTGAAAACAGACAAGGGCATGAGATTAATGCTAGCACCCAAATCACATAAGCACTTGCTGAAAGAAAGATTGCCAATAGTACACGGGATGGTAAAACTTCCTGGATCTTTAAGTTTAGGAGGCAACTTCTGCTGCAGCACTGCACTACACTCCTCCGTTAATGCCACTGTTTCAAATTCTTCCAACCTTCTCTTTCGTGACAAAATATCCTTCATGAACTTTGCATACCTCGGCATCTGCTCCAATGCTTCAACAAAAGGAATGTTAATGGACAATTTCTTGAAGACATCCATAAACTTCTGGAACTGAATTTCTTGACTTTTCTGCACACGTCGAGGAAACGGAGGAGGAGGATAGAATTGATTATTCTTTGAAGATTGCTCTGGAGTAGACTTTTCAACAGGTTTCTTGCTCTTCTCACCATCAAGCTGATCAGCCACTAAATCAGATTTCTCAATTTCTGGCACTGCAGATTTTTCAACCTGCTGATTCTGAACATCTTCATCTTCTTCAGCTGCTGATTGAGGGCCTGCTGTAACCTTTCCTGATCTCAAAGTCACTGCATTAACCTGTTCTTTGTTCCCCCTTCTGCCTGGATTTGTTTCCGTATCACTAGGAAGAGTCCCCTGTTGCATGTTCAACAAAGCACTTGTAATCTGTCCCATCTGGTTTTGCAAGATCTTTTGAGAAGCTTGAAGGTTCTTCAACATCATCCTCATATCATCCATTTCTGATTTTTCATTAGATGATTGCCCCGCTTGAGCCTGGGGTTGTTGCTGCTGAAATCCAGGAGGTTGATATGGTGCCCTTGGAGCATACTGCTGTTGATAGCCTTGATTGAATGGCCTAGCTTCCTGACTTTGAAACTGCTGATAAGACTGCTGAGGTTGTTGAGCACTTTGGTTGTTGCTCCAGCTGAAGTTAGGATGATTCCTGTTGTTCGGATGATACGTGGCTGGGACTGGTGCAGCAAGTCTTTGGAAATTACTAACGAACTGTGCTGATTCAGAAGAGATAGCACATTGACTTGTCTCATGTGCGCCCGCACATAGCTCACAAATACTAGCCACCTGCTGAATCCCATAATTAGCAAGAGAATCCACCTTCATTGTAAGAGCCTTCAACTGAGCTGCAATAGCTGAAGCTGTGTCAACTTCAAGCACACCTGCTACCTTACCTTGAGAAAGCCTCTGGGTTGGATTTTGATATTCATTAGCAGCCATCATCTCAATAAGATCATATGCTTCCTCATAGCTCTTCGCCCACAGAGCTCCATCTGATGCTGCATCTAACAAAGGCCTAGACTGTGCTCCCAACCCATTGTAAAAACCATTAATAACCATCCAATCAGGCATGCCATGATGTGGACACCTACGAAGCATCTCCTTGTAACGTTCCCAAGCCTCACACAAAGACTCTCCAGATTGCTGCTGAAATTGAGTTAACTGGTTCCGTATTGCTGCAGTTTTCGCCATAGGGAAGAATTTAGTAAGAAACTTCTAAGCAAGATCATCCCATGTAGTAATGGAACCAGCTGGTAGAGAATGTAACCAGCCTTTAGCCTTATCCCTCAAAGAAAATGGGAAAAGTCTCAACTTGATAGCATCCTCTGACACACCATTAAATTTGAAAGTGTCGCAGATCTCGATAAAGTCCCGAATATGCATGTTAGGATCCTCCGTAGAAGCTCCCCCAAACTGAACCGAATTCTGCACCATCTGAATTATGCTCGGCTTGATCTCAAAGTTGTTCGCTGCAATAGCTGGCCTGACAATACTAGATTGTATGTCATTGATCTTTGGCTGCGAATAGTCCTTCAAAGCCTTGACTGCTGCTGGTAATTCTGCCATCTCTACAGTAGTTTCAAGTTCTTCTTCTGCCAGTTTTTCCTTACGAGCCTGCAAACGTGTTCGCATACACGTTTAAATACCTGAAAACACCACGAAACAAACAACTAAGTAAGAAATCCGAGTCAGTGAACGCTAATGACCACTGATGATAAGCACATAAACTAAATTAAACACCGATGATCCCCGGCAGCGGCGCCAAAAACTTGTTAACACAAAATCACGCAAGCGTACGTGGTCACAAGTAATATATAAGGTTAAGTCCAAATTCGTTCCCACAGGGATCAGGTTATGGTTCTTTTCAGTAAATGCACCTATTCAACAATGTATGATCTTAATTCACTGCTAAGACAAGTAATTAATTGAGATTTTAATTAACTAAATTTAACTAATATGCAATTTTAGAATTAACTAGCTAATGAGATCTAAAATCAAATTACTTATATGGGAATAAACATGGAATTCTAACTTCATTATCTACTTCACTTAGAGTCGCAGCCTTTAATCAATACATGTGATGGTTTTGATATCTGATCGGACAACACGAAATAAGTAAAAGCTACCTCTGGTATACTAATACCAAACTACGCATGCATCCACAAAAGAGATAGAAGATGGGTAGACACCAATTATGTTTAGACCCTATATCTCTATAGAATTTGAAAACATAAAGGTTTAAGCACAAGTTATCCACTTAGATCACATAGGGCAGCATAATATCTCTATTTACGCCACAAATCATGATGTTAAAACATCAACCTATCCTATGCTAGCATGGCAAGTTCTAAATCTCAAGATCCACTCTCGTTTAGCAAGAGATTAACAAATTAGATGTTCGCGACGCATCTAAATACATGAAACACAACCATACGAGGATATCAAGAATTCACCACACATAAATCTTTACAGCATATAAACTACTAAGCTACATAGATAACTCCGTTAGAATCCCATGACAACGATTAGCTCATAATTGAACCGTTCATCGTCATGGGTTTTGATGAAAACATGATATAAAACAAGATATGAATAAAAGAAGTAATTATATTAATAAACAAAGAGTTAAGAAAACAAATCTATAATCCAGAATAACACAAAGGCTGAAGTAGATCTAGATCCGTTGCTTGTCACGAGCGTTGAATCCTTCTCTCCTTTTCCCCCTTGCAGATCTAAGCTATGTTACAATAATAATAACTAATAATATGTCTATCTCTATTACAATGGTATGATGTGTTTATATAGGCACTACAAGTCTTGCCCAGCAAGAAAATACAAAACAGAATTATAATAGAATTTCTGCAAGATACGTTTCCTAATTTGATTATGTTTTGTAAGGAAAATTCGTGGCTGACTTTTCTTCAGATTTTCTGGAACGTTCCCCACGTAATTGGACCTCTGGACTATCTTAGAATGATAGGAAATCTCGTTATCTTCGCGTGGACTGCTTACGGGCCTAAAACGGACTTCTAGAACTCAAGATATGGCCAAAACAATGTAAACTGTGCAACCCGTCTCGAAAATCCGAATTTTAATCAATTAATTCCCCAAAAATTATAAAAGCATCCACCTTAGTCAACATTCTCGTAATCCTGCACAACTAAGCAAAACACATCAAATCTACAACAACTTGAGCCCAAGACAATCAATTTAAGCCGAAATTAAGCGATCCAAGTGGATATAAAATCCACTTATCAGGTTGTTGGAAATGTTTGGTTTTGGGTTGAGTTCTAAGATGGAATCGTGTAAATCTCACTACGTAAATTTCTCTCCACGGCCCTGTTTTTGGTAAAACATTTGGATGACTCATTGCCATAGTTAGGCAGTGGGTTTATGTAGTTTACGTTCTATTCAGAGTCTAATTTAAGCCTCGAAAGTTTCGAGTCGTTTCAACTATGCAGCAAGCTAAGTATTATGGATGTTTTAGTGTAGCTTATGCATAACCTGCGAGTTTGACCAAACTCTGAACTTTGAAGAAATGGTTCACATAGCTAAACTCCTTAATTCGAACTGACATTTTTACTGGTGATAGAAGAAGGATTCTAGATGATCTCAGAGGTGGTCTCATATTAAAAGGTTAATTTTTTGATTTATTAAAATTGTTAAAGTGCAGGTAACCCAAAAACTTACAACCCTATTTTTGAACCAACTTTGAGTTAACGTTTGCCCTAGTTAGAGTAATCATTTCGAATTGAATTTTTATTGTAGCAAGATATAATGTTAAAGGTCGTAATGGAAAAGGTTCCGGGTAAAAATATTAAAAATTCGAATTATGAAAAATGTAGGAGTGAAGGACATGCAATAGGGTGTTAAGTGAATTTAAGTCAAGCGTCCATTTGGTAACCACAATTGAGCTTGATAGAAGACTTAATTCAAGTCGACCTAGTAACAAAAGTTGTTAACAAACATCTTTGAGAGCATAAGGAAAGGAAGAATGAGTATAAAATCTGTTACTAAGATGAGTAGAAATAATTACAAAGAGAGGCACTAGAAGAGACTCAGAATTCATAGTTGATGTTGCAACTGCTTTTTAATGGTCGTAATTGCATATTGGGGGAGAATAAAAGGATAAAAGTTGTAGGTCTAAATGTTGGGAACATGTCTCCAAAATATCAGTAGCATTAGATTTGTAAAAGAAGAGATAAAGCCAAAGCAGTAGGGCTGGTGCAGCCTGCGATTATGCAGAATACAAGGTTGGGTTTTAATCCAAACCACAGATTGTGTAGGTCTATTTTTAATCTGATTTTTGGATATGTTGTAGCTCTGTATCTTAATACAACTCCTTTGAATTTTGGTGCTAATTGAACTTGTACACAAAACGTTATTCTCAAATCATTTTATGATAGTCGGGAAAATTTAGGTTTCCAAAAATTCTGCTGCACATGTAGTACAGCTTTTAAAAGGTCTTAAAGACCAAAATTACTTAAAGGTCGAAGAGAGAAACTTGTAGCCTTATATCTTATTTATGTGCCTGTAGAAGGGTTCGAGTACCAGACCTGTAAAATAAGAGATAGAGAGCAAAATTAGTGAGGCTGATTCAACCGGTAACAAAAGTGAAAACAAGATGACTTTGAATGGTCACCATGAAAGGTGTAGGTCTAAGTTTAAGGTGATTATTGATTATTTGTGAGAAATAATTTTTGAAACTAAATTCTTTTGAGATACAATAGAAATTGCTAACATTATTGCAACGGGTAAATCTCGTGACTGACAAATTCTAAAAGCCAAATTCGGGTACGCTTAATACTATCCTCATACAACAACCCTTGTATTTTAGTGATAGATATGTTTTATTCTGGTTATTAAAATTATTTATGTGATAATATATGAGAATATCGTATCGTATGTTTATGTGTGATTATCACATGTTCAATGAAATTTGAATGAGTTATTAGATTGATTGTTAATTATGGTAAAAATGTATCCCGCAGATACACTATCGTGAAAAGGGTTATTATGAACTGATATCTTGTCTCCTTATGACTACGCAAAAATAAACCAGTTATTAATAAAAATTATGAACATCGACTAATTGGATCTACTTCATTCCAAGAAGTGAATGTGAGAATAACGGAAAGAATACAGACCTTACGAGTAGCAATGGTTATGATCCATAATACAAACTCGGATATGGTCATAGTTCTACATGAACTATATGATTGTACAGTGAAAAATTATATGACATCATTTTAATTTTAGATATTTTGTACTTATCTAGGTAGTACGAGTCATCCAAAGGGGGAGTATTGTATATATTTGGATGACTCCTTGTATGTCTATCTATAGAGACACTCCAGAAGAGCAAATATATTGTTTAATGCTTAAGAAAAACATATATATTGTTTAAAGCTCCAGAAGAGCAAATAGCCAAATATTGATGAAGGCTCTAGAAGAAAAAAATATTATTTCTTAAAGGAACAAAATTATAAAATTATTGATACATTATACTGTCCCAACTATCAGAGAAAGTTATAAAAATATATGTCATTACGGATATCACATGGAGACAATAGATGAAGGATATGATCAATACCTTCAAATGAAATATATATTTAAGTAAATCAGAAGTTCACTTATAACTTTATAGTTTGGCATGACCGTCTTAGCCTCTCGATATTATAAGTATGTGAATAGTAATTAAATTTTATATGGATGTTCGTTGAAGAACCAGAAGATTCTTCTCAATTAAACTTATGTTATTTGCTTGCAAGGCAGATTGATCACCATCGAAGATATCTCCTTTGAGAATGAACTAATGGAGATATGCATTAGATAAAAAATCTCCAAATACGGACCATTGAGATATTATATTTATGGATGGACTTTATGATTACATATATGCCTAGTTATTATCGACTCGTAACTTGAAGTATGCGAGGTTGATTGTCTAGTTAATCATATTATCAAGAATAGGCATTTATATAATGCTGGTGAGTATACTACTCAAATTTTAAATGAGTATTATTGTCCATGGAAAATTATCAAATATTTTATCACATATTTATTGATTCGCATCAAGCCAACAAGTTATCATAAGCTTTCCCCATATTGAATAAACTTTTGGTCGGCTCATGTTGTTCCACCACAACTATCTAAGATGAATTATTAAATTAAGTATGAGTCTCAGTGAACAATCTAAGTATTTATTCGTGACTCAATTTAATGAGTCTATTTTCTCAAGATCAAGGGGATAGAATAAAATAGCTAGTGAATATATTTGTAGAAATGAATTTTCATTGCCTCGTATTCAAGAATGTGAACCCGAAGTTCATAAGATAAATCATTTATAAATTTTAATTATTGCCAGATATATATGCTGATCTTAAAAAGTGACTATGTCACATATACCAGCTACAAATGCTCCAATGAAATATAATGTCCCAGAAGGACAACCTCAAGATAGTAATGTGTTTAAAGAACGCCTAAAGCGTTGATAAACCAATAGGTTCCATTAATAAAACTCCTCAACTGAAAAAGGAACAACGACTAATAATGGATAAATTGAGGAGTCAATAATATTGGAAGGATCTCCAGAAGAGACTATAAACATGATGAAAGAATGAAGAAATAAAGGTTTTAATGTATAATGTCATGGAACCATTTATCAAGTCGACGTCGATGATATCTATATTTAACGTAATACTTGAGGTTATCAATGATAATGAGGATCTTGATGCAAACTCTACTAAAGAATGTAGACAAAATTGGTCAAACACACAATGATATAATTGAGACAATTACAAAGAGAATTTATTTGGGCTTGTAGTCCGCACACCTGAAGTTGTAAAGGTAGCGCACCATAAGAATCATTATCTCTTAAAAAATCGAGAAATATTTGGAACTGCAGTTCATACACTTAAAGGTGTAATGTTAGTGGGATATGAATAAAATTTACGAAATATAAAGATCGCGTAGTTATACAGTGACCTTGTATTGATTACGAAGAGACATATTAACTTGTGGTGGATATAATTATTTGAATCATAAACCGTCCGACAACATAAGAAGGATATAATTTAAATTTCATATGACCCACATGACAACATTTACATTGAATCCCTGAAGGATCGAAACTGCTAGAAGCAGTAAATCAAGTTCTCGAGAACTAGCCCCATCAAATTGAAAGGGGTTTGGACCAATAGTCCAACACAAAATTATTCCAGAATAGAAAATCTATTATATGACTTTTGTATATTAGATTATAGGTGATGACTCATAAAATCTCTGGCCAGAGTATATGGAAATTAGAATGTGTTTCTAATTAACACTGAAATGAGTTGCACCTTATAATCAAAGTACATGGGTTAATCGATGCTATTGAAATGAATATTTTCCTTGAAGGAACATAATATACTAACCATTGTAAATACTTGAAATACAGAATTTTTTGGTCCTGAAATATCATATTTTAGTACAATAAAATATTGATGTGTCTTGATGATTACATATGTCTTGACATTATAAATTTATTAGCATGCTTTAAAGCAGATCCAATATAAAGACATGAGAATCATGAAGGTACATAGAGACATTTTTTGGATCTCCACTAACCTATTCGATAAATGTTTAAATTGATTTTGCAGGTGAAAAGTGTTTACTTTGATTCTCAAAAAGTGGGGTCTCAAATTAAATTTTATCGACATATATTTGAGATATTATTATTTTGGCATGCTATGAAATTGACTATTGTAGGCACTTCATTGTGATTTTGGCAACTCATGAGGATAGTCGAGAATGTGTATGGCTAAGGTCTTTGGTCCATCATATCCGAGAAACATGTGTCAATAAAGGAAGACCACTGTTCTGTTCAAAGAAAATGAAGCATATATCACTCAGATTAGAGAAGGCTAATATCACTCAGATTAGAGAAGGTTACATTAAAGACGACATGATGAAGCACATTGATCCAAAGTTCTTCTTCACTCATGAAATTCGGCAAAAGGGAGAAATTGATGTTTTTCAGATTCGCTCATGTGATAATCCGGCTGATTTATTCACAAATGCACTTCCTACATCTCCTTTCAAGAAGTTGGTACACAAGATTGTAATGCATAAACTTCGAGATTTATGGTGATTTCTATAGTCATGCTAAAATGAGGGGGAGACACGTCACTTTAATATATGTACAACACATGTACTCTTTTTCCTTCACTAGGGTTTTTCCCACAGGATTTTTCCTAGTAAGGTTTTAACGAGGCATGATGTTAGTACAAGTCATCAAAGGGGGAGTGTTATGTAATGGATGACTTTTGGTCTTTCATATTTCCCTCATTTAGTATATACAACTTTTGGCTTTTCATTGCCAAAGTAACTTATATTTGTAGAGCTTATAAAAAGCCTTCTATGTACTTGTTTTGATATATCAAATGAAAGGACAATGTCTTCTCCCTTCTCCATAATTTAGTTCTCTACATTCTATCATCTATCTATATTATTTACATAATATTTTTCGATTATTTATGCATAATTGTCTTAGAAGTAAGGTATCCGTAAATGTTGGAATGTGTGAACGGAATACATAAGGTTGTGTTGCAATATCTGATTAACGACATGTCCAACGGTTCAGTAATGAGAAACAGACAATTACCGATATAGTTAAAGGAATTAAGTAAACTTGTACTTGAACATGAGACATAATTTACACTTGAACTTTTTACTTGAAAATGAGACATCTTTCACACTTGATTCCTCCGATGCATAATTTTTGAAAATGAGAAATTTTAGTTAGATAAAATATCATGGATCGTCCAATTTAATGAAATAAATTAATAATATTGTAATTATTAATAACTAATTGATTATTTTTTCAGCTAAAAGGTAATATCTTTCAAATATTTATGTTGAGATTTATGTAAAATTTTGCATAAGTGCACAAATTATATTATTACTAGCTTAAAACCCATGCAATGCACGTATTTATTTTAATATTATATGATTTTTTTATTAATTTGAATTACTTTTTTTAAAATATGAATTTTGGAGGTTTAAATTTTTAAATGAGATGAGTTTGATAATAATTATAATATAATTATGTTATTTTATTAAACAAAATTTCTCGTAGTATTTATAAGAAATGAGAAATTTTAGTTAGATGCAATATAAAAAATATTGTGTTTTATCTGAAAAGGGAAATTAATCAGTTAGTGAAAAATAGAAAATGTACTATGTTTAATCTAAAGAATGAAATTAATTAATTAGTTAATAGGATGGATTTTATATGTAATTAAGTAAGGGTAAATAAGTAAAATCAAAAGATACCATAGAACCAACCAAACTTTTAATGTTTCGATTTTTATATAATAGTAATAGTATTGTATGATAATAATTTTGTATTTGTTTAAAGTAATTGTCTCTAGCTAGGCGTTTAGTCTGAGAATACGTTGTTCCACAAAAATCTGACCCTCCTGCAATTAAGTTAATCACTTTTGATATGGAAGTGGAGGTAGTCATTTTGGAGGTGCCACGTCCATCTTGTTGTGATCGTCCTTACGTTTCGACAAATAGCCTCTCTTGATGAGTGCTTGTACTTCCTTAAAGCTATGAATTCATAGGACATAAAATAATAATAATAATAATAATAATAATAATAATATTATTATTATTATTATTATTATTATTATTGTTATTATTATTATTATTATTATTATTATTATTATTGTCTACTAATAATAATTAGTAGGAATATGAAAACAAAACATATACTAATTTGAACCAAGATATCAACATGAAGATTACATGATTTCAACAAAAATCAACCTATCATTTGTTAAGAAAATCTGTAAAAAAAAGAGACAATAGAGTCTCTTTTGTGTATGAATAAGTACACTAACAATTAACAAATCAATAAAACTCCCAACAAATAAGCATGAAAATCCAATCTTTTTGTCAAGAACCTAAACAACCCAGGTCTAGAATCACAAAAATTAATAGAAAAGATGATATATTTTAATTAAAAAGATAATCGATTAATTATTAATATTATAATATTATTATTTTATCTATCACCACCAACAACTCGTAATTAGACAATGTTTGGTAGGCACGGCTCACGAGTGTGGGCTAAGCTTAAAAATTTAAAAAACAACAAGGAAAAGATCTGGATTGAAGTGCTTTATGGGCCTTAACATGAAGCCCAAAAGGATTTAAATCATATATATATATATATATATATATATATATATATATATATATATATTTCAACCACATGAAATCAGTTGAATGTGGTTGCATTCAGTTGAATGTTGCCCCCTTGCAACCTAAATCGACCAAAATCTCCCCACCTTAAAAAAAAAAGTTGCCCCTGGCGGGGCCTTGTAACCCAAATCCACCAAAATCTCCCCACCTTAAAAAAAAGTTGAATGTGGTTGAATGTGGTTGCATGTGGTTGCATTCAGTTGCAACCAAAATATCACCCCACCTTAAAAAAAAAAGGTACACAGACGGAAGGAATGAAAGTCGGCAGAAAGGGGGAGGGTTAGGGTTAGGGTTAGTATTTTTACAATTTTGAAACTTAGTTTAGTAAAACTGCAATTAATTAAAGGAGATGGTATTTTTGCAAATATAAACTTTGAACCTAGTATTTTTGGTAAATATTCTTTTATTTAACATATCCATAAATACATATTTTAAATCAAAAAATATTTACTAAAAAATCACAATTTTTAATTTTAAATCAATCACGATATACTATTATATATTTGAAATTAAATTTCATAATTAATCATTCATTAATCAACTATTCTTTTCATATAAAATCAATCACAATCATATTTCATTTAACATATCCATAAATACATAGTTTTAAATAAAAAATATTTACTAAAAAAATCACAATTTTTAATTTTAAATCAATCAAGATATACTATTATATATTTTAAATTAAATTGCATAATTAATCGTTCATTAATCAACAACTCTTTTAATATAAAATCAATCACAATCATATTATCATACACCATAATTAGATTTTCATAATACAAGTTGTACAATTAAAATTTTTTAAATAATTATAATCTAACTCAACTATAAATCTGAAAAAAAAACCTAACAACAAGTTACAATATTAAATGAATTTTAAACTAATTATCTTTAACATTTCACTTATCGATTTTTTTTAGCTATGCAATAATTAATGAGACAAATAAATTGACCTGACAAGATATTTGAATTATTCAAAATACTAAATATACTCTTAAATAGTATTAGACATTATTTGGTGTATAAATTATCACATTACAGAGTCAATGAAAATATTGTTATTGAATATTTTTATAGCAAATTCATCAACTAAGCTCAACAATTCTTAAATCACTATTTTTTTATATATAATAAATTTATCAATAAAAGAACATACGACATCTAAAAAAATAATCAACAATTTTAAATTTTCTTATAAATTGCTATAGAACCAATATAACAAAATCTAAATCAATTCAAACAACCGATCATACCTACGATTCTATACAATCCAAATCTATGAACCAATGTAACAAAATCCTGTAGATCTAAGGTTTTGGATGCCAAAATAAAAGAACCTACCCTCACAAAAAGAAAGAACAAAACCCAATATATGGGTAGACAAAACCCACTAACGGGGTACTAGACTCTCGATATAGAGATATATTAGTGAACTCAAGGAAAAAAACGGAAGTTATCATTTACAAGGACAAAATACAAAATCCAATATATCAGTAGATAAAACCTACTAACGGGTACTAGAATCTCAATAAAGAAATATTTTTATTTAAAAAAACATAGCAAAATCAAGGAAGATAATAAAAACCAAAATTGATGTCACCCGTAAACTTTAGTTTAGTATTATTTGGGAGAGGAACAGAGAGAGGAACTGCTATAGCCATCGTTATAAAAATCACTATTATTGCTAACTAGATAGGTCAATACATAAAATTATATATTGTTCTAATAAAAGGTTCCCTTTTCAATTTTGTATTCTTGAATTAAATTAATAGTATTCAATTTCCACATCATAATCCAAGAACAGATATATCATATTCGATTGGTTGGTTGATAATATTTATTTTTAATATCAACAGAACTTTAAATATAGGTAAAAAAAACTTAATAACTTGGTAGATAGATTCTAAACAAACAAAGATATTTATTAGTTTTGTTTTGTCTAAATAAAACAGTTGTATCGAGTTTCAATATTGGATCGGGTTTTGCATCGGATATCGGTTCGGTACAACTGAAATCCAAATCGAAACTATTTCAGGTTTAAAATTTAATTCCAAACTTGAATCCTAAACTTCGGGTTCGGCACATCCAAAATTTCGGGATTTGGATCGGGTACTATTAGATTGAATTAATTTGCCACCCCTTAAGAGAAAACTAATATATATTTAATATAACATGTTCTAATAGAAACACAATAAAAAAATCAACCTTCAAACTCCCAAAGTGAATATACACATTTTAAGTTGTCATTAAAAACAAGTTGAGTGCATTCACCATAAACTCTAATAGTCATATATTACTCTAAGAACGGGATATGTTGGATATGTTTGGTTGATTGATAATATTTATTTATCTATAGTAAATCAATTTAGTAATAAAATAACATACAATTTGTAGAAATGATATTGAACAAACACATATGAAACTAGATTATAAGAAAGTTTCTTTTATCATAACTACGTTCGTTTAATGGATCTTATACAGTAGAGATCCTTTCTCACATTAGTGAAACATGCAACAAGTTTTTGAGAGACGGTCTTATGATTTATTATGGTCGTGAAAAATAACTGTTTATGAATTTTCAATATGAATTTGAAAAATTGATCGGAACCCAAATAAATTTTTTGATTAAATTAATATGATAAAAATTCTAGAAACCCACGGTACTTTACATTTAGATACACCAAATTTCCAAAAGAACAAAACTTAAAATATGGGTAAAAAACTTATGAATTTGGTAGAAAGATTCCGAAAAATGAGAAAAATCAAATGAAAAATAAAATTAAGAAAAACAATAAAGAGGGGTTTAGAGCGTTTCAATGGGGGGTGGATGTTATGATAATTGTTTGATAATATTAATTTTATTGCAATTGGTAAAAAAATGACGAATAAGTAATTCTACTTAAATTAATTACATTCTCATGAAATTAACTTTTTTCTTAAATAATGATTAAAATAATATGTTTTATATTAATTAATTAATTAATTAATTTTACCGTTCGGTGCGTAGCACGGGTAGAACGCTAGTTTGAAATAGAAGAGGAAGATTAATACATGTTTTTCCATGTAAGATATATACATAAGGATGGTTGAATGTATACTCCGATATTGTTGATGTTCGTAGAATTACCTCCTCACCAATTCTCCAATCTCGATTGTTCGGAATAGTATATGCGGGAATGTATGATAACACATGAATATTGTGTTGATTCCCAGAGATATCATAATGAGATTGTAGAAGGGGGGTTGAATACAATCTCTTAAAAATTATTAGCTCCAACAATTTAAAACCAATAACTTATATACTTATAAGAACTGAAAATTAAACTGTTTGACAAGCATTATAAAAATTCAGGTGGTTTGTTTATATCTACCTGAGAGATTTTATTTTTTTCTTGAAAAACTCTAAGTCATAAAGACCTAGCTGCAATACAGTGTATTGTTCTTTCTTCTCACAAAACTTGAGAGATAAGAACTGAAAATTATACAACTGATAGCTATAAGTGTTGAATAGCAGTTGATTAGTTGTCTTGCAGATCCATCGATTGCTATCATTGAAGACCTTTATCCATCGTTCACATTGGAACATCATCCATCGATCATCACTTCATGTATGAGAATTCTGAGGCTTCACAGTATTTACAATTATACCACTCTATTCTTCCATATCCGTTGATTGACTTCCAGTTGCATCCGTGGATTAAGTATAGACCTAGCCGTTGATAAACTCCATCGATGGCTAACAGCCGTTGCTTGTTACATTTATTTATAAATCTATTTATTGATCAAACACTATCCATTGATGAATTTTTACCCATTGACAAATGGAATAATATCTATCGATAGACAGCTACCTGATTAATGGCTACTCATAGTTTTGTTATCCATTGATCAGTTACATATTTTTACAAAGACAAAATTCTATAAGTTAAATTATCATCAAAACAACATAATTCCCAACAATCTCCCCCTATTTATGTCTATCAGAATAATAGGCATAAATCAAGAGTTGATGATAACAACATCTATACGATTCTTCATAGAATTTTGTTTATGTTTCATAGATAATAAAACTTACAGTTCCAAGATAAACATGCTCCTTTATCCTGAGCAAATAGATCATTTTATGTTCCTCTTCTTTGATTCCTTTTCCTTGTTAGCATTGGCATTGAATCTCATTTGAAGCATATTCCTGATTATCCTTTCTTCTTCATCTTCAGGATTGAGCATAGAGATTAACACAACTAGTTGTTCATTCTTTGCTTTGTCAAGGTGTTTGTCCATGATAAAGTATGTCCTCCTGTCAAGATGATCCCTATAGATAAACATCCAGTAAGGATCAAAATATATCCTTTGTTGAGAAACTAGAATGTTGATCTTGGGAGGTCCTATCTGTCTTTGAGTCCATCTTTACCTGTGTTCTTCAATCTTCTTCATTACATCAAGTGAAGCCACTGAATTGAACCCTCTATTCACCCTTTTCATTTTGGCATGAATCTTCACAAAATTTTCATAACTTTGATGATCAAGGATCCTCTGCAATAGCCAGACCACATCCATCAATTCTGATTCTGGATCATACTTAAATCTTAGTCTGTCAGGATGATTTTTGCATTCAGCTTGAGCTGTGATTTCCTTGACATACTCCATCCTCAGATTAAGATCTTCATAATACTGATCATGGAATGCTTCCACTGGTTGATCTGATGTGATGTCCAGGGATCTGATAGGTTTTATATCCCTTGGATTTTTGGTCTTTGGAAGATAACAGGGATAATCATGAATTGGAACTATATTTAGTGGAGTTAGACATTCACATTCTGCTTTTGAGCACTGTCCTTGAGCCCTAGAAGGACCAGATTGGTCATTTCCCATTTCAAACTTTCTTTTAGTTCCTCTAGTTCTCACTCCACTTAGACTCCTTCTAGTCCAAGATCTCAAAGAACTGGACTTATCTTCACTTTCTTCTTCAGCTTCTTGCTTGGCTATTTTTCATCTTCAGTCTTTTCAGCTTCCATCCTAGCCAGCTCATCTTCTTTCTGTAGCTGAGCAGTCAGTTTTGCTGTGGCATCATCTACTCCGTCATGAACCTCAACTTCTTTCCTTTTCTTTTCTTTCAATTTCCTCAGCTAATTTTGCAGATAGATTTGCAGCTTCATCTATAATATGCTCTCTTCTCTTTTCTCTGACATACTCTTCCAATTTCTCTTGAGCAGTCTTTGGTAGGTATATTAAAGATCTTGATGTATCTGCATCTTGTTGCTCTTGCATAGATTGAGCAAGACTTGCAGTTCTTGCTTTGAATTCTTCAATCTTTTTCTTTTGTTGAGTATCCAAGAGTGCAGTTGTCAGCTGTCTCTCAGATTTTTCTGATCTTCTTCTCTCTATTGCCTCAAATCCTTCAAGCTTGATTTTCATGGCTTTATGAACTTCACCTGATGACTGAGCCTTTGGTGACCTTGGATTTTGAGAGTCTTGGACTTTCTCAGCTATGTCTTGAAAGAAGGTTCCATCTTCAATCCTTCTAGCCTGATCAGCTTCTTTCGTTTGAAATTCATCCAAGGCCTTTTTATTCTTTGCATTGACCTCAGCTACTCTATCATCATCTTCAGTGTTTTTCTTTGCAAGCTGAGCTAATTTGGCTTTAAGCTCGGTCTTGGATTTCTTTTCTTTGGCCTGAGCTAGGGAGGTCAATTGCCTCATTCTTTTCCCTCCACTTGATGTTGCTATCTCCCCCTGAGATGTTTGAGCTACACCAACTTCATTCTCCCCCTTTTTGTTATCAGCAACAAGGACAAATGTAGAAGGTGAAGTGTTGAGTAATTTTTGCAACATCTTGTTTTGGGTGTCTTTTCCAGAGATGAGAGTTTTGATGCATTCCTTCAACCCTGTAACTGTCTTTTCAAGGCTTGCAACTTTGTCAGCATTTTTATCTTCTTGGAAGATCCTTTTTGCAATCTTGTCAATAGTGGTGAGAGGAAATCTTTTGTCAAGATTATTGTGAAACTCTTCTATTTCTTCGTTGAATCCTGTGTGCACTTTGTCCATCTCAGATGTGAGATCAAGAATTTGCATATTTTGAATCTTGAGATTTTTATTGTAAAACTCTACAATCTTCTTGTGCACAGGATCATCAATCACAGGCTGTTTCATGGCTCTTTTGTACTGGGAGTCCAGTTCTTTGACAACATCAGCCACTGAAACATCTTTGTCTGTACACCAATCTTCATGATGATGTACAGAACACGAGACTGCAGATGAGTTATCTATATGTAACACGAGACCGCAGACGTTGTAGACTAAGTAGATTTCGTCAATGATGTACGAAGGTTTGCGATTTGTTTCGCATATACGGCACCAAAGCACCTCCATTGATTTTGATAGCACTTCACACAATCCCAATTATAAAACCTACACTTGTTGAGGCTTAATATCAAATGGGCCGGATATGTCAATGCCCCCTTTCCGCTTCCCCTTTTTTATCATATAAAAAATCTCCTAAATTTTCCATCTTAAATTTCTCCTCAAATCAAATTTCGGAGTATATATTTGAAATAAAAAAGAAATTCGAATTTTTCAAAAAGGAAAATTCAAATTTATAACATATTTGAAATAGAAGAGGAAGATTAATACCTATTTTTCCGTGTAAGATATATACTGAAGAATGGTTGAATGTATACTACTATATTATTGATGTTCGTAGAATTACCTCCTCACTAATTCTCCAATCTCGATTGTTCGGAGTGGTATATGCGGGAATGTATTATAACACATGAATTGTAGTACGAAAAACTAAAGGTCTGAACAAACCAAATTAATTTATATATAATAGTTTAGTGATTATAATTATACCACTCCATGGCTTGAACTATCAATGTTTGAACATAACATCGCTGCTGAAAATTGTCTATTAATGTCAATCAAATCTTGGTCAACCGCTTTCAAGTCTAACTCATTATCAGGAACATCTCCTTCATTATCATCTTCCAAATCCGAATCTATACAAGACACAAATAAAAGAATGTCATTTTACAATCACACATCTTTGCTCGCAAAACAAATTAATAAGTAAGAATAGCAATAATTTATGCTCATTTTCATGTTTCATTACCAATTAGTATCAAGTCTACTTTAAATGATTTCTCAACCTTGGACCTATCGACGATACATAACTCAAATCGACCATTCCTCCAGTACGTGAACATTAAAAAATCAAATTGTTTAATATATTGCTTTCTAACAATTGCCTCTCTACCCTTAATTGGGTAGGGGCATGGCTGCGTACTATCTCACCTTCTTCAGACACCGCCTCTCATGTGGTAATTACTGAGTACGCCTCGCCCCTCGCCCCCATAAAGTTTTTCAGCCGCTCTTCAAGTACGATGCAAACAAACATTTGGCAGAGATCCGGACCCAAACAAAAATTGTAAATAATCACGATTTCTTTTATCATTAAAAAGGTAAAAAAGTATACGACAACCTTACGTACAAATTATCAAAAAATAGAACTCTACACACGAAAGTCAAATAAACTCAAAAAATAGTGTCACTGTGAAGTCTCGTATATCAGAGATTTTATTCCTACATAAAACTCTAAAAAGTAATGTTATAAATTAAAAGTCGAACGTTGATTTGTCAACAAAAATTATTTGACGAGAACAATTATATTTTTCGTCAAGACGAGAAAAAATATTAGTGAGTAAGCTATTAGATATGAGGACAATTTTTTTGTATTTATGTTACGTTAAATTCGAAAACCATTCTAATGATCCTAGAAATTTTATAAACAAGTACAGTTAAGCCTTGGAATGGAAAAATATTGCTCCCTCCAGCATGAACGAACCTTTCCTTTTGGTCGAAACTGGTTAGGAATGAGCGTCATTATCCCAGGTTCTCCGGATCCAGCCTGGTGGTTCTATTGACCATGTTCCCTTCCTAACACAATAGTTAGTTGTACCTTGGGGCTTAAGCTCTATCTCTCAATTACCTATTCTGTACTCGATAAGGTCCCGCAGTTCCTTGGCAACACCTCGAAAAAATATATCTAGATTAAAAATATATTGTTTCCATTATATTAAAATCAGGAAATTATTAATTTAATAAATTTATTCATTTATCAAATGTTTATGTATCGATGTTCTACTTGTAACCTATATTCCCTCCGTCCCATTCAATTCTTTACACTTGTATTTTACTACTTGACACGCATTTTAAGGTGTATATAAAGTATAGTTCCATAACTTATTTTTAATTTTTTTTGAATTAAAATTTAATGTTTAAATTTTTATTCAGAAAAAATAATTAAAAATAAGTTATGAAAGTATAATTTATATGCACGTTAAAAAACGTGTCAAACACTCTGTTCAAAATATATATAACCAGCTATGAAGGAGGGAGTAAATTCTAAATGAATCGAATTGTTGAGACTCGAGATAATAAGTGATATACTGCTGACTGCTGAGGTAAATTTGTTATTTTATCACTAGTAAACTGTCCCAAAAAAAATTAACAAATTAAATAAGTACTAACAAAAATAATTATATGTAACTTTTTTCATATAGATATACAAAATTAACTAAATTCATGATTTTAAAATATTTAAATCAAATATATTTACTGATATACATATTTATTTTTTAGTCTCGTTCTTATGGTCTACGTGGAAAAGACATGGTTAGACACTATAGTTTATTATATATTTATCTTTTTTTTAACGAAATATGAACTTCATTAATACGAAATATCATGTACAATAATCTCCAACAAACATGTAAGAGGAGACGTGAAAACATTGTGGCAACTAGTTAAAATGTGATATCTATTTAAATTAAATATACATAAAATAGGTATATAAAAAATTAAAATGCCGCCCAAATACAAGTTCGCCTATTTTTTTTTCCACTTTTGGTAACACTTTTTTTAAAGATCAATGGTACCACCGATTTTGGTGTTACCATAGATACCGATTTATGGTTGTGGTAACACCGGTTACTATCAATTGTAACATCAAAAAAAGTGTTATCGTAGACCAATTTTAAGGCATTTATGCCAACAATTTTGCTTGTAACACTGAAAAAAGCGTTGTTAAAACCCATATATGGTGTAGTGTTAGTGAGCTATCCTGTTAGCTTGTTTCTAAATAAAATGAATGGAGTTCCAGTAATGTGTTGAAGTTGCAGGTTGCAATTCTCGATCACTACCCCAACCTCCAGATAGTTCATAGCTTTACCTTTGATGGTCTGCACTGTGAGAAGTGAGTCTGTTTCAATCAAAACTCGTGCATTTTGAATTTGTTGCTCCATAATCCAAGATAGGGCCTCGAGAACAAGCTCTGCTTCAAACACCGAAGTTGGTTTAGGAAGTCGGAGATTCTTGCATGCAATGAAGGTGCCTAGATGTCCCTTAGAACCATACCAATCAAAAATGTTTCCATGCTTGGAAATACAGAAGCATCGATGTTTACTTTTAGAGCACCCACCTCAGGCGGCAACCATTTACTCTCTAATATACTTATCTGTATATTTATTCGAACTGTATAGTTTATTATATATCTTCCCATTATATCATGTTGAGAGTAAAAAATATAATTCATTTATTCCAATTATCAATATATATATATATATATATATATTAATCTAATATTATATTTATTAATTTTCATAGTTCTATTAATATTAACTATAATTATTCATATTTATATGTTATAAATTATTTTATGTATACTAAACTTAATATTGAATATTTATAAAAGTGTAGAAAATATTGAATATTTATAAAAGTGTGAAAATATTTTCTTCCCATCATCAAAATTCAAAGTTAAGAATATTAACCTATAATTCATAATTTAAATTATGTTTTCTAAATAAATATGAATTATTTCCGTTTTTGGAGCATACAATATGAATACACATATTGTACCGATATTAGTTATTTCATAAATATAATATATGAATTTAGTAATAAAATAAATAAACATAACTTTTTATTTTATATTATAATAATAATTATATTTATTAAAATTTTACTTATAAAACCCCAAAAACTAGTTTACAGTATATAAATAAGTATGGAATATTTTGGGGCAAGCGTATTATATCCTTATATATAATAAGCGTAAGAGGGATCTTATCCACAATTTTGGTCGTTGTACTACCAAAATAATCTCAACCGTTGAATCTAATCTTTTTAAAAATAGACGATAAAGATTATATCATTGTAAAAAGAAAATTATAATATAAAAAGGATATAATTATAAAAGGTTGCATTAGAAGTGATTTTTAGAAATAAAATTATAATCTAAAAAGGATATAATTAAAGAAGTTTGTATTAGAATTGAATTTTATAAGGAAAATTATAATCTAAAAAGGATATAATTAAAAAATATTGTATTAGAATTGAATTTTACTTATTTTTTTATTAGTATTAAAAAAAATTCATGTTTACTATTTGGGATCAATCTTAAAATCTAGAAATCATATTTTGATGATTTTATAATCCACGCAAAGCTCATAAAACTATCTTTAATTTAGTGATGATTTAATATTTATTATTCAAATGGAAACACTCAGAATCTCAAGAGAAAAAATATAATTACCAATTTTTAATTAATCATATTCAATGTAAAATTCCTACATTGATAATGCTATTCAACGTAGAAAACCTAATTAGATATGATTTAAATCTTTAACATTCATCTTTTCATATTTCAGTAAAAATACAATTTTTAGTTTATAACATATTAAAATATAAAATATTTTTTTTATGCAAGATCCAACGGTTTTCATCTATTTATTTTAAGATCTAACGGTTCTTGATATGGGCTATAAGTAAGCCCTAAAAGACACATTTAATGTGGCATTAATTAGACCCGAAATGGTCCAAACGTAGGGCCCACCAGATGGGCCCAAACCCTATTTATAATATTAATTTCGTAATTAATATTAAGGGTAATAAACAGCTCAGCAAATAAGAGTCAAACAAGGATATTACTCTTGCCTGACTTAGCCTCCAAGATACATATTTCAACATGGAAATTGATTCCTATAAGGAATAGATCTAGAACCTTCCTCAAGGAAGACTTGTCCACCAAGTCTCTGACTCCTACCATAATTCTAGGGCTTCTCAGCCTATATAAAGGGTCTAACCCCTCATCTCAGAACTACGTCTTGGCTTGATTCTCAATAACGAGATACGTAGGCACTCTGTGAGGACCGATCAGTCTCGTAACACGGAAACAACCATTAAAGCTCGAAGCTCAACCACCCTAGCATTAATTACAAATCGTAACCTAGTTTTTATTCCACAACAGTTCTCATTTATTTTATCGTGCGAAGGACCAGACTACCTATAATCAAAGTTTTTTGGACAAAATCCTTCTCGCACTTATTATTAAAATTATTTTTGGTTGTTAGTAGAACTATCTTCAAATAATAATAAAGGTATTTTGATAATCAAAATGAATTATAAGTAGAATTCATAAATCAGATTAAATTTTCAACGTAAAAAATCGTTAATTTCTTCTATCTTTTGTTTCTGAAAAAATTAGATTTGAAATCAGATTTTAAATAACTCGGATAAAATCAATACCTTCAAAATTTTGAATTTTTTATAAGCTCAAAAATATATTTATTCATAATTTGTTAATAAAATTAATTAATAAATGCATATAAGCCAGCACTACAAAATCGGATTTGAATAAATTTTAAATAGCTTGGATAAAATTCATATCTTCAAAAACTCAATTTTTTGAAAGGTTCAAAAATATATTTATTCACAATTTTTTAATAAAATAATTAATAAATTCATATAAACGAATTTAAATACAATATTGATTTTATTAAACATATCCATAAATACGTATTTTTTAAATCAAAAAATATTTACTGGAAAATCACAATTTTAATTTGAAATCAATCATGATATACTATTATATATTTTAAATTAAATTTCATAACTAATCATTCATTAATTAATCACTCTTTTAATATAAAGTCAATCACAATCATATTATCATGTGATTTTTATAATATATAATGTACAATTATAATCGATATTAAATAATAATAATCTAACTAAACTAAAAAATTGAAAAAATTGAATTTGAAATCAGATTTTAAATAACTTGGATAAAATCCATACCTTCAAAATTTTGATTTTTTATAAGATCAAAAATATATATATTCATAATTTGTTAATAAAATTAATTAATAAATACATATAAGTTACACTACAAAATCGGATTTGAACAAATTTTAAATAGCTTGGATAAAATTCATATCTTCAAAAACCCGATTTTTTAAAAGGTTTAAAAATATATTTATTCACAGTTCGTTAATAAAATAATTAATAAATTCATTTAAATGAACAATACACATAATTTAATTATTAAATATACGCTATAAGAGTATTATTATTGGTTGGTAAATAAATTACCAATCAAAAAGTTAAAATTATTTTAGAAGCAATCAGAATTTACTTCTAAACTTTAAATCAATCAATCATATACAAAAATTTTATTATTTACCATGTTATTCTACTTTACTAATCGCGGTTAAATTAAATTTAAATATAAAATATCTTGATTTATTAACTTCGCATATAACATGGTTTTTAATTTTAAAAATTTTTTACTAACCGTAAATATTATTTTCTATAAATCCACATAACAGTATATTACATAAGGTTATATATCTTTTAGTTATGAATTATTTTTGGACATCCTTTAAGACCTTTATTATAATAAATGATACCCGAATCTAACATGTATTACTTAACCAATCACAAGATTGTAAATTATTTTAACATCAATCAGAATCTATTAAACTTAAATCAATTAAACTTAATGTAACATGTTTCTCTATTGGATCTAGATTCTACGTTGCAGCCAAGACTAAACTCAAATCAATTTACACTCAATAACAATTAATTTTTATTTTTTCATATCAATTAACTAAACCTAATAACTACAAATTTTTATTTTAACGGTTAACTAATAAACAAATTATATAAAATAAAATTCTTACAAACTAAAAAAATATAATTATTTTATCAATTTAAACATTACAGGAAATCTAAGCCGCTTATTCCCTATTCCCCATCAGACTTAGCCAACTTTGATAACTAAGTGTATGCATCAATTTTTCTCATGGCTAAATCATATCAATTTCAGTTAAGTACTACTTTATATCTTTTTATTATATGACATCATATACTTGGACAGATTATCTTTTTATTTCAATTGTATATATGTATTACATGTGTCGTGTTTTAATTGTATATATGTATTATATGTGTCGTGTACTATATGTATTATATCATTTTGTTCTATATATGTGCCTATAGATAAATGTTTTTTTACAGTGGTGGGTTGTCAGTGTTATTCAATGATTACTTAACAATTTTATTCTAAATACCATAATTATTTTTAAAATTTTATACATTAATACATGAATCTATTATATTTATAATAGATATTTTGATATCTCAAACTTTTAATTCAAAATCATAAGGTACAATTAAAATCATGAATTAAAAATTATTAACAATATAAACTATTTACCACACTATTCTAAATACACATTCAAAATTTAAGTTATGTAAAGTATTAAATAATTCTATCATAAAAAAAGCTAATCAACCAATTAAAATGTTAGAATGAATTTTAAACCAATCATCTTTTAACATTTAATTACGAAATTTTTTAACTATGCAATAATTAATGGGGAAAAAATTGACTTGACAACATATTTGAATTATTCAAAATATTAAATGTACTTTTAAATAGTACTTTACATCATTTGGTGTATAAATTATCAATCAAAAAATAAAAAATATTACAGAGTCAATGAAAATATTGTTAGTGAATATTTCCATAATAAATTGGTCAATTTAGCACAAATTTTCTTATAAATCACTATCTATTTATTGATAATTAATTCATCAATAAAAGGGCATATGTCATACACAAAAATAATCGAACTTGCAAAAATCATCAATAAAAGGACATACAACATCTACAAAAATAATTAAAATTGAATAAACACATAGTAAATTATATCACTAATTTCCTTTATCCAATCTTTGAACAGATCTTCAATTATGGTATATCTCTAGCTTATGTCACTAAATTATACAATCTTTTCGGCGAGATAATCTAACAATTTGTTATAAACGTGAGGAATATGTATATCTGATTTCTCATAACGTATTCAAACAACCAACCAGAACTATGATTCTATACTATCCAAATCAATGAACTAATATAACAAAATCTAATATATGGGTAGACAAAATCCACGAACAGGATATTAGGCTCTTAGTAAAGAGAGATATTTAGTGAAAACCAAAGTAAAATCAAGGAAAAGAAAATAAGGTTTATCATTTACAAGGAGTTAGTACAAAATCTAATATTTTGGTAGATAAAATCCACCAACGGGCAACGGGGTACTAGACTCTCAATGATATTTTTATTGAAAAATAAATAAAAATCAATATAATTGTTTTTAAAAAAACTTAAAAAACTGATATCATCAGCTCCTAAACTTTAGTTTAGTATCTTTTGGGAAAGGCGGAGAGAGAGAGAGAGAGAGAGAGAGAGAGAGAGAGAGAGAGAGAGAGAGAGAGAGAGAGAGAGAGAGAGAGAGCAACAACTACGGTTTCTGTTATAAAATTATTAATAATGATAAATAAAAAGGTTCATACACTTAAAATTATATATTTTTTTTAATAAAAGGGTGTCTTTTTGAATTTTGTATTCTTGAATTAAATTAATAGTATCAATTCCCAAATCTTAACCTAAGAGCATATATTGAATTTGCATGGTTGGTTGATTATATTTTTTTTATATCAAAAAAGCATAAAATATGGCTAAGAAACTAAATAACTTGGTAGAAAGATTCTACACAAAGAGAGAAATTTGTTAACGAGAAATAAGAAAAAAATAAAAAGAAGGGTTTCATTTTGTTTAGGAGACTTTACACCATGCATGCTACTCTTAGTTTTGTAAAATCTCAATGTTGATCTAAGACATATAATTATATATTTACATAACTTGGATACATAGTAATATTTCATATAATTGTTATATTTTTTCTATTCGCATATTTCATTTCATTTCGTGTACAAGAAAAATTTGTGTAATTTAGTGTCATTTTTTGTTCTAATTTCGGGTTTACGATTTAATATCATGTCATTTTCGTTCAAGACCGTACATGACATGAATTTTTTCTTATATATGTAGGAAAAATATACTCACTGTTAAAGGAAAATGAATTTCATGTTATTTAACCCAAAATCTGAATTACAAGGACACATATATAACAATGTGACTATGTGTTTATATATTACACACTTGATTTCAATTTTATGGACAATAGCTTATTTTCACAAGTTAGTCAAATTAAAAAAAGATAGGTGATACTCATTTTCATATGTCTTATTTTAAGAATAAAAGAAAACTAAAATTTATTATTGCATGTTTTACTAGAAAAGAATAAAAAACCAAAATACAAACTTCCAAACTGAAAACGCACATTTTAAGTTGTCTTTACAAATAAGCTAAGGGCAATAACCATAAAATCTAACAATTATATGTTACTCCATGAAAGGCTATCCTAATCCAATTAAACTAAATTGTAATAAGTAAATAATATCAACTGTCACAGGAATCTCAAAAGATGATAACCGTCAGAAGAAAAATCAACAAGTCAATCTATAGTTTGATGTTTTACACTGGAAGAAGATTCAGATATCTGATCAAGCCTCAAGGTAGCATTGAAACACATGGATTCATTTAAGGGACAAAGATTTCTATAAGTGATAAGAAACAATTTCAGTACCGAATGAAAGATGAGAGTGAAGAGTATAAAAAGACCACAGTGTTAAAGTCACGATGAAGAACAGAGATTAGAGTTAGTCGTTCATGAACCAGACAGTACATCGAGCGTCAACATCGTTCCAGTGTATGTTCCTTATCATAATTACGTGGTTCACAGTGAAGTATTGACTATTAAAGGATTTATATTAATTCTACTTTAATTGATTAAATCAAGTAATTAATTTAATTAAATAAATTAATTCTATCAGAATTAATATATTTGTTAAAGTGATTATTAGATTAATTAAATAAGAAATAATATGAAAAAGAAATAATTATTTAAATGATTTTTATAAATCATTTAATTAATTATAAGCTGAAAAATATGATAATATAACTATCAATTGATAGTTATACTGATAGTCATATACAGTTCAAAAGGAGATAGTCATATATAGTTCAACTGGATAGTCATATTTCATTCAAGGGATAGTAATACCGAATGTTATATTGGACTGGATAGTAATACCGAATGTTATATTGGACTGGATAGTTATACCGAAAGTTATATTTAAACTGGACAGTCATATTACATTCAATTGATAGTCATACCGAATGTCATATTAGTGTTAACTGATTGTTATATCAGTTAAAACAAAGCAATATGACTATGGCTGTGTTATATAAAGCAGCAGAATGCAGAAGGAATTAAGACAGTCGAGCATAACAGAAAAATTACACATACAGCAGCTCATATCTCTCTCTCTCAAGCTCAAGAACACTTACAAATTAAATTCTGTAAATTCAAGTTCATCTCAGTTGTAATATTCTATCCATTGGAACTTGTTTACTTGTGATTCTTGTACTACTAGCGAATTAAGTTTCCTAGTTCACAAATTGATATCTTGATTTTTATTAACTAAATTAGCAAAGTTCATGTTGAATTTTCTAATTAGTTATTAATTACTTGATAATCGTTTGGACTGATTTTGTAACACTCATCAAGTTAATATATTGTTATATTCAACTTGAAATTTGTGTTATATTATTCCGCACAAAATATTCGTTTAACTGAAAATTGTTTAACGAATAAATTTCGACAAAATGGTATAGATTGTATTCAACCCCCCCTTCTACAATCTTATCGGACCTAACAATTGGTATCAAAGCCTATTGATTGATACACAAATCAAGATCCTATTTTTATTCCGTAAAAAATCTATCTCGAATTTTTAACTCACTTAAAAATTCATCATGTCGTCAAAAAGCATTATTAAAATTCCCATGTTTAACAAGGACAATTATACAATGTGGAAAAATAAAATGGAGTTGTTTCTTGATGTCGCAAATTCTAAATATTTGGGTGTTCTACAGAATGGACCTATAATTCCAAAAGAACATATATCTGAATCTATTGTTGGAGGAATTGTTGTATCACCTGCAACATCTGTTCCAAAGCATGCTGACTCTTTTACTCCTGCTGAAAAAGAGGACGCAGGACTAGATAAGAATTTGAGACTTATTTTAATAGATTCCCTGGATCCTGTGATGTACAGTCATGTGATAAATTGTAAAACTGCAAAACACATGTGGGAAACTATTGAGACTATCAATGAAGGAACTGATGAAGTCAGGAAAAACAGACTTCAAATTTTAACCTCCGAGTATGAACACTTTAGAGCTGGCCCTAATGAAGGCATTCAGGAAGTGTTTGAAAGGTATAACAAAATTATCAACAACTTGCAAGTTAATGGCAAGAAATATACACAGAAGGAGATTAATATGAAGTTTTTGTTGACAATGCCCACTCATCTTGAACATAGGATAACAGCCATCAGAGAATCAAGAGATTTGAATAAGATTGCTCTTGAAAGATTGTTTGGTGTTCTGAAAACCTATGAACTGGAACAAGTACATCAGAGGGAGGTCTCTGGTAAAGGAAGAGTGCCAAGTTCATCTACAGCTCTTGTAGTTGAGGCACCTAAGGAAGTGGAAGCTAAGGTTGTTCTACCTTACAGCTCAGACAAGGAAAAGACTGAAGTAGAACTTGGTCAGACACCACCTACTCAGGATGGTGGAGACTATTACTCATTGGAAGAGCTAGATCAACTGGAAGATGAATCCCTGGCATTGATGGTAAGGAAATTTGGCAACTTCAGATTCAGAAGAAATCCAAAGTATAGGTTCAAGTCAAGTAACAGATTCCAAAGAGGAGGCTCTTCTTCCTCTAGTAACAGGGGAGGATACAAAACTGGATCTGTTGAGAGAAGCAAGATTCGTTGCTTCAACTGTAATGAATTGGGACACTTTGCCACTGAATGTTAGAAACCAAAGCAAACTCAAAGAAGAGATTTTGCTGCTGAGAAGAAGAAACCTGGAAAAGCCTATGTTGCGGCTGGTAAGAGTTGGGATGACACGGACAGCGAAGATGAAGAATATGGAAATTTTGCGCTGGTGGCAAATGATGAAGCATCTGATCATCATAACAAACCGGTAATTGTTACTGATCCTGAATTGATTCGTAGTCTTTATAATTCCTTAGATAATGCAAAAACTGATTATAGAAGACTAGATTTGTAAAGTACTAATCTTGGCAATGAAGTGTCAGAATTGAAAAAGGTGCATATTAATCAAGATCAACAAAGAGATGAAATAACAATGCTTTATAAAAAGGAGAAAGCTATTCTAGAAGTTGTAGGCAAACAAATGGCTAGAATTACTGAACTTGAAACACAGGTCAGGGCTTGTTATAATTCGGTTAAAGTTTCCAAAGAGTTCTTTAACAATCAAGTTGTAGAACGAACAACAGGTATATGGTATGGTTACAATGAAGCTGTTGGATCGTTGGGCATAAATTCCCCTAACCCTGTTAGTGCTAAAGAAAGGGGAATACCACATGTGCTAAAAAATGTTAAAGAACCTCTATTTAAAAAATCTGATGCTGGATCACCAGATATTCTTTCTATGGTTATCCAAGAAGAAATGAGAAATGAGGATAGTTCTAATGGCACAGTCTTTGTTAAGGATAAATGTGTTAAGGAGAAATATGTTAAGAACGCTAATCCAAAAAATGTTTCATTAAAAAAGGATGTCACAGTCTTTGTTAAGGCTAAATCAGTTGAGGACACTAATACAACGAATATTTCATCCAAGAAAGATATACCTAAAGTCCCAGTCAAAGTTGTTGAATCAGCTAGTTCTTCTAAGACTGGATTAGGTTGTAATAAGTTGAAACAGAAAAATACCATGCCTATCATTGATTCTAATCATAAAGCATGTGGTGTTATCAATTGTATGTCTTGTGCTTTTAACAGTATGCGTGTTTATTTTAATGGTAGTGATGCATGTGTTAAACAGAATGCTCCTCGACAACACATGAACAGGAACAATAATGTTCGATCAAAGACTGCTTTTCCTCCTCAAGTTAGGAGAGAGACATTTGTACCTAAGCCTAAACAAAAGGTTACCAAGAATGTTTACCAGGTCAAATGTCCAGTCAATGACACAAGTGTTATTGCTGCTACAGAAACATGGATACCCAAGATAAAACGAAAGATTTTCAAATCTGTTTATAAGGTTAAATGTTTATTGACTAAAGAGGTTAAAATTAAAAATGTTGTTTTGCCTGATAAAGGTCAATACTTTAAATCCGCAGGACCCAATCAAATTTGGGTCCCGAAGAAGGTTTAATCCATTTGTCATTGTAGGGTATTGAACAGGTTGAACGAGTAACCAGGATCTTGGACAGTGGATGTTCAAGGCATATGACTGGAGATAGAACCCTGCTGACAAATGTGGTGGAGAAGGCCGGCCCAGTAGTTACCTTTGGAGATAACAGCAAAGGTAGAACTGATGGATATGACAGACTTGAAGCTGGAAATGTTATCATTGAAGAAGTGTCCTTTGTAAAAGGACTTGAGCATAATTTGCTTAGTATCAGTCAATTCTGTGACAAGGGATTTGAAGTCTACTTTAATAAAAAGAATTGTCTGATTACACACAAAAGAAGTGAACAACCATCTCTAACGGGAGTCAGAAAAGGAAACTTGTATGTAGCCAACATGAACACCAGAAGCACTGAAGAAATCAGTTGCTTCTATTCTAAAGCATCCACAAATGAAAGTTGGCTATGGCAGAAGAAACTTTCTCACCTAAATTTCAAGACGATGAACTCTCTGGTCAAGAGAGAATTGGTGAGAGGTTTACCTTCTATGGAATTTACACAGGAAGGACTATGTGATGCCTGTCAAAAAGGCAAACTAAAAAGGGCAACTCACAGAAGCACTGATATGTCTTCAATAACTGAACCTTTACAGTTACTTCACATGGATCTATTTGGTCCAGTGAATGTAATGTCTATGTCAAAGAAAAGATATGCTCTTGTGATTGTTGATGATTTTTCAAAGTTCACATGGGTCTTGTTCCTGAATTCTAAAGATGAGACTCCACAAATGGTGATTGATCACATCAAGTTAATTGAGTTGGATTCCAAGTATCCAGTGAGGGCTATAAGGTCAGACAATGGAACTGAATTCAAGAATGCAGTTCTGAATGACTTTTGTACTGAAAAAGGTATAAACAGACAATACTCAACTCCAAGAACTCCTCAGCAAAATGGGGTAGTTGAAAGAAAGAATAGAACCTTGATTGAAGCTGCACGTACTATGTTAAGTGAATCAAGGCTTCCATTGTATTTTTGGGCTGAAGCTGTCAACACTGCTTGCTATACTCAGAATCGAACTCTTATCAACAAAACTTGATGAAAACACCCTATGAAGCTATGAATGAAAAGAAACCAACACTCAAATACTTTCATGTATTTGGAGCAAAATGCTTTGTACTTAAAGAAGGAGATGATCAAGGTGGGAAATTTGAAGCCAAAGCACATGAAGCAATTTTTGTTGGTTATGAAAGAAGAGCTTATAAAGTGTATCTGATTGAACATCAGAAGATGATGGAAAGTGTCAATGTTACATTTGATGACACTAAACTCCCTAGTATCCAAACTGAAGATTCATATGAAAAGCTATCTTTTGAAGATATGACAGATCTAGATTCAGATGATGATAGTCCACCTGATGTTTTTGCTGATGCAAATGACAACAATGACAATGATAAGTCTAATCAGAATAATAGTGGTGAAAATAATGATAATATTGAAAACACCACTCATACTTCTGAACACTCATCTAATCATCCTGGCAACAACTCAGGGGGAGCTAATGAAGGATCTACTAGTCATACTCAACATCACAATGAAGAACACGGTGAATCATCAAGACTAAATCTTCCCAGACAGACTGTTTGGAATAGAGCTCATCCTTTTAAGCTAATTGTTGGTGATCCAGATGTTGGTGTAAAGACTAGAAGAGCTTTGCAAAATCAATGTAATTATTCAGGGTTTCTATCTGAAATGGAACCTAAGAAAACTGAAGAAGCTCTTTCAGATCCTGATTGGGTGATTGCTATGCAAGATGAACTCAATCAATTTAAACAACAAAAAGTATGGAAGCTGGTACCCAGACCTACAAATAGAACAGTGGTTGGTACTAGATGGGTATTCAGAAACAAACTTGATGAAGATGGCACAGTAACAAGAAACAAAGCAAGACTTGTAGCAAAAGGTTATTCACAATCTGAAGGCATTGACTATGATGAGACCTATGCTCCAGTGGCTAGACTTGAGGCCATTAGAATATTCTTGGCATTTGTAGCCTTTTCTAATTTCCATGTTTATCAAATGGATGTCAAGAGTGCCTTTCTGAATGGTAAGCTGGATGAAGAGGTATATGTAGAACAACCACCTGGTTTTGAAGATCCAGATTTGTTGGATTATGTCTACTTTCTCTTCAAGGCTATTTATGGTCTTAAGCAAGCACCAAGAAAATGGTATTACACTCTCTCTGAATTTTTACTTGAAAATGAATTTACTAGAGGTGTCATAGACAAAACTCTCTTCACAAAGAAACATAAGAATGATACAATAATAGTCCAAATCTATGTGGACGATATAATATTCGGGTCTACTAATGATCTTCTTTGCAAGAAATTTGCTAAGTTAATGCAGGGTAAGTTTGAAATGAGCATGATGGGTGAGCTGAAGTTCTTTCTTGGATTGCAAGTAAATCAAAGGACAGATGGAATATTTATCTGTCAATCAAAGTATGTCAAAGAGCTTCTCAAGAAATATCAAATGGAGGACTCATCTTCAGCAAGAACACCATCATCCACAGCGGTCAAATTTGGAACATGTGAAAATTCTGCCAAGGTAGATATCACAAGCTACAGAGGTATGATAGGCTCATTACTTTACCTTACTGCGAGTAGACCTGATATTATGCATGCTACGTGTTTGTGTGCAAGGTTCCAATCGAATCCTAGAGATGTTCATCTCATTGCTGTTAAACGAATCCTGAGATATCTTAAGGGTACGCCTAACTTAGGCATCTGGTACCCTAAAGATTCTGGTTTTAATCTTGTTGGATATACAGATTCAGATTATGCAGGAAGTGTTGTGGATAGAAAAAGCACATCTGGGAGTTGTCAATTCCTAGGTGGTAGACTGGTTTCCTGGTACAGCAAGAAACAACAAACAGTTTCCAACTCAACAGCTGAAGCTGAATATATAGCTGCTGGAAGCTGTTGCGCACAGATTTTGTGGATCAGGAATCGGCTGAGAGACTATGGCTTTGTACTTGATAAAATTCCTATTTTATGTGACAATACAAGTGCCATAGCAATCTCTAACAATCCTGTGCAGCACACAAGGACAAAGCATATTGACATCAGGTATCATTTTATTCGAGAGCATGTCATGAATGGTACCGTGGAGTTGCTTTTTGTACCTACGAAAGAACAAACAACAGATATTTTTACTAAGTCTCTTGACGAATCCACATTTACCAGAATTGTTGGTGAATTGGGTATGTTAAATAGTCCTAGTAATTAAACTGGTTAATATCTGAGGTTTGATCTTTAATAATTTACAAGTGATTGATGTGTTAATATTTGTTATTAAAATCACTTGTATAATTATTTTATCAACTTATACTTTTGCTTGTTTCTTCTTAAATCATTGTTATTATCTTCTCTATATATTTTTAATTACTTCTTGTGTTTTTAGAATAATACATTTTCTTTAAAAATATTTTTCTCGAATTTTACAAGCTGTAATTTATGAGAAATCTATTTTTCTTGAAAATGTTATTATCTTAAATTCAGTTTAATTATTTTTGTTGTTTTAAATAAATTATAGTTTCTTTTTGAATAATTTTCTATATGGAAATTATTTTATTAGAAAACTTATAGATTTATTAATTCATCAGAAATAATTATGTAAATATTTAGTATGTTATTTTATTTTATTTTATTTGATTTGTAGTGTTTGTCCTTTTGTTATTAATGTTTGATTTCGTAAAAAGGACTACCTATGATCGTTTTAATAATTTTTATTATGTCTGCTAATGTTAGTGTAAATTAATTTGTTATTTATAATATATTATTTAATAATTAAGTTGTTTCATTATTAGAATTTATTACTTGTAAAATTCTGTTAATATTCGATTTTTAGGATAGTTATATTAGCTGTTTTGTTGAAATATAACTATCGGTATAACAATCCATCTGATTGTTATATTCGAATTTGTCATAGTTATATTAGTTAAAATTAGTGTTATATAACTTAGTAATAAAATAGTTATAATATTGTTTTCTGTAAATATAACTGTTATTAATTAATAGTTATATTGTGTGTTTTACTAAAAATATGACTATCAGTATAACTATTTATTCGATTGTCATATTATTTGTTTTTCGGTAGTCATTTTAGTAAACAATATGCAATATAACTCTGTACAGGTTAGTTATATTTCGTTTTGTTCGCAATATAACTATCGGTATGACTATCAACCGATAGTTATATTAGGAACGTTTTGTATATATACTAATAGTTATATTGGATAGTTATATCACTTTTCTGTTCTAATTACTCGCGTGTTAAGTCACCGAGTTGCTCTCTCGATACTACATATACACGCATATATACTAACGAATTGGTGCCCGATTCTTGACTTGAAATCACTCTGTTATCACGTTTCTAAGATCAACAATCGATTATCCAGTCGATTAGCTTCATTTCAACGATTTAAATGTGAGATTTGATCGACTTTTATGTTCTTGAGTTTCAAAACTTCGATTTTTCGATCTAAAATTCAAGAAAACTGGTTGTGATTTTTCAAAAACTAAAAATATACTTGTGTTTGTACTGATATCAAGATCTTTGCCTCAAATTTTCAGAATTTTTGGTGAAGATTTCGATTTTTGAATTTTTAATTAATTATTAATTCGAATTTTGTGATTTAATTGGGTTAATTGTTGAATTTTGCAGATTTCTTAATTTCAATCCTTGATTTAGAATGGCTGGTGCTTATAATAATTTTAAGCTTGTTAATCACAATTATATTGGATATTTTAATCCCGAGGATTGCTCGGTGGATCGGTTCAAGCCCTGGATAAAATTCCTGAATGAACAAAATATCGGTAGCCATGCTATAACTGCAAATGTTCCCATGAAATTTGGTCCACTTAAACTAATATGTACTACAGCTGTCTCAGATGGAAGATCGTTTTCTTTCAACTTTAATGATAAGACATATACAGTGGATGAATCTGTCTTCAATGCTGCTCTGAAACTTCCTACTGAACAATTTGCTAAAGCGCCATCAAATGATGAGTTGGCTCAATTCTTTACAAATCTGAACTATCAAGGTCAACTGGATCTTAAACGTCCACTCAAAAGCAATCTTGTTCAAGAATGGAACATTTTCTTCGATATCATAGCAAAGGTGTTTGCTAATTCTACCAAGAGTAACAATACTGTCATCACAGGTTTGTTACAGTCAATTGGTTTCTCAATTGCTCACAATAGAAGGATCAACTTTGGCAGCTTGATATGGCCTATTTTGTTAAATCGTGTGAAGAAGACTAGAAAGAACTTTGGGAAAGGTAAAATGGTTAAGTGTCATTATCCTCGATTTTTGACATTAATTTTTAATCATCTTATGCCTAAGGATCAACCTGCTCCTTTTCCAAATGATCGAATTCAATGGTCTGGTAAACCAAACAAGAAGTTCTACACTAGGTTGGATACTTATAAGGTTTTGTTGCATGTTCCAGTGGTCATAACACCATATATGTCCACATTCATAAATTTGCAAAATGTTATGCCTCAACCAGTTGATGGGTTACTTGCAATTGTACAAGCTCCAGAACATGAAGCAGAACAAGCTCCTGAACATCAACCAGAATCAGAACCTCAACTTCAAGTGGATCAACCCACTCAGAATGAAGATGATGTACCTATTAATTATCAGGTATTTGACTCAACTACTTTGCAATCTAAATATCTTTCTGATAGTCAATTAATTGTGAGAAGTGACCAAGGGGCTGTAGAACCACAACCCTTAACCCAGGTCAATGCACCAAATACCGATCCTAAATTCTCCAAACAATATCGCAGAAAGAAATTGTCAGTCAAAAGAGCTAACCCTAGTAGTGATGTCTTGAGTGAAACAGATTTGCCTTTACAAAAGAAAGGTAAAACTATGTCAAACGCAACCATAAACCCATTCATTCCTTCAAGCACACCCCTGTTACTCACAATGGGGGAAGATATTTTCTTACATGAAGCTGAAAACATTGTTATGCAAGAAGAGCAAGTTACAGTGCCTGCCATTGTTACGGCAGAAGAACCCTCACAGGTTGATCGGGATTTGCGAACTCCCATTGCACCACCACTGACCTTCCAAGAGGAGGCTAGGGTGATTTCTAGTGCAGGTACAATGGATGCAGCTCAGGAATATGAGAGGAGTGATGTGAGAATTACCTCAAATCTGAGTGAAACACTAGCACGTGAGGTGAGTGATACTCATAGAGCGATTGAGGTGAGAGCACACAATGACACATACACTTTATCTCCATGGCACAACTCGATCAAATGAAAGAAAGTCTTCCTCAAGCTGAAGAAGACAATAAAAACTTAAGGTTTGACATGGATAACATGAGAACTATCTTCAACAACAAGATCAATGCACTTAAACTCTCTCAGCAACAAGCAATCGAAGACTCTGGAGATGTCATAGTGGCTCAAGATCTCATTATAACTTCTATGTCGAATCAGATTGAAGATCTTCAGAATAACATAAATGAGAATCACTTATCCACTGAACATCGTCTCAGTCAAGTTGAAAGGAAAAATGATCATCAAGCAAAGGGGTTGAGACACTTATATAATATCATTAGCAAAACTCACTCACTTACAGCAGAAGAGAAGAAATTCTTTGGAAGTAGTGATGAAAGTGGCCCTGGAGTTGGTACAAGCCATAAAGCTGTAGAGGATTCCTCAACTAAGGGGGAGAAATCTGTTTGGGAGGAAGTGTGAGTAAAGAGAAAGATGAAGATAGGAGTGAGAGGAAGAAGGAGACAACTCAAGCAGTAGAACAGGATGATGATGCTGTAGAAGGTTATTACTATACAGGTGAACCTGATATTGATCTGTTTGCTGACTTACAGTTTCCTGATGTTGGTGAAGAATTCGATGAGCCGGATCCCAGTTTTTGGGATGATGAAGAGCCAATAATTCCTGATTCTGTTGAAACACAAAGAATGAATTTTGAAGCAAATAAAGAACTTGAACATAATGATGCTAATCTGTCTATGAGAGAAGAAAGACTCAAGAAGACACTCGAACAGTTAGCCCATAATGAAAGACTTCAAAAGGCTGAATAGGAAGCACTTCAAAAGCAACATGCTCAAAAGCTGGAAGCTAGGAAGATGTACATCAAGTACAAAAATGGTGATAAATGGGAACGTGCTCAAAAGGTAATAGACTCACCACAAACTTCTGACTATGATGATCGTCGGATGATTGCTATTTTTGAAAGCTTTAAAAAGAAGAACCCTGTACATGACATGTACTTAAAAGCTTTGAAGACAGAAATTGTGAGAATAACTACTGCATCTGATCCTAAGAATGGTGAGCTACTAATCTTTGTTGAATGTCATAAGCTTGGATCTCACAAAGTATCTCTTCAGTTCTTCTATGATAGATCTCTGTCAGAGCTTTGGGTGCTGAGACCAAAAGTAAGAACATCTTCTGAGCTAGGTATACTGCTTCATGAAAAATTTCAAGAATTTGCTGAAAGAGCTGGTCCTGAAGTTATAGATAACCCTCCACAAGTTAAAATTCTTAAGGGAGAAGTTATTCACACTGTTAATCTTCAGACAGAAGAATTATATACACATCTTGCCAGACATTTGGTGTATGTTGAATATGCTTTTCGAAATCATGGTTTTGCATCTCAGGAAAAAATTGAAGCTGCAGATCATATTCGATCCTATGCTCAGACCAACATGAAGAAGTATAAGCAGTATCAAGGTGAGTTGAGAAAGAAACTTGGAATACCACTGGTTTATCCTACAGATGTGTCATCCAGAAGGGAATTACTTGTTGACTCTGAATTGATCAAGAATCTACCTAATATGGATGAACAAGAAGAAGGAGAAATCAAGGAGGAAGAAGGTGGTAAATGAAGATTAGCTCTACAAGTTATATCATTAGAGCTTTGATAGAACAAGATAGGATAATTGTCTTATATGATCAGTCTAGAGGATCATCTATCTTGTATTTATCTTTTCTGTTTGAATCTGGATAATGTTAATATGAACCAGAACTTTTCCATTATTTACTTAGCATTTAAAGTGTTTTCTTTTACTTGTTTAATTGGGATTAGTTGAAGAATCCTCTAGGTATTTGCTTGTTATTGTATAACAAACAAATAGGGGGAGATTGAAAGGCTATCCTAATCCAATTAAACTAAATTGTAATAAGTAAATAATATCAACTGTCACAGGAATCTCAAAAGATGATAACCGTCAGAAGAAAAATCAACAAGTCAATCTATAGTTTGATGTTTTACACTGGAAGAAGATTCAGATATCTGATCAAGCCTCAAGGTAGCATTGAAACACATGGATTCATTTAAGGGACAGAGATTTCTATAAGTGATAAGAAACAATTTTAGTACCGAATGAAAGATGAGAGTGAAGAGTATAAAAAGACCACAGTGTTAAAGTCACGATGAAGAACAGAGATTAGAGTTAGTCGTTCATGAACCAGACAGTACATCGAGCGTCAACATCGTTCCAGTGTATGTTCCTTATCATAATTACGTGGTTCACAGTGAAGTATTGACTATTAAAGGATTTATATTAATTCTACTTTAATTGATTAAATCAAGTAATTAATTTAATTAAATAAATTAATTCTATCAGAATTAATATATTTGTTAAAGTGATTATTAGATTAATTAAATAAGAAATAATATGAAAAAGAAATAATTATTTAAATGATTTTTATAAATCATTTAATTAATTATAAGCTGAAAAATATGATAATATAACTATCAATTGATAGTTATACTGATAGTCATATACAGTTCAAAAGGAGATAGTCATATATAGTTCAACTGGATAGTCATATTTCATTCAAGGGATAGTAATACCGAATGTTATATTGGACTGGATAGTAATACCGAATGTTATATTGGACTGGATAGTTATACCGAAAGTTATATTTAAACTGGACAGTCATATTACATTCAATTGATAGTCATACCGAATGTCATATTAGTGTTAACTGATTGTTATATCAGTTAAAACAAAGCAATATGACTATAGCTGTGTTATATAAAGCAGCAAAATGCAGAAGGAATTAAGACAGTCGAGCATAACAGAAAAATTACACACACACAGCAGCTCATATCTCTCTCTCTCTCTCTCTCTCTCAAGCTCAAGAACACTTACAAATTAAATTCTGTAAATTCAAGTTCATCTCAGTTGTAATATTCTATCCATTGGAACTTGTTTACTTGTGATTCTTGTACTACTAGCGAATTAAGTTTCCTAGTTCACAAATTGATATCTTGATTTTTATTAACTAAATTAGCAAAGTTCATGTTGAATTTTCTAATTAGTTATTAATTACTTGATAATCGTTTGGACTGATTTTGTAACACCCATCAAGTTAATATATTGTTATATTCAACTTGAAATTTGTGTTATATTATTCCGCACAAAATATTCGTTTAAGTGAAAATTGTTTAACGAATAAATTTTGACAAAATGGTATAGATTGTATTCAACCCCCCCTTCTACAATCTTATCGGACCTAACACTCCAACAGCGCGATATATTGAATTTGTTTGGTTAGTTGATAATTTTTTTTTTGTAAATCAATTCATTAATAAAAGGACATATAATTTGTAAAAATGATATTGAACAATCACATAACAAACTAGCTTAGATGAAAGTTTCTATTGTTATAACTACGTTCGTTTCATATATCTTGCACAGTAGATATCCTTTCTCATATCGCTGAAACACGCAACATTTTTTTGATGGATAGTCTAATGATTTATTGGAGTCGTGAGAATTAAGTTTCTACAAATTTTTAATATGTAATCGAAAAATTAACCACGACCATACAAATATTTTCAATAAATTAATATAATAAATGATTTAAGGATTCGATATGTAATAAATATACCCAATTCTCATAATATAGGTGAAAAATTTGTTAAGATGATACATAGAAATATTCTCTAACAAAGAGAGAAATAAAATGAAAGCTAATTTTTTTTAAAAAAAATAAAGAGTGATTTTAAACTTTTCAACGGGGATTGTATTTGTTTTGATGATTGGTTCATAATATCAATATTTATTCAATTGGTATGAATTCACGAATAAGTAATTTTATACTTACGTTAATTAACATTCCAATAAAATTATATATTTTTCTAAATAAAAATTAAAATAATATATTTATATTAATTTATTAATATAATTTATCGATCGGTGCGTAATACGGATAAAACGCTAGTATATATTGAAAACGGAATCGTGCATTGCACGGGTTATAAGCTAGTTTACAAAAGAGAACGATTAGCGTAATGTGTAGTTATAGCCTTATAGGCCCAGTTTGGATGTGAGTGGAAAAGTACCCAAAATCTTAAGAATGACCCGACCCGACCCTTAAAAATTGTATTTGCCTGCCTAGGGTTTATGATATTAGTTATCTAGTGTGTGATAAAAAAAGCATACTTATTTTATCATACTTATTTTATCCCCTTTGTCCAAACACACGCAGATAGCAATGGATTCGAAGGGTAATGGAAAGGTGATAAGTGACCCGAGATTCGCGTCAGTACAGTCGGATCCCAGGTTCCAGAATCCATATAAGCATGAATCAAAGGTTACAATTGATTCTCGTTTTAATCGGATCTTCACTGATAAGAAGTTTACTTCGTCGTCTACTCGAATTGATAAGCGTGGCAAGCTTAAGAAGGAGGAGGATTCTGTTGCTGCTAATAATCCTCTTAAGCATTACTATCGTCTCGACCAAGAGGAGAAGAAGAAGAACCGGAAAGATGATGAGTTGGATGGAGACAGTGGGACAAGTGAGAGTGAGTTTGGTGGTGAAATTGAGAAATTCAACCATGAAATTGGGGATTTGGATGAGGATCAAGACGTGGAGAGTGAGGGTGAATATGCACAAGTCAAGAATGTGAAATTCAACAAAGCGGAGGTGGATGAGGACACTTCTTCCACTGCTTCTGAGGCGGAATATTACTCCGAGGAAGAGAATAATCTTGCATTGGTAAGTACTAACATTTTTTGAGCTTTTTATATTTGATTATTATTATTATTGTAATTGCAAATGGCTTCAAATTTTCAACTTTTTGTCAAACAGGAGGAGAATGTACCGGAAATCGAAAATGAAACCCGTAGGCTTGCGGTGGTTAATATGGATTGGAATCAAGTGAAGGTGTGAGTTTATTTTCTTCTCCAGAAACTGTAAAACCAGAACCTCTCACATACATTCAAGCTATTTTTGGATTAAAATTTATGATAAAATCAAGTGACTCATTTGAATTCTCTCCAGTGTATGTTGTTCGGGCCATAATTTGCTTTTAAGTTGGTAACAAGTATTTAAATGCTCATGCAAATAAATTCAGCTATCTGGTTTGGTGTTTGTATGTGCTTATAATGATGAGCTATTGTGTTGTTTAATTTTAAGTACTAAATAACAATCTTCTTTTCTAGTATGTTTGGCTTAAATTTTGACAAGATATTATATATGGATAGTTTTTCACTTTTTTTATATTATCTTTTCCTGCTTTTAGCAATATTGTTGAGAGTCATGTTTCTTTTATGTAGGCAGTTGACTTGTATGTTTTGTTAAGCTCTTTCTTACCCAAAGGAGGAGAAATTATCTCAGTATCTGTCTACCCATCTGAGTTTGGACTTAAGAGAATGGAAGAGGAGGCAGTGCATGGTCCAGTTGGATTGTTTGATGATGATAAGGACAAGAATGCAAGTGACGACGAAGATGATGACGACGGCAATGGTGAGATTGACATTGAAAAGTTGAGGGCTTATGAATTAAGTAGGCTAAGGCAAGTCATTCTGAATCCACTTTTGAATTGTTTTGAGTTTTTTAGGAGAACACACACATTTTACTATTATTAGGAAATATAATAATCTCAATATGGAAATTTACCTTGCTTTTAAGTTAAGATGATAATTAGAAACAGAAGTGTAGTTTGTTGTGTCGATTTGAAGTGGCCTCTCCGCGTCCTATTATCTTCCCCCTATTATTCTATTAGATTGAACCGATCACAAGTACAGTATAGGAATATGTAAAATGAAACAATGGTCTTGATATCCTTTAGTTATATGTTTAAAAAAGTTCTCTCATTATTCTACTTTTCTGTGTGTTCTTGCATTTTGGCAGATACTATTATGCTGTGGTGGATTGTGATTCAATTGCTACAGCAGATTACATTTACAAAAGCTGTGATGGAGTTGAGGTTGAAAGATCATCAAATAAGCTGGACTTGAGGTTTATTCCAGATTCTATGGAATTCAAGCACGCTCCTCGTGATGTTGCTACTGAGGTATTAAGATGCAAAAAATTAATATTATATGGTCATAATTTTATAGACTGTAGTTGTTACTCAGTCAAGGTGCACCCTAGGCAGTAAGGAGGTTGCGTAGGTGCCTGTTGCGCCATAAGTATCTTTCCTAAGCACCCTGGTGCCAACTGTGTAGCTGTATTAATGCAAACCATCAATTTACCAGTAACTTTAGGTTGAGGCCTAAGAGTGATTTTATTGGGTAACTTGAATTGTTTGTATTCTGTGCTTTGAATATTGCGTTAGGAGCTATGTTTTTTTTATTGTAGTAATTAAATGTGGCTGTTTCAACGGGTTAAACCCTAGCACAAATAAAAAAAAACATGAAAAAGTTTTTATCTTTAATGTATGCATTTGATTGTGTTCACTTTGTAGGCTATTGTATGTTTAAAGATTAGGCCTTATTTTTGTAAATGTAAGTCAGATTGGTGTATGTATGTAATTAAGGAAATGAATAGGAAGGATATCATTAAATAGTAACACATTTTAAGTAAATGAGAAATGTTGAAGGCAATTCATAGCTGTGCATTATCACCAAACTTGGAAAAAATCGTAAACTAACTAGGATTTCAGTTTTCCAGATTATTAAAATGTATCATTGGCATAGAATTGTCAGTTCACAGCATTTGTATTGAGTTTACAGTATTGACAATCTTAAAACTCTGCAAATTTGTTATAGTTACTAATAAAATTCCAGTTATGTGTTAACATATAGTTGCTTAAAATCCCAGGATTTGTAACTTTAATTCTTTTAAAGTATTTACTGCACTCCATATACAGCAGAAAACGATAGAAGCCCAAGCTTTGTAAGACTCTTCTTTATGTCCTTTTTATATGCCTACTTGTTTCCGACGCCACTATGATTTTGACATGCAGATTTGGGAGGATATTCTTTTATAAGTCATAACTTGATAGATCTTTAATATCGTATTTTTTTTCCATTTCTTTTTGTCTTTTAATCAGCTGAAGCACAAATTGAAGGAACAACTGATGCTTCCTCTCCCATATTTCTTTTCTTTGTTGGCTATTTGCAAAAGTATAGAATAAAAATCAATGTTAAATCAATATTATGGCACGGAGGAAGTACTATTTTATCAACTTTCTTGCACCCTTATTCCTGTTCCTTTGTCTATTAGAATTGGTAATATGAGATCGACTAAAATCTGCTAGCTAGGTGCGTTTTATGTTAGTATTTAAATTCACAGATAAGTTTGAGAAACTAACTTGTTCGATAATAGTGAATCATATTCTAGTCATCTAATGTATTCTCATGTATTCATTGTAATAGCCCGAATTATTTAATTACAAAAAGAGTTGTGAGGTAATAATAATAATAAGATTTATAATATGTATATTGTTATATTAATAACTCAAGGATGAGTAGGGTGAACAAATATAAAACAATAAGATGATGAAACCTGAAATAGTAATTTAAATGTTTACAATATCTACATGTCCATGTGACTGAAATGAGCAGTGCAGATAAGTTTTAAACATACAACAAATATCTAATAGGCGGGACCAGAAGATGCACGTGGAAGCCTGTAAAGATAAGTGTCTGGTGACTAAATAAGTGTCTGGTGACTAAGCATAGACCTGGTAACTAGATGACTGATATTTATCATGCAGAGATTGATTGTAGATATCAAACAACAAAATTAGAAGATATCCCCTAGATTATTGTGAGAGCGATTTCTTGAAGGAAACCTTAGCTTCAATTGTTCTGGGGTGCAGAGATGGAAATTTAGTATTGGTTTTCCTCCATAATCACCAGTCAGTTGGTACGATCTGTTGATTGTTTATATCCTTTAAAAAGAGGGCGCTGGGCAACACTTCTGAAACCGTTATAGGGATCACATATAGGTAGCCAATTCCCATGTCATTATGTAATATGTGAATTTCCTTGTTTACAGATTCTGACACGCAATCATCTAATAGTTTTCTTCAGATTAATTCATCCTGCCAAGTTGCATAAATCTTGGTTTAGTAAAGCCAAATATATCTACTCTTTCAATAGCCTTTAAGTGAAACCTCTCTGTCAAGGTAACCCTTCTCTAAGTAGTTAATACTCGTTGTAAATAATTTTGATATGGTTTCTTTAAACGGACCAACCTACTTATACATCAGAGAGTGTTATTTGATGTTATGATTAACTACATTACAGGGAGAGAATAATAGAGGATGCTTTGTAATTATTTGAGAGAATACCTCAAAGAAAAAAATGGGGTTAGACTAAGGCTAATGTTGGTACTTGGTAGTAGTTCTGCTGTTTTAACTGGATTAATGACTCAATAATATATCAACAACTAGTATGTAACTATGTATAGTTTAACTTGAGTGAGTGTTAGTAGCTTTAGTAATATTTCTAACATTAACTAAATATTAAATGAAGGCAAGTCAGGGACAACAGTGCCTGGATGATTATGATAGGGCGGTTGTAATAAGCAATAATCAAAGTCGTAATCAATGCTAATAATTTAATTTTAATTAGTTCTAGGTGGGGTTTTGATCATGGAATCTCCAAAGGAAGAGTAATAGAGACTTTACATGAAACCGGATGTTCAGGTGCCAAGTATGGGATATTTAAAAAAATGTGATTTGATGTCCAATACTGTGATAATAGTAACCAGGATGAACTTGATGAGTACTGTACTAGTTTCCAGGAAAATAAATGTAAGCTATGCCTTAATGGACAAGTGCAGAGTTTAGTGAGAGAGAGATGCCCAAAAAGGCAGAAAAATAACATCGTGATGTCCAAAATAGCACCATACCAAAACCTGGCATGTTGGTTGATGGGTGGTCACAAAAGCACATGTGAGTCCGATCATGCGGTTTCAATTCTCTTCTACAGCTTTTTAAATCAACTAACACCTGCTAAATGGCCTAAATGGGGTTGCGAAGCTAATGTCCGTTATATATGTGTGTTTGAATGGCTAACGCTAGCAGAAAATGCGTCATGAGGCTAACACAATTTATTGACGCGTTATAGGTCAGAAAAAACAAAAAAATGCAAAGTGAACTCAAATATATAATGCGTTAAACCTGTAACGCAACTTCAACTTGCGTGAATAACATAACATGATTTAGTCACATTATGCATGTGCCAGTGAGGGGCCAACCTCTCAGAATGTGCTCTTTTGGTCATTTTTCTTTTAAATCGTGCTAAATAGGACCATTACTCAGTGAGAGACATGAGTGATTTCTGCAGTGACACAAAATAGAAGTACTTAAAAATATATATGTTTTCTTAATCACTTGAGGCAACTGGTATGATATATGAACCTAGAAAATGACCTTAAGTGTGACCTTGGTTCTGTGTGTTCTTTGTGAAAGTCAAAGAAGGTACCTCAAGAAACCCATAACTATATACTTGAAAAATAAATTTGTTTCAATTAAGAATACCCTGTTATATGACATATGTAAGGTAATCAATTATGATATTAGAGCTGAATGTTTTATTATAGGATCTAAATTTGTGTATATAGTTCAACACCTTCCCAAGATTTCTGATACAAACAGAAGGTGTTTATAATGGATCTTCCGGGTCAGCTCAATATTCGGTTCTACTTATAGACACTTTATTATTATAAATTCACCAAGTTTGTGTAGCATTGTATCTGCGTTTTACATATATCTAGCAACTAAGAAATCTATATATGTCCCTTAAAACTTTACATATCACCTTCTTATTGCATATAACTTTTCATACAGGCACCAGGAACATATGAAGGTAACAATTTTGAAACAAGAGTTCTGCAGCAAACTAAAGTTCGTCTTACATGGGATGAAGACGAACCACAACGTTCGAAGACCTTAAAAAGAAAATATAATGCCGAGCAGGTTTGTAACTTTCATCATGCAGTCTCACAAGCTTAATATATATGTATGACTGGTGTATAATATATGTAACTGGGGAACCGGAATTGTTGCTCCCTTTGGCACTTCACGTCGATGGAGATGATCTTGCATAGGTATTCTTCTAGATATGTACGTATGTTGCTATGCTGAGAAAAACCTTATCCTATAAGTATCTTGGGAGGTGTAAAATACTCCTGATCAGATAATATAAATTATTTTGCACTTGTGCTTTGAATTTTAGCAGCTGCTTAATTTCTTCTGATACTACTTGTGTGCTGTTTGTACTTTTCTACAGCTAGCCGAATTGGAGTTAAAGGAGTTTTTGGCATCTGATGGAAGTGATTCTGATGAAATTGAAAACGATGATGATGTGAATGATGGGGCTGACAAAAAGAATAAGAAACAACATATGTACCGTGCTCTGATCCAATCTGGTGATGGTTCTGATGAAGATGACGAGCAGGGTGGACAAGAAATGGAAGTGACTTTCAATACTGGCCTGGAGGATATAAGCAAGCAAATTTTGGAAAAGAAAGATAGACAATCTGAAACAGTTTGGGAAGCTTATCTTAGAAAAAGAAAAGAGAAAAAGAAGGCAAGTAAGAATAGGTCCAAGTATTCATCAGAAGATGAGAGTAGTGACTCAGATAGAGAACCCTTAGAAGAACCTGATGACTTCTTTGTTGAAGAACCTCAAGCTGCTAAACGAACTAAGGAGTCCCAAGGCAAAAGTACCAAGAAAGGAAAGCAGCCTCAAGACACAACAAAAGAAGCAGAAGCAAGCAGAGCAGAGCTTGAATTATTGCTTGCTGATGAAACTGGAGATACAAACCTAAAGGGATACAACTTGAAGCCTAAAAAATCCAAGGGTAAGAAGGGCAAAGAAATTTTTGACAAGGAAAAATTACCAACGATTGACGATGATGATCGGAAACGATTTTCCACTCTTCTTAATACTCCTCTATTTGCTTTGGATCCAACAGATCCTCAATATAAAAGGTATTTAATCTGATATTGTTTTCATATCAAAATGGGTTGAATCTTTGTTGTGCGATGGATACCTGGGGCTAATACATTGTGTGCAGTTTGATCTTTAGCTTTTGTATCTCATTTGCGAAAAATAACATTTATGGTGTTAACAGGAGTGCACCTTTTGCTCGGCAAGTCGCACAGAAGCATAAGAAGGATGACCACAAGGAAACAGGAAGAAATGAACCAACAATATTACACGAGCGAGCGCCTTTGTCTGGTGACCTAGGGTCAGGTAGGGATGAGCATGTACTTCTTGAAACGCACACAAGGAAAGATAAGCATGAAATATCTTCATTAGTGAAGTCAATCAAGATGAAGTCTAAGCAACTACCAGTGCCCTCCAGTGACAAGATATCGAGGAAGAAAGGAACTTCCACAAATAAAGGGGCAAAGAAGGCTAGAGTTCTGTGAAAGCAAGCACCATAAAGTTAAAGAGAGAGTTCAGTCTCTTTTCTCAGAGTGCCCAGGAATTACTTGGCGGAGAAATGCTAAAATAACAAGCAATTGTCCAAGAATAGTGATATATGTTAAGGTATTAGAATTTAAACGGAATTTTTATTTTCTTATAATGTATAAGTAATTCTTAAGGTCAAATAACATTTGAGTCTGAGAATGTAACCAATTTTTCCATGTTCAAGCATATTTGTGGTGCTGCATATGATATCAGAAGTTTTGAAATAGTATTAGTCTATCAATGTACAATGTAATTTTGTCACATAGAGGGCAGGTGAGGAATGAAGATGAGAGTTCAGACCTTGAGAATAGCTTTCCATAATTTTGCTAGGGTGAAGGCTTGTTAAATGTATCTAGTTGTTTAATTAGTTAAGTGAAATAAAACTAAAATGTGTGTGTGTTTGAATAGATTTATACAGGAGGTACCAAGTTTATTATTATTAATTTGCTGAATTTTGGGTAGACTGTATTTTCTAGAAGTTAGTTTGTTAGATAGTTAATTGGTTGTGTATATGGTTGATCTTCTTGTTCCGCAAAATAAATTGATTATGGAGAAGTTATTTAGTTGTTTATTAATATGGATGTGGATGTTAAAAAAGTAGTGAAGTTGTGCAAGTAATACTGAAGTGAATTGCGCTTTTTGTTTGTCAGTATTGATTTTCATGAATAGGTTTGTCCTGCTTGATTTTTATGAAGTTGGTGTGTGCCAGATATGAATTTCTAATGTTACTATTTTTGTGAAATGATAAAAGCATTTAAATTTAAATGTGTTTTTTAAATTTGACTATTATTATTAATTAAGATATTAGAAATCATTTCAATGTGGTCGCAGTACTTTCCCCAATTATCTTTCATTTTCCTCTTGATTAAAATGCACGCTTGACATTTTATAATCACTCGATTATAAATAACAAATGGATATGAGAAACAAGCACCACATCAGTACCAATACATGTAAAAGTAGGAAGCAAAACACTTCACTTTTTAGATTTTCTTTTTGCTAAATTCACTTTTCAGATTTACTTAAACAACAGGCAATACTAGACGAAAGATTGAGAAAAATATTGCAAGAAAAATATTAAAATTCAAGCCTCAGTTTTCATTCAAACAAAATCTTAGTACATGTTATAAAAAATTAAGCTTCATATATATATCGATACTTGCTAAATACATAAAAAGAAAGAAGTGTTTATTTTTTCTGAAATTTATCACTTTTTCTCTTCTGCAGGGTTTGTTGGTGCTGAGTAGTTGTCATTGCTTTTTTATTCCCTTCCACTGCAGACCTCTACTAGCATGTCCAGAACAGTTCTTGTTGTAGGAAGAATATCATTTTGTGAGCTTTGCTTTCTTTTTAATGGCAATTTGTCCACTTTTGTAGTTGTTGTGCCAGTTGGTATACCTGTTAAGATAGTGATCACTCTCTAATTCAAGTAGTATAACATTTTAGATAAAATACAAATAATGTATACCTGAATAATTTCTGCATCCTTGTGTCCCTGCTGCTTGCAACTTGAGCATGTCATTTTTCTCCCATTTCTGGACAGTTTCCCACTTATTTTTACTTCAAAATTGTCTTTCCTTCTGTTCTTCTTTGGCCTAGCTACCTGGTTACGGCTTAAATGGTGGTGGTAACATTGGCTCTTTCTCAATTTTGTCCACTGATTCTGCCCTGCCCTCGGAGCATTCACATCCCATTCCCCATCCCCAACCCCAAAAACTTACTAAAAATAGTAAATCCCCAAATAAAAATAGTAAATCCCCAAAATTATTAAAAAGTTTCTACATCCCATTCCCCATTCCCTATATTCTTTTTTATATTACTTCTTTCTCTCTCTTTCACTTACAATTTTAACTACCAAAACTCACCCACTATTATAAATACAATTTAATATTATTATATGAGGAGAGAGAGTGTATGAGGATGGGGATGAGGCATCAACTTTGGTCCCTAAATATGGGGACTCAAACTTTGGTCCCTAAATCAAACCCCAAAATGGGGAATGGGATGGAGGAGTGTTTTAGAAGAAAAGTTGGACAAATACTCAAATTATAAGGATGGAGTTGGGGATGGGGGATGGGATGTGAATGCTCTTAGCATTCACATCCCATCCCCCATCCCCAACCCCAAAAACTTACTAAAAATAGTAAATTCCCAAATAAAAATAGTAAATCCCCAAAATTATCAAAAAATTTCTACATCCCATTCCCCATTTTCCATTCCCCTATCCCTATATTCTTTTTTATATTATTTCTTTCTCTCTCTTTCACTTACAATTTTAACTACCAAAACTCATCCACTATCATAAATACAATTTAATATTATTATATGAGGAGAGAGAGTGTATGAGGATGAGGATGAGGCATCAACTTTGGTCCCTAAATATGGGGACTCAAACTTTGGTCCCTAAATCAAACCCCAAAATGGGGAATGGGATGGAGGAGTGTTTTAAAAGAAAAGTTGGACAAATCCTCAAATTATAAGGATGGGGTTGGGGGATGGGATGTGAATGCTCTGGATACAAATTAAGGATAAGAGTAAGATTGCAAGTAATGCATCTTTCTTATACCAGTATGAAACATAAGATGCAGGTTCCCCCTTTGCACTGTAAATTGCACATATAGCATGCTGACAAGGAATGCCACTAATATCCCACTCTCTGCTGCTGCATTTGCCACCCTTTAAATTAACTACATGAGTTTCTTTGTGATAATACATATTAGCAACCTCATATCCATCATCTCCATCGAATATCACTATCCAGTTAAAAGAAAACTTTTTGTTCATCTCAATTTTCTCCTTTGCTCTAGGGGATACGTCACATATCCATGAGCTTTTTTATCGGCTAACCTCCTCATCACTTGTTTCCTGATTTCATACAACATAGTAATGTTTGGTTTCCACTTAAAGTGGCTTAAAGTGATATGTTGGAAATGAAAATTTTAAGTTAGTGTTTGGGTAATTTTGTATTATGGGTAACTTATGAGTTATTAAAAGGGAAAATCAATTGATACGTCCCTGAACTATTCCAGTTTTTTTAGTAACAAAAGATTCCCCATTTCCTGTCCTTTAACTTTTCAAATATTTAGTTCAAGTCCTTCCGTTAATGAGAATCTTATTGTCCGTCAGAATCTCCGGTAACTAAAAACTTTCGGCCACATTCCGATTTCCGGCCAACACAAATTGTACATAAAACTTTGATTTTCTTATATCAAATTGAAGCTTAAGCTTCCCGGAACTCATTGAAATCAACCAAATCACTAACCAATTCCTTGACTGGCCGGAAAAATCAAAAAATGACGATGAAGCTCCGATTTCCGACCAACACAAATCGTACATGAAAAATCATAAAAAAAATACCTACATACTCTACACTAGCAGATCTATCATCCTAGGCTATCATTAACAACAAAAGATCAACATATATAAATTATAGAAAATTCGAATATAAATTAAAAAAACCAACTTTCAGAATAATTACCTTTTGATAAAAGTGATATGAGAGGATGAATCTACAGGTTGTGGGATTCAATTTGACTACTCAAGCTTCGAATTTGGATAACACCTCCAAATCGTGGTTAATCCTCAAGAACACTAGAAACACTATTTAAAGATTCTGACGGACGTTTAACGTAAGGACTTGAACTAAATAACGGAAAAGTTAAAGGACCCGGAATGGGGAATCTTTTGTTCAGGGACCTGAACTAAAAAACCGGAATAGTTCAGGGACGTATCAATTGATTTTCCCTTATTAAAAATGTAATAATACAAATAATTTTGAAAGATTGTCTATTTTAATTATGATATTAACTTTTATCATACAAAATCACAAAAATAAAATAAGTTGTTCCTACCAACTTAAGACTCTAAACTATTTTTTAACTTTAAGTTAATTTCTTACTTATTACACAAAGAGACATTTTTTAAGTCGAAAATGACTTTAAGCCCTTGACTTAAATGAAAGCCAAACGGGCTCATAGTTCTGTTTGATTCTTTATACTCTTGAATTAACATAATACAGTTCCAGGTGTCACATGTAGCAACAAAGACCATAGAAGATAAATTTTGAAAGCTCATATTGCAACACCAAGGTTTCCATTTGTAGTTTTCTAGTGATCTTCAAGAAATACACCACATGATGTTCATGGTTTTTAGTACCATAGCTTATTCACATGTAGTTATTTAGATTAATTATTGGCAGTAATTTGTGTTGATTTGAGATTTATCTCTTATTATTAAGTACCCAAATTGCAATATCTTCGTATCTCCAAGAAGAAAAAATGCTAATATCTTTATGTTCATGGCCGTCATGATGGAGACATGATTAGTTCAACTTTTGTAATGCTTTGAGTTTCAGCAATACACCGTGTTATGCCCTAAATTCAACATAGGTCAAAATTCTATGGACTAGGCCCGAATATATCTGTCTGGAAATGTCAAACCCAATTGGGCGCGTACACCCCTAATTGGGCGCGTACAACTTGAATTGGGGGCGCGTGCAAACCTAAATTAGGTGTCTAAAACCCTAATTGGCGCGTCCCATTTCTATCAATAAGTCAGAAATGGGCAGAAGGAAGAATGATTTATCATATCTTTTGAGACGCGTCAAATATATTGTGACGCGCCAAATTGAAGGGAAATTTCACAAGAACAGAAGATATTTTTATTGTTTGAGACTTATATTTGAAGACGTATCTTTAATTGATACATGGATTCTCGAAGGGCTCACATTTGGAAGGACGCTTCCATCTGTAGGGTTATTACTATGATGTTGCTTGCCCTGTAATCTGGAGAGTATGTCCTCGTCAGGGGGTTTAAGTATAGCATTGCATATTTTATCTCCCAAGTAAGTGCCTCCAGCCTTGTTATCTAGCAAGTATGTCCTTATCGGGGGGTTCAGGTAGAGCATATTACCTCTTATTTTCCATAGCACCAAAGACCATGTCCACATATGAAGGGTCGCTACCTTCAGTGGATGATGATGCGTCTGAGGAATGAAGACCTAAGTCGGTGACAGCTAATCAAGGGAGTTTGATTCAGAATATGATTCGGAATTAGAATCAAGGTATGATTCGGATAATCTCAGCTGAACTTGGACCTTAGGCCCATTGAAGAGAAAATCGAATCCTAGTAGATTTCTTAAATAAGAACTACGTCTGGCTTGATCATCTATAAATAGAGGTACGTAGGCACATTGTATGAGAGGATTTTCAGAGAGCTAGCAGTTGAGGAGAAAAACCCTAATTTTCTCTCTCAAGGCAGTAACCCTAATCATACAATCTCAGCCACCCCCAATCATCAACCATCATACTCCGGTCACTTTCAAAGCAATAACCACCATCACAGATCTTGTTTCCGGTCACGAACCTCGAAATTGTTGATAACCAGATTTCTTCGTTAACAAATTGGCGTTAGAAGGAGGGGCTAATCAAGATCTTCATCTAGGAGGGAAGATGTCTAACCAAGGTGAACACCACAATGCTAAAGAAGGTGACTACGCTGAAGAGGAAGATTATTATGGAGATTTTTCTAACGAGGACATAAAGATGGGTGACCCAAGATACGCCAAGAGAGGCCAGCCGCCAATGATGATCAGAAATACTGATCTTCTGAACGAATTACATCGCATGGGGGGAGAAGTACGAGGCTTTAGATCTGATGTACAACATATCAATGAAAGGTTGAAGATTGTCGAAGAAGGTATGCAAAGAAGATCTCCCGACCAATTACAAACGTATGACTCCAGACTTGAAATTCATGGAACGTCAGATCCAATAGAGTTTCCGGGAAGATTCAACATTGACATGGGAGTAATTCAAATGCCAAGTTTGGTGAGGTGTAGATTATTAACTACAACATTAAGAGATAGTGCTTATCAATGGTTTCGCAAGCTAGGCCCTGGGACTATTTCTTCTTGGGAACAGATGCAATCTTTGTTTTTAACTCAATTTCAAGCAGCGGTCAAATACGCTTCTCCCGTCACTACATTAGCAAATGTCAAACAGAGAGAAAGGGAAACACTACAAGCGTATTTCAGAAGGTTCAATGCTGAAGTTGTGGGAGTAAGAGGAGCAACGGACGAAACTTTGAAAAGTTTCCTCGTAACAGGTTTAAGAGTGGGAACTGATTTTTGGAAGCATTTATAAGGGAATGATCCAAAGACATTTTCTAAGTTATATAAGCAAGCTGAATCGTACAAAAGGTGGAGCAATCATTAGCTGAGAATAGTAGAAATGAAAATCACAACGCTGCGAGAGGATCTAAGAGAAGGAATTGATCTAGAAGTCCTCCACGTGTCAAAGAAACCTCTGATAGAAAAAGATGGGTACCACCTGCAAGTAATAAAAATAGGGAGAATTTCATACCATTGGTTGCTTCAACGGAGCATATTTACGAAGTGAACAGAGATAACGGCTTGTTCAGGAAACCAAGACCTGCCCCGACATGGCAATCTAAAGATCGGAATATATATTGTGACTATCACGAATCGATATGGCATAATACTCATGAATGCCAACAGCTGAAAGAAGAAATCGAAAGTTTGATCAAGGAAGGATTCTTAACTGAATGGGTGATAAAGGAAGTCAAGAAGTACAGAGGAGTAGTTCAAAAACTAAGGGTTTAGGCTATGATTCCAGGAACAAAAGAGATGATAAGGCAGAAGAGGCCAAGTCTATTGGAGGAGGAATCATTCGAACCATTATTGGAGGACCATATAAAGGATTGATATGTCCTAGTTATACACCACGAGATTGTAGAAGGGGGTTGAATACAATCTCAACACAATTCTTTCGAATTAATGAAGTCTGGATAGATTGTTATAAGAACGTAAACAAACAAGATAAGTAGAATATCTAAAACATATACAAAACAAGATATAAAAAATCTCAGGTGGGTTGGCTTATCAGCTTGATCCACCTGATGGTTGTATTTGAAGATAATTCTCTGCGTAATAATACACAGCTGCGGTTACACGATTTTAGTGTTTACAAGAAAACCTAAAGCTATCAGCCTTGTGATCAGTGTTTTCTTCTCTACTAAAACTATGCTGCTCATACAGCTTATTTAAAACTATATGAAGACAAGAAAGTTACTTAAAATGTAATGATACATTTTTGATATAACTTGTCACACACACATACTCAAAGTGATTTCTATTTCTGGAATTATATTGAAAGTCTTCTCTTCTTGATTTGGACAATCCCAGTAGGCTTTGAGACAGTGTATGTTTCTTTCTTCAAAAGTGACTAAGTTCTTGAAGTGACTTAGCTTCCAAGCCCACGTGATGCTTTCTGCACAAGATCATTTTACTTTTGGATCTTTGTCTCTGAAATTAGCTCTAGCAAAAGTGTTAATCCTTTTGAAAGTCAATAAGCCTTTCTGCTTATTGAGCTGTGCTAGTACTTCCCAGACATAACGGCTGATCTTTATGCATTTGTCGAAATATCCTTTGAATCTTTTAGTAGGTGTGTAATCATGTTGGAGGTTGTTCCACTCTTATTGTTGCCCTTGAAGTCGAATAAACAGTGACTGATTTCACCTTTCACTTGGAAGAGTTTGAGCCTTCAAATATCTACAATTTGACTCCCTACTCGTAACATCCTCTGTGTAATTGATCACTGCCTAATCGTCACGGGTTGCAAAGTAATTCTGGGTTTAATCTTCATTCGATATGTTCCATTAGAGATATTATGAAACAGGTTGAGTTCTCGAACAGATAAGTCTTGAGTTTTCGAATGATGATTTATCGAATATCCTTCTGAGATGACTTCTCGATTAGTGCTTGATGTAGACTTCTCGAATAGAACAGTCTGACTTCTCGAATTGGCACTTCTCGAATAGTTCATTTCACAGACTTCTCGAATAGTTCTTTTTACAGACTTCTCGAATAGATCAGTCTGACTTCTCGAACTAGGACTTCTCGAATAAAACCCTTTGAGTAGAGTTCTCAAATGACTTCTCGAACTCTTTTTTTTTCTTGATTTCTCGAACTTACTTGCATGGTTTTAGCAAACTCTCTTTTGATTACTGATATCTGACTTTAGCATCTCCAGGCTTGTTACTGAAATAAATCCTAACTGTATGCAGAGTTTCATCCTTAAGATATTGCTATATTTGATCTGCATTTTAGTTGGCTTCCTGAAGTGTTCATCAGCTTCGATTCCTTGATTCATTTTCTGTCTTGTGGTATTTGTTATCATCATCCATATCCATGCATAACTCAACAATCTCCCCCTATTTATGACTCCAAGATAAAGAGGCATAAATCCAGAGATTGATGATAACAAAAACCACTCTTCAGATTCCTCTTTCATTATGACAGAAAATTTTGATCAAGCTTCCTTGACACAGTATCTGAGTTGTACCAACTTCACTTGAGTGACTAAGAACTGCTCCCCCTATGTATGGCATCCATTTCTGAGAGTTGTTCTGTATCCACTAGTTGCTGTTCTTCTGAGATATAGTTCTTAGTTTGCAAATTTCTCCCCCTTTGGGTGTTAAGAAGATTCTGAACTGAACTATAACTTCTCCCCCTTTTTTGTTTTTTTTTTTTCTAACTTCTCCCCCTTTTTTGTTATCAGCAAAAAGAAGGATAAAGTGATGTAGTACCTCAGTAAAATCAGATAAAATAGAGAAGAAGCTGCTCACTCTAATCTCTCTGATTTTGCATCAGGATCTCATCCTGGTTCACTTCTCACAACTCACCTTCCCTTACTAAAGGGGTACTCAATCTCTCCTTTTGCTCTCTTGGAAGAAATAGGAGACCACTCTTTACACACATCTCACCTTTTGCCCTGGAGCAACCAGGCCTCTCCTGTTTTTCACTCCCTTCCCTCAGTCCTAAAGAGAAACCATGAGGTTTCACATAGATTGAAGAGAATTGAATGTTAGCATTGATAATCCAAACAGAGATGAAGGTTCAGTTAATTGCTTTTAGAGAAAGCAGAGTGAACTGAAGAATGAGTGTTGGCTTCTTCATGAATTGGAATGAAGAATCAAGAGTGTTTGGAGTTGCATTGAAGTGCTTCAGTTATCAAATTAGGTATTCATGAGTGGGGCTGAATCCTCTCATTTATAGAGAATTCATCAACCTGAATTTGAGAAATAGTTAAGAGTAACTTGTGTGTGCTCCCCCTGTGTCTGTGCATCTTGTACTAACTCCTGGCTATATGACAAGTGTCATAGGTTGCAAAATTGTGTCCCTTACCCTCACTGATTGTGTTTCTGGTTGGGAACTGGATTCAATAGTTAAAGTCTGTTGAGAGACTCAAACCAGAAATATGGATGTCCTTATTAATCACCATGCCTTTTTGGGAAAACATAGGATGGCTAGGCTGGTTTTACACACCCTCACCTTCCTTATTCTTATTGTTTCTTGATGTTCACCACTTCCCTCACCCTCACTTTCCTCCTGGACACTCCCCTCAAGTTAAGATTTGCAAGAATTGTCAACTACAGCTTGTTGAAAAACTGTAGAGGGGGTTTCAGAGATGTAAATTATGAAAGTATGGTGTGCTGATTGGGTAGAGAATCTGGGGGACATGCCAGCAATTCTCAGTTCAGCAAAATAAGCAAAGATTTAGGACAAGAGCTATTGAGTTAAAAGGGAGTGAACTCAGTACCTTTGCTAGGTGAACTGCTGTAAGAGTCTTTTCCTTATGAAGAACTAATCTCTTAAGTAAGGTGCAGAACACTCATTGTCTTGAGTGGACAAATTGGCATTTGCTTGATGCTGTACTTAGGACAATAACTCACTTGTAGAGACAGTTGTGAATGATCATTGAAATATCTGCAAAAGTGTTTGTACTTGATCCTAGTGCCATAGTTAGTCAATTTGAAATATGAGTTGAATCAACAGAAGTACTTGTTTATGAGTTTTAGAGTTAACCAATAAGATTTGTTGTGTAACATAGTACAAACCAATTATCTCTCATTAAGTGCTAATTCTAAGTAGGTGTTACATGGCATATGACAAACTTATAGAACCTGGTTATTGCAGTCACCAAGTTTGCTGTATGTACACCATTACTCCATCATCATTAGTCTCTGTTGACAGTTTGAGTCATGAAAATTACTGCAATCTTGACACAAAACTATGCAACTGTGTAGCTTATCAAACCTCACTGCTAGGGTTAGATGATCAAAAATCATAAACAATATCTAAGTTATCATATCTATGCAGTCTGATTCAGTGATTAAAACAGCCTGATTAAGGTAAAGATAACTTTAATGAAAAGTGTGCCAAATCGCAAAATAGATCAGAAAGGCGCGTAAGTCGAGTTAAGAAAACTAATTCGCAGAGATTAGATTATTAAAACAACTTAAGTGATTTGTGCACAGTCCAACTTGGTATATTCTAAACATCCTATGGAAGACGAGACATGATCTAATCAGAAGTCGATCTAAAGAGACATGCAAGCAGATTAAAAACCATAGAAATAGTAAGACAAAGATTGGAAATTTCATTTCATTAAAAATAAAATAAAAAAAAATTACAGAAATGGTCAAAAAGACCATTGAAATAAACAAAACAAAATAACAAAAACTTAAAAAAAAAACTAACCCCAACCCCCCCCACCTAAGCCAACTAAGCAGCCTTGGCTGGGCCTGCAGGGTCTTCAACAGCGTCCTCCCGGTTGCGAGCGCGGAGAACCTCCAGTGCCACTCGCATGGCAGCAAGGTTCCGCTCTTCTACGGCGAGGAGCTCGTCGATCTTCTCCTGGAGGGCCATCACCTTCTCATAGAAGGGCATGGCCTCGAACTCTTCTACGGAAACTCTGAGAATGCTCCTGGTCATCTTTGATGAGAGGGTTTTGTTTTTTTTGTTAGGTGTGAGTCTAAATGGTGTCTACCCATTCCTATTTATAAGCCCTGAAGTCCTAAGGATGCGACTTAATACTCAAGAAATTAAAGGGTGTAAGGTTAACCAAAGGTCACAACTCGTTTAATACACACTAACGCATGGAAAAGAGAAACACGATGTCCTATGCTAATCTTGACGGTCCATTTAGAAAAGATAAAAAGAAAAAGTATTATGTGTGCTATTTGTTCTAAGATCATTTAAGCCTGACAACTCATGTCTAATCAAATCTAGACAAAATCTTAGAGAACATCACACACAAAACATTTGAAAATTCTGGTCACAAAATAGAGCAAATAAATAATATCAACAAATAATTGTACTATTAGACATCTCAAATAATTGACCATTCGATTTGTCTGATCATTTACTTATTCGACATCTCTCAACATGTGACTAGTTGATATCTCTAATCAAAAGACTAGTTCGACATCTCTAGAAAATTTGTTGATCGATATCTCAAGCATAATAACCATTCGACAACTCAAGTTGGTGCACATATTCATTCGATATCTCTTAGCAAATTAGATGATCGATATCTCCAGAATAAACAACAAAAAAAAAAATCCAGAGAATAAAATTCACTGGCTGCAACAATTTGAACATATACTAAAGATTATGAGAAATTCAACATACCAAGCTCAATTACCAACCTTGAAAAAGTTGCTTCATCCAGAGATTTAGTAAAAATATCTGCTAATTGTTTCTCACTTGGAACAAAATGCAGTTCCACAGTACCTTCCATCACATGCTCTCTGATGAAATGGTATCTGATGTCTATGTGCTTGGTTCTTGAGTGTTGCACTGGATTCTCAGAAATTGCAATTGCACTTGTGTTGTCACAGAAAATTGGAATTTTCTCAACCTTAACTCCATAGTCCAGCAGGTGATTTCTCATCCATAGGATCTGTGACAACTTCCTGCTGCAATGTACTCAGCTTCTGCCGTTGAAGTTGAAACTGAATTCTGCTTCTTACTGAACCAAGAGACCAGCTTGTTTCCTAGAAATTGACAGGTGCCTGTGGTACTCTTCCTATCCATCTTACAGCCTGCATAGTCTGCATCTGAATAACCTATTAGATTAAAACCAGAATCTCTGGGGTACCAAATGCCAAGGTTTGGTGTTCCCTTGAGATACCTGAAAATCCTTTTAATGGCTATTAAATGAGATTCCCTAGGATCAGCTTGGAATCTAGCACATAAACATGTAGCAAACATAATATCAGGTCTACTAGCTGTTAAATATAAGAGTGATCCAACCATGCCTCCATAGCTCGAAATGTCCACCTTCTTTTCCTTAGTATTCAGTTCAAGCTTAGTGGCAGTGGCCATGGGGGGTTTTTGCAGAAGAGCAATCTGCTAAGTCAAACCTCTTTAAAAGGTCAAAAATATATTTTGTTTGACTTATAAAAATTCCCTCATTCACTTGTTTATCTTGTAAACCAAGAAAATAAGTTAATTCACCCATCATACTCATTTCATATTTACTTTGCATAAGTTTGGCAAACCTTTTGCAAAGCTTCTCATCAGTAGACCCAAATATTATATCATCTACATAAATTTGGACAAGTATCATACAACCATTGACAGATTTATAAAAGAGAGTTTTATCTACAGTACCTCTGGTGAAGTGATTCTCAATGAGGAACTGTGAAAGAGTGTCATACCAGGCTCTAGGTGCTTGCTTCAGGCCATAGAGTGCTTTGAGCAGGTAATAAACATACTCTGGGAAGTCTGGATCTTCAAAACTAGGAGGTTGACTCACATACACCTCCTCTTCTAGAATACCATTTATAAATGCACTCTTGACATCCATTTGATAGACCTTGAAATTGGCATGTGCTGCATAGGCTAGGAAGATTCTGATTGCTTCTAGCCTTGCTACTGGTGCAAAGGTTTCCTCAAAGTCAATTCCTTCTTCTTGACAGTAGCCTTTGGCAACTAGTCTAGCCTTGTCGTGAATATGCCATTTTCGTCCATCTTGTTCTTGAATACCCATTTAGTGTCGATCACAGACTTGCCCTTAGGCTTGGGTACAAGTGTCCAAACTTTGTTTCTTTCAAACTGGTTTAGCTCCTCTTGCATAGCTAACACCCAGTCTGGATCTAGAAGAGCATCTTCAACCTTCTTAGGTTCCTCTTTAGAGAGAAAGCTACTATACAGACATTCTTCTCGAGTTGCTCTCCTAGTCTGAACTTTTGCATTGGAATCACCAATTATCAGCTCAAAAGGGTGATCCTTAGTCCATTTTCTTTGTGGTGGCAAGCTTGACCTTGATGAAGTTACTTCAATTTCTTGATGTTGATCATTTTGACTTGTTATTGAGTGTTGACTGTGAGAAACTCCCCCTGAGTGTAATGACCTCGTATTGAGTGGAGTTCTAACAGAATTGTCAACTGATGTTTCTCTTTGATTCTCAACAGATGCTTCAGCATGATCTTCAACGGATGGAGTGTGTTGCTCTTCTACAGATGGTCCATTCTGCACTTCTCTTGATGGTCCATGTCTGTTCTCCACACCCATTGTTATTCTTTCTTCATCATCATCTTCACTTGCTTCACTACTCGTCTCATTCTCGAATGAGAGTGACTCATGAAAACCTTCATTTACAAGACCAGATATTTTCTTATCATCAAAGACAACATGTATGGATTCCATAACGATGTTGAGTCTTAGGTTGTAGATTCTGTAAGATTTTCCAGCAGAGTATCCAACAAATATAGCTTCATCAACTTTTGAATCAAATTTCCCAAGGCTCTGGCCAGAATTCTTCAATACGAAGCATTTGCATCCAAATACATGTAGAAAGTTAATTGTTGGCTTCTTGCCTTTGAATAATTGATAAGGAGTCATGCCTTTTGCTTGGTTGATCAAGGATATGTTCTGAGTGTAGCATGCAGTATTAACAACTTCAGCCCAGAAATATGTTGGCAACTTTGATTCTTCAAGCATAGTTCTTGTAGCTTCAATAAGGGTTCTGTTCTTTCTCTCCACCACACCATTTTGTTGAGGTGTTCTTGGTGCAGAGAATTCTTGAGTGATTCCTTCTTCTTCATAGAACTTTCTTATCACAGAGTTCTTGAACTCAATTCCATTATCGCTTCTAATCCTTCTCACTTTGAAGTGTGGATTGTTGTTGATTGCCTTGATATGTTTGATAATGATTTCACTTGCCTCATCTTTCGAATGAAGAAAGAAGGTCCAAGTAAACTTGGAGAAATCATCAACAATCACAAGACAGTATTTCTTGTTGGCTATCGACTACATTGACTGGTCCAAATAGATCCATGTGTAGAAGTAGTAAGGGTTGATCAATTGAAGACATTGACTTAGATTTGAAAGAGATTTTCCTTTGCTTTCCTTTCTGGCAAGCATCACAGAGTCCATCCTTGGAGAAATCCAATTTTGGGATGCCTCTGACCAAATCCTTCTTGACCAATTCATTCATGGCTTTAAAATTCAAGTGTGACAGTCTCTTGTGCCAAAGCCATCCTTCATCCATGCTTGCCTTGCTGAAAAGGCATGTAGCAGAGTTGGCACTCGTTGAGTTGAAGTCAGCAATGTACACATTTCCTTTTCTATTTCCTGTCATCACTACCTTGTTGTCGTTTTTCTTGAAAACAACACAAGCTTCAGATGTGAACCACACATTTTGATTTTTATCACACAGTTGACTGATACTCAGCAGGTTGTGGTTGAGTCCATCAACCAGTGCTACTTCGTCAATGACAACATTTCCTTGTGAAATCAAGCCATATCCTCTAGTATATCCCTTGCTGTTGTCTCCAAAGGTAATGATAGAGCCAGCTCTTTCCTCAAACTTGGTGAGCAGGGTAGAATCTCTAGTCATGTGCCTAGAACAACCACTATCCAGGTACCAAAGATCCTTTCTGTCTCCCTGCACACATCAAAATCAAATCAAGTTGATTTTGGTACCCAAGTTTCCTTGGGTCCTGCCTTGTTAGCCTTTTTCTTGTTTTTCAAACCCTTACCACCCATGGTTTCAGACTGAGTTAAATCAATCTTAACTCTTGGTGTAGGTCTCTGAAAAACAGGTTGTTCTACTTGCTCATACGCATTATGACTAGATGTGCAATTTGGCATAGTCTGTGCTAACATATTATTCATCATCCATGACAATTGTGATATGTTATAAGCATCATGATATGGTTTATGCATGAATGGCATGTTGGCATAATGACTAAATGCATGAGCAGGCTGGACAGACATATATGGCATAACATTCATGGTAGGCACAGGTACTGACTTAGGCATATTAGGCACAGAAGCATTTTTAATAGATTTACAGTTGGCAGATAAATGATTAACACTGCCACAGTTCACACATCCCTTTCTGGGAGCATATTTATCAGGTGTGTAGTTGCTGTGTTTGTTAATTCCTACCTTGCCATTCCTATTCTTCTTATTAGCCTTAACCTTAGGTTCAGTTTTCTCTAACTTATCCTTCAATTTCTTGGTGGATAGATGGCCTGTGTTTTCTTGTTCAACTGACTTGGTTTTGCTACATTCTCCCAACACAAAGTTTTTGTTGACAGGACTATATTTCTTATGCAATTTAATCAAGGTTGCATTACTAACAGTTTTCAACTCCTTTGGACAATTACTATCCAATGAGTCACTGTCTGATGCAACTTCCCCATCAACTTCCAACTTTACTCCTGCTAATTTGCAGAAAGAATCAATTCCTTGCTTATTGCCAATATCTTCAGTTTTAGCCTTTGATCCTTTCCACTTAGCAATTAAATCCTGTTCCTTTTTCAATTGTTTCTTTAAACAATCTTCTCTATCTAAAGCCTCAAGCAATTTATCTTTCATATCCTGGTAATCTCTCTTCATTGTTTCAAAATCAATTAATTGAGTCTCTAACAAAGTATTTCTGTCACCTATCTTAGCATTCAGCTCCTTAATCTTGCTATTCTCTTTGTTAAGTGATTTCAGAGTAACATGCATGTTGTACAATTCATTTGACATTTCATTAACAACATTATCACATTCATCTTTGGAAAGCTCAGTTAGATTTGTAGAGTATACCTGGTTGCTTGATGAACTAGCTTCCTCATCATTTCCAATTGCCATGAGTGCAAGGTTGACAAATTCTTCCTCTGCATCTGAGCTTCCTTCAGCTGCCCAATCATCATCTTTTGATACGAATGCTTTTTTTCTTTTGCTTGAGAAGATCAAAGTATTTCTTCTTGTAGTCAGTAGATTCATACTGCTTATTTTCATTCTCAGCTTTGGATTTTCTGCATTCATTGGCAAAGTGGCCAGCAATTCCACAGCTATAGCATTTGATCTTTGACCTTTCAACCATGCCCTTGTTAGGTTGATAGCTTTTCTTGAATTGCCCGGCTCCTGCTGGATTCTTCTTGAATCTCAACTTTGAGAATCTTTTTGACAGAAATGCCAAATATTCATCTAGATCTTCTGAATCATCTCCACTCAGTGCATCAGGTTCCTCTGTCATTTTGCTCTTGCTTCTACTAGTTCCAGCTCCACCTTCACAAGTTCTTTGACTTGGTGTGGCTTCCACATTCTTCATCTTCTCTCCATCTTGGTTGGTTGGAATATTGGCCACCAAAGCTACATTTCCACCCTTCTTCTGGCTCTTCTCAACTTCTTCATCTTGTTGCAACTCGAGCTCATAGGTCTTTAGAATTCCCTACAGTCTCTCAAGCGTATAGTCTTTGTAGTCTTGAGAGTTTCTTAATGAGACTGTTACTGGCTTCCATTCTTTAGGTAAAGACCTTAGAAATTTTAGGTTGGAGTCTTTGGTTTCATACACTCTTCCATACAATTTTAACCCATTTAACAATTTTTGAAACCTGCTAAATATATCAGTTAGGTTTTCACCTGAATTTAAGTGAAAGTGTTCATATTGTTGTATGAGGAGTTGTTTCTTATTCTCTCTGACTTGATCAGTCCCTTCACAGAGTGTTCGAATGGTGTCCCACACTTGCTTAGCAGTAGTGCAGTTGATGACATTATCGAACATGTCTTGATCAATACCATTGAACAAAATGTTCATGGTTTTCTTATCTTTCTGGACTTCCTCTCTGTCCCCGTCAGTGAATTCTGCTGGCAGTTTGGGAATAGGCCTTCCAGCAACTCCAGTTCCAGCTGCTTCTCCAACTGCAGTGTTAGCCTTCATAGGAATATGAGGACCTTTCTCTATGCAGTTGACATAACCTTCATCGATGGATAAGAGATGTAAATGCATCTTTACTTTCCAGTGAAAGTAATTGTCTCTGTCGAGGATTGGTATTTTCATGCCTGTATCCTTCTTTCCCATGGTGGTGATCTTAAGACTTCTTGTATGTTAGAAGCTCACTCTGATACCAATTGATATGTCCCAGTTATACACCCAATATTGTAGAAGGGGGGGTTGAATACAATCTCAACACAATTCTTTCGAATTGATGAAGTCTGGATAGATTGTTATAAGAACGTAAACAAACAAGATAAGTAGAATATCTAAAACATATACAACATACGATATAAAAAATCTCAGGTGGGTTGGCTTATCAGCTTGATCCACATGATGGTTGTATTTGAAGATAATTCTCTGCATAATAATACACAGCTGTGGTTACACGATTTTAGTGTTTACAAGAAAACCTAAAGCTATCAGCCTTGTGATCAGTGTTTTCTTCTCTACTAAAACTATGCTACTCATACAGCTTATTTAAAACTATATGAAGACAAGTAAGTTACATAAAATGTAATGATACATTTTTGATATAACTTGTCACACACACACACACTCAAAGTGATTTCTATTTCTGGAATTATCTTGAAAGTCTTCTCTTCTTGATTTGGACAATCCCAGTAGGCTTTGAGACAGTCTATGTTTCTTTCTTCAAAAGTGACTAAGTTCTTGAAGTGACTTAGCTTCCAAGCCCACGTGATGCTTTCTGCACAAGATCATTTTACTTTTGGATATTTGTCTCTGAAAGTAGCTTTAGCAAAAGTGTTAATCCTTTTGAAAGTCAATAAGCCTTTTTGCTTATTGAGCTGTGCTAGTACTTCCCAGACATAACGGCTGATCTTTATGCATTTGTCGAAATATCCTTTGAATCTTTCAGTAGGTGTGTAATCATGTTGGAGGTTGCTTCCACTATTATTGTTGCCCTTGAAGTCAAATAAACAATGACTGATTTCACCTTTCACTTGGAAGAGTTTGAGCCTTCGAATATCTACAATTTGACTCCCTACTCGTAACATCCTCTGTGTAATTGATCACTGCCTAATCGTCACGGGTTGCAAAGTAATTCTGGGTTTAATCTTCATTCGATATGTTCCATTAGAGATCTCTGATATTATTATGAAACAGGTTGAGTTCTCGAACAGATAAGTCTTGAGTTCTCGAATGATGATTTATCGAATATCCTTCTGAGATGACTTCTCGATTAGTGCTTGATGTAGACTTCTCGAATAGAACAATCTGACTTCTCGAATAGTTCATTTCACAGACTTCTCGAATAGTTCTTTTTACAGACTTCTCGAATAGATCAGTCTGACTTCTCGAACTAGGACTTCTCGAATAAAACCCTTTGAGTAGAGTTCTCGAATGACTTCTCGAACTCTTTTTTTTCTTGATTCCTCGAACTTACTTGCATGGTTTTAGCAAACTCTCTTTTGATTACTGATATCTGACTTTAGCATCTCCAGGCTTGTTACTGAAATAAATCCTAACTGTATGCAGAGTTTCATCCTTAAAATATTGCTATATTTGATCTACATTTTAGTTGGATTCCTGAAGTGTTCATCAGCTTCGATTCCTTGATTCATTTTCTGTCTTGTGGTATTTGTTATCATCATCCATATCCATGCATAACTCAACAAGGATCTAGGGCTCTGATCAAATATGCTCAGGAAGCCAAGTGGCAGCCACTCACTAATGTTAATCATCTCACAATGAGGTCTCCAAAGTTATTTCGAGGAGAATCAATGGACATCACTTTCAAAGAGGAAGATGAATAATGGATCCATCACCCACACAATGATGCCTTGGTAGTAGCAGTAATGATAGGGACCACAACTGTACATCAAGTTTTTATTGACAACGGAAGCTCCGTGAACATTCTATATTATGATACTTTCAGGAAGATGGGACTACCAGATAAAGACATGACTGCTGAAAACATCTACGTTTATGGATTTGGCGGGGAAGCAGTGAAAGTAATGGGAACGATCAGGTTACCCGTAACTCTAGGAGAAGGAATGTTGTCAGCCACTCAAGTCATGGATTTTATGATAGTAGACGCAGAATCATCATACAATGCCCTTCTAGGACGACCATTATTGAAAGAAATGAGAGTTATTACTTCCATCTATCATTTATCCATAAAGTTTCCCACAGCAAATGGGGTTGGATGTGTGTGAGGATTCCAGTACGACTCAAGAGATTGTTACAATAGATCTCTAAAGGGTTTTAGAAGATGACAAGCACTCCAGACCAATGAAGCAATTGATGTGGACAAGACAGCAGTTAGGCAGGAGAAGGTAGGATTAATCAAAGAATCTTTTTATCCCGAGTGGTTAGCCAATCCGGTTTTAGTAAAGAAGCCAAATGGTAAGTTTCCAAAGGATAGTTTCCCTCTTCCAAGGATCGATCAGTTAGTAGATGAAACGGCTGGGCACACTTTACTTAGTTTTATGGACGCATATTCAGGGTATAACCAAATACCTATGTACGAACCAGATCAGGAGCATACTTCGTTCATCACAGATAGAGGTCTATATTACTATATTGGAATGCCGTTCAGCTTGATTAATGCCGGATCTACTTACCAAAGGTTAGTAAATATGATGTTCAAAGATCAAATCGGTAATACGATGGAAGTGTATGTGGATGATATATTGGTGAAATCAAAGGAGGCAGCTGATCATGTGAGACACTTGGGAGAGATGTTCTCGATATTACGAAAGTTTAGGATGAAGCTGAATCCTTAGAAATGTGTCTTCGGTGTAGAGTCTGGAAAATTCTTAGGCTTTATGGTCAATCATAGAGGGATTGAGGCAAATCCATCAAAAATTCAAGCATTGATCAGATAAATGCAAAGAATTCTTCAAGGCAATTAAGGGAGTGGACAAAGATTTTATTTGGACAACCGAATGTGAAGAAGCTTTTCAAAAAATAAAAGAACAATTAGGATCACTTCCCTTATTGGCAAAACCATCAGACGGAGAGACACTTATTTTATACTTGGCAGTTTCGGAGTATTCAGTGAGTGTTGTTTTGATTAGAGGAGGATGACGTGCAACTACTAGTGTATTATGTCAGTCGAAGACTTTTGGATGCTGAGACTCGTTATACAAACATGGAGAAGTTGGTTTATGCATTGATTCTGGCCTCTAGAAAACTAAGACAATATTTTCAAGCTCATAAGATAGAGGTCAGAACTGAATATCCGCTAAGGCAAATTATGCATAAACCTGAGGTTACTGGGAGAATGATGAAATGGGCAGTTGAATTAGGACAATTTATGGTGGACTTTGCAACCGTAAACGCCAAGGGTGCTGGAGCGGGGATAATCTTAGTCAGTCCCGATGGGCATCGACTGGTGAGTGCCATACATTTCTCCTGTCATATGACTAATATTGATGTAGAATACAAAGCGTTGATAGAATAGCTAAATCTAGCTTTGGAGATGAAAGTACAGAAGATCATGGTGAAAAGCGATTCTATGTTAGTAGTACAACAAATCAAGTACGAATTCCAAGCAAGAGGCCCGAAAATGGAAATGTACTTAGCACTGTCACAACTCCTCATTCGTAAGTTCAAGGAGTTGCAGTTAGAGAAGATTCCAAGAGAAAAGAATAGCGAGGCAAATTCATTATCAAGATTGGGATCTCAGAAGAATGCATCAATTTTTGGGGTGATTCCATTAGAAGTTCAGAACAGACCTAGTATCCCGGTCATGGAGACAATGCAAATTAATGAACGAGAAGTAAAGACTTGGATGACACCCATCTGGGAGTATATCAAAGAGGGGAATTTACCAGAAGATAAGACGAGCGCAAGAAAGCTTCGGTATAAAGCAACCAGGTATGTATGTTACGATGGCACTCTTTACAAACGCGGCTTTAATCAACCCTTTTTGAAATGCATTGATGGAGATGAATGCAATTATATTTTGAGAGAAGTACATGAAGGGATTTGTGGAAATCACTCAGGGGTAATTCTTTAGCTTTGAAAGTCTTGAGACAAGGATATTATTGGCCAACTCTGAGGGGGGATGCATTCCAATTTGCTCGGGCATGTGACAAATGCCAACGCTTCGCAAATTATTCATCCAAGCCAGTGACAAACCTCACTTCTCTGACAAGTCCATGGTCATTCGCTATGTGGGGAATCGATTTAATAGGAGAACTTCCCAAAGCAAAAAGAGGCATGAAATACACAATAGTAGTTGTGGATTATTTTACCAAGTGGGTGGAGGCAGCTCCTATAACCACCATCATAACAAGGAAAATCAAAAAATTTGTGTTTAACTCTATTGTTTGTAGGTTTGGAGTCCCATACAAATTAATCTTAGACAATGGAAAACAATTTGATAGCAAGGAATTGAGGAAGCTATGCGAGGATTTAAATATCAAGAAAGATTTCACAGCCGTATATCACCCTCAAAGCAATGGACAGACAGAAGCGGTGAATAAGATTATAAAGCATACCTTGAAGGCGAAATTAGAAGAAAGCAAAGGAAATTGGCCAGATGAACTACCAATGGTCCTTTGGTCTTATAACACGACGCGTAGAACAACAACAGGTGAGTTTCCTTTCATGTTAACATATGGATGTGAAGCTATGGTACCTGGGGATATTGGGGTAGGGTCTTTCTGACGAGATGTTTTTGAAGAGGAAACTAACAAGCTCAATCAGAGGATGTACTTGGATATGATAGAATAAGTCAGAGCAAAGTCACAAATTAGGCTAGCAGCATATCAGCAAAGGGTGGCAAGATTCTACAACAGCAAGGTGAAAGTGAGATCCTTCAAAGTAGGAGATCTGGTGTTAAGGAAGACAATGCCTGGAACAAAGATTGCGAGTCATGGAGTTTTTGGAGCAAACTGGGAAGGACCATACAAAATCAGAGTCGTATTGTGGGAAGGAACTTATTATTTTGCCAATCTTGATGACAAGCCAATACCAAGAGCATGGAATGCGGAGCATCTGAGGAGATACTATTCTTAGATCACAACAAACAGAGCTGGTTATGATCTAGGGGGTCGTATGTATTACACCTTACCTAAGAATAAGAAGGAACCTTTATTTAGTTGCATGTTTTTGTTTTATGTCCCCATTTTGCCAATATAGGCCATGGGACGGGTGCAGTTTTGTATTCGTGTGCATTATTTATAATATGTTGAACTCTTTATCATAAGAAAGTTGAAAATTCTATCTCATCAATACCAGGAAAATTGCTTCAAAATATGTATGGGTATATGGAGCATTTATAACATATGTGAAGATCCTCAAGGGAGCAGAAAATATCTCATGAGAAGATTTGGTTACTTTCTTGTATGAAAATTTTTCATATGAATGCCTCATGAGTATATCTCATGAGAAGATTTGGTTACTTTCTTATATGAAAATTTTCATATGAATGCCTCATGAGTATATCTCATGAGAAGATTTGATTACTTTCTTGTATGAAATTTTTTCATATGAATGCCTCATGAGTATATCTCATGAGAAGATTTGGTTACTTTCTTGTATGAAAATTTTCATATGAATGCCTCATGAGTATATCTCATGAGAAGATTTGGTTACTTTCTTGTATGAAAATTTTTCATATGAATGCCTCATGAGTATATCTCATGAGAAGATTTGGTTACTTTCTTGTATGAAAATTTTCATATGAACACTACGCCATAAGTGGGATAACGTAATGCTTTTTGAAAGTGTTACGTGAAATAGTGTTACAATAGGTAGTAAATTTTGATCTGTTGTAAAACCTCTCAACTAGTGTTAAATTAGTACAGAATTAGTGTTACAGTAAGGGTGACGGTGTTGCATACATGTAACACCACAATAAGGTGTTACATTAGTTAATTTTTTTATTTTTCAACTATTGTGGGCCCCACCAGCAGAACCAACAGATGGACCCCGCAAAAAAATGTGGGCCCCACACGTGGGACCCACAAAAAAATATGGGTCCCACAAAGAATGTGGCCCACACTATTGGGCCCCACCAAAAAATATTACAATTACTAATGCAAGTGTTACATTTAGTATTATTTTTACTAAATCTTTTTTTCGGCATTATATTTTTTTTACTAAATCTGTTAATTGTTACTAAATAATATATTTTAAAATACTTTTTTCTCTAAATTATAAAATATTATGTTAGAGGGAGGCCCTACCTCTACCATATAATATATTACAAATTTTAAAATATTATTTATATTTAAATATATAATTTTTTTTATTTCTCATTATTTTAAATTTATATATTAATATTTTTATATTCTTGATTTAATAAAGGGTAATGATTTTTTTCTTCTTTGCAATTGTAGTTTAATTTTGAATTTTTGGGTTTAAATTGTTAGAGTAATACGTTGTTGGTATAGATTATATGAGTAGATTCCTTATGATCTTTGGAGCTTTTTGATTTTAATTTTCATGTACGAATTCGATGGGATCGGAAAATTTAGGGGGAGATCGACTTTTTACTTTTACGGCCAGAGGATTGTTTGTTTGGTGCTTTTAATGACAGATAGTGATTATAGAGTTCATAAGCTTCATTTTGGTATAGAATTTGATATAACTAGATAAACGGTGACCGGATTTTGGAGAAAATTCTTTTAAATGATTTTGAAAATCATTTTTATTTTGAAAAACATTTATTATGAAAATTATTTTTATTTTGAAAATCATTTTCATTTTGGAATTTTATTTTTAAATTATGAATTATGGTTTCGTAATTATTATGAATTTATGTTCAAAATTTGTTCATTTTCCTATTTTTATTTAAATTTTTAATTTATTTTACAAACTAGTTAAAAAAGGGGGAAATACAAAAAAATAGAAAATTATTGAAAGTAGGGTAACATTCATCACACAAATATCGAGTATGACTAATTTGGTCCGTATGAATTTATGTTCAAAATTTCGCTATTTTCCTATTGTTATTAATTTTTTTAATTTATTTTACTAATTAGTTAAAAAAGTGGAAAAATACAAAAAAAATGGAAAATTATTGAAATAGGGTAACATTCATCACAGAAATAGTGTGTGTGACTAATTTGGTGTGTATGACTCTACGTTTAAAATTTCGCCTTTTTCCTATTTTTAAAAAAACCAAAACCCTAAACCTTGACGATACCTTGTTTAGGGGTTATGGTCAAAATAATAGTTGACCGTTAGATTACTTGGCCAAACAAATTTTTTTTTCCCAAAATTTTGGTAATAAGCTGCAATCTGGAATTGCAGCTACTGGATTGAAATTCAATTAATAAAAAGCCTGGAAAGTCATAAAATATGATATTGATCTATATGTAAGCGTTTACATTTCCATTTGCATTTCGATTGCTAATATAATGTTGTTGTACCAATCTTCAAGCAGTACATATTAAAGATTTTTTTTCCGTACTTAATTTGACCCTTCATCTGTTTTGAAATTCTAGGTTCGGTAGCCATGCAGCTTCGGGGATTTCACACTTTTTAGTTGTATGTATTTCAACTTGAAGAGCATAATTCGTTAGATTATATTTTAGTTGTGGTTGAAAGAAGGAGAACATTGTATATTTTGGTTTGAATGTTGGGGGAATTAGTTTAGAGTGGCTGAAGGAGGCACTGTAATGGTTGAATTTGGATTAAATGTTGGTTTAGACATGTTGGTTGGACATGTAATGGTTACTAATGGGAATGTTGCATATATAAAGCAGCTATTTCAATTTTTTTGTATTTTAGTGTTACATTTGCCAATTATAGAGTTGCATATGCATGTCCATCTAGTTTTACGTACACTTGCCTATTGTAGTGTTACATTATAATCTTATTTAGTGTTACAGTAGACATGTTACAGTGTTACAATAGAGAGTAGGCCCCACACATGCCACGTGTCAGTGGGCCCACACATGCCACGTGGTAGTGGGCCCCACACATGCCACGTGGCAGTGCGGCCCACATGCAACGTGTTAGGTGGACCCCACACATGCCACATGTCAAGTGGGCCCATATGCCACGTGTCAGGATGCCACGTGTCAGTGAGCCCCACTTTTTATTGGGCCCACATGTAGGCCCCACATTCTGTCCCTCGGATTAAGTTCAAATGTAACATTACAAATCCATTACATTAGGTGATGATAGTGTTACATTAGCGACATAATGTATCGCTTTATTAGTGTTACAGTAGATGGGCGAAAGCGTTACAATAGGCACCTGTTGTAACGCCCCCAAGTGTTACAATAGACCTATTGTAACGGATTTAGGGCCTATTGTAACATTGCGCGAGAGTTACAATAGGCCACTTATGGCATAGTGGAATGCCTCATGAGTATATCTCATGAGAAAATTTGGTTACTTTCTTTTATGAAATTTTTCATATGAATGCCTCATGGGTATATCTCATGAGAGGATCTTATTTTACAAAGTTATAACTCATAAGTGTCTTTCAAGAGAAGATCTTATTTCATAAGGAAGTTTCATACGAATTTCCTTCCAAAGGCAATTATGACAATAGAGGTAACAAAGATTTAATTATTAGTATAAGTTGGTAATATTATTAGAATTAGAAAGTAAAAATAAATCATTACATATAACTTTAATCCTTTATTTACTAAATTGCACTGTAGTATCCAAAATATTATTAATTTTGCACAGAAATGGTTAAATTTTATTCAATGCCAGCATAATGGCTAAATTTTAATTTCTTAAGCAAAAAAGGTGCTTCGTCTCACCTTCCGTTAGGTCAAACGTTAAATAGTAACTGAAGGAGGGTAGTTGGGTCAAATAATGCATCAAACAACAACTTATCAAGAACATGGTCGAAATTTTATGAATGTTCGCCGGAGTTCTACTTTAAAAATTAAAATTTAGCCATTACGCTTATGGCTGTCAAAAAAATCCGATATCCGACCGAAAAATTCGATACTGAATCCGAAAAAAACGGATAATATCCGTATTCGAAAGAAAACGGATATTATTTGTATCCGAAAATAGCGGATACGGATATAGGCACATCCGTATTCGAAATATCCGATATCCGAAAATTTATATATATATATATATATATATATATATATATATATATAGAGAGGAAGGTTCTATGGAGTACTGTTTTACTTGGAGTACTTGGAGTACATATACGTTCTGCATTCAAAATTTTGTAAACTTTATTATTTTGCCAAGTTTATTACATGAATATCATTATTTAATTGAAAATCTTGAAAATTTTGTATATTTTGCTAACAAAAATATTGCAAAATGAATTGTTCTGCGAAACACATTTGGGTTGCAAAACATATATGTTATGATTGCAAAACATAAAGGATTTCAAGATGATACATGATTTTCAAGATTATCATATGATATTCATATAACAAGATTTGCAAACTTATAAATTTTAATATATTTTGAATGCAGAACATATACGTACTCCAAGTACTCCAATTAAAACAGTACTCCATAGAACTTTTCTCTATATATATCTACTTTTTAGAATATATAATTTACAATTAATAATTTAATATTTATAATATATTATTTATGTATTAAAATGTAATTATTTAATTCATTAATAAGTAAAGATATTTACATTAATAAGTAAATTACACGTACGTACGTTATCAATTGCTTGTGGAATGCTTAACCCAAGTGTTTATTCAATTTTACTATGCTTGAATGGAAAAAAATTGTTATTTTTTAGTTTTTTTAAATGATTCGGATATTTGAATATTTGGATTTTTGGATTTTCGGAGATATTCTAATTTTTTAAAAAATCTCAAAATTCGGATATTCGGATTCGGATATTATCTAATATCCGTCGGATTCGGATACGGATTCGGATAGTGATTTCGGATTTCGGATTCAGATTCGGATATAGGCAGATCCGTATCCGAAATATCCGTTTGACAGCCCTAATTACGCTGGTATGAAATAAAATTTTGCATTTCCGTGCAAAATTAATAATATTTTGGCCATTACAATGCAATTTAGTCTTTATTGATATACTTATAAAAAGTTATTTTTATAAAATATTGAATTTATGGATCGGGTAGGGTAGAATTTTTCTGTTCCATGCTCCGTGTTGTTTGATAATGCAAATAATATGGATTATAAACTGTGTACACACACTCAAAAAGACCAGCAAGAACGTTGAGAACAAAAGTCTCTTTTCTCTCTTGATTGATACTGAATGAAATTACAAAGATTATAAAGTAACAAACTATCTATCAACTCATACAAACTAGGAAACAGAAAATAAACAGATATTGCAAATCTCCTAATCATACTCCACCTCTCCCTTTATTCGCTCCTACAAGCCCTCTCTGATTGCTTACAAGCAAATCAACCACTACAGGCATTATTAAGATAAAATCACACAATAAATATTAAAAGCTAAATTAAGATTAACCCAACATTCTCTCCCTTAATCTTAATTTCAAACAGACACTTCCTTAACTCCCAGGAGCTGCCTCATTCGCTCGAACTTGACTATCGTCAATGCTTTAGTCAGAATATCTGCACGCTGGTATTCACTCGACACATGCTTCACTATGATTTCACCACGTTCAATACACTCTCTAATAAAATGATAACGAACATCGATATGCTTACTACGACCATGAAAGACAGGATTTTTTGCAAGATCAATAGCTGACTTGTTATCGATGTACAGCACTACTGGACCAATGCTGTCCCTAGTCACTTGTTGCATCACATTTCGCAACCAAATACTTTGACACGCAGCTACAGTGGCAGCAATGAATTCAGCTTCACAAGAAGATAATGCCACACACCTCTGTTTCTGAGATACCCATGTTACCAAACTTTCATTCAAAGAAAACGTCATTCCACTAGTGCTCCTTCTGTCTTCAACATGACCAGCCAAGTCACTGTCTGAGAAGCCTGTCAAAACATTATTTCCACTTGTTTTTGAATACACCAGTCCAAGTGCAAGAGTTCTTTTCACATACCTCAATATTTTTTTCACTGCATTCAAATGCAACATAGTCAGATGCTCCATATACCTGCTCACCATATCGACTGAGAAGGCAATATCGGGTCTGGTGTGGACTAAATATCGTAGTCCTCCTACCAAACTTCGATACTTAGTACTGTCGACCTCTTTTCTACCAATATCTCTTGTCATCTGCTCACTTGGATCCATAGGGTACTTTGTCGCATTACAATCTGTTAGACCAGCCTGCTCGAGAAGTTTTCTTGAATAACCACTCTGTTTTAACTCAATGAACCTATCTCCTTGTTTAACCTCTAACCCCAGGTAGTATGTCAGCTGTCCCAAATCGCTCATCTCAAATACTTGACTCATCTGCTCCTTGAACAAACTAATGCTCGTTAATTTTGAGCCTGTTACCAAAATATCATCGACATATACTCCAATTATCAACACATCGTCCTTGTCACATCGAGTATACACAGCTTGTTCAGATGGACAACGTTTGAATCCCAACCTTTCAAGACAACTGTTCAACTTAGCATACCAAGCACGTGGTGCTTGTTTCAATCCGTACAATGCTTTAAACAGCTTATAAACCTTCTTTTCTTGCCCACCTTTGACAAAACCTTTAGGCTGTGAGACATACACTTCCTCACTAATATCTCCGTTGAGAAAAGCAGTTTTAACGTCCAAATGATTCACTTGCCAATTGTTTTTTGCTGCTAAAGCAAGCAATAAGCGAACAGTCTCCAATCTAGTAACTGGTGCAAATACTTTGTCATAGTCCATACCGTGTTCTTGCACATAGCCCTTCGCGACCAAGCGAGCCTTGTACTTTATGACATCTCCATCTGCATTTTTCTTTATCTTAAATACCCACTTTAAATCAATAGCTTTCTTCCCAACATGCAGCTCTGTCAATTTCCAAGTTTCATTCTTCTCGATGGAGTCAATTTCCCCTTTCATTGCCACCCTCCAATTCTTATCTCCTACAGCTTGTTGATATGTCTGAGGTTCATCTGTCCTTGCAAATAAGAGTTCTTGCTCCAATTCTATTTCCTCAGTGTTATCATATATATCTTGAAGTGATCTGTAGCGTAGTGGCTCACCACTCTCATCATATCTATAAGGACTAATGCCAGTTACTGATGATGATGAGAAACTTGAACTCCTGTTTCACTTGCACTCCTTGTTACTGATCTTGAAGGCGTCTCATAACCTCCCTCCCAGATGTCACTATCATCCAACTGCTCAGCCTCACGATTATTCGTATCAATTTCTTCAAAAATATCTGGAACTGAAAATGTACCTTCATCATGAAATTCTTTTCCTTCAAGCTGTGAGAAAGGCCATCCCTTTGTTTCTTCAAACACAACATCCCTGCTAACATGTATACGTTTGCTTACAGGATCATACACCCTATATGCCTTAGTGCCAGGTTCCCGTCCAAGATTGATAACTTGCATGCTTCTATCATCCAGTTTTTTTATACGATCATCAGGAATCTTCATGTGAGTTAGACATCCAAAAACACGAATATATCTCAAATCTGGCTTATTTCCAGTCCAAGCTTCATATTGAGTCTGAGTTGACAAAGCCCGTGTTGGCAAACGATTTAAAACATGTATCGAGTGACGAACATCCTCTCCCCACAATGTTGCTGGCAAACTCATTTCCTTAAAAAAACACCGAGCCATTTCAACAACTGTTCTATTTCTCCTCTCTACGACTCCGTTCTGTTGAGAAGTGTAAGGTGCCGTGTAATGTCTTTCAATTCCATTTTCTTCACAGTACACTGTAAACTCATTTGAATTGAACTCTCCTCCACGATCAGTTCTAAACACTTTAATCTTCTTCTCTGCACCATCTTCCACCTGAGCTCGGAATTTCTTGAATGCACTAAAAGCTTCATCCTTGCTTTTGAGCATATAGACCCACATTACCCGACTAAAATCATCAACCAACAAGAAAAAATATTTGTTTCCTCCGAGTGTAGTTGGCTCTATAGGACCACACAAGTCACCATGCACCAACTGTAGAACCTTTGTTGCACTATAAGTTGCCCTCTGAGGAAACCCCTTTCTTACTTGCTTCGATACTAAACACCCTCTGCATACTTCCTTTGACTGATTAATGTGAGGTAGACCATATACCATATTATTCTTAAGCATCATTGATATAGACACATAGTTCACATGTCCCAAGCGAACGTGCCAGAGATTTGACTCCTTCTCTGATTTTGACAACAAACACTTAGACACCACAGTTTTAGCAAGTAGTTTATACAATCTATTTTGAGAACGTTTCACTTTCATAAGTAAGCTTCATTGATTCTCATACACCCATAGATAATCACCCTTTAATATAACTTCAATTCATTCCCTTCCTCAAAAAGTTGACCCAAACTTATAATGTTACTACACAAAGGAGGAATATAGAATACCTCATTCAGTGTACGTTTCTCTCCATTTTTGCACTTGAAGGTTATTGTCCCCTTTCCTTGAATCTTCACTGTCGAACCATCACCAAACTTTACTGTCCATGTGATTCCTTCGTTCAGTTCCATAAATTTTTCTTTATCACCCGACATATGGTTGCTTGCCCCGTTATCCAGATACCATACATTTGAACTCACTTTCTTTTCTTTGTCATCAGTCATCACCTTTGGTGTCACACCTTTCTTATTCAGCATCACCTCTCCATATTCTTTATCGTGCTTAGCCAACAATAGGTCTGGCTCATTTTCCTCCATCCGTGCCATTAGTGCCTCTTGTCTCGTTTCTCTTTCACGTTTTGCCTTTTTACACTCAGCAGCATAATGGCCATAGTTTTGACAATTATAACATCTTACTCTGCTTTTGTCCCTTACATAACGACCTCCCGTATTTGAACCACCTTCCGTATTGCCCCTGTTCATCCTTTTCTGCCATTCTTCTTTAGTTAGCAACAATTTGCTGTCACTGTTTTCTTTCTTACGCCACTCTTCCGCGGTTAGCAACACCTGACCATTTGTGACTTCTGTGCTTGTGCTTCCCTTTAACCTCTCTTCATGTGCTTTTAGCGAACTAATCACCTCTTCTACTGTCATCTTCTCCAGATCGCCAAACTGTTCTATAGTTGATGCTATTTGAAAAAACTTTGATGACACTGCACGTACCATTTTTTTAACCACATAGGCTTCTTTCATTTCTTCCCCAAGAACACGAATATTCGTCACCAATCCAACAACCTTCAAACTGAAATCGTCCAGTTGCTCTGAATCTCTCATAGTCAGAGCCTCGAACTCCGCCTTCAAGGTTTGAATCTTCGTTGCTTTGGCTCTGTGTGCGCCCTGACACATAGTCTTTAACGCATCCCAGGCCTCCTTTGCCTGTTTCTTCTCTGAGAGAGACAGTAGTATCTCCTCGGGGACACTCTGATAGTTCTTTGCCAAAGCCCCCTTATCCACTCTTTCTTCCACAACCGATGCTTTAGGATCTGTTTGTTCCATAGCCTCCCAAACTCCGTGTGCCTGCATTAAAACCTTCATCTTCATTGACCAAACTGTATAGTTCGTCTTAGTTAGCATTGGATAGCTTAGGCCCATCGATCCACCACCTTTACTTTTCCCAACGTCCATTGCCTTTGACATGTACAGATCCTGACAAAACCAAACCTAGATGCTCTGATACCAAATGTTGTTTGATAACGCAAATAAGATGGATTATAAATTGTGTACATACACTCACAAAGACCAGCAAGAACGTTGAGAACAAAAGTCTATTTTCTCTCTTGATTGATACTGAATGAAATTACAAAGATTATAAAGTAATAAACTATCTATCAACTTCTACAAACTAGGAAACAGAAAATAAACAGATATTGCAAATCTCCTAATCATACTCCACCTCGCCCATTATTCGCTCCTAAAAGCCTTCTCTGATTGCTTACAAGCAAATCAACTACTACAGGCATTATTAAGATAAAATCACACAATAAATATTAAAAGCTAAATTAAGATTAGCCCAACACTCCGTACATGATTTTTTTTTTTTTTTGTCAATTTTCCTTCTTCAACGCGACAAAAATTAGTTTAGAAATGGAATCGAAAAAAATGCTAATGTGCTCTCAACAACAAGCGTATTTGAATCATATGAATCCAAGTAAGAACAAATATCAACCATATTGCCGATCAGGCCCGTCATGAAGTTTACAGGGTCTGTGCCCATTATAAACTTAGAACATCATTAATGTTATACACCCCTTAACTAGAGAAAAATGTTTCTATAGTTAACTATAGGTAATTACCTATAGTTATATGCATTTTGAGTATAAAAAGTTGATGACATTTTTGTAATAATGAAATCCACCCCATGTATTTACAAAAATAGCCTTCCAATTGTATTATAATGTGACTTAACTATAGGTAATTACCTATAGTTAACTATATGATCATTAAGCCCAAACTAAAATACTGAAATGTCATTTAATTTATATAAGTGCTTTCATTTTCACATCTCCAACCATCTCTACTCTTGTCTATAATTTTACATAATTTGTTTCAAATTGGCTACATAAAGCCAATATCTTATTTTTTTTTTACAAAAACTCTATAATGGACACATCATCATAAAATCATCAATTATTTGTATTTTTAGATAGCCAATCATTTTACATAATACCACTAGAGTACATTATAGGTTCAACAAATTTTAAATAATCACTATTTTACTATTGTCATTGGAGATACTTTTAGGTCACAACATTTTTTGAAATTTTTATCCAAAATAAACAAAAAATATATATATTAACACTTCTTTATTAACAATTAAATAACGGTAGATTTTAGTTTCAAGACTGATAAATAAGCGGACATATATTATATACACACATGAATAGATTAAATTGAGAAATGCTAAAAAATTCGAAAATGTTTCCAAAACCGATCCCAAATGTTGAGTCATCATCAAATAAATTTATCTTTTCACCAATAAGATTAGTCCCTCATATGCTAATATGAATCCCACGAATAAAACGATGGCACGTAGTATTTGAGAATATTTTTGAGATTTTTTTCGGGTTATATAACATTACTCATTTGAAAGTTCTATATTAGATAAATAAATTAATAAATAAATGTATTTACATCCGCTTAATCGCTTACTCGTCTTGTGATATTTTCGGAGAGTTGGTCATTTTAATTCTAACATAATATCAGGACTTTTAGTTTCGACTTTTAGAACAATACAATGTTTATTTATTGACTAGAGTGTCAGTCTTTTGTTTTTCAAAAGTAAAAATTATACTTGTTGATACTATTAATCAAGCCGGCCGTCACATGTCTGTTAAGGTAGTCAAGTAATTCAGGAGGTCTTACCAAATCTACTAGCACAGCCCAAAAAAACTGGAAAGAGAGTGTGCTGTGTCCGTGTGTGCATGACCTACATTTTGAATTTGACTCCTTTTTAGCATCTCTTCATCAATGTTGTCAGCAAATCTTGTCACTTGTTTCCTCCTTTTATTCATTGGTTATTACATATATAGTAACAGAATGTCAACTAATTGTCTGTGTGGTCCATTTCAGATACTGCAGCTGACTCATTCCCTTTTCTGTTATCTGACAGATTCCCTTTCATTATCATAGGAAGACATGCTTTCAGATTCTGCTGACTCAATCACTGACCACTTGGGTACAATGTTTATTACCTTAGCTGCAACACTTCCGATTATAAAATTGTGAATGGAGAATGTCAGACAACCTGGTACCAGTAACAGAATAACTAACATGCCTTTTTTCTTGTGTCCCTCTCTGAATCTGTGTAAATATCTATATATGTCTCCTTGTGCTCTGCAATAAAGTCTACCCTTGTCCTTTTCACATGTTCTCCCTTCACATTATGTTTTTTGAGGTCCACAAGAATCAATGTCGGGATGACGTGTAACTACTTTTCATACCCAACTCAACTAATAAGTCTAATTTCATACTAGGATCAAGTATCTTCTTAGATTCCCCACCATAACTGCTAACTGTACTTGTCAACACAATCCACATGACAATACAGGGCTTTTTACTATAAATGCTGGATACACATGGAATCTTTTTAAAACCTAAAATTGTCCCTACATACTGCCTGCATCGGAAACCAACTGTAGGGAGGTGTGTTGCCAATTCTACATTTACAGTTTAACATAATCTACTGCTTCTTTACCTGGCAATAAAGTTTGATCTTCGATGTGCCTGCTCCGCTATTAACCTGAAAAGGGAAAGATAACTGTATCCAAAAGACCTTCTGAACTCATTATAAACCATATATAACACGTTAAAGAGACATATAAGCCTAATTATTCAAAAATATATAACACGTTAAAAGAGTTAAAGAGTGAGACGTCTGCGCTTGCTTCTGGAAACATGATTAAGTTCCTAATACCATATGTGTCATCATTGTCATGTACATATACAAAAGTTAAGTTGTACTTCCTGAAAATCTATAACATTTGACCTTAAATAACACCATCTGGCTAAATTTTTGTAGCTAATTCAATCCTGCCCTCATTCAAGATATATACTTCACATTTTGTGTGTGAGCATATAGACTACCATGAGTATTGCAAGGGGAGGCAAGAGAAATGGTTGTTCATGATTACAGGGAAAGACACTGCGCATCCTCTGGTACGTACTGTCCTCGGCATCGGAACTGGTTTGACATATCATTGAAGGAACATTTTTTTTGTACCAGAGGATGTTGATGCCTCGGGTACTCCTGCAGGGCTCCTGGTGTGAAACTTGGCAAAATGATTGACCATAGAAAACTTTTCCAACTCCTGAGATTCCACCCTTATATCCGCTATAGATGCACTTTTTTCCAACCTGCATCAACATATCAACTGGCATTAAAAGTTTGTCCATTCAAATCTTCACAAAGAAGTGTGAAAATTAATACAATACCCTGTTTTTGCCAAGTAACTTATACAATATCTTCATCTATCGCTAATGAAGATTTATAGTTCCAAGAAAGCTACAGGATACTATTGACATGATGCACAAGTAAATCGGGACACATCTGTTAGAAAATGGAAAGTTTGAGGCATATTTATAATATGTTCTTGATGTAATTTCCGGAAAACTAACAAGTGAAGGTTGTTCCTTGTAATGAGGACTTAAATTTTCATGTTTGGATCTAAGACATTTTCTTAGTGGAATCCATAGATAAATTGAGTTGAAACAAGGAGATTTTGAAAAGGGTAATCAGATTGCAGATAAAAATCATGGCCATGATATATATTTCATGACCATGAAGAGGCATCAAAACAGATGGGATATTCAGAAACGTTTCATGTCTATGAGGAAGTTTTCATGTCCATGAATGTATACTTGATTGGTCAGAAACGTTTCATGCCCATGAAGAGGTTTTCATACTCATGGTGTGCAATCTGATTTGAAATTAGATTACTGATTTATTTTAACATGATATCAGATTTATTTGTTAAAAATAATCCTGATGCTGCAGTTAATGAAATTAAATCAGAATATTTACTTTCCTTTTATGGAGTATCAGTTACGTTTTATTCTTGGTATTATATACATACAGAATAGAATAGAACGTTGGATGATATATGATACGTTCTAAGGAAAGAAACCCTATCTGCCTTCATCCCTAGCTCTCTGCTCTCTCTCAACACAAACAGAGATAATACATAATTCTCAGGCGAACTGAGGTGCTGGTCGCTGTTGATCACCGGAGTATTTGTGAACCCATTGATCTGTGCTGTTTTATCCTGGAAGTGATATTGCTGCAACCCAATCACAACGTAAGTGGGGCAATAATCTCTTCAAGAACAGCCAAGTCTTCTTGAAGGGCTTGGTGACTCATCTGTTCTTCTCTCTCTAATCAGTAGTTGCTAAAGCTTCTGTGGGAGATAAGTGTTCTTACCTTTCTGGTTAATTACAGTCTCTGATTAATTCTTGTTTAAGCCTTCGTGGTTTGTTTCGTAAATTGGTTTTATGCCTGTTCTTGTTTAATATATATCACTGCCTCATTGTTGCGTTGTTTAGTGTAATATACCCAACAATCTTGAAGAGATTATTTGTGTGTTATATATTGTTAATTAACAAGATGGTTGACCAGACATATAATACTAACTCGCAAGGGTTGGAAAAGTATTTTGTGGCTAGGTTCCTTGGCTTTAAACTGGTGGATACTAAATCCATGACTGAGCAGGTGCATGAGTTTGAGATGTTAGTGCATGCTTTGAAGGAGTCTGGTATGGACCTTCCTGAAAAGTTTCAGGTTATGTCTGTGATTGAAAAGCTCCCTAAGTCTTGGGAAGAGTTTGCACTCTCCCTGAAAAGACAGAAAGGAGAGATCACTTGGACAAACCTGATGTTGGACATTTCTGTGCAGGAGCAACACAAGTCCAAGCAAGGACATGTGATGCCTACTGAACATGCTGGGAGTTCGAAGGTGAATGTAGTGACTGTAGGACAGAAAAGAAAGTCTGTCACTAAGAAGGAAAATACTAAGTCTAAGGACAAGAACAAGGCTAAGAAACCAAAGGCAAACAAACAATGTTGGTCTTGTGGACAGGTTGGTCATTGGAGCAAGGACTGTCCTGTAAAGAAAGCTAAGAAACCAATCGTGGGAGCATAAGCTAACACTGTGCTTGGTACCACTGGTGGGCCTACGGTTAACATGGTTGTTGGTGAGGTTGTTGTTTCTGAAACTGACAACGGGAATGTAACCTACAACCTTGTACTTCTTTCTACTTATTCGTCTCATGAATGGTTGATTGATACTGGAGCTAATGTACATATTTGTACTGATATTACTCAATTTGTATCTTATCAACAGACTCATGGAATGACGGTGATGATGGGGAATGCGAGTGCAGCTCAAGTACATGGAATAGGAAACGTGGACCTGAAGTTCGCTTCTGGGCGTGTTCTATCCCTCACTAGAGTGCATCATGTTCCTGTTATTCGTAGAAATATAATAAGTGGAAGTTGTTTAGTGAAGAATGGTTTTGAAGTTTCTTTGAAATGTAATAAAGTAGTTATTACAAATACTGGTGTATTTTTTGGCAAAGGTTACTTGTTGGATGGGTTATTTTTAATAAATGTTGAGCCTGTTTTGGGCAGTTTTATTTATAATAATGTTGCTCCTTCTGTTAATTGTGTTGAATCGTCTGATTTGTGGCACGCTCGTCTTGGTCACTTGAATTTTGGTGCTCTAAAGAATATGATGAACTTAGAGTTGATCCCAAAACATGCCATTGATAAGAAATCTAAATGTCAAGTATGTGTGACTGCTAAACAAACTAGGAAACCCTTTCATAATGTGGTTAGGGATTCAAATGTGTTAGACTTAGTGCACACTGACATATGTGAATTTGGTGGTGTTTTGACCAAGGAACATAATAGATATTTCATTACCTTTATAGATGATTGTAGTAGATATTGTTATGTTTATTTGCTTAAACATAAAGATGAAGCACTAGAAAAATTCATTATGTTCAAAACAGAATCTGAAACACAAACTGGTAAAGTACTTAAACGTTTGAGATCATATAGAGGTGGTGAGTATACGAGTAACTCGTTAATGAATTTTGCAAGAGCAATGGTATAGTTCATGAGGTAACTTCACCATACACACCTGAGTCTAATGGGGTGGCCGAACGAAAGAACGGAACCTTTAAAGATATGATCAATAGTATGTTGATTAATTCAGGGTTGCATAAGTACATGTGGGGGGAGGCTCTGAATACGGCTTGCCATATTCTGAATAGAGTTCCTCTGAAACATATGGACAAGACACCTTATGAATTATGGACAGAGAAAAGGACTAGTTTAAAATATCTTCGTGTGTGGGGGTGCCTTGCAAAGGTACTTGTCCCTGAACACAAAAGAAAGAAACTAGGACCGAAAACTGTTGATTGCATCTTTCTGGGCTATATTGAAACCACTACGGCTATGAGATTTTTAGTGTTAAAATCTGACATAGACGGAATAGTGGCTAACACTATAGTTGAATTTTGTGATGTAACATTCTTTGAGAATGTGTTTCCTATGAAGACTGGTATACCTCAGAGTATTCCTGATGATGATCCCACTCACACATCGAGTTCCATTCCTGATCATGTGGAAAGGATGACAAATGTGGGGGCAGATCCTGATAGTAGCTCTATTCCTGATGAAGTAGAGGAACCTAGAAGGAGTAAGCGTGCTAAGGTAGTCAAGGATTTTGGAAGTGATTTTATCACTTACAATATCGAGGATGAACCTTTAACTTTTCGACAGGCCATGGATTCTTCAGAATCTAGGTACTGGAAAGGTGTTGTAAAAAGTGAAATTGACTCTATTGTTTCTAATGGAACATGGGAGTTGGTTGATCTACCTCCTGGGTGTTCTACTATAGGATGTAAATGGGTCTTCAAAAGGAAGATGAACCCGGATGGCTCAATAGATAAGTATAAAGCTAGGCTGGTAGCTAAGGGCTTTAAGCAAAAGAAAGGCATTGATTATTTTGACACATACTCTCCAGTTGCTAAAATGACAACAATCCGAATGCTTGTAGCATTGGCCTCTGTACATGGTCTTATCATCCATCAAATGGATGTAAAGACAGCTTTTCTTCATGGTGAACTTGAAGAAGAGATTTATATGGATCAGCCTGAGGGATTTGTTGCTTCTGGAAATGAAAGGAAAGTATGTAAGTTAATCAATTCTATATATGGCTTAAAACAAGCTCCTAGAGACTGGCATAAAAAGTTTGATGAAACTGTTTTAGAATCAGAATTTGTAGTTAATGAAAGTGACAAGTGTGTCTACTACATGGTTAAAGGAAATGAATGTATTATTGTGTGCCTGTATGTGGATGATATTTTGTTGTTTGGAACCAATATTGAGATTATTAACGAGACAAAAAGGTTCTTGAAAAGGCATTTTGAAATGAAGGATATGGGAGAGGCGAGTGTGATTCTTGGTATCAGGTTGACTCAGTCAACTGATGGAATAACCTTGTCACAATCTCATTATATAGAGAAATCTATACTTGAGAAGTATGGTTATTCAAATTATAGAATCGCGAGTACTCCGTATGATCCTAAAATTGCCCTTGTCAAGAATAGTTCTGGAGTTCCTGTGTCTCAGTTAAGGTATTCTCAAATTATTGGGAGCTTGCAGTACCTTGCTAATGGTACTAGGCCGGATATTTCATATTCAGTGTCTAAGTTAGCAAGATATACAAGCTATCCAAACAAGACTCATTGGGATGCTCTTGATAGAGTACTTAGATATCTGAAAGGCACCATATATCTTGGTTTGCATTACCGGAGGAGTGCTAGAGGGATATAGTGATGCAAGTTGGATAGCTAAGAAGTCTGGTTCCAATGGAGTGACTGGATACCTGTTTACCCTAGCGGGTGGAGCAGTGTCTTGGAAGTCTTCTAGACAGACTATTATAACTCGGTCTACTTTTGAGGCTGAGTTGTGTGCATTAGATGCCACGGGGACTGAGGCTGAATGGTTACATGGACTGATGTCAATATTACCTGTAGTAAGTCGTCCACTTCCTGCTTTTGCTGTTCATTGTGATAGCCGTACAACTATCGACAAGATTAACAGCAGGAAGTACAATTTGAAAACAAAGAGACATATCCAAGTTAGACTAAAGTCTATAAGGAGTCTAATGTCTGACAGGATCATAGTTGTTGAGTTTATTAGAACTCAAGAAAACCTAGCTGATCCTCTGACTAAGGGACTTGAGCATGTTGTTGTCATTAAGTCTAGGTTGGGAATGGGACTGATAGCCCATAATAATTCATCTACAGCGGGAACCCAATACACATGAGAGGAGATCCCTCGAAAGTGTATTCAATGTGGTAATAACAGGTTGTAAGGGTGAATTTGTTGTACCTTTAACTACATAGACTGATACTCGCGTATCTGGAGTCTATCCACTGTAAACCTATAAGGTATTGTGACTGCCAGAATAGCAAGAGTTATATGAACTCTGAATGGGGTCAAGTCATATGACGAGATGCTAGCAGTACGTACATCTCTGGAGATGCCCAGCTAAGCGAATGTAATTGTGTGGTCGCAATTAGAGGAAAGGGTTATTCATTGAAGCATTCGACGAACAGGATCGAGACATGACCATTAACGTCTCAAAGCCGTAGATTGGCACCATAGCCTTTGATTTGTCGTCGTCTATGGAGTGTGGTTACACCAAACGGATAAAGATTCAAGGTGAAACATTCCATCTGAATCCGGTAGCCATCGAAGTTAGGAATGGGCATTTATCCCGGCCCGCTCGACTTCGGTCCGATCACCGCACCGAACGGGGCGGGGAATCGGGGATTTTTTCGGGTACGGGCCGGGGAGCGGGGACAATTTTCAAAAAAAATCGGGGAGCGGGCCGGGCCCGGGTTTTATGTCTCCCCGGCCCGATCCCCGACCCCCGCCCCGATTCTCAATCCCCGACTCGATTCCACTACATTATAATATATATATATATATATATAATATTAATAATCATATATTAATATATACGAATTTCCAATACTTTATATTAGAAACAAAATGATATTTTAATCTTATATGTTTGTCTTTCTATTAGTTAAATAACTTCATTTCCATGTTATTTATAATTGTTTATTTAAGTAATATTTTTTAATCTTAATTTAGCGTAGATTTCAAAAAGAAATTTTAATTGGTAACATAGATGCATGTGAATCTGAAGATATATTTATTTTGAGATTAATGGTGATGAAAAGACGTTGTAATTTAACATCTAATCTAGCTATAGTTACTAATTTCGCTATATATCACAAAAAAAAAAATTTTTATTCAAACTCAATAATTACTGTTTAAAAATGTTTAAAATATTATTTTTCGTTTAAAATGAAATTCCCCGATTCCCCGTGGGGATCCCCGTTACCCGTTCGGGCCGGGGACGGGGAGTAAAAAATAATCTCCGACGGGGATCGGGCCGGGGACGGGGATCGGGTTTGAATTCGGGGATGGGGGCGGGGATAGCACTCCCCGGCCCCGAAGTGTCCCGATGCCCATCCCTAATCGAAGTAGAGGACTTAGGAGGGTTCAAACCCGGAAGGGTACCTACTCTGAAAAACAAGTCATGATGAGGATAGATATGTATTTGCATTTCTGTATGGATTCGTGGGGGATTGTTAGAAAATGGAAATTTTGAGGCATATTTATAATATGTTCTTGATGTAATTTCTGGAAAACTAACAAGTGAAGGTTGTTCCTTGTAATGAGGACTTAAATTTTCATGGTTGGATCTAAGACATTTTCTTAGTGGAATCCATAGATAAATTAAGTTGAAAGAAGGAGATTTTGAAATGGGTAATCAGATTGCAGATGAAAATCATGGCCATGATATATATTTCATGACCATGAAGAGGCATCAAAATAGATGGGATATTCAGAAACGTTTCATGTCCATGAGGAAGTTTTCATGCCCATGAATGTATACTTGATTGGTCAGAAACGTTTCATGCCCATGAAGAGGTTTTCATGCCCATGGTGTGCAATCTGATTTGAAATTAGATTACTGATTTATTTTAACATGATATCAGATTTATTTGTTACTGCAGTGGATCAATACTTGGATTAAATCTTGATGGAACTGGTCAGACATCAAATACTGATGGGCCAAATCTTGATGGATATAAAATCCTGATGGTACCAGATCCTGATGATGACATAAATACTGATGGACATCAGATCCTGACGGACAGAAAAATGCTGATGGATCAGATCCTGATGTTGGCCAATCCTGATGCTAGTGTAACTGAAAAATAATCCTGATGCTGTAGTTAATGAAATTAAATTAGAATATTTACTTTCCTTTTATGGAGTATCAGTTGCGTTTTATTTTTGGTATTATATACATACAGAATAGAATAGAACGTTGGATGATATATGATACGTCCTAAGGATAGAAACCCTATTTGCCTTCATCCCTAGCTCTCTACTCTCTCTCAACACAAACAGAGATAATACATAATTCTCAGGCGAACTGAGGTGCTGGTCGCTGTTGATCACTGGAGTATTTGTGAACCCATTGATCTGTGCTTTTTTTATCCTGGAAGTGATATTGCTGCAACCCAATCACAATGTAAGTGAGGCAATAATCTCTTCAAGAACAGCCAAGTCTTCTTGAAGGGCTTGGTGACTCAGCTGTTCTTCTCTCTCTAATCAGTAGTGCTAAAGCTTCTGTGGGAGATAAGTGTTCTTACCTTTTGGTTAATTACAGTCTCTGATTAATTCTTGTTTAAGCCTTCGTGTTTTGTTTCGTAAATTGGTTTTATGCCTGTTCTTGTTTAATATATATCACTGCCTCATTGTTGCGTTGTTTAGTGTAATATACCCAACGACATCAACATATGCATTGAATTTTCACAAGTAAACTCAAGCATACGAGTTTATTGTACTGAGTTTCATAGATCATAATAATTAAAAGACCACAAGTCCCGACTAAAATCTAAATCAGTGTCTTCCAGTTTATTTGCAGCTAGCAAGAAAGGATCAGGATAATTTCTTTTCTTTTCACATTCGAAATGACACCTCTTTTGGACAAATTATACGAACAAAAATTAAGAGTTCCGGTCGTACATTAAGAAGTTGGCTTCCAGCTTTTTTGACCTGGTAAGGAAGTCTTCTACAACTTTCACAGATTCTTGATCATCAATCTGCTTGGGAGTTCTGAGCTTCTCTTGTGACCTGTATGAATTACAATTCGAAAAATAGTGTTTAAACAACCTAAAAAGATAATAAGTCAATCATGAAGTAGATGTGGAATATGGCGCAATCCTTTTACGATTGTTTCTTAAAAATATTTGTTCATAAAAGTAACACTTACTTGTTAGACATGTCGCAGATCATGTGAGAATTATTTTGCAAGAAGCATGAATGGCATAGTGCTAATCTAGAAGCAAAGTATGCCACAATCTCACAGCTTAAAGTGGCATTTCCACCAAAAATGACAGCTGCTAGAGGTCGAAATAACTGTTGCATAAGCTGGGTCGTAAAGGCAAGTCTTTTCTTTGGTCGTCGGAATGTTGCATCTTCAATAGTTGCAACCTCGTCTTCAACCTGGAAACAAAAACAAAGTATTTAGTCCATCTCTTATTTTATTTTTTTTGCTTATAATAAAACATAAAACCTTAAAGGCAAAATGCTATGTAGTCGTCCAATCAAAAAAACCAAAAGAGCACCTTTTCAATACGTCGATTGGTGGATTCTGCCCATCCAGATCAGACAAGCTGCATAAATGGATAATAAGGTTAGGAAGTTATAATAAGCCTTTCGACAAAGGGAAAAATAAGAAACTCAAAACTATAAGCTGCTACAGATGAAAAATTGTACAGCAAATAAATTCAATCCAAGGCAAGGATTATGGAAAAACACCTGGCATAATGAAGATTTTGAGAACATTGATAAATTTCTTGATGCCATGGTAAGCTCAAATGCCTTCAACTTTTTTGGTCTTATAATTTCTGAATTTTGAACAAGGACATCTGGAGGCAACACATATAAGGTGTTAAGCTTTTAACAACTACCAAGTTGTTATCTGTTGTAGTAGGCCAAACACTGGTTTCATGACCAGCACCAGGACCACCTAATGTGCATATTTATCTCAGCAAGTCAAGGCAGCAGGTCAAGGCTTATAGTCAAAGTCAACTCAAGGGCATAGTTGTCATTTTACTGAATAATTCTGTTAGAAAGTTTGTTACATTTCTCAGAGTTTATATACTCTGTAATATGACAATCTGTGGCTTTAAGCTTGTATGCTGTGTTCTAAGGATGATATAAACTTCTTCTTCAAGCTTGTGATCACCTTGTTAAATTCTTTACCACCCATCCGCAGCTTTTCAAGTATGTTCGCAGTACTGAACTGATGTGCAGCCCTTGGATCGAACATCGACAACATCTGCCCATTTCTCAAGGTACCATAATGCTTAAACCAGGAGGGGGCCATCTGCAAGTTAATCTGAGACTGCTCAGCTGCTGCATCACTTGCACCAGGGGAGCTATACTGGCCATATGTGACAGTCTCCTGATTAGCATCTCGAAGAAGAGGCTGAGACAAAGTTTTTGCAGACTGGTTTTCTCTTATTTCAGACGAGAGGCTGTGTAATTTGCATTCCCCATTTGGATGAAAACTAGTCTGCGACATTGATATCAGTTCATTATTAACTGCATCTTGAATCCCTGAAGAATTTCCATACAATTGTTGTCCATTATTAGCATTTGACTGCTGAACGCTGCAGCTGGTGAGATGGTTCTAATGAACGACCAAATACTTCAAGATCAGAAATGTTTTGCGATTGATTGACAAATGCCTGCCTATTTGAATTAGGCATTTCAGAACTGGGGTCCACTTAATCTGTTTCTGAGTAACCTTTTGCCACATGCCAAAAAGCTGATTTGCCTTTCTGTAAAACAGGACCAACTGTCCCAGAAGAATCTAGTTGACTGTATGCTTCTTTTGGAGCTTGCTCTCCGTGAAATCCTAAACCGTCCGAGCTTGTGAAGCTTTTGCTAGTTTCATTTATCCTTTATAGTTACTTTCATAATGTAGTACCCGTGGAGCTACTAAAGCAGCTACAAAGTCATTATTGTTCAACTCTGGTGATGGTGGCCCCTTACGAGGATCTGCATTAGATAGATTTCGTTGAACTGGTGCATTTTTCCATAACATAGGGGACCCAGCATATTGATATGTTCCTGGTTTTACTAAAGGCTGAGTGACTGAATTGTCCTCCAAAGGGAGTTCAACAATAGACCCTGATTGAACTAAAGGCTGAATAACTGAATTGACTATAAGAATTGGAGGACGTATCCTGATTGATGCGCACATCAGACCCTGGTGCTTCATAAGATTGACAAACAACAGGTGCAGCATATTGATGTTGACTCTGAAGCTGATTTCTTACAAATGAAAGACCTAATGAAACTGTATCACCACTATGTGCCTGCATGATAAAAGTATGAAATCAGAGCCTGTTGTGAATGTTTTAGGTGTAAAAAACTTTATGGGAAATGAATTTGGAAAAAAGCTACTACAACTATTTTCTAATTCTACATGTAGTGCTTTCTCTTGTAAAAGTAAAACTAACCATTTTTGGAGAGCTGTGAGACGAACCAAAGCAATTTGATGCTGGAGTCTGTTGAGATGGAGGGGACAACCTCAAGCCAAAGGTTTGTGAAGGCATAGGCTTATTTTATGACTGAGTAGCAAAGGCATCAGGACTTTCTGCTTGCGGCACCTCGGAGAACGGACTTGAGTTTCTTGATCCACCATGCACTACAGGTCGAAAATCCTTGGACTTGTCCACCTTGTAAAGAAGCTCAAGCATATGCTGACTGCTGAAAAAAAACGGTCATGTTTCGCCAGCAATGAGATAAGATCAAAGGTCGAAGGAGAGGCAATACTATGACAATTTGAACAGGGTAAAGTATAAAACAGATAGGAACAGGAAACCTCCTGTTATCACTATTACTCTAAAACGAAAGCTTAGGAACATGCAAAGACATGGATACTAGGCAGATGGATTCTGTTTCTTCAAAAATAATTAGATATTGAGGCGGTGTTTATAGCTCAGACGTACCTTGTTTGTGAAGTCATGTTGGGCCCGTGAATAACAGATGTGTCAAAGAAATCGGACGTATTATCATGATTTCTAGGAGACATGTGCTCTGCTAAATTTTTTTGATTACTCAGCAAGTGTCTCTGTGTGAATGTTCACAATGAACTCAGAGAGAAATGAACTCAGAACAGAATATATTGCACAACTGAAGTTACAATCTAGATACTCTTGCTATGCTATCTTATAATACATGAAAAACTAACTAATTATGAATAATAATAACTAGGACACTTATGTCTACCAATGTCCAACATCATCTAGTACATACTTTGGAATCCTATGTGTGAATCCTATGTGACAATATACATTTCCCATACTCTACTTTGCCCCATACTATCTGACATATGTATTAGCTTTTATACTACTCAACACTCCTCCTCAAGATGGGCGATAAATATCAATCATTCCCATCTTGTTACATATATTGTTCCCTTCTTTAGATCCTAACCCTTTAGTTAACCAATCGGCTAATTGATCACCCGTCTTTATGTAGCTCAGCTTCTGCCTCTTTATATCGATGTTCTCTTTTATAAAGAATCGATCAATCTCTATGTGTTTGGTCCTATCATGCTGAACTGGATTATTAGCAATACTGATTGCAGACTTGTTGTCACACCAAAGCTTCGTTGGATCTCATGGAAGCAGGTGTAATTCGTCCAACAATCTTCTAATCCATATCATCTCACAGATGCTTAAAGCCATAGCTCTATACTCGGCCTCCGCGGTAGATCGAGCAACCGCAGCCTGCTTTTTACTACACCAAGACACAAAGTTGCCTCCAACAAATACACAATAACCAGAAGTAGATCTCCTATCATCCAAGCTACTCGCCCAATCAGCATCACAGTAGTCCTCTACTCTAGTATTACTATGAGTCCTAAACCATATACCCTTTCCTGGACTTCCCTTTAAGTACCTCCATATCCTCAAGGATGCTTCCCAATGCTCCATTCTGGGATCATGCATGTATCTACTAACAATGCTAACAGCGTATGTGATATCCGGGCATGTATGACATAAGTAGATAAGTCGTCCAACCAGTCTTTGGTACCTCTGTTTATCAACGGGATCTCCTGATTTACTACACAGTCTATGATTCTGCTCAATCGGTGTTTGGGCTACTCGACAACCCAACATTCCTGTCTCGGTAAGCAAGTTAAGGGCATACTTCCTTTGAGAGAGTACGATTCCTTTATCAGATCGAGCAATCTCAATACCCAAGAAGTATTTCAAGATACCCAAATCTCTGACTTCAAATTCCCTGTTGAGTTGTCCTTTTAAGAGAACTATTTCCTTTTCATCATCCCCAGTGATGATAATATCATCAACATAAACAACTAAAATAGTGACTCGGCCCTGCAAGTGTCGGTAGAAGATAGTGTGATCACCATTGCACTGCTTATATCCCATTCTAATGACAGTATGCCGGAATTTATCGAACCACTCCATTGGTGATTGTTTGAGCCCATACAGAGTTTTCTTCAATCTACATACCATTCCATTGGACTCCATAGTGCTAAAACCAGGCGGAATTTCCAAATAGACTTCTTCTTGCAAGTCTCCATGTAGAAAAGCATTCTTAACATCTAGTTGGTACAAGGACCACCCAAAGTTTACAGTGCATGAAATTAATAATCTCACGGAGCTCATCTTAGCCACCGGTGCAAATGTTTCGTTATAATCTATTCAATATGTTTGGCTATAACCTTTCGCCACCAACCTTGCCTTGTACCTCTCCACTTTACCTTCGGGTGTTTGTTTCACAGAAAAAACCCACTTGGATCCAACTACCTTCTTTCCTTTTGGACGAGGAACAAGCACCCATGTTTTATTTTTTTTCAAAGCACTAAGCTCCTCGTGCATCGCTCCAAGCCACTTTGGATCCTGCTTGGCTTCCTGCCAACTGCTTGGTGTAGAAACTGGTTGTAATGATGCAATGAATGTTTTGTATGAAGATCTGATAGATGCATATGACACATAGTTAGCTATATCATGCTCGAAGCCATACCGAACTGGAGCTTTTCCAGCATTAGTTCTAGGTTCCCTACGAATTGCAATGGGAAAAGATTCATTAGTAGGGACAGATTCGTTACCATTTGTTTGTGGAGAGGATGATGGACTTGAGGAGGGACTGCTTGGGATGGATTGTGACGACTTGGACTGTGATATTGCACTTGCTCTTGTCTCATCTTCAACTTGTGGCATGGACTGTAATGCTTCTCTCTTTCCTGTCTCCTCCTACAGACTTCCTTCTCCCATTGGACACGACGGTATCATACCCACAATAACTTCTTCCTTTAAACCATTTATAATTTCATCTCTTTTATTATATTTCTCCTCCTTTCTACTGGTACTACTAATTCGAGTAGAATTTTGTAGCCACTCAAGAGGTTGTGTCGTGACCCCATAAAAGGGTTCTTGCTCCCTAAAGGTGACATCCATACTTACAAACATTCGCTTCTCGGAAGGACACCAACACCGATAACCTTTCTGTGTGCTAGAATATCCTACAAGGATACACTTTAGTGCTCGGGGATCAAGCTTACTCACTGATGGTCGATGATCTCGCACAAAGCAAACACATCCAAATACTTTGGGGGGAACCACATACACATTTTCTCCCACCAACAACTCACAAGGAGATTTAAAACCTAAGATTTGGGAAGGCATCCTGTTAATAAGATAGGCAGCAGTCAGTACTGCCTCGCTCCAGAAATATTTTGGAACATTTGTTGTAAACATGAGCGATCTGGCCACCTTCAATAAATGACGATTCTTTCTTTCTGACACACCATTTTGAGCTGGTGTATCTGGACAAGTAGTTTGGTGTACAATCCCTTGAGCAGATAGGTATGATGCAAACTCTTTGTTCATGTATTCAGTGCCATTGTCGGTCCTGAGAACACAAACATCCCCCTTATACTGTTTGCGTGCGTAAGCTAAGAAATCTTGAAAGCAAGTGAGAACTTCTGATTTGTTCTTCATTAAATACACCCATGTCATTCGAGTAAAACAATCAATAAAAGTAACAAACCACTTAAAACCTTTGATGGAAGTAATTGGACAAGGTCCCCAAACATCGGAATGTATAAAATAAAAAGGTTTTACACTTCTCAATCCTGAACGACTATAACTCGTTCGTATATGCTTCCCTAGCTCACAAGCATCACACACAACCTTTTTACTATCTACTTTGCTCATCAATTCAGGTTTTAATTTCCCAAGAGTTTTAAAAGGTACGTGGCCTAGACGACAATGCTCCAACATCACTTTAGCTTCAACTCCCTCATCAGCTGCAACGTTGAGAGCAACCCCGACACTGTCCTTATTCAAATACCGCAGTCCATCAAGCTTGATGCCAGTCCCAAGCGTCCTCTTCGTGTCCATCTCCTGGAAACAACATGAATTTCGATCAAATATTACTTGACAGTTCAACTGATCAATGATGGAACTGACTGAGAGTAAATTAACTGAAAAGGAGGGAACATGCAAAACAGAATCAAGTGTAAGTGATGGTGTGCATTTGACAGAACCGGTCCCTTCAATCGGTTGAAAAGTCCCATCTGCTGTTTGGATAGTCTTTTTATGCAAGGAAGGAGACTTGAAATATGTATCAAACTCAATTGATGTCCCTGTAACATTCTTAGATGCACCTGAATCTATAATCCAGTTCAGAGATGGTTTAAATGATGCTAATGCTTGTGATGGAGTACCTGAATTAGTTTGGGAAAAATCTGCAACATTACCAAGAAAGGAATAAGTTGCACCTTGGCCATTGGCGCTTTCCATCCTCTTCTTATATGCTCGAAGTTCTTCTAATTCAGCCTTTCCTGTTGACTCTCCACCCTTTCCATCAGTTCTGTCCATGACAGCTACATTTGCCCGACCACCAAAACGTCCTCGTCCTCCTCGACCACGAGCACGTCCTCTGAAAAATCCTCGACCATCACGATTACCTCGTCCATTATTCTGTGACGAAAAACAATCCGTGCTGATATGCCCTTTTTTTCCACAAGTATAACATTCTACGTTATTAAAAACGGGTGCTATCATTGCCGAACGAACCGGAGTTGAGTTTACACCTATGGTCATAACCTTCATCCTTGACTCCTCCTGACATAGAGCTGCTATGACAACCTCCATAGGAGGTAGAGGGGATTGATGACAAATCATGGCTCTTCTAGTTTCAAACTCCAGATTCAAGCCTTTCATAAGATGGATCACACGTCTCCTTTCCAACCATGTGGTAGCTATAACAGCACTCTCACTGTGAGTAAGTGTCAATGGGTTGTAGTGGTCTAGTTCAGACCACAATCTCTTTAACTCAGTGCTATATTGTGCAATATTTTTTCTCCCTGCCTCATTGCATCTATTTGATCCTGAATATCCATCACAACCATCATATTCCCAGTTCCTGAGAATTGTTTGGATAAGATATTCCATACCTCAGCAGCACTTCGTATTCCTTCTACCATACCAGTAATTGATGGACTAAGAGACCCCGTCATCCACGCAACTACTAACGAGTTACTAGTCTTCCACACCTTCCACGCGACACTAGTTTTGTCCGCTGGTTCTTCACAAGATTTTTCAACATAGTGTTCCAAATCTTTGGACTCCAATATCAGCTTAACCCTTCTCGACCAACTCAAATAATTCTTTACACCTTCCAGTTTTTGCTCTACTGGAATTAGTTCCAACCTATGTGATTATGTACCTTCAGTTCTCGATGTTCCATCTTCCCTAGATGCAAACAGCTTGGCCATCTTGGCCATGCCCTCCAAGATCTCCTTCAAATCTGCAGTAGAGATTGTTGAATCTGCAGTAGAACTTGTAGTTGTAGCCATCTTTATCACCACTGTATTACACTTGACGACCGTCAAGAACATAGTTTAGCTCTGATACCATGTGAATGTTCACAATGAACTCAGAGAGAAATGAACTCAGAACAGAATATATTGCACAACTGAAGTTACAATCTAGATACTCTTGCTATGCTATCTTATAATACATGAAAAACTAACTAATTATGAATAATAATAACTAGGACACTTATGTCTACCAATGTCCAACATCATCTAGTACATACTTTGGAATCCTATGTGTGAATCCTATGTGACAACATACATTTCCTATACTCTACTTTGCCCCATACTATCTGACATATGTATTAGCTTTTATACTACTCAACACTCTGTAAAAGAAGAAAAAAAAAATTAATCATTTGAAATATTAAAAGAACTGCTACTAGATGGTCAGCAGACCTGCAACAACAAGCTTTGCCATTTACCTTTCCCAAGTCTGAGTCACTACTAGAAACATTGCTATACTTGAACTGCTCAGCATACCCTAATTCATAACCACGTGATCCTTGAGGAATCTGTTGGTACATGACCTGTAAAAGCAAATCAATCTTATACTGTCAACATATGACAAATGTACACCTTAGTCTCTACTTGCATAATGATCAGATGCAATAACCAACCTGATGAGATGACCTTTGACTGTTATCTGCAAAATGGCTAGAATCACTTTTATGTTGCCACACATTCTGTTTCAGTTCATGTCCAGAGATGGTATGCTGTGATGCATTAGAGTGATAGTTATCATTGGATCTCAACGCACTGCTGCTTCTCATATGTTCTACTTGCTCCATTGTAAGCGTTGTTACATATTTGAGGACTACTACTTCGATGATACTGATTATTCCTTACATACTCCCTTCTCGCATCTTCGATAGAACCATCAGTATCATTTCCGTAAGAAAACTTATTACTCTCTGAGAAAGGATGGTATAGTTGCATAATTTTGCATATTTTTATCCATATTTTATTGCTTGTCTTCGCAATTTTAATTAGTTAATTGTCTTATTTCAGGAAATTGTAAAGAAATAAAGAAATAAAGAAAGGAGGAGAAAAGATGATTAAAATGAGCAAAAAGGGTAAAAGAGGAAGCAAAAGAGAAAGAAGGAAAAGAAAGGAAGAAGAAAAGGCAAAAAGAAAAGAAAATGAAGATTATCCTTCTACCCCTAAAATCCTACCTTGTGCCTATTTAAACATCTCATTCTCACCCTTAGCCCCCAACTTAGTTTAGATCTTAGTTTTTAGTTTACCCTAGTTTTTAGAGTAGCCACCATCTTTATTTTGTAGTAGCTTTCATATTTTGTAAACACCTTCTTTCATATTAATGCAAGCTTTCATTTCATCTTTAAATCTTGCTCTCTTCATTTAATACTTTGGCTATGATTCATTTCAATTTCTACAAGTGAATAAATTAGCAAATATGCTAATTACTTGTGATTGAAAGGAGCCCTTAGATTTCCTTTTGTATTATGCTTAAAGTCGATGTTTTAAATCTCTAAATATAATTTTCTCGATTGTGTTCTTTAAACTCTCTTGCACTCTCTTTAGTTTCTCCGACGGAGGCTCTACTTCGACTCAAACATGTTTTGTGTCCGGGGTTTTGCTCTCTTTCTATCACTGTAATTTATTTGCAAACTTTCATTTTCTTAGCACTTGCTTATTTCGTTGTCTGGTCAGATTTTGTTTTGTTTTTGTTTTTTCACCCTTTCGATTTCTTCTTTCACAACTGTTTGTGTTTCATTTCTTGGCGTTAATTATTGACAGTGGCTGCCTTATTCCATTTTAGTTTTTTTAATGATGTAAATGTTGTTGGTTTCCTTTTCCTTTCTTACCGTCTTATCCATTCTATCAATACTTGTTAAATTACTTTATAATTAGATTTATTTTTGCAAGTAATTTGTAGTTAGAACATTTTATAGCATAGCTAATTAGATTTAAATTTCTTTTTACCTGGTCTTGCATGTTGCCGAATTATTTACATTTAAAGTCTTAGATTTATTTTGTGTTAATTCCTTTAACTCATTTACTAGCGCTTCATATTTTCATGCTATTATTTATCCTGTTTTAATCATTAATCCAATCATTAATTAATCATTGTTACTTTCATTTAATAGTTGTCTTTACTTTATTTGTTTTTTACAACTTCTCATCCGCCTCTTATTAGGTCATGTATCTGCCCAACTCGATTTTTCTGGCCCATTTTTAGTTCCTGGCCCAAGTTTAATTCTAATCCATGTTTAGCATAAGCCCGTGTCTAATATCCTTGTTTAAACTAGCTTCTGGCCCATTTTTTTATTCTCTGGCCCGTTTACTTTTAGACATAACACCTGCACCATTTTAGATTTTTAGTTTTCGTTTGTTTATTAAATATTAGTGATAGCCTTGCATGAGTTTTATGGCCAACTTGTTACTTAACTTTTGTCTTATATTTATTCCATGTTTAACGAGTGTTTCGCTATTATTAAATTCATGTAATTTTAATAGACTTCGATTTCTTAAGTCACTGCACTATCTTACGACTTACTGTTTCGATGTTAAATTATAATTAAGGTAGGTTAATTAGTTACATAATTGCTCTCAAGATTAATTGTTCTAGTTTGCCTAAATTAGAAATTAAAATTGTGCGAAAAATATATAGTCTCTGTGGATCGAATCTCAAGTATTAAAACGATGATCATACGCTTGCGATATTTAATTGTCATATTTTTAGCACATCATTAACATTGCCAGATCTTACATGGTCTACTCCACTAATATTACCTGTCAAAACATTAATCGTTAACTGCACTTTCAAATTAGCATTTACACCCAGTAAAAAGGAAGTTATAACCGAAAAAATGACAAAAATGACTGGTTTCTGAATTTTTTTACGAAAATACCCGGTTTTCAAAAAGTGTGTAAAAATACCAAATGAAATACGCATTTGCCTTAGGATACGCATATCCTTCATAGTTTTTTAAAAAAAAGAATTCTACATGGGTTACGCATTTGGAAAATGCGTAACCCCTGAATACCCAACTGTACTATGCGTATTAAATAAATCCAATTGCTACTAAGTGGTGGAACAGATTGGTGGAAAAAAACCAAAAAACTAAGTGGTGGAACATATGGATGGAAAAGAAGACTGGTGGAAACAAAAATAAAACAAAAAAATTAAGTGGTGGAAAAGAAGACTGGTGGAAACAAAAATAAAATCAAAAAACTAAGTGGTGGAATAGATTGGTGGAAAAGAAAATAAATTGAATGGTGCTGACTTGGTCAACTGGTGGAAAAATTTGGACCTCGATTAACTAAATTTAAAAATTTTAAAAATACATTTTTAATTAAATTTAGGGGTTCAACAATTAATTTTGGGGTTCAACGTTTCCATTTTGGGTTTTAAAAATATTCGGAAGGAAGAATAAACCGTATACGAACTTAGGGTTTAGGGTTTGACCCTAAACCCTAACATATCCTGATTTTTAAACACGTTAGCGTTTAAAAATCAGGCCGCCGGATTTAATTTTTTAATTAAAATATTAAATGTTAACAAATACAATTTTAATTAAATTTACGGGTTTAACAATTAACTTTTGGGGTTCAATGTTTCCATTTTGGGTTTTAGAAATAGAGAAAGAGGTTCCTGAGATTACCTCAGGAACTTTACCTGAGGCACTAGTGTATTTTCATATAAAATAGTAATGGCATTTTTGTAAATGCATATAATCTTGTGTAATTACGATGATGTCCTTGTATATTTGTATGTAAATTTTTTTAATTTCAGGAAAACTTACCTGAGGTTACCTCAGGAACCTTAATCTCTTAGAAATATTCGGAAGGAAGAATAAACCGTAATTTAGGGTTTAGGGTTTGGGGTTTAGGGTTGTTTACAACCCTAAACCCTGGACACTAAACCCTAACATATCCTGATTTTTAAACGTGATAGCGTTTAAAAATCAGGCAGCCAGATTCAACTTTTTAATTAATATTAAAATTAAAAATAGAATTGTAATTAAATTTAGGGTTCAACAATTAAATTTTGGGGTTAAATTTTCCCATATTTCAATTACGTATCAGAGTTATACCCCACTCCAATTTGCGTATCAACCAGATAGATCAGTGCCAACCACCACAACTTTACAAGATATGCGCATAATGGAAATGCTTGTTCAGGGGTTACTCATTTGCCATATGCGTAACCTATGCTGAATTTTAAAAAAAAAAATGTGAAGAATACGCATTTGCCAAATGCGTGTCCCTTACCCATTTGACAAATGCGTATCCCACCGGGTAGTTTTGTGCACTGTTTCAAAATCGGGTATTTCCGTCAAAAATTTTCAGAAAAAAGTTACTTTTGTCTTTCACCCGTTATAGTGCATGTTTGGCTAATCATATAAGTCGACTTATATGGCGAAATCCCGTTTCCAGCTTATTTAGAGTGTTTGGCAAGATAAGCAAAAGCTCGTTTTTAGAACTTATATGGGATAAGTTGAATGTTAAGAAATCCTAACATTTAACTTTCAACTTATTCTTATTTCTCGATATACGCAATATATAATATCCTTCAAATCTTCAAAATCATATATCTTTTGATTCATTCATTAAAAAATTGATATGTATATGTCAAATTTCTCTACTCATCGAGATCTATCCATTGATATCCACTTATATATATTAAAAAACAAATATTTTGAAAATATTTAAAAAAGTTAACTTATAAGTTCTGATTTACCAAACACTCTACTCTACTGACTTATAATTTTTGATTTACCAAACACTTTATTAACTTATAAATTCTGATTTACTTATTACTTATATGATACTTATCACTTTAAGTTATAAGTTACTTATTTTAAGGTAAGCCAAACAGGCCCATAACCATACCTGCTTGCGGTCCTTTTGTGTACATGGGTGTGCTTTCCTGATATGCATTACCTTTTGAGTGTTCATAGTTGGGGTCGGGCCAAGCACTTTTTCTCGTGAAAGTTTCCTACGGATACCAGAGCTCCTTCCTGCATGCCAATCTGACTGGAAGAAGCATCACGATTGTAAGTACCCAACGAGTTGCTGTAGATACGATTGTGTTATGGATTCCTCTTGTTGGTTATTACTGCCTTTCTCGCACGCATTTTCTGAACCTTGAGATGCTCCTAGGAGCTGAGAGTACCGACCCAGATTATTTCCTACCCCCGGAACATCAAGTTGTGGAGACACCAGACTCATTGAAGATAATGCCTGGCCCTGGTTTTGAGGAAAACCGGTTCCATTCGAGAACCCTTGAACTATTGGCAGCGCACCACTCACCAGGATGCATTAAGTTAATGTTTCCTATCATAAACCTCTGTGACGCATCACCAATAGGTGTTCCATTAATCAGAGGAAATTGTTCGGCGGAAATTTGTTTTTTTTTTTTTTGACGAACAAGCAATATATTACTCAAACAAATCATCCAAACAAATAGATTGAAGATCAATAGGGACAGACCCCCCATCGAAAACTCGACCTGGGAAAAAACATGACTCCCTCGCTATAAAGTGAGCGGCCCTGTTAGCAGATCGTTTGACGAAAAACAACTCAATGTTTAAATCTGCGAGTAATCTACGACACTCCGCAACTATGCATCCAAATGGAGACAACATTTTAACTTTGCTACGGATAGCCTGAATTACTCCCAAGCAATCGGATTCAATAATAGCTTCCTTCCAACCAACCTCCTTAGCCCAACTCAGAGCCTCTTTTACTGCCATAACCTCTGCAAGCTCCGGTCGAACTCTACCCTCAAACACCTCCGAGCGCCCCATCATGACTCTCCCCTCACCATTTCTTGCTAACAAACCAATTCCAAATTTGTTTATTTAATGCGTATTGTTGGTTTATGTTATTGTGTTGCCTTTGTCATTGATCTTTATTAAATTTACAACTATAACTATTTCTCACATGTAGTATGTAAACAATCTCTGCTGCTTGATGTAGTTTGGAATCTGCTGAATGATTTTAACGTTGTGAATTCTTGGAGTTTTAGTTGTAGATGAATGCAGTTTTACTTAGTTTCCTGATATTCTTGGACTTCTTGATCATGATTTGTCGCTGCAACATCTGAATGTCAATTTAACCGAGACTGGTGCCTCGGTTGGGATTGGGGCATAGCAAGTTGATGGTTTGTTCGGATTATGCTCCTATGTGGTAAGATTCTTGTCACTCTAACACAGAGGTCAAGATTTCGATCCCTGTGGTGTGTGTAATCAATTAGCAAAAAAAAAAAAAAAAAAAAAAAAAAAACTTCTAACCGGTTAAGTTTTTCAACTAAAATGTATCCTCTAACTAAAATCCCTTTTTTTTAATATCACGGGCAACATTATTTTTTCCTTTTCTTAAAACATGAGCAATTTTATTTAGTAAAACTAGCTTATAACCCGTGCAACGCACGGCTTCTCTTTTAATATTTATAATTTATAATTATAATAATTTTTTAAATTTTATATATTATTAATTTACATATCCAATTGTTGTTAAAAAATTGATATATATAAAATTTTACATGTTCGATTTAATATTTGTATTCTTCTATCTTGTATGCTTAAAATTTGATTTAGACGATTTTACAGTCCACATCAAATTAACAAAATTAACTTTAATTATTGATGGTTTAACGATTATTTTTCAATCAAATCAACACAGAATCAATATAGAGAAAAAATTGACGATTTTTTACGTTAAAAATTCTATTCGATTTATGAATTCTACTTATAATTCTACCTTGAATATCATTATCAATGTAGGGCTTCTACATTGAATAGAATTAATGTAAAAAATCGTAACTATATTTTCTCTTAAGATTTTGAGTGTTTCCATTTGAATAATAGTTATGAATTCATCACTAAATTAAAGATAATTTTATGAGTTTTGTGTGGATTGTAAAATCATCTAAATCTAATTTTTAGATCTCAAAATAGAGCCCAATAGTAAATATGAATTTTTTTTATAAGAATAAAAAATATATAAAATTCAATTCTAGTACAACCTTTTTTAAATATATGAAAAGATTATAATTTTCTTTTTAAAATTCAATTCTAATACAACCTTTTTTAATTATATCTTTTTTAGATTATTGATATGGGCTAAAAGTAAGCCCTAAAAGACACATTTAATGTGGCATTAATTAGACCTAGAATGGTCCAAGCGTGGGGCCCACCATATGGGTCCAAAGTCCTATTTTTAATATTAATTTCTTAATTAATATTAGGGGTAATAAGCAGCTCAGCAATAAGTGTCAGATAAGGACATTATCTCTACAAGACTTAGCCTCCAAGGCATCCAATTCGATATGGCAACAGACTCCTACAAGGAAGGAGTCTAGAACTTTCCTCAAGGAGGTGACTTATCTATTAAGTCTCCAACTCCTACCTTAATTCTAAGGCTTCTCAGCCTATATAAAGGGCTTGACCCCTCATTCTCAGAACTACGTTGGCTTAATCCTTGAATAAGGACATACAAGCCACTGCGTCCTAGGTGAGCTCTCGCCGCCATAGCCTCGAGGGCACAATCACCTAGAACTACGTTGGCTTGATTCTCTAGCAATACAGAGATACGTAGGCATCTTGTGAGGACCGATCAGTCTCGAACGCAAGAACAGCCATTAAAGCTCGAAGCTCACCATCCCTTGTATTTAATACATACAAACCCTAGCCGCAGTATTCGTAACCCTCGTTTTTATTCCACAACATTTGGCACCGCCTGTGGGAAGACAACATCAACCATGGTTCAAACACGAAGAACAACGCCAGTTGCAACTGAGGCCATACCTCTCAGATCTGCTCCACCCATCACCGAACAGGTTCCCCCAGCATCAGGGGCGATTGCCCAACAAGCTCCGCCAGCATTAGGGGCGATCACCCAATCTCAAGTTTCTCAACAATCAGGGGCGATCCCCCACGTTGAGAGTACATTACCTCCGATTACCCGTACAAGACGAGAAACCAATCCTCTTCAGATGGTGGTCTCTCCTCTGATTGATCCGAACAACCCATCGCATGGGGTCCAGATCCACACTACAGATCTCCCCGTGAGTACTAACCCGACATACGGGCTGCCTAATTATCCTCCTATCCAAGGGACAGGCCCAAGTGGTCACGCTTTGCAGATCCGAGATCGAGAGTATCACGATTATTCGGGTCCTTATAATGATGAAACCTCCTCCGACGATGAGGATGATGACCGTGATGAAGCCCCGAGGAGGCGACGTACTAGTAGAGAACCTCGAAGGAGGACTCAAGACATCCGTGATGGACAATCTTTGACAACTGCTGAAAGGATCAAGGCTTATGAGGCCGAGATCTTAAAATTGAAGGAAGATATGGCAAGAGAACAAGCTAGGCTAAATCAAACTCAGCCTCCTCCAACTGCAGGAAGGATTCCCATCATTGATTTGGAGAGGTCTTCAAGGAGACAAAGAAGGGCTGATGCCTCATTCGGAAGAACAACCACAAGGATGGAAATTCCAAAGGGAAACCCCAAAGATCTGATGCCTCTCGGAGATCCTGATGATCCAACACCCTCGTTCACCGAGGAAGTGATGAATGCTCACATCTCTAGGAAGTTTAAGATGCCTACAATAAAGGCTTATGATGGAACGGGTGATCCCGCAAACCATGTGAGAACATTCTCGAACGCACTGCTGCTGCAGCCTGCAAGTGATGCCCTAAAGTGCAGAGCGTTCCCCCAAGCCCTGTCGGGCATGGCTCAGAGATGGTATAGCCGATTACCTGCGAACTCTATTGGCTCTTTTAAGGAGTTGAGTGCCGCCTTCGTTAGCCAATTCATTAGCGGAAGGGTGCATGAGAAGAGCTCCGCATCTCTTATGTATGTGGTGCAAGGAAAGAATGAAAATCTGAGGGATTACCTCAAGCGATTCACTAAGGAGACCCTGAATATCACTGATTTGGAAAATAAGGTGGCAATGATAGCCTTGGAGCACGGAACCACTGACCTCTTCTTCAAGAGATCATTGGCGAAGCATCCCCCTGAGAACATGGCTGAGCTCCAACGAAGGGCTGATAAGTATATTAAAGCTGAGGATAGCTTGAAGAAAGAAACCACCGTAGGTGGAGGAGGAGGTAACAATGACTCCAAGAAGCGAAAGCAATACCAGGACTATGATGATCAAGGGAATGATGCTAGGGACAAGTATCCCCGAACTAGCGAGGACTCCGACTCTGCCCCTAAGAAGAACCAAGGGTCAAGGTTCACTGAGTATGCAAGGTTGAATACTCCTAGGAGTCGAATCTTGTTGGACATTGAGAATGATAAGGATTTCAGATGGCCGAAGCCACTCAGGGGTGATCCCGCAAAGAGAAACCAGAATCAGTATTGCAGATTCCATAGAGACGTGGGGCATGACACTGACGATTGCAAGCAACTCAAAGATGAGATCGAGTTTTTGATCCGTAGAGGGAAGCTGAGGCACTTCACTAGGGGTGAAGACCGTGGTAATCAGAGAAGAGACTATAATAGAAGGGATGACGATCAAGATCGCAACCCACAGCCCCGAGGGCCAGTAATCAACATGATCTCAGGAGGCCCGACTGCGGCCGGGACAACTAGGAACTCTCGAAAGGCTTATGCTCGAGAGGTGTTGCACATCGTGGGAGAGGCCCCGAAGCGTGCAAAAACTGAGGTAGCGATAAGCTTTGATGACTCAGACTTGGAAGGGGTGAAGTTCCCCCATGATGACCCGTTGGTTATAACTCCTGTGATTGGAAACTCGGAGGTGAAGCGAGTCTTGATAGACAATGGAGCTTCCGTTGACATTCTGTTTCATGATGCGTTTGTGAAGATGGGATACACTGATTCTCAGTTGACCCCCAATAACATGCCTATATACGGATTTAATGGAATAAAATCCAAAGTTGAAGGGACTATTCAGCTGCCTGTAACTATTGGGCAAGAGCCCAAGGAGGCCACTCGGATGTTGAACTTCCTGGTAATCAAGGCGGATTCAACGTACAACGCTATCCTTGGAAGGACTGGACTTCATGCATTCAAGGCTGTTGCCTCAACCTATCATGTAAAGATCAAGTTCCCTACCAGGAATGGTGTTGGAGAACATAAAGGTGATCAGAAGATGGCATGAAGCTGTTATGTAGCCTCGTTAAGGCCTGATGGAGTCGGGGGCAGGTCCTTCCGATTGAAGACATGGAAGTCCACAGTGGTAAGGAACACAAAGAAAGGTCAGCAGAGGACATCACACAGAAGCCTCGGACAGCCATTGAGGCTAAGGCGTTAACTGACTTTGTGGTTGAGTGTACCATTGGCAACCAAGAAGTCGGGGGGCAGGAGGTAGTACCCCAAGCAGGAAGTGAACTTCAGAATAAGAATGAGGAGACCAGAAGGAGTGGTGGGTGCCCTATTTTGATGGAGCATCAAAAACAAAATTAAGTGGTGCATACCTAGTCTTGCAAAACCCCGATTGGGCTTAAGTTATCCTAGTAGGACTTAGCTTCATATTTATATAGTAGAAGTAGAAATAAGGTTCATTAAAACCATTGCAGAGCATGTTGCTCCGAGTAGGACAGTAGTACTCTATGTAAGGGTTGAACCCATTTCAAGTTATTAATGTATGTTTATTTTCCATTCATTGATTGTGATTTTATTTATGTGCCAAGCACCTGATGTGTGAGTCAAAGATGACTAAGTGCCGAAAATAAAAGAATACACGAATGAAAACAAACGAATGCATACCCCGAATGGTAGAGTTAGGTTACGGCAGATAAGAGTTTAAGTCCTTGAAGGACCCTGGATAAAGACAAACGTTGAAGTCCTGATGGAACACCCGCTGAAGAAACATATTGCATAACACGAAGGCCAATGGAAGGCTCATCAGGTGGGCAATCTAACTTGGAGAATTCAATGTTAAGTACAAGCCTAGGATGGCCATCAATGCCCAGGCTCTAGCTGACTTCGTGGTTGAATATATCATTGACAACCAAGAAGTCCGGGGGGCAGGAGGTAATAGACCAGGAAAATCAGCAAGGTGAGAAACCCCTGGAAGAGAAGAAGGAATATTGGATGCTATATTTTGATGGGGCATCAAAAACAAAAAGCTCTTTTTTCATGGGGCATCAAAAACAAAAACCATTGGTGCAGGTTTAGTTCTGCAAAGCCATGATGGGTTCACACTTGAGTATGCCTTAAAGTTGGACTTCCAGACAACCTACAATAAGGCGGAGTATGAAGCTCTGATGGCCAGCCTTGGATTGACGAGAGCCCTGAGGGTGAAGAACCTGAAAGTTTATGGAGACTCAAATCTGGTAGTCTCACAAGTCAATGGAGAGTTTGAGGCTAGAGAAAAGAATATGGCCAAATACTTGAGGATTGTGAAAGCCGTGATAGCCCCGCTCGATAAATGTCATGTTGAGTATATCCCAAGGGAGAAAAGAACATTAAGGCCGAAGCCTAGTCTAAGTATGGCTCTTCTGAGATAAAGAATTATGCAGAGAGCTTTTGCTTCCAGGTCCTGAAGACCCCACCATCGAATCAAAATTGGTAGCACCAGTTGATGTAAGCTGAAGGATGGACCCTCTTCGAGCTCATCTTGAGACTAGTTGGCTCCCTGATAATGCCTTGAAGGCACAGAAACAGTTAGTGAGAGTGATGGGATTCAAGGTACTATATAAAACCTCAAACAGAACCCTGAATGGCCAACGCTGGTTTCATATCGATGATCGATATCGGTATGCGAAAATAATTAACTTTAGCCATGAATGGCCAATATTGATTCCATATCGATGATCGATATCGGTATGCGAAAGTAAGTAACTGTAGCCATGAATGGCCAATATTGATTCCATATCGATGATCGATATCGGTATGCGAAAGTAAGTAACTCTAGCCATGAATGGCCAATATTGATTCCATATCGATGATCGATATCGGTATGCGAAAGTAAGTAACTCTAGCCATGAATGGCCAATATTGATTCCATATCGATGATCGATATCGGTATGCGAAAGTAAGTAACTCTAGCCATGAATGGCCAAGTTGGTTCCAGGTCGATGGTTGATCAAAATCACTGATAGAGATCGAGCCAACCACTGTAACAAAGAAACAAAAAAATTTTCGTAGCCGACCGAAGTCCCGGCCGACCGGAATCGACCGCCGGCACGGATATGAAACCGGCCGACCGGTGTCCCAGCCGACTGGCCTTCCGGGCACACGTCGGTCGACCGACGTCGACGGTCGGTATGGGTTCGACAAAAAAAAAAAAGGGGAAATTTTTCAGCCGATCGGGTCCCCAGCCGACCGGCCTTCCGGGAAGCCCTCCGGCCGACCAGAATCGACCGCCGGCACGGATATGAAACCGGCCGACCGGTGTCCCAGCCGACCGGCCTTCCGGCCACACGTCGGCCGACCGACGTCGACGATCGGTACGGGTTCGACAAAAAAAAAAAAAAAAAAAACCGGCCAACCGAAGAAAACCGGCCTATCGAAAAAAAAAACCAGCCGACCGGGTCACCGGCCGACCGGCCCCTTGTAATACCCTCCAGCCGACAGGGAGTGATGGTCGGTACGGGTTTTTACCCGACCGACAGCGATGCTCGAGTTGGGTATGCAAAATTTCGTTTTTTCTTGTTTTTGTTTTTTTTTTTTTTTTTGATTTGGTAATCAAGAGAAGTGAAATATGAGTTTGAAATTAGTGTCTGTTAGCACCGATTAGTGCTGATTAGCACAGATTAGTGCCGTTTAAACACGGATTAGTGCCGATTAGCAATGTTTAGCGCCGATTAGTGCCATTAGTGCCGTCGAAAAATGTGAAGTTTCCTGATCGAAATTTGTGATTAAAATTCAGAAATTTGAGTCGAAATGATAATTTCTGAATAGTACTAGCCCTTGGAAATAAAAAATTTCCAAGCTGACCCCAGCCAGGGGCTCTGCCCCTTGGACCCCGCCCGGGGCTGCCGCCCCTTGGACCCCGCCCGGGGGCTGCTGCCCCCGGACCCCCGCTAGTGCCGTTTAGCACCGTTTAGCGCCGTTTAGAATCGCTTAACATTGTTTAAGTGTCGTTCAAGGCTTGTTAGTGCCGATAAGCACTGACTAAGTGCCGATAGCACCGATTAAGTACCGATTAGCACCGTTAGTGCCGATAAGCACCGATTAAGTGCCGAATAGCACCGTTAGTGCAGTAAGCACCGTTAGTGCAGTAAGCACCATTAGTGCAGTAAGCACCGTTAGTGCCGATAGCACCGATAATGTCGTTAGCACCGTTTAGTGCCGATTAGCACCGATTAGTGTCGTTTAAGCACCGTTTAGTGCCGATTAGCACCGAGTAGTGTCGTTTAGCACCGTGGGTGCCATTTTATCCCCTCTTTTAACATTGTTTAACACCGTTTAAACATTGTTTAAGGGTGGCTAGCGCCGTCTAGTGCCGTTTAGCACCGTTTAGTGCCGTTTTATGCCTTTTGACATTGTTTAACACTGTTTAAACGTTGTTTAAGGCTGATTAGCGCTGTCTAGTGCCATTTAACATCGTCGTAAATGCGTCGGTCGCTCTACGCTTTACATTAAGATGATATTGTTGAAAATACTCACGTACGAGCAATGAACCCTAACCCAAGTCTCGAATAAGGCCGTTGTAACTTCAAGGAAAACCTGATCAGTTTTCCTAGAAGTTGGGGGGCAAATGATATGGGCTAAAAGTAAGCCCTAAAAGACACATTTAATGTGGCATTAATTAGACCTAGAATGGTCCAAGCGTGGGGCCCACCATATGGGTCCAAAGTCCTATTTTTAATATTAATTTCGTAATTAATATTAGGGGTAATAAACAGCTCAGCAATAAGTGTCAGATAAGGACATTATCTCTACAAGACTTAGCCTCCAAGGCATCCAATTCGATATGGCAACAGACTCCTACAAGGAAGGAGTCTAGAACTTTCCTCAAGGAGGTGACTTATCTATTAAGTCTCCAACTCCTACCTTAATTCTAAGGCTTCTCAGCCTATATAAAGGGCCTGACCCCTCATTCTCAGAACTACGTTGGCTTAATCCTTGAATAAGGACATACAAGCCACTACGTCCTAGGTGAGCTCTCGCCGCCATAGCCTCGAGGGCACAATCACCTAGAACTACGTTGGCTTGATTCTCTAGCAATACAGAGATACGTAGGCATCTTGTGAGGACCGATCAGTCTCGAACGCAAGAACAGCCATTAAAGCTCGAAGCTCACCATCCCTTGTATTTAATACATACAAACCATAGCCGCAGTATTCGTAACCCTCGTTTTTATTCCACAACAATTATATTTTTTTAAAATTCACTTGTAATGCAACTTATTATTATAATTTTTATTTTAATTTGACGTAATCTTGATTGTCTATTTTTAAAAATTTTAGAGTCGACGGTTGAGATTATTTTGACGATACAGTGACCAAAATTATGGATAAGATCTTTTTTACGCTTATTATATATAAGGATATAATTACTGGCTAACATGTATTTTTATATTATAAATTATTTTGTAAAAAAAATTATATATGTAACTAATAATAAGTTGTTTTTTGACTTTTTTGTTACATATATCTTATTATTACTTGATTTTTTTTCCAAAATTAACGTAGATTATATGCACATATGAAGTACAGAAGACAAACATGAATTTTGTTTTGAATCAGAACTATTTAGGGTTCAAGCCAGGTTTGATTTGGATTGTTTCCCAAAAGCCAGGGATAGTAGTTTTTTTTATAGAAGAGATGAGGGCTGCTTTGTGCTTATGTACTCGCAATTTTTCAATGCTATCTTGTAAACTAAATTTTTGACATGTACTAATATCAAATTTAATAGATGATTAATAAGTTTCCAATATTAAATTTAATAGATGATTAATGAGTTTTGAAAAATGAATTTTATTATATGTTTTATTAGTGTATTTAAAGTTACAAATATTAAATTTAATTATGTTGTTAGTGATAGTCGAACCCTTGACCTGTGGAAGTATCGCTTATTATCTCTCTTACTCTTATTATATAATAGAATATAATGACATAATTGAATTATAATTACTATAAACTAATCAATTGCCTTTTTCACCTAAAACATGTTCCTTTTTAATTTTCTCTAACTAAGACCTCTCTTTTTTCAATTAAATTACTGCATTCTATTTAATAAAATCAAATAATGATTTTATAAGTACTTTTATAATTAACCGATTACCTTTTTTAACTAAAATTTATCATCTTTTCAATATTTTCTAACTAAAATCCTCTTTTCCTAGAAATATCACGGATAACATTTATATGATTATTATCAAATCATCTCATTTAAAAATTTAAACCTCCAAAATTCATATTTTGAAAAAAGTAATTCAAATTAATAAAAAAATCATATAATATTGAAAGAAATCTGTGAATCGCACGGGTTTTAAGCTAGTAATCTATACTATTATATAAAAGCCGAAACATTAGAAGTTTTGGTACCTGTTTTTTGGTACTTGTTTTTTGGTACTTCGTGAATTTACTTATTTACCCTTTATTATAAAGAAAAATAAATATGTCTAAAATAAATGATAACATAATATAATTAATGGTAATTAGTCGAGATATTACCTTTTATAAACACCTAAAATTAAACATCAATCGTATCATATCTTTCCATCATTAATATATGCTTTCGAATTAAAACACGTTATAATTAACAGTAATTAGTCGATTAACATAATAAAATTAATGATAATTAGTCAATTGCCTTTTTCACATTAATATAATAAAATTAATGTTAATTAGTCGATTGCTTTTTTCACATTTACTTTTAGTTAAGATATTACCTTTTATAAACACCTAAAAATATCAATCATATCATATATTTCAATCATTAATATTTCATTTCGAATTAAAATACGTTACCTTTTTAATTTAAAACAAATCTTACATTCAACAATATATACCCGAAAATATCACACCATAATTTTCAAGAAAAATATAACATCTAAAATAAATAGTAACCTAATATAATTAATGGTAATTAGTCGATTGCATTTTTCATATTTACTTTTAGTTGAACATATTACCTTTTATAAACACTTAAAAATATGAATCATATCATATCTTTTAATCGTTAATATTTCCTTTCTAATTAAAAAGCGTTACTTTTTTAATTTACAACAAATCTTGCAATCATTAATATATACCCGAAAATATCACACTAATAAAATATATTAAAAATTGTATACGTTGTTTATAATAAGGATATAATTCGTAAACATTAGTATATTAAATTATATCAAATTAAAATTAAAAAATCTATACTATTATATAAATTCCGAAACATTGAAAGTTTTGGTACCTGTTTTTTGGTACTCAGTGAATTTACTTATTTACCCTTCATTATAAAGAAACATAAATATACCTAAAATAAATAATAACATAATATAATTAATGGTAATTAGTCGAGATAATACCATTTATAAACACCTAAAAACATCAATCGTATCATATCTTTCCATCATTAATATTTTCTTTCCAATTTAAACACGTTATAATTAATGATAATTAGTCGATTGCCTTTTTCATATTAATATAATAAACTTAATGGTAATTAGTCGAGTGCCTTTTTCACATTTACTTTTAGTTGAACATATTACCTTTTATAAACACCTAAAAACATCCATCGTATCATATCTTTCGATCATTAATATTTTCATTCGAATTAAAACACATTACCTTTTTAATTTAAAACAAATCTAAATTAACGGTAATTAATAGATTACCTTTTCACATTTACTTTTAGTTGAACATATTAACTTTTATAAACACCTAAAAACATCAAGTGTATCATATATTTCGATCATTAATATTTCCTTTATAATTAAAATACGTTAATTTTTTAATTTACAACAAATCTTACAATCATTAATATATACCCGAAAATATCACATCATATTTCTCAATTATTAATAAAATATATTAAAAATCGTATACATTGTTTATAATAAGGAAACATTAATATAATCTGTAAACATGAGTATATTAAATAAAAATTAAAAAAAAATTATTAAAAATAATGATTATACAAAAACATCATTATAATATTAAATAAAATTTATAATATCTATACTATTATATAAAAGCCGAAACATTAAAAGTTTGGTTGGTCGGTACGGTACCTGTTGATTTTACTCATTTACCCTTTTTAATTACAAATAAAATCCATCATATCATCTAATCAATTTCCTTTTTCAAGTTAAACATATTATCCATTCTATTTTTCAATAACTAAATAATTTCCTTTTTAAATTAAAATACATAACTTTTATATTTTATCTAACTAAAATTTCTCCTTAGTAATCAATTTCTTTTTTCAAGTTAAACATATTACATTTTCTATTTTTAACAACTAAATAATTTCCTTTTCCAGGTAAATACAATATCTTTTATATTTTATCAAACTAAATTTCTCCTTTTTTAAAAAACTACGGGCAATTTTGTTTAATAAAATAACATAATTATATTATAATTACTATTAACTAAAAAATTACCTTTTTCAGCCAAAACATGTTACATTTTCTATTTTCTCTAACTAAAATATCTCTTTTTCCAATTATATCATGGACAGTTACCTTTTTCAGCCTTTTCTTTTCTTTTTTTTTTTCTAACTAAAATCTCTTTTTTTCCAATTATATAACGTGCAGTTCTATTTAATAAAAATAAAATATTAATAATAATATAATATTAATAATTAAAATTACCTTTTCAACTAAAATGTATCAACTTTTCTATTTTTTCTAATTAAATTCTCTTTTTTTTCTAGGAATATCACGGGTAACATTAATTTCTCATTTTATAAAAACACTACGTGCAATTTTATTTATTAAAATAAGATAATTAAATTACAATTACTATAAACTACTCAATTACCTTTTTTACCTAAAACAGGTCACATTTTTAATTTTCACGTCACATTTTATATTTTCTCAAACTAAAATCTCTCTTTTTCCAATTATATCACGGCCTCACGGGAGGTTTTATTTAAAAAATAAAATAATAATATTATAATACTAATAATTAAACGATTACCTTTTTCAGCTAAAACATATCATTTTTCTAAATTTTCTAAGTAAAATCCCTATTTTTCTAGAAATATCACGGGCAACACTAATTTCTCCTTTTCTAAAAACATTACGAGCAATTTTATTTAGTAAACTAACATAATCAAATCATAATTACAATAAAAAAAATCAATTACCCTTTTCATCTAAAACATGTTACTTTTTTAATTTCTCTAACTAAGACCTTTCATTTTCCGGTTATGTCACGGGCATTCTTTTTAATAAAATAAAATCATATTTTATAATTACTAATAATTAACTGATTAAATTTTTGAACTAAAATCTATCATCTTTTCTAACTAAAATCCCTCATTTTCTAGAAATATCATGGATAACATTTATATAATTATTATCAAATCATCTTATTTAAAAATTTAAACCTCTAAAATTTATGTTTTAAAAAAATTAATTCAAATTAATGAAAAATTCATATAATATTAAAAATAATCCGTGCATCGCACGGATTTTAATCTATCTATACTATTATATAAAAGCCAAAACATTAAAAGTTTTGGTACTTGTTTTTTGGTACTTCGTAAATTTACTTATTTACCCTTCATTAAAAAGAAAAATATATACTTATTTACCCTTTATTAAAAAGAAAAATATATTCTATATTCATACTATTAAAAAGCCTAAAATAAATAATAACATAAAATAATTAATGGTAATTAGTCGATTGCCTTTTTCCCATTTACTTTTAGTTGAAGATATTACCTTTTATAAACACCTAAAAACATAATTCGTATCATATCTTCCGATCATTAATATTTCCATTCGAATTAAAACACGTTACCATTTTGATTTATAAGGAAACATTAGTATAATTCTTCATTAAAAAGAAAAATATATTCGATATCTATACTATTAAAACACCTAAAATAAATAATAACATAAAATAATTAATGGTAATTAGTCGATTGCCTTTTTCACATTTACTTTTAGTTAAAGATATTACTTTTTATAAATACCCAAAAACATCAATCGTATCATATCTTCCAATCATAATATTTCCTTTCGAATTAAAACACGTTACCTTTTTTATTAAAACTAATCTAATCACATCATATTTTTCAATTATTTAATAAAATATATTAAAAATTCATATACGTTACTTATAATAAGGAATCTATACTATAATATAAAAGTCGAAACAATAAAAGTTTTGGTACCTATTTTTTTGTACTTCGTAAATTTACTTATTTACTCTTCATTAAAAAGAAAAATATATTCTATATCTATACTATTAAAACGCCTAAAATAAATAATAACATAAAATAATTAATGGTAATTAGTCGATTGCCTTTTTCACATTTACTTTTAGTTGAAGATATTACCATTTATAAACACCTAAAAACATCAATCGTATCATATCTTCCAATCATTAATATTTTCTTTCGAATTAAAACACGTTACCTTTTTTATTTATAAGGAAACATTAGTATAATTCTTCATTAAAAAGAAAAATATATTCGATATTTAAACTATTAAAACACCTAAAATAAATAATAACAAAAAATAATTAATAATAATTAGTCGATTGCCTTTTTCACATTTACTTTTAGTTAAAGATATTACCTTTTATAAACACCTAAAAACATCAATCTTATCATATCTTCCAATCATAATATTTCCTTTCGAATTAAAATACGTTACCTTTTTAATTTAAAACTAATCTTATCACACCATATTTTTCAATTATTTAATAAAATATATTAAAAATTCATATGCGTTATTTATAAAAAAGAAACATTAGTATAATTCGTAAACATGAGTATATTAAATTATATTGAATTAAAATTAAAAAATTATTAAAAATAATAATTATATAAAAAAATAATTGAATATTAAATAAAATTTATAACTTAATAAAAGAAGCACCACATCAATAAATTTTATTTATAACATAATAAAATTTTATTATAATTTATAAATTTATATCTTCCAATCAATAATATTTTTTCCTAATTTAAACACTTTAACTTTTAATTTAAAACATAATTTTACAATAATTAATATATACCCAATAATATCACACCATATCTTCTAATCACTAACAAAATATAATAGAAATTCGCATACTACGAATAATGACCGTTAGATTTTTAGTAAAAAATCAGAACCGTTAGATCTAATGATTAGATATATTACATAATTAAATTAATTTACTAAAATTTAAAGATTCGAATTCCATCAACGACATATTTATTTTAAAATTTTATAATATAAGTTTTAAACCATGCATATCATTAATTAAATTTTTATAAATTATTTAAGTTAAAATTAAAATAAAATATTGTAAATAATAATTATATAAAAATGTAATTGTAACATGAAATAAAATTTATTACGTATCAAAAGAAATCCGTGCATCGCACGGGTTATAAGCTAATCTATACTATTATATAAATTCCGAAACATTGAAAGTTTTGGTACCTGTTTTTTGGTACTTAGTGAATTTACTTATATACCCTTCATTATAAAGAAACATAAATACACCTAAAATAAATAATAACATAATATAATTAATGGTAATTAGTCGAGATAATACCTTTATAAACACCTAAAAACATCAATCGTATCATATCTTTCCATCATTAATATTTTCTTTCCAATTAAAACACGTTATAATTAATGATAATTAGTAGATATAATAAAATTAATGGTAATTAGTCGATTGCCTTTTTTAAATTAATATAATAAAATTAATGGTAATTAGTGATTGCCTTTTTCACATTTACTTTTAGTTGAACATATTACCTTTTATAAATACCTAAAAACATCAATTTAATCATATCTTTCAATCATGTACTTAGTGAATTTACTTATCTATACTATTGTATAAATTCCGAAACATTAAAAGTTTTGGTACCTGTTTTTTGGTACTTAGTGAATTTACTTATATACCCTTCATTATAAAGAAACATAAATACACCTAAAATAAATAATAACATAATATAATTAATGGTAATTAGTCGAGATAATACCTTTATAAACACATAAAAACATCAATCGTATCATATATTTCCATCATTAATATTTTCTTTCCAATTAAACACGTTATAATTAATGATAATTAGTCGATTAAGATAATAAAATTAATGGTAATTAGTCGATTGCCTTTTTGAAATTAATATAATAAAATTAATGGTAGTTAGTGATTGCCTTTTTCACATTACTTTTAGTTGAACATACCTTTTATAAACACCTAAAAACATCAATTTTATCATATCTTTCAATCATGTACTTAGTGAATTTACTTATATACCCTTCATTATAAAGAAACATAAATACACCTAAAATAAATAATAACATAATATAATTAATGGTAATTAGTCGAGATAATACATTTTATAAATACCTAAAAACATCAATCGTATCATATCTTTCCATCATTAATATTTTCTTTCCAATTAAAACACGTTATAATTAATGATAATTAGTCGATTAAGATAATAAAATTAATGGTAATTTGTCGATTGCCTTTTTCAAATTAATATAATAAAATTAATGGTAAATAGTGATTGTCTTTTTCACATTTAATTTTAGTTGAACATATTACCTTTTATAAACACCTAAAAACATCAATTTTATCATATCTTTCAATAATTAATATTATTACGTTACCTTTTTAATTTACAACAAATCTTACAATTATTAATATATACATGAAAATATCACATTATATTTCTCAATTAATAATAAAATATATTAAAAACCGTATACATTGTTTATAATAATTAAACATGAATATAATCTGTAAACATGAGTATATTAAATTATATTAAATAAAAATTTAAAAAATTATTAAAAATAATGATTATTCGAAAACATAATTATAATATTAAATAAAAATTATAATATAATACAAGAAACCCGTGCATTGCACGGGTTATAAGCTAGTTAATATAAATAATGATTATATAAAAGAATAATTATCCTATTAAATAAAATTTATAACATAAATATAAAAAACCCGTGCATTGTACGGGTTGTAATCTAGTCTATACTATTATATAAAAGCCGAAACATTAAAAATTTGGTTGGTCGGTCGATCGATCGGTACGGTACCTGTTGATTTTACTTATTTACCCTTACTCAATTACAGATCACTAACTAATCAATTTCCTTTATTAATCAATTTCCTTTTTCAGGTTAAACATATTATTTTTTCTATTTTTCAGTAACTAAATAATTTCCTTTTTCAGGTAAAATAAAATATCTTTTACATTTTATCTAACTAAAATTTCTCTTTTTTAAAAACACTACGAGCAAATTTATTTAATAAAATAACATAATTATATTATTATTACTATTAATTAATCAATTACATTTTTCAGTCAAAACACGTGACCTTTTCTCTTTTCTCTAACTAAAATCTCTCTTTTTCCAATTATAGCATCAACGGTTACCTTTTTCAGTCAAAACTCGTTATCTTTTTCCTTTTCTCTTACTAAAACCTCCCTTTTTCCAATTATAACACGGGCGTTTCTATTTAATAAAAATAAAATAGTAATATTATAATACTAATAATTAACCAATTACCTTTTCAGCTAAAATATATCATCTTTTCTATTTTTTCTAATTAAGTCCCCTTTTTTCTAGAAATATAACGGGCAACATTAATTTCTCATTTTCTAAAAACTATGAACAATTTTATTTAGTAAAATAACATAATTAAATTATAATTACTATAAATTAATCATTTACCTTTTTCACATAAATCATGTCATCTTTACGTTACCTTTCTATTTTCTCTAACTAAAATCTCTTTTTTTCCAATTATATCACGGGCGGTTCTATTTAATAAAACAAACTAATAATATTATAATATTATTAATTAATCGATTACCTTTTTCAACTTAGACGTAGCATCTTTTCTATATTTTCTAACTAAAATCCATCTTTTATTATAAAATCCCTCTTTTCTATATTCACGCATGTTACTTTTTATTTTTTTTCATTTTTTTACAATGTAGTATAATTAATTAATTTTAATTTTAATATATCATTGGCATGTTACATTTAAATTCTTTTGATTTGTTTATGGTATTGTTACATCATAAATGTTAATTTTATTATGTTGCTGTGGAATTCGAACGAAAAACTTTGCAAAGGTGTATATCTGTTAATAGCATAGCAAAGGTGACAGATAAAATATAAATATGGAAAAGAAATGTCGGACTTCAACAAAAATAGGATTTTATTTCGATTTTTAACTTAAAATTGAAATATAGTTTAAGTGATGAGATAATTGAAATATAATTTTGTTTAGATATATTTGATATCAGTTTAAAATTAATATTGAAGTAAAAAATTAATTTTAAAAGTTATTTTTAAATTTTACAATACAACATACATATATATATATTTTTTTTTAAACAAATCGTACTTGCATTACTTAAAAATTATCACTTTCGAGTACATGATTAAAAAAGCAGGAGGAGTGACAGACCACTCTCCATAGCCTGACATAGAATTTATGCAGTATTTGCAAGCAAAATAACCACACGATTCGCAGACCGATAATCGAACTACTAGCACTTGATAATTGTGCTTTTGTGATTTTGTCCAAGAAATGGCTTCTTGACAACAGCTCGTTCCAACCTGATCTTCCCTCCAACCCGCAAGCAAATTCCGAATCAAGTGTTCAGAAGTCTCAGTTGAATAAACTATGGTTAGAGGAACGGCACTCCAGCTATCTACGTGCCGGATACCAGCTATAGACATGCCGAAAAAGGAAACCCCCAAAGGATGAGCAATACCCCAGTTATCTACATGCCGGATACCAGCTATAGACATGCCGAAAGTGAAGACCCCCACAGGTAAAGAACAATCTTTGATTGTGAGTTGTGAGTTCTTGCAATAATCGTCAGCATCCCAGCTTTGATGCAGACTTTCCAGATCTCGTAGACCTTCATCAAACTAAACAAACCAAACAAACTCTCACAAGGAGAGACAAACAAATTCTCACAAGGAGAGACAAATACACCCAATTAATGGTTAAACAAGCCAAAAACTCACCATCCTCACAAAAGGAGGATGATTATTAAAAAAATAAAGAAATTAGACAAGAAAAGGGACCTCCGATCGGTGGATAAACCACCGCCGGAGGAGAAAAAACTGATGAAGACGAAGAAGAAGGAAGGAAGCTAGAGAGGAACTTACTTTTCCTTTCGGTGGAAAAGTTTGTTTTAAACCAAGCTATACAACATACATATCCACCGCCCGAGAAGAAAAAACTGATGAAGACGAAGAAGAAGGAAGGAAGCTAGAGAGGAACTTACTTTTCCTTTCGGTGGAAAAGTTTGTTTTAAACCAAGCTATACAACATACATATTTTAATTCTATCATTACATTTGCACTAATGAAACAAAAAATGTAGTATCAATAAAGAACGCGTCAAAGATAAAAGTTAATTTTCGGGTGGAGGCTTGAGAAGCCGAGCAAGCCACGACCAATTCTAAGTGTGAGCCCTCCAATCAATTCCAACATCAGCATGCATCTAGTTATTTTCCGAAAGGCAAGACATGAAAATTAGTCAATCTCAAATAGAGCTACCATGTTATTCAACACCAACATCTCTTGTTCTTCTTTCATCTTTTATCTCCTCATCCATTATTACTATATAAACAACCTAAACACACCACAACTGAACAATCTCATCCGGCATATTTTAAATCTCTCTCGCTTGACAAAAATAATCTCTCTCTCTCTGTAAAGAACAAACATATAAAAACTCTCAATTAAATACATCTGCCTCTAAATATTAAAGATCAAGATGGGAAATTGCATTAAAAAGAGTCCTCTATTATTATATACTAGCTTCTATACCCGTGCAAGGCACGGGCTTATTTCAATATATTTGATTATTGAGATAATAATCGGTATAATAATTATATAGATAATTATTATATGTAATATAATTTTTTATATATTTATATATCTTTAACTGAGTTTCGTTAAATCGTGTCCATTTTTTCTAATTTCAAAGATATCATTTAAAAAGAAAGTGAAGTTATTATTAAATTTATTGGATGTACAAAATGTTTTAAATTTCTCAATATAATCATTTAAAAATAAAATACAACGTAACTCATTCTAGTACACAATACAATTTTGACAGTGGACCACTTTCGTATTCGTCGTTCAGTTCAATCGGAGTATCTGCTTTGCTCGTATTCGAAATGTTAACCGGGTGTTTCTGATCTTTACTCAAAGTGTTTTTCGAAATATCCAACCCGTTGTCAGCATCATTCGTTGCAGAGTATTTCATGAAATAATTTATCTTAAAGTCGTAATCATCTTTCATAGACGAAGTATTTTTTTTTTCTCTCTTCTATCTATCTTCATTACCTTATTCGTAATTATACGTTCTGAATTATGTTACATTACGACTTTGTAATTCAATCGATTATCGGTAGCGTCTACATTTTTATCATGAAATAAAAAATACAAATATATAAATTGTGAAATTTAATATGCAATAATAAGTTTGATACTATTAATTGCAAGTCAGTTAAAATGTTATAGTTAATAAATAGAAATGGACCAATTAAATATTGAGCTATTAATTGATATATATTAATTACAAAGGGTAAAAAGGTAATATATTCTTGAATAAAATGTGACATGTTGCCACATTATATATATAGTAGATTATTATTAATATAATAATAAATTTATTATATTTATTATTTAGTATATTATTAATTAAATTAATTATAAAAATAAATTATTATATATAATTTATTATAATAATAAAAATAAGTTATTAAATAAATTATAAATATATAATAATATTGATATTGTATGTAGTCAATTGTATGTTGTGTTAATTATAATTTACTAGACTAATAATTGTAATTTTATAATATTACAATTGTATGTATTATATCATACTTTATAGATTGGAATCTATAAAGTCAGTAGATGTAATAATCCAAATTTTCGGTAGAATTAAAACTTTTCTTATTATGAATAGTGCATCAGTGAATAGTGATTTTGACCTATAGTGACTTCGATGAGTAATGTTTCGGTGAGTAAGTATTTCCAGGTATGATCTTATGTGAATAGTACAAACCTGAGTGCGACGATTAAGGTAAATAGAGAATCGGTTAATTGATAAAAGAGCTAGAATATCCTGTAGAGAAGTTGTGAAGTGAGTTAGAGTACACTATAGAGGAGTTGAGTAATGGGAAAACAAAGTAAGAACTAGGGAAGTACAAGGAGAATAAGTGTATGTAAACGAGGACATAATTCAGAGAATTCAAACTTTATTTTATTCCAACTTTGACAGAGGAGTCAAGAATATAATAATTGGATTATTAATTGTGGATATGGAATATTAGAAATCCAAGGAAGGATATTATATGAGGAATATAGGATTAAGAATAAAATCCTAGACTTGAGGAATAGAGAATGCTTGAGAAATCGGGAGAACGTTTTCTGAGATAAAGAGAAAATGCAAAGGAATTTGGACACAACCATTAATTAAGGAATTGTGCCACATTGGAGTGCAACATATAAGTTGTCAATTGATTTTATTAAATTAGAAGTAAGGAATCCAATTGGTGTAAGAGTTAGAAACCAAAGTGAAGGAGGAACAAACAAGAGACAAGCTTGGTGATGCCTTTGTAGTTCACTACAAAAAAAAAAATGGAGTAATGTATTAAATCATCAACGCTTGGCCCAATAGATTGCCAACACTTGGATTAAAAGAGATGAGGATAGAAATTATATATAAGTACATGTATAAGCAAGAAAGCAAGCAAAACCCATTTCTCTCCAAACTGCCCAGCATGAGCAACTAAGAAAGAAAATTTCATATCTCCACTTCTACCCATTCATAAATCACCAAATTTTAACCATAGCTTCCTCGTTGTATGGAGAACACATGTTTAAAATTTCATGGTCAACAAAGGAGTGTAGCCTAGTCAAATCTCTCCTCCAAGGTGAAGAACCGAAACTGTCCAGCCTTTCCCAGTTCGATCTCTTACCTTAGAAAGCCAATAAGTCGAGTTTCAAGCATCCCCTAGTGATGATCTAGGACTCAAAATAAAGCCCTTGAAGAGTATAAGGTGTGGTAAAAATTTGAGCACCAAACTCTTATTTATCGATTTTATATGAATTTTACAAGATGAGGATGAATATTAATGAATAGTGTTTTAAGTTTGTTTCCATGTTTTTTTCATGGCTTTTAGGCTTTATTGAAGCTATCCAAGGCCATAACAAGGTGTGACAAGCTCTGCTAATGTTCCTAGAGTATCAAGGAAGGTAAAACCCTAACCCACCCTTTGAGTTTATTTGAGTTTTGATGCTTGTTTCGATGTTATATGGATAAGAGATCATGTTTAAGTGGTTTAGTGATTGTTTGACTTTGTAAAATATGTAAAATGGTGGGTGTTGGATTGTAGCCACACCACTGACTTTATAGAAGTATGAAGGTTGTTTGTTGAGGTTATGGATGTATGGTATGGCTTGGTTATGTTCTGAAAAAATGGAAATGTTTGATTTATAGCTGTCGTAATGGCGAAATTTTGTTAACCCTTGAAAACAGTTAAGGTCGAGACCATAAAACCATTTTTAGACTCACCACTGCCTATGGTTACTAAGATATGGTTGTCTAGTTTATGTGGCTGCAAGAATCGCATTACAAGAGTTTACGGTTTAAGAGTTATGAAAGTTTTAGTAAAAGTGGTTCGAGAGATTTTGTCCCAGAAATGTAACCACTTTGAGGCTAAGTTCGAGACCCTTAAGAGCCGATCTAAAATATGAAATTTTGAGGATAAATACTAAGGTCATTTATAAAGGTTTGTACGAAGGTTTTGAGTCCAAATTATTATTTTCCGATTTTATAAAAATGCGTCAACCGAGGTTGCGCGAGTGAAAAGCCCTTAAAGGAACGACACTATTCACCAAAACAACCACTGCCCTGTTTTGGTAATTCCGAAAAATAGGTCTTCTGACCAGAGCCAAATATTGAGTTAGTTACCTTCTAGACATTCTCAATATCGTGTGTGCGAAAACGGTGCGTCATTTGAGTTAACGGTTATTGAGTTATGAAGGTTTTAGTAAAAGTGGTGCAAATAGTAAAAATTCGCAGTTGACCCAGCTTCGAAAAAAAATTCACATATCGAGACCCGTGTTTTCAAACCAAGATTTTAATGATAAATATTATAAATACCAAAGATGATTTTAGAAGTGGTTTCGTATTTAAATATGTTTCCAGTGATTTATTAAAAGTGTTCTAGTGCGAGTCGAGGAATAGTAATTTTCAGGAAAGTCAACTCTAGAGGTACTACTTTGACCATGCGTTTTGGCTAAGTTAAAAGAGGAATTTCGAGTCGACTAAAACACGAAACTTGTTAAGAATTATCAAGGCAACACATTGGTGTAAAGAACGAGGTTATAGAGGGTTAAGTATAACATGGATTCGAGGATCGATTTCGGACTAAACTTATGACTTAAGGGTTTGTCGATTAACATGGACTTAGTATGAGTCAAGAGGGACCCCTTAGCGCCTTGTTTATGATTGGCTAAGTGTCTGAGTATTGAGTTATAAGTGTATCATATATGGGATTAATCGCGTGTTTTCTTGACTTTGTTTAGATTGTCGAATTCCGCTACGAGCCCCTGCTACATCCGGAGTACCAGGCAAGTATACTAACTCTTAAAACTAAAAAAATGCTAATAGACATCAGTTTCTGGCCGATGGCTTTGAACTTTCCTGACCGATGTCTTTGTCGGTGATGTTAAAAGTTCCAATCTTAGACATCGATTTTTTGTCGATGTTTAGGAAGCTTTTAGACTCAGTAAAAAGTACATTTCTGATGTTTATATCTATTTATTTTGTTTAAATTGCATTAGCCTGACTTTTATATTGTTATATTACTAATATTAGATGCAATTAAACATATTGCACACAGAGTATAATTCAACATATACATCATTTTTTTTGACAAGAAAATGATGTCTAATTAAAGATTCACATCTGTAATCTGCAAAAAAAAAAACGATGTATAATATATCATTAGACATCGATTTTAACTGATGTGTAACTAGTCACTAGACATCGGTTTTGTTGTACTTAATCGATGTATAAGATATTAGACATAAATTTTAAATAAATTTTGATGTTTAAGTGGTAATTAGACATCGATTTTCTTAGTCATAACCATTGTCTAGGTTGTTGTTAGACATCGATTTATGTTTTTAAATTTAAAATTGATGTTATTTTTATATGGTTACAAATAGATCTTTATTCATATAATGGCACCCAGGAAAACAAAAGTGTGCATAATTAGTCAAGTTGTCATTGACAAAAATATTTAACCAATTGCATTTAAACAACCATAATCCAAACATTCATACCATAATTTAAAACAATCTATAATGTCTATGGAACTAGCCCAACCTGATGTATCACAGTATTACACATTAAACTCGCTAAACCAACATAAATGTTTACTAGTAGCTACCATCCACAAAATAACTACACTCATTGTACGCTTTGGCTGAGTTTGAGCATCATCCCCTGTCGCAATGTTTCCAACTGCTCGAAGTGCAGGATTGACTATTGTAGGTGACGGGTGACTGAAAAACACATGACTTGATTAAATTAATTGGAACTTGGAAGAAATAAATGATTTGGAAAAAAAATATGAAGAAGAGTGAATGCCACTTACAGTAGGAGCTCAACAAGCCGTTGACAAACACCTGCTTCAATTACAGCTTGAATTCTGTCATTTGTTCCATCAGAAAGATATGAGAATGCCCAACTAAGCATTTGTCAACACCTCCTCATCATTTGAATAAAGCATCATCGTTTCATCGCCTTCCTTTTTCCTCTTAATCGGCTGACCAAAAGATAAGGTGTCAATTCAACCTATGATATTATATCTGACACAATTAACAACAGTAAATATGTACATATACATATTAGAAGACATACATCAAAGATCAAAACATATTTAAAGTCGATGAAGAATATAATTTTTTGGATAAATAAGTATATCTTCACTGAAACTCAATTCAAATCGACGGTCATCAACATACTCTGGCATTCAATTTGCAAGTAACAAAAGTATATTAACGACCCATTTACAAAAGAATTAACCATAAGACTACCACCTCCACCACACACAAATACGAAAGTAGAGTTAAGACTCGAGCTAAACTATGCGAGAAGATATACCATGAGAATAAAATCCTCAAGAATACTACATGCCAAAGAACATCTTATATGCACAGAAGTCGAGAACACCTAAGAAAATTCATGTTATCGAAAAAACAGAAAGGTGGCAACCCGATGCTCGATCCTTTAAAAACACATGCCTATATGGGTCATACCTCTCAGGCACTCAAAAGATTTGACAAAGGAATCTGTATTAGGTTCAGATAATAATGCACCAAATGATTGTCGAATGGAAATAATAATATTATAGACTAAAACATACTGTCTAACATGAATCAACAGACCTTCATAGTTGCTTGCACTGCTGAGTGCATCGCATCCCTTTCAGCTTGCCTAACAATGACTGAAGTTCTTTCCGGAGCTTGTTCTTGTTCCTATACAACATTTGTAAATTAATTCATTAACATACAATTTATTGTCAAAGAGGTGGCTAGAAGATAGTCAGAGGATCCACAGTAACATTTAGTCAGAGGTTCTACAGTAAAACATGATGTAATCAGTTACGTAGAATGAGTCTATTTAGGCTTATAAATAGGACCTAGAAACTCTTGTAATTCATATAGGAATAAAACAATCTCTACATACATCTTCTTCTTCTATACTACTGCTGTTAATATGGTATCAAAGCATGTTCTATCCTAGGGAAACACATTGCAGAAGAAATCAAGTTACAGAAGAAAAAAAAACAACACAAACTGCAGAAAAACAAAAAAACTGTCAGAAATCTATTTTTCTGTCCAGCCCAGAACCAAACCAATCCCTCATACCTGTAAAGAACAGCTGAAAACGGGACAAACCCAGAAATTTGGCCGCCTGCAACTGCCACACACGCCCACACGCGCCACCAGACGCCACCAGGCGCCGTCCCACGCACCCACGCGCTGGCGCGAGTGGTGTCTTCCGTCCGTTTTCCGGCGAAGTTGCAGATAGAGTTCTTGTTCGTCCTGTCATTCCGATTCCAACCGTGGTAACACTTTTCAGTTTTGATTCTGTCGAAATTTTTTGGTTCCTGACAGTTTTCTTTTCCTTCTCAAATTTTCTTCTGTCACATCTGACAGATTTCTTCAGCCAAAAATCTTTTTTTCTGTCCAATGTTGAGTACAGGGAGATAAGCTATATATATTACATGTTTTTTCTGCGTGGGTCCTACCACTAACTGCCTTATATATCCCTTTTTTCATATATACCTTGGGTAGTTAAGACTTACTTAGGTTTAAGGGAAAATTGTTATTTAAATATTTTATAATGACGGATACTGGCGATTCTGCAATTTCGAACAAAAGTACTGCTATAAATGGCAGTAGCAGTAAAATGGGATTTCATAGTACTCCTTTTGTCAATCCTAAATTCAATGGGAAAAATTTTCTTGAATGGTCGAAGGCTTGCACAATGGTCCTTAAATCCCATAAATTAATGAAATATATTAATGGGAAAGTCAAGCAACCCCTGGAGAAAGATGCGGACTTTGATGATTGGGATTCAGAAAATGCAATGGTGTGCTCTTGGTTGTCCAACTCTATGGAGGTACATATTCGCAAGAGCTATATCTTTATTGACACGGCCGAAGAAGTGTGGAAATCTCTTACCCGGACATATTCTTTTTCTGGAAATGTAGCCAACCGATTTGAATTAAATCGAAAAATATGGGCATTGGCTCAAGAAAGTACAACTCTTGCTCAGTATTACTCAGAGCTGACATCCCTATGGAGCGAATTGGCTCATTACACTATTTTTGAATGCAAAAATGCCGAAGATCAGGAGAAATATCAAAAAATGTTGACAGAAGAACGGGTGATGAAATTTCTGGATGGTCTGTCGGATGAGTATGACTCAATCAAAAATCAACTTATCGGACAGATTCCATTTCCGACTGTAGAGGATGCATATGGACGTGTTCAATTAGAGGAGAGTCGAAATCAAAGCATGGCTCCTGTGACTCCCTCTGACAGATCTGCACTCATAACCGGAAAAATTCCGCAACCTGAGATGGAAAAAGAAGAGCAGTTCTCAATGGCACTTATGGGTGAAAGATCTACTCTTCAGTGTGATTATTGCAAAAAGATGAATCACACCCGTGAGAATTTCTTTATCCTACACCCACACCTAAAAAACAGAGGACGTGGAGGATGCAGCAGAGGTGGCTATCGTGGTGTATCATCCAGAGGTACAGGCAGAAATACAGGCAGAGGCAACCCTTTTAATGTTCATTACGCTGTATCAGAATACGAGGTGCCTCCTTCCACAGGAACAATGACGCCTTCAGAACTCAACAACTTTCGACAGTTAATGTCACAATTGAACACTACTCCATCAACACCCACTGCTAATTCTGCTCATGCAGGTATATCTTGTCATTTTACCTCGGATAAAAGTTCTAATTCATGGATTATTGATTCTGGAGCATCAGCGCATATTACTGGAAATTTTAGTTTTCTAGAAACATATAACGATGAAACAGGCAATATTCGTGTTGCCAATGGAGCTATTGTACCTGTTCATGGACAAGGCACTTCTCACTGCCTCTCATCATCCTTGCCATTATCTGATGTGTTACATGTTCCCTCCTTAACAGCAAACTTATTATCTGTTCAGCGTATTACTGAAAATCTTAATTGTTCAGTAACCTTTTTTTCTTCCCACTGTGTATTTCAGGATCTGGCGACAGGCAAGGTCCTTGGCAATGGTAAAGTGGTAGATGGACTTTATGTTATGGAAGGGAATTCTATTTCTCCCTCAACTTATCAGTTGTCATCCAAGTTAAATTCTGCTTTTGAATCTTTGTGTCAGTGGCATAGACGGTTAGGTCATCCATCTTTTGGTGTTTTAACACATCTATTCCCTGCCCTAATAAAACACTGTAAGAAGGAAGATTTTTTTTGTGAACCATGTGAACTAGCTAAACATAAAAGATCTTCTTATCCATCCAGAAATAAAAAAAGTTCTACTTTATTTTCTGTTATTCATACTGATGTTTGGGGTCCATTTAGACATCCTACACATGATGGGTATAGATGGTTTGTTGTATTTGTTGATTGTTATTCTAGGCTTACTTGGGTATATCTCCTTAGGCACAAAAATGAAGTTTTCGAGTGTTTCAAGTCTTTTCACCACATGGTACAAACACAGTTTAATGCATCTGTTAAAATCCTTCGGAGTGATAACGGTACTGAATATGGTGGTCCATTTATATCTTATTTGGATACATGTGGTATAATTCATCAAACTTCGTGTGTCAAAACTTCCCAACAAAATGGGGTAGCCGAAAGGAAAATTGGTCACATACAGCAGGTTGCTCGATCGCTTATGTTAACAATGCATGTTCCCAAATACCTTTGGGGAGAGGCAGTCATGACTGCAGCATATCTTATAAACCGTCTTCCTTCTAGTGTCCTCAAATTCAAAACACTGTTGTCCTGTGTTCCTGCGCCTTCTTCTCATCCACTACCCCTTCGAGTATTTGGGAGTGTATGTTTTGTTCATAATCATGCTGCCTCTCGGGATAAACTTGATTCTCGGGCACTCCGCTGTGTTTTTATTGGGTATTCCCCAACTTAGAAAGGGTATAAATGTTATCATCCTTCCTCAAAACGCATATTTGTCAGTCATGATGTTACTTTCTGGGAAACTATTTCTTATTTCTCTCCAGGTTCCTCCTCCTTGCTTCAGGGGGAGATAAATCGACACAGTCTTGATAATAAAGCAATGGATGAGTCACAGTCCGAGTCACAATCACTTCCATACATACCTATTCCAAACACTAGCTCAAACAGGTCATCCATTCCTCCACATACAAGTAATGAGTCAGATGATCTGAATAGGTTGGATATGCCAGACTTGATTACATATTCAAGGCGGAAAAGAAATGATATCACCACTTTACCACATCCAGAGACCTCTGACCTCGAGACAGATCCTGCATCTCCTGTGTTTGAGCCAGAAACTGGTAATACTCTTGATCCTACTTTAGATCTTCCTATTGCTATAAGAAAGGGTGTACGTTCTTGCACTAACCATCCTATCTCGAACTTTGTTTCTTATAATGCATTATCACCTTCTTCACTTGCTTTTGTGTCATCTTTGTCTAGTGTTTCTATTCCACATACTTGGCAGGATGCCTTATGTGAACCTAAATGGAAAGATTCCATGATAGAGGAAATGAATGCATTAAAACATAATGGCACTTGGGAGTTAACTCATCTTCCTGCTGGAAGGAAGGTAGTAGGATGCAAATGGGTGTTCACTATGAAACAGAAACCTAATGGGCTGATTAATAGGTACAAAGCAAGACTTGTGGCAAAAGGGTATACTCAAACTTACGGGATTGATTATGAGGAAACTTTTGCTCCAGTAGCAAAGATGTCTTCTATTCGAATCTTAATATCAATTGCAGCAAATCTTGGATGGGAACTTCAGCAATTGGATGTAAAAAATGCATTCTTACATGGAGACCTGAAAGAAGAAGTCTACATGGATATTCCACCAGGTTTTTCTACAACTGCAACCATTGGAAAAATATGCAAGCTAAAGAAGACTATTTACGGGTTGAAACTGTGACGCCCCTGGATCCGGGGTCATGGATCCGGGCCGTCAAGGTCCAATTTCCATTCATTAACAATATCTCTTTGATCTTTTTTTTTATATATATATATAATTAATACAAATTAATACTTTCATAAATGACCCCACACTAATATCATCACACACACCAGTCATATGCTCATGGAACAACATCCACAATATTAACAGTTTAAAGTTAAACAGTTATTACAACCCAGAATCATACTTAAGTACATTGCTGAATAATACTTCGACATGAAGCATTTCAGCAACCAAAAGTTTATTACAGCTTACACACTTAATATACATAAGTCTACCAGGACCCGCTTGACTACACGCTACCTCCGGGATGGGTGCCAGCGCTCTCTCAGAAGGTTGCCTTTCCCTTACTCTCTTGCGTGGTGTAGTGCGGAGCATCGGCATGCCTAGCTGTTGTATAAAATAAATAGCAAGAATGAGCTAAAATAGCTCAGCAAGATAAATTCTATCGACTACCATCAAAGGAAATAAATCATTACATATATATATATAAGTGGAAAACTCATCATAATTATTGAGAAAGGAAATAATTCTTATATATGAAATGCACCATCTATTCCTCCTTGTACGAAAAGCAATATATAGTATTACAATATCAGTTTCTCTTCTTAAAGCATATAATATGAGTTTCTCTTCTAAAATAATATAATAATCCATACTTCGTTTTCGTATAATATCTTAAAATAATATTCTATATGAATAAAATCTCTTAATAAAATCTTTCCATTTCTTGTATATGACACTTATATAAAAATAATATAAAATCAGTTTCTCTTCATCTGTAACCATAATTCCATTATCTCATATCATTATTCTGTTTTCAGTATAGAAATCTGAAAACCATTTTCAATTCTTTCTTTCAAGTTTTTGGGGATTTTCACTGTTGCCGAATACGTAAGGACGATGATCAGTCGCCCTCCGTACCCGTCCTTTTTACTACCGGTAGAAGGAGGAAGGTACACCACTACATCCCCCTGGAGGAAGGTACACCACTACATCCTCCTTCGGCAACTCTTGGGCCGAGATAAAATATTGATTGCTGGACTGTGCCGCACACAGCCTCCTACGCTTTTTGTTGCTATCCCCCTTTTTGTCAAATCATTATTCCATTTATAAAATATCATTCCACATTTCCATTTTCTCGCTTTCATTTCCACATATCATTCACTCATATCATTTCCATTCTCGCACATTACTTCTATAATATATATATATATATATATATATAACATAATGTTTTGATTATGATCCAGACATCTCTTTCATATTCAAGAAATCAAATATACTTTTATATTCATAAAATATTCCGTCTATTTTAAGAGTAGTAAATAATAATCAAATAATATTTATTAAACCACTGATACTCAAAAAGAATATTTTTAATATAGTATTATAAACCATATAACCCTAGATAACAACTGATACCATTCCCTTTCATATCTCTTTTACCATAGAGCATATTCGCTCCATTCGTAATCATCTCTATATCCATATTTCATAAATCATATCCATCTCTCTTTAATTTTCCCAAAATCAAGGAAATATATTCTTTGCAACATAGCAACAATAGCATCATATATATATATATATATATATATATATATATATATATATATATATATATTCCATGATATCATTTTTATTCCGAAGATAAATAATTTTCAAAGTAGGGATAGAAGGATCTTGCCTCGGTTCTGGTATCCTGATGGTATGGCTCGTGGTTCTTCCGGAGTTTCTATAAACACAAAAAGGACCGTCGTTAGAATGCCACATCTCTTACTCACCTCACTCTCGTATAACAATACCCTTGACACTTTAATATATGTTTAACGTATAACTATTACCCCAAAGGTTCAAGAACTTAACCAATTATAACTCGATCAAAGTTTTAGGGGTTTTCACCATTTCCCTAAACAACCATACTCGACTATAAAAATTCTCAGAAAATATAGATTTCGAATTTTACTACAAGATCAACTGGTAAGGGTCCTTTGACAACCCTACTATACTATCCCAAAATTTTGTGACTTTTAAAAATGTCTAAGTATCGTAACTTTAGCCTCAAAGTTGATACATTTACGTTTTCTCGGTTTTCGAACGTCTTTCACTAAAACTGACTTTTCTCCTAAACCGTACATCAGATTTTAACGTACTTTATATCAAAACGATCTATGAACTAAGCTCTATCATCTCATGGTCACTTGGTACTCTAGACAGGGTGCTACTGTACGGAATTGGTGTCCAAAAATAGGGCAGTTTTTGTTTTAACTAAAATCGGACATTATAACTGCTATAAACCGGACGTTTCCAAGTTTATCACAACAACCCAAGCCACACTGGGCATACCATACATCCATAACATCAACAAACATTCATTTTACACCTCTAAGGGCAGTGGGTACATTTAACTCCAATATCCAACCCTTTTACACATTTAACAATCATAAAATTCCTTAACATGCACTTATCTCTACATATCATCAAAACTACACTAAAACTCATATGAACTAAAAGGGTGGGTTCGGTTTTTACCTTCCTTGATGTGTGTAATAGCTTTCTAAACCTTGTATAGTCCTTGTATAGCCTTGGGTAAGCTTGGATGATCAAAAGAATTGAAGAAAACAAAGTTAGTAATTCGGAGTTATTAGAACCCGACTGAAAGATCATGAAAAACGAGGCCCTTACCTAGGTTTTCTGGACGGGGCTTCTAAATGAAAGTTGTAGAGAATCTAACCAGCTTTCTAACAATATAAAGAACACAAAATTCAATTGAGTAATGAAGGAGATATGGCCGTTTGAAAATCATCACCGAAACTGGGAACAATCCTGGACAGTTTGGTTCCTCAACTTGGGGAGATGATTTGCCTAGGCTACACTACTTGGATTGCTATGAAATTTGGATCGAATAATTCCCATGGAGTGGAGAGATTGTGGTTCAAATTTGGTGATTTTATTATGGATAGAAATGGAGATATGATTTTTCTTCTCCTCCTTGCTCTTGCTGGGCAGGTTGTAGAGAAAGAGATAATGGAAAGTAATTGATTCCTCTTGCTTGTTTTGATCTTATGTTGATCAATTCTTGAGAATTCTAGAGTCTAGTGGAAGCTTTGGAGATATTTTGTGGTAAAACCATGCTAAAATGACTAATTTACCCTTAAAACAAGTTAGTGGAATGTGATGTCATTCTAATGATCTCATAATCTCTTTTGCTTTGTTTTTCTAAGTATAATGCTAAAATATTGGTAAATGGTCATGTGGTAGGTATCCTTGCTATATTACTAATCTTGGTTGTCTTGTCCCCATACTCGTCTAATTACGATTCGTTTCGAATGTACCTCATTATCTCAGTGGTTTCGAAATCATTTAACAATCCAAATTCCTTTGGTATTTCCTTCACTTAATAATCCTTTAGTTTATACTAATTCACTAATTCCTCAATATATAATTCCTTTAATATCTCCATACTCCTTAATATCCAATAGAAGCTTATTCGAAATCAAAATCCTCAAAAATCCATATTCAGGAATTTCTGAAATTCATCGTCATTTCGATTCACTTATTTTCATTGTACAACACTAATATGGTTTCTGTTTACTCATTTTCTCTTTCAAGTATAGAGTACCTACATACCATTTCTTTAAATCCTCAGAATTTACTATTCATGGGGTCACTGTAGCTTTGCTAAAATTAGGGTTATTACAGAAACAGTCTCCAAGAGATTGGTTTGGCAAATTCCAGAGGGCAATGATTAAATTTGACTACAAACAGAGCAACTCGGATAACACCATGTTTGTAAAAAGACGAGATGAAAAAATCACAGTGTTGATCATTTATGTCGATGATATTGTGATCACGGGCAACGACACATGTGAGATTACTAATGTTAAACGCAAGCTTGCCTCTGAATTCGAGATGAACGACTTAGGAAAACTACGGTATTTCCTTGTGTTAGGTCCGATAAGATTGTAGAAGGGGGGGTTGAATACAATCTATATCATTTTCTCGAAATTTGTTCTTTAAATAAAATTTATTTTAAACAAATTTGTGCGGAATAATATAACACAAATTTCAAGTTGAATATAACAATATATTAACTTGATGGGTGTTACAAAATCAATCCAAATGATTATCAAGTAATTAATAACTAATTAGAAAATTCAACATGAACTTTGTTAATTTAGTTAATAAAAATCAAGATATCAATTTGTGAACTAGGAAACTTAATTCGCTAGTAGTACAAGAATCACAAGTAAACAAGTTCCAATGGATAGAATATTACAACTGAGATGAACTTGAATTTACAGAATTTAATTTGTAAGTGTTCTTGAGCTTGAGAGAGAGATATATAGGCTGCTGTGTGTATTTCTTATGTTGTGTTCGACTGATTCTTCTTCTTCTGCATTCTGCTGCCTTTTATAACACAGCCATAGTCATATTGCTTTGTTTTAATTGATATAACAATCAATTAACAATAATATGACATTCGGTATGACTATCAATTGAAAGTAATATGACTGTCTCTTTAAATATAACTTTCGGTATGACTATCTCCTTGAATGAGATATGACTGTCCAATTCAATATAACATTCGGTATGACTGTCCAATCTAATATAACATTCGGTATGACTGTCTCCTTGAATGAAATATGACTATCCAGTTTGAACTGAATATGACTGTCACACTTTGAACTGTATATGACTATCACACCTTGAACTGAATATGACTATCGGTATAACTATCATTTGATAGTTATATTATCATATTTTTCAGCTTATAATTAATTAAATGATTTATAAAAATCATTTAAATAACTATTTCTTTTTCATATTAATTCTGATTTAATTAATCTAATAATTACTTTAACAAATATATTAATTCTGATAGAATTAATTTATTAAATTAAATTAATTATTTGATTTAATCAATTAAAGTAGAATTAATATAAATCCTTTAATAGTCAATACTTCACTGTGAACCACGTAATTATAATAAGGAACATACACTGGATCGATGTTGACGCTCGATGTACTGTCTGGTTCATGAACGACTAACTCCAATCTCTGTTCTTCATCTTGACTTTAAAAATGTGGTCTTTTTCTATTCTTCACTCTCATCAATCATTCGGTACTGAAATTGTTTCTTATCACTTATAGAAATCTCTGTCCCTTAAATGAATCCATGTGTTTCAATGCTACCTTGAGGCTTGATCAGATATCTGAATCTTCTTCCAGTGTAAAACATCAAAACTATAGATTGACTTGTTGATTTTTCTTCTGACAGCTATCATCTTTTGAGATTCCTGTGACAGTTGATATTATTTACTTATTACAATCTAGTTTAATTGGATTAGGATCCTCGAACTACAAATAGGCTGAGTCATATGCCTTTCAATCTCCCCCTATTTGTTTGTTAACCAATAACAAGCAAATACCTAGAGGATTCTTCAACTAATCCCAATTAAACAAGTAAAGGAAAAAACTTTAAATGCTAAGTAAATAATGGAAAAGTTCTGGTTCATATATAACATTATCCAGATTCAAACAGAAAAGATAAATACAAGATAGATGATCCTCTAGACTGATCATATAAGACAATTATCCTATCTTGTTCTATCAAAGCTCTAATGATATCACTTGTAGAGCTAATCTTCATTTACCACCTTCTTCTTCGTTAATTTCTCCTTCTTCTTGTTCATCCATATTAGGTAGATTCTTGATCAATTCAGAGTCAACAAGTAACTCTCTTCCGGATGACACATCTGTAGGATAAACTAGTGGTATTCCAAGTTTCTTTCTCAACTCACCTTGATACTGCTTATACTTCTTCATGTTGGTCTGAGCATAGGATCGTATATGATCTGCAGCTTCAATTTTTTCTTGAGATGCAAAACCATGATTTCGAAGAGCATACTCAACATACACCAAATGTCTGGCAAGATGTGTATATAATTCTTCTGTCTGAAGATTAACAGTGTGAATAACTTCTCCCTTAAGAATTTTAACTTGTAGAGGGTTATCTATTACTTCAGGACCAGCTCTTTCAGCAAATTCTTGAAATTTTTCATGAAGTAGTATACCTAGCTCAGAAGATGTTCTGACTTTTGGTCTCAGCACCCAAAGCTCTGACAGAGATCTATCATAGAAGAACTGAAGAGATACTTTATGAGATCCAAGCTTATGACATTCAACAAAGATTAGTAGCTCACCATTCTTCGGATCAGATGCAGTAGTTATTCTCACAATTTCTGTGTTCAAAGCTTTTAAGTACATGTCATATACAGGGTTCTTCTTTTTAAAGCTTTCAAAAATAGCAATCGCCCGACGATCATCATAGTCAGAAGTTTGTGGTGAGTCTATTACCTTTTGAGCACGTTCCCATTTATCACCACTTTTGTACTTGATGTACATCTTCCTTACCTCCAGCTTTTGAGCATGTTGCTTTTGAAGTGCTTCTTGTTCAACCTTTTGAAGCCTTTCATTATGAGCTAACTGTTCTAGTGTCTTCTTGAGTCTTTCTTCTCTCATAGACAGATTAGCATCATTCTGTTCAAGTTCTTGATTGGCTTCAAAATTCATTCTTTGTGTTTCTACAGAATCAGGAATTACTGGCTCTTCATCATCCCAAAAACTAAGATCCGGTTCATCAAATTCTTCACCAACATCAGGAAACTGCAAGTCAGCAAACAAATCAAGGTTATCAGGTTCACCTGTATAGTAATAACCTTCTACAGCATCATCATCATCCTGTTCTGCTGCTTGAGTTATCTTCTTCTTCCCCTCACTCCTATCTTCAACTTTTTCTTTACTCACATTTCCTCCCCCTCTAGATTTCTCCCCCTTATTTGAGGAATCCTCTACAGCTTTATGGCTTGTACCAGCTCCAGGGCCACTTTCATCACTACTTCCAAAGAATTTCTTCTCTTCTGTTGTAAGTGAGTGAGTTCTGCTAATGATATTATATAAGTGTCTCAACCCCTTTGCTTGATAATCATTTTGCCTTTCAATTTGACCGAGACGATGTTCAGTAGATAAGTGATTCTCATTTATGTTATTCTGAAGATCTTCAATCTGATTCGACATAGAAGTTATAATGAGATCTTGAGCCACTGTGACATCTCCAGAGTCAATAATTGCTTGTTGTTGAGAGAGTTTGAGTGCATTGATCTTGTTGTTGAAGATATTTCTCATGTTATCCATGTCAAACCTTAAATTTTTATTATCTTCTTCAGCTTGAGCAAGACTTTCTTTCATTTGATCAAGTTGTGCCATGAGAGATAGAGTGTTTGTGTCATTGTGTGCTCTCACCTCAATAGCTCTATGAGTATCACTCACCTCACGTGCTAGTGTTTCACTCAGATTTGAGGTAATTCTTACATCACTCCTCTCATATTCCTGAGCTGCATCCATTGTACCTGCACCAGAAATCACCCTAGCCTCCTCTTGGAAGGTCAGTGGTGGTGCAATGGGAGTTCGCAAATCCCGATCAACCTGTGAGGGTTCTTCTGCCGTAACAATGGCAGGCACTGTAACTTGCTCTCCTTGCATGACAATGTTTTCAGCTTCATTTAAGAAAATGTCTTCCCCCATTGTGAGTAATAGGGGTTTGCTTGAAGAAATGAAGGGGTTTATAGTTGCCTCAGATATAGTTTTACTTCTCTTTTGTAAAAGCAAATCTGTTGTTTCACCCAAGATATCACTACTAGGGTTAGATCTTTTGAATGACAATTTCTTTCTGCGATAGTGTTTGGAGAATTTAGGATTGGTGCTTTGTGCATTGACCTGGGTTGAGGGTTGTGGTTCTACAGCCCCTTGGTCACTTCTCACAATTAATTGACTATCAGAAAGATATTGAGATTGCAAAGTAGTTGAGTCAAATACCTGATCATTAACATTTGCAGCATCTTCACTCTGAGTGGGTTGATCCACCGGAAGTTGATGTTCAGGAGCAGTTAAGGGTTCTTGATCAGGTTGAGGTTCTGGTTCTGGTTGATGTTCAGGAGCTTGTTCTGCTTCGTGTTCTGGAGCTTGTTCAATTGCAAGTATCCCAGCAATTGGTTGAGGCATAACATTTGGCAAATTTATGAATGTAGACATATATGGTGTTGTGACCACTGGAACATGCAACAGAGCTTTAGAAGTATCCAACCTAGTGTAGAACTTCTTGTTTGGTTTACCAGACCATTGAACTCGATCATTTGGAAAAGGAGCAGGTTGATCTTCAGGCATAAGATGATTAAAAATTAATGTAAAAAATCGAGGATAATGACACTTAACCATTTTACCTTTCCCAAAGTTCTTTCTAGCTTTCTTCACACGATTTAACAATATAGGCCATATCAAGCTGCCAAAGTTGATCCTTCTATTATGAGCAATTGAGAAACCAATTTGACTGTAACATACCTGTGATGACGGTATTGTTACTCCTGGTGGAATTGGCAAAAACCTTTGCTATGATCTCGAAGAAAATGTTCCATTCTTGAACAAGGTTGCTTTTGAGTGGACGTTTAAGATCCAGTTGACCTTGATAGTTCAGATGTGTAAAGAATTAAGTCAACTCATCAGTCGATGGCGCTTCAGCAAATTGTTCAGTAGGAAGTTTCAGAGCAGCATTGAAGACAGATTCATCCACTGTATATGTCTTATCATTAAAGTTGAAAGAGAACGATCTTCCATCTGAGACAGCTGTAGTACACATTAGTTTAAGTGGACCAAATTTCATGGGAATATTTACAGTTATAGCATGGCTACAGATATTTTGTTCGTTCAGAAAATTTATCCAGGGCTTGAACCGATCCACCGAGCAATCCTCGGGATTAAAATATCCAATAAAATTGTGATTAACAATCTCAAAATTATTATAAGCACCAACCATTCCAAATCAGGTATTAAAATTAAGGAATCTACAAAATTCAACAATTAACCCAATTAATTCATAAAATTCGAATTAATAATTAATTAAAAATTCGAAAAACTGAATTCTTCACCAAAAATTCTGAAAATTTGAGACAAAGATCTTGATACCAGTACAAACACACGTATATTTTTAGTTTTTGAAAAATCACAACCAATCTTCTTGAATTTTAGATCGAAAATTCGACATTTTCAAACTCAAAATCATAAAACTCGACCAAATCTTACGTTTAAACCGTTGTTTTGAAGATAATCGACTGGGTAATCGATTGTTGTTCTTAGAATTGTGATTGGAGTGTGATTTGAGACAAAAATTGGGCAGCAATTCGACTGTTATACGTGTATATTATGTATGTATCGACAAGAACATTGGGTGACTTAACACGCCAATTTGAGAGACATAAAACAGATATGACTACTTGATATAACTATCGACTTATATACAAATCAGTTCTAATATGACTATCGGTTGATAGTCATACCGATAGTTATATTACGTGTAAACGTAATATGACTATCCTATATTAATAGTTATATAACAGTTTAAATAACAATATTACTATCGAAAAAACAAAGAATATGACAATTAGTAAAATTGTTATATCGATAGTCATATTTCGAGCAAAAACACTAATATAACTATACACTAATTAAAGTTATATATACAGAAGACAGTAATATGACTATTTAATTAATAATTTATATCTAGAGTTATATCACAATAAACTAAACTAATATAACTATCAACAAATTCGAATATAACAATCAGATGGATTGTTATACCGATTGTAATATTAACAAAACAACTAATATAACTATCCTAAAATTCAAATATTAACAGAATATTTACAAGTCTAACAAATTCTAATAATAAATCAACTTAATTATTAAATAATAAACTATAAATAACACACTAATTTACACTAACATTAGCAGACATAATAAAAATTATTAAAACGATCACAGGTAGTCCTTTTTACGAAATCAAACATTAATAACAAAAGGACAAACACTACAAATCAAATAAAATAATATAAAATAAAATAAAATACTAAATATTTACATAATTATTTATGGTGAATTAATAAATTTATAAATTTTCTAATAAAATAATTTCCATATAGAAAATTATTCAAAAAGAAACTATAATTTATTAAACATCAAAAATAATGAAACTAATTTTAAGATAATAACATTTTCAAGAAAAATAGATTTCTCATAAATTACAGCTTGTAAAATTTTGAGAAAAATATTTCTAAGGAAAATGAATTACTCTATAATTACAAGAAGTATTTAGAAATATATATAAAGAAGATAATGACAAGGATTTAAGAAGAAATAAGCAAATGTATAAGTTGATAAAATAATTATACAAGTGATTTTAATAACAAATATTAACACATCAATCACTTGTAAATTATTAAAGAGCAAACCTCAGATATTAACTAGTTTAATTACTAGGACTATTTAACATACCCAATTCACCAACAAGTCTGGTAAATGTGGATTCGTCAAGAGACTTAGTAAAAATATCTGCTGTTTGTTCTTCCGTAGGTACAAAAAGTAACTCCACGGTACCATTCATGACATGCTCTCGAATAAAATGATACCTGATGTCAATATGCTTTGTCCTTGTGTGCTGCACAGGATTGTTAGAGATTGTTATGGCACTTGTATTGTCACATAAAATAGGAATTTTATCAAGTACAAAGCCATAGTCTCTCAGCTGATTCCTGATCCACAAAATCTGTGCGCAACAGCTTCCAGCAGCTATATATTCAGCTTCAGCTGTTGAATTGGAAACTGTTTGTTGTTTCTTGCTGTACCAGGAAACCAGTCTACCACCTAGGAATTGACAACTCCCAGAGGTGCTTTTTCTATCCACAACACTTCCTGCATAATCTGAATCTGTATATCCAACAAGATTAAAACCAGAATCTTTAGGGTACCAGATGCCTAAATTAGGCGTACCCTTAAGATATCTCATGATTCGTTTAACAGCAATGAGATGAACATCTCTAGGATCCGATTGGAACCTTGCACACAAGCACGTAGCATGCATAATATCAGGTCTACTTGCAGTAAGGTAAAGTAATGAGCCTATCATACCTCTGTAGCTTGTGATATCTACCTTGGCAGAATTTTCACATGCTCCAAATTTGACTGTTGTGGATGATGGTGTTCTTGCTGAAGATGAGTCCTCCATTTGATATTTCTTGAGAAGCTCTTTGACATACTTGGATTGACAGATAAATATTCCATCTGTCCTTTGACTTACTTGCAATCCAAGAAAGAACTTCAGCTCACCCATCATGCTCATTTCAAACTTACCCTGCATTAACTTAGCAAATTTCTTGCAAAGAAGATCATTAGTAGACCCAAATATTATATCGTCCACATAGATTTGGACTAATATTGTATCATTCTTATGTTTCTTTGTGAAGAGAGTTTTGTCTATGACACCTCTAGTAAATTCATTTTCAAGTAAAAATTCAGAGAGAGTGTCATACCATTTCCTTGGTGCTTGCTTAAGACCATAAATATCCTTGAAGAGAAAGTATACATAACCCAATAGATCTGGATCTTCAAAACCAGATGGCTGTTCTACATATACTTCTTCATCCAGCTTACCATTCAGAAAGGCACTCTTGACATCCATTTGATAAACATGAAAGTTAGAAAAGGCTGCGAATGCCAAGAATATCCTAATGGCCTCAAGTCTAGCCACTGGAGCATAGGTCTCATCATAGTCAATGCCTTCAGATTGTGAATAACCTTTTGCTACCAATCTTGCTTTATTTCTTGTTACTGTGCCATCTTCATCAAGTTTGTTTCTGAATACCCATCTAGTACCAACCACTGTTCTATTTATAGGTCTGGGTACCAGCTTCCATACTTCTTGTTGTTTAAATTGATTGAGTTCATCTTGCATAGCAATCACCCAATCAGGATCTGAAAGAGCTTCTTCAGTTTTCTTAGGTTCCATTTCAGATAGAAACCCTGAATAATTACATTGATTTTGTAAAGCTCTTCTAGTCTTTACACCAACATCTGGATCACCAACGATTAGCTCAAAAGGATGAGCTCTATTCCAAACAGTCTGTCTGGGAAGATTTAGTCTTGATGATTCACCTTGTTCTTCATTGTGATGTTGAGTATGACTAGTAGATCCTTCATTAACTCCCCCTGAGTTGTTGCCAGGATGATTAGATAAGTGTTCAAAAGTATGAGTGGTGTTTTCAATATTGTCATTATTTTCACCACCATTATTCTGATTAGTCTAATCATTGACATTGTTGTCATTTGCATCAGCAAAAACATCACGTGGACTATCATCATCTGAATCTAGATCTGTCATATCTTCAAAAGATAGCTTTTCAGATGAATCTTCAGCTTGGATACTAGGGAGTTTAGTGTCATCAAATGTTACATTGACACTTTCCATCATCTTCTGATGTTCAATCAAATACACCTTGTAAGTTCTTCTTTCATAACCAACAAAAATACTTCATGTGCTTTGGCTTCAAATTTTCCACCTTGATCGTCTCCTTCTTTAAGTACAAAGCATTTTGCTCCAAATACATGAAAGTATTTGAGTGTTGGTTTCTTTTCATTCGTGGCTTCATAGGGTGTTTTCATCAAGTCTTTATTGATAAAAGTTCGATTCTGAGTATAGCAAGCAGTGTTGACAGCTTCAGCCCAAAAGTACAATGGAAGCCTTGATTCACTTAACATAGTACGTGCAGCTTCAATCAAGGTTCTATTCTTTCTTTCAACTACCCCATTTTGCTGAGGAGTTCTTGGAGCTGAGTATTGTCTGGTTATACCCTTTTCAGTACAAAAGTAATTCAGAACTGCATTCTTGAATTCAGTTCCATTGTCTGACATTATAGCCCTCACTGGATACTTGGAATCCAGCTCAATTAACTTGATGTGATCAATCACCAGTTGTGGAGTCTCATCTTTCGAATTCAGGAACAAGACCCATGTGAACTTTGAAAAATCATCAACAAACAAGAGCATATCTTTTCTTTGACATAGACATCACATTCACTGGACCAAATAGATCCATGTGAAGTAACTGTAAAGGTTCAGTTATTGAAGATATATCAGTGCTCCTGTGAGTTGCCCTTTTTAGTTTGCCTTTTTGACAGGCATCACATAGTCCTTCCTGTGTGAATTCCAAAGGATGTAAACCTCTTACCATTTCCCTCTTAACCAAATAATTCATTGTTTTGAAATTCAGGTGAGAAAGTTTCTTGTGCCATAGCCAGCTTTCATCTGTGGATGCTTTAGAATAGAAGCAATTGATTTCTTCAGTGCTTCTAGTGTTCATGTTGGCTACATACAAGTTTCCTTTTCTGACTCCCGTCAGAGATGGTTGTTCACTTCTTTTGTGTGAAATCAGACAATTCTTTTTGTTAAAGTAGACTTCAAATCCCTTGTCACAGAATTGACTGATGCTGAGCAAATTATGCTCAAGTCCTTTTACAAAGGACACTTCTTCAATGATAACATTTCCAGCTTCAAGTCTGCCATATCCATCAGTTCTACCTTTGTTGTTATCTCCAAAGGTAACTACTGGGCCGGCCTTTTCCACCACATTTGTCAGCAGGGTTCTATCTCCAGTCATATGCCTTGAACATCCACTGTCCAAGATCCAGGTTACTCGTTCAACCTGTTCAATACCCTGCAATGACAAATGGATTAAACCTTCTTCGGGACCCAAATTTGATTGGGTCCTGCGGATTTAAAGTATTGACCTTTATCAGGCAAAACAACATTTTTAATTTTAACCTCTTTAGTCAATAAACATTTAACCTTATAAACAGATTTGAAAATCTTTTGTTTTATCTTGGGTATCCATGTTTCTTTAGCAGCAATAACACTTGTGTCATTGACTGGACATTTGACCTGGTAAACATTCTTGGTAACCCTTTGTTTAGTCTTTGGTACAAATGTCTCTCTCCTAACTTGAGGAGGAAAAGCAGTCTTTGATCGAACATTATTGTTCATGTTCATATGCTGTCGAGGAGCAGTCTGTTTATCACATGCATAACTACCATTAAAATAAGCACGCATACTGTTAAAAGCACAAGACATACAATTGATAACACCACATGCTTTATGATTAGAATCAATGATAGGCATGGTACTCATGTTAGACATGTTATTTTTCTGCTTCAACTTATTACCACCTAATCCAGTCTTAGAAGAACTAGGTGTTTCAACAACCTTGACTGGCACTTTAGGTACATCTTTCTTGGATGAAACATTCTTTGAATTAGTGTCCTCAACAGATTTAGCCTTAACAAAGACTGTGACATCTTTCTTGGATGAAACATTCTTTGGATTAGTGTCCTCAACAGATTTAGCCTTAACAAAGACTGTGACATCTTTCTTGGATGAAACATTCTTTGGATTAGCATTCTTAACAGATTTATCCTTAACAAAGACTGTGCCATTTGCACTGTCCTCATTTCTCATTTCTTCCTGGATAACCATAGAAATAATATCTGGTGGTCCAGCATCAGATTGTTTAAATAGAGGTTCTTTAACATTCTTGAGCACATGTGGTATTCCCCTTTCTTTAGCACTAACAGGGTTAAGGGAATTTATGCCCAATGATCCAACAGCTTCATTGTAACCATACCCTATACCTGTTGTTCGTTCTACAACTTGATTGTTAAAAAACTCTTTGGAAACTTTAACAGAATTATAACAAGCCCTGACCTGTGTTTCAAGTTCAGTGATTCTAGCCATTTGTTTGCCTACAACTTCTAGAATAGCTTTCTCCTTTTTATGAAGCATTGTTATTTCATCTCTTTGTTGATCTTGATTAATATGCACCTTTTTAATTCTGACACTTCATTGCCAAGTTTATTGCTTAGCAAATCGAGTCTATTATATCCAGTTTTTGCATTATCTAAGGAATTATATAGACTACAAATCAATTCAGTGTCAGTAACAATTACCGGTTTGTTATGATGATCAGATGCTTCATCATTTGCCACCAACGCAAGATTTCAATATTCTTCATCTTCGCTGTCCGTGTCATCCCAACTCTTACCAGCCGCAACATAGGCTTTTCCAGATTTCTTCTTCTCAGCAGCAAAATCTCTTCTTTGAGTTTGCTTGGGTTTCTGACATTCAGTGGCAAAGTGCCCCAATTCATTACAGTTGAAGCAACGAATCTTGCTTCTGTCAACAGATCCAGTTTTGTATCCTCCCCTGTTACTAGAGGAAGAAGAGCCTCCTCTCTGGAATCTGTTATTTGACTTGAACCTGTACTTTGGATTTCTTCTGAATCTAAAGTTGCCAAATTGCCTTACCATCAATGCCAGGGATTCATCTTCGAGTTGATCTAGCTCTTCCAATGAGTAAAAGTCTCCACCATCCTGAGTAGGTGGTGTCTGACCAAGTTCTACTTCAGTCTTTTCCTTGTCTGAGCTGTAAGGTAGAACAACCTTAGCTTCCACTTCCTTAGGTGCCTCAACTACAAGAGCTGTAGATGAAATTGGCACTCTTCCTTTACCAAAGACCTCCCTCTGCTGTACTTGTTCCAGTTCATAGGTTTTCAGAACACCAAACAACCTTTTAAGAGCAATCTTATTCAAATCTGTTGATTCTCTGATGGCTGTTATCCTATGTTCAAGATGAGTGGGCATCGTCAACAAAAACTTCATATTAATCTCCTTCTATGTATATTGCTTGCCATGAACTTGCAAGTTGTTGATTATTTTGTTATACCTTTCAAACACTTCCTGAATGCCATCATTAGGGCCAGCTCTAAAGTGTTCATACTCAGAGGTTAAAATCTGAAGTCTGTTTTCCCTGACTTCATCAGTTCCTTCATTGATAGTCTCAATAGTTTCCCACATGTGTTTTGCAGTTTTACAATTCATCACATGACTGTACATCACAGCATCCAGGGAATCTATTAGAATAAGTCTCAAATTCTTATCTAGTCCTGCGTCCTCTTTTTCATCAGGAGTAAAAGAAGCAGCAGGCTTTGGAAAAGATGATGCAGGTGTTACAACAATTCCTCCAACAATAGATTCAGATACATATTCTTTTGGAATTATAGGTCCGTTCTGTAGAACACCCAAATATTTAGAATTTGCGACATCAAGAAACAACTCCATTTTATTTTTCCACATTGCATAATTGTCCTTGTTAAACATGGGAATCTTAACAATGCTTTTTGACGACATGATGAATTTTTAAGTGAGTTAAAAATTCGAGATAGATTTTTGACGGAATAAAATTAGGATCCTGATTTGTGTATCAATCAATAGGCTCTGATACCAATTGTTAGGTCCGATAAGATTGTAGAAGGGGGGGTTGAATACAATCTATATCATTTTCTCGAAATTTGTTCTTTAAATAAAATTTATTTTAAACAAATTTGTGCGGAATAATATAACACAAATTTTAAGTTGAATATAACAATATATTAACTTGATGGGTGTTACAAAATCAGTCTAAATGATTATCAAGTAATTAATAACTAATTAGAAAATTCAACATGAACTTTGCTAATTTAGTTAATAAAAATCAAGATATCAATTTGTGAACTAGGAAACTTAATTCGCTAGTAGTACAAGAATCACAAGTAAACAAGTTCCAATGGATAGAATATTACAACTGAGATGAACTTGAATTTACAGAATTTAATTTGTAAGTGTTCTTGAGCTTGAGAGAGAGATATAGGCTGTTGTGTGTATTTCTTATGTTGTGTTCGACTGATTCTTCTTCTTCTGCATTCTGCTGCCTTTTATAACACATCCATAGTCATATTGCTTTGTTTTAATTGATATAACAATCAGTTAACAATAATATGACATTCGGTATGACTATCAAATGAAAGTAATATGACTGTCTCTTTAAATATAACTTTCGGTATGACTATCTCCTTGAATGAGATATGACTGTCCAATTCAATATAACATTCGGTATGACTGTCCAATCTAATATAACATTCGGTATGACTGTCTCCTTGAATGAAATATGACTATCCAGTTTGAACTGAATATGACTGTCACACTTTGAACTGTATATGACTATCACACCTTGAACTGAATATGACTATCGGTATAACTATCATTTGATAGTTATATTATCATATTTTTCAGCTTATAATTAATTAAATGATTTATAAAAATCATTTAAATAACTATTTCTTTTTCATATTAATTCTGATTTAATTAATCTAATAATTACTTTAACAAATATATTAATTCTGATAGAATTAATTTATTTAATTAAATTAATTATTTGATTTAATCAAATAAAGTAGAATTAATATAAATCCTTTAATAGTCAATACTTCACTCTGAACCACGTAATTATAATAAGGAACATACACTGGATCGATGTTGATGCTCGATGTACTGTCTGGTTCATGAACGACTAACTCCAATCTCTGTTCTTCATCTTGACTTTAAAACTGTGATCTTTTTCTATTCTTCACTCTCATCAATCATTCGGTACTGAAATTGTTTCTTATCACTTATAGAAATCTCTGTCCCTTAAATGAATCCATGTGTTTCAATGCTACCTTGAGGCTTGATCAGATATCTGAATCTTCTTCCACTGTAAAACATCAAAACTATAGATTGACTTGTTGATTTTTCTTCTGACAGCTATCATCTTTTGAGATTCCTGTGACAGTTGATATTATTTACTTATTACAATCTAGTTTAATTGGATTAGGGTCCTCGAACTACAAATAAGCTGAGTCATATGCCTTTCACCTTGGCATTGAGGTCTCTAGAAGTCCGGGTGGTATCTTCCTATCACAACGGAAATACTTCCTTGATCTTCTGAATGAAACAGGGATGTTGGGATGTAGACCTGCAGATTCTCCAATAGAAGCTAATAATAAGCTATGTGGAGATGCTGGTGAAATTGTCAATAAATCTCAATATCAAAGGTTAGTTGATCGACTAATCTACCTTCCACATACAAGGCCAGACATAGCATATGCAGTGGGAATTGTTAGCAGGTACATGCATGATCCTCGCCAACCTCATTTGGATGCAGTTTATATGATATTAAGGTATCTCAAAGCTGCACCTGGAAAAGGAGTATTGTTTACTAAAATCAATCATCTCGGGGTTGAAAGCTATACAGATGCAGATTGGGCCGGATGTCAAGACGATAGACGTTCGACTTCAGGATATTGTACATTTATTGGTGGCAATTTGGTCACTTGGCGAAGCAAGAAACAACCCGTAGTTGCCTTATCCAGTGCTGAGGCAGAATATAGAGTTATGGCTAAAGGTGTACGTGAATTGCTGTGGATAAGATTGTTTCTAGAAGAATTGGGACTTGCATCCACAACTCCAATGAAGCTGCATTGTGATAACAAAGCTGCTATTGCTATTGCACTTGATCCAGTTCAACATGATCGGACCAAACATATCGAAATTGATCGACACTTCATAAAAGAGAAGATCAATAATAATACCATTGGTATTCACTTTGTAAGATCGGAGGACCAGTTAGCTGACATATTTACCAAAGGTTTAAATCGAAAGATGCTTCATCCACTTGTTGGCAAGTTGGGCATGAGTGATATATATGCATCAACTTGAGGGGGAGTGTCAAAGAGGTGGTTAGAAGATAGTCAGAGGATCCACAATAACATTTAGTCAGAGGTTCTACAGTAAAACATGATGTAATCAGTTACGTATAATGAGCCTATTTAGGCTTATAAATAGGACCTAGAAACTCTTGTAATTCATATAGGAATAAAACAATCTCTACATACATCTTCTTCTTCTATACCATTGCTGTTAATATTTATACCTACTAATTACAATATGATATGACTAATTATACACACACAAACCTGCTTGACTTCTTCTCCCATTTCGTTAAAAATGTTAATGACCAAATTAACAAAAAGCTTGGAGAACTAATTCTTCAAGTGAGTAAAATTGTGGGAAGAGGGGAGATATGAATCAGAATGATGTGTTATATTTTATACACAGAATAAAGGTGATGAATCAGTTACTGATTGCATGGAATTTTGGGAATGGATGGTAGAATTATTAATATTAATTATTTTAATAATAATATTATTCATAGTATAAAGCAAAAGCCTTTCTCCGTGATTGCAGAGCACATGCAGAGCCACTAACTAATACAAGGTGGGTCTTCTTTAATTTATCACCTGATCTTAGTCCCTTTATTCAAAATTATATTAAAATAATAATCAGGTGCCTATACCAGTCTTATACAATGTAAGTCTTCAGCCATATCGTCAGGCTTAAACCTTAAAATCAGTAGATCGACCACATGTTTTTTCATCGCTGGGATCTCTTTGTAGAGCAAAGATAACTTTCTTTTTTTGTTTCTTCTTGGACGCTGGATGTCCTGGATATATCAATCGCTTTCTTGGTGGCGCCCTGTTAAATAACTACTATTAGAATGGCATGTAAAAATAATATGAACTCAAAACAATTAAAGAGTAGGGAAGTTGACCTATCATCTGGTTCATTTTCTGCAGCTTCATCTTGCTCAGGTTCCTGTTGAGAAGGCCATAGAGAAGAGTTGAGTATTGATTTGAATAAGGCTTATCATCAGCGCTTGAGGAACCAAGGAACACAAGTACGGGACATAATTGTTAAAGCAGCCAGAAAACCAAGCAATGTTACCAACAGCGCTTGAGGAACCAAGGAACACAAGTACGGGACATAATTGTTAAAGCAGCCAGAAAACCAAGCAATGTTACCAACCTAGTGAATACATAATTCATAATATAAAACCTATAAGCAAGGTTCTCAGACTTCAGGCCTCAAACTTAAAATATATATTTATTAGTTTGTAGCATTATCCAACTACAAGCCTTCTTAAAGCTGTTTGCAACATGATACTTCTGGCATGATTTCAAATTTATTTGTTCAAAGAGACTATCAAGAGAAGATACCATTAATGTAATAAAGTATTGGCAAGGCATATAGCAATCAGCCTTAGCTTACCATTAGTCATGGATATAACTCCTTGTAGAACGCCTGAAGTTCCGCCTAGTATTGGAAGTAGAGCGAACAACAAACCTACTGCACAGTCCTGAAACAGAAAATAATACAAGTGCGGATGACTGAATGGGACCGTTGCTGAGACAGAAGACCCTATATAATTAATAATTTCTATTTACCAGGTATTATCATGTCAATAATACAGTGGAACAAACATTCTTAATAATGCTCTGCCTCAACACAAAGCTAAGTTGGGAAGTGAAAAAAAATAAATAGTTGTCTATTAATTCAAGGTGCAACCTCAAATTGAGAAACACAACCATATCAAGTATGAATAAGGTAAGGACAAGAAATATATCTAGCATCCTCTGTAATTAGTATTTAGAAACATCATAAACTTCATTTACAACGGTTCCTCATTTAAACATGAAATCTTCACAAAAACTAAGAGCTGCTGATAACGTTCAATTGGAAAGAATTTGTAAACTTTGCAACACAATAACGACCTGATTTAACTTAAATTATTTCACAGTGTGATAGAAAATAACTTCTTTAAAATGAAAGGATGTAAACTAGAAAATTCATAACCAAAATTTTGTTATAAAACATGGTGAAGGAGAAGCTGCACGAGTACAATAATATGATCAGTCTGTAACACTACCAGACTATCAGTCAATCAGAAAAAGTTTAAGGATCCATTCGTAAAATAAAAAGTATTTAATAACTCTCTCTTTTAGCTTTAGTCAAACATCCTTTCCTGTTCACCAAAAATCAGAACCAAGATAAAATACAACATCCCTTTTAAAATACTTGCCCAATTGATAAATGTGTGTGTGTATTAGAAATTCCATCATTCTTTTAAGACATAGTACTACGGTTTACTCTATACTGATTACCTAATGAATATTCATTTACCATTATATTTAACTTTTCCCAGAAACATGCATGCACGTACAAATGTTAGATGTACACACGTCTACTTTGTAAGTTTTAAATTTTAATATAATTTATTTTAACTGAAATCATTAAGTCGTGACACTACTGTTTCTAACATAAGGCACATGTCATATTCCTTGAATCCCAGTCTTTGGTAGCCATTCTGATCATTCAATAAAAGCTCTTATGGTTATGTAACTTGTACAGAGTTCTCGTTGTACTAGACTTGGGAAAATATTGCAGTCATAAGTTCTTATTCAATATCCTTTTTAATGCTCATTGATCACTTGAGCATGTGTATCTATAAAAGCTTATATATGAAAAAAAAAAAAAAAAAAAAGAAGGGGAAAGGCAGCTATTAGCTACAGTACTGAACATGATTAGATACCTATTGCATAGCCAGTAATGTTTAGTCCAGTAATAATTGACTCCGGAAATATTACAGTTGAGAGATCAATCAATATCCAATCTTTCAGAACACCAGCAACTCGAATGGTCACTGCTCCAGTTCTACCAATAACTAAGAAAATTGAGAAGTTCAATGCTAGAGGCCTAGAGCACAAATGGCATTGGAGAAAAAGATCCAGAAGTTGACTTAATCTGAGAGACTTCCATCCCAGGCTGCTCCAAGTACCAAGGTACAAATAGAAATGCGAAACTGCAAGTGAGAGATATAGCAACATGGAAGTTACCAAACGGAAACATGGTAGCTTCATGAACTGAACAATGCTTTCTTTCTTAAATAAAAAATAGAAGGCAATTAACAGAAAATATCACCCTATCACAGAGTAGGATACAATAATATAGGTAAAAATATCACACCATCACAGAGTAGGATAAAATAATGATGTAACAAGAACATTCGTGTATAAAAATTCATATGTTCATCCTGAACTTTCAGCGACAGGTGCACAAGTTGTACACACAAAGTAGCAAAATATTGTGAAAGAACATGCATTGGTAGAATCAAATACACAGTTTGAAGTCTTCTTAGACAAAGTTGATCCTTACATTTCAAATGTCATTTTAACCGGAGATACAACCTGCGGAACAAGTAGGGTAAAAAATAGAGTCACTGCAGACAAGCAAATATATTTAGAATACCAAGGAAACACAATACAAACTAAACTGAAATTCTTAATACTTTACTTCTCAAAATGATAAAAAGATGCACATGCTTGGAATATTCACGTTGGAGCAATGCCTACACTTGCACATATTAAAAACTAACAGCAAGAAATAAAAGCATGAAACAATCCAGTTTATTTAATATACGAAAGTATACAGGTATCCTATTTTTGATTGCAACAGAGATCAATCACAGTAGCTGGCTATTTAAAAACCCCTGTTAAAGTAACATTAACAAAATTTAGTAGAGAGCACTACCTTAATAACACGAATACATAAGCAAATAAGTAACTCAGAATACATAAGCAACTCAAATCAAAACACAAATCAAAAGATCAAATTTAAATAAAAAAAATCAAAAGACAGGGATGACAAATGCTAATTAACCCCAAATTAAAAAAGAAGGTGAAATAAATTTTAAAATTAGGGTTTTGAGTTAATTAACCACAATTAAAAATTCATCAAAATTGAGCTAATAAAACTTAGGGTTTCGATTTAAAACCCCCAATTTGTAATGAAATCGAAATAATAAAAATTGTATTACAAAATCAAGCTTACCCCTTACAAATTGAACTGATTCAAGCGGATTTCAGCAGTGAGAGAGAGCGGCTTTGCGTGTTCTTGAGTGAGAGAGAGCAGCTTCGAGTGTTCTTGAGTGAAAGAGAGCCGCAGCTTCAATTCTTCCAGTTCGATTCTTCTAGGGTTCTTGAGTGCTAAGAGAGAAAGTGAGACATAGTTGTGAAGTGAGAAAGAGAGAGGGTTCTTGAGTGTGTGTAACCAACCTCTTGGTTATTATCAATAGAAATGGGGCTCTGAACAAGGGAGGGCTGAACAACCGGAAAGTAAAACGGAAAAGACATAACCGAATGATAAATGAAGACGATAAACTGTATAGAAAAACTGGAAATGGAAATACAATACTGAAAGTAAATTACAGAATTGAATTGATCAAAACAAGGTACAGAGAAATGTAAAGCTAAATGGATAAGCAATATAAATAAAACTGTTTTCTTCTTCGATAATCCTCCAGTAAACACAAGATGAGCATATATATGTTGACATGTCCTCGTGGCCATAACTTCTGTTGGGCTTTATATGGGCTTAAATTGTAAGTGGTCCAAGTTGTAATAATAGACCTAGCCCTATCCAAGTAGATTCTCATGAGTCCGTTACATTCCTTCTCCTTAAAAACATCCTTGTCCTCAAGATATAGCATTTGAAAAAAAACTTTGTAACAATCATAACCGCCTGGATCGAACATGAGTGTTATAGCACTCCAATACCAACCAGAAGCCATTTTCTTGACAACAAGAGTTGATGGACTCATAAGCTTCACTACACAGATACCATTCTCAGTACTTTCAGCTACAGCAGTATCAAAACTAAATCCTATCCAAGTAGATTCTCATGAGTCCGTTACATTCTCTTCCCCTTAAAAACATCCTTGTCCTCGAGGATATAGCATTTGAAAAAAAACTTTGTAGCAATCATAACCGCCTGGATCGAACATGAGTGTTATAGCACTCCAATACCAACCAGAAGCCATTTTCTTGCCAACAAGAGTTGATGGACTCATAAGCTTCACTACACATATACCATTCTCAGTACTTTCAGCTACAGCAATATCAAAACCAAATGACTTGTCAATGACCGGAATGTCATTGTCGATTGTTTTTGGGATTCCTGCAACTGTAACTTTTAGGCCACGCAGTCTAATTTCCTCGTAGATGACAGCTGCTCCTCTTTGAGTCCCATCACCTCCAATAACATAAATGAAAATCTTCTGTGGTACGGTATCGTCAACATCAACAAAGTACTGCTTTAAAACTGAATATGCAGGACTGAATCGCAGCAGACTGGGAAAAGTACGAAAATCAGGAATATAATCGGTCGAATGAGGAACATCTTCAAGCAGACATCCAGATTCACCTTTCTTGTTGCAGAGGATACATAGTTCATAGCAATGTAGCAATCCCCACATATGCACACACTTGTCAAGATTTTGTGGTCTTAACTGCTCTGTAGGTGGATCATCATGCCGGTTACCCTCTATTTCAATAGTCCTAAACAATGTTACATATTTGTGACCAAGCCAGCTTCCTGTATCAAGACCTTGCTCTGTTAGCTGTTGTGAAAGTACATTATCGTACCGACTACCACCTATTTTTGCAACTACCCATAACGACGGCAAATCGGTAACAACATTTGTACAACCAAAGTTTCATTGTCTTCGTTGATCTGCAGCTGCTTGGTTGTGTCGCCTATGCTGCTCCGTGGTAGCACCAATTCCTAACCTAATTCGGTGAAGGGCTTCCACAACTAGAACATATGTAACAGACTTGCTCATTTGTTGCCTAATGCTCTCTACCCTGTAAGCCCGAAGCCTATAAGGTATGCAAACACCAGACCCCGAATCAGACACATGGCTACTATTTGCACTGCCATAAATGGGAGTAACATTGAAATCTACTACATCTCCCCTACAACCCGGACATTCTTTGCCAGCCAAATTCAGAAATTTAATGTCTCGCATCCCCATCTTAACAATTTGTCGTGCTCTACAATACTTGTTCATATCACCCAAGCTAATATGAATATATACCCCGACAACCCTTGCAGGCTTGAAGCTAAGCTGACATAAAGAATCGTTGACCTCCAGAAAAATATGTTGCAGTGACATCCTTAGAGCAGGTGGATTAAACGAGACCTCGGACTGGATCACCAAATTTACGTCCCTTGTCATTGTTTCTTCACTTTTAAACGCCTGGATCAAAACACTAGGGCAATTCCCAGAGTCTGTCGAGAAAACATGCTCCTTCTTGGCTGCAATGGTTGTATAATTTGGAGAAAATACAATCCTACCCCATCCAGTAGGCTCCGTACTATCTTTGAAAGCACCTATGTTGAACTTCTCAAATCTTGTCTTAAAATTCGTCGTGTAAAAGTAAAAACCTCAAAAACAGAATCAAATTCAATGGTTGTTTGAGCAATTGGATAAAGAGTTTTACATACCCAATCATAATTAGTCCCCAATCTTCTCATTATCTCAATAGAATGACCACCATTATCATTCTTGTTCTGTCTTTTAAACTCTTGAATAAAAAACTTTCCCGTATCAAGGTTCTTACCTTGTGAAGGAGAGTCACCAGGCATGAACACAACCTCATAACTATTGTCTTCAACAATATAAGCAAATGTACCCAATGCATCTCCCGGGGAATCGTAAATAAGCACATTTTTTTAAGTGACATTGCCGGTGAAAGCTTCTACCACCTTTCTCATTTTTGGAAAATACATTGGAGGCATTTCCTTAGCAACAAGACTCTCCGCTTCATCTTCCTTATAATTAACTCCAACAAAACTAGAATCACTATCCCGAATTTGTAAGCCACTATTATTTTGAGCACCAGCATCTTCAATACAAATAACATGATCATCATCTTCCGTTTCTATCTCAACATCACTCTCATCATCCCAATTCCACTCCTTATTCCCCGGCTCATACCCCGCTGAATTCTCCTCACCCCCATCACTCTCAACCTCCTTAACACTCTCCTCAGCCTCTGTAAACAAACTGAACCCCTCATTTTCATCACAAGCATCTCCACTTCCCTTGAAAAAAACATTTCCAGAAATGGAACTTGGGGCCTGACTTTTGGCAGTAGGTTCTCTGCTGGGACTTTTATCGAGCGCTTGATGCTCAGCATTTACGGCCTCTACAACCAATTTTGATTTGTCTATCAACTCGTCTTGCATCTTCTCAATTATCGCAATCATTTGAGTAAGTTTGTGTTCCCACCGGTTTCCTTTATCACTGGAAGCATCATGAAGCAGGTGCGAAGGAGAAGAATAAGGATTAAACGTGACAACAGGAGAATTACCGTGAGATGTATTATCAATAGAGGTAAAATTTCTTTCAGCACTTTTATCAAACAGTTGAGTCTCAACCTCAACATCTTCTAAAACCAATTCCTTCTGTACTTCAACAACCTTCTCCACCAATTTACTGCCATCACCAACATTACCCAAACCTTCTTCACTCAATTTTTTTTTAACAGCAAGAGGTCCCCTATCAGGACTCTCAACAAACAGGTGAGCAGTAGTAGTAGTAGAAGTAGTAGTCTCCAGTGCACCTTCACTCACATTTTCACCAACAGAAGTAGATATTCTCTCAGGAATTACACCAATTAGCTTAGTCTCAACCACAGTTTGAACTATATTTGGTGAAAAAGGGATGACACTGGTTGTAGAACTTTGGGACATGGTAGGATTGTCAATTCGTGGTATGTTCGGAGTAGTTGTTTGTTGACAAAGAGAAGAATACATGTGATGTGCTAAAAAATAAACATTATATATCGCAAGCGCACGATCATCGTTTTAATATTTAAGATTCGATCCACAGGGATTAATATTATTTCGCGATCCTTAATTTTTAATTTAGGCGAATTAGAACAAGTTAATTTTTGAGAATTTTGGATTTATGCTATTTAATTCTAAAAAGAAAATTTTTAACTATTTAAAAGAAAATTAAATTTATTCTAATTAACACAACAATTAAAATTGAAAAGGACACCAACTAAATCTCTTTTGTTTTTTTTATTGTTATATTGAAAGTTGAAATTAGAATTTAAACACATTTTATTTACAGAACATTTTAGAGGAATTCGACATGACCCGTTCTAAATCATAACTCGCCAGAAATGTAAACAACAAGATTCGATTCAGCTAAACTCAGAAAAACAAACAGAAAACAGGACGCAATATAGGAAGTGAAACAGGATTCGAAAACACCGCAACAACTAGCAAAACAAACTAACTCGACAGCCACCTAGCACATTCAGCCTACACCAAAATGAACACACTGCAATTTTAAAGAACTCGGAAAACACAACACAAAACCAACAACAGCACCATACGACTATAAGCACTACACTTAGCAGTAAAAAAAACAAAACTCGAACACTACAACTCGAGATCCAGGACACGGACAGCAAATAGAACACTACTCAGACTACGTTACTCGACCAGCGAACAAACTCTCTGCAATCGAACCCAGACCTCAGCATTAAACGCAATCTCAGCTTAACTACTCAACAATCTAGCAACGAAAACTGAACTCGGAACTCAACCAATACTCATAAGATAAACAACAACACGCAGCAATGAAACAACTTCGTCCAGTGAATCTAAACAACAACAGATCAAAATTAATGCACACAATCGCGGAAATGCAACACAGAAACTCGCGAACGAAAAGAAACGGAAAGCCAGGCAAACACTTTAACTCGGACAAACAGAACTCGGCGAATCAGACACGCAAATAACTGGACAACAATTTAACCCGAACAAACAAGCAACTTTAGAATTAAAGCAGGAAGCAATAATCAATAACTCGATTGAATCTCGCGACTGAAACTTGGAATCGAAAACTCAGCACTGAATCATCAGACAAAATGTAAACTAGAACGAAATCAACATCCATAAACTAAAATTCGACCCATCCATTTACAAACAAAAACTCAAAGGGGATCAAACCCGTGGACAAAACTCCGACTTAAATCAAATTTTTGACGAATTCAACGACCTTAACAAACTCGAAAACAAAACACCAAATCAAATTAAACAAAGTCCAAAAATGAGGTCAAGAAAGGGGTGTGTTCGTGGGAGAGAGAGAGAGAGGTTCTAAGAAAAAAAATAGGCTGGGTTTGGATATCTGTGTTTTAAAAAAATAAAACAGAAGGTAAAAAGAAACTAAGGTATAAAAATAGGGGATGTAAACCAAGCATTCGAATTAAACAAATAAAAGCAATAAAAACACGTACTGGGAATCAAAACTAATATTTTTTTGATTTTTTTATTTATACTAACACATAAAACATGAAACATGAAAATTAGATTTATAATTAAAAATTATGAAAACCACAACAAAATTGAAATTTAAAGGGGCTCAAATATGATAATTAACTAACAACAAGAAAATAAAAATCGTTACTTTCAACCCCAAGTGGTTAGCATTTCGTTACTTTGTCCACTAATCGGATTTACGAAATAACGAGAGTGAAGCAACAAGAACGAAAGATCAAGACAAGAAAATAAAGAGGGAATGAAAATTTGCATTAATAAAAGGAAACTGTTTACAAAATGGAGGCTACAAAATTGATGTTAACTAAAACTAAAATGTTCTAAAAGAAAAAGGTATTGGCAAAAGAAAGAAAGTAAAGAAAAGTGTTTGTGGAGGTTGTCTCCCCCCGTGTCCCCCTTGCAAATGATCAGGGATCCTCAATTTATAGGCAGCTTTGTTATCTCCTTGTCAACATCGACTGTTTCCTTCATATACTAATATTGACAATTTATCAATGTCTGTAGTTTCTTTTTTTCAAGTCCATAAATGATGCCGCATGAAGCTTTTGAATTTACAAAGTCAAAGGTTTGGGGTGTGTTTGAAATATTCCAAATTGCTCTAAGCTCCTAATTCTTTTTTTCCATTTTTAGTCCTTTTTCTTCCTCTTTTTCCCTTCCTTGCACTTTATTTCTTTATTTTGCCATTTCATTATTTTTCTCGAATTTCCTGAAATGCAACAAAATAATTTATTAAAATACGAATTCACGCAATAAATAGGTAATAAAAATATGCAATTATCAAATGCCCCCATACCTATCTTTTGCTCGTCCTCGAGTAAAACAAAAAGAAAAATGCTGAATGAAAAACCTATACTCACTGTCGTAGGAATCACGGAAAATTTTAGGTTTACCAACCCGTTAAACTCATAGACGATCTCTACAAGAGGAGTGTTGTCTCCTAAGGGTTTACAGAAGATATACCCATAAAATCTCTGATATAAGTCAACAAGTATCCAACTTTCCTCTTTCAATCTAGCTTTCATTGGTGTCAACAAAATAATTTTGTAGGAAAATACATGCCTTAAAGATTTATTCTAATAATAGCCAGGTTATAGGTTCCCACAATCCACATGAGTAGATTCTAAAAATTTACAAAAAATCCCAAGGTGTGTAATGAATTTAAGGCCTTTGATGGATAAATGCATACGAACATTTTCTCTTTTTCAACCAATATTGAACTGACCCAATCTCTATCAAAACAAGGTTCTAGCCAAACTTCACGTTCTTAGTAGTTAGACCGACCGTGCAATGGTTGAGGTCCCAAAAGACTTTTGCATCAATACACATTTAACGAGTTTTAGGTCAGCAATCCCAGATCACAAAGGACCTTAGGTTGCTAGGCACAAAGTCCCCTCAGACTTACTTACTCGGGTTATCAATGAGCCCAACCTAGCCGATTTCCCTACTAAGAATTTATTATTACAAAATTACACTAGCACTCTACAATTACAAAAAATTATTGACTCTTTTTCTTTCTTTCTTTTTCTTTTTTTTAGACACTATTGGAACAATTTTCGTAAATGTTTGATTCGACATTGTTTTAACATGTGGGTTCTCTCTCAGGTATCGAATAACATTCCTATACAATTCTTACACCAAAGGTCTTGTGCAAATGTGCCGTCTTGGACTTTTAAGCAAAAATTTGTTCGACACAAGTTTCATGAGTAAAACCTTACTTGACTACGTTCAAATTATCTAAAGGCATTATACATATAATTTTTGAAAAACAGTTAACACCAACTAGTTCTAAAGTTCAAGAGTGGGAAGGACAACTAAGCTAAATTATCTCTATTTTTGAATTTTTCAAATTTTTTAATTTTTTGGATTTTTCAATTTTATGTAAAAACCCTCCCCCATACCTAAATCATGCATTGTCCTCAATGTATGCAAATGCAAAAGAAACGAAGAGAATGAGGAGATAATACCTGACAAGGATGATAGAGACGAAAAACTTCTAAAAAATTACGAAAGAAAAACAACTCACGCACACAACAAATACAAAAGAAACACACACACACACACACACTGGCACTCCCCCATACCTAAACTTGGCTATATGGGAGATACATTATGAAACATATGTACTAACCAATACCAGATCGAGGGAAAACAACATTCGTAACACAATCAACATACATGTGAAACTCATCCACAAAAATATCATTATCCACTAGAGAAACTTGATCAGGCACCAGAATAAAACTCACACAACTAACATCATTCAATAACCAATTAGGCACTTCTTCATGTTGTTTAACCAGATTAATTACTTGAAATTCTTGGTTATGAATTAAGTCACTAAAAAGAACATGATGAGTTTCATTATCAACTATTAAAGACTGATCAAGAGTGGAAATAGATGGATTAGGAACGAATGTGGGCGGCTCACCGACAGGAGTTGTAACAATGGCACTAGGGTTGACATGGTCAATATCAGATTCTGCTTCCCATTTAGAACAAATGTTATTTAATTCCGCTAGCATCTCATCGGAAGTCACATCCTTAAACGACTCATGTAAGTCGTGATTGGTTTCGTGATTCTTTCGAAAATCCTCAACAAGAAGAGATTCAATCTCACTATCCTCAAGGTTTGACCAATTAACAGTTCCATCAAGAAGATTAACCCCTATTGTTTGTTCATAAAGCTCATTAGGTTCTTCGGGGACGGTTTTGTCCAACTTGTTGATTCTTGTTCTTTTGAACTCTCGGGTTCAAGACTAGCGTTTGGTTCAGAATTCGACCTGTCTTCTTCGGGAGACTTGTCACCGATATGATTTTCTTTTTGCTTACCGGACCTTATGGAAATGACTGCATTCACATTGTCATGAGGTCTTTGATTAAGAGAAAGTTTAAGAACGACCTCGGGTTGACTTGGAAACTTGTTTTTTTTCTTGCTCACCAAAAGTGTTTACTAATTGTCCCAATTGAACTTCTAACTTAGATAAGGCTTGAACATTAGAATTCAACAATTGTCTATCTTGAGTTTTGGTTTGCATGAAGTTAGTTTGAGATTTCAATAAAGCCTCGATACTCTTCTCTAAGGAATTAAGTCGCTTATCCGAATCGTTAAACCCGGGAGGGTTCAATGGTGCTTGAATCGGGTTAGGATAATGACCTTGGTTTAAAATCGGGTAAGAGTTTGGTTTTCGAAAAGAAGGTGGTGAAGATTGGAAATTTTGACCTTGACTCCATGTAAAATTTGGGTGGTTCTTCCACCCGGGATTGTAGGTCGGTGCAAACGGGTCATTCCTAGGTCTAGGTTGGAACATTGCGTTCACTTGTTCAAAGTCGGGACAATTTTGAGACTCAAAATTCGAAGAATTATAGTTTGGGTACATGGACATGGGTGCAGGACCACTATGGATTTCTAAGGCTTCAAGTCGTCTAGTAAGAGTGGCTAATTTGGCAGCGGTTGTAATAGAATTTCCTATTGAAATCAACCCCCAAGATGAACTAAACGACTCATTCGACTTACTAGGTTCCCTAGTAGACTCCCACAACATCGTCTTTTCCGCTAATTCTTCGAAAAACTCCCACCCTTGGTCTTTTAAAGAAATGGCCATGGTAACTACGAAAGGAAACACGTAACAAATAGGTGCGAAAAACTAAAACACACAAAAAGAAAGGGTGAAAAAATCCTATATCTAAGGTTCCTTAAATAAAATCAACTAGACCTTGCTCCTAACTTTAAGGACCACCAAAAACTTGGTAAATCAGAAATTATTCGGACCGATTTGGCCAGGTAGCTGCAAGCATTGCCAAGAGGCTAAACACCAGCCTAGACACCAAATCCTAATTGTCCAGGTAAGCTTTCGCTTGCCTAGACACCAAAGAGTCGGAATAATTAATGATTACTTCGTTTCTTAGGTACCTTCCTAATTGAGCGTGAAATTCCTAGGGGCAAACGTCTAATTAATTTTATTAAGGACTAGGGCATGCAAAATGAGAGATTTATTGTTTTCGGGCTAAGGAAAGAGTGATTAAATCTCTTCCCTTATCTTTTGATTGGGTTTTGCCCTTAATATTTATTAAAATGATGCAACACACAACGAGAAAAAAAAAAAGAAAAAAAAGAAGAAAAAACTATAAACAATTATGGATGCTTAACTACATGTTCTAATCTAAAACAAAGAAAAATTTAACGTACCTTTGGATCCTCCAGCAATCACCACAATTATAAGGTACGAAAAATTAAAAATAAGAAAATAAAAATCTAGATGATGTGCTCCTAAGTGATTAAATGCATGATGCAACAATTATGTATTTACAGCTAATTTTTTGGATTTTTTCAATTTTCAATTTTTTTGTTTTTTGATTTTTGATTTTTTTTTGTGATTTTCTAAAAATAAGAAGGCGAAAAGAATGAGATACGGGTTACTGAAGCACGCTTCCAAAAATTCCAATTTTTAAACGCTCCGTGAGAAGATTCCCGAATTTCCAACTTTCCTAAAAAAAATGAGATAAAAAATGAGACAAGTAAAGCTAATCCGAAAAATTAAAAATTAAGGCGTGAAAAATAATTAGTCCCCGGCAGCGGCGCCAAAAAATTGATGTGCTAAAAAATAAACATTATATATCGCAAGCGCACGATCATCGTTTTAATATTTAAGATTCGATCCACAGGGACTAATATTATTTCGTGATCCTTAATTTTTAATTTAGGCGAATTAGAACAAGTTAATTTTTGAGAATTTTGGATTTATGCTATTTAATTCTAAAAAGAAAATTTTAAACTATTTAAAAGAAAATTAAATTTATTCTAATTAACATAACAAATTAAAATTGAAAAGGACACCAACTAAATCTCTTTTGTTTTTTTATTGTTATTTGAAAGTTGAAATTAGAATTTAAACACATTTTATTTACTGAACATTTTAGAGGAATTCGACATGACCCGTTTTAAGTCATAACTCGCCAGAAATGTAAACAACAAGAGTCGATTAAGCTAAACTCAGAAAAACAAACAGAAAACAGGACGCAATATAGGAAGTGAAACAGGATTCGAAAACACGGCAACAACCAGCAAAACAAACTAACTCGACAGCCACCTAGCACATTCAGCCTACACCAAAATGAACACACTGCAATTTTAAAGAACTCAGAAAACACAACACAAAACCAACAACAGCACCATACGACTATAAGCACTACACTTAGCAGCAAAAAAAACAAAACTCGAACACTACAACTCGAGATCAGGACACGGACAGCAAATAGAACACTACTCAGACTACATTACTCGACCAGCGAACAAACTCTCTGCAATCGAACCCAGACCTCAGCATTAAACGCAATCTCAGCTTAACTACTCAACAATCTAGCAACGAAAACTGAACTCGGAACTCAACCAATACTCATAAGATAAACAACAACACGCAGCAATGAAACAACTCCGTCCAGTGAATCTAAACAACAGCAGATCAAAATTAATGCACACAATCGCGGAAATGCAACACAGAAACTCGTGAACGAAACGAAACGGAAAGCCAGGCAAACTCTTTAACTCGGACAAACAGAACTCGGCGAATCAGACACGCAAATAACTGGACAACAATTTAACCCGAACAAACAAGCAACTTTAGAATTAAAGCAGGAAGCAATAATCAATAACTCGATTGAATCTCGCGACTGAAACTTGGAATCGAAAACTCAGCACTGAATCATCAGAAAAAATGTAAACTAGAACGAAATCAACATCCATAAACTAAAATTCGACCCATCCATTTACAAACAAAAACTCAAAGGGGATCAAACCCGTGGACAAAACTCCGGCTTAAATCAAATTTCTGACGAATTCAACGACCTTAACAAACTCGAAAATAAAACACCAAATCGAATTAAACAAAGTCCAAAAATGAGGTCAAGAAAGGGGTGTGTTCGTGGGAGAGAGAGAGAGAGAGGTTCTAAGAAAAAAAATAGGCTGGGTTTGGATATCTGTGTTTTAACAAAATAAAACAGAGGGTAAAAAGAAACTAAGGTATAAAAATAGGGGATGTAAACCAAGCATTCGAATTAAACAAATAAAAGCAATAAAAACACGTACTGGGAATCAAAACTAATATTTTTTTTTGATTTTTTTATTTATACTAACACATAAAACATAAAACATGAAAATTAGATTTATAATTAAAAATTATGAAAACCACAATAAAATTGAAATTTAAAGGGGCTCAAATACGATAATTTACTAACAACAAGAAAATAAAAATCGTTACTTTCAACCCCAAGTGGTTAGCATTTCGCTACTTTGTCCACTAATCGGATTTTCGAAATACCGAGAGTGAAGCAACAAGAACGAAAGATCAAGACAAGAAAATAAAGAGGGAATGAAAATTTGCATTAATAAAAGGAAATTGTTTACAAAATGGAGGCTACAAAATTGATGTTAACTAAAACTAAAATGTGCTAAAAGAAAACAAAAAGGTATTGGCAAAAGAAAGAAAGTAAAGAAAAGTGTTTGTGGAGGTTGTCTCCCCCCGTGTCCCCCTTGCAAATGATCAGGGATCCTCAATTTATAGGCAGCTTTGTTATCTCCTTGTCAACATCGACTGCTTCCTTCACATGCTAACATTGACAATTTATCAATGTCTGTAGTTTCTTTTTTTAAGTCCAAAAATGATGCTGCATGAAGCTTTTGAATTTACAAAGTCAAAGGTTTGGGGTGTGTTTGAAATATTCCAAATTGCTCTAAGATCCTAATTCTTTTTTCCATTTTTAGTCCTTTTTCTTCCTCTTTTTCCCTTCCTTGCACTTTATTTCTTTATTTTGCCATTTCATTATTTTTCTCGAATTTCCTGAAATGCAACAAAATAGTTTATTAAAATACAAAATTAATAAGTAACTCAGAATACATAAGCAACTCAAATCAAAACACAAGTCAAAAGATCAAATTTAAATAAAAAAAATCAAAAGACAGGGATGACAAATGCTAATTAACCCCAAATTAAAAAAGAAGGTGAAATAAATTTTAAAATTAGGGTTTTGAGTTAATTAACCACAATTAAAAATTCATCAAAATTGAGCTAATAAAACTTAGGGTTTCGATTTAAAACCCCCAATTTGTAATGAAATCGAAATAATAAAAATTGTATTACAAAATCAAGCTTACCCCTTACAAATTGAACTGATTCAAGCGGATTTCAGCAGTGAGAGAGAGCGGCTTTGCGTGTTCTTGAGTGAGAGAGAGCAGCTTCGAGTGTTCTTGAGTGAAAGAGAGCCGCAGCTTCAATTCTTCCAGTTCGATTCTTCTAGGGTTCTTGAGTGCTAAGAGAGAAAGTGAGACATAGTTGTGAAGTGAGAAAGAGAGAGGGTTCTTGAGTGTGTGTAACCAACCTCTTGGTTATTATCAATAGAAATGGGGCTCTGAACAAGGGAGGGCTGAACAACCGGAAAGTAAAACGGAAAAGACATAACGGAATGATAAATGAAGACGATAAACTGTATAGAAAAACTGGAAATGGAAATACAATACTGAAAGTAAATTACAGAATTGAATTGATCAAAACAAGGTACAGAGAAATGTAAAGCTGAATGGATAAGCAATATAAATAAAACTGTTTTCTTCTTCGATAATCCTCCAGTAAACACAAGATGAGCATATATATGTTGACATGTCCTCGTGGCCATAACTTCTGTTGGGCTTTATATGGGCTTAAATTGTAAGTGGTCCAAGTTGTAATAATAGGCCTAGCCCTATCCAAGTAGATTCTCATGAGTCCGTTACAGTGTGGTGGTTGAGACTCGAGAGAGAGTGAGAGAGTTTAGGGTTCTTCAATGTGGCGGTCGAGAGTGAAATGTGGCGGTCGAGAGTGAATGAGAGAGAGTTGTTTAAAATGTTTTTGTTCAATTTGTTTTAATTGTTTTGTTTTTTTTTTTTGCCAAATTTAGAGCAGATTTCATTAATACTTTGAAAAAGATTCAATCGGGACAAACCCCCAACTGATTATGCAACCAGGTTGAAAAATAAAAAAAACAAACTAAATAATTAGCTGTTTTGTTTCTGGATTGCTTAACTAATTGAATACAAACATTCTTAAACTTAAAAATGAAGATAACAGTTTCCCGAGCAATCCAACTTGCATCTCCCCTGAAAACAGTAGCTTCACAATTGACCCTCACGTTAACTTCATGGATAGTGCAATGTTCAGAGGACTCAGTTACAAAACTAAGGTTAGATACCTTATGTTATTAACAAATATTTTTTGTGAGAGCTGAGCACATGCGATTTTCACCACCGTTCCAAATGCACCTCAGCTATCTACTTGCCGAACACCAGCTATAGACCTGCCGAAAGTGGTGTTGATGCGAGATATCCAGATGCGAGATATCCAGATCTAAATTCATTTTCAACACAACCAACACATCGTACAAAGAGAGACACATCGCACAAAGCGAGACAATCAAACACACAACTAATAACTCAAACAGAACGAAACGAAAAAAATCCAAAAATTCAAATATCTCGGAAATACACCAATTTTAATATGGTGTTAGACCGGAGATTTTGAATCCAAAACTGAATTTTATTATAAAATCCGAGCTCATAACCTTAGTAGATCTGAAAACTAAAGTGAAGAAACTCAAATGGATTTTGCGAGTTTTGTGGAACAAATCTCAATTTTATTGAAAGAAAATTGAAAAAATTAGAGAAAAGGTGTTGTGTAGATGGAGATGGGAAGAAAGGGGATGGGGATGGAGATGGGAAGAAAGGGGTGGACAAGGGGATGTTGCGGCTAGGGTTAGGGGAAGTTTTATTGGAAGCGGGATCTAAAATTTTTAAAAGGATCTTAAGACATCGTTTCTATGATCCAGTGATATTTTAGGTATACAAAAACATCGGTATTAAAATTTGCGATGTTAAAAAGTCTTTAGACATTGGCTGCATTTGTAAGCGATGTCTAATGTGTGATGTCTATTCTACTTTTTTTAGTAGTGTCTATCAGTCGGAGTAGAGATATTTTGTAATGAAAGTTGTTCATAATAGTAGTTAAATGCGAGTAAACATAATGAGGAGATAATGGAAGTATGGTTAGAAGTAACCTACGTTCCAAGTAGATGATGTAACATAAGGAGTAGGCGATGAGCACGAAGTGCTGAGGAGTGAATTTTTGAAAACCCGGACAAAGCTTTTTAAAGAAGGAAGTTTGCAATAATTAACCTAAAGGCAACATCACCAATAAACCAGTGTTTACTTAATTAGTAGATACTTCTGGAAGCATTTACTGATTAAATAAACCTTATTCATCTAATTAAAATTATTTAATTAGATGAATATCATTTTCAAAACGTTTTCTTAAAACCGCCTTGTTCCGAAGAAATAACAAAGATGATTTAATAAAATTATTCTATCTAGCTGATTACTTATCGGAGATGTTTTCTTCTTGCAATGTAATGCATATACCTTGTTGTTGATTGTTGTTACCCGGATAATATAGATGATAGTAGTATATCTTAGGGTGAGAAGGCGTACTCATCCTCTACTAGTATATCTTAGGATGAGGAAGTGTACTCATCCTCTATCATTATATCTTGGGGTAAGGAGGTGTACTCATCCTCTACTAGTATATCATAGGGTGAGGAGGTGTACTCATCCTCTATCAGTATATCTTGGGGTGAGGAGGTGTACTTGTAAGAACCCCAAATTTTGGATATAATTAAAACTTTTATTAAGTAATGATAAAATGAGGAACAATGATTCCAACAACAAGGTCACCAGCTCTAATGAATGGTGGTTTCAAAGAACAATGATTGTAATGAATGGATATTGCTTTGGACAATGATCCTGATGCATTGGTATATTGTCAGAATAGAGTAATTCGATGGTTGAGGACCTAGATAAGAATAATCTACCATCCAGGAAGGAGCTAATGGATCCTTGAAGAGAAATGAATACGTGCATAGTATTTCCCATACGTGCATAGTATTTCCCATACGTGCATAGTATTTCCCGTACGTGCATAGTATTTCCCGTACGTGCATAGTGTTTCCTGTACGTGCATAGTAATTTGGTGGATGAATAGTGACTTTGTAAGTTGGAAAACTTTTCACGCCACCCTATGTACGGGACGTGTTATGGATGTTTCGAAGTCATATTAGTAATACGCGGAGGAAATAAGTGAATGCAGAGACGATCGGAATTCAGAAATTCTAAATTCTTTTTCGGTACAATATTTGACCGAACCGTAAAGAGCCTATCAATACGATCAAGACAAGAGTATTATAATGTTAAGGATTCAAGGATTTTATTTATTAAGTATGATTTGAGGATTTAGAATGAAAACCTTTGAGTTAGAATAACAAGTGTTCTAGAAATCGCTAGAACTTTATAACAAGATTAAGCGATCAAGCAAACGCGAAAGAAATTACGGATTAAATACGTAACGAGATAAAAAAAAAAACCCTACTTGATCAGCTGGGGTTATATATAAGAATATTTGGTGGAAATGAAATGAAGAAAAGAAATGAGAAAGGAAGTAATGAGGTGGATGGACAAGAAGAAAACAACAAGGCTTCACATCATCAATTTTTCTAACACACCATAAACCTTTGACACTTGTATTAAGAGGAGTATTAGCAGCTATACCCACTTATACATATCACAAATATCATTTGACAACTAGCCAAGCAAACACCACCTCTCCCCCATTTTTCCAGCAGTTGCATTTTCCAGGGCAGGGGTCTTTGCCATTTTTTTTCACCTAGATCTACTCATCTAAAAATCATGAAAAAATTCATGGAGCTTCTACACATCAAGGTGAAGTTGGGGATTTAATTTCATAATTTTTGAAGATCGTTTGGATGGGTAAATAAATTCGAGAAGTTCACTGTTTTTCCCCCAAAACCAAGGCACTTCGAATTTTGGAGTTTTAAGATTTCAAAATCCACCTTCCAACCATTGTTTGATCTCCAAATTTTTATGGTGAGTCCTATATTTCATAAAAATGATCTCCTAGGAATCTTAGCTTCAAACTCCATGTTTTCCATTTTCAAATAAATCCTCAAAGATGAGGGTGAATAGTGTTTTCAAGAAACTAACTTTGATTTCTTGGTTTCTTTGGATGATTTAAGCTTTGTTAAAGCCATACAAGGACTATATAAGGGTTATTATAGCTTGTACACTCTCCAAGGAAGGTATAATTCTTAAGAACCCAAGATCTTACTTTGAGTTTTATATATGTTCTTGATGGTTTTAGATTAGTTAAGATTATGGTGTTGTTATATGCATAAAAGCATGATTATGTAGTTAGTAGTGATGATTTAAGAGTTTTGATGATTATGATGGTTAATTGAAACCTTCTTGGACTGGTTAAGATGAAAACCATGTATAGTATGCCCGGTGTGGCTTGGATTGATTGTTATGAATTTTAGAACGTTCGATGTAATGCCGAATTTTCGTTAGACTATTAAACACCGAGCATCACAGTAGCTATAACTCACTGTACAGCTTCATTTTCTGCCATGATAGGATAGATTATGTTTCAAGCTTCGTTTTGATATAAAGATCGCATGAAACGGACTTACGGTTTAGGATTTATGACCAAATTACTAAAAGTAGTTCGAATCCGTAAACGAAAGTTCGTAACTGTAATTGAACCCTCGTAAACTATGTAACGTCATGGCGAATCTTGGTAAATAAATACTAGAGGTAAAAAGGAAGGCGTGAAAGAAAACCGTATGTCAAAAAGATCATTTTTCGATTTATTAAAAATGTTCGAGTCGAGGTTAAACGCGAACGAACCCCTAAAAGACGACTCTTTTATAACTTCGGTAAAACACTTAGAAAACGGGCGATAAAACTCGGAGTATAATATTGGTTCGTAACGATCAACCTTAGAACTCATATGACTTAAGTATGTCCCAAGTATAAATGCAATGACATGTCGTATTAACGAACGAATGTTCGGATCAGTGATAAAAGTAATCCACAAAAAGGGGTATAACGAGATAACTCGAGAACGTGTTTCGAATTAAGTATAACTTAACTTTTAATATGTTAAGTGATTAATCCCGAATGCCTTGGCTATTTATAGATCACCAAGCTGAACCGGGACCCGCTACCACTACCCCTTACCGTACTCGACTACCAGGCAAGTTCCAATTCCCTTCTTTTAGGCTGTTGTTGTGATTGAATAAATATATATATATATGCTGATATACATATGCCATTGCATGCATGCCTACTTTCAAGTTGAAGTGATATACTTGTTCCCTGAATGTTATTGTTGGCTTATAAGCTAGATAGTTATATATCAGTTATAAGCCGATTATTGTAAGACCCTCATAGAAGGGCGTATACATCTTATTAATCAAAAATAGACCGGGAGTCAATATTCCTTGATATATCGAGATTACCTCGGAGGAAAATATTTAAGTAAATATTTTCTATTATTTGGGCGACGAATATTATTTGAATATTCGTTCGAGACTAATTATTTTAACGATCCTTACTTCAAATAATTATTTGAACGTAATCATTCGACGAATAATATTCGTCAATATTCATTCGGAGTCGAATTGATTATCGATTATTATTTCGAATACTCTTCTAAAGATGAGACTACTAAATGAATATTATGTGGACATTCATTTAGAATATTATTTCATTAAATAAATATTACTTTTGAAAATTCATTTAAGGTATTAAGTACTTGATGAATATTATCTTCAATATTCATCTGAAGCTTGATTTACTTATCGAATATTATATCGAATATTCTTTTAAAGCTTGGATTACTAAATGAATATTACTTGATATTCATTTAGGATATTATTTATTAAATGAATATTACTTTATTGATATTCATTTAAATTCCTAATTAATTATGAATATTATTTTGAATATTCATCCAGGGTTCTATTTAATCATCGAATATTATTTTAAATATTTTAAATATTCCTTTCAGGTCTTATTGATTAATGAATATTATTTGGAATATTCATTTGAATATTTAATTATGCAATAAATATTCTCTCGATATTTCTTCAAGAATTATTTGAAAAATACTCTGATTAAAGATATTCTTTCATATTCCTGAATATTCTTTAAATATTTTTAATTCAATAAATATTCTCTGAATATTTATTCCATACTTAGAATAACCTCAATAAGGTTTATCTTCTTCGATTATTACGAAAAATATTTCGGAGTCATATTATTATTAATCCTATATCAAGGAAGGTTCTCAGACATCATTCTTCTTTGAGTCTACCTCCTTAATAATAAGGGAACCTTACTTGGAAAATGTTATTTATCTTGTCGACTTCCCGGTCATAAAGTATTCCCTTCACTCGCAACTCGGGTGCTGTTGACTTATTAAGTCGTTGCTTACCTTCTCATCTTTCGAGGGGTAAGATCACTGGAACAAGTTGATATCCGTTACCAAGTAATAGCTTGGGAGTTATTGGTAAATTTTCCTTTCCAACTAGATACGACTACTTTGTGGAGTCTTATCAACAAGTATTATACTTGGGGAAAGGGGGACGAACGTTACATTCAGAATCATGAATTCTATTTGAACTAGGAGTCGTGTAAGAGGCCGAGTAGCGCCGGTCCATCCCCTTTGGCCCAACCGTTGGCCGGGGAGAGCTAGTAAGGCGGTACACAAGTAAAGCCGTCAGTTCTTCCTTCTACCGGTAGTAAATCTAAATTGAGCTGTACGATCTCGACTGATCATCAAGATTGGAACAGCGGGCGCGGTGAATACTCCATCATTGGTTCATCATCCAAATTTATTTATTTCCTGCAACATGATTACTGTTGGCAGAGTTGGAAAAGGGTAATAACTGGAATTGCAACCTTTTCTTGCAAGTTCCTCTTCTTAATAACAATAAGAATATCTCGCTTACTTTGATGTAGCAGATATTTCTACAAACAAATACTTTAAGTTACCTTGTAACTTCATCGTTCATATTATACTGGCATCATTTCCGTAAAGGCATGGCATATGGTTTGAAAGATACTTTTGAACTGTTATACATTATCGTTCAGTCATATATTATTGTTGGTGGGCTATTGCTCACCCTTGCTTTATTATTATATCACAACAACAGCTAGACCAGATGACTCGCACAAGGCGCACTCGACGCGGGCGAGGACGATGAGACTACCAGAGCTGAAGAAGAAGCTATTGGTAGGGTATATTTATTCTTTCAGTACCAAGAATATGGTCTAGTATGCCTTATGTAAATGGATGGCAAAGAGTATGTATTTATATTGAAATTCTTTTGGATTGTAAGAACTCATAATGTGATTAATAAAAATTTGAGTGTTACTCTGATTTCATCTCTGGGACTATAACGGGTGTGTTTTATATTATTGTGTTGGGTTATAGAGACGTAATTTATTTTATGTTAAGGAAAGTTCAAGTGTTGTGGACAGAATTGGAAACCGTAACCACCGGATCCCGGACCCCGGATCTGGGGGTGTTACAGTACTCATCCTCTATCAGTATATCTTGGGGTGAGGAGGTGTACTCATTCTCTACTAGTATATCTTCGGGTGAGGAGGTGTACTCATCCTCTATCAGTATATTTTGGGGTAAGGAGGTGTACTCATTCCCTACTAGTATATCTTAGGGTGAGGAGGTGGACTCATCCTCTATCAGTATATCTTAGGGTGAGGAGGTGTACTCATCCTCTACCAGTAGCATTTAGGGTGAGGATGCGTACTCATCTACTACCGGTAGCAAACAGCAGCTGTAATAGGACTGATCATCCTTTACAGATAGATGACGAAGAAAATCTCCTAAATAGGGTCCATCGGTAGTAATGGAAGTATATAATCACCCAATGTATATGGGTAATATTTAGTATGGCGGAGAACCCAAGGGTTCATTTCTTAAGAAGTATTGATGTATGTATATATATATATATATATATATATATTCGAGAAGGTGGAGAACATGTGAGTGCATTATGCTACCTGCGTAGGCAAATGGCGGAACTTTTTTTTTTCTAAATAGCATCTTTTGGAAATTATGTTGTTGGTAATCTAAATATACCTTATATATATATATTTATGGTGATATAAAACTTGCTGGGCATTTTTGGCTCATTCTTGCTATTTTAAATATTTTAAAACAACGGCGTCCGGAGCGGGCACTAGTATGGAGAACCGAGATAAAGGAAAGGGGAAAAGCAACTAATTCAGCGCATTAGCCCTACAATATCTGAGAAAGGCGTGAGCTGGAAGATAGTAGTTTAATGCTCTATCATTTAGTATTTTGAAGTTGTATTAATATTTCAGAGATCCTGGGAAGTGAACTTGATATGTAATAACTTTTGGAATTATTAAGTATTTGTTCTAAGACTATAACCCGTGGAGTAATTGTGGAGTTTATTACGAATATTGTTGTAGATTATATTGTGAGCAGGTGATTGAATATTCCGCAAGAGATGTGACGACCTGGATTCCTGTAGGGAATTTGGGGGCGTTACAGTAGAAGTCAATGTTGTCATTGAGGTCAAGCTTAAAGAAGTTGCAAATTCCAATATCTACCATGATGATGCTTTATTGAAGTTTGTGAAAACCTCTAAAGCTCAAGTCAGTGGTGACACATACAATTATTCCAAGGATGGTCAAGAATGTACACTTCAAGGAGATCATAATGGTAACTAAGAACAAATTGTGGCATCTATCATATGATACTCTAAAAGAGCTCAAATTCAGTGAAATTGACATTATCTTGAAGCGGATTGAGATGAAAGGTGAAAACAACAGGTGTCTATTTGATGACCTTGGAAATGATCAACCATCAAGATTTTCAGAAGTCAACACTTATCCGAGAATTATGTCGTTCCAATCTGGCACAAAAATTGAAGATGTCTCACAACTAGCTATCCTTGGAGGTCTTCATTCATAGGAACAGAAGGTTGACCTTTGTTGTCATCGATCAACTCAAAAAGAAGAAATGGTTTAGAACTGCTGAGGAGTTGGAGGCAATCTCAATGCTACAATCTTTTATTGCAACTATTCTATCCCAGAGTTGGCTAAATCAAGGAGGAATAAGGATGATGACAAGGACCAAGATAAGAGTGATGGGAGTAAAAGACATCATAGTAGTGATAAGGATGATAAAGACAAGAAGAAGAGAGATGACAAGAACAAGGATGGCAACTAGAAAGATGAAGACAAAAAGGGAGAGCAAGTGAAGACTAGGAGGAGTGGAAGACAACAAGCCTTGAACATCACTGATAATACTCTCACCACAAAACAAGACATAATGTTTAAGGTAGATGTTATTATTGGTGATTCAACAAAATCAAAGTATGTGGCTAATACAACTATCTTGCCACTGAAAGGAGGAATCTCACATATTAGAACACCATCCGTATATGTACTTCTATAAGCCAATTGCAAGTGAAATATTACAGTGGACTAAAGGTAAAAAATGCAAACTACTTCCAAGTGATGAAATACTCAAGCTGAAATGCAAGATTACAACCAGGATGCCAAGAAAGTCAAAGATATCAACAATGTGACACCACCCCCAAATCCGGGGTCAGAAGATTTGGTCGTCACGCGAAAATCCTCAAAATAAAACATCTATTTAATAATAATCATTCACTTGTGATTGTCCAACACTGGAAATATAACATCTGTGACCCCAAACATACCAAGATCTTTTATGGTTATAGGGCTAGAAACAAGAATCCAAATTTCATTAGATAAAAAACATTCCTTCTTTACAACATTCTCTTTGATCAAATCTTAAACCATTGGTGTAACTTCGATAAGAAGTACGCCGGTCTAACTAGACCATTACATAATAATAATAAATATTAGAACTCAATTGTATAAAATAGATCTTACACTAAATCCAGACATCCTGAGCCAAGTCATCTTCGAAATAGCATCACGCTTCTTCTCTTTCTGAACTGTGCGGATAAGTCTCGCAAAACTACCTTACTGAAATGTTAGAATTTAAAACAGCAAGTATGAGCGAAATAAATGCTCAGCAAGCGTATAAAAATTTTGATATAAAACCAGGATAAGTGGGGCATAAAATAAACTGAAATGTAAAACAGTTTATAGAGAAAACTAATTCAACAACTGTGATATAATTCAAACCATAACTGAAATCATTTTGCATGTCATAAAAATGAATCATCTGCCAACTCACAATATTTAATAGCCATTATGGCGATATAGATTGGATATAAAACTGAAACACCATTGCCCCCTGATCAGGTTCTAAGGCAATGGGACCCTTTATAACCACCGGTTCTTTTTTTTTTCCGCGTGGGTATAATCCGTATTTCTGGGGTACCCAAAATAGGCAAGTAATGTTAGCCTATAGGAAGATGGTATGGTTACCATATCCTCCTTAAACATAGCTGGACCATGAAATCATCATGGCCTCCTACGCTTTAATAACTTCCAATCCAATAGAGCACTTCCGAATTCAACAGGAAATGCTTAGTTTCACATACAGTTCACATCCTTATTATTTACTACGATAATAAGGATATGAAGAGTTTATCTTAAGCAATTCCCCATATCAAGGGTACCAATAACAAACAACTGTGTTCGCACAAAAATATTTAAGAATCACAAATAGCTCTGAACAATAACTATTTGTCATGATATGGATAAATGAAACATAAAATAAAAAGTGTTTAAGATGATCAAGAAAATACTTGCCTCTGGTCCTTAGCTATTGCGTAACTCCGAAGTAATACAACTATCTTTTTCTTCTATCTCACGTCATCATGTCCTTTGTTTTAATCATGCTTTGGTTTACGCTTTAGCGGTTGCCACGAGCCTGATCTGTCGATATCGAGCCCGCGCGTCTACAATATCTCTGTCGGAAGAAAATAATTGGAAATGTCTCATTTGAACATATACGTTTTACCGGTGTTAGAACACCTCACAATAAATCCAAAAATCCACAAACAATGTTGCATCCTTCTCCACCTTCTTCACTTATCCTCTTATCTCTACTGGCATTCCTATGTCAATACTCACCAATTAATCCTCGAAAGATTTATTCTAATCCTCGATAAAGAAAAAGAAATATAAATATAACATTAACACTCGAGACAAACACTTCGTCCTCGAAAAGAAATATAAATCTGACAGTCCTGGTCGGTAATTCAAAGAAAACATCGTCTACTCTTGCGATCTTAATACGATATACAAAATAATTACTAATAACAATTAAAAACCACTTAGGCACATAAAGTTATAATACAAATTGCACGTACATAAGATCACGAAAAGATTTTATATGGTGTTTTAAAACAGAAAACGGGTCAAAACCCTAATTATCGGATATAACCGACATATCAAAAGGTTCATAAAAAGTCGACCCGAATTTAAAAGTTTAATTTTAACTTAAAACTATTTTTATAAGAACCGGGTCATTTTTTCTGATTCCAGAAATACTTTTCTTGTTACAAGCAGACAAGCGGTTTAATTAATACGCAATTAATAAGAATAATTCAATTAATAATTAAATTAATTAAAATATTCAAATTAATTATTTATTAGTCAACTCATAGAAATAATAAATATTTTATAATAAAAATATTTAAATTTAATTAAGTCAATTATATATTCAAATAATAATTAATTAATATAATTAATCAATTAAAATGAATTAATCAATTAATTAAATCAATTAAATTATTATTTAAAAATAATTAACTAATTAAATTTAATTTTTAGAAATTAAAATAATAATACATAAAAGAATTCTGAATTTTATAAAATTTTTATAAAAATTTGACCTAAAAACATTTTTCTGAAAAGTTCTACAAAAAAAATGGATCAAATAGCACTATGCATCACCATCTCCACACATTCATCACCAAGAACACTCAACCACCATTAATGGAGGCCGCTGGAATCCGGAAATTTTCCGGCAACCTAAACAAACTCCGTTGAGACAATTCAAAGCTCAAAAACACACCAAAACGCATGGGTTTTTACGGGTTCATGTACCAAATTCACTCCACAATCCAATTAACATGACAACACGAACCAATAATCATCAGAAGTTAAAATCCGTCCAAAAATCAAACCAACTCCGGCTAAAAACTCGAAATCGTCCAAAACTCAACCAAACTCAACGTTCTTTATATAAAAACGAAGCTTAGAACATATACAAACTACTCTTGGCAACCAATATTACAAACAATTAACGAATAAGACGAAATATTGTTTCAAAAATTTGGTTAAAACTTTCAACTTCGGTTTATACAAAAACGAACATCGACTGTAAAATTGAACACATAAACAAGTTGTCTAGGACCCCTAGAAGCTATACAAACCATCAGAATCATTGAATAATCGCTAAAATTAAAATCCCCAAATTTCAATCAAGAACCCTAAAAACGCAGATTTAAAGAAAAATTCATAGAAAAATAGAAATTTACCCAACACGAAAACTGTTGATGGATTATGAAAGAGGGTATTGAGAGCTTCGATTTGAGTCCTAGAAATCCAAAATCCGATATCGATATCACCTTCAAATGCAGCTTGATTCTCAAGAATTGTTCAGAACACCACAGAGAATTTTCCAGAATTTTTTTATAAAATAAAATAAAAAAAACTGATTTTCTGATTTTTAATAAATAAAAAAATTCTGATTTCTATTTATATTAATTAAAAATTAATACCCAAAAAATATTTTTAACCCCTAGTTAAAATCATTAAGCCTTAAAAATAATTTTTATGGGATAAAAATGTAAAATTTTTATTTTTAAACAAATATCATATAAATGCCAAAATTTTCCAAAAATTACGAATATTACAAAAATTATAAAATAATGTATTTTTAAATATCCTATCATTATATAAAAATATTTTTATCAAAAACAAGGCCTCGAATTTAGTATAGGGGCTGGGTCCGAAAATTAAAATGCAAAATAATTGTATTCTAAAAATATAAAAATTACAGAAAAATAGAATAAAATAATCTATGCTACAGAAGTCACATAACACATATGAGATAATTTTCCTATTTAATAAAAATCATAACGCGTTTAAATGCATTAAAAATAAACAAAAACACAGTAAAATCAACTAAAAATATATTTTAATATAATAATTTACACGTAATTTTCCCGGTCGTTACAAACAACATCGAAAGCAATAACAAATGTTGTAGGACTGGACTTGCCTCCTCTAAATGAAGATTATGATGAGGATACTCTAGCATTTCTAAGAGCTTAGAGAATCTACAAAGTTGATGTTGTTAATGACTACCTAGATATTACGTATTCCGATGGAATAAAAAAAACAGTTGAGGCAAGGAATCTGGCAACACTAGCCTTACTATGAATTGGAAAGAATCAAGGCACTCTTGAATTATGAAGAAAAGGAGGAAAGGAGTTGGAAGCTGGAGATTGCAGATTTCTTGAAAATGCACAGAGAACATAATGAAAAACTGAAGAAGCAGAATTAGGAGAAACGGAGAAAGAAAGAGAAGGAGTTAACTGAAATGGAAAATAAAGCTAATGAGCTTAGAGAGAAAGGGTTGTGCAAAGTCAGATTCAATCCTTACATTGTGGAGTATAAAAGAAAATATGGAGAAAATGTGAAGATTAGAATGAACTATCTCATTCCTACCCTGAAGCCAAACTAAGAGAAGTCATTGAAGATCTAGAAGGCTCTCCTCTACTTGAAGAACTCACTGTAATAGAAGATATAATATTGCCTATTTGATGAAATGCCAAGAAGACAAATAAGACAATGCTTGAAGATATACAAAATATCTAACCAAATCTACAAGAGATACTGGCTGAAAATATTTCCCAATCATTTGTAAGATTTTCAGTCATGTACTTGTACTCAATCTACTCAAGTTCATACATATATTTCACTACCTTTTTTATGTATGATAGTCTTGTTATCAGACATGAAATTATATCTAAGAATCTTAATGTCTGGGGGAGATTGTTAGTCACAGAGGCATGTGTGTACTCATCTGTATAATAAGTCTACTTGATCATAATAATGCCTTGCATTACTTATATGACACCTTAACTAGGAAACCCAATGTTAGATTTTCCGTCATGCATTTGTACTTAGTAATTCGATATCTCAAGGATTTCACAAGTCAAAAGAATAATTCGATATCTTAAGGATTTAAGTTCAAGAAGTACATTCGATATCTCAAAAAGACTTGATCCAAAACTCAGAGATATCTAGTAATTCAAAAGTAGTTATCAAATCAAGTACTTAGCCAATTATCTAATGTTTCAAAGACAAATTTTAGAAGATTCCCACGATAGAAAATCAACACAAACAAAGGCACATGCAATGGTCCAATTGTTATATTGTGCACCTGGCAAGGCTACAAATAAGCTTGGAAAGAAATTCAAGGAGAAACAGCAAAAGAAGTGGATCTGGTCAGAATACAAAACAAGAAGAAATCACTTGATACCACATTTCATCAAAATAGTATAGACAGACTTAGCTTACTAGTTTGTTTGTTAGTAGTTTTGTAAAAGTGAACTGTGCACATGTTACATAAGTGCACAGTCTCACTTCTTTAGTTGTTAAGTTTTTCATTGTAATATTTTGAATATCTATCTCTGAGAAATAGAAGCTGAGAATACACATTGTATTCACAGTTTGTATCACCTTCAAATCTAATACAACATTAAGTTTAAAGTGAATTTATGTGTTCTTCTCATTCCACAATATTTATTCATAACACACACACATTCAAGCTACAATCATTTATAGATTCAAACAGCTAAACATTTGAAGAAAAAGTTGTAATACATTCACCTCCCTCTGTATTAATACATTAAGTGTATTTCACCTACTTTGTATGATGTAACCTATTCAATAGAGGTTACCAAGAGATTGTCAAAGTTGATGTTGCAAGACACTTTTGTTGCTAACCTATTGGAATTACAAGGTTGTCAAGAGGTTGCTTAACAAAGTTACCATTTTTTGGAACTTCCTCAAATGGTTAAATACCTATGTAAGTACAAAATTTGTATAATATCCCTACTTATTATAGTTTAGAAATTATTTATATTGTGATAATTTCGGACCACATAGGCAACAATGAACAATGCTAACTATTGGAGTAATTTTTGGGTAATTGTTGACAAAATTAAGTTGAAAAAACTGAAAATAAAAAATTAATATATGTGATTATTTGTCAAGAAATGATAACTTTGTTAGCAACTCTTATTGGAGATGTTCTAACAATATTTAGATGTTAAATTTAAGAAAATAATCATATTAATGTAAATATTTAATAAAAATAAATAAATATGTAAATTTTCAAAATTATTAGTAATTGGAAATCAATTTTTTTCAAAACATAATCGATCAATATTTACCATTAATATAAGAAAAAATTAATATAGTTATAAAATCAATACTTTACAACTCAAATTTGCACAAAAAATATTTTTATAATAATATTTTGATATAATATTCACATCTATACAATCAAATCGTTAAAAAACATTTATTAAATATGATTATAGAACATACTAATAAAAATATTTTCTATAATAACTTTTAAAAAACCTAAACCTTGTTTAAATATCATAAATTTTATAATCCCCTTGTACATGAGAGTTGTGTTGAAACAACTCAATCAACATTTGTATACTCAAGTCCTAAAAGCAATGTCCAAAGCATATCCAAGTCAGGCTGTTGAAACAATAAATTTGGCCCAATTCGTTTATAGTGAACAAGTACCTTAAATTTTAATTATAACCCGACCCGACGAAATTTATATTTGTGAAACCTAGGGTTTATGCTACTTCACACACTGCTAAAACCCCCATTTCCGGCTGGAGAGAAACAAACAATGGATTCGAAAAAGAAAAACAATGAGAAGAAGAGCAATGGAAGCTTCCAGAAGGCGATAACTGACCCCAGGTTTGCGTCCGTACACTCTGATCCTAGGTTTCAGAATCCACCCAGGCATAAATCAAAGGTCACTATTGATTCTCATTTTAATTAGATGTTCTCTGATAAGAATTTTAATTCGTCCTCCACACAGATTGATAAGAGAGTGAAGGTTAAGAAGGAGGATTCTGTTGCCAAGATTCCATTGAAGCATTATTATCGTGTCGATGAAGAGGGGGAGGTGAAAGGGAAAGAGGAGGTGGAGAGTGAGGATGGAGGTAGTGAGGGTGAGATTGGGGGTTTGGAGAAGGGAGAGAGGAAGAGGAGGGTGGAATTGCCAAGTGAAGACGGGGAGAGGAAATGTGGGGAGTCAAGACGAGAAGAGCGATGAGAGTGGGAGTGATGGTGAGGATTTGGAGGAGGATGGGGGTGTTGACAGTGAGGAGGAGGATGAAAGTGATGGTGAAATTGCCAAAGTGAAGAATGTGAAATTGAAGAAAGCGCAAGTGGAATTGTCTGATTTTGAAATGGAGAGTGATGAGGATGAGGAGGAGGAGGATGGTGTTGATGATGATAGTTCTTCCACTGGTTCGGAGGTTGAATATTTCTCAGAGGAAGAAAATAATCTTGCCTTGGTAAGATTTTGAGGTTTTTATTTTTGATTGTAGTTGAAATTGTAAATGGCTTGAAGTTTTCAACTTTTTGTTAAACATGAAGAGAATGTACCGGAAATCGAGAATGAAACTCGTAGGCTTGCAGTTGTCAATATGGATTGGAATCAAGTGAAGGTGAGTTTATTGAAACTTATTCGCATTTATTTTTATCAAATAATCGTGACTTGTTTAGCTAGAATAGGGTTTGACCAAATTATATCATGACTCATGAGGTATTACAACTTAACAAAATTCTAAGATTCTAGAAAAGCCATGTTTGTTTTAGGGGATTATAATCCAGGGATTAACATCAATACATTATAATATCTTCACTATTATCCCTAAGAATTAATCCTATGTTTGTTTAGAAGCAGTAAATTTATGATTGGATGTGATCTGGATATTACAACTTAACAGAATGCTAGTCAAATGAGAATTTATACAAGAGTTCAACTATAGAAGTAGTGTTGAACGCATGACATATAAACTTTCAGCTAGCAGGCTCATATCTTCAGACATAGTTGTATACATTCCCTTTGATCAAGTTTTTAGTGAAACGCTGATTCTTCACCATGGCAAGTTTCTAAAATAGCGAAACATGAAGAGATTTTTGTAAAATTGCTATCAAAGTTTGGTCTATTTGATTGAATCATTGTCCAAAAGGACATTTACATAGGAACTAAGAACGTAATAAATAATCAGTTTTTCTAATGTGTGCCAAAGGGCACATAATAAGAGCTTAGTTGGCATTTTTTGATTGGTTTGTTTTCATTAATAATAATGGCCCCCTGTATGCACAACAATCTTAACCAATTAAAATTAGTCAACTCATCAAAAAGTAATTGTTAGAATGTGCCCTTGGGCACACACTAGAAAGACCCATAAATAATAAATCATGTGAATGATTTTTCCGTGTATGTTGATTGGGCCATAATTTGCTTATAAATTGGTAAACAAGTATTGAAATGCTCATGCAAATAAATTTAACTATCTGTGATGATGTGCCATTGTGTTATTCAATCAGGTATTTAATTAACAATGTTCTTTTCTAGTTCATTTCACTTAAATTTTGACAACATTAGCCATATATCGATATTTTTCACTTTTTTTATAATATAAATTTCTTCCTTTAGCAATATTTCCCCATGTTGAGAGTCATGTTTCTTTTATGTAGGCAGTTGACTTGTATATTTTGTTAAGCTCTTTCTTTCTTACCCAAAGGAGGAGAAATTATCTCAGTATCTATCTACCCATCCGAGTTTGGACTTAAGAGAATGGAAGAGGAGGCAGTGCATGGTCCAGTTGGATTGTTTGATGATGATAAGGACAAGAATGCAAGTGATGACGAAGGTGACGATGTCAACGAGGAGATTGACATTGAAAAGTTAAGGGCTTATGAATTAAGTAGGCTAAGGCAAGTCCTTCTGATTTCACTTTTGTATTTTTTGATTTTCCAGGAGAAAGTACACATTTTACTACTATTATAATTATTAGGAAAGATAACAATCTCTACATGGAAATTTACATTGCTTTCAAGTTTCAAGATGAAAATAAGAAACAGGAGTGGTAACTTTCATGTTGATTTGAAGTGGCCTATTTGTCCTTTTATCTTTCCCCTAATATTCCAGCAGATTGAACTGATCACAATTAAATATAGGTATATGTAAAATGCAACATTGGTTTTAATATATTCTAGTTTATGTTGAAAAAAGTTCTCTTAATAATCTATTGTTCTGGGTGTGCTTGCATTTCGGCAGATACTATTATGCTGTGGTGGAGTGTGATTCGATTGCTACAACAGATTACATCTACAAAAGCTGTGATGGAGTTGAGGTTGAAAGATCATCAAATAAGCTGGACTTGAGGTTTATTCCAGATTCTATGCAATTCAAGCATGCTCCTCGTGATGTTGCTACTGAGGTATTAAGATGGAAGAAATTAATATTATATGGTCGTAATAATAGATTGTAGTTGTTATGCCTTCACGGCAAAGCTTAGACAGTAAGGTGGTTGCATAGGTGCTTGTTGGGCGATAAGTAGCATTATTCAAGTGGAAAGCCTGGATGCGTAGGCGACACTTGGTGACAGCTGGGGGTTGTTTGATAACTAAGCTTACATCAAGATGCTTATTAGTCTTTATTAGTTGTTTAATATGGAAGAGGTATTCTGAAAATTTACAAGCACATTAAATATATGATATGTAGAAGATTATCCTATCCAGGTACAGGAAAGGAATAAGTATCTTGAGAGAATTAACGTGCTTGTCAATATTAATTACACCATACCTGACGGACTCCACATGTGGCCTGTGGGTGTTTGAATGGCAAGAATCTAGATAGAAGTGTGGTGACATGTACTGAAGGAATAAAGGCGATCGTAGTTCTTGAGAAAGGAATGAATCACTCGTAATAATGGCGGGGGATGGGGAGGCAAGGTTTGGGGTTTGATCAGGCAATTAGTTTCTGTGATTTTGGTTTGGGTCGAGTCTGGCCAGGTTAGGAATTGGAGTCTATTTTCTTTGTAACACAATTTACATAGATCAGTAGGTTCCTAATTTAACAATTCTGTTACTATTCTATTGTCTTCTAAAGCAGCAGTAGTAATGCATATAACTTTTATATCTTTTCATTTTAGCATACTCCCATTCAGGCACCAGGAAGCTATGAAGGCAACAATTTCGAAACAAGAGCTCTGCAGCAGACCAAAGTTCGTCTTACATGGGATGAAGACGAGCCACAACGATCTAAGACTTTGAAAAGAAAATATACTGCCAAACAGGTTTGTAACTTTCATCATGCAGTCTCACGCTTAATATTATGTATGAATGGTGTATAATAATTGCAAAAGCTACCTATGAGTAACTAGGGGAACCGGATTTGTTTCTTTCTCCCTTTGGCACCTCACGATATTGCTTGTTGGAGATGATGTTGCATTAATTTCTTCTAGATATATATGTACGTTGCTATGTTAAGAAAAACCTTATTTTATAAAGTTTCTTGGGTGGTGTAAACTGCTCTTGATCAGTCTAGGGATAATAAATTATTTTGGACTTGCGCTTTCATTTTTAACAGCTGCTCAAGTTTCTCTGATTGTACTTGTGTGCTGTTTATGCTTTCTTACAGCTAGCAGAATTGGAGTTAAAGGAGTTTTTGGCTTCTGATGGAAGTGAATCTGATGAAAACGAAAACAATGATGATCTGGAGGACGGGGCTGACAAAAAGAATAAGAAACAACATATGTATCGTGCTCTAATTGAATCTGGTGATGCTTCTGATGAAGATGATGAGCAGGGTGCACAAGAAATGGAGGTCACTTTCAATACTGGCCTGGAGGATATAAGCAAGCAAATTTTGGAAAAGGAAGATGGACAATCTGAAACAATTTGGGAAGCTTATCTTAGAAAAATAAAAGAGAAAAAGAAGGCAAGTAAGAATAGGTCCAAGTATTCATCAGAGGATGAGAGTAGTGACTCAGATAGAGAACCGGTAGAAGAAACCAATGACTTCTTTGTTGAAAAACCTCATGCTAAACGAACTAAGGAGGCCCAAGGCAAAAGCACCAAGAAAGGAAGACAGCCTCAAGAAACAACAAAAGAAGCAGAAGCAAGCAGAGCAGAGCTTGAATTATTGATTGTTGATGATACTGGAAATACAAACTTAAAGGGATACAACTTGAAGCCTAAAAAAATCAAGGATAAGATGGGCAAAGAAATTCATGATAAGGAAAAAATACCAATGATTGATGGCGATGATCGGAAACGATTTTCCCACCTTCTTAATAATAATCCCTTATATGCTTTGGATAGTATAAAAAGTAATTTAATCTGATATTGGTTGCATGTCATTGTTTCAATCTTTGTTATCTGTTGGTAATCTTTAGCTTTAGTATCTCATTTGCTTAAAAGTAGCACTTTTGGTTACAGGAGCGCACCCTTTGCTCGGCAAGTCGCACAGAAGCATAAGAAGGATAACCACGAGGATGCATGAAGAAATGAACCAACAAGATTACATGAGCGAGCACCTTTGTCTGGTGACCTAGGGACAGGTAGGGATGAGCACGTACTTCTTAAAACGCACACAAGGAAAGATAAGCATGAAATATATTCATTAGTGAAGTCAATCAAGATGAAGTCTAAACAACTACCAGTGCCCTCTGGTGACAAGATATCAAGGAAGAAAGGAACTTTCACAGATAAACAGGCAAAGAAGGCTAGAGTTCTGTGAAAGCAATCACCATAAAGTTAAGCAGACTTCACTCTCTTTTCCCAGAGTGCCTAGGAATTACTTGGTAGAGAAATGCTAAATTAATAAGCAATTGTCCAAGATTAGTGTTTAATGTTAAGGTATTAGAAATTATACTAATTTTTTATTTCAAATTTTATTATGTAGAAGTGTTTCTAAAGGTCAAGTGACATTTGAGACTGAGAATGTAATCAACTATACAATGTATAAGCATATTTGTTGTGCCGTACATAATTTCAGAAGTTTTGCAATTCCATTCAGGTTCTCTTTTGTATCTCGGAAATTTTTTTCCTTCACTTTATTATGATACTAGTAGTTTTAGGTTTTCTAGTAAACATTGGAAAGTACTAGATCTAGTACAGCTATTATTTAAAGTTTTATCAGGAATTATTTAGCTTTATCCGGAACAGTTTATATAGATTCTCATGAGATAAGATATACAAAATGAATGTGTTAACAGTTTTTTGTTTGGCATCTTCAGTTTTAGATTGAACATCATCTTCCACAGGGATCCTGTAGTATAAATTTATGAAGAAACATGGGGAGCAATTGCTAATGTGATCTGCTGATCGTGACACAACTTTTACATTGATTATTGTATTTCTCGGACTAAACTTATGATCAGCGAATACGTTGCAATGAGCCAGGATAATCATTATATGGAAGGACAACTACCTAATGCTACATAAATATATAGGACCAATATTTAGACAAGGAGATTCATTATAAATGGAACATGTATCAGTATTTGTAGCAGTAAAAGAACAAACTGCAGACAACAGTACACACTCTGAAAACTTGCATAAAATTTAGAACACCTTTGATTAGTAGGTTATGGTACTAATAACATAAATCAATTTCAGTTACAATCAAAATTTAACATAAACATAAGGCTAAAAAGTTCACGACATCAGATTTAATCCTAAACAATATTACCAACTGAAAAAAATTATTACCAAAATATTACACTGAGCTCATATTTGTTATTCCTAGAAAACTAAATCATCTTCCTCCCAAATCCACATGCTCAAGATCAGAACGGAACGGGAAAACATCACTAGGATGGGTAACATGGTGATATCATTACAAACCTTGCTAATAATCTTCGATTTATCGACCGATTTCAAAGAACATTGGCTAAAGTTCTAAGAGAAGATCATTACAGTAAAGAAAAGAAGAAGATGACTCCATGTTAAATTTCTAAGGTATGTTAGGTGTAAATAGATGTATGATATAATATACTGATACAGGATTATTGATATTTGTATGGAACCTTTAGTTAAATACCCAAATAAACGACAAGGTAAGAGAATTTTGTGTAAATAATCATATCATATTCTAAGTAGAATTGTATATATGTAGCTATATAATTTTGTGTAATATTTAATCATATTCTAAGTAGAATTGTAAAATATGCAACTATTTAATAGTTGGAAACAAACAAATTTCTTTGGCCACAACTCATCTTTTGATCCATTAGAAATTGTGGACAAAAACAATTTCAAGGTTTTTGACAAAAAAAAATAATTTCAAGATTTTTTTTTCGAATTCACCTTTTCTATATTTTGTTTACAAAAATATTACAAAATTATGGGAATAAAATTGTTTTCATTGTATTAACTTCACACAAGGATAATTGATAAAATAATCGCAAATTGAATTCTCATTAAATCGTGAAAACATAAACCTAACTCGTTTATAATATAATGATCGGTTTTATAGTCAATATCTAATCGGTAATGAAGGTAATTAATATAATTAGTAAACTATTCTTATTCGCGAGTAAGAATTATAATGGTAAATTTTCGTATTACATCAATATTAATAATATGTTAATATTCCACTCAAACTCAAGATATTCAAAAAAATAAGTATCGAGAGTTTTTAAAACAATAAAAAAAACTAAAATAAAATAATGAAAGCAGTCATCGTTATCGTTTTCAATAAAGAAAACCGTCTTTGGTCATCTTTGTTAACAATAACTGATTAATGTAAAAATAAAAATGAATATATATAAGTATATATATTTTGCATTATCGTATGAATAATACAATATAATTTTTATATTATATATAATACAATATAATTTTTATATTATATATATATAATATAAAAATTATATTGTATTATTCATATAACAATACAAAATATATATTATATTACATTATATCCTATTATATAATAAGAGTAAAAGGGATAATAAACGAGTACTACCATAGGTCAAGGGTTCGACTCCTAACAACAACATGTATTTTATAAATTATATTTTTTAATTGGTGTTTGAATTTTTAGAGGAAAAGAGTTTGAATTTATATAATAACTAAAATATTCTTCAACGCATTGAAAGTAGAATAAGTATTAATAGTGGAGTCGGTCCGAATTTTTAGGAACAACGTATAATTAAAAGATTTATTGGAAATATGATAGATGTCTGAATTTATAAAGGAGAATAGTTCAAATTTATATAAAAGATATGTAATTTAAAGTTCTATTGCAAGTAGAATAAGTGTTCGAATTTATAGAGGAAAATGGTTCGAATTTATTGGAAAGATATATAATTTAAGTTTTATTATAAATAGAATATGTGTTGGAAAGACTTATAATTAAAATTCAGTTGAAAGTAGAATATGTGTTCAATTTTATGAAGGAGAAGAGTTCGAATTCATAGAAAAAAAAAATTATTAAAAGTTCAAATGAAAATAGAGTAGGTATTGAGAAGAGTTTAAATTTATATAGAACACATATAATTAAAAGTTATAATGGAAGTAGAAAACGAGGGTATAAAAAAAATATAACGCCTTCGGGAACCTCGGGTGTATCAAATAGCATATATTTAAAGTTCGGATTTATAAGAACTACATATAATTAAAAGTTCTTTTAGAAGTAGAATAGGAATTTGTAAGGTATATAATTAATTTCTTTATTAAAAGTGAAATAGCTGTTTGAATATATAGTAAATATATATGATTAAAAGTTATATTGAAAGTAGAATATGTTTTTGATTATATAGAGGAGGAGAAGAGTTCGAATTTATAGAGAATACATATAATTAAAAGTTATATTAGAAGTAGAATACGATGGCAAGTTGTATTTATTGGAAGTAAAATATGTTTTTGTAGGACATATAATTAAAAAAAATTATGGAAATAAAATAGGTGTTTAAATTTATTAAGGAGAAGAGTTCGAATTTTTAGAAAAATGACATTAAAATAAAAGTTTTATTGGAAGTAGAATACAAGGCAAGTTGTATATATTAGAAGTAAAATATGTGTTTGTAAGACATATAATTAAACGTTCTATTGAAATTAGAATAGGTGTTCAAATTTATCGATAAAAGAGTTCAAATTTATAGAAAAGCCATATAAAAAGTTCTACCAGAAATAGAATACGTGTTTAAAAATACAGAGGAGAAGAGTTTAAATTTATTGAACAAATATTTAATTTAATTTTTATTGAAAGTAGAAATGAAGGCAATGAGGTAGCATTTTTTACGATCTTTTAAACTTATTTATCTTTATAATTTATAGAGAATGACTCGAAACATGTTTAACGAGAATATAACTCACAAGAAAAGATCATATTAACTATTAGAATTTGATATTGATATTATAAAATTTATTTCGTTTTAAGTTTCGATTTTTATGGATTAAAATTATAATACAAATAGTTATAATATAGGGTTAAATATCACTTTGGTCACTGAAGTGAGGCCCATGTATCAATTCTTTGATTAAAGTTATCGGGGTCTCAGTTGCACCACTTAAGTAGAGAATAATGACAAGATCGTTAGTTTGACCCGTTGACCCGACGGAAACTACACGTGGCTTGCAAGAGTTGGACAGAGTGGCGTGTAACGGCTCATTCAGCAGCTGACGTGGATTGTAACGGCTATATCTATATCACAAAAGTCAGTATATATATGTATGTTAGGCTTCTTGAAGATTTTAGCATCCAAATCGATCTAGGAGGTAATATTAGTTCAATTCCTTGCAACCTTAGCTTGATAACAACATGAACAAGGCTAGCCCCATATCAAAAGCACCTGCTAGTTCTTCATCAGTTTCAAGCGAGCATAGGTACTGTTTGTGTGGTAAACGAGCGAGGTCAACACTTCTTGGACTTTAAATAATCCAGGAAGAAGATTTTTCACATGTGCCACGAAGGTATAATTTATGTAATATTCAATATATTTTTTGGTCCTTTACTTGCAAAATTCCTCTGTAATTTTTGTTAAAATGTAGGGTGTTCTTGGATGCAATTATTTCGAATGGGTTGATGATGATTTCTCTGGAAGAGCAATGGATGTAATAACCCATTTAAATCATAGACAGATATATTTGGAGGAAAAATTGAAGCTTGTTGAAGAAAACCTTGCAGATTATGGTGAGAAAAAGAGGATCTTGAAAGCAGAAGTAGATGAGTTAATTGAAGGATGGATTGCAATTGAAACTGAAAACAAATTACTTAAAAGCCAGTTGTGGTGGTGTATGAAAACCAATTGACACATAATCCACAGGATGATGCCTTCTACCATGAATGGCAGCAATGGCATGCTCACATGGTATGCTAGTGAGATCATATCTCCTGCAGTCACACTTCTTTGCATCCAAGTCAACAGTTACAACTCTTGTACCTGATTTGACAGAGTAAGAAGTTGATCCATTCCAACTTGCCCTCCAATTCCTTGATTCAGTTATAAGCACATCCAATTTCTTCTTTATCCTTGGACATAGTTGGTGATCATGTTTGCTCATGGCATCTCTGTTCACTCTGATTCTTGTGAGCAACTTGAAATGAATTTCTTGTATCATATTCAACAGTGGCATGTACCTGGAACGAGAAAGAAATCCATGATTAGCTTATTTTTGCAGTTAAATAATCATCATCTAGTAAAGTACATCAAGAGATGTTTTTCCCTTGATGAATAAGATGATGATTATTCAATTGCAAAATTAAACAATTCCTGGTCATACATCTACACATCTATGCATTAAGTAAACAGGTAAACACTTGTACTTAGTGAAAATTATTTACCTCTCATGTATGATCCATGCATTAAATGATTCAGACATATTGTTCTCCATATTGTCAGCTTTGCAGAATGTTGAGAAATATGCCTTGGTCCACACTTTTGGAGCTAGCTTTGACAGTTGTTCATATGCAGGTTTGGATAATCTTTGCATCTCTTTCATGGCTCTTGCATGTGCTGCAGGATATGTTGCCATGCATGCATTCCAGAAAGCTCTCTTCAACAAGAGTGATGAAAACCTAACAGAACAAGAAACACACACTATCAGCTATGGATACAATATATAAATGTTGTAAAAGAAATAAGTGTTGTAAGAAAAAATACCTTTTTATGTAGTTGTTGTACAAGTGCCTAGCACAGAATCTGTGCTCCACCCTAGGTAGAAGCTCCTTCAGTGCATTTTCTAACCCTTTCTGTTGGTCTGAAATGATAGTGAAACCAAACCCATCCCCCAAACCAAGATCATCACTTAGCAATTCTGTAAACCATTTCCAACTCTCTGTATTTTCACTCTCCACAACTGCATAGGAAATGGGGAACATTTGATTGTTCCCATCCCTACCAACAGCACTCAGTAACTGCCCTCCACATATTGTCTTCAAAAAACAACCATCCAGACCTATGACAGGTCTGCATCCAGCCTTCCACCCTTCCCTCAAAGCATGGTAAGAAATATAAATCTTTTAAATTTGTTTGGATCTCCCTCATTCAATCTAGTTGTCCTTATTTGCACTGTGTTTTTAGGGTTACTTTGAAGAACTTCATTTGCAAAATCTCTCAGCCTTGAGTACTGCTCTTTCAGTGACTCATGGACACTCTCCAAGGATGCCTTTCTGACCCTCAATATCTTAATCCTGGACACCTCTATCTCCAACTCTTTCTTTATAGCCTCTGCCATTTCTTTCACTCTCCATGTTCGATTCTTTCGTATCCTGTCTCCATATAGGTCAGTTAGTAATTTGACACTAGCAAGCTTATTTGCATATGGTTTACTGCAATTATGCTCATCACACAAGGTTTTGATGGTGCATTTGTCACCATCTTTATCCTTACTGCACCATATGTAGAACTTACAATCAGCTTCACAACAGACCTGAACTCTTTTTGCATCATTGGTAACAAACTGCACTCCTCTTCTTTCCTTAATTCCATATTGCCTAACAGCATCTCTAAATTCTGCTAGAGATGCAAACTTCATCCCCACCTCCCACTTGATGCTGTCATCCTTATGTCCATACCTAATCCTATTTATGTTCATTTTCCTCTTCTTAGGGTTGGGAGGCCCAATATACCCAATCATATGGTTCTTATCTTCACTTGAGGAAGATTTCGACCTCAGCTCATCAGAGGCATATTCTGAATCATCACTCAAAGCAGCACTTGACACATTGGCATCATACTTTATATTATTCACTGTCAAGGACTCTTTAAATTTCATCTTCTCCTGTCTAAACTCCCTCAACTCATCATCACTATCACCGAATGAATCATGTAAGCTTTCATCCTCAGACTCATCAATCTCAGTCTCTACATCATACCCTGGATCATCAGGATCACTATAATCACTGTCCACATTACCCTCATTAGCCTCTTGACGAACCCCATCCCCTTGAGGTAAATCAATGACCTCATCCAATTCGTAATGATCAACATATAGATCAATAACCCTAAGCCCTAAAGGTCTATGAATGTTGACCATTTCTCTCACAGTTTTGTCATCATACAGCAGGGTTGTACCATTCTCAAAAGTTGTTCCATCCTTCTTAAAATACACTAAATCACTAGGGCTATAGTGACATTTCACAGCAAACTCATCCAAATATCTAAACGAAAGCAAATCAGTGTCAAACCGATTAATTTCTTCTACTTCACCACCAATGTACTTTGAATTAGGTTCAGGTCCAAATTCACGATGGTGGTGAATGCGTATAGTAACAAAAGAATCCATACTATAAAATTAATGACGAGAGCAAAGTAAATGAACACGATTTCAATAATTAAGAAATATAAACCACCTAAACACATGAACAAACATGCTAATTCAAACACATATAGTACAAGCACATACATACATACGGTAATTGATATGTTCGAACAGTAATTGATATGCTAAAAGAGTACAAGCACATTTAAAAAGGATTTTATCAGATCGATTGTACATACCTCTTGCACTGAACAACGAAGTGGAAGATTCGAGATTCAAATTGCAATTCAAACGATAGTCAATTAGGGTTCTTCAGATCGATTTAGTAATTATGGTTTCAATCCCCAATTTCGCTCTAGATACGTATTGTTCTCTCGACTCTTTGTGTCCAACTCCAAAATGATATTTAACCCGATATATAACAACTATATTATTATAGATGATATGTTTTTTATTTATTTTTACTATTCACCTAACAGCTATGCGCCATGTCATCGCCAGGTTAGCGCCACATACTAACAATGCTAACGCCGTAAGAGTTTCCGTCGGGTCAACGGGTCAAACTAACGATCTTGTCATTATTCTCTACTTAAGTGGTGCAACTGAGACCCCGATAACTTTAATCAAAGAATTGATACATGGGCCTCACTTCAGTGACCAAAGTGATATTTAACCCTTATAATATATGTTAAAGATGCGTTTCAGTTTTAACGAAAGAACGACTTTATAGAAATAATAATGTTTAACGAAAGAGCGGTTTATTAGATTAATATTGATGATATAATATGAGATAAATATATATATTTTTTAAAATAAAATTATAGTGCCGCCGTGAAGCGTCGCTTTATCGACTATTTGAAAAATAATTGTTAAACCATCACCAAATTACAGATTATTTTGTAAATTTCACGTGGGCTGTAAAATCGTTCAAATCAAATTTTAAGAATCCAAGATAGAGTACAAATATTAAATCGATTATGTAAAATCTTAGCGTGAGAACACTGAAAACACAATTGTTCTGCAACAGAACAATACAATAATGAAAATGTGTAAAATATGAAAAACAATTGTTCTACACTTTTTAAAAGAGTGCAGAACAATTGTTCTCATATAAAAACTTTTCTCACCTGAATCATACCCGATATATATATCAATTTTTTAACAAGAATTTGATATGTAAATTAATAACATATAAAATTAAAAAATTAAAATAATTATAGATATTTAAAAAGGAGCCGTGCGTTGCACGGGTTATTAGCTAGTATTCATACAATATATATAAGTATATATATATATATATATATATATATTTTGTATTATTGTATGAATAATACAATATAATTATTATATATTATATTATATATATATATATATATATAAAAGTTAAAGGAAAAATGGTCTTTCAAGTTAACCTTTTTTTTTGAAAGTTAACCTGAAATGAATTTATATATATATATATATATATATATATATATATATATATATATATATATAAGTTAAAGGAAAAAAGGTTTTTGAAGTTAACCTGAAATGAATTTGTCTGAGGTTAGATGATCGTGTGGTGTAAAAAACATCTTGAAATTTTCAAAAATTTATTTTTTTTGTGTAATTACAATTATGTATATCTAGTATATTTATACGAAAAATCTTCTTAATAGCAATAGGAGATAATCAAGTGAGAAGAGTATGAAATTCCGTAAATTATTAAAAGGGTGATATATCTCATATTGCACATTGAAAAATTCCGGGTCTCATTTAAAACATTTTTAAAGACATAAATATCAAATAGATACCTTCAAAATATACTCGGAAAGTAAAAATAATTTTTAATCGAGTTCTACGCATTTTCTTAAATGCTACTTTAACCAAATGAAATATTATGAATTCTAGTATTTTTGATAATATATTTAGATTTTAAGAAATTTATTTACTATTTAATTTTAATTAAATCAAAGAAAATAACCATAAAATTAAAAATAAATAGTAAATAAATTTCTTAAATCTAAATATATTATCAAAAATACTAGAATTATTAACCTTTAATTTGGTTATGGAGCATTCAAGAAAAATGTGTTGAACACAATGAAAAATTATTTTTAGTTCCGAATACATTTTAAAAGTATCAATTTGATATTTATGTCTTTAAAAGTGTTTTAAATGAGACCCCGAATTTATCAGTGTGCAATCTGAGATATTTAAAGTTATTCAGTGGCCAATTTGATATTTAACCCATTATTAAAAATAAATATAATTTTTACATGTAATTTTATGATTTTAAATTAATCCATTTTATTAATTTAAAATTTTAATAATTTAATATAATATTATTTTAATCATAACAAGGATCATTTTAATCATAACAAGGATCAGATATGATTCCGAACGAAAATAATTTTTCTTGACGATCATACAAGGTGAACAAGTTGATACTACGTGTTTGTGAGCAAGAGATATTGTGCTTCATTGTTAATTTTTTTGGTAAGGAATCGAAGTACATATATTTTTACTTTTATTCCACCGAATTCTCAATATTTTCCTTCTATGTAAAATACTTATACCCCTCCATTCTTCACCTTTTTCTAAAAAAAATAATTTCAAGTATTCCAAAAATATGATTAGATACTACGGAGTATACCTTTTTCCCACCTTTTAATTTCTAAAATATTACCCACATTTCTCTTTGTACCCCCAAAAATTGAGAAATGTACAGAGCAAGTCTCGATACGGTCAAATCGAGTTGAGAGAGAGTTGAGACCGTACTTCCCCACTACATCCTCGCTTTGTTCCACCCCCAAATTTCACTCCCCACGATTTCCCCGCCATTTGTTTTATCTCTCAAACACTTTCATCCTCTTCTTCTATTCTACACCTATACACACACCTATACATACATCTCTAGGGTTTATTCAATTCACTACTATCAAACCCTAATTCACACCTAATCTCAGCTGAATTGACACATTTCTAGTGATTAAGATACGTGTTTAGCTTGATTTCATGTCTACTTCGCGGCCAATTCCCCGAGGCATCAGCCTCTCTAATACAGTTCACTCTGATGTTGCTCCGAGTCTTCCGTTGCCTTCGTTGCCGGTGGTTTGTGGCGCGGTTGATCAGGAGATTCGGCTTTCGGATGAATCGAATGGTTCGAGATCGGTGAATCGGAATGTTGTGTTGAATCATGCGGATAAAATTGCTAGTTTGCTTCAAGGAACTGATGTCTCGTATTTGTGAGTACTTTTCGAATTTTACGGATTATGTGTATGCTTAATTGTTGTTGAATTGTTATGTTATCCGATGTTATATGTACTTGTGTATGTATGTAAAGCGAGTTTGGAAAGTTTTGTGGAGTGTGATTTGTTTGCTAGTGATTTGAATTGCGACTCTGAAAAATGTGAACTCATTAGAATTATTGCAAACTCAAGAGAGGGATTGGATTTGCTATATAATGTTTGTTTTGGTAATGGTTGATTACGTAAAGTTATATATTTACTAATCTACAAACACATGATTTTGTTGAGGCTCGAATTGAGCTGCAATGCTAGGGATTACTTGTTAATGTTTTCTTAAAGGAAAAATGATATTTTTAGGAGTGTTAGAACTTTGAAGCATAAGATTTTCGAATAATGCTACAAAGTCTAAAATTGCTGATTTGGTGATATGTAAGGACCACTAGAAGTCTAGAACAGTGTTTTTTTTGTTATCATAATAATTTGGTAATTCTTTATTAAATTTCTTTGTTATTGTAAATATAGTTTGCAGTCATAATTATAAGTATTCTTATTAATATAATTATTTTATATTAATGATAATAATTGTTATTGTTGTTGTTGTTGTATTTAATCCCGTGGGACTCGAATATTATTTGTTTTGAAATATTTTTAATTATATCCATTAGCTATAATTGTCAACTAGTTGGAAATCAGATGGTCATTTTAGATTATTGAAATAGAATATATAGTAACTTTGTTGCTTTATAACATGTTTAAGTACCTTCTATTTGAATTCCTTATTTACATCAATCTGTTGTTACTGACCTGAATCCAGTTAGTTTCTTTGTTGTTTCAATGCATATATATGCATATAATACGGTCATATGTATGTGTTGATGTATTCTTTTTGCCAAAGAAGAAACTAGATCTAAAGTGCATTTATGTAGGAATTAGGAATTACTAAGAACAACCTATCCTAAACAAACTGATTCCTAAAATGGTGCTATGAAAGGCAAGACACTATTCTATTGCTCACATTAGATAGCAAACGTAGTTTGAAATATTCAGAAAGCATTTTTTGCTATCAATTTTTTTAGAAAAGTTGAAATTAAATAAGTACCACAGCTACTACTGCAGAAACATTCAGCAATTAACTTATATCTATGCGATGGTTCATATGGTCAGCTCTGTTAGTAAGTTATATGATTATAACACTTAGTTCATCACCATTATTAAAATGAATATCAAAACAATATGTTTGTTTTTTAACTTAAGCCAATAGTTTAGGATATAACGTGTTATTGAGTAATGTGCTTGCTCTGCTTTAAATGTCCCCATAATTCCTTTAGTTTTTGATGAAATGTCTTTGTTAGTGTCACCGTGTGCCTTTAATCAATTCATATTTAATTTAACATATATTATAGTCAGTATAGAACAGTATGTGCCTTTCTAGAAATAATTAGGACCTTTGAATCTGAAGGAGACCTGAACAAAATTTTCTCGAATGATTAACCTGAACTACATCAGACACTTTATATTTCTTAAAAACTTGAAAGCAATCAGGTTGTGGGTTGGTGTCCACAATAGTAGTATGTGTGCTCACAAGTTGTTTAACCTCTAGAATTTGATCAAGTTAACTTGTGTAAGATATTCAGCTATTTGCTATTTTGTGTTGGCTAACCATTGATGTTTTTGCGTGAGAAGGTTGTACAACCTAAATTCACAAGGGATTTGGTCAGCAATGATTTTCCTTCTGACCACTGATTAGTTAACTTTAGTCATTTGAAAAGTAGGATAATGTGGTGTGACGTATTATTAATTTTCAATTAACTAATTAATTATGTTAAGATACGGTATTTTGTTGCAAACCCATGAAAATTTATGTATCTAAGTGGTATCTGTTTGACAGCGCTTTAAATGCAACTTGGTTGATCACCTCGTCCAGAAGCTGATTATATTTATTTAAATATATATTTGTTTTAAATGTGGTGCTTTAAATTGCAGAAATCTCAAGGGAGAGCCAAGCTCACAACATTATGGCTCTGTTGGACCTATGGACCTCTATGACGAGGTTCTTCGATGCAACTCGAATGCGTTTGAGTCGCATGTGCCAGGTAAACCAAGTCCAATAAGTCTAATTGTATGTACTATGTATAGGGATTATTATATTCTTCCACATTAGTAACTACGGTATGATCACTAAAATTGACATACCCACATACCCTGTTCTTAAGTCGTATGTTCAGGTAGAGTCAGGTACTCTTTCTCTTGTTTTTTTTTTCTTTTTTTTTTTCTGGTATTCAAGAGGTCTCCATATCAAATTTTTTAATATTTGTAGTTTGCATTTTTTTATTTGTCCTCGCAAGCTCTCTGGATAAGTTAAGACCCTTTCTCCCTTTATATATATTTCTCAACAACTTGGACATGAGTGTGTCCTGGGAGAAATTACACAGGCCTTGACTGAAAAGCTTATAAATCGCTGATTCTGTTTTTCTATCCTACCAAAGAAGCTTATTGTTGGTCTGGGGGACTTTTTTCACCCTTCATTTGCTAAGCTGTGAGAGGTTTCTTTTATTTAGTTCAGTAAAAAATCATGTTTTTTTCTTAGTACTGTTTATTTTTTACCTATAGAAACAAAATGTTATGATTGCAGGACAAATACTTGGGTGATGTAGATGGTTTAGGGAACAACATTGTTGCACAGATGGGTTATGCTTAAAAACATATTTTAGAGTACTTTGGTTTTGAATGTTTAATTCCCGATTTCTTTAATTGTACATGAAAATTTGTTATTTGCCTATTTGACTCTGTTGGCTTCGATGGGTTATGCTTAAAAACATATTTTAGAGAACTTTGGTGTTAAATGCCAATTCCTGACTAACACATAGTTTAGTTACTCTCTTCAGCTATAGATGAATATCTGTTATTTGCTTATTCGACTCTGTTCTGTGCAAGTAAGGCATAAATCGTAAGTACATAGGGTTTACAACACAGTGTTACTACTGGTTTTGGTGTTATTTTTTAGGACATTGTGCCTCATCCCTCATGCCACCCACCCTTACTTAAATATGTATATCAACTGTTTTAAAAATCAATCATATGAACTTTTTTGTTGGTAATATGAATAATGTTATAGTACAGTACATTGCTCACTGCCTAGTGGTTTGTTCAGGTTTTTCAGGTCATGTCAAGGAGCAACTTTATAATCGTAAGATTATTGAAGAGGATACGTTGCAGCAGGATTCGCCTGCAGCTAATCAAGCCCAAAGAGACACCAACGGAACACAAAATAACCATGATAACTACGTTTGTTTCTAACTTTCCATACTTATTCCCTTTTAACAATTGGGAATATGGTTGTTACGCCTGATTTTATGAAATAATTGCAGGACAAGATTTTGACTTCTTCAAGGAAACAGAAGGTTAAGAAGAAGGGAAGTGATATTACAAGTGTTCCTGATGCCGCAGCCATTCAAGGTTCTACACTTTATTATTTCTTCATTATACCATTACTATGTCTAATTGCTGCAATAAGTTGATCTCTGTTGGTCTAGATGCTGCAATTGGAGATTTTTGTGCGGGGTTGGAGAATTTGTGTGGTCGGGCAGAAATGAACGATGATGATCGGGAAGAATCTGAATGGTTACCATTACCTCTTGCTGATATCAGAGTACTTGTGAATGACATTGTTTCCATCAGATCAAAGAACTTCCTACATTTGGTTCCTGTAGATATTCTTGTGAGAACCTTAAGGCTTTTAGATCATCAGATTCATCGAGCAGAAGGTCTATCAATTAATGAATGTGAACATGTAAGTTTATGTTTTTGTATCCATATGCTGCTTGTTGTAGACATGTACTGCACACAAGAGCTGATATATATTGACCGGATATTTTTTGCCTTGCTACCATATAAACTATATATATGTGTATATGCACTGAATAGTAGTATCTGCAAAGACGATACAGGATGTAGACTGTATCCCACAATCTCAGCAATCTGTGTTCATGTTTGTTGATTTCTCCTACTCGTGGCTGTGATAAAATTCAGTACTCTGCATCATTCTTTAATTAACAACATAAACTTGTGTCTGAGTTGCAGCAGAATGTATTTTTTTTGGACCTTACGCATGTAGTGCACGACTCTTGTTGTCTGTTGTACCAGCGTAAGCTATTAACTTCTCTTTGTTTGCTGCCCTTCGGGAATATAACAATACTTTTCTCTTCATTCAGTGTCTAATTGTTCAAAAAATATTGCTATATACTTCATACACCGATTTCCTACCTATAAGAGATCATTATATATTCTTATTTACATTTTATTTAAGCTTAGGAGGAATTGTTGGTTTCTGATTATTGTCTGCAAGTTTTTAATTGAGAAAATTGTATCACATTAAAGAAAAAGTAAAATAATAAATATTTTAGTTGTGAATGTACAATTATATTTAGAGTGCCTCGATGCCTTGTGCCTCTATCTATGTGAAATGGATAAGCTACAACTACTTAATTTGGTATTGGAAATAACTAGCTTCACACTTCGCAAAGACGTTATCCTAATTGCTAATTGCGTCAATGGGACCACATAGTCATACATGGTATTTTCAACAATTTTTTCTTCATCAACATCTGCAATGTTATGCGAAACAAATTCGCTAAGTGATTAAATTGTTCCAAAATATGCTGCAGATTCAATATAAATAATGTTTATAAATGTTTATCAGTCTTGATCACAAGGTTTAACTATACTGAAATTCTATTGAAGGTATATTGACGTAAATAAGTGTAGTGTGATACCGTCCTTAGGCTCTTGTTCTCCTTCGAAGTATGTTTCCAATATCAGTCCCCCAGGCCACTGGACGATACAAGTTTTGTCTTTTAACTCAACACTTAATAATGATCGTTGGCCGATCCACTTCAAAAAGGTTTGCCTTTCAATATTTGCCTCAGAGTTCCAACTGTAGCAGTTTGAGGTGAGGTCGATCAAGGACCTCCGTCTCTTTTTCATTTTTGATGGAAAATCCAAGTACCAGTAGTTCAATGGTCAGTTGTGCATTGTGCAACCCTACGTTTTTGTAATCTTTTTACCCATTTTAGTAATAAACTACACGAACAGGTATTCCCGTGACTCCATGTTTGGAGTCTGTGTCACTGATATGTGAACAACATGGAGTTAAATTGGACCTTTCCATTTGCTATATGAATTTTGTTGAGTTACACATTTCGTCTGTAGTTTCATAAGCTTTCAATGCATTTCTCTAATTTTTTATTGTCTTCCAGTTATATGCTGGCAAAACTATTCCTTAATAAGTTTTGCATCTTATATTTCTGTTAAGATCTCTTCCTCTCTGTCTAAAGGAAAGACCTCCATGCTCATCCTTTGGTGGATGATTATCTTATTGTATGATATAACTGCCATGTTTGTCTAATGTTCTCAGCTATTTGTTCGTTTCCTTTTTTGGTGTAACCGGAACTTGTACCATTCCTTTATTTCTTTATCTATCATGATTTTATTGAATTAATTAGGCACATTTTGCATGTGGTACATTCATATTTATCAAGCACTTTAATTGATTAATTAGGGACGAAAATATTTTTCGTTTTGATACTTTCTAAATCAAGCAAAGAATCCTCTCTTTAATTAGTACAAGCAGGTAACTGTTGTGAAACATAGTCTACTTTTAATTAAAAAAAATATGTTAAGTTAATTTTTAGATATACTATTCAATATATATTTTTAAAAATATAAACGATCTTTTTTTAAAAAAAATTTATATGAAGACATTTATGGCTGTTAATTTAATAAAATATTATAGAATTATCTTCTGTAAATTAAAAAATATGTTAGTGTAATTTTTTGAAATATATAATAATGTTATAACTGTTATTAGTAATCAAAATATGGTACTATTATGTTGTACAATTGAAAGGGCCTTTCGCTTTTTAAAAAAGGGTAATTTACAAATCCCTTGTCTTATGTTTATTATTTTTATTACTTGATCAGGCTAAGAACCTTTTCTCTCTTGGTTTTATTAGTACAACATTCTTGATAATTCTTTATCAGATAGGGAGCCCTTTTGCTAACTTTTTGTTATATAACAACATTCTCCTAATACAGAATTTTTTGCTGTCTTTATAATAGGTTTATCTTGTTCTACAAGTTAAATTCGGAATATTTTGATTGGGTGTTCTATACTTGTATACTTGGCATAGTTAGTTTCGGTTCTTTCTTTAAACGTTAATTTAGATATTAATTTGATTGTATAAGTGTAATAAATAAGTGACTACCATATGAGTGTAAAATGAGGTGGGTTCTCATCACATGACTAGAAAGTTGCCTGAAGATAGAAAAGTTTTGTTATTATTAGTAGTTCCTTTTTAAAGAATTTAAAGCTCATGCAGTTTATCTATCTGATCAGGAGTTTAGCTGCTATAATTTCAATAGGCTTTTAGATATAGGAAGAATCCAGCACTCTGTTACCCAAACTCTCCATTTTGCCTTAAGTGCCTGTGGCGGACACTCGTACATGTGTATGGACATTTAAACACCAACATTAAGCCAAAACATATTTATGTATATTCTAAAAAATTTACCAAGTCCGACTCTTGGACACGTGTCCATGTTGAAAACTTGCACCCGAGTCCAGGTAACAAAGATCTGCATGCTATATAGTGGCGAGATCATTATAAAATCTATTATTCACTTTCCATAGATTGGATTGATTGCTAGGCGATTCACGTGCGACGGTGCGAGTCAGATGCACACTGCTTAGAATTGTTCAAATGTGTTGAATCTTTGTATTACCGAGTTGGGTTTTCTGTACAAGCCTAGGACCATGTCCGAAGATTTTAGAGTTCTAATATTTTGTGAAGGTTGTGATTTTCTGTAATTTGAAGCTACTGCAGTTTAGGGCAGATAGTGGGAGTAATTTTTTAACAACTGAGCAGGAGTTTAGCTTCTATATTTTCAATAGTATTTTACTACTTCACTTTCCTTGTGCTGAATATCTGTTTATTCCAACTGCGGTAGACCTTTTACATTCCTTAGATGCACATTTTTAGGATTGTCTAATTGTGTCATCTATATCTTCACTGATAAATATCAATATATCAAATATTTATTGTCTGTAAGCTATCAGTCTAACCCCTGCTAATCTTCTTATCATTATCCTTACAGTATTTGAGCATCAAGTTGCCTGAAACAGATTTTGAGTAGATTGGCCCCATTGGTCTAGTATATTATATTGCATTGTACCATTCTCCCTTAATTATTAATTTGTTATATTTCAGGCAGATGCAGATGTTCAATCATCAGTATCCGTTGCTCTAGAGTCCATTCACGCAGCTCTACTGGTAATGGCTAATAGTGGCATGCCAAAGAAACTCTATAATGAAGAAGTACGCATCTGTGCTTATATATTATAGTTTGTAGTAATATGGAACTGGTGCCTCAATTTTTGGGTGAATGTTTTTAGCTGAATCTTGATGCATAATATCGATGATATGCTGTTGGGTTCTAAAATGTTTTAACATTTTCTAGATGATAGAAAGAATACTGGAGTTTTCTAAGTACCAAATGATGGACATCATGTCAGCCTGTGATCCAGCTTATCGCGCGCTGCACAGACCAAGTGAAAATGGGAACTTCGAAGGTCAGTCTTTTAACTAGCTTCTTGACAATGGGTTCCTGTGCTTTGCATGACTAAACTTAAAAAGGCGTCAATTAGGCTATTCAGCTATAGATGAACTACAATTTTCATTGTTTAGATCCTATATTTCCCTATTTATCTATTGATGATGCGAGACCTAGTTTTAGGGTTCATTTGGAATATATGTAATGCTACTAGACTGATTGTTCGTGAGTTGGACGTTTATGCCATAGTATTCTTAAATAATACCTGCTACTCTGGTTTTTAAGTATAATTTTTTCGTTTTGCATAAACAGATGAAGTTGAAGAACCTGATGCTAATTTTGGTTCTGCGAGTAAGAGAAGGCGTACCTCTAAGAGTGTAAAAGTGAGGAAATCAGCTGTGAACAGGTGTAGATATTGATATGCATAGTCTGTAGATGTTATTATAAATTTTCAGTATTATCATAAATCTAATTTTTTTTTTCTTTTTTGAATGTAGAGTTTCTGCCATTGTGAATACTGTAGATCAGAAACTGTGTATTATTCTTGGTCTGTTGAAAGACTTGTTGACAATTGAGCGCCTTTCAGATAGTTGCATTTTTCAATTGGTAAAGACAAGCTTCTCAACATTCTTGGTGGATAATATCCAATTGCTGCAGCTGAAAGCACTCAGTCTAATTTGCGGGGTATGGATATGTATTACTTTTGTATTTTAATACTTGTACCTTTTTTTAAGGTCTCTTTTCTTCTATATTGCTTAGCACTTGGTTATGGTCTTGTAGATATTCTATTCATACATACAGCATCGAACTCATGTGATCGATGAGGTAGTGCTGTTGCTATTAAAGTTGCCAATGACAAAGCGACCACCAAGACATTATCATCTACCAGATGATGAGCAGAAGCAGATTCAAATGGCAACTGCTCTATTGATTCAGTTGGTTCATTGTAGTGCCAACCTTCCTGATGCTTTAAGGGAGTCTGATAGCACTTCATTCCTTCTTGAGCCTTCAATTGATGCCTCTTACCCTAGCAAGTGTCATGAGGCAGTCACAGATGCATGTTGTCTTTTCTGGACTCGAGTTCTTCAGAGATTTACTAGTACAAAAAGTCATGATGCTGCAGAGCTGAGAAACATGATTGATAATCTTGTTGCTGATTTATTGATGACATTGAATTTGCCCGAGTATCCTGCTTCGGCTCTTATTCTGGAGGTATCAGCTGTCTGGTCTACTTGCCTGTTAATGCATTATATTAATTTTTAGTTTACTAATATATAGTTGTTTGCAGGTGCTTTGTGTGCTACTACTTCAGAATGCTGGTTTGAAATCCAAGGATATTGCTGCTCGTTCAATGACGATTGAACTCCTTGGTACAGTTGCTGCCAGGTTGAAACAGGATGCTGTTCTATGTAGGAGGGAAAATTTTTGGATCTTGAAAGAGTTTATGAATGATGATATGAGTCAGAGCTATCCGAAAGATGCATGTTCTGTTTGCTTGGGTGCAAAAACCGGGAAGTCTTTGCTTGTATGCCAAGGCTGTCAGAGATTATTTCATGTACAGTGCGTGGGAGTAAGAGAAGATGAAGTTTCTATCCGCAGCTGGGACTGTCAGTTTTGTGCTTGCAGGGAGCAACTTCTTGCGTTACAATCATACTGTAAATCACAGTGCAAGAATGATGGCAAAAGGAATACTAAAGCTTTTGAACCCCCTACAAAGATGGAGATCGTTCAGCAGATGCTTCTGAATTATCTCCAGGATGCTGGTTCTTCTGTTGATATGCATCTCATTACCCGCTGGTGCGCATTTTTAATGGACCTTCCTTACTATTTCCCCTGGATATTCTCATGCCAAGACCAATTTTTTTCACACATTAACAAATTAGTGTTTTATCAAAACCAATCACCTCTAGGATTCTGAGCCCGGTTGGCTATTTGTCTGACCATGCTGATTATTAATGTGCAGGTTTTATCTTTGCTCGTGGTACAAAGATGACCTGACTTGCCAACAGAAGTTATTCTTCTTTCTTGCTCGACTGAAATCAAGAGCACTTGTGCGCGACTCCAAGACCGTTTCTTCCGTATTGAAAAGGAATTCAGTAAAAAACATAACTTTAGCCATGGGTCAAAACAATTCTTTCTCCAGAGGGTTTGATAAAATTCTTCAAATGCTTCTGGTCAGTTTGTTTTCTGTTGCATCTTGATTACCAGTAGATAATATTCCTGCTAATATGTACTGTTTACTTGATTTCAGGCAAGTTTAAGGGAGAACTCTCCTGTGATTCGTGCCAAGGCATTAAGAGCAGTAAGTAGAGCGTCCCAACTTTCCTGTCCATTCCAGCATTACAAGACTACTTATTAGTATTTTCTACTATTTTTACAAGAAATTTGAAGTACTTGGCATCATGTTTCTTTTGTTTCATGAGAGCAGGTTAGTATTATTGTCGAAGCTGATCCAGAAGTTTTGCGTGATAAGCATGTCCAATCGGCTGTTGAAGACAGGTTCTGTGATTCATCTATATCTGTTAGAGAAGTATCTCTTGAACTTGTTGGTCGCTATATTACCTCACATCCTGATGTTGGCATAAAGGTATTTATTTGGATTTGTATCATCCTCAAATACTGGGTTCCACTATATTAATATTATCTTCCTTCTCTGCTTGTGTTTTCTTAGTATTTTGAGAAGGTTGCGGAGAGAATAAAAGATACCGGAGTGAGCGTGCGGAAACGAGCTATCAAAATTATAAGGGATATGTGCACTGCAAATCCAAATTTTCCAGAATTTACTAATGCTTGCATTGTAATTATATCCCGTATTTCTGATGAAGAATCCAGTATTCAGGTAGTTCTGCACCAAATAATTTGATTATGTATCATATAGTCCATACTCTACTATCACAAGTTTTCCTACTGTAAAGGAGTTTTATTATGTCAGGATTTTCTGTTTTAGTGATGGGTAACACCAGGAAAATGCCCATGATGCTAATATGAATCTTTTTAACCCCAACATTTTGCACATGGTACTCATAACATGATTTCATGTGTAGGACTCATAAGACCATAACTTTAACATGGAATGAACTCTGTTTTGGCCAATTTGGTCAGAATTACAAATTTATATGTGATTTACAGTCAAAATCAAACCTTATGAGCCAGAAGTATCTATTTTTACTGCCATATGTATGGTCTGTGATAAGATCACATTAAAGTCACAAGGTGTTAGGGTGCTGGAGTTTTGTACATTAAACCCGTAAAATGGTCAATTGGAATATTATAGATTTCATTGAGGTTTATGAGATCAAAACGAAATATCATGGTGCCAGGAGTACAAGATGCTTGACGTTAGGGTCATAAAGGCATCTTGGCCTTGAACTAATGTAAACTACTTAAGTTTTCCGGCGTTCTGTTCTGTGTTATTCTTAAATATCTTGTCTGAATTTTTTGGTCTACAGGATCTTGTATGCAAGACCTTTTATGAGTTCTGGTTTGACGATTCTTCAAGCTCACAGACTCGTTCTTTTGGAGATGGTAGTTCTGTACCAATAGAAGTAGCTAAGAAAACTGAGCAGATTGTCGAGATGCAGCGGAGGATGAAAGACAATCAACTGCTTGTCACAGTCATTAAACGTAACTTGGCCCTTGACTTTTTCACACAATCGGCAAAAGCTGCTGGAATCAATCCCGTAACACTTGCATCAGTGCGCAAGCGATGTGAGCTTATGTGCAAATGTTTGTTGGAGAGAATACTTCAGGTGTATATGAGTTTTCCCTGAATATCGCACTTTTAAAACAGCTTATTTCATTTGTTTTCCCATTATTTGTGTTTTTATGTAAGTCTTAAACCTTTTTTCTTCAGGTAGAAGAAATGACAGGCGCGGAATTGGAGTTGAGCTCACTTCCTTATGTTCTTTTGTTGCATGCCTTTTGTACCGTGGATCCTGCATTATGTGCACCGTCTTCTGATCCTTCACAGTTCGTTGTCACTCTAGAGCCATACTTGAAGACTCAGGTTATACTGCATTTTTATAATGTGGTTTTCTCAAGTTTAAATTGACGTGTTTAATTTGATCTTAGTTATGCCAACTATTAAAATGTAGTTGGTAATAAATGTTACTTATGGGCTATGGCTATAACTAAATGAAGACATTTGGAAGTTTTACAAAATTTTGCATATTTTGACAGAACTTTTGTGGGCCATGTTATATAATATGCCTTCTTTCTGGGGTGAACAATATTAGTGCAGTTTAAAAGTAGTGGAGCTGTGAAATAAGAATGTTATATACCTTTTAGTAACTATAACATCACCTTTTGTGTCTGCTCTCACTAAATCAACATTTGGGGAAGGGGAGGCTCGTGGATCACTGCCTTATTGCTGATTGCTTTTGCATCTTCCTATGATTTATGCCAAGAATTCATTAGGAAAGTGCTGTATGTGTTGAAATGTCGGTACTTTTTATTGTTATTTGATTTGTACGGGGTTAATGTATATCTTGTTCAGAAAAATCTTTGCAGTTCTTGTTGTGGAGATAGTTGGCTATTGTATATTTTAACTAAATTTATTTCAAAAATTTACTCAACTCAGTTTGCTTGTATTCAGGCTGATAGCCGAGGAGTTGCACAGCTTCTGGAAAGCATAGTGTTTGTCATTGATTCTGTTTTACCCTTGGCTCCAAAGATTCCGCAGGCCGTTGTTGAAGAGATTGAGCAAGATTTGAAACAGATGATTGTCAAACATTCTTTCTTGACTGTTGTCCATGCTTGCATCAAGTAATTCACCTTGGATTTTCTACACTCTATCACGTGGATATTTGTTTTAGAAATTTGGTACCTGTTAGGGATTTTTTGGTTTCTTATAGCTAGATAAGTTCTTAGCAAGATGTGGGAAACACGATCTGTTAACGAGTTTATTCTTTGCACCACTTGTCATAAATCATGTGATCTGGTGTTTAACTTCTTTTAACCCTTTCTTTATTCTTAAGGTGCCTTTGCACGGTGAGTAAAGTAGCAGGAAAAGGTGCAAGTGTTGTCGAATATCTTATTCATATTTTTTTTAGGCGATTGGATGCACTAGGATTCGACAATAAACAGGTTGGTGCTTTCTTTATAAATTTAGAAGATACTACTGAGTTTTTACTTATTTTGTCAAGAACATTGACCACCCCTCTTTTCTTTTAGATGTGCAACAACGATGAATTAATAATTATGTGATTTGTATGTTATTGAGACGTATTGTTGTGATATGATATGCAGATACGTATGTGCTTATTAGAGATCCAGTTAGACACATAATGTTATTAAATTAAGATTTTTTCTTAAGTATTGTATATGTGTCTTCTTGCTATAATTTCCTTACCCTTTCTTATGAGAAGTACTTCCTTTTTTCCTGCTTTTGACTTGGACGTTTAGATATGTTCTAACAACTATCCGTTTTTCCTTTTACCCTCATTTCAGCAAGTGGGCCGCTCACTTTTCTGTCTGGGGTTGTTAATTCGTTATGGTAACTCTTTGCTAAGTAGCAATAGAAACCTAGATGTTGAAAATAGTGTCACCTTATTCAAGAAGTATCTTACGGCTGAAGACTTTGTTTTTAAGATCAGATCGTTGCAAGTAAGCCTCTACTGTCCCCTCATTTAAGTCCTGAAGTAGTAGTCATGACCTTTGTTCATGTGTCTTTTGACCTTTTTTGCAGGCATTAGGTTATGTTTTAGTTGCCAGGCCTGAATTTATGTTGGAGAAGGATGTAGGAAAAATTTTGGAGGCAACATTGTCTTCCAGTACAGACTATCGTCTTAAGGTAAGGGTATTATGCCTTGCATAAAAGAAAGAAAGAAAGAAGAGAAACACCGTACACACATTATTGATGTTATAAGGGTTGGGGAAGGCATGACATTAAAAATCTTCTTTTCCAGTTGCAATCCTTGCAGAATCTGTATGAATATCTTCTTGATGCGGAAAGTCGAATGGGGACAGATGATTCCAACAACAATGAGGTTACTTATTCTGTAGAGGGTGGTCAGAGTGTGCCTGTTGCTGCCGGTGCAGGTGATACTAACATATGTGGGGGGATTGTCCAGCTGTATTGGGAAAGCATCTTAGGTAGATGTTTGGATGAGATTGAGTTAGTACGACGGTCTGCTCTTAAGGTGAATCTCCTTTACTAATCTCAGCAAATTTTAGAAACATTTGTATAGGTTAATTTTTCCAATATGAATCTCATGTTGATAATGCACGTTGTTTCTGTTGAGTGTTAGTCTATTCTGGAAGTTAATAGTCAAACTTTCATATCCCGGTGCTCTTATAGTTCTAATTACGTCTCTAACATAATTACCTGTCAGTCGTATCCAGTTTTGATTAAGCATTAACCTGTCTGAAAGAGAAAGTTCTAAAGTTCAGGGCCTGGTTCTACCATTGTTCAAAAGTCATATGTTTAGCACTGTCAAAAAAAAAAAGGCTTCATTGCTCCAGAAACCTTGTTGAATAACTTCCCCACAGAGTGGATGAATTCATGATGTCAGTACAATTCCTCTAACTTAACTATCTCGTTTTTATTCAAATATATTCTGGTTTTATGGAAACAGATTGTAGAAGCTGTGCTGCGACAGGGTCTGGTTCATCCAATCACATGTGTACCTTATCTTATAGCGCTGGAAACAGACCCTCAGGAGGTCAACTCGAAGCTGGCACATCATTTGCTGATGAATATGAATGAGAAGTATTCTCTTTAGTTAAACAGAATCTTTTTTAATTTTCTACTATATAAAAGTTATGCCAACTGGTGGAATTATCTTTTCAGGTATCCTGCATTCTTTGAAAGTCGACTGGGCGATGGTCTTCAGATGTCATTTATTTTCATACAATCCATGAATCAAAGTAACCCTGAGAAATGTAATGCCAAGCTTCAATCGAAATCACCTGGTAATGTAAAAGGCAAAGCAGATGCCAGTTCTGTAGCCTATGCAAAATTGGGGGTTTCTCGAATCTACAAGCTCATTCGTGGGAACCGTATTTCAAGGAACAAGTTCATGTCATCAGTTATTCGCAAGTTTGATACTCCTGCCTGCAATAGTTCAGTGATTCCATTTTTAATGTGAGTTCTACCATCAGTGACAGTTACATTTCTGTACAGCTTTAGTTATGCTGACAATAATTCTACTTGCTTTTGGTCAGGTACTGTGCAGAAATCCTTGCTTTACTTCCTTTCTCGTTGCAAGATGAACCTCTTTATTTAGTGTATGCTATTAATCGAGTGTTACAAGTTAGGGCTGGGACTTTGGAGGCCAATATGAAGGCTTTGTTACATCTATTGCAAAGTGGCCATATTTCTGTTACTGGAAATGGGGAGATTCTGCAGAAACCATCTGCTGAAGCGGTTTCTTCTAATTCAGTATCTTATGATTTGAACGGGACAGTTGTACCAGAGAATGCTGATGCTGATTGTCTGCTTTCTAGTCATTCAGCGCCCAGGGAATTGAATTTGCATTCTGTTAGCTCACATGAAGCATGTGGAACTTCTGAAGATGTTCTACGAAAAGTTCAGGTTTGCTTTAATGATTTATAATTTTTTTCAAAAAGCTGAATAGTTTATATTTGATATTATTCTTGGATGTTAGATTAGGGTAGCTTAAGGTTTTTATAACTTAGGTTTGTTAATTCAGTCATTCTTGTGCTGTCTTAGTTGTCGTCTCTTTCTCAGAAGTACACTATGTGTGTAAATAGTTCGCTGCACTCTTGATGAATTTTTGTATCTTATTTTTTTTTTTAATCTTAAAAATACTCAATTTCATGTGTCTTTATGTGCGTAAACACTTTTGGGGTTATGCAGGAGTACTCTCTTGCAGCTTCTGCGTTGCAACTACTTATGAAGCTAAAAAGGCACTTAAAAGTTGTATTTAGTCTTGATGATGCTAGATGTCAGGTAGTACTTCATTCCAGGTTCCGGTTTTTCTGATATATCAATTTGTATTTATTGTATGGAGGATAATAAATAATGTCTAGGAAATCTGAAAATGTTGTACCTTCTTCTTGGTAAAATAATTAGAAGTGCTAACTTGTATATACTTCATTTACTACATTGTACAAGTGTAGAACATCTAAAGTTTCATTTTCTGGCCAGGCATTTTCTCCAAATGAATCTCAAAAGTCAGGGGATGTTCTCTCGCGGCAAAATATTCCCTTCAACATCAGTGAAACACGCCTTGATCTCCCAAGCACGTATAATGATTTGTTACAAAGATATCAGGTGACAAGGCCTTCATTTAAATATCTCTATCTCACACTCTTGATATGCTTTTAGCTTTTAAGTCCTAAATGCTCAGGTTACATGTATACATTCCATTGGCACATGTTGATAAAGCCGTATGCTGTGTTCTTTTTAAGTTAACTTTAGATATCAGTCACCTGATTTTTAGCAGCAGTACTTCACTTGCAATTTCCGTGTCTGAATGCGTACTGTATCTACTCAAGTCTCAAAAGGTTTATTAAGCATCTTATGTGGGTTCTTGCATACTCTGTGAATATCGGAATCGTACTTTTTGTGTGTGTGTGTAATTGCAATGATTGATTTATTTTATTAGTGTAAGTACCATCTCTGTTTGTCTTGTGGATATTGATGTAAAGGGAAGCTTAAGGATTATCTTCACACTTCTACTTTATTACTTAAAAGGGTTTAGTGCAAGTTGCAGGCTTTGTTATTCTTGCATTTTCTTCCTTGTACACATTATGGTCAAAATGTAAGAATAGTACTTGTACATTATGGTCAAAATGTAACAATGGTAAAACAATCCTTGCACATATTTTTCCCTTCATTTGGAGTTATTTGAGGGTTATAAATTCACTTTGGTTATATGTAGCCTCATGTCATACTTAACTTGTCTTTTTGTGGCAAATATGAAATATCCGGTTTTCACTGGCATTTCTTATAAATTAGACTAGGTCAAGTAAATAAGAAAAAAAAGAGAAAAAATGAAAGGAATGCTTAGTCACGTTTGTAGCTTGGACAACTGGAATCACATGAATACACCACCACGTTGTTGACTTTTGACACCCTTGCAAGTAATAATCAACCAGTTTTTTGTTTACTTGGGTGCAACATGTTTAAGAAGTTTCACTTGTATTTCTTCATTGGCTATGCACGCATTCTATTGGGCTATTATTATTTTAAAATGTCTGATCATGCTTTATCTTTTTGGGTCATGTTATTGATTTCAGGAATTCAAAAATGCCCTCAGAGAAGACACTGTCGACTACTCGACCTACACGGCGAATATCAAGAGGAAGCGTCCTACACCCAGAAGAGCTGGAAAATCTAATCGTATGATTGCCCAGGATGATGATGACGCTGAATCTGATAGCGATTGGGAAAGTGGAGGTCGGAGGGTAAACACTGGGAGAAAAGGCAGTAGCATTAGAACTAGGCAGCGATTGTAGTTCTAGATACACAGATATAGTTAACAATTGTGCATTATATAGGATGAGAAGTAGGGAAGAAAGGTTGACAAAATAGAATAGGAAGGGACAATACAATAGTATTTAGAGAGAAATGAAAGCACATATTAACAGTCAGGTACCAGAAAGCTCTGTTTAAGGGGAAACTTTTGAGTGGCTATCTTGGCTAAGAATGAAACTACACCCATTTCAATGTTACATATGGCAAAATGTGTATAGCGCCATTGTTAGCAGTATGAGGTCAGCCTTTATTGTAAGCTTTTGACCCATCAAATTGAGGTAAATATTTTGTCCCCTCCTTTTACAAGTAGTGAGTGATGTATGTTGTGTATTTGTAAAAGGGTAGTTATCCCTTTCTATTCTTTTTTTAATCATTATTATTATTGAGCATGCACATTCTTGATGGCGATATAAATAGGATGTTTTTCTCATCCATTTACCCGTGTCGTTTTTATTTTGTTGCTACTCAGAAATTTTTTAGGTGGTCCACTGTACTAGATAACCTTGGATTTTATGATTTGCTGCAATTATACCCTAGAAAGAATGCCTTGAGCTGTTGTTGCTTGCAAGTTACAAATTCATTAGTTTCATGTTTTACAAAATTTACCCTGGCCCATTATCTTAAATCAGAGAACTGAACCGACCATTTTACTTTACTAATAACTAATGAAAGCAATGACTGAAATGTTTCCAGAAATTAATAATTATAGAAATAGAAATACGTTTGCAACTCTGAAAGTGCTGGAGAAGTGTGTGTGTGTGTGTAGAGTCCTCGTACAAGTGCCTCAGGGGACTATGATGAACAGAGGCTGCAAAAAGGAAGATATAAAAATTAGTGGTGTTGTGTAAACTGAATGTGCAGTGTGGGAGAATGCGGAGTGAGGTTACCAAGTCCACACTAACTGGCTTTCCGTCCTCTACAAGTATTTGTTCTACAGTTCCTGATAGATCAGCCTGAAAATCATTCACAATAGAGTTATAGCACTATCACCACTGATTCACAATAGAGTTGTAACTTTGAATTTGGGAAAACTTGATAAGCCTATGTCTATTATACATAGCAGAGAAACTCGACAGCCGTGTAAAAGCAAACGAAGGATACAATAAGAACTGAGAATGACAACAGTTCAAGCCTGTAATAGAAAATACACCGAACTGGGCATGACAATCGTTTAGGCTTATAATTGAAAGTAGTGGATGTACGATAAGATTAACATCATTTTTAGCTAAAAATAAAGAATATAGAAGAGTATGGCTAAGATAAATACACATAAAAAAGGCACTTCTTGTCCGTACCTCAATCTCATTCATCAGTTTCATTGCTTCAATGATGCAGATAACTTGCCCTTTCTGCACTCTGTCTCCAACCTGCAAAACCGTAGATTATTGGATTATAATAACCAAGCCTTGCCTGCAACCGAAAAAAGAAAAAGGTATTAAAAACAATAAGTGCCAGCTTGCCTTGACAAATGGTGGTTCACCAGGAGCAGGAGACCGGTAAAAAGTTCCAGCCATGGGGCATTTTAGAGGTGGATGAGATGGAGATAATGCAGCCAAAGGGGGAGCGGAAGCAGTAATAGGCTGGGGAAGAGAAGCGGGTGCACTAGGTTTGGCTAGGTGGGGTTGAGCTGGAAAAACATAATGGGGTGGCAAAGTGACAGCCCCTGGGGCATCCACTGGTTGTGGTTTAGGAATAGCTTCCTTCTTTCGTATTACCAGTTCACATCCAAGCTGCTTCACTTGCAGCTCTACTATCTCTCTGGAGTCTACCATTCTACTCAACAACTTTATTCATTTCGTAAGAATGATGCACACACACACACACACAACACATGTCTATATTTGTCCCTGAATATGAGATTTAAGCATGTTCACTTACTTGACAAGGAGTGATACTTCATTGATCAGTGTTGATATAGCTGATTCTCGTGCTACTATGTCAGGACTAATATTAGTATCAGTTATTATCGCAGAATTTGTTGAACTTTTGGCAGCAACCTGACTTTCAAACCATAATTAGATAATGCACAAAAAACTACTGAACTGAGACTATTAATACAGACTGTGTTAGTTCTCAGCACAAACGATTCCAGTGAGGCCTTGTTTATTTCATCATCAGGAAAAGCAATAAGTAGCTCTGATCATCCCTTAATCAAGTAATAACTCATCCTAACATACGCCTATTCCCTATAGTTCATAATGTAGCATGTACAAGTAGTTAAATGTTGATGCAAATTAGTGTTAATAATGCAAAACCCAAGTACAACCAAACGTCATAAGGAGTTCAATTACAACTATTCTTTTTTCCATTTTGACGACAATACTTTGTTAAATTAGTTTGAGATTGTTATTATATAGCTTGAATTTATAACTATATAAGGATGAAGATATGGAAGGAGATACCGATGAAGAGGAAGGAAGTCTTGAAGTTGAACAGAAACGATACGAGATATTACTGAATTGGTATGGTTTCAATTTATCACTTGCAAGGAACTGAGGAACTGAAGCGGTGCACAAAACGGAAGAGGCCATTGATTGCACTGTGGACGAGAAAGCAGTGTTATCTCTTATGAACCGCGGAGAGAAACAAAGTTCTTGGCTACTTACTACTTAGTAATTAGTACTAAAGGAAGAAAGAAGGGATTGTCCAAAAGCTGGCCTATTGTCTACAATGTCGTTGAGATCAAAGGAAATTGTTGTCTCTGCTGTGTCTTTTTTTATCAGGCAGATTTTGGTTGGATAGTATCAGACATTCAGACTATCACTTGTACTAATTCGATACCTCCAATATACAGATCATTTTGACCTCCCAAATGTTTAAAAAATTAAACATCTCCTCAATGAAAAATTAAATTATAAATTACTTGTCACTAAAAGATTTACGAATTTACCAGTCCTACTCTTAATGGTGAGAGGATAGTCTACTCTATCGTAAATGTATCATTTGTCTATCTCTAAGTCCTATGTTCGATTCTCTGTCATTCAAATATTATTCCAAAATGGATACTAGCTTATAAACTTTACTTGAAAAAAAAAACATCTTCTCTTGCATAAATTCTTCTTTTGTAATCCTCTTTAATTTTCAAAACATTTTGTTTTTTTATCTTAATATTTCAGCTCTTCCTAAGAAATTTTGACTTATACAGGTCATAGGAACACTACTAGATTGAATATATTTCGCCAATACAATTCCAAGTGCTTCTATAATTATATACAGGGATGAAAAAAGAGTCCACCTTAACTTCATCTACGTTTGCTCATTTACATTCCTAATACCTATTTTTGCCTCTCAAAATTCATCAAAATTCTCATATTCCCATTTTCTGTACCGGAGGAATGATATTATCTATATTATACTATTATTACAAGGTTACTTGGTTGGCTGTTTAACGCCTTCCAAACAAATTGTCACACATTTTAGGCAGCAGTCTTAGCTGTCTTTCTTTCCACCAACTCCCTCACCAACTCTTCACCAACCCCCCCAACCTACTACATCTTTCTTCCTATAAATACCCCTTTCCTCCTTCATTATCAAACACACCATAATTCTCTCTTCTCTCTCTATATAGCTGCTAGATAGCCCGTCTAGTAGGGGAGTCGGTTTAGCCCGCTTTCAGGAAGTGTCGGGATAGAAGGTCCTCGTGCCTAAACTATTCCTTAGGGTACTTGGGTCTGATTGCAGCCATCGAAGGTGGTCCCGCTGCAGGGATCTTTCTATCAGGTTGTGTGGCACTGTCCGGGTTGGGAGAGGGAGAGAAGGAAAGGTTATCGGGAAACAGTGTTAGGGGGAGGTTTTGAGATAAACACTTCAGTGAGTTGGGGATATACATAATAGGTATTGTAGGGCTGAATTTTTGTATGAAATTCAGGGACCGGATACCCGGATATTGTAATCTCTTTTATCTAGTATGAAGTTGTTGCTCTTGTGGATGTAGGCTGGGCCGAATCACGTTAAATTTCTTGTCTCTTTTACTGTATTGTTGGTTTGTTGCTTCATTACTATCACGTATATTTGTGGGATCTAAGCACACATATTTATCAAATCGCTTCCGCATCTGCATCCGCCGGGAATCGGGCAGATTTCTAAAAGTTGGAATCAGAGCTAGTTGTGTCTAAATTATTGGTGCCGAAGGAAAGTCGTTAAGAAAAGTGGTTGTCTCATAAGGCGCCGTTTTGACGGAAGTGCTCCCATTGTTTCTTACACTTACCTGGCCAATTGATTTAGTTGTTTGGATTGGTTTGTGTGTGCATACGGAGATCATGGCAAGTATTGAAAGATTCAAGGTGAACCCATATGATGGTAAAGGAAGTTTTACTCTTTGGTAGAGAAGGATAAAAGATATTTTAACCCAACAGAAGCTAGCAAGGGCTTTGAAGGGGAAGGAGGGAAAGCCAACAAAGATGAGCGATGAAGATTGGGAGGATGCTGAGTCACAATGCATGAGTACCATCAGACTATGCATTGCTGATAACATTATCAATAATGTTGTTGACGAAAGCACGCCGAAGGAATTATGGTCAAAGTTGGAGACATTGTATCTCGGGAAGAACTTGTCTACAAAGTTAAATCTGAAGCGCGAGTTATACAAGCTGAAGATGGCAGCTCAAGGCAATGTTATTGAGCACATGAATGTGTTTAATTGTATTGTTGATCAACTTGAAAAGGTTGATGTAAAATTGGAGGAAGAAGATAAGGCCCTTATTCTTCTTACTTCGCTTCCGGAGTCATTCGATCATTTGGTCACAACCATTTTGTACGGAAAGGACACATTAAAAATGGAGGAGGTTCAGTCAGCACTTTTGTCAAATGCTGGAAGGAAGAACCAGGATGGTGACAAGGACGGAATGACAGTTTTGGCTTTACGTAGTCAAAATAATAGAGGAAGGGGTGATGTGAGAGGATCTACCAATAGCAGGGTAAATCCAGATACAGTGAAAAGGACATGCAGTGCTTTGGTTGCAAGGAGTGGGGTCATATTAGGCCGAATTGTCCGCTTAATAAGAAGGATCCAGATGCATCATTGGCTGTGGTTACTCTCGATTGTGAAGATGTTTGCACCGTCTTCAATTGAGGCACTAGTTCTCCAGGAGAATGGATATTAGACTCAGGGTCATCTTATCATGTATGTTCCGAGAGGGAGCATTTTGACAAATTCCAAGATACAAAGAATGAAACAGTTTCTTTGGATGATGGATCTACTTGTGAGATCAAGGGGACTGGAATTGTGAAAATCAAAATGTTCGATGGAATAGTTCGCAGCTTGAACGGGGTAAGATATGTGCCTAAGCTAAGGAAGAATCTAACATCTATCGGTCGGTTAGCTTCAGAAGGCTATAGATGCTCTGTAGTAGGGGGAGCTATGAATATGTTGTGCTAAAATAAATGACATTTGAATCGCAAGCGCACAATTAGTTTCGTTGTAAAAATTTATGAGATTCGTTCCACAGGGACTAATGTTTTTCGCAATCCTTGATTTTTTATTTAATCGAATTAGGACAATTTGGGTTTTTTTGAGAATCTTACTTTAACCAGTTAAATTCCTAATTTTAAACTCTAATTTATTCTTATTAAAAAAATCTAACAATTATTCTAAACAATTCAAATTAAACTAGAATTTATTTTAAGACATTATTTGCAGAAAACTAAATTTTTAAATATCACTAAACTAAATTTTAAATAATTATCACTATTTAAAAATTAAAAACAATTTAAAACGGAACTTAGCGACAAGCCAACAAACTTCAAAAGAAAGACACTAAACTTATAACAACTCGGCATATGGAACATTCAAAACACGAAATCGACTCATAAAAATAGTAAACTCGTGGTTAGACTCCACTGTAAACACAGAGAAAATACAGAAACTCGGAGGTACGATAGAAACTCTAAGCAAATAACAAATGGTAGTTGAAAACGGCAAACAGAAAATTCGAATGATAAAGCAAACAGACTTGGACTCAGTACACAACCAGTTACGAACAAAACTCGCAGATCAATTCTAAAAAAAATAATCAATTAAACGAGCTCAACAGCTCCAACACAGACTAGAACAATGAATTCAGTGACTTAGTGACTTAATGTGACACAGAACTTGCGACTTAGATCACCCACAATATCAATTCAACCAAAATTCTCTAACCTTCAAAACAGCAGAAACAACTCAGGGGAACAAAACTGGGTAACATTCGACAGCAAAAGGATAGTAAAACAGCAGGAACCAACAACAACGACCGAACACAAAAACAGACGAAGAAAAGCAAAACTCAGCAGTGAACGGACTAACTTAGACAACATCAAAAACAACGAACTCAAACTCGTTTGATAGATCAAATTCAGTAAAAAGAAGCAGACTTCATCTCAATTAAGTCACCTCAGCCATTAAACCACAAGACAAGCAAACTCGGACAAACTAAAAAGCACGACTCAGACTTAACCATTAAACAAAAATAAAACAACCAATTCGCATACTCAACAAAATAACTCAGAATAAACGGACTCGTCTTAATCATCAACACAGCAAATTAATTCATTACAAAGAAAATAAAACTATTCCTACAAACGGAACCACCAAGTCAACTCTCCATCATTACAATAAAAACTCGAACAAACAGAAAACAGAAAAACAGAAAATAGCTAACACAAACAGAAAATAGCAATTACAATTCATCCTACCGAACGAACACAAACTAATCATTCGGTCGAACTCGGTACAGCCAGCGAATTGAAGACACTTGCAGCGAACTCAGTGAAGATGAGCAGGACTCGGAAAAACAATCAAGAAACCGTACAAAACACATTCAGAAACACAACACATTCAGAACTGAACTACTAAACAATACACGACTCATCTCAAAACTCGAATTAAACATCGACTTGGTTAAAATATTTGTTCGATTGCAGAGGAACACGAAGGTTTTAAAAGCGAAATAGGGGAAAAGGGTTTTGTGGGGAAAGGAAAAGAGAGAGAGAGAGAGAGAGAGAGAGAGAGAGAGAGAGAGAGAGAGAGATGGAGTGGGGGGTTCAGCGTGATTCGAAACAAGGAAGAATTTGGGAGAGACAGGGGAGGGAGGTTCGAAGAAATAGAGGAGGAAATGCAGAAAAAGTGCTGGGTTCGTATAGAAAAGAACGAATAAAACTGGGCAAATAAAAAAAAACCAATGCTTCGAATTTCTTGCAATTAAAACTGTAATTGGAAATTTAAAAACTGATTTTTTTTTGAATTTTTTTTTTGAAAATTAAATACGAAAATTTTAGGAAATAAACTACGAAATTAAAAATAAACTAAAACGATGTTGTAGAAATAAATGGCCCACAATAAAATGGATTTTTAAAGGGGCAAAATTACGAATTAAAACTAAAAGCAAGAAATTAAATTTCGTTACTTTCAACCCCAAGTGGTTAGCAACGGGATTTACGAAAATAACGAAACAAGGCAACAATAACGAAAGAGCAAGACAAGAAGTAAAGAAAATAAAAATTGCATTAATTATAATAGGAGTGTTTACAAGATTTGAAACTAAAGAAAATTACAAGAAAATAAAACTACCCTAAAATCTAAGTTACTAAATACAAGGGGGGTGAGGGGGTATTTATAGGATAGGAATTAGGGTTAAGGGGGGTGTTGGGTAAATCCCCACCATACATTTGGATTGTGTGGTGGTGAAATCCTAGTCATCTATTTGTTTCCTTCCCCCTTAAGCTTTGAAGAGTTGATCTTGGCCATACACTTTTCTAATGTGTTGGGATGATCTCCACCTTCTACTTGTTTTGAAATATTCCTTTTGCTCCAAGCTCCTAATTCTTTTCCTTGTTTCATTTTTGGTCCTTTTTCTTCCTCTTTTTCCCTTCCATGCACTTTATTTATTTATTTTGTCATTTCTTTATTTATTTACGATTTTCCTGAAATGCAACAAAATAAATTATTAAAACACGAGTTCAAGCAATAAATAGGTAATAAAAATATGCAAAAATATGCACTTATCAAATGCCCCCATACCTATCTTTTGCTCGTCCTCGAGTAAAACAAAAAGAAAAATAAAATCTAGATAAAAAGTCCTATACTCCTTTTCGTAGGTGTGACGGTTGCATTTGGCATATGCAACAAGCCCTTTAAACCCCTAGGCAGCCCTAGTGGACGAGTGAGATCTCGTGAGGGACTATAGTGAATGTACCCACAAAATCCATCTAGTTTGTATAAAAGATCACAAGGCAATGCAAACCACACATGCATGTCCTCTCATGATACATCAACTTAAGAATCAAAATGAAGTTGCAAAGTCTTGGTATGGAAAGTGCAAGGATTCACATAGTCTACTTAAAGAACCATGCAAGAGTGATTATAAGTTCATGTCAAGTGCAAAAATTATTGGTAACCATGCTAAGTCTACAAGGGCACACCTCAGAGTCAAAACTTGAGATCTCTTATGCAAAAAACAAATAAGCAATACCCCACCTTTCACTCACAAAAGAATATTCACTCAAGAACAAGGGTAAGTGTATCACTCAATTCCAAAAAAATCAAATGCATGCTTGACACTTGGTATCATTCCAACTTAAATCACAACATACATTAATAATGACAATCAAAAGATCTTTATTAGGGTTGTAATGGGGCTAGGGACAAGGTATGTCAAGAAAGGCCAAAATAAGGTGAAGTGTCAAAAGCTAGTAGTCACCATGAATATCATGCACAACACCAAACTTCCTTCCCACACAATTTATTTCATTTTTAACAAAAAGACTTGACTAGTCGAATGAAGGAGGATTACAAAAAACATAAGTATGCTCTCATGTATATATATTCTTTTTTTTTTCATTTTTTTTTCATTTCTTTATTTTTTTTTCGTTTTTTTTATGAGAGCTAAGATAAATGTAACAATAATCCTCACTTAGATTTAACTTGAACATCGACTATCAAGGTAACAACAAATATTTCCTCGAAAGTTATGAACAATAGTAAACCCTATTTCACACACCTTATTGCTCCCTCAAGTTCCTACTAGCCTTTGACAAAATGGGATCAAGAATACGTAAGGCTAAACAAGAAAAAGGTCTTAGACGAGTAATGTGGTGTGTCACCGAAAGAATATGATTAAGCTTAAAGGGTTAACTAATTAATCACATAAGCATGGTGTGGATATTTTTGGAAATATGGGTTATTCCTAAGTGCCTTTATCATTTTATCATCAATTAATGTCATGTATTTCAAGAAGGAACTCAAACAAGTGCTAGCGATGCAAATGACAAGTGGACACTCAAGCAAAAAAGAATATAAATGCAAAAGATGTGCATATAGGCTCAAAATCTCACTTGGTGTGGTAAAACATAATCAATCTCAAGTAAAGGTATCCTCAATGCACCTACTTGTACTCAAAGCATGAAGACCAAATCATCTTACACCTAATCATGTCCTTCTAATTTCATGCACAATAAAATTAAGTCTACTAGATTCACCTTGCTAGTGTAAGTGTGTGAACAAGAACTTTAGCAAATCACTTCTCAAAGAAAAGCTAATGGATCATAAGATTATCATAGCATGCAAGGGTGCATCAAGCAACTAGCAATCAATACAAAAAGAACTCTTTTTGATTTTTTGATTTTTTAATTTTTTTTTGGATTTTCTGATTTTTATATTTACACTAAAAACCCCCCCATACCTAAATCATGCATTGTCCTCAATGTATGCAAATGCAAAAGAAAAGAGAAATGAGAAAGGATAAAGAAATGAAAAAGGAGAAAGTTGAGGAAATACCTGATAAGGGATGACGGAGACTGAAAAAAAAATTTCTAAAAAACTATGAAAGAAAAATAACTCACACACGCACACACTCCTCCCCCATACCTACATTCTACTATGGGAGGTACAAAACAAATATTTACTAACCAATACCTGCTCTCGGAAAAACTATTTTTGTTATACAACCAACATATTTCAGAAACTCACCCACGAAAATAGCATAGACCACTCGAACGATCCGATTAGGCGCAAGAATAAAACTCATATTCCTAACTTCATCCATAGACCACGAGGATGCTTCTTTTTGTTGTTTAAGCAAATTAATTACGATAAGATGTTGGTCATGAATATCATGAGTTTCGATGAAAGATGGAGCACGAGTGGAAAATGAAGAAATAGAAACGGGTGGGGGTGGCTCTTCGAAAAATGTTTTACCAACAGAATTAGGATCACAAGAACTATCCCTATGTTGGGTTTCCCATTTGGAACAAATATTCTTCATCTCTCCAAACATCTCTTCTGAGGTCAAATCCTTAAAAGATTCGTGAAGCTCTCGATTGGTCTCGTAATGCAATTGAAAATCTTGTTTAAGAAGAGACTCAATCTCATGATCGTCCAAATTTGACCTTGAAACAACCTCCTTAACTAGATTAGCTCCTATTGGTTGAGTATGAAGTTCTTTGGGTTTTTCAGGAAGAGGTTTGGAAGATGAAAGGAAAAGTTCACTAGAAGAAGATGATGGTTGTCTAGGTGAAGCCACAAACTCAGAATCATCGGGATTCTTCGTTTGACCTAGAGAAAGAATGATGTCAGCATTAGAATCTTCTTCGTGTGAATCACCACCGAAAGGAGTGTCAACTTGAACATTAGACCTAGGAGAAATGATATCATCGAAAGTATCGATAGGTCTTTGAGTGATAAGAAATTTAGGGTTGACCTCGGGTGGATTCGGGGTGGTTATCGTCTCACGCTCGCACATGATGGCTAATTGATTCATTTGAAATTCTAACTTAGATAAGGCTTGAACATTAGAGTTCAAGATTTGCCTATCAGAAGTTATGGTTTGCATGAAGTTTGATTGAGAAATCAATAAAGCCTCGATACTCTGTTCTAAGGTGTCAAGTTTCCTACTCGAATCGTGAAATCCGGGTGGGTGGGCGGGTGTTTGAATTGAACTCGAATAAGGAACTTGACTCGGAATTGGATAAGAGTTCGGTTCTTGAAAATGTGGAGGTGGAGTTTGATAGCTATGACCTTGGTTCCATGAGAGATCGGGATAATCTCTCCAAACGGAATTAGAAGACGATGTAAAGTGGTCATTTCGAGAGGTTGGTTGAAACATGGCGTTGACTTGTTGAGAGTCGGGGCCATGTTGAAAATCGAGACTCGGAGAGTTGAAATTTGGGTCCCAAGATGTGTGTAAAGGGCCACTAAGGGTTTCTAAGGCTTCGAGTCGTCTAGTAAGAGCATCTAATTTAGAGTCGATTGCAATATCGTTTTCACTATAATGCAAATCACTAAAAGGACTAGACGACTCGTTATATACACTAGGTTCCCTAGTTGACTCACACCACATCGTATTATCCGCTAACTCCTCGTCAAAATCACAACCTTGGTAATAACGCTCCCTAAATGCTACGGACATGGTAAAGATTGATCAAGGATAAAACCACATAGCACGTAAGTGCGAAAATGAAACACACAAAATAAATGGTGAAAAATCAAAAGAAAAATCTAACCTAGGCTCCCTAAATAAAATAACTAGACATTGCTCATAACGTTAAGACACACTAAAAATTCCGTAAATTAAGAATTATTCAGACCAATTCGGCCGGATTAGAGCAGGCATTGCCAAGAGGCCAAACTCGTCACTTAGACACCGAATCTTAACAGCCAGGCGAACCTTAGACACTGAAGGTCGTGAATAAGTCTTAATTACGTTTATTTTTAGGCACCTATCTAATTGAGCGCGAAATCCTAGGGGCAAATGTCTAATTAATTTTATTAAAAGGCTAGGGGATGCAAAATGTTGAAAATTAATTGTTGTGGGCCAAGGAAAGAGTGATTAAATCCCTTCCCCCATGTTGCAAGAGGATTTGCCCTTAAGATTTATTTACAAATGAATGCAACAAACAACGAGATATAAAAAACTATAAACATTTATGGATGCTTTAAACTACGTGTTCTAAACTAAAGAAAAGAAGAATTTAACGTACCTTGGTCAGCCAGCGATCACCACAATTTAAGGTACGAAAAAAAAAATTAAAAAAACAAGAAATAAAATCTAGCATGATGTGCAACTACGTGATGAATGCATGATGCAACAATTATGTATTTACAACTATTTTTTTTTTGGATTTTTGATTTTTCAATTTCTTGTGATTTTTGAATTTTTTTAATTTTTTGTGTTTTTCTAAAAATAAAAATGGCGAAAAGAGTGAGATACGGTTACCGAAGCAAGCTTTCCATAAATTCCAATTTTCCACGCTTCTTGAGAAGAGTTCCGAAACCTCACAATTTCCTAAAAAGAACGAAATAAAAATAAGACAAGAAATAAAACTAACTCGAAAAATTAAAAATTAAGGCGCGAAAAATAATTAGTCCCCGGCAGCGGCGCCAAAAACTTGTTGTGCTAAAATAAATGACATTTGAATCGCAAGCGCACAATTAGTTTTGTTGTAAAAATTTATGAGATTCGTTCCACAGGGACTAATGTTTTTCGCAATCCTTGATTTTTTATTTAATCGAATTAGGACAATTTGGGTTTTTTTGAGAGTCTTACTTTAACCAGTTAAATTCCTAATTTTAAACTCTAATTGATTCTTATTAAAAAAAATCTAACAATTATTCTAAACAATTCAAATTAAACTAGAATTTATTTTAAGACATTATTTACAGAAAACTAAATTTTTAAATATCACTAAACTAAATTTTAAATAATTATCACTATTTAAAAATTAAAAACAATTTAAAAAGGAACTTAGCGACAAGCCAACAAACTTCAAAAGAAAGACACTAAACTTATAACAACTCGGCATATGGAACATTCAAAACACGAAATCGACTCATAAAAATAGTAAACTCGTGGTTAGACTCCACTGTAAACATAGAGAAAATACAGAAACTCGGAGGTACGATAGAAACTCTAAGCAAATAACAAATGGTAGTTGAAAACGGCAAACAGAAAATTCGAATGATAAAGCAAACAGACTTGGACTAAGTACACAACCAGTTACGAACAAAACTCGCAGATCAATTCTAAAAAAAAATAATCAATTAAACGAGCTCAACAGCTCCAACACAGACTAGAACAATGAATTCAGTGACTTAGTGACTTAATGTGACACAGAACTTGCGACTTAGATCACCCACAATATCAATTCAACCAAAATTCTCTAACCTGCAAAACAGCAGTAACAACTCAGGGGAACAAAACTGGGTAACATTCGACAGCAAAAGGACAGTAAAACAGCAGGAACCAACAGCAACGACCGAACACAAAAACAGACGAAGAAAAGCAAAACTCAGCAGTGAACGGACTAACTTAGACAACATAAAAAACAACGAACTCAAACTCGTTTGATAGATCAAATTCAGTAAAAAGAAGCAGACTTCATCTCAATTAAGTCACCTCAGCCATTAAACCACAAGACAAGCAAACTCGGACAAACTAAAAAGCACGACTCAGACCTAACCATTAAACAAAAATAAAACAACCAATTCGCATACTCAACAAAATAACTCAGAATAAACGGACTCGTCTTAATCATCAACACAGCAACTTAATTCATTACAAAAGAAAATAAAAATAATTCCTACAAACGGAACCACCAAGTCAACTCTCCATCATTACAATAAAAACTCGAACAAACAGAAAATAGAAAAACAGAAAAGAGCTAACACAAACAGAAAATAGCAATTACAATTCATCCTACCGAACGAACACAAACTAATCATTCGGTCGAACTCGGTAGAGCCAGCGAATCGAAGACACTTGCAGCGAAGTCAGTGAAGATGAGCAGGACTCGGAAAAACAATCAAGAAACCGTACAAAACACATTCAGAAACACAACACATTCAGAACTGAACTACTAAACAATACACGACTCATCTCAAAACTCGAATTAAACATCGACTTGGTTAAACTATTTGTTCGATTGCAGAGGAACACGAAGGTTTTAAAAGCGAAATAGGGGAAAAGGGTTTTGTGGGGAAAGGAAAAGAGAGAGAGAGGGAGAGAGAGAGAGAGAGAGAGAGAGAGAGAGAGAGAGAGAGAGAGAGAGATGGAGTGGGGGGTTCAGCGTGATTCGAAACAAGGAAGAATTTGGGAGAGACAGGGGAGGGAGGTTCGAAGAAATAGAGGAGGAAATGCAGAAAAAGTGCTGGGTTCGTATAGAAAAGAACGAAAAAAACTGGGCAAATAAAAAAAAAAACCAATGCTTCGAATTTCTTGCAATTAAAACTGTAATTGGAAATTTAAAAACTGAAATTTTTTTTGATTTTTTTTTTTGAAAATTAAATACGAAAATTTTAGGAAATAAACTACGAAATTAAAAATAAACTAAAACGATGTTGTAGAAATAAATGGCCTACAATAAAATGGATTTTTAAAGGGGCAAAATTACGAATTAAAACTGAAAGCAAGAAATTAAATTTCGTTACTTTCAACCCCAAGTGGTTAGCAACGGGATTTACGGAAATAACGAAACAAGGCAACAATAACGAAAGAGCAAGACAAGAAGTAAAGAAAATAAAAATTGCATTAATTATAATAGGAGTGTTTACAAGATTTGAAACTAAAGAAAATTACAAGAAAATAAAACTACCCTAAAATCTAAGTTACTAAATACAAGGGGGTGAGGGGGTATTTATAGGATAGGAATTAGGGTTAAGGGGGTGTTGGGTAAATCCCCACCATACATTTGGGTTGTGTGGTGGTGAAATCCTAGCCATCTATTTGTTTCCTTCCCCCTTAAGCTTTGAAGAGTTGATCTTGGCCATACACTTTTCTAATGTGTTGGGATGATCTCCACCTTCCACTTGTCTTGAAATATTCCTTTTGCTCCAAGCTCCTAATTCTTTTCCTTGTTTCATTTTTGGTCCTTTTTCTTCCTCTTTTTCCCTTCCTTGCACTTTATTTATTTATTTTGTCATTTCTTTATTTATTTACGATTTTCCTGAAATGCAACAAAATAAATTATTAAAACACGAGTTCAAGCAATAAATAGGTAATAAAAATATGCACTTATCAGAATATCAAAAGAGGCCGTGTGGTTCGGATGAAGGGAGAGCTACGTGGGGGAATATATCATCTGATTAGTACGTGGCCAGAACGTATTGGAACTTCGAATATCTGGTTATCTCGTGCACGAGGGAAGAGTGACTTGAAGGATACTGCTGCGGTTGTATTGTGTTAGGTCCAAAATAGTTTGTTGAAGGGGGGTTGAATACAAACTATGTCGTTTAATCGAATTTGCTATTTTCTTAAAATATTAAATCAAGAACAAATTGATGCGGAATAAACGAATACCGATATTTCAAGTTGAATATAAAATTTATATTAACTTGATGGGGTGTGTCTAAATACACGGGTACAAAGTACAAGGTTTGATGACCAAACTAATTATTACAAATTCTATAGAAAATTCGACATGAACTTTTCTATATTTGTAATAAAAAGATCGAATGCTAAAAAGCAATTCGAGAGATAAGTTCTAGGGAACTTAATCCGCTAGATAGTTCCAATAGCACAAGTAAACAATTTCTAGTGGTTCAGACTTTGCAATACAATCCAGAAATAATTTACAAGAATTTATTTGAAGCTCAAGAACATTTTCTCTCTTGGTCTCTTTTCTCTCCCTCGGGTCTGTCTGATGAAAAGAAGTGGAGAAGTGTTTAACAAAATGAGCCGCCTGTTGCTTTTAAACAAAAGATCTCCTGCCTCCTTTTTGTTTTTAACACTCAATATAACTATCGGTATGACTATCCTCTGCAAGTAATATGATAGTCTCTTCCAATATAACTTTCAGTATGACTATCCTTAATACTTGATATGACAGTCTGTTGAACTAGATATGACAATCCATCCCAATATAACTTTCGGTATAACTATCTCTTTGAATGAGATATGACTATCCAGTTGAGATAATATGACTGTCCAATCCAACATCTTGATATGACTATTCTTTTGAACTGAATATGACAATCCAATAACCATATTCTTGGATATAACTTTCGGTATAACTTACGGAATTGTTTATTCCTTGCCGACAACCACTGCACCACCTTTTATAAACAATTCTTACTTGTTTAAAAAATTGTTTACAGCCGATTTCTTTAGTCCAATAAATTGGGCTCCGTAGAAATGCTTTTTAACCCGCATAACTTATAATCTTTAATTAATAAATAATTAATTTAATTCAGAAATTATAAAAATAAATATCTAATATTATTAGATATTTATAAATATAATTTTCTAATTAAATAAAATATTTATTAATATAAATAAAACCTTAAGTTCCAAGCTGCGGTCTCTTGAGGGTCTGGAACCGGACTCCTTTTGCTTAACAAAAAATATATCAATTCCAACCGGGGTTCCAGCTTTAAGAATATATCACTTTCTATATTCTTGTGATAATTCTATTTTCTCATAAGCCGTCCAGGTGTAAGCTACGGTCTCTTGAGGATGTGAAACCGGACTCTTTTTGCTTAACAAAAAATACAACAATTCTAACCGGGGTTTCAGCATTAAGAATATATCACTTTGCATTTCTTTGTGATAAATCTTTTTCCTCACAGCCAGTCCACTTGATAGTAAAATCCTTGTGGTTAATTAATTTAGCACTTATGTTGCTTGCACAATGATTCTTTCACATACCAGTCTTGATAGCTTGAACCACTGAAGTTAATGACAAACAACCACTGTTTAATGTTGACACTCGATGCACGGTCTGGTTCATGAGTGACTAACCGCAATGACTATTCTTCATATATTGACTTTAAAACTATGTTCATGTCTCCCTTTTCTTCACTTTTTTTCAAACCTTTATAATCTGTATTCTGCCACTGTAGGAACCTCTTGTCACTATAAATAGAACCCACTGTCTTGATTACTCCACTGATGCTTGATCAACTGAATGAACTTCTTCAAGTGTAGTATAACTCAAAACGGTAGATTGACTTTGTCTTCTTTCTTTTGACAGTTATGCAATTGAGATCCCTGTGACAGTACATATACTATTTACTATTACATTCTTGTTTAAGTTGAGTTGAATCCTCGAAATACAAATAGGCTACATCATATGTCTTTCAATTTCCCCCTATTTGTTTGTTATAAAATAACAATAAAATACCTAGAGGATAACTCAACTACAAATAAGAAGAAGATAAAGCATTAAAGAACTATAGTAATTAATACATTAAAAAAATTTCTGGTTTAGATATAACATTTCCAGAATCTCAGTAGATGAAATGATAGATGATTGTTCCTCTACCACTGAACTGATCTTCATTAAGTAACTCATCTTCATTTCTTGACATATCTGCCTGATAACCCTTTACATCTAATATTGAACATTATCAGCAGATACTTGGAATTCTACAGTGGTAAAGAATATGACTTGTCAACCACATACTGAAGAATTCTTCTTTTTCATTTCATACTTTTCTCCTTCCTTATGTCTCCCCACCTAAGGTGATATGTCTCTTCCTTATAACGGTGAATACTCCTTATCTCCCCTGACAAGGCGAATAAATCTATCTCCCCCTGACAAGGTGAATACTCCCCCATTCTAAGGTATTTTTTTTATATCTCTCCCCCTTAGATAGAAAATCTCCCCCTCACTAAGGTAAGCTTATACTCTCCCCCTTAGTTAAGTATCTAAGGCAATCTTTGAGTATATCTATATCTTCTTCAATTATATCTCTTATATCTCTCCCCTTTAGTTGAGTAATCCTCCAAGCATTCAGTTATAGCAAACTTCCAAATGTAAATTAGATGATACCATTTTTTCAATTATAACTCACTTCTTACCTTTAGTACAACAGATTCTTCATACATATAACATTGTCTGTTGCAATAAAGAAAAGAAGCTTTTCATGTGTTGAAGGATTTTCATGAAGTCTTCCAGAATATAAGTATGTAGACTGATCAACTTTGCCCTTTAGATATTTTAAAATGGCCTCACTATTGATCATCTTGACAACCAAATCTTCCGACAATTTCCTTATATCTCCCAATAATTGAACTTTGTTTGGGGAATACGGAATGGGATTTGGTGTTTATCTTTCTTCCTCACTGTGAGTGTGTGATTCTGTTTCGTGTACCTCACAAGTGTTTAGCTCATCTCTCCACTCATATCACTTAAAATGAGTGATCTCATCTCTCAACTCTCAAGTGTTTACACTCATGCTCACTAGTGTTTCACTCTTATCTCTCATAGCTCCAACATCCATGTGTACCTGCAAGGAAAATTCACCATAGCCCCTTCTAGAGAGGTCACTGGTGGTGCAATTGGGTTTCGCAAATCCCCGATCCTCGTTAGACTCATCAAACGAATCTGAGTCATAATCTACAAGTTGATAAAATTTTTCCCTTTTTATGGGTTTCAGATTTGAATTCTGAGAAGGTAAACAATGAAATCAAAACTTAGAATTAAAATCATGTTTCCATCTAATGTCTATGAAGACATCATCTTGTTAAACTCATCAGGTAAATCTGAATCATAGTTAACAAGTTGCCGATCCGCACCTATGTAGGATCCGATACCCGCAGGATCCAGAGATGTTCCTATGGGGAGTTCGATAATGATCTTGTTGAATTTTGCATTGAGATCAATACCTTCTCTCGAGTTCTGTGAAGACTCTTGGTTCTTTGAGGAACCTTCAGCTTATAATCCTAACCGTAAAATGGTCGAAGTATTAGTTGTTTCCGTCAATTCGTCCTTAGTATGTGCAATCTCACTTTGTGCATAGAAAGTATTTTAGTCTTGTGTATGAAGTAGTGACTTACCAACAGATACCCTGGCTGAAAGGCGAATTTCAATAGACTCATCATTTTAAGATAATGAATCCAGAGACTTTTTTAGTGCCATTTTTCAGCTCTGCATCCTTTTGGGAGAATGCAGGCGAGCTTACAGATACCTCAAGTTGTATAAGACTATTCTCCTTGAGAGGTAGAGCTGTGGGTTTACTATTCCTCACATCCTTATTTGCTGTAACAAGTACATTTACTCCCTTATTGACCTTTAGTCTAATAGGTTACTTCCACTTCAGGGGGTAAGTTAGGATGTGTTTAGATTTGGATTTATAGTCCGGGATAGAAGTTGTTGGGTTTACAACCTCATGACTTACAATGTGAGAAAACTTCCACTAGGAGCTGAACCTACATCACATAGCAATAGAGCAATATAGAGATAGAATGCATTTACATCATATCATAACATTGTGTGAAAACATATGCATTATATCTTGTAAGAGAATTGATGTACATTTATGATTTCAAAAAGTTTTACAATTATAACAATCACAAATGTTGAATATTTGAGTTTTCTTTTAAAAACTGTTAATGTGCAAGAGTCTGTATTTATGCATAAAACAATGTATTATCATGTCTTTTAATGAAAACTAGGTCGTTTTAATTTTAAAAGACACAAACTCTTGACTTCGCAGTAATTTAGAAAGAAAGATTTTCTTTAAGTGCTTATTATGTATAGAGAACTTTAACATAAAAGTTAGTGAAAAGACTCATACAAGCACTGAATGTAGTTTAGGTAACAAAGATTACCAAGTACATAAGTACAGATAACCAATGTCTCTCCCTTGGCGCTGCATTACTTAGCACAACATAATCTAAGTAATCGTCTGATGGATGTAAAAATATTCTAAGAACTATCATGTATATAAAGTGGTGTATAACCAGAATTAGAAAATTCAATTTTGAAAATTTTCACCACTTCAAAATATGATAGGAGACCGAATGTAATTTTAAGTCTCACTTACTTAGAAAGTTGAACACCTTAATTTATACTAACACTAATGATTTATAGATAAGACACATTTACTCAGAATAAATCCTAAGTAATATTATCAGAGATAATATATACATCACAATTAGTTTGCAATAAAGTATCAGAACAACTAGCAATTGTCAGTAAACAAATATTTTACTATTTGATACCAACTGCTAGTATTTATCAAATACTTTAAAATGCAAGTAATTGTGTTTATGATTACTTTACCAAAATTAAATTATGAGCAAATAAACCATTGAATTGCTTCACGTCATAATTTAACTAGGATAAAAATAATCACTGCTAAATACTAAATATTCAATGATACCAATTGTTTGATAAATTCAATCTATTGTAAGATAAATTCAATTTAGTGAAGATTGAATTGTTACATTGAGTACCAATTGACAGAATGAATATTAGTATCTAACTACTTAAGAACATCATTCACTGATATTCATAAGTACGAGGAACTAGTTGACAAGAAATACACAAGCTCTTAAGATATAACATTTCAAACTTATGACTTCAAGGCAACTCTTCGATAATAACAATTGTTAACTCCTAACAACTGTTTACTGGTAGACAACCTTGGTTCTGTAAATAAGACTCGATTACCAAAGTTGTCTTGTCTGCAATCTTAGAAATGATATTCTAAGTCCTATACACCTTGATCTATAGTATATAACATTTATTATCAAAGTGATTAGAAGCTTGCAAATAAGCATAAAAATTATTCCAAGTAACTGAACAATGGTCACTTTAGATATTTCAATATCCATAGTTCTACTTAGAGAATTTTCATACTATGCATAGTAATATGAGTGAATTGTAAAAGATATAACAATGATTACTTAGAGGAGTTCTAAGTAATTTCACACATACCAATATATCTCACAATTAGTTAGTAAATAGAATTCTAACTAAATATCATTAACTGATATAAGTCAAAACTTCAATACAACCAATTGTTAGAGCCATGATATTAATTATAGTGAATTTCTGAAAATGGGATATTAAAGTTCACTAGAATTAACATCTCATAACTGATTGAAGACCAATACAGAATAGGTCCAAATTAGTTATGTTGTTTATTTATTTTAATAAATATGAGGTACAGAGCAAATACTAAATTGAATTGCTTTAGATTCTATAACTCATATTAATCAAAGTAAATAATGAAATAAATAAATACTAAATCTCTATGAGTTAGATTTTAGCATTTAAGTATTTTATTATCCTGAAATAATCACCACTAAAATATATTGCAATTATACACATGGCAATCATTCAACAGATAATTTTCAGTGTGAGGCCTGGATGTAAATAAGTTCACAAGTCCTTTTAATACGGACAACTGAATACTTATGAACTCATTTATGAATTTCTTACAATGAATTTACAAGTCCTTTCAATACTACAATTGAATACTTGTAAACTCATTTAAGAATCACTTATAGTAAAATCACAAGTCCTTTCAATACAGACAATTGAATACTTGTGAGCTTACTTAAGAAATACTTAACAGATGGGATATACAAATTATATAACATTAATAAAATCCCAAGTTTATAAACCAATCTTGAAAATTTAATTTCATCAAGTGATTTAGTAAACGTATCTGCAAGTTATTCTTGACTAAAGACATGCTCTCTCAAAAGAATTGATACCTTATGCAAGATGCTTAGCCTTGAGCGTTCCACAGAGTTGTTGGAGATGAAGTTGTTTCCTTGTGTTCTCCTACTTTCGTACAACTCATTTGATCTGTCTCTATGCAGCAAAACATGTCAGAACTGATGTCTCTAGGGTACCAACTCTGCAGATTTTGGTCCAACTTAAGACATCTGAAAATCAATTGTAATAACTACAAGAATAGATTCTCAAGAATCCACTTGGAACTATGCACAATTGCATAATTGAGAATAAAATATGTGTAAGTGATCTATTATCAATTGAATAAGATAATGAGCTGATGATTCCTCTATAGCCTGATTAGGTCCTAATTAGTAGATCCTGAACTTGTTGGGTCAAATATCTCTAGGGTACCATTTCCTCAGATCCGGGTTCATCTTAAGATTTTTGATTACCAACTTGTTAGGTCCAAACTAATAGGTCAAACGCCAGCTATAGTGGTGTGTTGGCAGAGAGTCTTGACAGGTCTAGAATCTTATGAATAGAAACAAAAGATCCTGGACTTACTTTATTGTCATCATTCTTTTGACTTACTTGTGCTTAGAGATGCACAAAAAATCCGAATCCGAAAAGCCCGTCCGATCCGATCCGAAAAAAAATCTAGAAAAAATTCGATCCGAAAAAAGCCCGATCCGACCCTAATCCGGCCCAAAGTCCGAAATGGGCTGTGTTTTTTTCCAGTGAATCCGGCCCGGCCCGGCCCGGAAATAAGACTGGATTTAAATCTGATCCGGAAAAAGCCCGGATATTAATCCGATTCGGATTAAAGCCTGGTCCAATCCGGTTTAAAGACCAAAGCGGATTAAAATCCGGATCAATCCAGATAAGCCCGGATTAGTAAGCCCAAACAGATAATATATATTATGTCCGGCCCAATTCCAAATGTCCAATTCATTTTAGTAGCCCATGACCATGTCCATACTTACTCCATATATTATTACTTTAGTACTTTACTACGATAATTAGGGATCGGACTATCAGACTAAGACTGGAGAATTGGAGGAGACTGAAGAATTGGAGATGGCGATTGGCGAGAGTGATATGTAACTTGTAAGTATACATTCTTCAATTATCTACAATATACATGGAGAGTGATATGTATCTATGCGTGTGTATCTGTGCTGTAATCTTTTTATATGTGTGTGTAATTGTAGCCGTTGTATATCAGTATATATATTTATATGTCTACAATTTTATAGTTTACAACGGCTATAAATCTTACCGTTGTGGACTTGTGGTGTTGTTTATATATATATATATATGTATATATATATATATGAATATGTATGCTTTTATATTCCCAATTTATTTCTCAATTGACCTAATTTCTTAATTCCTAATTTCTCAATTGTTGTTAATTATGGCTACATGTCAACAAACTCAATCCACTGCTACAGGTGCCACTTCTTCGGTTCCAGCCGCTTCAACCACTGCTGGTTATACAGTTCTAAATCACAATCATAAAGCTGATGTTTGGGCTCACTTTCAGTTAGTGAGGCTGCCTGATGGAGTATTAAAGGCAAGACACAACTTATGTGGAGCTATGTACGGTCCTAATGGAAATTCAACACTTAGGCGACATCATGAAAAATGCGAATCATTGTTAAACCCCGAAGGATCTCAAGCACAGATAGATGCAACGGGCCACACATGGATTTATGATCAAGCCTTGCAAAGAGATATGCAAATGAAGTGTATCATCTCACGAGAATGGCCATTCAACCATTTCGATAATGAAGATTCGACTAATTACATAAAGCGGGGTCTGCAACCAAAGTATAAACAGGTTAGTCGAACTACAACTCGTCGTGATGCAGTTAAGGCCTATTGGAAGGATAAAAAAAAATTTAATTAAATATTTTAGTAAATTTGAAGGTAAGGTCAGTATAACTAGTGACGTATGGACTGCTGGTCAACATTTAAATATATCTTATATATGCATTACATGTCATTGGATTGATCCTATAACATGGGAAATGTCGAAACGAATCATTTGTTTTGATGTTTTTGAACTCCCCCATACCGGTTTAGCTATTTATCAGTTGATAATGTCATGTCTTAGAGAATTTAAAATTAAAGATAAAGTTATGAGTCTTTCTTTTGATAATGCTAGTAATAATGACTCTGCTGTTAACATGTTAAAACGAGATTTAAATCCTTTTATTAATGGTGATTTTTTTCATAGTAGATGTGTTTGCCATGTTTTGAATTTAGTGGTTAAAGATGGTTCTTTAGTTATTCATGATATCATCTCTAGAGTTAGAGACTTGCTTATTTATGTCTATAAAAATGGTAGAAGACGACAAGACTTTTGTAGATTTGTGCGTGCTCAAGGATTAAAATTTTTAAAACCAGAATTTGATATGCCTGTTAGATGGAACTCCACTTATAAAATGTTAAGGCGTGCATTTAGACAAAGGGTTGTCTTAATGGAATTTCATAATACTCGTAATGGGCCAGTTAATATAAGTAATGCAGATTGGGAAAGAATTGGACAGCTTGTAAGTCTTTTGAAATGTTTTCACAAGTCAACCAAAAAATTGTCGGGTGTTTATTATCCTACCACCCCATTAGTGTTAGGAGAGCTTTATTTAATTACATCGACACTTTCAGATTGGAAAAATGACCCTATTTGGGGACCAGTTGTGTATGAGATGCGAATCAAGTTTTTGAAATATTATGAAGAAATGCCTCAAATATTTTGTTGTGCTGCTGCTTTGAGTCCTAAGATTGGAGTTGATGGAGTTGAAAGTCTATTAGAATGTATTAATAATAATTTAGGATTGAGTAATGAAGCTACTACTGCTACTATTCTCAAATTTAATGAAACACTAAATGCATTTTATGATCATTATGATACTTTATATGGAGCAAAGCCACGTGATGCCCCTGTAGAAGCTGGTAGTAATAGATCTCTTGCTCTTGAGTTGGCTATTTCTCGTAAGAAATCAAAAACTATAAGCTCAAGTAGTGAATTAGTTAAATATAGAATGACTGATTTTGTTGGCGAGGAATCAGATATATTGGAATTTTGGAAAAGAATGTCATGTCATTATCCTGTTATGGCCATAATGGCCCGTGATATACTAACCGTCCAAGCTAGTACTGTAGCTTCGGAGTCTGCATTTTCTTTAGGTGGCAGAGTGTTAAATGAAAATAGAAGTCGTTTAAACCTGCAATCACTGGAAGTGTGCATCTGCTACAAGGATCATCTTGCTGCAGCAAAACGAGTACAAGATCAAGAATCTGATGAAGATAGTTCAGATGATGATGATGATGAAATTTCGTTAGAGAGTGAAACTACCGAAGATTCAACATAAAAAAGGGTAACATTCTGGACTATTATTAAATTTCTGGACTATTACATTCTGGAATCTGGACTTGTTTTTTCATTTCATAAAACTAATTTTTGATCTACCTGTATTACAAACTCTGATTTCTGGACTAATTTTTGAAATATAACATGCTGCATTGTGCAAGTACTAACACTTCAGTTTAATCAGGATACAAAAATGTTGACATGGACATAAAAAGCTAAAGGAGGCTGCTGGTTAAAGTAATAAGGAACCTGAAGGCAAGCCATGAAGTGAAGTTAATCCAACATGCTGCTTACAGATTCTGACTTGTTCAATTAGGCACTGCCTTTTCTAATCAGAGCTAAATAATAGGATTTTGACTTAGCAAGGTCTCTGCAACGTGTATTATTATATATATTCAATATATACAGCAGTTGATGCCTTTTACACCAATTATATTTTCTAGCAAAATTGGTTTTAATCAAACTCAATCACAGGTTATACTTATATATCCATTTTCAGAGTTTGTATTAGTCAAGATAAGTTACATAATGTTTATATAAACGTAATACATGGTTCAGAACATTACAAACCAATTAGAAGAAATGTTTAAAAAGGACCAGGCCCGGTTTTGGCCCGATCCGGCCCAATTCAGCCCGAAGCCCGAAACAGGCCTAGTATTTTCCTTGGAGGCTCGGCCTGGTCCGGCCCGATCCGGTTTTAAAAAAAATAGATTTATTAAAGCCCGCCCCGAATCCGGCCCGATCCGGTTTTTGTGCATCTCTACTTGTGCTCCAAATAGAATTATTCTTTTGGCTTGCCTGAGCTCCTAAAAGGATTCTTCTATTGGCTTGCATGAAGTAATTCAAAAGAATTGCAACTTTACCAATATCAAAACAGCAAATATCTTGATACCAATTTATAGTTAGTAGACCAATATATAATACAATCAAGATATCATTGCACATATATATCATTTATGTTTGTGCCTAAAGATGTAGAGAGTTCTATAAATATGACACCAATCGTTAAATGATACCAACTATTAAAGATTGATACCAAATGTTAAATTATAGTTAGGGTGTCATACCATGTCTTTCATGCTTGCTTGAATGATGATACCAGTTCATACTAACCTGTAGAGATTTTCAATTATCTCACCAACTAGGAGTGCACTTGTTCACATTCCTCTAGCATCCAGATTCAGTAGGTCCAGATGTCCATTATGATCATGAATGTACAACAGGTGCCTGATATCCTCAAGTCTTGTCACTGGTGCTTCTTGTTAGATATACTGTATTATCAGCTTGTAACCTTGCACCCAGTTTGGCCTTGTCCCTCACAACAATGCCTTGACATCCAGTTAAACTTCTGGTTATCCTTATACCAAATATAGCTTTGTTGTTTGGTCTGGATACCAGCTTCCCTTCAATCTGCCTTTTGTAGTGATTGAGATCATCTTGCATTGCAATCACTCAATCTGAATCTTTTAGAGCTTCTGTAGCTTTCTTAGTTTCTTCTAAAAGAAAACTAAAGAAATAATCATTAGTACTTGAACCTCTACTAGTCTTTTACTTCCACCATTAGAAACACTAAGAACTCGAACAAAGAGTTAATTGAGTCAACACTCTTTGTCTTGGCAGACATGTTCTCATAGTGTCCTTTGACTTTCAGTGTGGTGTTGAGTTGACTAGTTGATCCTTCTGTTGCTCCCCCTAAGCTGCTGCTGGGTTTATATGAAGATTCTCCATGTTTGACATTTCTTGGATCTGACTCACCATCACCATTGACAGCTGGGAGCTAGAGGTTATTGAACATCACAAAGACTTTCAATCACCTTCTGTTGATTAATAACAATCACCCTGTAGGCTGTTGACTCCATTGAGTAACAAAGGAAATTATCCTCTTGAGCATTAGCTGATTGCTAGGATGCTCACTTTCGATTTAATATTGCAAAACAATTTCCTTCATACTTATGGGGTCTTCCTAAAATTCTTAAGGATCGGGGTTTAAGATGTGATCAATCACCATCAGTGATGTCTTGTCTTCAGATTGTCTGAACAACAACTTGTTTCTTGAGAGAAGTCATCAGTCATCACTACTAATATATATTTTACTTTGATGTAGAACTTCTGTGTGATGCTTCTTTGACTTCCCTTTATGACATGCCTCATAATTTTATTTTACTTTAATTCCAGATGAGGTAGTCTCCTTTACTGATTCGATTTCCAAGAAAGAATCTCTTGATATGACATTCAGGTGAGAGAGCTCCTTATGTCATAGATGAACTCTTGTCTGATGAAGCTTTAGATTTGACCTTGTTGACTTCACCTTTGACTGAGATTCCATGTCAGCTACAGATAAGTTCTCTTTCCTTAATCTTCGAACAATAGGCTCTTCATCTTATAAAAGATGCTTTATTACTGACAACATTCCTTAGCTATTGAATAGCCTTGACCCTAGGTCATACCCTTGCTGTTGTCTCCAAGGGACAAACCACTTGGCCTGTCTTCACATTCACATTTGATAGCAGGGTTCTTTCTTCGATGATATGCTTTGAATAAATCAATAATAATGCATAATCGATTAACCTGTTAGCCCTACATTCACAAATGGATAAAAAGTTCTTGGTACCCAAATTGTTTAATTAGGTCCAGATGGATTAGAGATTTCTCTTTTATTAGAGTTAACAACAGTTTTAACCTTAACATGCTCATTCTTATCTTTGACTGACCATTTCTCCTTTTTAATGTCATTGACAAAATATTCACTGAGCAAGGAGAATAATGGTTCCTTCCTAACATAAGGAGGACTGGCAGTCTGTACCTTATTGTTATTCTTAAACATGCTTTTTCTATGATCAATGCAAATACTAGGGCATTTATGACATTTGAAATAAGCAGGCATGATAATAAGAATACATTGCATATAAGAATTATGCAAAGTAGGCATGTTATGCATTTTAGAAAATTCAGTACTATCTACTTTAACCTATGTACACTTGTGTAACAGGTAGCAAGTAGGTTTACAGATATTCAATAATTTTCTAAACATGCAAGGAATAGAAGAATTAACAATTAATCACTAATTCTATCCAATCCATTCTTATTGTTATATTATATTATATAATCTCTATTACCTAAGTCAGTTTTACAAATGACTTGATGTTCTATTGACACCCTAGGTAATTATTCCATATGTTAAACTTTTTAAACCTTAACAAACAATTCAGAATGAATAAGCAAATCTTGTTCTACTGGGCATCCTGAAACTAGCTTAAACAGAGGTCATATATGCTTGACATATATCATTTAAGAATTGAGAGATATTGTCTAAGGAACACTTCTAACTCACTATTGCAATTAATTAAATTCAACAAATATTCATACACATAATAAGATCTTCTAACCAAAGATATAACAATTAAAAACTAAGATCTTATCATGCTTTGAATTTCTGAGAATTACATATTACACTAGTTCGAAAAAATGATACCTGAGACATGTGAGGTGAATCATCTTCAGAGATTGCTATGAAGGCAAGATATTAATTATGCTCTTCTCATCATCATCTGATCCATCCCAACTCTTTTCTTCAGCAAGATAAGTTCTGCACTGATGCTTCTGTTTCATCTCATTTAATGAATCCCTATTCATCCTTGTCTGTTAGAATTTTGTACCATGTTGCACACCTTGATAGTTACTTATCACATAAAACTTTTCATAACTGCAACTATCATGTTTTGTTCTTTCCACCAACTCAGTCTTGTAGCCACCTCTTGAACTGTATCCTGAAGAGTTTCTGCTTCGGAATAGATAGGCCTAATTCCTGGATTAAACATTTGCACTCTTTCTAAATTAGTAACTCTTCATGTATGTTCTGAGGTTCCATCATTAATTCCTGACTGAGATGTCTAACAGTCTAGTTCATTCTCAAACCTCCTTGATTCCACTTTTCTAAAATCTCTGTTGATTCCTTGAAAGATATTTCTTGGTACAATCCACTAAGTGTAGTAGATGTTACATTGGAGCAATCCACTTAGTGTTTGTATATCACAGAATCCATAGACTTAATTCAAATCTTCTTGAAAAATTCTATCCACTAAAACCTCTTCCATTCCTGCTTCTGAAAAACCAATGAATTCTATGGATATAACTTTGAAGAGCTTCCACAAATTTTTCTTCAGTAGGTAGAAATTAATTTCATTGAAAAATGCATTTTCTTCAAAAGATTCAAATCATCTTTGACAATTCGGAGGAATCTTCAACTAACAACCTTCTTAGAACTATTGGCTTAGAATAAATTCAAAATATTTAAAATTCGAAAACTTCAAGAACTTTAAAATTTTTGAGAAATAAAAAATCTGAAAGTACGTTCAAATTAATTAAAATTTGAAATTAGAGTCAAATTAATTAAGAATCAAAAAAATCTCAAGAAATGAAATTTTTGAGAGTTAAAGAATTCAAAAATAAATTCAGGTTATTAAAATTCGAAATTATCAAGAATAAAAATTTTTGAAAATTAAACAATTTGAAAATAAACTCAAGTTGTTTAAAAATCAAAATTTCCAAGAATTAATCATTTCAAGAATTAAAAAATTCGAATATAAGTTCAAATTATTTAAAGATCAAAAATCTCAAAAATGAATATTTTTGAAGGTTAAAGAATTCGAAAATAGAGGAGTTGACTTTTTGGTCTAATACCGGATTTAATTTCTGTATGGGTCAACAAATTCAAAAACAAATTGGAGGACCAAAAAAATAAGGATCTTGATTTGTGCGTCAATCAAAAGGCTCTGATACTAATTCTTAGGTCCAAAATAGTTTGTAGAAGGGGGGTTGAATACAAACTATGTCGTTTAATCGAATTTGCTCTTTTCTTAAAATATTAAATCAAGAACAAATTGATGCGGAATAAACGAATACCGATATTTCAAGTCGAATATAAAATTTATATTAACTTGATGGGGTGTGTCTAAATACACGGGTACAAATTACAAGGTTTGATGATCAAACTAATTATTACAAATTCTATAGAAAATTCGACATGAACTTTTCTATATTTGTAATAAAAAGATCGAATGCTAAAAAGCAATTCGAGAGATAAGTTCTAGGGAACTGAATCCGCTAGATAGTTCCAATAGCACAAGTAAACTATTTCTAGTGGTTCAGACTTTGCAATACAATCCAGAAATAATTTACAAGAATTTATTTGAAGCTCAAGAACATTTTCTCTCTTGGTCTCTTTTCTCTCCCTCGGGTCTGTCTGATGAAGAGAAATGAAGAAGTGTTTAACAAAATGAGCCGCCTGTTGCTTTTAAACAAAAGATCTCCTGCCTCCTTTTTGTTTTTAACACTCAATATAACTATCGGTATGACTATCCTCTGCAAGTAATATGACAGTCTCTTCCAATATAACTTTCGGTTTGACTATCCTTAATACTTGATATGACAGTCTGTTGAACTAGATATGACAATCCATCCCAATATAACTTTCGGTATAACTATCTCTTTGAATGAGATATGACTATCCAGTTGAGATAATATGACTGTCAAATCCAACATCTTGATATGACTATTCTTTTGAACTGAATATGACAATCCAATAACCATATTCTTGGATATAACTTTTGGTATAACTTACTGAATTGTTTATTCCTTGCCGACAACCACTGCACCACCTTTTATAAACAATTCTTACTTGTTTAAAAAATTGTGTACAGCCAATTTCTTTAGTCCAATAAATTGGGCTCCGTAGAAATGCTTTTTAACCCGCATAACTTATAATCTTTAATTAATAAATAATTAATTTAATTCAGAAATTATAAAAATAAATATATAATATTATTAGATATTTATAAATATAATTTTCTAATTAAATAAAATATTTATTAATATAAATAAAACCTTAAGTTTCAAGCTGCGGTCTCCTGAGGGTCTGGAACCGGACTCCTTTTGCTTAACAAAAAATATATCAATTCCAACCGGGGTTCCAGCTTTAAGAATATATCACTTTCCATATTCTTGTGATAATTCTATTTTCTTATAAGCCGTCCAGGTGTAAGCTACGGTCTCTTGAGGATGTGAAATCGGACTCTTTTTGCTTAACAAAAAATACAACAATTCTAACCGGGGTTTCAGTATTAAGAATATATCACTTTGCATTTCTTTGTGATAAATCTTTTTCCTCACAGCCAGTCCACTTGATAGTAAAATCCTTGTGGTTAATTAATTTAGCACTTTTGTTGCTTGCACAATGATTCTTTCACATACCAGTCTTGATAGCTTGAACCACTGAAGTTAATGACGAACAACCACTATTTAATGTTGACACTCGATGCACGGTCTGGTTCATGAGTGACTAACCGCAATGACTATTCTTCATATATTGACTTTAAAACTATGGTTCATGTCTCCCTTTTTTTCACTCTTTTTCAAACCTTTATAATCTGTATTCTGCCACTGTAGGAACCTCTTGTCACTATAAATAGAACCCACTGTCTTGATTACTCCACTGATGCTTGATCAACTGAATGAACTTCTTCAAGTGTAGTATAACTCAAAACGGTAGATTGACTTTGTCTTCTTTCTTTTGACAGTTATGCAATTGAGATCCCTATGACAGTACATATACTATTTACTATTACATTCTTGTTTAAGTTGAGTTGAATCCTCGAAATACAAATAGGCTACATCATATGCCTTTCATATTGCCTTTCAGTCTAGACGATGGTGCAAAGACTGCTGGGATGGATGCTTGGTCGAAGGGCTTCCATGACATCAACGAGTAGTTGGTGTGTTGTAGCTGCATATGGGCATCGATCAACACGAATCAAGTGAGCAGTGAACCATGCAACAGATTGATTTTTTTGATATGCAGTTGGGGGGTAAATGAAAGATCGATGGTCACACTTATGTGTGTGATGGTCACACTTGCGTGTCTGATGGACTACATATGGGATTGGCCGACGTGAATCAAGTGAGTATGTGTGTATACAACAGATGGCTTCACATGTATGTTGTTGGACAAATAGAGGTCAATGGTACACTTGTGCGTATAGCAAGTGGGCATTCGAGAATGAATGTGCAAACTAGGGTATAGTTTGAAGTCTTGGACTCGGGGGGAGTTTTGTTGTAGGGAATGATACGGATCGAGGAAAAGTTGGAGCTGTGCAAGCGGGGTGCAGGTATGGAGTGCAAGTGAAGAGCTGTGAGTTTGGAAAGAGGGGGAGATTGTTAGGCAGCAGCCTTAGCTGCCTTTCTTTCCACCAACTCCCTCACCAACCCCCCCAACCTACTACATCTTCCTTCCTATAAATACCCCTCTCCTCCTTCATTATCAAACACATCGTAATTCTCTCTCTTCTCTCTCTCTCTATATATATATAGCTGTTAGATAGTCCGTCTAGTAGGGGAGCCGACTTAACCCGCTTTCAGGAAGTGTCGGGATAGAGGGTCCTCGTGCCTAAACTATTCCTTAGGGTACTTGGGTCTGACTGCAGCCATCGGAGGTGGTCCCGCTGCAGGGGTCTTTCTATCAGGTTGTGTGGCACTGTCCGGGTTTGGAAAGGGAGAAAAGGAAAGGTTGTCGAGAAACAGTGATAGGGGGAGGTTTTGAGATAAACACTTCAGTGAGTTGGGGATATACATAATAGGTATTGTAGGGCTGAATTTTTGTATGAAATTCAGGGACCGGATACCCGGATATTTTAATCTCTTTTATCTAATGTGAAGTTGTTGCTCTTCTGGATGTAGGCTGGGCCGAACCACGTTAAACATCTTGTCTCTTTTACTGTATTGTTGGTTTGTTGTTTCATTACTATCACGTATATTTGTGGGATCTAAGCACACATATTTAACAAATCGCTTCTGCATCCGCCGGGAATCGGGCAGATTTTTGTTAGGTCCAAAATAGTTTGTAGAAGGGGGGGGGTTGAATACAAACTATACCGTTTTATCGAAATCGTTCTTTGGGAATAAATTAATTTTTAAACAATTCGATGCGGAATAAAACGAATACCAATAATTCAAGCTAAATATAAATTTATATTAAACTTAATGGGGTGTGTCTAAATACACGGGTACAAATTACAAGGTTTGATGACCAAACTAATTATTACAAATTCTATAAAAAATTCGACATGAACTTTTCTATATTTGTAATAAAAAGATCGAGTGCTAAAAAGCTATTCGAGAGATAAGTTCTAGGAAACTTAATCCGCTAGATAGTTCCAGTAGTACAAGCAAATTATTTCTATGGGTCTATATTTAACCATACAAGCTAGAAATAATTTACAAGAATTAAATTGAAGCTCAAGGAACCATTTTCTCTCTTGGTCTCTCTGTTTCTGCGTCCGTGAAGATATTGGAGAGGAGTTAAGATATATATATGTGTTCGTGTGTCTCTTCATTTTTTATTTAAACAAAAATCAACTGTTGCCTCTTGATTTTGGTCGGTATGACTTAACAGGTCATATTGAGCCTTCGATATGACTTAAATGTTATATTGAGACTGATCGGTATGACATAAAACTGACACAAGTCTCATGGCTATGACTTAAACCTTGTAAAACTCGGTATGACTTAATTATTTTAAACAATCTCGGCTGAATTGTTTTGTTCACAAACTGATTTGTACTATTGTAGAAGACCACTCTCAGGAAGACCAGGTGAAGACACGCGGGTGCTGATTTGCTTCTTTGTTCCTGGCGCGTGCGCGCCACGCGTGGCGTAGGCGAGTGAGGTTTCGTCCGACAACATGCATTTTACTTTTGTTTCTTACTTCTGCCGACAACAATTCTTCAACCCATTTTCATTTCATTTGTTTGTTTAATAAAAAAAACAATAACCTGACCACTTCCTGCCATTTTTTTTTGTTTGAAATTGGTAAATGTTTTTGCCCCGTAGAAATGATTTTTAACCCGTACAACTTTTAATCTTTAATTAATAAATAATCAATTTAATTCAGAAATTATAAAATAAATATATAATATTATTAAATATTTATAAATATAATTCTATAATTAAATAAAATATTTATTAATATAAATAAATCATTAATCTCTAAGCTGCGGTTACCTGAGGGTCTGGAACCAGACTCCTTTTGCTTAACAAAAAATATATCAATTCCAACCGGGATTCCAGCTTTAAGAATATATCACTTTCCATATTTTTGTGATAATTCTATTTTCTCATAACCCGTCCAGGTGTAAGTTACGGCCTCTTGAGGATCTGAAACCGGACACCTTTTCCTTAACAGAAAATACAACAATTCCAACCGGGGTTTCAGCATAAAGAATATATCACTTAGAATTTCTTTATGATAATTCTTTTTCCTCGTAGCCAGTCCATTCGATAGTAAAATCCTTGTGGTTAATTAATTTAGCACTTCTGTTGCTTGCACAATGATTTTCTTTCATACCAGTCATGATAGCTTGAACCACTGAAGTTAATGACGAACAACCACTGTTTAATGTTGACACTCGATGCACGGTCTGGTTCATGAGTGACTAACCGCAATGACTGTTCTTCATATATTGACTTTAAAATTATGGTTCATGTCTTCCTTTTCTTCACTCTTTTTCAAACCTTTCTAATCTGTATTCTGTCACTGTAGGAACCTCTTGTCACTATAAATAGAACCACTGTCTTGATTACTCCACTGATGCTTGATCAACTGAATGAACTTCTTTAAGTGTAGTATACCTCAAAACGGTAGATTGATTTTGTCTTCTTTCTCTTGACAATTATGCATTTGAGATCCCTGTGACAGTATATATACTATTTACTATTACATTCTTGTTTGAGTTGAGTTGAATCCTCGAAGTTTACAAATAGGGTAAACATATGACTTTCAATTCCTAACAACACACTCTAAAGAAAAATGCTAGGGAATCAAACAAAAGTTTCAAAAAAGTGTCCAAAATGACACATGTCTTCTTATCATTGGTTGATTAAATAATTAATATGATGGACCCGCGTGCATTCATATGAATGCCCCAATTAAAACTTTCCATTTTGTCAAGTCACACCTGCCACGTCATTTTGGGAAGATTTTTGGAGAATTATTTTGGTTCTCTAGCATTACTCAACTCAAAAGAAAAATAACAAGTTAAAAAAATTATATTAAAAATATTAATTTTTTATTATGAATAACAAAATTTACCAATAAGGCACAAAAAAATAAAACGTGTTAAAAATTCCAAATTTAGTTAAATTATGTATAATTTATTAAAAATAAAAAACCACATATTTTAACAATAAATATTTATTTATATCATGAAATTAAGTATGAAACATTTATAAATTTAAAATTAATTATGATTAAATTAAAATAAATTAAAATTTATATTAAATCAAATAATTAATATATTAATTTATTATATCCTTATAAATAATAAGCATAAGTGGGATCTTATCCATAATTTTGGTCACTATACTACCAAAATAATCTCAACCGTCGAATCTAATATTTTTAAAAATAGATGTTCAAGATTATATCATATTAAAAGAGAAAATTATAATCTAAAAAGGATATAATTAGAAAAGGTTGCATTAGAAGTAAATTTTAAAATAAAATTATAATCTAAAAAAGATATAATTAAAAAAGGTTGTATTAGAATTAAATTTTAAAAATAAAACTATAATATGAGAAGGATAATTAAAAAAAGTTGTATTAGAATTGAATTTTATTATTTTTTATTAGTATTAAAAAAATTCATATTTACTATTTGGACTCTATATTGAGATCTATAAATCAGATTTAGATGATTTTAAAATCCACGCGAAACTCATAAAATTATCTTTAATTTAGTGATGGTTTAATAATTACTATTCAAATGAAAATACTCAGAATCTCGAGAGAAAATAAAATTACGAATTTTTGCATTAATTTTATTCAATGTAGAAGACCTACATTGATAATGCTATTCAATGTAAAAAATCTAATTATATATGATTTAAATCATTAACATACACCTTTTCATATTTCAATATAAATACACTATTTAATTTTTAACATATTAAAATATTTTTTTTATGCTAGATCCAATGGTTTTCATTTATTTATTTTAAGATCTAACGGTTCTTACTTATTTTGTCGTACGGAGGACCACACTACCAATTATCAAAATTTTGGACAAAATTTCTCCTACACTTATTATTAAAATTTATTTAGTTGTTAGTAAAACTATCTTCAAATAATAACAATGCTATTTTGATTATCAAAACGAATTATAAGTAAAATTCATAAATTGAATAGAATTTTCAACGTTAAAATCGTTCAAATCAAATTTTAAGAGTTTAAGATAGAATACAAATATTAAATCGAATGTGTAAAATTATATATATATATATATATATATATCAATTTTTTATTAACAATTTGATATGTAAATTAATAACATATAAGATTAAAAAAATTTAATATATTTATAAATATTAAAAAAGGAGTCATGCATTGCACTGCACGGATTATAACGGATTATAAGCTACTAATAATAATATATGATAGTTCATGTTTTACACGAATTATAAGCTAGTATATAGAATTAGGATATCACATTATTTACATACCAAATTTAACGCCCGCAAGTGCGCTACAATAAACATATTAGGGTGCTCTTGGATGGTGGAAGTATTTTAGTCAACTACATAAACTGTTTCTCCTTTTTCTATTTACTAGTCGATAAAGCAGCGCTTCGCGGCGGCGTTACAACATTTTTAAAAAAATTCAATATATTTATGTTATATTATAATATTAATAATAAAATTTAATAGTTAAATAATCTTTTCTAATGAATCAAGAAAAAATTCTTGTTAAACACGATTTTTTCGATTGAGCCGCTCTCTCATTAAAATCGAAATTCCAACTTTAACATATAATTTATATTATAAAGACTTATATAATAATTTTTATCCAAAAAATCGAACCGTAAAAATAAAAAAAAAATTATGACATAAGTATCAAATTCTAATAGCTAATACAATCTTTTCTAATGAGCCGTCTTCTCATTAAATACTTTTCGAGCCGCTCTTATTTGGAACCGAAATTCTAACTTCATTATATAAAGAGAGTAAATTCCAATTTTATATTCTTTAAACTTTCTAATATTTATGGAGTTTTAAAAGATGAAAATACATCTTATTTTTTCTGCATATTATAGATATTCATGTATTTATTTACAGCTTCCGCATGGGAATGTCTTTCTGTTATGTTAATATATCAAAAAAAATCAAAATACGAAGATTTTTCATTACGGGAATAATATTAAATTTATGGATATATTTTTCTAATGCAAGTATAATTAACTTGTATAAAAAAGTTAAAATAAAGGATTTCTAAGAAAAAAGATATATAGTTTTAAAAAATCGTATAAGACGTCTCCACGATCCTCATATTCTACTTCCAATAAGACATTTTATTTTATGTATTCTTTATATATTCAAGCATCTTTTATGTGGTCTTCTATAATAAACCAATTTCTCGTTAAACACAGTTATTACTATTGATCCGCTCTCTCGTTAAAACCAAAAACCTAACTTTTACATATATCACTTGTATGATAATGTTTATCCATAAAAATCAAATCCTAAAAATAAAATAAAATTTATAACATCAATATTATATTTTAATAGCTAATACAATCGTTTATAGTGAGTCGTTTTCCCGTTAAACACGTTTCAAGCTGCTCTCGTTTGGATCAAAATTCCAACTTCATTACATATTATTGATGATATTTATCCTACACAACAACTTTTTTCCTTAAAATCAAAACCTAGAGTGAATTCCAATTTATACTTTCTCTAGACTTTCTAAAATTTATGGAGTTATAGAAAATGAAAACACATCTTATTTTCTCTTTATATTATAGATACTCTTGTATTTATTTTATTCAAACATCTTTTATACGGTCTTCAATAATGAACTGCTTTATCGTTAAACACGGCCACTATCTCGTTAAGACCAAAAACCTAACTTTTACATATATCACTTGTATGATAATATTTATCCATAAAAATCAAGTCCTAAACATAAAATAAAATTTATAACATCAATATAATATTTTATCAGCTAATACAATCTTTTATAGTGAGCCGCCTTCCGTTAAACGCGTTTCGAGCTGCTTTCGTTTGGGATCAAAATTCCAACTTCATTACATATTATTGATGATACTTATCTTACGCAACAACTTTTTTTCTAAAAATCAAAACCTAAAAATAGAGTGAATTCCAATTTATGCTTTCTTTAGACTTTCTAAAATTTACGGAGATTCAGAAAATGAAAACACATCTTATTTTCTCTTTATATTATAGATACTCCTATATTTATTTAGGATTCCTGCGTGAGAATGTTATTTTATTATGTTAACACATCAATTCCTTTTTTTTTTAAAATACGGTGACTTTTTTTATGACAATTGTATTGGATTTATGAATAAATTTTCCTAAAAGAAGTATAATTAACTTATATAAAAAATTATAATTTCAGAAGATCGTACTTTCTATGAAATATTTAATTATATGTATCTTTATATATTCAAACACCTATTATACTTCTAATAAAACTTTTATTTATATATTTTTTCTATAAATTTAAACTCTTATTCTTTATAAATTTGAACTCCTATTCTACTTCCATTATGCCTTAAAAATACTTATTCTACTTTCAATAGAACTTCTAATCATATGTCTTACCTATAAATTCGAACTCTTCTCCTCTATAAATTCAAACACCTATTCTACTTCTAATATATTAAATAAAATAGAATAAAATTTATAACATCAATGTGTTATTTTAATAGCTAATACAATCTTTTATAGTGAACCGTTTTCCCATTAAACACGTTTCGAGCCGCTCTCGTTTTGGATCGAAATTCCAACTTCGTTACATATTATTGATGATACATATCTTACACAACAACATTTTTCCTTAAAATCAAAACCTAAAAATAGAGTGAATTCCAATTTATACTTTCTCTAGACTTTCTAAAATTTATGGAGATTTAGAAAATGAAAGCACGTCTTATTTTCTCTTTATATTATAGATACTTCTATATTTATTTAAGATTCCTACATAAAAATGTTATTTTATTATGTTAACACATCAATTCTTTTCTTTTTAAATAAGATGACTTTTTTATAATAATAGTATTGAATTTATGAATAAATTTTTCTAATAGAAGTATAATTAACTTAGATAAAAAAGTATAATTTAAGAAGATCGTACTTTCTATAAAATATTTAATTATATGTCTGCTCTATATATTCAAACACCTATTCTACTTCTAACAGAACTTTTATTTATATGTTTTTTCTATAAATTCGAAAATACATATAAATAAAAATATTATTTATATTTTTAATAATATTTTTAATAATATTTTAATAATATTTTAATATTATTATTTAATAATATTAAATACTATAAAAAAATATCAATTATTTTTAATAATATTATTTTAATAATATTATAATAATATTATTGAATAATATATATTTTTAATAATATGATTTAATTAATATTATTTTAATAATATTTTATATAATATTTTTAATAATATTATTTACTTCTAATATAACTTTTATTTATATGTTTTATTTATATGTTTTTATTTATATTTTTTCTATAAATTCGAACTCTTATTCTCTATAAATTCGAACTCCTATTCTACTTCCAATAGAACTTTTAATCGTATGCCTTATAAATACTTATTATACTTCTAATAGAACTTCTAATCATATGTCTTCCCTATAAATTCAAACTCTTCTCCTTTATAAATTCGAACTCCAATTCGACTTCTAATATGCTAATTGATATTTTTATATTTATTAGTGTTTAAAATTCTAGAAAATTAGAAAAATCGATTGAGACGATATTAGAGTGCCACCTAAACTCCCGAACTCTTATTCTCTATAAATTCGAACTCCTATTCTACTTCCAATAGAACTTTTAATCGTATGCCTTATAAATACTTATTATACTTCTAATAGAACTTCTAATCATATGTCTTCCCAATAAATTCAAACTCTTCTCCTTTATAAATTCGAACTCCAATTCGACTTCTAATATGCTAATTGATATTTTTATATTTATTAGTGTTTAAAATTCTAGAAAATTAGAAAAATCGATTGAGACGATATTAGAGCGCCACCTAAACTCCCGCTATCCTCCTTTATATATATATATATATATTGATATATTGATTGTAACCAAACCTTAGAATGAGTACTCTTTGAATTTGAGGTATCTAGGGCTGGAAAACGGATAATACGGATACGGATATAGCTATATTCGAATCCGGATCCGTTTTTTACAACCGTATCCGTATCCGAATCCGGGAATATCCGAAAAAACTTTATTCGGATCCGAATTTGGCAAATATTATCTGGATACGGATAATATCCGGATCCGAATCCGTTTTGCAAAAAAAGAATTTTTTTTTTGTGAAATTTGCATTATTATAAAAAATAGACATATTTTGCAAAAAAAACAAAAACAAAAAACAGACATATTAAAGAGATACTCGGTTCTAATTTACAAATTACAAAAATCATATACATTATCCAAATTTGCATATGCAAATTTATATCAAAATAACTTCATTACACATCATTGTCTCTAAATAACTTGCAAATTCATCAAAAATAAGTAGGCCTATAACTATAAGTGTGTGTATAAAAATATATAAATGGGCTTATAACTATAAATGGGTATAAAATATATAATTATATATATTATATATATTAAAAATATATTATATATAATTACTTTCGGATACGGATATTTTCGGATACGGATGTGCCTATATCCATATCCGTATCCTAAACTCTCGAATTCAGATACGAATAATATCCGGTTGACTCCGGATACGAATAATATCCGCTTTTTTCCGGATACGAATACAGATATTTCGGACGGATATCGAATTTTTTTTTCCAGCCCTAGAGGTATCTCAAATTATAAGCTAGTATATAGAATTAGGATATCACATTATTTACATACCAAATTTAACGCCCGCAAGTGAGCTACAATAAACATATATTAGGGTGCTCTTGGATGGTGGAAGTATTTTAGTCAACTACATAAACTGTTTCTCCTTTTTCTATTTATTGTAACCAAACCTTAGAATGAGTACTCTTTGAATTTGAGGCATCTCAAATTAACTGTAAATATGATAACAGTAAAAGATTTACTTTCTCAAAACTTTATGGCAATTCCCATATACTAATTATTACTATCCCGGCCGCAAGAGACCAAAGATTCTACAGTACTCCTTGGTGGGGGGTGTACATGGTATTCCAAGACAGGCAGGACTTGATCTTCTTGTGTTGAGGTAGGTGAAATTTTGGCTCCTTAGGTATAGTTGGTTGCTTCTCTGATCTGGAAAAGAAAGAAAGAGAAAGAAGGTGCTCCTTTAAGCTCATTTATGTTATCAGAAACAGTTTTATATATACACATTCTAAAACCACTGAAATTTACCTTCTGGGGATGAAAGGTCTGTCAAAGTAAGGCATTGGTTGGGCTTTTGGAACAAGCTCCTTTCTGAGTCTCCTTATCTCTTCTTCTTCTTCCAGCTATACAACATATTATGAACCAATTAAAATGTTTAGTACCCAGCACTCCAGGTAATTCTATCAAGTTACAATAATTCACTCATCCATGTGACCAAAATTTTAACCACTCTAACCTTCTGCTGCCTTTCCATCTCCGTTCTGTAATGCTCAATTAAACTCATTTTTTCTGCCACCTGAAACATGGAATTACATTCACAAATAGAAACAAGCTTTAATACAAAGTGAGTGTAAATTTTTAAGCTGACAAGTCATTACACACCAGCACAGATATATGTATGAATATACCTGGTGATCAAACTCAGCACGCTCTACAGCCCTTACATCGCTATGGAGTACTATATCAACTGGTTTTGTACTTTCTTTGACAGGAGGTTTTGCCAGACGCTGAGTAACTCAAGCCAACAATATGTTAAAAGAATAACTAGAAAAGTTAACCCCTCATTAAAAAAAGTTCATATTGCAGGAGAGTGTAATTTTATTTTTCGATCTATCGATGCTCTTATATCTAGAATTATTCATGAGCTACCTATAATTGTTTCCCCTCAGAAAAGTATTATTCAGAGGGTAATGAATACGAAGTCCCCTCTGACATGAGTGTTCACCCATTATTCATGAGTGTTCACGCGGGCGGATTCCTTAGCAAGCTATATTTGTTAACAGAGGAATAATGATTCTTCTTTACTGCAAAATCTAACTTAATACAAGTATGTTTACAATCTTACCTCTGGTTCATCTGTTGTCCAGGGGAGACCTTGCGCAACTGGTATTCTCTGCTTTTCTTCTTCAATCTTCTTTTCTTGCACTTTCTTGATAAATTCTTCTTCCTTGCACCTTCCCCTTTCCTACATCGATATTATTGCCAGTATTATATGAAACATTCAGTTCACATAAATTCAGAAAAACTGAAGCACTTAAAAGAAAAGGACCTTGATCAAGAGAACACTATTAGTTCTGTACATATTGTTAGTTAATTTAAGCTCTGTAGTCTGTACTTTTAAAAGCATCAACTACCATTAGCAATAAGCCAAGAACAAAAGAAGCATCAACTAAAATTGGATCTCTAATACTGAGCATGGCAATGAAATGGATACATTGATGATATCTACAAGTTAACAATCATCTAAATTCTATTGACCATCATCTAAAGGTTTCACTGTACTTACATATTACTAAAAGAGACGATAGATGCCTAAGAGTTCAGCCCTAAAGAATCTTCTGATCAAAATATGGAAGACGATTCAATTGGCTTAATAAAATTGTTGGATTCAATGATGATACACGGCCCAGTTTGCCAGTTGTCAATGAAATGTTTAGAACATAAAGTATATTTCTGTAAGAACTTCTTCCTTCCAGGATGTCATTAAACTTAGTCCCCGTACAAGGATGTGGGTAATCACTCTTTTACTTAAACAGGTACCCAGAGTACAATCCTAAGCTCACCTCAATTTGTCCAAACAAAATGCCATCAGTATTATTCAAAGGACAGTTACGAAAAAAGAACAAAAAATTTGTCTAAATGGAGGCCTTGGAACCTATTAATATTAGATTTGTAGCAGTTACACAGGAATAGCCAGACCAACACAGTTTGCCAATTGTCAGTGAAGTGTTTGGAACATTAAGCATTTTGCTGTATGAACTTCTTCCTACCAGGCTATCGTCAAACTTAACCTCCATTACACCGGGTGCATAATACTCTTTTACTTTAACAGGTACACAGTACAATACTAAGATCACCTCAATTTGTCCAAACAAAAGCCCATGAGCACAATTCCAAGGACTTGCACGGAAAGAAAAACCCAGTGATTTTCAGTGTTTTTAAAACTCAACACAATACCTCGGCAGCAAATTTTCTGGATTAATTCAGTGTGCTGGCTGTATAAGTAGATTAAATGGATCTAAATGGGGGCAAAGGAACCTATTAATATTACAAATTGTGAGATCACCTATTAATATTAGATTTGCTGCCGAAAAAAGAACAAAAAATTTGTCTAAATGGAGGCCTTGGAACCTATTAATATTAGATTTGTGAACCTAGCAGTTACGCAGGAATAGCCAGACCAACACAGTTTGCCAATTGTCAGTGAAGTGTTTGGAACATTAAGCATTTTGCTGTATGAACTTCTTCCTACCAGGCTATCGTCAAACTTAACCTCCATTACACCGGGTGCATAATTACTCTTTTACTTTAACAGGTACACAGTACAATACTAAGATCACCTCAATTTGTCCAAACAAAAGCCCATGAGTACAATTCCAAGGACTTGCACGGAAAGAAAAACCCAGTGATTTTCAGTGTTTTTAAAACTCAACACAATACCTCGGCAGCAAATTTTCTGGATTAATTCAGTGTGCTGGCTGTATAAGTAGATTAAATGGATCTAAATGGGGGCAAAGGAACCTATTAATATTACAAATTGTGAGCCTAGCAATTAAGCAAGATTAGTCAGACCAAGACCAAACTGATATCTCTAACTTCGCTTTCTTTCTCAAATTCAATACTCAACATGTTGTTCCTTACTAATATTCATATTTCCAGTTAAAAACAAATAATATATTCTAAGGTGACAAACTCTTGAATGACATGTTTCTACTCCCTCATGTTCAAGCTATGAGCTATCCATCCAAAACAAATGCATGCCAAATGTAGGATAAACTTTCAAAGGTATGCAACAAACCTCAGTTCGAAGAAGGAAGGGTTTCTGAGAGGTAACTTTGTGCTGGTGCCCCCTCCTGATCCTTCCACCCAATCTTCCAGATAAATCTAAACTCTGCAGTGAACACGCAACAATATTAATCACTCAAAGTGCATTTAACGAATCCAAATATCAAATATGAAAAACACAGACTGTAATCATACATTTCGTCTGCTCCTCCGACCACCACCAGAAGTCCTATTCGAAACAGTAAAGCTTGGAAAAAAACACAAAACCAAATCAGAAACAAATATCCGAATCCAAATGAACTTTATTAAATATAATATTAAAACCTATTATCCATATGACAGATACCAACCTCACTTGACTGCCATCCAACGAAGAACGAGCCAGCGAATCCAACCCTAAACTCTCAGAAGTAAGTAATAAATCCGAAGGACACAACGAAGAAGCTGACTCCTGTGTTTCAGGGAACTTATCTGATTGCAACCCTGGCAATGCCCACTTAACCCCCTTCTTTGTATCTTCTCCTTCCTTGTCATCCTTCTTATCACAATCCTTGGACTTCTGAATCGAAAGCAATTTCTCGAAAGCTTTAACCAAATGCATAACTCTTCCAGACTCCGGCACACTACGCCTCGCTTCTTCTAACAACTTATCCCTTCTCCTCTTCAAAGTTGCACTCCCAATTCCACCAGTCACCTGACTCTCATCCAAATTAGTATCCCGATCAATCGAATTAATCGCCTCTTCCTCCTCCTCCTCTTCTCTTATCTGATTCTCATCTTTATCGCAATCTCGAACACTTTTCAAATTCCTAAAAAAGCCTTCCTGAGAAGCCCTAAGTGATTCATAAGCAACACAAGCACATTTCTTCGACTTTCCACTAATCAAACACTTACACGACACACTCGAAGAGGTCGATTTCTTCGAAATCTTCTTCGCAACGACAAATCGCCTCTCGCGAATTTTAGTGTTCACCAAATTAGGGCTTTTCCGTACAGATTTCGGCGATTTCTTAACAGATTTGTTTGCCGCGCTATTCGATGGCTTCGAATTAGGAGTAGTGAAATTAGGATTCGAGTTCTCCGATTTTTTCGGGATTTCAGTGAGCTTTGATCGGTTCGATTTCACGGGAGTTACAGTATCGGAGTTTTTGCCGGTCGAACTCATCGGCGATAAAATAAATCGAGAATTCAGGCGAGTTTTTAGATTTAGGATGCTGACTGTTTACAGGTGTGTGTGTGTGTGTGTGTATCGGAGAAATGTTAGGGTTTTGATTGGGGGTCTAATTATATTTGTGGATTGAATTAAAAAGCGGAGATGAAGAAGAACGTTAGCGCGCTCTATTGTAACGGCTACTTTTTGTGGGCTTTGTTCCGGGCCTTCCCATTTTATCTCTTTAAATACTCTTCTCGGCTACTTTTTGTGGGCTTTGTTCCGGGCCTTCCCATTTTATCTCTTTAAAGTTTAAATACTCTCTCTCTCTCTCTCTCTCTCTCTCTCTCTCTCTCTCTCTCTCTCTCTCATTTTCATTTTTTGACTCTCTCTTTTTTCCTTTTATTTTCATTTTTTGACTTGCGACCCAATTTATTACCGGTATATCTCATATACTTGTATAATTATTTTTAAGATTTTAAATTATTTCAAAATATTTCTTTAAGTAAAATTCTAAGAAAATAAAATAAAATTTTTCATTTATTGATTAAGTATCAAAATATATTTTTTAGAATCAATCTAAATACTTAAAAAAGTTAGCATCGAAATTTAATTCACAAATTAAGCATAGATAGTTATGATAATCATGTATCGTTAGTGATGGGCATTCATTCCGGTCCGATCCGATCCCCATATCGAACGAGTCGAGGATTGGGAATTTTTTCGGGTACAGATCGGGAAACGGGGACGATTTTCAAAAAAATCGGGGAATGGACTGGGTTTTTATGTCTCCCGATCCCCGTCCTGATTTTCTCCACCCGGTCCGATTCACAATCCTGAATCGATTTCACCACATTATAATACATAATTATGTATATATATATATATATATATATTTATAATCATATATTAATATTAGAAAAATGTTCTTACAATTAATTTTAGGAGAATTTTCTAAAGTTAACCTTTAAAATAATGTGATTGTTACCTTTTATTTATAAGGGCCCCGCAGGGGCATTAATGATGTGTCTTTTTATTTAGAAAACTATGTGATGTGTCTTGATTTGAGTGGTTAACTTTAGGAAATTCTCCTATAGTTAACTATAGGATCATTAAGCCCTATTAATGTATAGAAATTTCCAATATTTTATATTGGAAACAAAATTATGCATTGATCTCACATGTTTGTCTTTCCGATAGTTAAATAACTTCATTTTCATGTTATTTAAAATTGTTTTTTAAGTAATACTTTTTTTTATCTTATTTCAATGCATATGAGCTACTATAAACATGTAATTTTTAGATTTTAAAGTAAAATTTTAAGAGTTAACATATATATGCATGTAAAGCTGTAGATGTACTTCTTATTAGATTAATGGTGATGAAAAGACGTTTTAACTTATTATCTAGTCTAGTTGTAATTGCTAATTTCGCTATATATCGCAAGAAAAAACTATTTCAAACGTCACTATTTAGTGTTTAAAATTATTTAATATTATTTTTTGTTTAAAATAAAATTCGTCGACTTCCCCGCGGGATCCCCGTTACCTGTTTGAGCCGGGGACAAGGACTGAAAAATAGTTCCCGAAGAGGATCGGGCCGAGATCGGGCATCGGGTTTGAATTCGGGAATCGGGGGCGGGGATAGCACCATCCGATCTCGAAGTGCCCCGATGGTCATCCCTACGTATTGGCATTGCCATGATTGCATGGATATATCGAGAAAAATCAAATCAATTTAAATTCAATTTTTTAGAAATTATTTGCTCCTAAACAAAATAGATCAAGGTTATTCATGAAACAAAGCCAAGATAATAAACTCTCTCAATGAGAGTCGATCCCTAACCCTAGTTAACCGCCTAAAAAATATTCAGATCTGCCCCTTTCTTCACCAATTAAATCTTCTTCCTTCTCACAAATTCACTTTTATCTTTCTTTTTCTCATTTAATCACCATAGTTCTTATTTTTCCTTCAATAAACACCATTCTTTTGTGAGAATTGTTGTTGTACCCAATTTTTTGGGTGTTTTGTTTGTCCTCCTTTTGGAGTGGTTGATATGTTTTTGGTATTTTTGGTTTGTTGTTTTGTCTCATTGAGAATGATTCAATTGGTATTTTGGGAGATCTAGAAAGCTCGCACCGAGGCTGGGTCGGTGGTAAAAATTGCAAAAGCTCACATTTCACAACGGAAGATTGTTCATAATTATGAGGGCATCTGTTCCTCCTTTTTCAGTTGGTGCAATTGAAAGTTCTGAACATTGGATTATAATTGGAATTAATTGTGTGAAGGTCAATTGTGATACTACTGATTCAGACTCTGTTTGGGATTGCTGTTAAAAACTGATGTAGCTGTGGGAAAAAGCATTGTCAGAAAAAGCTGCTGTCAGAAAAAGCTGTTGACTGTTTGGTAAAATTCATAATTAATCTGCTTAAATGAAAAGCTGATAAATAAGCGTTTGGTAAATAATTTTTAAAAATTTGTTATTTAACAATGTCTTTACAGGACAAACTTTGACAATTAGTGATAGACATTCAAAATGAGGACACACACTTGTTGATGTAAATATCTGAACAAGAAGTTCTAGAAGCTTACAGGCTTACATGTATACATTATCATGATGTTTAACACATGTTTCTGTCCTACAAGATCACAATTTTTATAGTATATGGAAGCATGTAAGACTTTCAACTTGCACCTCTTCCTATTAAAAGGAAAGTACTTGTTTGGTGATGAATTTTGGGCACTAGAGGCAGGTACATATTTAAAAACTTCATAATGAAATGGTGTATTTCATGTACGAGGCATTATTTAATACATCGAGCATCTGTGCAGGAGGAATCAATAGAATTAATTTCTTGAAGTTATATCAAGTGCTAAATGCGTGTTTCGTATGAATTGAAATTTCTCTAATTGATCCATATTAGATCAAGGCACTTATACAATAATGACATGGAGGCCAGGAGTTTATTAGGAGGGCTGGTGAGTGGCACTAAACTAGACAAATTTGTGTTATTACACATTCTGTATCAAGCAAACATTCAGAGTCTTATATTGAGCCTTAGTAATGCCAACAGAAAAGAGGACGAATTGAGAAGACTTAGACTACCATATTCAGTGGCAAGTGGGCAAAGATATATGTTCCACAAAGCTTCTAATCTGCATTTTCTGTCTCAACTTCAGAAACTATAGTATCTTCCTAGTTTCCAGTTATAGGTTGTATCTATAGTTGTTTATGATTTCTCTAAGAGATGTTTTTTGAAAAGACTGCTTCTAAAAAAAGCAGCTTTTATAAAAAAAGCACTTTCCCCAAAAGCAGCTTTTATATTTTATCAAACGCTATTTTACCTGCTTTTGTGTTAAAAGCTGCTGTAGCTTTCCGGAACAGCACTCCCAAACGCTACCTCAGTTATTCATAAATTTGCTAGCAAATGAAAGCTGTCATATCTTATTTCTACCTAATATCTTTGCATCTCCATTTATAACATTTACACTAATTTTGTTCACCTAACTCTTTCTTTTGTACATATATCTCATGGTCGGTAGCATACACACAAAAAAAAAAAGGACTAAAACAACATTTCTCTTGTGTCCACTTTTTTTGGCATTGATTTTGAAAACTTGAAGCAACAATGTAACAAAAATTAATACAAGGACAGAGATGGCTATACAATTGGTGCTATAGATGATGATAGTATTGTTGTTTATGCTAGAAGTATCTGCACAATCTCCTGCAAAAAGTCCTCAGCAACATCCTCCACAACACTATATTGTTGCATACATAGTAGTTGGCTTCTATATAGGTATGGTATATTTGTAATATTTTAAGCAATGTTCTCAACAACTTACTCTTTGATATGCTAATAATCTTCCAATATAATTGTGTCGGTGAATAATAATTATTATGGTTAATAATTGATCATGTTTTAATAGTTTGCTCTATGCGGAAGTATTGGGTGGTGTTTAAAGAAAGCAATGAAGCGAAGGACTATAAAGAAACAACAGGAAAAGTTTTTGTGATAAATGGCTGTCTGTTACTGATCGACAAGTGTCTTCTACTGAAAATAATGTTGACACAACCAAATGGTTCACTTCAAAGGAACTAGAAACGGCAACTGACCACTATAACGTGGATCGATCCTTGGACAAGGAAGACAGGGACTGTCTATGAAGGAATAATGAAAGATGGAAGAATAGTAACAGTAAATAGTCCAAGATAGAAGATGAAAGCAAAATCCAAGAGTTTTTTATTAATGAGATTGTTATTTTATCAAAAATAAACCACAGAAATATCGTTAGGTGCATGGATGTTGCTTGAAGACAGATGTGTCCTTGCTGGTTTATGAGTTCATCCCAAATGGAACACTTTTCCATTATTTCCATCACCATAATCAAGACTTTCCACTTACATAAAATGTCCGTGTGTCGGTGGCCTCAGAAGTATCAGGGGCTCTCTCCTATCAACACTCTGCTGCATCATTCCAATATATCATCGAGATATCAAGTCTACAATAAACTTTTGGACGACAATTATAGCACAAAAATAGCAGACTTTGGAACTCCGAGATTAATTTTTATTGATCAAGCTCACTTGTCAACAAGAAGAGTACTTGGTACTTTTGGTTACCTGGATCCTGAATACTTCCTATCAGGCCAATACAGAGGAACATGCCTACAATGAAACAAGTTGCAGAAGAGCTAGATAGTATTAGAATTCCAAATGAAATACTTGTTGCTCAACAACATTACGAAGAGGTTGGATATGCAAGAACAAAAGTAGTTGAGTTTCCAGAGATTGCTTCAACTTCTGTGATATCCTCTTCAGGCACAACCCACCCCATGCGCAACTGCAGAGTGCTGAGGCCATTTTAATTTACCCCATTGTTTTTCAAAAAAAAAACTCAACATGTTTCAAACTCACAACTCTGGCGGGGACAGACAATGCAATATTTGTAACATCCCGACTTTTCGAGATATTAAAATAGAACTAAAAAAATACACTAACTAGGAGATGGATATAAGTCTCAAAACCAACATTTTTAAATCATATATCTTAAAACAAATGCTAGAATCTCATATATAATGCATTCAAATAAACAGAGACGCAGCTCCTACGAGTTTTTAAATATAAACTAAAAACATAAAGGTCATCCAACGAACCAATTATCAAATATAAACTTTTACAAACTCCACGACCTGAAACGTTTTTAAAACAGTGAGCTACAAAAGCCTAGCAAGATACTATCCTTAAGCAAACTAGTTGGTCAAGTACAATATATAATATACGAAAAAGATCAATAAATTTTACGAATTTGAACTTGATTTCATAACCAGAAGTAACATAAAAATTCAGTGTCAAATAGTGAATCATAAAAAGGACAGTTAAATTCAATAAATCCAACTTTATAACCCACATCTTAATCTAAGGTCACTACAAACCGGTGACACGATCCAGAAGTTCAGAAGTCACTATAAATCGGTGACGTGGTCCAGAAGTTAATATTGTGTCCCTCTCTAAGATATCAGAAAATTGCACGCGAGTGCCCCTAGAAAGGTATCAGATTCTAATTCCGGAACTAATTGCAAATACTAACACGTTCAGATCATAAGCTAAATTGAGGTTCCAAAATTAATATTTTCTTATCAAATTTGAAAATAAACAATTTTAACATACTAGTACTTGACCTAATTTATGTCATCAAAATAGAGTGGAATCGAAATCAAATGTAAAGAGAGCAGAAGCGTAAATAAATATAAATAAAATAATTTTAAAATAATAATAAACTCGAATAGCAGACTTACCTTGATATTGATAATATGCACTCACGAATAAAAACTACTAATTCAGTGTAACAAATAATTACTAAAAATCAAATATATAGGACTACTAATCACATTACATTACTGGAATTCAGAGAGGCTAGACCGAGGATTCTCTCGAAGAATTTAAAGGGAGAGAAAGCGACAGAATTCAGGGAGTCTCTGTTTCATGAAGGATGTTTCGTGAGGGGGAGCGATGCGAAACAAATGTGGAGCATCATGGCCAATGCAATTAGGAATGCGGGCGAGAGGGTGGTGGGGGTATCAACGGGGAGGCACAGCGCCCATAAAGAGGCTTGGTGGTGTAATGAGGAGGTGCAAAAGAAAGTTAAAGAAAAGCAAGCGCTCTTCAAAGAGCTTATGTTGGCTAGAGTTGGGGAAGAGAGAAACAGGAAGAAAGAAGAGTACAAGGTAGCGAGTAGAGAGGCAAAGGCTAAATGTGAGGCGTACAAGGAGATGTACAAGCGCCTAGACACCAAGGAAGGGGAGAACGATATATTTAAACTAGCGAGATCTCGGGAAAGGGGGCGGTGAGACATGGGGCCCGTGCGGTTTATTAAGGATGATTTGGGTCAGGTGTTAGTGAACGATGATGATATAAAGGAGAGATGGAGTAGTTATTTCTATAGGCTTTTTAATGAGGTTAGGGGGAGCGAAATCGAAGTGGAGCAAGGAGTTGGCCGATCTTTAGAGGGAGCTTACAGCTACAGTGTACATATTAGTAAGGAAGAAGTCAAGGGAGCCCTGCAGAAGATGGGAAGAGCGAAGGCTGTAGGCCCAGATCAGATACCTATTGAGGTGTGGTAGTGTATGGGGGAGGCTGGAGTACAATGGCTGACAGATCTCTTCAACATCATCCTCAGGAATTCTAGGATGCCGGCTAAGTGGAGGCGTAGTATAGTGGAGCCATTCTTCAAGAACAAAGGGGATTCTCAGAGTTGTAGTAACTATCGTGGTATTAAACTTATCAGTCATACGATGAAACTTTGGGAGAGGGTGATTGAGTGTAGGGTGAGACGAGAAGTTGAGGTCTCGGAGAACCAATTCGGATTCATGCCTGGGAGATCGACGACTGAGGCAATTCACCTCGTTAGATGCCTTATGGAGAAATATAGAGAGCGTCGTAAGGACCTTCATATGGTGTTCATAGATATAGAAAAGGCGTATGACACATGTACTACCAAGCAAGGACTTGCGTTAGGACCCCAATTGGTGACACCCATTTTTTCCCTGTAGAAATAGGTTTGCACCAGGGGACGGCTCTAAGCCCGTTTCTTTTTGCAATCATTGTAGATGTTATTTCGAGAGGGATTCAAGATAGTGTTCCGTGGTGTATGCTTTTTGCTGATGATATTGTGTTAGTGGCTGAGACGAGAGGGGAGGTAAACGCTGTTAGATATTGATTCAAGTGATGATCAGGATCTGGACTACTGATCAGATACTGATGCTGACGTCATCAGTAATGCACCGTCAGGATTGGGTTATCATCAGGATTGGAAGCTGACCAGGATTTTATGAGGATATACATCAGTCCAGGAATCTAGGAAGATTGACATGTCGGTTCCTGATTTATAGGAATGCAGCTATCATTCAAGATATGTACTAAGAAACGTATGTAATTGATTTGATATATCTTGTAATTGATAGTGTATCTGTGTACTGTATATAAACACAGTTTAGGTTTTACTTAATTGTAATCGCTTACACGAATTATCTTGTAACCTAGCAGCTCTCAAGAACATAAGAATTTCTTGAGAGAGTTTGTAACAGTTTTATATCAGAGTTAATAAAGCTGTTATTTATTCATACTTGTGTCATTATTTCTGTTTAAGTCGAAAATCTTATACAATCGTATTCAACCCCCCTTCTACAATTGTTAATTACTGGGCAACAATTGGTATAAGAGCAAACTGATTAACTATAATCAGAAACAATCTTAATATGTCGACAAGCAAGTATGAAAGTATTAAAATCCCTGTTCTCAAAAAGGCTGAATACCCCACTTGGAGGGTAAAGATGTTGATGTATCTGGAGGCAACTGATCCTAACTATCTCGATCGAATATATGATGGACCATATATCCCTAAGAGACTGGTTGCTAGAACAGATACTATACCTGAGCACTATGTTCAGAAGACAAAAGCTGAATGGACTCCTGAGGAAAAGGCTGAAGTGCTCAGAGATGCAAAGGTGAAGAACATTCTTCATAATATCCTTGATGCTATCATGTCAAATAGAGTGATAGCATGTAAAACTGCTAAGGAGATCTTGGAGACCTTGGAGACTCAATGCCAGGGTACTGAATCTATCAAAAGGAACAGAAGGGCTCTGTTGATTCAAGAGTACGAGCAATTTGATGCAAAACCTGATGAGAGCCTCACTGATCTGTATGATAGATTTCTGACACTATTGAATAATCTATCTCTTCCTTAGACTCTGAAGAGGAAAAATTGAATTATGCATTAATGGCAAATGTGGATGAGATTGCTGCTCCAGAAAATAAGGTACCTGAAGTTGTTTTTGATTTTGATACTGATAATGTCTCTGAGTTAAGATCTTTCTTAAGATCTCTGCATATTAGCTTTAAATTCAATCTCTTGAAAATGCTATAATAATATCTGAGATGTCAGAATTGACTAAAATAAATGATCATCTAGAAGCTGAGTTACTCTTCATGGAAGAAGTACAAAATGAATGTGAAAAGGCTAAGCACATGAAGCTAGAAATGGAGTTTAAATGTACTGCACTTGAAAAGGAACTTAATGAAGCTAATGAGAAACTTAGAACCTGGACACACTCTGGAAAGAAAACACACGATCTTATCACAGATAAGAACTAGAAAGAGGGTCTAGGTTATAAACCAGAGGACAAAACGAAGAATAAAGGTAAAGTTGTTACTGCTGAAACAACTAAATCAGGAAGAGTTGTTGTGAATGAGTCAACAAATCCAAAAACCTATAGACATATAATGGACAGAACAAAGACCAAATTAAAACCTGTTAAGTATGTGTATCCAGAAAATCCCAACTCTACTTTAGAAAAGGGATCTACTTCTACACAGAAATCTAAGTCTAAATCTGTCAAAAATATAGGTCTTTTGTCTAAGAAACATGAGTCAACAAATCCAAAAACCTATAGACATATAATGGACAGAACAAAGACCAAATTAAAACCTGTTAAGTATGTGTATCCAGAAAATCCCAACTCTACTTTAGAAAAGGGATCTACTTTTACACAGAATTCTAAGTCTAAATCTGTCAAAAATATAGGTCTTTTGTCTAAGAAACATGAGTCAACAAATCCAAAAACCTATAGACATATAATGGACAGAACAAAGACCAAATTAAAACCTGTTAAGTATGTGTATCCAGAAAATCCCAACTCTACTTTAGAAAAGGGATCTACTTCTACACAGAATTCTAAGTCTAAATCTGTCAAAAATATAGGTCTTTTGTCTAAGAAACAACTAAGAGACAGAATCTGTGAAGCGACAGATAGAGAGAAAACCACTACTGCTAAGAGGAACAGGAATGGTAAAATGGGAATAAACAAAGAGAATAATTATAAGTATATTCCAAATGCACCAAGGAAAACATGCTTTAATTGTGGTAACTCTAATCATCTTGCTATTGATTGCAGGAGGAGTAAAAAGCAGGCTACTGTAGTTCCTAAGGTAGCGTTTGGGAGTGCTGTTCCGGAAAGCTACAGCAGCTTTTAGCACAAAAGCAGGTAAAATGGCGTTTGGTAAAAAATAAAAGCTGCTTTTGGGGAAAGTGCTTTTTTTATAAAAGCTGCTTTTTTTAAAAGCAGGTAAGAGATGCTTTTCAAAAAAGCTGCTTCTAAAAATTAAGCGGACAGTAGCTAATGAAACCTGCCATCAAACCCCAGCTCCTGCATCTTTTTTTAAAACAATTTTTACTAGGTACAATCCTATACAAAATCAAACTTCACTATATATATAAATATAAACTCGTGTATTCAATCAAAATAGGGTTTATACGTAGGTTCAAGCCCTGGTTCAACTTCGATTAGTGGTACTCTTCTTCCCTCTTTTACATGATCTTCTATATGCTTTTATTGTCAATTTTCATATGTGTCACGAATGAATCAATAGTGCTATCTGTATTACTCTCGTTTTCTTCACCATCAACAGCAGCAAGACTTTCGATTTGTCTATTTGGTTTTAAGAAATCTGGTTTTATGGTTTGTCAGTGTAACATATAACAATCATATATATAACTTAACTCATACCAGATATAAATCAATACCAGGACATGCACTCAGTCACTGGTGCAACAATTTGAAAATCTGTTTATGATAGGCCATTCCCCTTATTTGTGCACAGATCGTTAAAGATTTTTCATCTACTAAAATGATGAATACTTGTATGTTCAAGTTGTTTTTTATATGGGGTGGTTGTGTTTTATTATACTTTGCTTGCTGTTCTTGTGGATTTGTTCCTGCTGATAAGTATTATATAAATTGTGGATCAACTGCAAATGTTACTATTGGTAGTCAAGTTTATCTTGCTGTTAAGTTAGCTTCGAAATACCTTTCGAGTCCTGATAATATCTTAGGCACTACCAGTTCGAATTCGATTCCACAATCAGATGATTCAGGTCTTTATAGGAATGCTAGAATTTTTACTAAAGATTCCAAGTATACCTTTTCGATTAGCCAAAAGGGGAGGGTTTGGATTCGGCTTTATTTCTCACCATTTGTTTATAATAGTTACAATCCAAATTCAGCAGACTTTTCAGTTTCGATTCCACACCATGTGTTGCTTAGTAATTTTAAAACTTGTTCTGTTGTTAAGAAAGAATTTTTAGTGAATATAACGTCTGGTTCCCTTGTGATAACTCTGTCGCCTTCCGTGAATTCCTTTGCATTCTTGAATGCGCTAGAAGTTGTTTCTGGCCCGGATTTTCTTATCACCGATGATGCCCAAAATGTCAACCCTGCGGTAAAGTTCAATGGCCTGTTGACGCAAGCCTTGGAAACCGTTGCAAGGGTAAATATGGGAGGGCAAACTGTCAAGATATTAGCCAAAACACAACTTGGGTCTTGTTGAGAAGCTTCAACAATCACTGACCTGCTTCTTCCATAGCTAAGCACCTTCATTCATTTACATACACAGATACAAATAAATCAATATCATATACATAACAAATCAACAAGTCATCAGACAGATATAAGATACACATATAAACTCCTATAAACTCCCTCTCCTCCCTCCCTCCCTCCCTCCCTCTCTCTCTCTCTCTCTCTCTCTCTCTCCCTCTCTCTCCCCCTCTTTGTATCTCTCTCTGTCACATACAGACTGACAGACATAGATACAGATATCTAACTAGTAACTTGGCAAAAATAAAATAAAGTCTATATACATAGATAGATAGAACAGGATTGATGTACCTGATGATAGTAGGCATTGATGGAAGAAATGCAAGAATCAGAAATGGTGTTAATCTCGTAACCCCATCTATCAAATTTTACTTGTTTTTGTTCTGTCATTGTAATGAAATGATACAGGAGTAGTAATTTTCAAGACAGGGGTTCTTTTTAACTGACACTCTTGTAACTAGTTTTTAAGAATGAGGCGAATCCAACAACACTGTGTCCAATCTTATATGTACGTGTGATGTGTGTACGAAGCAACCTTGTCGTGGAGTTATACATATACTCGGATTCTATATTCATTTGTCTATAGACTTGTTTTGTACAATATGTTTCTTAAATTAGTATTGTCAATGAAAGTATTTGCGAGCAGACCCCTCAATTCCTGATCTATTGTCTTAGCTCCATCACCAGAAAACTTATTACTTTTATGGGCTTTCCCAATCTGTTGTAATTTTACTTTGTTGATTGCTGTCATTATTGATCAAGAGTATTAACTATGCTCCAGAACACTAGAGTTATATCTAATATAAAGTAGTACCTTTTATTAAATCATTTATAATTTGTTTTGATTATAAGTGTACAAGATGACAAGTAAAACTCAAAAAAATACAACTCAAGAATCAAACCAAGAATCTGGGAGGACTACGGAAGCAAAATGGACTTTGAGTACTACACACGTCTTTTGTGATATTTGTGTACAAGCTATTCAGAAGGGAATGCGTCCCTCTACACATTTCAGTCTCGAAGGATGGAAATTTGTTATTTCAAATTTTAATAGCATTACTGGTGAAAACTATACCAAAAAAATTTTGAAAAATAAGTGGGATTTATTGAAGGCGGAATGGAAATTGTGGAAGGAATTAATTGGTAAAGAAACTGGATTAGGTTGGAATCCAAGGTTAGAGAACGTAGATGCTACTCCAGATTGGTGGGACAATAAAATTAAGGTATTCTGCATTCTTATATTTTAATTGCACTTTATTAGTTTTCTTATTACATTCTTATTCTTCGTATTTAATTAATTGCAGATTAACAAGAAGTATGCCAAATTTCGTAAGAAAGGATTGGAACCTGAACTTGTTAGCAAGAACGACTTTATGTTTGGGAGTACAGTGGCAACCGGAGAGTTTGCTTGGACTCCATCTTCTTATTCTAATGTGCCATTGGTCAGTCATCCAAATCGTGCCAATAAAAATGTTGTTAACCTGAATGATTCTGAGGATGATCAGCTTGAAAAGAGTATGGAAAGGTATTTAGAGGAAGATGATGATGATGCCATGTCAGATGGTGCGACAAGTCTAGGTAAAAGGCAGAGAAAAGGTAAGGAAAAAATTGAATCTGGCTCTAATGTGAGTGAAGACAAGCCGAAAAAAGGTAAAATACAAAAGGGAGGAGTTGCGGCCAAACTAAGATCTGATATATCAAAGTTGGTGGCAACCGTCGAGAAAAAAGCTACTTCAGAGGCTGGTTATACTATTAAAGATGCTATGGATGATTTACATAGTATTCCTGATATTGTGAAGGGTAGTGACTTGTACTTTTTGGCCGTGTCAATGTTTGAGCATAAAGCAAAAAGAGAACTCTGGAAACACTTGGAGACTGCAGAGGCTAAAGTTGGTTGGTTGAAATATCAAAAACAAGGCGATAAATGAAAGATATAAATTAATATGAATAATCATCTTAATTTAACATATTATTATTTTGCATTTGGATGATTGTATTAGACCATTACGTTGACATTTCTTTTGTGAGACACATTTTATTTTAATAAATGTTAGCTATGCTCAATTATGAATATTGGTTGAAAGCTAATATTTTTTTTTCCTGTATTTTCAGCTTAATAAATATGAATGATCTTACTGTACACACTATCGATGACGAGGTCGATGATAAAGATGACTTTTGGGATTTGGTAAAATGTACAACTGCTTTAATTGTAGAGTACTATTGCACATTCCTACATAAGGAACCGTGCATGACTTCTTATCAAACAGGACATAAATGGATGCATGAAATATTATCTATGAATGGGACTCTATGCAAAAATATGTTTCGAATGGAAAAAGAAACATTTTTCCAGTTATGTAATGACTTGGAAAGCATGTATCAACTAAAATCTTCAAGGAGGATGGCAGTTATTGAAAAGGTAGGAATATTCATCTTTATAATAGCTCAAGGTGCATCGAATAGACATGCACAAGAACGCTTTCAACATTCTGGTGAAACAATTAGTCGTGTTTTTCATGAGGTTCTACAAGCAGTTTGTTTGTTAGCCGGGGATATGATAAAACCTGATGATCCAGAATTTAAAGAAATTCCATCTCACATCCGTAACGATCGTAGATATATGCCTCATTTCAAGGTAAAAAATATAGCATTTAATTTTGTAGTTAGTTAATCAATATGATAATTTTTTATTTGTGTCTATTTAGGATTGTATTGGCGCGATTGATGGCACTCACGTGCATGCATGTGTACCCGTAAATGATCAAGTGCGTTTTGTGGGAAGGAAAAATCTACCAACGCAAAATGTGATGGCAGAGTGTAGTTTTGATATGCGTTTTACATATGTTCTAGCAGGTTGGGAAGGCACAGCTCATGATGTTCGTGTTTTTAATGCAGCCATTAATATGCCAAATTCTAATTTTCCATCTCCACCGCATGGTAAGATTGATCACATTAAAACATGTAAAATTATACATATGTGAACTAATATTTTTTATTAATAATGACAGGTAAATACTACTTGGTAGATGCTGGATATCCTCAAACAGTACAATATGTTGGCCCGTACAAAGGAGTTAAATATCATCTTCCTGATTTTCGGCGTGGTCAACCACCACAAGGATACCAAGAAATATTTAACAAGGCACATTCATCACTTAGAAGCTGCATCGAAAGAACTTTTGGAGTTTGGAAAAAACGGTGGAAGATTTTGTCAAATATGCCCTCGTACTGGTTTAGTGCTCAAAGGAATATCGTTGTCGCAACAATGGCACTGCATAATTATATTAGACTACATTCTACTGGCGATACAATTTTTAATAGGATTGATGCAAATCCAGAATTTGTGCCAAGAGATATTTTTACGGATCGTATATCAACATCAATGGACCAAAGCCAAAGAAATAGTAGAACAAGTGAGGTGGACTTGCTTCGAAATCAAATTGCATCCAGTTTGATGATGGAATCCTAATTCATTTCAATTATTTTAATTTACTTTGCTTTGCTGAACTGAATGTGAGAATTATTATGGTAACATTAATTTTATTAAAGTGTTCATTTTAATATTTTTAATTGTACTAGCTAGTTTGTCCTGTAAAGACATTGTTAAATAAGAATATTTTAAAAATTATTTACCAAATGCTTATTTATCAGCTTTTCATTCAACAGCAAATTATTTATGAATTTTACCAAACAGTCAACAGCTTTTTCTGACAGCAGCTTTTTGTGACAGTGCTTTTTCCCACAGCTACAGCAGTTCTTAACAGCAATCCCAAACAGAGCCTAAGTCTGACATTAGGAATAGATCAGTATTTTATAAACCACAGAATCCTTGTTTTCACTGTGGCAGTAAATGGAATTCTATCTATACATGTGAAGAATACCACAGTTTGTACTACAATTATTATGATCCCTTGCCAAAATTTAATAAAAGTGCAAATTCTGGTAGAACAAAGAGTCTGAATACTAAGCATGCATCTGTTAATTCTGATAATGACAAAGCAAATTCTGATGGATTTAAATCTGACAGAACTGCTTTTATTAAAAAGACTTCTGCTGCTAATAGTATTAAATTGCATGCAAAAAGAACCCAACAAGTGTGGGTTCTTAAAAATTCTAACTGAGCTCTTAGTGTTTCTGATTGCAGGGTAAAAAGAAAAATGTGTTAGTCATGGATAGTGGATGCTCTGTGCACATGACTGGAGACAAAACCTTACTATCAGAATTTGAGGAGAAAGCTGGCCCAACGGTGTCTTATGGAGATGGCAACATTGGACAAACTTTGGGATATGGCAATATAATAATTGGAAATGTCATCATTGAAAAAGTAGCTCTGGTGAAAGGACTCAAACACAATCTGCTTAGTGTTAGTCAAATCACAGACAGAGGTTATCATGTTGACTTCAATGAAACTCACTTTGAAGTGATCAGTAAAACATCTGGAAGGATTGTGTTAACTGGTCAAAGACGTGGTAACATTTATGAAGCCAATGTCTACACCAATACTGATGGTCCCTCAACATGTCTCATCAGTAAAGAAACAGTAGATGAAAGTTGGAATTGGCACAAGAAGCTTTCTCATCTCAACTTCAACAACATCAATGAGTTGGTTAAGAAAGATTTGGTAAGAGGATTACCAAAGGCGTTATATTCTCCTGATGGACTCTGTGATGCTTGTCAAAAGGCTAAACAGAGAAGGACATCATTCAAGAGTAAATCTGAATCCTCGATTGATGAACCATATCATATGCTATATGCTACATCTTGACTTGTTTGGACCAGTCAACATTATGTCCATCAGTAAGAAAAGGTATGCTCTAGTCATTGTTGATGAATATACTAGATTTACCTGGGTGTATTTTCTACACAGAAAAGATGAAACTGCTGAAATACTTTTGGACCATGTAAGACTCATTGAAACTGGCACAAAGTACAAAGTCAAGATTCTAAGAAGTGATAATGGAACTGAATTCAAGAATTCAGTAATGGAAAAGTTCTGCAAATACAAAGGAATAGTTCAACAATTCTTTGCTCCTGGCACACCCCAGCAAAATGGAGTAGTTGAGAGGAAGAACAGAACTCTTATTGAAGCTGGCAGAACAATGTTGAAGGAAGCTAAACTACCTACATATTTCTGGGCAGAAGCAGTCAACACAGCATGCTACACACAGAACATTACTCTAATCAACAGACATGGTGTCACTCCTTATCAAATGATTAAAGAGATAAAGTCGAGTCTGAAACATTTGCATGTGTTTGGCTGCAAGTGCTTTGTTCTTAAACCTCATCCTGAACAGCTAGGAAAATTTGAAACTAAAGCTGATGAGGGCATTTTTATTGGCTATCCAACTTCAAGAGCCTTTAAAGTATATAACCTAAGAACAAGGACAGTCATGAAGTCTATCAATGTTTCTTTTGATGATAAGAAGATAACAGGAATTGCTGAAGACTCACATGACAGTTTGATCTTTGCAAATGAAGCTACCAAGAATTCTAATGAAGTAATGTCAGATACTTATACTCCATCAGATCCTGATGATCAACCAATGCATGATGAAACACCAGTTACTGATGATGATTCAAATAATGCAAATGTTGAGGGGGAGCAATAGCAAAATACCATCAGTACTGATACAACTCAAACATCAGGAGGAGAATCATCAAAAACAGATTCAAGTGATAATCCTGACAGCACGTCAGGAAGAGATAGCACTATCTCAAGGGGAGCTTCTAATAATTTTAGTTCTTTTGAAGATAACACCAATCAAGGAGGAGCATCCAACTTTAGAAATGATTTACCATCAGCAAGGAAATGGACCAAAAACCATACTCCTGATTTAATTATTGGGAATCCTGATGTAGGTGTTAAAACCAGAAGTGCAACACAAAATGAATGCCTCTATAATAATTTTCTGTCAAAGGAGGAGCCTAAGAAAGTTGAAGATGCACTCAAGGATGCTGATTGGGTTACAGCAATGCAAGAAGAACTGAATGAATTTGAAAGAAATGAAGTCTGGAAACTAGTACCAAGACCAAAAGGTAGATCAATTGTTGGTACAAAGTGGGTGTTCAGAAACAAGACAGATTCAGATGGCACAATTGTGAGGAATAAAGCAAGACTAGTTGCAAAGGGGTGCTCTCAACATGAAGGAATAGACTATGATGAGACTTTTGCTCCTGTTGCAAGGCTAGAAGCCATCAGAATTTTTCTGGCATATGTAGCTCATAAGCAATTCAAAGTTTTCCAGATGGATGTTAAAAGTGCTTTTCTGAATGGAGAATTGGAAGAGGAGGTATATGTTGGACAACCTCCTGGTTTCATTGATCCTAAATATCCAGATCATGTCTATAGATTGGATAAAGCACTTTATGGACTAAAGCAAGCTCCAAGAGCCTGGTATGACACTCTGGCTCAATTCTTACTGGAAAGAGGTTTCAAAAGAGGTACAATTGATAAAACCTTGTTTTATTTGAATCATGGGAAGGACTTGCTGTTAGTTCAGATTTATGTTGATGATATCATTTTTGGGTCAACTAACCCCAAATTGTGTGAGAAGTTTTCAAAGCTAATGCAGTCTAGATATCAAATGAGCATGATGGGAGAAATGAGCTATTTCTTAGGTCTGCAAGTTAAACAGACTGATGATGGAATTTTTATCAATCAGTCAAAGTACACAAAGAATCTATTGAAGAAGTTTAATATGCAAGACAGTGCTACTGCTACAACTCCCATAGCTACAGCTACAAAGCTTGATCCTGATCAAGGTATTGAGGTAGATGTAACTAACTACAGAGGTATGATTGGCTCACTTTTGTATCTAACAGCTAGCAGACCAGATATCATGTATGCAACATGTCTATGTGCAAGATTTTAGGAAAATCCCAAAGAACCACATCTCATTGCTGTTAAAAGGATTTTCAGATACTTGAAAGGCACTCCATCACTTGGCCTTTGGTATGCTAAAGAGTCTGACTTTAATCTATGTGGTTACTCAGATGCTGATTTTGCAGGATGCAAAATAGACAGGAAAAGTACTTCAGGCAGTTGTCAGTTTCTAGGAGGAAGACTAGTTTCTTGGTTTAGTAAAAAGCAAAAGTCAATATCCACATCAACTGCAGAAGCTGAGTACATAGCTGCAGGAAGCTGTTGTGCTCAGATCATGTGGATCAGGAATCAGCTAATGGACTATGGTTTGTCATATACAAAAATACCTATTTATTGTGATAATCAAAGTGCTATTGCTATGACAGGAAATCCAGTTCAGCATTCTCTTACTAAACATATCAGTATCAGATATCATTTCATAAGAGAACAAGTACTGGAAGGGACATTTGAACTCCACTTTGTTCCTACTGATCGATAGCTAGCTGATATATTCACCAAGCCACTACCTGAAGCTACTTTTACAAAATTGGTGAATGAATTGGGAATGGTAAACTATGAGAGTTTCTGAGAACAAGGGGAGACCAAATACTGATAAGTGTCAGATCCTGATGCATGTCGAATACTGACGAAGAGTCAATCCTGACGATTAGTCAAACATCAGATCCTGATGCAATGGTTTGGTTATCAGTACAATATGTATACTTCAAGTAATCCCTAATTGTTTAGTTCCTGATTTAACTATGGTTATTGTTGATGAATTTGTTACTTACATGATTACTTTAATTAGTTATCATTTTCTTTGATTTAATTCTTTGAAGAACAATTCATAAACATAAAAAAAAATTTGCAGAACACATTGAATAAGATTAGAGAAATAGGATTCTTCATAAGAAAGAGATTACATGCAAGTATTACATCTTTTTTGTTCTCTCTATCTACTAATCTATTCAACAGGAAAATGAAAAGTGAAGTCCAAACCACTCCATTGTTAGCAGCTATCCCAGATCCCATCTTTGCCACTTTGTTTGGGTGGAAGTTGAAGGGATAAGGTTATTTTTGCTGACATATTCATTAATAATGGTTGGTAGTGTTGGATGAGGGTGCCTTAGTGGAAAGCCATGTTAATGTTGCTTGAAGAGGAGCATCGATGTCGATCACTCTTGCAGGTCTTTCTCTCTCGATTTCTTCAAGACTGGCATCCATCTGCAGCCACAAAGTTTCAAGCTGCCTTTCCCAGTCAAAGGCATCAAACTCTTCACGAGTATAACTGAAGATATCTCTGTTCTCTAGGAGATGGAGATTCTTTTCCTTGATGGTAAGTTTTGACATTGTCTAACAGTGTGTTGAGTGAAGGGTTTTTGATTTTCAGGAAGGAATGAAGGATTAAAGAGATAGTGGACAAGTCTCTAGGTGTTAAATAGAGATGGGTGAGTAACGAAGTACTAAAACGCTTCGTATTCTGGTTTTTAATGGTTCCAGGTATTTTAAGATAGTGTTATTTGATTTTTTTAATCAAATATTTTATTGTTATATTTACAAATGCACTTTTTAAAAATACGAGCGCGTGTATTTTACTCACTGATACATATAGATACACAACGTGTCATATACGGTTAACACCACTCTCTCACGTCACACAAATCGATTACTGACACCTATTTTGAGAAATTATTAGTTGTCTAAAATCAATTTAGTTCATTAAACTACTTCATTATTCTCAAAACTATCAGTATTGTTCTTTTCTCTGCGCGAAAATAAACCCTAATTGCTCAAAATTTCAATCTCTCTTTGTCACACCAAAAATGGAGAATTCATCATTTGTAAACAATAAGGTTATCAATGGTGTTACTTTTGCTCCCAACAATTATGTTGCTGTTCTTGACCATCAGGAACTATCGAATGATTTTCACATCATTCAGGATTTCTTGGCGTCTAGTCCGATTCATTATGCTTTAACGGCACCCGCCAAAGTCTCTTTCAAGTGTGTGATGCAGGTTTGGAATACTGCTGTCTTTGGTGTTCTTGAACCTTCAGGAAGGCCTAACCTGACCTTTACACACAATGGAGTCACACATCATGTTACTCCAGAAGTAGTTGTTGAAGCTCTGCACTTACCTTCTCTAAATGTAGGTGCTTCTTGAACAAAGTCTCTAACTTTGATGCACTACCAACTGCTTCAGTTCACATTGGGTACTCTCTAATCCTTGATACTGTATTTGATTATGGGTCTTTCATTCTGAGAGCATTAAATGCTAGGAAAACAGATAAATGTGGTTATGTCTGTTTTATTAGATTTTTTCAATTAATATTCTCTAACTTATGTCCCAATGTTGAATTTGAAAATGATACAGTATTGCCTATCTTTAAGATTTCAGAAAACAATATCAAATCTTTGGTTAAATCAGATAAGGCTAATGGTTTTGAGGGAAATCCATATATTCCTAAGGGGGTCTGGCTTTTCTTGAAAAAGAGATTGCCTGAACTTTATGGCCCAGCCACAAGTGCTATGGGACAGGCCCAAACACATCTTGTTCCTGACACAAGCACACATCATAAACAGTTACCTAAACAGTCAACCACCTCTGGTGTCTCTCAAAAGACATCAGTTGTAAAAGAAAAGAAATCAGCTAGATCTGATGTGTCTGGCAGACAATCAGGATCAAAGGATTTCTCCACTTCAACCCTCACTAAAAAGAAGTCACAAGGAGGTAAACAAGAAGTTCAGATTGCTGAATCTTTGATGAAGGCTGGAGCATCTAAAGAAATAGGTGAAAAGAGGAAGTTTTTGCAACAGGTCTCTGATTCTGATAGTGATGATGACAAGACCATCTCTATAATCATGAAGAAAAAGGAAATTGCTGCTCCTGTTATTGCTGAATTGGTTAAGCCAATAAAGCAAAAGAAGAGAAGAAGAATAATCAACAAGAGTCAGTATTATATTCCTGAAGATATGCAGAATCTCAATGATGATATTGAATTTGATGAATCATCAGTTCCTGATACAACTGTGCTTCCAGATATCTATACTCCTGATACATCACCTGTAAAGACTGTTGAGATTACTGATTCTCCAGCACCTACATCTCCTAAGAGAAGAATAATTGAGATGTCTGTGGATGAAGTCAATGCTATTGCTGCTCAGCTTGGTCATAAACCAACACCTCTTCAGATAAAGAGACAAGCTGAAGCAAAGGTTTTTAGTAGACTGAAGAAACAGAGGATCACTTCACCTCTGAAAGGATCAAGTCCACAAGAACCTGAACTTCAAAGGAGTTCAGAAGCTATTGAAGATCCAGTCCCATAAAAACCACTCACTCAAAGTGTGGGTGCAGACATTTCTGAAGGAATGGTCCCCCAAGAACCACTTTCTCAAAGGGAAGGTGAAGACAAGAACATTCCTGCCCCACAAGAACCATCTTCTCAAAGTGAAGATGCAGGCAAGCTCACATCAGCATAGGAGATTACTAACACTGCATTTGAGGGAAGCACACAAGAACCTTTGACTCAAAGTGTTAAAGCAGCTTCACAACCTCAGACTACACAAGAACCATTGGTAGCAGATACTGATGCAAGTCATTCTCCAATTATAGATGTCAATCCTGATGAAAGTATTTCTGATCCAAAAATTCCAGTGCTCATTGAACCACTTTCTTCAAGACCAATGGACTTTATCTCAACTTCATCAGGTAACACTTCTATCTCTGCTTCTCTTACTGATAGTATGATTACAGATAGACCTGAGACAAGGGATACCTCTATTTGTATGACTTCAGTCCACTCTTCTCAGCCACCTCTTATTTCTTTGAATTTGTTGAGCCAGAACCTTTCTTGTGAGAAAGAGAGTGAACATTTAGAGAAAAAGAAGAGTGAAGAGCGGCAGTCTCCTGAACTGGCAAAAGGAGAGGTAGAAAAGAGTGAGAAATTTCCAATTTCTAGTGAGGTAGTAGTTACTATTAAAAGTAACTTAGGTAATGTTGTGAGAAGTGATGAGATCACTTTAGAAAAATAGAGAGATTTAGGAATTGTTTCTACTCTGAATGCAGGTTTTCAGGATACAACAGTACCATCTGCTGTTGATTTAAAAATGAAAGGAGTTATGAATCCTGAAGATAATGTGGATGATAAAATTCCTGAGGCTAATGATAGCTCAGATGATGATGACGATGATGATGCTGATCAAGATTCTGAAGCGGCTCAGCTTAATGCTGTCATGAAAGCAAGTCTAGGTTCTACTTATGGATCATCAATTTATGGAGTCTATGGGTAAATCTACAGCTGCTCCAGTTGAGATCATAGGAGATTACAGCAATCTTCTTCCTGAACATATTCAAGCTGCTAGAAGATCTGAATGGTATACTGAGTGGAATCAGTCTTCTGCTGATATAAATTTCAATAATGCACTTTTTCACTCAGGACATATCGCTACTAAGATTTCTGATTCTAATCTCAAAGCTCATCTGAAGACAACAACTATTTTGGCAATAGGGCTAAAGGATGAAATTAATGCTGTCAAGCGTGATAATGACAAATTTCATGCTCGGTTTGTTAAGGATTATTCTGAAATTGCCACTGCTAAACAGCTTCAACATTTAAGCACTGCCTTCACCACAAGGATGGATACCTTGGAAGATAAGGTTGTTACTCTATCCTCAAGGATGACAAATATTGAAGATTCTCTACAACTTATCTTATCCTTATTGACTGGTCCTGATGATTCTACTGATGTCAAAAAGGGGGAGAAGGTAGTCAAAACAAAATGCACACCTGATCTAGTTGTAAGAAAGGATGATGATACTTCTGGAAATGATGGTGGTGCTCAGTCATATGAACCAGGAACCTCTGATGCTGCTTTGGTAACAAGGAGAAGTCAGTCACAAACTCAAACCAAGCGGTCAACTCATGTTTCTGAATCTGGGAAGAAAACAGTAAGAACGATGGTGCAATCTCAAATCCTGACAGAAGAACAATTTTTGTCACCTGGTCAAAGTCAAAGGCAAACACTTCCCACAATTCTTGAAGGTGATGAAGATTTGCTAATTACTGATGTAGAAGATGCTCCACATCTATTTGAGAAGATTACTACTGGGACAGGTGTTAGTGAAATTGTATATCACACTAGTGCTAAGGTTCATCAGTATCATGCTGAGAAGGCACTTGCTTTAACTTCTGAATAAAATCCAAATATGACTATTGATGAGATCTTAGAAGAACACAACAGGATTCTTGAGGAGATTGCTAGACAAAAAGAAGCTCCTGCTGCAAGAAGAGGAAGAAGCAGAGATAGAAGAAGAGGAAGAGGAAGAAAGCCTATTCAAACAAGTTCAAGACAGACAAGGTCTAGTGGAATAACGATTGAGGAGATACCTGAAGATTCTCAGAGAGTAAAGAAGAAGAAATCTAAGTTACTTCTTACATTAACTCCAGATAACAAATTTAATGTACCTGAAGAAGCTGCTGATGAAAGACCACAGTTAGCTAGAAGAGGTAAAGTTACTGTGAGGACTACTCAATCTGCTGTTCCTGATTCTGATGAAGCTGAAGTCTTGAAAGAACTTGAGGTTATGGTTGTTAGGTCCAAAATAGTTTGTAGAAGGGGGGTTGAATACAAACTATGTTGTTTAATCGAATTTGCTCTTTTCTTAAAATATTAAATCAAGAACAAATTGATGCGGAATAAAACGAATACCGATATTCAAGTTAAATATAAAATTTATATTAACTTGATGGGGTGTGTCTAAATACACGGGTACAAATTACAATGGTTTGATGACCAACTAATTATTACAAATTCTATAGAAAATTCGACATGAACTTTTCTATATTTGTAATAAAAAGATCGAATGCTAAAAGTAATTCGAGAGATAAGTTCTAGGAGTAAACAGCTCAGAAATAATTTACAGGAATTTATTTGAAGAACAGAACTATTTCTCTTGGTCTTTCTCTTGTTCAGCTCGGAGAGAATTTGTGAAGAATGTGAATTTGTGTGTTGTCTCTCTCTTCTGTCTGATTGTTTCTGCCTCGTTTATAAAATATTTTATATCGGCAAGACAATCAGAATCACCAAGACACTAAATTTGTACTGCCAAGACAATAGGCAATACAATCGGCAAGACAATCAACTTCCACCAAGACAATCGGCAAGACAATCCAATTCTGAGATATTTGTCTTGCTTTAACAGCTGTAGAAGACTTTTCCTTTTTAATCATCATCAAGACTATCAATTTGAATATTAATCTTTCTTTTTATCTGCATAATGATTACCAAGACAATCTTTTAATTGTCTTGTTAGTTAACAAGACAATCGGTAAGACAATTGTGATTGTCTTAATGAATAAAACAATTCGGTAGATCAGGAACTGGCCGACAGCTTCTGTACCTTTTCTGAACCACTTGTTTGATTTACTTTTCTTTGTTTGCCGAATAAACAACCTGCCATTTATATTTCAAGAACAAGTGGCCTATTTCGTCCTTATTAGGGGCAGCTCCGTAGACATGCCTTTTAACCCGCACGGCTTATAATCTTTAATTAATAAATAATTATTTTAATCCAGAAATTATAAAAATAAATATCTAATATTATTAGATATTTATAAATATAATTTTCTAAATAAATAAAATATTTATTAATATAAAATTATTCTTAAACTCTAAACTGTGGTTACCTGAGCGTCTGAAACCGAACTCCTTTTGCTTAACAAAAAATATATCAATTCCAATCGGGGTTCCAGCTTTAAGAATATATCACCTTCCATTTCCTTGTGATAATTCTATTTTCTCATAACCCATCCAGGTGTAAGCTACGGTCTCTTGAGGATGTGAAACCGGACTCTTTTTGCTTAACAAAAAATACAACAATTCTAACCAGGGTTTCAGCATTAAGAATATATCACTTAGAATTTCTTTATGATAATTCTTTTTCCTCGTAGCCTGTCCACTTGATAGTAAAATCATTGTGGTTAATGAATTTAACACTTCTGTTGCTTGCACAATGATTTTCTCTTTTACCAGTCTTGATAGCTTGAACCACTGAAGTTAATGACGAATAACCACTGTTTAATGTTGACACTCGATGCACGGTCTGGTTCATGAGTGACTAACCGCAATGACTATTCTTCATATATTGACTTTAAAACTGTGGTTCATGTCTCCCTTTTCTTCACTCTTTTTCAAACCTTTATAATCTGTATTCTGCCACTGTAGGAACCGCTTGTCACTATAAATAGAACCCACTGTGTTGATTACTCCAATGATGCTTGATCAACTGAATGAACTTCTTTAAGTGCAGTATAACTCAAAACGGTAGATTGACTTTGTCTTCTTTCTTTTGACAGTTATGCAATTGAGATCTCTGTGACAGTACATATAATATTTATTATTACATTCTAGTTTAAGTTGAGTTGAATCCTCGAAATACAAATAGGCTACATCATATGCCTTTCAATGGTTCTTGCTGATGTGGTTGAAATTCACAATCTGGAAGTTGATGAACAAGAAAAGGAGGCCAGAAAAAGAGCAAAAGATACTGAGGTTGAAGAATTTAGAAAGTACTTGGAAGATCTGGCTGGTTCAAACAGATTATTGTGGTATGATCGAAATAGACTTGTTCCAGAACATCAACAGAATAATACACCAGTAATAGGAAAGAAAAGCAAGAAATGGAAGAACAGAGTAAGCAACTATAGAGAACCAGTTGTTTTCAAATCTGTTGGATTAATTACTGGACCTTCATTAATTGAGTCTGATGAATCTTCATTGATTGCTAAAGCTGAATCTGTTGAATGCCACTGTGGACGAGTATGCAATTTGGTTTGAAGGGTTTAGAACCTGGAACAAGAGGTGGTATTGGATTTCATAATGCAGAAGTTGTTTTTATATCTCAAACAGATCAACATTTTCTTGTTAAAAGGATTGGTGATGAACTAAATGTTGATGATCTTTGGGAACTAGAATCTGTTGCTATTGTTGCTTGCAATGTGGACTCAAAGAAGATAGAGAAATTGCTGTATTTCATGATAGACAAAAGTGTCAAGAAGCTGTCTATTCATGAGGTGTTGTTCAAATCAACAAAAGAGCTAAAATATGTTCTCTATTTGCTTGAAAATAGACAAATCCCTAATAAAGAAGCCAGTGTTTACAATAACTAGTTTACCATGATTTTCAGAACAATCAAGTCCAGATATTTAGAAGGAGGATCAAGGTATGATGGTAATTACACTCCCATGTACTTGAATACAGAAGGGCAAGAAGTTGATATGCAAAGGGGTTCAGCTGTTAAAGAAGTGATATTTTATCAAGAACAATTATCTCTGAATCCTGGTGGAAGAGATCTTGCATATTTACTATTGGGAGAGTTAGATTTACCAAGAAGCTCAATTCAGAATCTCAGAGCTGGAATCTATCAGATTGGTAAAGGAGATGAAGAACTCAGAAATCTGAAGAAAAGGTTAATTCAAATTCTCGGTGATAAAGAAGAAGAGTTATTATCAAGTTTCTTGCAGATAAGTAATTTCTTTGTGAGAATTTCTGAGACTAAACCTGAGGATTTCTTGTAATATTTTGTTTTGAGTTTTTGACATCACTGAATCAAGGAATTTGTGCTTTATTTCACAAAGTACAAATTGGGGGAGATTGTTAGATATTGATTCAAGTGATGATCAGGATCTGGACTACTGATCAAATACTGATGCTGACGTCATCAGTAATGCACCGTCAGGATTGGGTTATCATCAGGATTGGAAGCTGATCAGGATTTCATGAGGATATACATCAGTCCAGGAATCTAGGAAGATTGACATGTCGGTTCCTGATTTATAGGAATGCAGCTATCATTCAAGATATGTACTAAGAAACGTATGTAATTGATTTGGTATATCTTGTAATTTATAGTGTATCTGTGTAATGTATATAAACACAGTTTAGGTTTTACTTAATTGTAATCGCTTACAAGAATTATCTTGTAACCTAGCAGCTCTCAAGAACATAAGAATTTCTTGAGAGAGTTTGTAACAGTTTTATATCAGAGTTAATAAAGCTGTTATTTATTCATACTTGTGTTATTATTTCTGTTTAAGTCGAAAATATTATACAATTGTATTCAACCCCCCTTCTACAATTGTTAATTACTGGGCAACAAACGCGAAGTTGGAGATTTGGAGATCGACTTTAGAAGCACAAGGCTTGCGGGTGAGTCGGTCTAAGATAGAATATCTCTGGTGCAACTTCAGTGGAGAGACCAACGAGGAAGGGGTGGAGATAAAGATTGAAGATCATGGTGAACCCCTTACAGATAGATTCAAGTATTTGGGCTCTATCATCCAGAAGGAAAGAGAGATTGAGGACGATGTCATCCACCGTATCAAGGCTGGGTGGCTAAAGTGGAGAGCAGCGGCAGGGGTGATGTGTGACAAGAAAGTTCCTTTAAAGTTGAAGGGTAAATTCTACAGAGCAGCTGTCAGACCTGCGATGCTGTATGGTTCCGAATGTTGGGCTGTAAAAAAGGTGCATGAGAGCAAGTTGGAAGCGGCTGAAATGAGAATGTTGCGTTGGACGTGTGGTCGCACTATGTTGGATAAAATTCCGAATGAGGTTTTTCGGAATGAGTTAGAAGTCGCACCTATTTCAGCAAAAGTTAGGGAAGGGAGATTGAGGTGGTTTGGCCACGTTCGTAGGAGGCAGGCTATAGCCCCGGTTAGGAGAGTCGAGAGTATATCGGTTGAAGGAGTGAGGAGGAGAGGCCGTCCGAAGAGAACGTGGGAGGAGCAATTGAGGTTAGATATGAAGACCTTAAACCTAGATGCGGACATGACCATAGATAGGAGTTCTTGGAGACGTCGCATCAGAGTAGTGGAGCCTCCGTTAGGGAGTGGGTCAGTAGTAAAGAGTCTCAGGGTGGGTTTTTCTAGGTTAATTTTGGTATAGTACTTTGGATTTTGCTACTTCTATTGTTGTGCGTGTGGTCTATCTTTTGCAGGGAGTCTTGTGCGGGGACAATATTTTTTGTCTAGCAGAGTAAAGTGCATCAAGTTGGGAGTTTTTCTAAAAGCCTCTTAGGTAAGTCCCATGTGGAATGCACTTTGGGCTCAGGTATGGTTTCTAGTTTGGTTTTTCAATTTCCTGTCTATATTATATATCTTTCCCTTTCACTTTCGTGTCGTGCACTAAGCCGAGGGTCTTCACGGAAACAGCCTCCCAACTCTTAGTAGTAGGGACATGGTCTGCGCACATCTTACCCTCCCCAGACCCTGTTCTGAACGGGATTTTACTAGGTTTGTTTGGTTTGGTTTGAAAATATGAAGACCCATGCAATATATATATGTACAGATATGAAAGTTGACTTAAAATTCTTAAATAATTTTAATTATGCGGAAGCGAAATTACCAAATTCATTAGACGTGTGAGTTTTGAGTAAAAAGAAGATACATGAAAAATACGTTTTGTCTTCTTTCTCTTTTCCGTTGGATGAAAATACTCTCTTAGTTTTTTTTTTAAACATAAAATACTCTCTTAGTTCTAAATTTTTTGTCCTATTTAATTTTTAATGGTCAGATTGATCAAATTTTGACCAAATATTACATATATGATATAAATAAAAATTATATCATTAGAAAGTATATTTAGTTTACTTTAATTTTATTTTTCAAATTTTAAAAATTATAAAATAAATAAATATTAGTTAAAATTTGAAAAATTGACCACAAAAAATCAAACAGGACAAAATATTTGGAATAAAGAAAATACTAAAATGTACTTTTCAAGTTGTGGAAGAAGATATAATCGAATTGGAATCACATGTAGAAAAAATACTCACCGAAAAGACTCAAAGTCTACTACAATGGCGAAGACTTGTAAAATAATTGAGACAAAAAGCAATTGCAAAGACTTGTATCCATATCTGAAAGTATAAAATTATAATCGAACTTTAACATTTTAGTAGATGGAGTTTTAAATTTGTAATAGGATATTAGGATGATTAGACATTATTTTTATATTTAAAAAATGTGATTAAAGAACTATTTTTTTTAAAAAGTCATTATTTTTTCTTAAAAAGGTGACCCTTTACCATTTTTTCGAAAAATAAAATTGATGCCAAACTTTTTTCGAAAAAAACAATATTTTTTCTCAAACAATGATATTTAATTACCTTTGAAGTAATGGGGTGAAGGCCCTAAATAATCAAAAATAAATAGTCATGGTCCAAAATACTGATATTCAGAAAGTTGACCCTAAATACCGACAAGATACGTTATTGCGGGTACCGTTTCCTCAGATACGCTAGATCGTGTTCCGTGAAACAAGAGATACGCTATACCCTGCTCTGTGTACGCCTTTCACGAAACTGAAGACAACGTGTTCTCTCCAAGATACGCTTCTCAAAGCCGCGTAATCCATGATACGCTTTTCAAAACTGCGCTTCTTACGTCATCCTCAGAATTCCAGAATCGCGATTCTGAGGCGATTATCGGCAATTCCGATGAGTAATTTTAAACTTTCCGTTCATCTATATCCCGAAGATTCCCATTAGCTAGCATATACCATTAGAATCGTCATTCGATTGTCTACAAACCTATACAAATTTTAATCAATTCCTAATAAGTGATTTTACGCACCCCAGTTCCAGATGACCTTGGTTCATCGTTTCTCGGCGAGGTTCGTTCATCACCCTCCCGACATTTTCCCGTCCAATTTTATACGTCAATCGATTCGTCTTCTCACCATCTACAACTCTATATCATCAATTCATCATTTCTAATGTTGGTTTTGAAACGCCCAATTTGAACCTAGATTTTTCAATTTTCCGATATGTTCGCCCTTGCAGGGCCGAAAACAAAGATAGAGACAAAGAGAGGGTTACAGAGAACGGGAGTGACGATACTGTGATAGTGTGGGGGTTTTGTGGTGGTGGGGAGAAGACGAGATACGATGCGACGAAGAGACGACGAGAAGTCGCCGGTGAGAGAAGTTCTGGAGAGAAGTCGCCGGTGAGACAAGTTCTGTGGTGATGAACAGTGCTACGGATACGTTATACGAGGTTCCGCATCACATCGGTAGAATGGACCAAATATCTGAAAATCAGTATTTTGGGCCACTAAGTCTCAAAAATGATTATTTTGGTAATTCTCTCGAAGTAATGTAAGCCACAATATTATAATATAAAATTCCTACGATTAAAATATTAAAAAAAATTAAGCTAGGACACCACATTGAAATTTACTCTTATATATTACTACCAGTGTTGTAAAAAGCGGGAATCGGACTTAATCGGTTGAGGCACCGTTCAGGATTAATCGGGTAATCGGGGATTAATCGGAATGATTAATCGGATCATTAATCGGAACTAATTTAATATTATTTTTAAATATAATTATTATTAATATACGTAATTATTTTATTATTTTGATTATACATGAATAATTATCATATATTTATACAAATATATTTAAAATATGTAGAATTATTAAAGTAAATATAAATTTTAAGATCTAATTTTTAAATTGGGGTTAATATGAGAGAAAAATTGATAAAATTCATGATTTAATCGTTTAAAATATTAATTTTGTATATGAAATTAATATTTTTCTTAAAATTTATTCATTTTTATACTTTTTGAATTTTTTTAATTTTTCTACAATTTTTTCAATTTTGTACCAAAATTGCCGATTTTTGATCGATTAATCCGATTTTTGACCGATTAATCCCGATTTTTCGAAAAAATTATTTTTTAGCCGATTTTTATAAAATCAGTTCGGTGACCTATCGAACAACGATTAATCGCCGATTAATCCCGATTAATCGCCGACTTTTAGAACAGAGATTACTACCATATATAAGGATACATAGTGTTTCAACCTGGGACATAAAACCTTCCAACCACAATTTGATAAAAGCATGTCAGCAAAAATGCTTAGTTTTTCTACGTACATCTTCCTTTTGCTCCCCTACTTTGTTGACATGCCTAACATCTCTTGTGCAGCATCCCCACCGTATATACCCACCGATAACATCCTTCTCAACTGTGGCGCACCTTCCAAAACAACTTCCAACGATGGCCGAGAATGGGACACAGATTCTCTGCCAAAATTTTCACCATCATCAGACACCTCCAACACTTCAACATCAACCTCTGCATCTTCCGAGAAAAGTCCTTCCGTCGAACAAATCCCTTACTCAACAGCTCGTATATTCCATTCTAAATTCACATACACGTTCCCTGTCTCCAAAGCTGGTCAGATATTTCTGCGCTTCTACTTTTACCCAACAAACTACTCAAATGTTTTTGACATGACCAAATCATTCTTCTCAGTCCATACACCAAACCACACCCTTCTATCCAACTTCAGCGCCTCTCTCAACCTCGAGAACAAGTCATCCACTCTTGTCAAAGAATATGTCATCGTCGTCAATAAAAGTCGTTTACTGGAGGTGACATTTACACCGAATCCAAATTCATATGCTTTTGTCAATGGCATTGAAGTTGTTTCCATTCCGGACAAGTTCTACATCGGAGGAGATGATAGTAGCGAACATGGCACTAAATTGATAGGTTATAAAAATGGGTTTATTATTGATGATTCCATGGCACTGGAAAAACTTTACCGCTTAAATGTAGGCGACACTGACATTCCCTCAACCGATGACATATTAGAAATCTCAGGACGTGAATACCAAGTCAAGATCGACCAACACGAACATTTCATCACTGCCGTCTGTTAGAAGCCGGAAATTTTCCTTAGAGGAGATAAAATATGCCACTAGCAACTTTGATAACAATTTTGTTATTGGGAGAGGAGGATTTGGTAACGTGTATAAAGGGTATATGGAGAACGGTGCATACCCAGTAGCAATCAAGAGGTTGAATCCATCATCACAACAAGGGGCTCACGAGTTTCAAACAGAGGTTAAGTTGCTATCAAATTTGCGACACCTTCACCTTGTGCCCCTGATAGGATACTGTAATGATGGTGGAGAAATGATTCTTGTGTACGATTATATGGTTCACGGAACCCTCCGTAGTCATCTTTGCAGGGAAAATAATCACCCATTGTCGTGGAATCAAAGGCTACAAATTTGCATTGGTGCGGCAAGAGGATTGCATTATCTCCATACAGGTACAGAACGCATGATAATCCATCGTGACGTGAAGTCAACTAATATTTTGTTGGACGACAAAATGGTTGCCAAGGTTTCAGATTTTGGTTTGTCTAAATTAGGACCAAGTGACCCAACAGTCACACATGTTAGCACAACAGTGAAGGGTAGTTTTGGATACTTGGATCCCGAATATTACCGACGGAAGCAAATAACATGCAAGTCAGACGTTTATTCATTTGGAGTGGTGTTGTTTGAAGTCTTGTGTGCTAGGCCAGTGATTATGCCAGAGTTACCACTGGAGGAAGCGAATTTAGCTGAATGGGCTCGAAATTGTTATAAGAAAGGCAACTTAGTGGAAATAATGGATAAAAATTTAATGAATGAGATTGCAGTAGAGAGTCTGAACAAGTTTGGAGAGGTAGCATATAGTTGTCTGAGGGATCAAGGGAATGATAGGCCTAGCATGAGTGATGTTGTTTGGAGCCTTGAATTTGCACTGCAGCTTCAAGAGTCTAGTGAAAAGTTGGAGCAGAAGGTAGACCCCAATTTGCGTGATCGAACTGTCCATCTCCTTAGTGAAGCCAAGGACTACATCGCAAAGATCTACCATAACCTCTTCTCAACCACAACTGTGGCCAGTACTAGAAGTGGTGGATTCAAGTCTGGAATCGGAAGCGTTTTCTCTGAAATTCTCAATCTGAATGCACGATAAGGTTGAGATAACATGAAGTCATGCAACACATAAAAATGGGATCCGGCTCAATGTCAAAGTCAATAAAAATTATTAGCATTTTTATAAATAATTCATCTTAGATATGTGTAAAGTACATATTTGGCGGGCAAATGTTGCTGTGAACATACAAACTCACGACAACACATTTCAAGGAAGAATTTCGAAGCTGTGTAAAAATATTTTATAACAGTAATTCATATAAAAAAAAGTAATCTTTTATAATTTACTTTATTATGGTAGTTAAAACTGAAAATATTAGAATCGAGATTTTTTTAGAACAAATGAACATAAAAAATAATTATTATAAATAAAAGGAAAAAATATTAGAGGCACCAAACCGGATAAAATAAATTTATAAAAAAATGTCACATGCGTACACGATATTAAATAAAACATTTTGTAATATTTTTTATTCCATAATTTTATATTCCTAACTTTATATTCCTAACCTCCGTTAAACAAATGATAAATATTAATTTTGTAAATCTCGGGTAAAGATGTGTATTATCTTTCATTTTTCCTTCCTAATCTTAAATCCAATAAACGGGATGACGTGATGGTCAACACTGCCGCCTCTCTCTCTCTCTGCTTTTCCATAATCCCTATCAGAGCAAATTTTTTATTTCCAGAGCAAATTGGAAATATTATTATCATTAGATTATTGTTATTTCTAGAGTAATTTTTTGCATGCCGGATGGAGGGAGTAATTGTTATTAGTTTTCATATGCATCTAGCATCATGTTAGAAAATGGAGTTTTTAGAATACAAATATTATATGTTCTTGATATTAATTTCGGATTTTAACTATTGGAAATTGTTCCTTACTATGGGGACTTCAATTTTCATATATGGGTCTAAGTAATTTTCTTAGTGAAATCCATAAACAAATAGAGTTGAAGTTAGTTGTTTGAAAGAGCTTGAAATGAGAATGTGTATTTGTCCCACATTGAAATAAAAAAAGGGGGTTGTTGGCTTTATATAGTATCACACACATGGGTAGTGTACAACTACTAAGGTGTATGATGGTGCATGGTATTACTGTGTGTTTTACGCGCGCGCACACACACACGCGCGTCACCGCCACCGCCCGCCTCGCCACGTCTCGTCTCGGGTCGGTCGAAGGGCGATTTGGGCAAATGTCTCGGCGTCTCGCGAGGCGACCTGGGCGAGGGATTTTATTTATGTGTATAATAATATTTTAACTAGAATATAAGAATATATATATATATATATATATATATATATATATATATATATATATATATAAGAGATTAATTTAAATCTGATGGACTAGTTGATTGGACCTGGACAGACATTGATAATATATATATTTGGATTAATTAAAAATATTTAAAAACTGAAATGTGTGGATAAATATAACGTAACTGTTTCGATTTATTTAATTTAAAATCAGCCATTTTTTTATTAAATGTAAATCAGACGTTTCGGCCGTTTCGGCCGTTTCGTTTTTTGGGCAGTTACAAAATTGATGAGGGTGGTATCAGTTACACTTAGCCTCTCCTATAAATAGAGAGTTAAGTTGTTGATGATACACACCACCCCTTACATTTTCTCCCCTCCTCTCTACACTCTCTATTCTCCTCCTGCCGTAGCTTTTTTGCTTGTGGCCTTTCCGGCGACTGAGGTGCCAGTTGAAGTCGAGTTTTCTGGTTGTTGTGATCATCTAACTCGGAGTTGTTTTATCCTAGAAGAGGTGTTGCAAGCATCTCGACACAGTGCAAGTGGGGGCGATTATCTCTTCAAGAGTAGTCAGGACTTCGTGCAAGGCCTGACGACTCAGCTATTTTACACTTTTGTTTGATATACTGTTAAAGCTACGGCTGCTGGTATGTCTTCTATTTTTCCTTCGTTTTTACAGTTACTGATATGCATGCTTTCTACCTTTGTGTTTTGTTTCGTTAATTGGTTGCTTGGCATTGATTTGTTAAATACGTTATATAATTTCCTCTATGTTGCTGTATTAGTTAATATTTCCATCATTCTTGAAGACATAAACTGTTATATACTATTTAGCATAATGTTTAACGAAAGTGAAGTTCTTACTAGTGGTAGTTCTGTTGCATCTGCTGGGGTCATGGATTGGACCACTTACAGTTTTCCACAACCCGTTGAATTAACTGGCTTGCCAGAGAAATTCAATGGGGGCGTTGGCTTTTCTCGTTGGAAGAAAATGATGAAGTTGTGGTTGATTGTAAAAGGTTTATGGCCTGTTGTGGAGTATGAGAAACCGGTTATAGATCAAGCAAAGGCTGAAACAGTTAAGGGTTTTGCGAAGTGGGCTGAGAAGGATGGGGTGGCTAGGGCGGCCATTTTGGCTGCTCTAATGAACACCTTGTTTGATGTATACTCCTCTGATGCCTACACCGCAAAACTCTTATGGGAGAAGCTGGACCAGACACATAATACTGACTCACAAGGTCTGGAAAAGTATTCTGTGGCTAGGTTCCTTGATTTCAAGCTGGTGGACAATAAGTCCATGACTGAGCAAGTGCATGAGTTCGAGATGATAGTGCATGCTTTGAAGGAGTCCGGAATGGATCTCCCTGAAAAGTTTAAGGATATGAGTGTGATTGAAAAGCTCCCAAAGTCCTGGGAAGAGTTCTCTCTCTCCTTGAAAAGACAGAAAGAAGAGATCACCTGGACCAACCTTATGTTGGACATCTCGGTGCAAGAACAACACAAGTCCAAACAGGGACATGTGATGCCAACTGAGCACGAAAGCTCGAAGGTGAATGTAGCAACTGTAGGACAGAAAAGGAAGGTTGTCTCTAAGAAGGGTAATAGTAATAAACCTAAGAATGACAAGGACAAGGCCAAGAAACCAAAGGCAAACAAACCGTGTTGGTCTTGTGGGCAGGTTGGGCACTGGAGTAAGGACTGTCCTACAAAGAAAGCAAAGAAAACCGAGGTGGTAGCGCAAGCGATTGTTGTGCTTGGAACATCAAGTGGACCTGTATTGAACATGGTTGTTGGTGAGGCTTTGGCTTATGAAACCAACGTGGACCGATATGTTACCTATAACCCTGTACTATTCTCCACTTATCTGTTAAATGAATGGTTGATTGATACTGGAGCTAATGTGCATATTTATGCTGACATTAGATTATTTTTATCTTATCAACAGAGTCATAGCTTGACACTGACGATGGGGAACACAAGTGCCGCTCAAGTACATGGAGTAGGAAATGTGGACCTGAAGTTTCCTTCGGGTCGTGTTCTATCCCTGACGAGAGTGCATCATGTTCCCGACATGCATAGAAATATAATAAGTGGCAGTTGTTTAGTAGCTAATGGTTTTGAAGTTTCTTTCAAGTGTAATAAAGTAGTTCTTATTCATACTGGTACATTTTTTGGCAAAGGTTACTTGTCAAATGGTTTACTTGTAATAAATGTTGAGCCCGTTTTGGGAACTTTGATTAATGATATTACTCCTTCTATTAACTGTGTTGAATCTTCAAATTTATGGCATGCTAGGCTTGGTCACTTAAATTTTGGTGCTCTTAAAAATATGATGAACTTAGAGTTGATTCCAAGACATACCATAGAAAAAAATTCTAAATGTCAAGTATGTGTGTCTGCTAAACAAATATGGAAACCTTTTCATAATATTGTTAGGGATTTAGGTTTGTTAGATTTAGTATACATTGATATTTTTGAATTTGGCGGTGTGTTGACTAAGGACCAGTTTAGATACTTCATTACCTGTATAGATGATAGTAGGAGATACTGTTATGTTTATTTACTTAGACATAAGGATGAAGCACTTAGTAAAATCATTATATATAAAACTGAAGTAGAAAAACAAACTAGTAAGTTACTTAAACGGTTGAGATCTGATAGAGGTGGTGAGTATACGAGTAACATTTTTAATGAATTTTGTGCAAGCATTGGTTTAGTTCATGAAGTTACCCCACCATATACACCTGAGTCTAATGGGGTTGTTGAGCGAAAGAACAGAACATTTAAAGATATGATTAATAGTATGTTTATTAATTCTGGGTTGCCTAAATACATGTGGGGGGAGAGGCTTTGAATACGGCTTGCCATATTTTGAATAGAGTCCCTCTGAAACACATGGATAAGACACCCAATGAGTTATGGAAGGGCAAGAAGACTAGTCTTAAGTATCTTCGTGTGTGAGGGTGCCTTGCTAAGGTACTTGTCCCTGAACACAAGAGAGAAAAGCTAGGTCCGAAGACTGTTGATTGTATCTTTCTGGGCTATCTTGAGACCACTACAGCTATGAGATTTTTAGTGTTAAAATCTGACATAGACGGTATAGTGGCAAACATGATAGTTGAATTTCGTGATGCTACATTCTTTGAGAATGTCTGCCCTATGAAGATTGGTATGCCTCAAGATACTTCTAATGAAGATCATACTCACACATCGAGTTCTATTCCCGATTATGTGGAATAGATGACAAATGTGGGGGCGTAACCTAGTAGTAGCTCTACCCCTAAGGAAGTAGAGGAACCGAGGAGAAGCAAGCGTGCAAAGGTTGTCAAGGATTTTGGAGGTGATTTTATCACCTATAATATCGAGAACGAACCTTTAACTTTCCGACAAGCTATGGATTCTTCAGAGTCTAGGCACTGGAAGGGCGCTGTGAAGAGTGAAATTGACTCTATTATTTCTAATGGAACATGGGAGTTAGTTGATATCCCTCCTGGGTGTTCTACTATCGGGTGCATATGGATATTTAAAATGAAGTTGAACCCAGACGGCTCAATAGATAAGTACAAAGCTAGACTGGTAGCTAAGGGTTTTAAGCAAAAGGAAGGTATTGATTACTTTGATACATACTCTCCAGTTGCTAGGATGACAACAATCCGAATGCTTATAGCACTGGCATTCGTCCATGGTCTTATCATCCATCAGATGGATGTAAAAATAGCTTTTCTTCATGGTGAACTTGAAGAAGAGATTTATATGGATCAGCCTGAGGGATTTGTTGCAATAGGGAATGAATGGAAAGTATGTAAGTTGATCAAGTCCATCTATGGCTTGAAAAAAGCTCCTAGGGATTGGCATAAAAAGTTTGATGAAACTATATTGCCGTTCAGTTATGTTATTAATGAAAGTGACAAGTGTGTCTACACCAAAGTTAAAGGTAGTGAGTGTGTCATCTTGTGCCTATATGTGGATGACATATTACTGTTTGGAACCAGTATTGAGATTATTAACGATACAAAAGCTTTCTTGAAAAGGCATTTTGAAATGAAGGATATGGGTGAGGCTAGTGTGATTCTTGGTCTCAAGCTGACTTAATCAGGTGAGGGAATAACTTTATCTCAGTCTCATTATATAGAAAAATCTATACTTGAGAAATATTGTTATTCCCAGTGTAGAATCGCTAGTACACCCTATGATCCTAAAATTGCCCTTCTCAAGAATACTTCAGGAGTACCTGTGTCTAGTTAAGGTATTCTCAGATTATAGGGAGCTTGCAGTATCTTGCTAACTGTACTAGACCAGATATTTCATACTTTGTGTCTAAGTTGGCGAGATATACAATCTGTCCAAACAGAACTCATTGGGATGTTCTTGATAGAGTACTTAGATATCTGAAAGGCACAATGTACCTTAGTTTACACTATAGGAGATTTAATGGTGTACTTGAGGGGTACAGTGATTCAAGTTGGATAGCTAAGAAGTCTGGTTCCAATGGAGTGACTGGATACGTGTTCACCTTAGCAGGTGGAGCAATATCCTGGAAGTCGACCAAACAGACTATAGTAACTCGGTCTACTTTTGAGGCTGAATGGTTACACAGACTTATGTTCGCGATACCTGTAGTAAGCAGACCGCTTCCTGCAATTGCTATTCATTGTGATAGTAGAACAACTATCGACAAGATTAGCAGTAAAAAGTATAATGCTAAGACAAAGAGGCACATCCAAGTTAGACTAAAGTCTATAAGGGGTTTAGTGTCTGATAGGATTATAGCTGTAGAGTTCATAGGAACTCAAAACAATATAGCTGATCCTTTGACTAAAGGACTGGAACCTGCAGTGGTCCTTAAGTCATGGTTGGGGATGGGGATGTCAACCCATCATAGTTCATCATCAGTGGGAACCCAATACACATGAGAGGAGATCCCTTGAAGTATATTCAATGTGGTAATAACAAGCTGTAAGAATGAATTGGTAGTACCTTTGCTACATAGATGATACTGTTGTATCTAAGTCTATCCCCTATAAACCTAGAAGGTACTGATACTGCTAGTAAGCAAGAGTTATTATAACTCTGAATGGGGTCAAGTCATTTGACGAGATGGTAGCAGTACATCTCTAGAGATGCCCAGCTAAGCGAATGTAATTGTGTGGTCGCAATTAGAGGAAAGGGTTATTCCTTGAAGCATTCGACGAACAGGATCGAGACAAGACCATTAATGTCTAAAAATCGTAGATTGGCACCATAACCTATGACTTGTCGTCATCTATGGAACATGGCTACACCAAACGGATTAAGATTCAAGGTGAAACATTCCATCTGTATCCGGTAGTCATCAAAGTAGGGGACTTTGGAGGGTTCAAACCCGGAAGGGTACCGACTCTGAAAAATAAGTCATGATGAGAAACCTGAAGCATTTCTGTATGGATTTGTGGGGGATTGTTAGAAAATGGAGTTTTTAGAGCATAAGTATTATATGTTCTTGATATTAATTCCGGATTTTAACGACTGGAAATTGTTCCTTGCTATGGGGACTTAAATTTTCATATATGGGTCTAAGTAATTTTCTTAGTGAAATCCATAGAGAAATAGAGTTGAAGTTAGTAGCTTGAAAGAGCTTGAAATGAGAATGTGTATTTGTCCCACATTGAAATAAATAAAGGGGGTTGTTGGCTTAATATAGTATCACACACATGGGTAGTGTACAACTACTAAGGTGTACGATGGTGCAAGGTGTTACTGTGTGCTTCACGCGCACACACACACACGCGCACCGCCACCGCCCGCCTCGACACGCCACGTCTCGACTCGACTCGGGTAGAGTTGGGTCGGTCGAAGGGCGATTTAGGCGAATGTCTCGGCGTCTCGCGTATGCGAGGCGACCTAGGCGAGGGATTTTATTTATGTGTATAATAATATTTTAATTAAAATATATATATATATATATATATATATCAATTGGGCTGGGCTAGATCAGAGATTAATTTAAATCTGATGGACTAGTTGACTGGACCTGGACAGACAATGATAATATATTCGGATTAATTAAAAATATTTAAAAACTGAAATGTGTGGATAAATATAACTTAACTGATTCGATTTATTTAATTTAAAATCTGCCATTTTTTTTATTAAATATAAATCGGTCGTTTCAGCCGTTTCGTTTTTTGGGTAGGTACAAAATTGATGACGGTGGTATCAGTTACACTTAGCCTCTCCTATAAATAGAGAGCTAAGCTGCTGATGTTCATACACACCACACCTTACATTTTCTTCTCTCCTCTCTACACTCTCTATTCTCCTCCTGCCGTAGCTTCTTTGCTTGTGGCCTTTCCAGCGATTGAGGTGCCAATCGAAGTCGAGTTTTCTGGTTGTTGTGATCATCTAACTCAGAGCTGTTTTATCCTGGAAGAGGTGTTGCAAGCATCCCAACACAGTGTAAGTGGGGGCGATTATCTCTTCAAGAGCAGTCAGGACTTCGTGCAAGGCCTGACGACTCAGCTGTTTTACACTTTTGTTTGATATACTGTTAAAGCTATGGCTGCTGGTATGTCTTCTATTTTTCCTTCGTTTTTACAGTTACTGATATGCATGCTTTCTACCTTTGTGTTTTGTTTCGTTAATTGGTTGTTTGGCCTTGATTTGTTAAATACGTTATATAACTGCTCTATGTTGCTGTATTAGTAAATATTTCCAACATATCCTGTTTATAATGTCTCGCTACGCCATGTACACGTTATTCTCATGCTGTTTTTGCTTTCTATCTTCGAAATCATATAATATTTTTTAGGAAAATGCTAGAGTCCCCAAATTGGATCCCAAAAAATTTCTCAAATGGCACGTGTCATCTTCTGATTGGTCGTATTATAATTATATAAGATGGGCATCCCGGATTCACATCAATAACACCAATTAAAATAGTCCAAATTACCAAATCACCAATACCATATTATTCGAGAATTCTTTTTGGGATCAAATTCGGGATCTCTAGCACTACTCTTTTTTTTTACACTTGTAGCTTAATGGAGTACTATTCTAATTTGCAATTTTGCTAGGTCCTTTAGCCATCACTTTGAACTAATAGTATAATTAAATTGAAAATTTTTTATACTACACAAAAACGATAATTTAGTATTTGGGGTTGACAAATCATGCATAAATACGAATTACACGATCATGATTTGTGTCATGTTTTAGTTTTTATTTTGTATACACAACGCGGTGGTACATGAAATAAAAATAATATTGTAATATTTTTTGTAAAATTTTAGTAGATTATATACGATACTATAACATTTGTTTTTAAATTATAGATAGATCCTCACATGATGACCTCAATGATATTGGTGAATATATCCATGGGCGTATTGGACCCAACGACCTCAGGAGTCCCAAATAAAATTTATGCCTTTGTATATTTATATATTTGCAATCTGTGAATATAAACTTTTCTAATACTTATCTCATAATTTGGTTAAGAACTCGTATTATTTTTTTGGTTTATATATATTTGATAAAAAATTATGACTACGTTGACGTGTTTGTGGTGAGTTTTTAACTTTTTATTTAACTCTCTATTTTATATGTATACAATATCAACTTACATGCTCTATATTTTATTATGTTTGATATGTTTGTTCGGATATCTGACTCGGCCTAAGATCCTCATATACAAAATAAGATAAAAATTCTTCATTTGTTTGATTTTATAATTTTCAATTTAAAATGAAAAGTTATATGATTTTTTCACTTGAGATGGTGCAAAGGGGTCTGTTGTACATATATAAACGCTTGTTATTCTAAGAAAAAAGTTTGTTTGTTTTTATATTCAATCTCAACAAAATATAGTTACAAAACTAGTCTGTACATATACTAGCCATGTTTTAATTTTGGAAGATCAACTGAGAGTTATTTGTACGAATTATATTTGATAACATCGTTCTCTAACACATAAAATCGTTATATTTAGATTGGATTTTTAGAATTTATCGTTTTTAATTTTACAAGTTTTTTTGAAGGGTCCATAATTTTTTTTCGCACTAGGCCTACATATTTTCAGGACAGTCCCTGAATATACCTTTTATTTGACGAACTTTATGCAGGTAGATGAGAATGGAAGAATTAGTTGAAAATAGTAGAAAAAAGATTGATAATGTTCTTAATGCCGCAACACTTTTTTCCGAAGAAATTGTTGTTGAGATCTTGAGCTGGTGTGAAGTAAAGTCTTTGTTGAGATTCAAATGTTTGTGTAAATGGTGGTATGCAATAATCCAGCACAGAAAATTTGCAGAGACGCGCATGTAAAACAGGAGTACATTTCTCTACATTTAGTCGCGGGATGAAAGTCTTAATATTGATGACATCAAAGAAACATACAAGCTTCCTGGTTCTTATGATGGGTTTTTACTAGAGAAACGATCTTGTTATGCATCTAATAAGCCTTCTATCAAGTATCGAGTTAGCAATCCTTCAACCAAACAAAATTTTCATTCCAGATCTTCAAGACAGAGTAATTCGCATGGGTATCTACTTACAGTCATGTAATATTTCTTATAATGTGGTTTCTCTATTCGCAAAGAAGGGGAATTTGAAGTTTGAAGTTGTGGAGCTTCGTAATGGTCCTAGTCTTGCATGGAGAACCCTCAATATCCGTTACTCTGTATAGTTGTAAGTAACTTTCTATTGTTTCATATTGTTGTGAAACGTGCTTTGTATTGCTTAATTATTTGTTCTTGATTATTTGCTTTATTTATCGTAAATATGATATCGAAATGTGATTAATAAGATGAAAGTTTCTAGAAATCCCCAGTCTTAGTAATGTATAAGAATAAGATCCCGATCACTGGAAGATTATGGTACAAAGAACTAGTTTGTGCACGTTCCAGAACACATCGATACCTTTTCAAGCCTATGTTTCATTTGATGAGTGACGTAAACTAGCCCCATCGTATAAGAATAAGATCTCGATCAATTTGAAAAGTGTGGAATGAAGTATAATATGATAGTCATTGGTAAAGTGTGACATAAGGTGTGATTTGGGACTGTGGAAATTAAAAGTAAAAGATATAAGACTAAGATTTATTTATTGATTAAGAATTTGATTATGTGAATCTTAAAATATTTTGCATGCATCACTTTGATATTTGTTATAGAATATATTGTGTTAATCTTGTCGTAATTGTTTTTGAGTGTGCTGTGTGATACTATGTGATAGATGTTATGTGCTAAATGTCAAAATCGTGTTTTCGAAAAATTATAATAATATTATTTTGAATCGGCGGACGTTAGTTGCTTGCTGGGCTGTATAGCTCATTACTTATAATTTTCAGGTTCCGTATAAGGTCAAGTGGATAGCATTGGAGTTCACGGAGCTTAGAATTGGATTAGATTGCCTTTGGATTGTCATCGATAGTTGCATTTGTGTAATAATTACCTTTGTAAAAGACTTTTGGATTAAAAAAAATTATATTTTCCTTTTAGTTTTGATTTATAATTAATAGTCTAAAAAATTGTGCTGTTATAGTTGGTATCAAGAGCAGGCTGTCCTTCAGAGTGTATTAGGTATGGGACTAATGCAATCTCTAGGATGCGATCCTTTAGATAATCGTTAGGACGAGAAATTTAGAATAGACGTGTCACAAATTTTTGGAGTTTAGGATTGTTGTGAATTTGAGAACCAAATTCTTTTTAAGGAGGGTAGTATGTAACATCGCATAATTTTAAGAATAATAATAATAATAATAATAATAATAATAATAATAATAATAATAATAATAATAATAATAATAATAGAATAAAAAGGATTAAAATTAGAAAATGATTAGGAATTTAAAACTGGATTAGAATAATCGTGCTTAAATACGGGTTAGATTTTAAAACGGATATTAGTAGGTTTTGAATAGGGTTTTGTAATGCTATATAAACATCATATTCTTCTTCCTCATCTTATTATCAATATTCGTAGGACTTTTCCAAACACAAATCAGCTGTCTTGTAAAATTCGTAAAAAATTCATCGTAAGTTAGAATTCATTGATTCTGGACTTTTCGGAAAGATCTTTTCGTGCTCTACAACTTCATTCTTTGAGTTTTTCAAGAAAACATCATTTAGAGGATCAAAAAGGTTAAATACATTTCTGAACAGAGTTGTAATCATATAGTCGTTCAAGATTTTATATATTCTGCTTTTGATGGGTTGCTAAGGATTGTAAGCGTGTTCTTATATGACTCTGTGAATTCTTGATTTGCATAATTTAGGTAAGTAACTATTCGTTGCTCCGTATAGTTGTAAGTAACTTCCTATTGCTCTATATTATTGCGAAACGTGCTTTGTATTGCTTAATCATGTGTTCTTCATTATTTGCTTTATTTCTCATAAATATGGTATCGAAATGTGATTAATAAGATGAAAGTTTTTAGAAATCCCCAGTGTTAGTCATGTATAAGAATAAGATCCCGATCACTGGGAGAGTGTGGTATAAATAACTAGTTTGCGCATGTTCTGAAACATATCAATACCTTTTCAAGCTTATGTTTCACTTGACGAGGGATGTAAACTAGCCCCATCGAATAAGAATAATATATCGGTCACTTGGGAAAGTGTGGCATAAAGATAAGATGTCGGTCACTAGCAAAGTATGACATAAGGTGTGACTTAGGATTGTGGAAATTAAAAGTAAAAGATATATGACTAAGATTTATTTATTGATAAAGAATTTGATTATGTGAATCTTAAAATATATTGCATGCATCACTTTGATATTTGTTATAGAATATATTGTGTTAATCTTGTCGTAATTGTTCTTCAGTAGGTTGTGTGATACCATGTGATAGATGCTATGCGCTAAATATCAAAATCGTGTTTTTGAAAAATTATAATAATATCATTTTGAGCCGACGGACGGTAGTTGCTTACTGGGCTGTATACCTCATTACTTACAATTTTCAGGTTCCGTATAAGATCAAGTGGATAACATTAGAGTTCAAGGAGATTAGAATTGGAGTAGATTGCCTTTTGGATTGTCATCGATAGCTGCGTTTATGTAATAACTACCGTTGTAATAGATAGTGTTCTTTTAATTTTACTTTAGAATTAATAGTCTGAAAAGTCGGGTTGTTACAAATTCCAGGGTCATTGTAGAAAGGGGATATAATTGAGAAAATGGGGGAACAAAATTGATGTGATTGTGAAAACGAGTTTTGAAAAGAAGCAGAATCTTGATGGGAACTAGAGTGTTGACTGGACATAGAATCTTGAAGATAAGATGAAACTTTTTGTGATGACTCTTCAAGAGATGAGTTTTCAAAAGAAGAAGAATTAGGTGTGGAGGAGTCGATGTTTGATACAGGATCTTGTGGTAAATAATGAGAAGAAGGCGAAGAAAATGTTGGTCGTGATGACGACGACACAGAGTACGAGAAGACTTAAATAGAAGTGGGTTATTCAGAAGGGGAACTTAGTTCCATTGATGAATCGGAATCTTGAGACATCTTAAGAGGCATGTTGATATTTAAATAAGTGAATATGGATATATGTGCATGAGCGAACAAGTAAAATCTTGATTCCACATATATATACAGGCCTATTTAACCCCACCTGACTTCCTTCCCGCAAAATTCACATTCAAACTTTTCTTATTCCCGTTCTACACATCGTGATTCCCCCATTTTTTATTTAGGTTTTTTTTGAGTTATTAAAATGAAAATAAACATGTTTTATTATCCTTTGTAACACAGTTTAAATACTACATCATAAAATTACCAATGTGCTATATTTAATATAATGTTATCAATGCATTTAATTATTAAATAAGATTGTTTAGCATTCCATGAGTACAAAATTTGATTATTTATAAATATGAGATTTAGTTTTATTCAGCGTTTTAAAATCTCCAACCAGTTTGTATTTCAGAATGTTTGTTGTGTTAAGCTCATTTCGAAATTTTGAAACATAACAAGAAGTTGGATGAACATCATTGTTGCATATGTTTCTTTAAAATCATTTACGGAATTGAATATTGCCTAAAACTATTACAATTATGTTGTTTATTAGAAAAATATAGTAATAAGATAAAATAAATTAACATAAACAGTGTACCTAATTCGAACTTGCTGAATGCAATGGTCACTAAATTGTAAAATATACTAAATACGACAATTAATGATTAATTTTTATAATTTAAAATTTCAATAAATATATGCATCACATGTGCTGGACTACATTTTGATATATATTTCAAAATTTTGTATTTGGTATAATTTACATATAAAATTTAAGTAAAAAAACAAAAAGACATCCAACAACTAAGTAATCATGATGGAGTCAGTAGATTCATTTGTATGCTTTGTACTAACTAGTAAGTACAAGATCTACCATGACTTGATTTTATAATATATAATCAAACAAGTTACATTTTTTTAAAAAAAATTAACATGAGTTCAAAAGAAGTAGAGGTTATTTTGTTAGGATTTATCCAACCAAAAAGGGCCTCTTGTTTTATCCAACCAAAAGAGGCCTTTTGTAACTAGGTCATTGATGCACAATGAAGAGACTTCCGATCTACCTATGGTTCAGTTACCTAAACAATCATACCAACTTCGCTGTCATAATATTTGTTTAGGGTAAACCACATAATATAAAAAGCATATATTTTTTAACTAAATATTTTTTTCCAGATAGCAATAAGAAAATACCATTTGTAGCTTTCCAATTTTCAGTTGACATATATTTCAGTTTCTTTCATTTGCATGCACCAATGCTGTGCGTGGAAATCTAATGTTCTAGATAAATTTTCATTTGTTTTTTAACAAGTCAAAATGGTTTCTCATCTCTGATGCAATTGTGTATGCCTAAGGTGTCTAGTCAAAATTAGCGTATCATGTTAGTTATCAACATTTCACTAGGTTATCTTCATCATGCTCCCTTTACTTTTTGTATTAAATCCTCACGTAACTTATAGCAAGTTAACTTCTGCACTTTGAACCATTTTTTATAGGGTTAAATATCAAATTGGTCACTGAAGTGAAGATCATATATCACTTTCAAATAAATTAATATCAAATGGATAGCTCTAAATATGTCTTCGAGAAGTAAAAGTAATCTTTTGTTAAGTTAAACACATTTTTCTTGAATGTTACTGCAACTAAATGAATACTTGTTGAATTCTAGTATTTTAGATCATATATTCAAATTTAAAAAAAAATCATTTACTATTTACTTTTAATTTTATAGTTATTTTTTTATGATTTAATTAAAAATAAATAGTAAATAATTTTTTAAACTCTGGATATATTATCTAATATACTAATTTCACAACTTCTAATTTGGTTACGGCAACATTCAAAAAAAATGTATATAACTCAATAAAAGATTACTACTACTTACCAAACACATATTGAGAAGTATTTGTTTGATATTTATTATGACTTTAGTGATTCAAGTAATACCCCGTTGAGATCGGTGAGCAAAGTGATATCTGATCTTCACTTGAGTGACCAATTTGATATTTAACCCTTTTTTCATATGCTAAAACTCACCTCATACAATTTGACTATGTCGGTAAATAAAGTTTGTTATGGTTAATAATTGATCATATTTTAAATGTTTGATCTATTCGAATATGCACAATGTTTGTAGTAACAGGGGTGGTGTTGTTTATACTAAACACTGGGTGGTGTTTGAAGAAAGAAATGAACGAAGGAAAAAGAAAAAATAAAGGAGAAGTTTTTGTGAGAAATGATGGTCTTCTATTGCATCAACAAATGTCTTCTAGTGAAACGATGTCCAAACAACCAAATTTTTACTTCAAAGGAGTTGAGAAGGCAACCGACCACTATTAAGTAGATCGAGTTCTTGGATAAAGAGGTCATGTTACTATCTATAAAGGATTGTTAAAAGATGGAAGTATAATAGCAGTAAAACAGTCTAAGATGCAAGATGAAAGCAAAAATCCAACAAATTAGAAATTAGATTGTACTTTTGTCACAAATAAACCAAAGGAACATCGTAAAGCTACATGGATGTTGCTTGAGGACAGAGGTCCCTTTGCTGGTTTATGAGTTCATCCCTAATTGAACACTTTTTCATTATATCCATCACCATAATGAAGACTTCCCACTTACATGAAATGTGTGTGTATCTATGGCCTCGGAAGTTGCAAGAGCTCTCTCATATCTACACATTGTTGCAATGATTCCAGTACATCATCGAAATATCAAGTCTACAAATATACTTTTGGCCGACAAGTATAGAGCAAAAGTATCCGACTTTGGAACTTCGAGATCACATTCTATTGATCAAACTCACTTGTCAACAAGAAGAGTACATATACAGATAAAAGTGATGTTTATAGCATCGGGGTAGTTCTTGTTGAGCTCTTGACAAGACAAAAACCAATCTTGTCATCTACACTTGATGACGAAGGACGAAACCTGGCATCACTTTTTATATTGACAATGGAAGAGGATCGTGTACTAGATATTCTTGATTCAAGAATCATTGAAGATGGAGTGCAAGAAAAGATTATGTCATTTGCTAAACTTGCATATACAGTAGTTGCTTAAACATGAACGGGAGGAACATGCCTACAATGAAGCAAGTTTCAGCAGAGCTGAAGAGTATTAGAATACCACACGGAGAAGCTACTATTCACAATTGATGAAGAGGTTGAATATGCAAAATCAAAACTAAATAATGAGTTTTTGGAGATCACTTCATTTTTGTAAGTGTCCGACTTTTCGGACTATTAATTCTAAATCGAAAAATAAAATAAAATAAATTTTGTTAATACAAAAGTCTATTACAAATATAACTTTTACAAAAGCGCAACTAACATCAAAGTCAATCTAGTCCAATCCTAAGATCCTTGAACTCCAACGCTATCCCACTCGATCTTACACTGAACCTGAAAATTGAAAGAATGAGCTACGAAACTCAGCAAGTAACCAATTGATCCAACTAGTAAGGTCAAGTAACATGTATAATACAAGATAGTTGATAAGTGGATTTTATATCCACTTGGAATGCCTCAGTTCGGCTTAAATTGATTGTTTTGGACTCAAGATGTTGTAGTTTTGATGTGTTTTGCTTAGTTGTGCAGATTTACGAGAATGTTGATTAAAGTTGATGCTTCTATTGTTTTTGGAGATTTATTTGATTAAAATTCGGATTTTCGGGGAAGGCTGCGCAGCTTATACTATTTTGGCCATATCTGGAGTTCTAGAAGTCCGTTTTCAGCGATCTTACTGCCCACGCGAAGCTTGAGAGATTTTCTACAACATGGGATAGGAAGCAGGTGCAAGGAACGTGCTGATTAAATTCGCGCACATGATCTTTTAAAAGAAGGCTATAAATTTACTGTTTTGCCCTTTTTCTAATTCTAATTGTATTCTGGGCAGTTTTGGTACCTTCTTTAAATTCTAATTGTAATAGAAGGTAATTGCTTGTTGGGCAAGATTAGGAGTATCTATATAAACACATTTAGGGATCGGAAAAACATTATTAGGAGTTCATTGTTAGAGAGATACAATTTGTACGCAGCTTTTAGGATTTTTTCTGGAGAACCATTATTTTCTTTGAAGATTGAAGTTAAAAGGTTTCTTTTCTATATTCTTCTAATTATGATTTCTTTTATTAATTCTTGTTTTGTTAATTTAATCATGTGTAACTAATTCTCTAATCTGAGAATTGGGTAGTATTCCTTGGTATTCATGCCTGTTTAATTATCTGTGATTTTTTTGCTTTGCTGATCTGTTATTGAGGGCTTAACACAATTAGGGGAGTCATGAACCTTTGATTGGATTTTAGGGATTGTAATAACTTGGAAGAGGAGTTGCAATTTTAGTACAGGATTTAACAGACATAACTCGAATATTTGATTGGAAGATTAATAGGAGAGTTGTGAGACTTATAATTCTTGGTGCATAATAGTTTATGATTGTACTTTGATTGTATCACGGAAGTGACAATAAAGGTGTAGTTGTAGACACTATATTGTATCTTGGAAGAGAACATTATAACCTTAGAAGAATTGTTTTCAGCAGAGTAAGAACGTAGATGTCACATAGATATTGAATGTGCATTGAAACCAAGTGAAGAACCCCGGTTCTTGGATTGTTTTCCTCATATATTTTACTCTCGATTGATAATTAGTTTAATTTAGTTTATAAACAAACCAAACATTCTTTTACACTTCTAAATTGTGAGAGATAAGATACTTGAACTTGATATTACATTCAGTCCTTCCCTGAGAACGAACAACAAAAATACTAGTAACAATAGTATAATATTCAATACAATACGATAACTATATATGAAACAATCACTTACAATGCACTTATTCTTATTTGATACGACACCACATAACAACAATAACTTGAAACCCACAATTCATACCATGACCACTACAACCCGGTGATAACAGTCCTAAATTTTCAGAAAATTGTCACTACAACCCGGTGACTCGGTCCTAAGTCGTTATTTTCGCAAACCATGACATTAATCAGAGTTCCAAGACTATTGCTTACACATAAAATATAAATACACTAATACATATAACCTCAAAATATAATCACTTAGCCCAAGTTTTGATAACAAATACGTACATATAATACATAATTTCGAAAATTAAAACTAGATAGATCAATTGGAAACTTATCTCTACACGGAAAAACAAGAATTCAAATCATCCTATATCATGTATCCAATTCTGACCAGATCTATATTTAAACTTTTTGACCCTCTAAACGATGTTTTCTTGAAAAACTCAAAGAATGAAAGTCGTAGAGAACGAAAATATCTTTTCGACTTATCCAGAATCAACGAATTCTAACCTACGATGAATTTTCTACGAATTTTATAAGACAACTGATTTGTGTTGACAAAATCCTACAAATTTTGATAACTAAGACGATAAAGAAAAATAAGATGTTTATAGAGAATTTCAAAACAGGTGAAGGCCCTATCTACCCACAAATTAAATAAATGTAACCAAAATACCCACCGCCAGTTCAGTTGGCCCTAAATACCCACGAGATACGCTACTGGTGAAAGAGCGTCATGGAGACACGCTACTGGCATAGGAGTGTCATTAAGACACGCTAATGATAACGTAGCAACATGGTGTCACGCTGATGCCAGGCATGCACTGTAGATTGAGATACGCCGCTTGGAAATGCGCATCTGCAGATACGCATTTGCAAGTGGCGTATCCACTGTCTTCTTCAATTGTAGAGAGAGGCGACACGAGCTCTACCGACGACATACCGGCGATTTCTTTCTTTTTGTTCGTTCACCCCGCTCCCGTCGTTTTCCATTCACATGTTTCACATCAACCAAATCCTCGTCCTCTCCTCTACAATCCTATACCAATTTTATTATATATATAGTGTCGGAAGTCGAGATCTCACGAGTTATATTCAAACTTGCGATTCCGGCGTGATTCCGACCAACATCAATTCAACACCATCCAACAGTTTTCTGTTCATGTGTTATATACCAATCGATTCGTAATTCAATTCTCTACAAACCTAGACTAGTTTTAATCCGTTTCTAATGCCCAAATGTAAACACCCAATTCGAAACCTAATTTGTTCGTAATTTTCCGCCGAAGCTGAACACAGCCCCTGCGGGGTCTGAACCAGAGAAAAACAGAAGGAAAAAGTAAGATTCAGATGTGCTCGTCACGTTGCTGTGTTCCTATCGAGAGATTGATAAGAGACGGGGACGGGAGAGGAGTGGCGGCGAGAGAGGCGACGGAGAGTTCAAGAGAGACTTGAGGAATTTCTGTGAAAATCTAAGCTTGGGATACGCCGTTGGCAAGGGCGTATCCCGTGGGTAGATATGGCTTTCTGTTCCGAAAAATGGCATTTTGGGCAATGGACACCTCATTTTGAGGTATTTTGGTCATTCTTTCTTTCAAAACCCTATGACCAAACCTACAAGTTAGCCGTATTCAAATCTGATCCATTTTTTAAGCTAATTATTTTATTTCAATTTTAAATCTTATTTATTATCTAATTTTAATTCTTTTATTATTATTATTATTATTATTATTATTATTATTATTATAATTCTAAGGCTCCGTTTGTTTGCTGGAAATTATTTTCTAGGAAAATATTTTCTGGATTTTTCGACGTTTGTTTGGACTCTGGAAAATATTTTTCAGGAAATATTTTTTGTGTGTTTGTTTCACTTTTTGGAAAATGTTTTCTAGATTTTCCTGTGTTTGTTTGATTTTTAAAAAAATAAAACATTTTCCAAGTAAGGAAAATTTGTTTAACAAAAGTGATAACTTTTGGGAAAATGACTTGCCCTTCTCAACTTGGGAAAACATTTTTCAAAATAATAGAATTTTTTTTTAAGAAATTTCTTTGAAGAAATATTTTTCAAAAATTTTGTCTTTACAAATTTTTTCCCCAGAAATTTTTTTCGAGATGTTTTTTCCAGAAATTTTTCCGAGATATCTTTTTCGGGAATTTTTTTTTGATAATATTTTTTCGAGAATTTTTTTTTGAGAAATTTGTTTTGAAATTTTTTTTCCCGAAAAATTTTTTTGAAGAAATTTTTCCCATGGAAATTTTTTCTGAAAAATTTTTCGAGAAATTTTTAACGGGAAATTTTTTCCAAAATTTTTTTCCCCGAAGGAATTTTTTTCCTAGAATTTCATTCTCAGGAAATTTTTTCGAGAATTTTTTCCCAGGAAAATTTTTTCCCAAGAAATTTTTTCCAAGAAATTTTTTTCAAAAATTTTTTCCCGAAAAATTTCTCATAACAAATATTTTGATGAAAATTTTTTGAAAAATCTTTTTTCCAAACTTTTTTCTCAAATGAAATTTTAGCAAAAAACTTTTTTAGAAAATAAAATTAGGTATTTATTTTTATGAAAACCATTTTTCGTGGGAAAAAAATTTCGAGGAAAATATCTTATATGGAAATATTTTCCAGAAAAACATTTTACAAATAAAATATTTTCTGGAAAAATATCTTAAACAAAATGTTTTTCAAAATGAAGTTATTTTTCGGCAAACAAACGGAGCCTAAAATTAGGGATATTACAATTTCTACGAGCTCCTCTGCAGGTCATGGTAATAATATTTTCTTAAAAATATTCTAGTAATTATTTCAAATCCAGAAAACCTTTAATTTTCATTTTTCCTTCCAATCCAATACTTAACGATACTAAACCCTGATTACATTGTTTCAGCTTAAACAAAAGCCTGATTACCCAAAACAGGATCTCTTTGGCGATGGTCGACGCTGCATCCTCTGTTTCACAGGCTTGACGCTCACTGGTCTCTCTGATTCTAGTTAACTTTTAGCCGCAATCCTTAATCGTTTATACCCAGGTAATTTAATCACTTTGTTAATCTGAATTATCGCTCTCATAGTTCAAAATTCATCTTATATATTTATAACTCCTGTTTAAAATGTCTCGGTTCGCCATGTACACATAATTCTCATGCTGTTTTTGCTTTCTATCTTTGGAATCATTTAATATTTTGTACAATTGTAGCTTAGTAGTATTTTACATTTGCAACTTTGCGAGGTCCTTTAGCCATCACTTTGAAGCTAATTGTGTAGTTAAACTTGAATTTTCTTTACACTACCCGAAAAACGAAAATTTAGTATTTGGGGTTTGACATGTGCATAAAAAACGAAAATACACTTACATAATTTATGTCATGTTTCAATTTTTATTTTGTACTAGCTTATGTTTGCATGGGTTAGTTTTAATTTTTTTTTTAATTTACTTATAGTATAGTATGAATAATATTATAAATATTACTTTTAATATGTTGGGAGAATTCGAAACTTAGACCTTTGTATATAAACAGTTTTTAGTATTAAATCTAAATTAATATGTTGTTGGCGGGAATCGAATCTTCAACCTTTTTATATAACATAATCTAGTATTTATTTTATATTAAAATGATGTTTACGGGATTCGAATCTTAGACCTCTATATATAACAATTTTTTAATATTTTATCCGACGGTTATCATCTATTTGAGGTGTAGATCTAACGGTTGTTAATGAAAGGGATAACCAAAAATAGGGGTTAATCAAACTACAAAATATACCCGTTTTACTTATTATAGTTTAGATAGATACACGTTGCGAATGTACATGAAATAAAAGCAGTATTTTAGCAATTTTGTAAAAAAATTTGTATTAAAAACAATATTATAATATTTGTTTTTATGTTATACATAGGACACCGCCTGATTGCTTAATGATTTTGATAAATATACCTTTTATTTGATGAGCTATATGCAGGTAGATGAGAATGGAACTAGCCGAAAATAGTAGAAAAAAGATTGCTAATGATCTTAATGCCGCAGCCCTTTTACCCGAGGAAATTTTTGTTGAGAAGGGTTGATCATTCGGTCGATTCGGTTAAAAACCGAACCGAATTATAAAACCGAATAACCGAAATTGTGTTTTTTAAAAAACCGAACCGAACCGTTTTTAACATGTAGAACCGAACCGAAATAAAATGGATCGGTTTGTTCGGTTCGGTTTATTATAAAACCGAAATTATGAAATGCAGCATAAATAAAACTTTAAGTCACAAGAGCTTATAAATATGTCGTGTGCCATAGATGCCATAACTCACAAAGCTGCTTAAGAGGAATGTTCATCTCATACTCCAGGTCAGACTAAAATGATGCAATTAGCCAGAGATGACTTGGAGCTGTTTTTTCTACCTCCTAATCGGGTGTACATAGTAAAAGCTTGTTAATTGTACAAGTACCCTATCTGAATTGTTTTACATTCTCTGGAATACACGGGGGGTTCTACATGACAATATATATAAAGCTTGCATTCGGACTCTGTGTCTCTCTTACCTAATCGGCTAATCGTATGGTTTGTATTTTGTAAAGGGAATATGAATATAATTACTGAATATACTGATTAGTACTCCCTCTGTCCCATTAGATTCTTTACATTATTTTAAGACTGTCTGGCACGCATTTTAAGGTGCATATAAAATATAGTTCCATAATTCATTTTTACAATTTTCTTTTTTTGTATAAAATTAGAACAATTCTCTTTTTATACAAAAAAGAAAATTTTAAAAGTAAGTTATGGAACTGTTATGGAACTATCCTTAAAATGCGTGTCAGACACTCTCCAAACAACGTAAACAAATGACCGGGACAGAGGGAGTATTATTTTGAAAGAATAATAAATATAATTCAAAAATATATGTATGTATAATTCGGTTAATTCGGTTTTTAACCGAACCGATATTCTGACAGACCGAACCAAACCGTTTTTTTTCGATTTAAACCAAAAAACCGAAATAACCGAAATTTTTAGAAATTTACAATCCAAACCGAACCGAAATAATTCGGTTTGGTTCGGTTTTTCGGTTTCGATTTTGCTCAGCCCTTGAGATCTTGAGGTGGTGTGAAGTAAAGTCCTTGTTGAGAATCAAATGAGTGTGCAAACAGTGGTATGCAATGATTCAGCACAGGAAATTTGCAGAGACGCGCATGAAAAACAGAGGTACGTGTCACTAAATTAAGTCTCGGGATGAAAGTCTTAATCTTGATAGCATCAAATAAACGTACTGGTGTCTTAGTTCTTGTGATGGGTTTTTACTAGATAAACGATCTTGTTATGCATCCGCCAAGCCTTCTATCAAGTATCGAGTTAGTAATCCTTCAACCAAACAAATTTTTGACCTTCCAGATCCACAAGACGGAGTAATTAGCATGGGTATCTACTTCCAGTTGTGTAATAGTTCTTACAATGTGGTTTCTTTAATTGCGGAGAAGAGGAATTTGAAATTTGAAGTTTTGGAGCTTGGTAATGGTCCTAGTCTTGCACGGAGAACTCTCAATATTCGAAAATTTTACAATTTCCGTTTCAGTAAGAACAACTATTATAGTTGCAGAATGTCAACTGATCGCGGTATGATATGTTTTTTGCACCATACCTCCTGCTGGATCTAGTAATGCAGAAATCATTTGTGTAGATCTTGTGAAGGAAGCCTGCACAACTTGTATTGTGCCACGAAGCTTACATTCTAACTGGAAGGAGGTTACCTTTATGATGTGGAATGACAAGCCGTCACTCCTCGCTGTTGTGAAGGAGAGAATATATATTCGGGTGTTGGAAGATTATAAGAAACAAAAATGGGGTGGCGCTAACATTATAATTTCATTGCCACGTTCTAAAAGATGTCGATATATGAAGGCGTTCAAAGTTCTGGTTTATGGTATTGGGGGAAAAGATGTCTTGGTATCATATGGTTTGAATACAAAGTTATATCTAATACCTAATTCGATAACTCATTTTTTTTTTTGAAGCATCAACATTTCAGTTACCAGAAACTTCCGTTATACTTAAAGGATGGTGTTCGTGTAAGAAATAAAGCAGAAATGAACTCCATACTGTCACGTACCGCTTATTTTGGGACCCGATTATGCCATTTTTCGTTGCGGAACTTTCTAGAGTGACCTAGAATATTGTAGTGGTTACTTGATGTATGGGGAACACTCTAGAAGCCTCTTGTACATACTTGTAAAATATCTTAGATAGATATTTAAGTAGGAGATTCTAGAGCCTTCCTTAGTGGGAGAATACTTTAGTAGAAATCTAGAACCTTCCTTGGAGTAGTATAAATAGAGGGAGTCCTCTCATTTGGAGGATCATCCAAGAAATTGTAAACTATCCCACTTGTAAACACTTGTGCTAATAAAAGCTCTCTTTTCTCTAAGTGTTCTTGTGAAGCTCACTTAATAGGTTGAAAGGCTGACTTAGTAGATCTCAATGGGAGACAAGCGCTAAGTGCCGGCACGGTTGAACTAAGGTAGTTCTGAGTCCGTGACAATACGCTAGCTTAAACTTTCATTATACTTAAATTCGTTAGGTCTAGTAGTCATTAGTCATCACGTTTTGCATTTGTGCTTCAGCAGTGTAAATACTGCAGGCTGAACTAATCCCATGTGCCCCATATGCAATTGCGGAGGCATCTTTCTATTGTTAGAGCATCTCTAACGGTATTTGCTAAAATGGTTGGCTAAAATTATATGAAATAACGATTATGTAAAATTTGTTGAATGTGTAAGGAATTATACTTCAATGGAGTTGGCTATAATGATTGGCTATATTTTAAAAATAGTATGTTATAAATATTTCAGTTGCTAAATATAGAATACATTTTTTCAAATATGGTAATAGATGATGTGGAGTTTTCTTACAGGTCTCTAGCGATTCGACAAATATAGCCAATATGTTGGGGTTATCTATAATTTTAGATAACAAGAATGTACCATTGGAGATGTAATTATTTTACATATTCTTTAAAATATTTAATTATGGTATGTAATACACACTTTTAGCTAAGGGTTTTCAAAATAAAAAATCAGCAAGTCAACATGTTTCGAACTCGCAACTTTATCTAGCTTATGTTGATAAGTCAATGGATACTTGACATCATATCTAGGTATCTTAATATTTTTATATGATTTTTTTTACTATAAATTCATGGTGTAATAAAGAAATTGGGGGACAGCCTTGTTGTTGATTAAGTAGTTTTTTTTTTAGGTATACATTCTTAACTTGAATATTTTTTTAAAAAAAATAGTAATTAGTCTTATATGATTATAAATAAATATTTTTTTAAAAAATTTTGTAATAAACAAGAATCGAATCTAAAAATTAAAACGATAAGAAATAGGTTCTTACTACCTGAAGTATGAAGTGTTAAAAGTACTCCGTAATTGATTTTTCGTAAACCAGCAAGAGATTAAAGAAAGAGAGGCACAGTTGTGTGTAAAAATATTTATAGGGCAAAAGGCAAAGCGTATAATTTACTGTTGTTAAAGGGAGCCTCTCATGGCATGTTCCTTCTATCTTAATTAAACATCATCACCATTTTGTCAAAAAAAATAATATAAAAAAAAAACATCATCATCATAATTAAATGTGAGATATAAGCATGCAGGCTCTCTGCTGCCTACCAAAAATTTATCCTCCGGCAGTTAGAATTCTTATTTGGGCAAACGAAATTATGCATTCTTGTTTTCTATCTATAGGTAAAAGAAAATGCCATACAACTATACAAGCATGCAATTGTCAACTTTGATTCTTACACATACGAATTTAATTGTTGGTGTAAAGCATGGATTAATTTTAACTTTTTTTTAATTTACTATAGTATAGTTATATAATGTTATAAAAATTTTATTTTTGTATATAATAATTTTTAGTATTAAATATAAATTAATATGTTATTGGCGAAAATCGAACATTAAACCTTTCTATGTAACATCTTTTAGTATTAACTAGCTTAAAATCTGTGCGATACACGGATTTTCTTTAATATTATATGATTTTTTCAATAATTTGAATGAATTTTTATGATATGAATTTTGTAAGTTAAATTTTTATTATGGTATATATATTAGACAAATTATTTCTAAAAAAGAAAATATTTAGTTATTATGTATAAATAAGATGATACTTTTTAGCTGAAAAAGATAATTAATTAATTATTAATTATTATTGTATTTTTTTATTGAATACAATCATCCGTGATATTATTGGAAAAGAAGATTATTTAGTAAGAGAAAATATAAATGTTAACGTGTTTTAGCTGAAAATGTAATTTGTTAGTTATTAGTAATCATAATAATATTATTTTATTTTATTAAATATAATTGTCCGCAATATTTTTAGAATATGAAAGATTATGTGTTTTATCTTAAAATAAAATTATTTAGTTATTAAAGAAAATAGAAAAGGTAACATGTTTTAACAATAATAATAATTTAAGTAAGAAAAAAAAAAGTTTGCAAATTATATATTTTAGCTGGAAAATATAGAAAAGATATTACGCTTTAGCTGAAAAAGGTAATCAATTAGTTATTAGTAATTATAATTTTATTAATTTATTTCATTAAATAGAATGATCCATGATATTTTTGGAAAGAAGAGGTTCTAGTTAGAAAAGTTAGAAAGGATAATGTGTTTTAGCTGAAAAAGACAATTGTTAGTTATTAGGAACTATAGTGCCGTTATTTTGTTTTATAAAATAGAATTACATGTTTTTTACCAATAATAAATATTTAAGTTAGGATAATTAAGTAATAAAGTTTGAAAATTAGATATTTTAGTTATAAAATATAGAAAAGTATTATATTTTAGTTGGAAAAGGTAATCAGTTAGCTATCAATAATTATAATATTATTAGTTTATTTCATTAATTAGAACGAACATATTTTTGGGAAAGAACATTTAGTTAGAAAAGGTAATAGCGGTAATTGTTAGTTATTATTTAGGGAAAGTGCTGGGAAGATCTGCGTGTAATATATCGAAAAAAGATTGCGTTTTGTTTTTTATAATTAAGTTAAAGAATTAAGGGTAATAAAGTAAAACAATTAAATAAGGTAAGTACCGTACCAAAATTTTCAATGTTTCCTCTTTTATAATATAGTATAGATTTTAAATTAAAATATTGTTGATGAGATTCGAACCTTAAACCTCAATCTATAACAACTTTTAGGATTGTATCAAATGATCATTATCTATTTGAGTTACCGATCTAACGTTTGTGAATGAAAGGGGTGGGGTGGGGTGGGGTGGGGTGGGTATTTTTAATATTTTTTGTTAAAAATAAAATTATTGATTTTGGTGGTGTAATTTAATGATTTCTGTTTGACTAGGTTGCCTGTTTTTAGTTTGTATTTAGTTTTAGTTTGTAGTAAAGTAAGACTCTGTATACATATATAGAAAAAAAAGTATTCAAACCTTTATATCATTATCTTTTTGTATAACAAAGATATTACTTTAAAGAAACTATATAGTTATATTAGATTTATATCTTATAAATGAATATCTATTCAAGGAAATTTCGAAATAAATGAGTATTTAAATCTGGGACAAAGAAGATAAGTTCTTAAGAGCATCTTAGCTTAAAAGGGGATGTGGATTAGGGGTGTAAATGAGCCGAGCCGAACTCTAAAATATTCATGTATCGTTTGTTAAGAAATTATCGAACTCGAGTTCGAACTTGAATCGAGCCAAAAAATATGTTTGAGCTCGGTTCGTTAAGATAAAATGTTGTTCGCGAACGGTTGAAGAATAGTTCATGAACATGTCTGATGAGCTTACTCACGAACTTTCACTTTCGAACAACTCATCAATCTTGTTCACGAGCTTATTCATAAAATTTTGCTCACAAATAAATCTTAAATATTGCTCACGAGCTCACTTACGAACAACTCATAAACTTGTTTCCTTATTTTTGTATACAAAATCTAATATTAAAAAAATTAAAATGTTCTAATTAATAGTGTACAATTAATAGGAATTTCGAGTATATTATGATAATCATGCATATATTTTATATATACGAGATCAGTTATAAAATTTGTTTATGAACTTGTATACCGAGTATATTAACGAGCTCAATTATCGAACTTATTCATGAAAATGTTCATGAGCTATGTTCACAAACACATTAATCTAACTTGTTCGCGAGCTATCGAATTGAACTTCTCCGTGATCAAGTTTGACTCCTTTATAATTCGATCCTTAAAATCGTGTTCAAGATCGAATCGTTTGTGAATCGAATCGAACCCGAACCGAACTTTTTTCGAACCGAACACCGAACTGTTTGCGAATGTATCGACTCATTTACGGCCCTTATGTGGATGTCATAAACAAAATTTTTGGAAAATTATAGCCAACTATATTGGAACACAATACCTTATAAATTTACAGTAATAAATTATATATAATTAATATTTTGTATCATTTTATCTAATCATTTTATTCAATACTATTGAAGTTGCTGTTTTTTTAATTAAGCCTAATGATTTAAGTCAGTTCCAAAAATGATTTCAAAAAAAAAAAGTCAGTTCCAAAAATTTAATTTTGATTGTTAAATATTCGTAAAATAAGAAGACCAGATAGTGAAATTTGACAGTACCGTGTTTTCACCGAGTCACCGACTGAAGCCCGAAAAGAAAAATCTCCGAAGGGGGTGGAGTCGGGGTGGGTAGATCTCATTTAGCGACCAGGCAGTATATAAACCCCAACCCCGCATTTGTTTGTTTCTTGTCAACTCTCCCCTCTCCCTCTCCCTCTCCCTCTCTACACAAACTCTCTCCCAGATCTCTCCTCCTGTCTTCTATTTCAATCTCCTCCCATTTTAGACAAAGAGCTTCTACAGGTATTCTTTATCACTTCTACTTACAATTCAATCATCCATCTGTTCATTTCGGATCTTTCAATCTGCTTTTATATGCTTCCTGTCTCTCTGTTCTGTTTTGATCAGACTAATGATTTGTATTTACATGTACTGTATGTTTATGTGTGGTGTTCAATTGTGTTAAGATTGTCAGATCTATTGACATTGCTTAGTTTTGAGTTGTATGTTTTGGGTTTTTTTTGCTACCTATATGAGATATGTTTTAGTTACAATGATGTGGTTAGTAATTTATAGTAAAACTATACGGATCATTGGATCCGTGTTATTTGTAATGGAAATCGACAATTTGTAAGTAGAGCTAAATCACCAAGTAATATATATTTGTCTTAATTGTGTGCCACCGACATTGCCCATTACAGCCAAATCATTGTCGGTCTTTGTGATTTTATTTATACATCTACAAAAGATTAATAAGTAGTACCTGTCTGCATTTCAAGTACATATCTTTTTCAGATATGTGAGGATTTTTTGTAAAATTTAGTTCAGTGAGAATGTGATTATCGATAATTCGGATCTCATAGAACTATATAAGCGTGATACATTTCTATGTTGTATTCATTTAAAGGGGAAGGGTGCTGGATAGTCTATTGAGGTGGTGATCACATGGATTTATTTTCTTAGTGTAGATGCTGTAATTGAGTTCGTTTAGAACACTCTTTTAATGCACAAACAAAGTACTTGAGCTGAGAATTGATTAACTTTTCTAGATCTATTTGAGCTGGCTAAGTTTTCGAGATCTACTTTTTAGCAACCATGTGCTGAGAGCTAGAACTACTTTACTGCATTTTACTATTAATTCATCTGATGAACAAGTTTCCTACTTTACAGGTTATAAATAAGGATTAGATATGGTGAAGATCTGTTGCATTGGTGCCGGATATGTTGGGGGCCCTACCATGGCTGTGATCGCACTTAAGTGCCCTTCTGTTCAGGTAGCTGTCGTTGATATATCTATTCCTCGAATAGCTGCCTGGAACAGTGACACACTCCCCATCTATGAGCCAGGCCTTGATGAAGTGGTGAAGCAGTGCAGAGGAAAGAATCTCTTCTTCAGCACTGAGGTGGAGAAACATGTATTCGAGGCTGATATAGTCTTTGTTTCTGTCAATACCCCGACTAAAACTCGGGGTCTTGGAGCAGGCAAGGCTGCTGATCTGACATATTGGGAGAGTGCCGCTCGCATGATCGCTGATGTGTCAAAATCCAACAAAATAGTGGTTGAGAAGTCAACTGTTCCAGTCAAAACAGCAGAAGCAATTGAAAAAATCTTAACCCACAACAGCAAGGGAATCAGTTTCCAAATCCTTTCCAACCCAGAGTTCCTTGCAGAGGGAACTGCAATTGAAGATCTTTTCAAACCTGACCGTGTTCTAATTGGAGGTCGGGAAACCCCTGAAGGTCAGAAGGCAATCCAAACACTAAAGGAGGTTTATGCCCAGTGGGTCCCAGAAGACCGGATTATTACCACTAATTTATGGTCTGCAGAGCTCTCAAAGCTTGCGGCCAATGCTTTTTTGGCACAAAGAATCTCATCTGTTAATGCGATGTCTGCTCTCTGTGAGGCAACTGGTGCAAATGTTTCTGAAGTTGCGTATGCGGTCGGTAAGGATTCAAGGATTGGGTCCAAGTTTCTGAATGCAAGTGTTGGTTTTGGAGGGTCTTGCTTCCAGAAGGACATTCTCAACCTGGTTTACATCTGTGAATGCAATGGGCTTCCAGAGGTAGCAGAATACTGGAAGCAAGTTATCAAGATTAATGATTATCAGAAGAGCCGTTTTGTAAACCGTGTTGTTGCCTCCATGTTTAACACTGTTTCCGGCAAGAAAGTTGCCATCCTAGGATTTGCCTTCAAGAAGGATACAGGTGACACTCGGGAGACTCCAGCCATTGATGTTTGCAAGGGGCTGTTGGGCGACAAAGCCAGAATCAGCATATATGACCCACAAGTGACCGAAGATCAGATTCAAAGGGACCTCTCAATGAACAAATTTGACTGGGATCATCCCCTTCACCTGCAGCCAATGAGCCCAACTACTGTTAAGCAAGTGAGCGTGGTTTGGGATGCTTATGAGGCAACAAAGGATGCCCATGCTGTTTGCATTCTCACCGAGTGGGATGAGTTTAAGAATCTTGACTACCAGAAGGTATACGATAACATGCAAAAACCTGCTTTCATCTTCGATGGTAGGAATGTTGCTGATGTTGAGAAGCTGAGGGATATTGGTTTCATTGTATATTCCATTGGTAAGCCGCTAGATGCCTGGCTCAAGGACATGCCTGCTATTGCATAAATGCAGCGCCTTTGGTTGTTTGGGTTGCCTTCCCTCCAATTTAGTAACTGGAACCATATTGTTATGCGCGTCTGTAATATTTTGCTTAATGGTTTTCCCAATTTATATTTTATTTTTACCATGTTCTTGCAATTCAGATGATTATCCTTTACTATTGATATTACCATCTGGATTAGAAATTATGTTTTTTCCTACATTGTAATGATATTACACCTTTTGGCATATCTGTCACTATGTTCTAATAGAAATTTAAGTGTTCTATCTATAGACCTCTCTGTGCCTACAAGAGGTTTTGAATCCGATCTTCCAAATCTTTTGAATGAGTACTACACCACTGCAATCGTGAATATGATCGGTGTATACAATAATATATTTTCCAATCATCCTGTTTTTGTTGAATAACCACCACATCTTGTTTGTAGTGTGTATTGAGGCATACTGGCTACCTAGATTGTGATTTTCCTTCTGTTTACCTTGTAATTGACTACTTGCCATCCATGTTCTTCAATTACCTTTGGTGCTTTTGTATGAACAATGGGTGCTCCTTTTTATTCCTTGTAAAAGGTCCTGAACTGAACCCTCCTCTTTGCATCCTATAACTTTTTTTCATTCATTATGTTTAGCTGTTAGCAAGCCACCACCAATTGTTCTCGGAATTTATCCAGAACCTTGAATTCCTTGATCTTCTTCATATCCATTTTAGTCTTCCTTGAATGCATATTCATGGGCGGTTGCTAGGTCAACTGACGCATTCCGGTAGCCATAATGACCGATACATGTTTGAAATAATCCGTATATCTGCGTATGTGGCCCTCTTCCCTGTCATCTGTAATTTTAGGTTGACAAGGTAACCAAGTTAAATGTATGTTGAGTTGAGGACCAGGCAACGTTTTTGCCAGCTTTCATATCCACAAAGGGCGGTCATGCCCACCATTTATGCATCTAATCTAAACTAAACATGTTTAGCCAGCCTGTTGCCAGTTTCTACATGACTCTCATTTCTTTATTATCACTACTACATCTCTTTTGATTCCTAATCATATCACCATTTTTTAGATCTCGAGTCATTGACATTTCATTATATTGTCTAGACTCTACATGACTTGAACGTTGTTAGTGTTAATGTACAACCAACCAACCATATGGTATTGGCACGTTTGTTCATCACGAGTTCACAACTCTTAACTCTAGGCTGGCACACTTCACCTGTATGCCGTCAAGTTCACTAGTATGCACAACTCTGAGCTGTCACTTCAGTTGTATACCGAGGGTACTACCAGAGTACATCTATACCGATTTATGGATTCGGTTAGCACGAATCGGAAATATCGAAAGCTGATTATATTTAAAATTAACCTAATAATACGCTTTAAACTGATGGTACATTTTCATAAACCGAATACTTGACTAGACCAATAAGATTCGAGCCCGTCCCCTTCTTCATGCCCCCTTTTGTGTCTCCTGCTATTTTAGTATCAAAAGAGTGTCCTTGACGGGCCATAAAAATATTATTTTCATTAAATAGGCCCCGCCAGGAGCACTTTTTAATACTAAAAAGAGCAGAGGACACAGAAGGGAACAGACGATCCCTACTCATAAGATTCAGTTTCATCCTCATATGCCCAGTAACAAGTCTCATCTGCCCAGCAGCAATGACACGACTTATGACTAATATCTTCCATCTTGTGAGGAATATATTATGGTCGAATACATTGACCAAGTAGGAGGTTGACATAAACCAAAATTAAGCTCTAATTTAGCAATCCCATTGGTGAAGACTAGTAGAACATAATTGACCGCCAACTAACTCAACTGCGATAAGATATGAACCACCTCTGAATAAGTGAATAGTATTATTTATCACGCGTTTTATTACCAGAAAGAATTAATTCATTTAAATGCGGAAAACATCAATTATAATTTTTCTTAAAAAAGGATTAAGTTTGCAAAACATTTTAGAAACTACTGAGTACCTCTCACATATTTCTGTCACTATTTTTTATCACTCATATTTCTATCACTTTGATCCGCCTGAGTTTGGAGATGTTCTATGCCATCTCAAAAACATTTGCTCCCAAATATTTGTAAAAGGAAAAAAAAAAAAAGGTAATAGGATTAATGACAATAAAATTGCATTGAAAATATACCAAATTTTTGCTACGGGAAACTCATAATAAAACCAAATTATAACTCACGATTTAAAATTATTTTTATCACATTTTTGCTAGCAAAATAACTAATCAAGCCTTCGAATCAGAATTTTTTAATATTTTCTTCTCAATCGATAACATAACCAACTCATTCAATCTTCATGTAACATAGTAGCACGAAGATACGATTTAATTAATTTCAAATTTGAAAAATTTTATTATATAGAAACCACTATAACTATAATAATTAACAATATTTTCTCATCAATTTTTACTAATAGATAACAAAAAGTATTCTTAAAAAAGTTCAGCATAACAATAAATAAGCATTCTTACAATTTTTAGCTTGATAAACAAGATATTTCCTAACATACTTAATTGTTTAGATATATTTTTTCATTTTTAAGCTATTTCCTAGATTTTTTTTAAAAAGAATTACCCCTAATAATGGATGTCCTATCTGATTTTGATCTTATATTACTTACCCAAGAAATGCTAGAGTTCTCGAAAGTGTTCCCAAAATCGTTTTCGAATGTTGAGTTGTGATTGATTATTTTTTTATTAATGATATGAATCCCTTATGTGTTAATATAAATTCTATCAATAAAACCATGTCATGTGGCATTTGAAATTTTTTTTTGGAATTCTTTTCGAGTACGTAGCACTGCTCTACCTGTCTTAAGTTCGATATACCGGGAAAGAGATTTTTTTTCCCTCCCTTTCACTTGCTGTTTTTAAATTTACATGGTTATTAACGGAATTAGGCAGGATCTTATCCATATTCTAATCTTTTGATATTACTCAAAATCAAATATGTGTGCAAAAGTCAAATAAGTCAATTAAAATGGGACGGAGGGAATAGTGGGATTTTGTGTAAGAAAAAAGTTAGATATTCTATATTTATTTATAAATATTATGCTTTCAAATTTTATGTAATAAATGTAATTGATTATTTTATGTTAGTTGTAATTGATTATTTTTTTTATTATTGATATGGGCCCTTTATGTGTTAATATAAATTCCATCAATAAAACCATGTCATGTGATAGTTGAAATTTTTTTTAGAATTCTTTTCGGTATCCTGTCTTAAGTTCGATATACCGGGAAAGAAATTTTTTTTTCCTCCCTTTCACTTGCTGTTTTTAAATTTACATGGTTATTAACGGAATTAGGCAGGATCTTATCCATACTCTAATCTTTCGATATTAGTGGGATTTTGTGTGAGAAAAATGTTAGATATTCTATATTTATTTTTAAATATTATGTTTTCAAATTTTATGTAGTAAATGTAATTGATTATTTTTCTAAATAATAATATGAGATCTCGACGTTCATAAATCAAAATCAATCATGTGCATGTTGTGTCAATCGAAAATTTGTTAAAATATATTGAAATACCTAATATTACTCTTTGTTTTCCATTGAAAAGGTTTGAGGGGCTTTCATCTGTTTTCATCAGTTGAAAGCCCCAATTCCTTTTATTTTTTCCTGTTTTCATATCTTTTTTTTTCATTCAATAAAGCTCCCAATTTATTTTGGTTTCAATAAATTCCCAATTTATTTGGGTTGTGTTAGTCTCTACTTGTGAGAATTTAGTTTTTGTTTTGATTAAGTTGTGGTGTGTTCCATGGCCGAGAGTATAGATCGGCAAGATTTTCATGTTTCTCTCCTTTGTGAGAGGTTTGTTTTTCGCTTCTTGATTGTGCTTGATTTAGTGATGAAATTTTGTATGAGATTACAGTTCTAGTCGATAGCTCAAACGATAGCTCAATCGGGGCATGATGAAGATGGTACCAATAATCCAACGAGGATGCACGAAGTAGGTACTTGTATTTGTATATACATTATCTTCAAAATATCGTTTAACTGTCTCTTCATGAGAACAGGCGATTGCAATTTACTGTTTGTTCGACTCGATTATTGGTGTAGATGCCGTATGTCTTTTTATTATTGAATTAACTCCTTTATTTAAAAAAAAAAAAAACATACCTTTACAAGACCTTTAAAAAAAACATACCTTTACAAGAAAATTTCATTATCGATTTCTCCTGAAAAATGCTTCGAAGTCATTAATTTTTTTGTAAAATATTTGTATCATTTTGAAATGTGCTTAATTAATTTATTGAAAAATTTATCTAAAGAAGAAATAAATATACACAGTATGTCTGAACTGTGGAAGACGCATAGTAAGAGCAAAGTTAGAAGTAATCTCAAAAAATCGAATAGCATAAATAACTTAAAATTTTTGTTACGATCTCATTTCAACTATTAAGTCACGGAGCACGTTACACATTATAAATATTATAAATTGAATAGGACTCGAAATTTAATCGAAAATTTCAATATTCAATTTTTCAAAAATGGATTTCGTATACGGAATTATATACAAATCAATTTTTTTTTTTTCAGAACAAATCAAACATTTCAAATCGAAAAGATGAGACCCATGAGAAAATATTCCAGAAAGTAAACTAATGAAGAAATTGAGAAGGTAGCGAGTAAAATGAGTACGCGTGTGAAATCTTGGCTTGCATGCAAGGCTTTCCTATACTAGGCAAGGCAAGCAAGCACAATCCCATCAAAGAGGGTGAGAAATTAGCGCCCTTTCCTCTACTCCCTTTATCTCTTTTCTCTCTAGAGAGAGAGAGAGAGATTTAGAAAGAGAATGTGAGAGGTGGGGCTTTTATTTTAGTTTGTGCCATCACTGCCAAAACACACACCCTCACATAACCAACTTTCTTCACTTGCATATATACATACATACATACAGATTTCCTTGTTTAGATATTACTATAATACACTACTATCCTATCACTTGATTGTTCTTTATCTTTTGCTTAAATTTTAGCTACCCAGATCTTGTTTCTTGCTTGTTACTTACTCTTTTAATATGGGTTTGTTGGTCTTTCTTGTTTTGACTGATCATCTTGCTGAAAATATCTGTTGAGCTTTTCTAGCTCAAATTATAAGCTACTGATAGTTTGTTGAATTGGGTTGATCTTAGTTAGTTCATCTGTTTCTTTAATTCTGTTCTTGAGCTTGATTGATAAATTTGCTTGCTGAATTGTGGGTTTTTCTTGGTTTAGCTCTGAATTGGAGATCATTAGTTCTGTTGGGTCATTGAGGATTTGTTGTTTGATCAAATGATGGTAGAAGATCAAGAAAATAAGTATTTGTGTAGGTTTTGTAGCAAGAGTTTTTCTAGTGGGAATTCATTGGGTGGGCATATGAGGGGTCATTTAGCATTGATTAATGCAGAAAAGTGTGAAGAAAGTGAAAATGGTGATTTGGGTTTTGATAGAGAGGAACAGACTGTTCCATTGTTATCTGAGATGGATCTTGAGGCTGTTGGGGAAGCAAGTTATGTGCTTAGGGAAAATCCCAAGAAATCTTGGAGAATTTCGCCTTCGAAACATGGCGGTGAGTTCAAGGAAATGAATTTTTGTAAAGTGTGTGGTAAAGGGTTTCCTTCACTGAAAGCTGTTGCAGGTCATATGAGATCTCATTCTACTAAGGGGAAACAAGAAAATGCAGTTTGTAAAGAATGTGGGAAAGTGTTTGATTCAGTGAGGGCTCTGTTTGGTCATATGAGAAGTCACTCGAAAAGGTCAAAGGCTTCGAGTGAATCTGATCATGAGGTGGTTTTTCCGGTTAAGAAGAAGAGATCAACAACTAGGTACAGCAATGTTACATCACATTCTTCGATTTCGCAGTCGGATTCATTTGTTTGGTTTACTGAGGGTGATGAGGTTAAGGAAGTGGCTATGTGTTTGATGATGTTGTCTAGAGGTGGTAGTTGTGGGGATGAGCTCAGTTTGAGCATAGATACTGCTAAGAATGGTGGTTCTGCAAATCTTGAATCTTGGTCGTCGTTTTGGAGAAAGGGATCTGCTGGTAGGCAGGATGACTTGAGATCTGAGTGTGGTGGCACTGAAATGAGGAAGATGAAGAAATCAATAGGGAATGATACTGAGTCTGCTGTATCAGGTTTTGGCAATTTTGGCTCCTGCTTTGATAGTGACGATGAACACAAATCTGGAGTTGATGCTTCTGATGATCAGTCTCGTGATTGTGGCAAATCTAAGAAGACCCTTGATACGAAGAAGAATATTGTAAGTCCAATGGAAGCAGAATTAATGGATTTAGTAACCAAAGTTGGAGCGGAACAAGTCGATATGGGCTTGCGGAAGGCAAACTCAAGCAACAAAGCTAGCGTTGTTTATGACCAATGTGAGTTGAACAAGATTTTCTATGATGATCAAGCTCAGTGTGCTACTAGTGCTGCAGAATTCTCGAAGGATAATGAAAGAAGAGGCAAATTCATGTGCAAGATTTGTTTCAAGACTTTTAAAACTCCCCAAGCACTTGGAGGCCACAGAACTACCCATAGAACAGTTTATAATCGCAGCACAGTGAAAGAGGACAGTCGCAGCATAGTGAAGGAGGAGAATCGCAGATATGTTGAAACTGATTCTGAGCTTGAGAAGCTGAAATGCAATGAAAATATACCTGAAACAAATGATACGAAAATAAATAAAGAACATGAATGCTTAATCTGCTTTAAGGTTTTTGCAACAGGTCAAGCACTAGGAGGCCACAAGAGAGCTCATTACATTGGAGTACCTGTAAGCAAAGGTAAAGCAATCACGTTGATGGAACAAGATTCTCCTGATCATATTGAAAACAACCTGGATCTTAATTTCCCAGCAACTGCAGAGGAAGAGTCATCGACTGGTGTTAGTTTAAATCCATGGTGGGGTGTAGATGATTTCGAGTGTGAGCCTGTGGCAGTTTTTAACTGATATTAATCATATTAGCTAACTGTTGGCTTCATTATTTTGTTGAAAGCGTAAAGATTCTATTGATCAGGGCACAATGTCTAGATCAAATTCATATAAAGGTTTGTCTCTTCTTTTTAGCTACAGAAAATCAGTAATGTCATTGAGCATTTGATGATCTTTTAAATCGTAATGCTTTCGATCTTGTAATTTGCAACAGTCTCAATTGATTCAAGGTACTCCAGTTATTTTACTCCCATCAAGTTTCATGTTATGCATTACATGTCTTGAGTTGATTGTGATCTAGCATAATATGTGGGGTTTGCTCAAACTTTACTTAACAGGTATCAACAAAAGTAGATTCATAGATTGAACATGAAGTGAAATTAGAGGATTAAAGATGTAATTAGGATGACTAAGTTTGTGGGTTTGTTGAAAGTAATGAATATTATAAGTTGGTTGACACAAGGGGTTGATGTGTCCAAAAGCAATATAAAATTTGCACAAGAGAGGGATGGGCATCTGAAGTGAAGGTGGTTGTTTAGTCACTTACCATTAAAACATGACAGCCAATCTGAGCTCCATATCTGTTTTATTTTTACAGCTGAGATATGTACAGTCTTTAATTTATAAGATTCACGGATGTTTAGTGTTGGTGTTATTTATGTAAATTCTATTGCCAAAAACTAGTTATACACTGAAAAAGAGCTTACAAATCCAGCAAGTGAGCAAAACTTTCTTTTAGGCTAGAAGAGCACAATAATAGTAGTGCGAAGAGGATATTTGTTTGGATGTTCAATAAGAATGAGGATCGGGTACAGAAAATTGGAAATTATGAGGAATTATAAGTGCTATGTAGATAACTTGTAAAGTACTCAACGAGAATGAGGTTCCCATTTCAATGAACCAAATTTCTGATCTAAACACTAACATGTCGAATAATTATATTGGGTTTCAATTTCTGCGTCAATGGTATTAGTTATAGACGGATAAGACATGCATCTAGGGATTCCGATATTTAAAGATCCTAAAAATTTCAAATTTTTTTTCTGTAAAATTTTTAAATATGTAGCATATATTTACATTAGGGTTCCAAATTTTGATTTCGTCTAAAATTCCGTGAATTCCAGGATCGTCCAACGAAACAGCCCCATAAATATATATGCAAGTGAGACAAGGGGACCATCTCATGTTTCTCTGTTGGGTATAGAACATATATAAGGATCCATACATAATGCTTTGGAAACAACAAATATGTGCAAGTAGGCTGCTTAAAAACCATTATTTGGAACCATAAAAAAATAACTCACATGTATTGTAAGCCCAACAACTAACTCTCTCTTCTTTTTGCACCTTTTTCCCCATTTCAACTGGGTCTTTTTCTTCTTCTTTCGAAAGTTAATAAATTATACGTCAATTTATTTATTTTTTAACTATTACATAATACAATTTTGTGTCATTAAAGAAATATAGAATACAGTTTTCTAGTTTAATCTAGCGGGACAAAGAAGATACCGAGACAACTGGTACAAAGGGCAATTGGTAAGGTCGGGTCTGGATGGCACTTTCAATGATCAGAATCATCATACGTTCAATGATCAGAAATATCATACGTACTTTGCTTTCATGTTGTGAATAGATACTATATTCGAAAATGCCTACCGTAATCAGATGAAGAAATAATAAACTTGAAAATAAGTATGATGAATGGAAACGAGCACTTTTTACCGGAAAATAAAATCAAATTTAAGTCGGATGCTACTACATGACTGCATCCACAGTACCACGTTCATGTCCTAGCCTTATTTGCTCTGGCACTATTATCTTACTTATCTACAGGCCTCTTTTATTCTTATCTTCCATCAGATCACGACAATGTGATGCATACTTTCTGTTCTACTCCCCGAGCTGAGACACAAGTTTATTCTTCAAGGTAGTTCAAGAGGTTTTATGTTCCATATCTCTCTGGCATATTCATGAATCGTTCTATCACTGCTGAACTTGTAGGAGCCTGCTGTGTTCAAGATTGACATGCTTGTCCATTTCTGCAAAGCAATAATTGCACTCAGTGATGAAAGGGACTCAGTACCCGAAAATGCGTGTGCATGCCCATGGTAAAAAGACAATGTTATCCCCATTAGTACTGAAAGGCTTCAGGGATGGTAGATAACTATGTTATCCCCTTGGCCATCAGTTCTGAAAGGCTTCAGGGATGATAGATAAGAAACAGTGAAACAGACAATAAAACGAGAGGATATAACCGAGTCATATCTGATGGTATTTTAGAGAGAATATTACGGAGTCAATATCTGATGGTATTTTTAGAACGGGGAGGAACTGTGTAGCATGCAAGGCAAACAGTATTTCCCTCATCTCACAGAAACAGTCCTGCTTCTAGACAATGCTTCAGAAATTCGTTTAATGATAGTATAGAATACAGATATAGACAATATCCTCAAGTTACGTAAATGACAATTTTATTTCTGGGAAAATTTTGAGTCGCAAGCATTACTCTATGTCAAAATTTCTCACTTTTGACAATTGACACTCGCTATTTAAAGAAAACATCTGCAACAAAAGCTTCTCAATTTGCAATTTTACAGATGAGACTTTGATGACAGGAGCATACTGTTCTTGTTTACTTCATACATATCAAAGATGATAGGTGCATGATTCTACTTGCATAATTAACAAATAAAAAATGAATGTTAAATGATTTATCTCTTACCTTCTGGTCTTGGTATGCCTCGTCAACCTTCTCTTGGCATTCAATGTAACTGGGAAAGTCCTTACCAACAAGGAAATAGTCAGCACGACCAAAACCTTCATTGCCTTCCAGAGATCCTAGGAGCTCATCATAACTATTAGACCCAAATATCCCACTTTTGACATATTCCTTGACTTCCTCAAAGCGAACATCTGGCACAAACTGCACAAAAGGGTCAAAAAGACCATAAGCAATGATCAAGTCAACATGTATAGGATGAAGAGGTAAGACATAGTCCATCATGAATACCTTGCCCTCAGCTCTTTCTTCTCGAAGACCCGAAATCTCATGTGCTTGAGCACCGAAAAGGAAAAAATTATCTTCTCCAACCTCCTCTCTAATTTCAACATTGGCGCCATCCAAGGTCCCAATCAGGATACAGCCGTTCATTGCGAACTTCATGTTGCTGGTTCCACTGGCTTCCATCCCGGCAGTGCTGGAGAGAGAGAGACAATGGCAAAGGAGTATTATATTAAATTAATAAGGAACTGGAACACATCATGACTAGTGTAATTTATACCTGATATGCTGTGAGAGCTCACTTGAAGGGATAAGTAATTCAGCAACACTAACATTGTAATCCGGAACAAATATAACCTAAACAAGGGAGAATCAAGATTAGAAACATGGATTACCTCGTGCAAACAACCAACATATTTTAAATTGTGCAAACAAACTTTGCAAGCCACAATAGTAAGGATCACTATTTCATAAACCAAGCCCAAAATGCCAGTCCAAACTCAACAAGTGTTCAAAGAAAACTCAATTTTGTTATATTAGTCCTTGATAAACCATAGGCCAACCCAGAGGTTCATGGCTTTTGGCAATCTTGAATCCATATGCAGACTGGTTCAACACAAGCCGTATATAATGTGGGACTGAGGTAGTAAAACATAGAAAACTATCTGAAGTAACGACTGCCACAGTTGCTATAGAAGCCCTTAAAGTTAATCCAAAATCACTACTACTAGATTAGAACTGTAATCATGAGAAGAAAAAGAATTAATAAAACATGAACATTGCCTCACGTACAGAATCCATACGAAGAGGTTAACACAAATATTTTGCAATCAGTTCAAAGGCAAGAATCATGGTTTCGTTCAGTTTTGAAATTTAACAAACCGGGTCAGTTATGAAGAAAATGTGCAGTTTTACTAAAATTTCATATGATGCACAAGTGACTAGATGACATAATATATTTAAACAAACTCGAAATCTTAGCAGAAGTACAAATTATATAATTACATGTACTCAGTAGACTATTCTAAATGTAAAGATCCACAAAGCATGTCACTTTAAGAACCTATCAAATGGCTTATGAAGTCGATCATAAATATCTTACCTTCAACAAGTCACCTATTTCAGGATCGTGGTTTATTGTAGCCCCGACATCCGTTATGAATTTCACTATCCTCTTTGCTTGTACATATGTTGCAAAAGCTTTTCCTCCAAATATACAAACCCGTGGAACAAATTTTTCTTCTCTTTCAGATGCTGTCATTTCTTTCATCTTTTTGTATCGATAAACTATCCCCAGGATATTTAAGAGTTGCCGTTTGTATTCATGAATACGCTTTACCTGAAAATAATACCAGGTCTATAAAGTAGTCGCATGATTGAAATTAAATGATAATATTGCAAATGTAAATGGCACGGTGACTTGCTAACTGTTGTTAACTTACACATACATGAAACATTTAGAACCAGTTAAAGTGAAACTTAAAGCAAAATTGATATTTGGTATAATATAATAAGGTGTTGTCTCATTTATTCAAAAACCTTTCTACAACTAACATTGATTTATACAATGGAAGATATCAGTATATCACCATGGTGATCGAGATGACAAGAATAAAACTTATAATGAAAGATAACTCACCTGGATGTCAAACATTGCATCAGGGCTCACAATATACCCTGTTTTCTCTTTAAGGAACTTCGCAACCTTGACTTTGTTACTCCTCTTTGACGCCCTCCACTCAGTATGGAGGTCCTCATTATGTGCAAACTAAGAAGAAATTATTTATCAAATCTTTGTAAGAACTAGCTCTACCAAAACGGAAACTAGGATAAAAACAATAAGATATACAAAGTGCAACTTCTGCATTACTAGTACTCTAGTGGTAGTGGCATACAACATATAGCTACTAAGACGCTGCAAGAAACAGAAGAAAAGTTTCTTCTTCTTTTCTTTCAAGTCATGTTCTTTTTTTTTTCTGTTTTTTTATTTTTTATTTTCTTATACATGGAAAAGGACAGTAACAATCACCTCACGCAATTTTGCTAATTTCTCAGTGTTCAAGACCCAGTCTTCTGTACCAATCCACTTGGTAATAATATCGCTTAAATTTGGATTGCAGAACCGGATCCATCTTCGAGGTGTCACCCCATTTGTCTTGTTCTGGAATTTTTCAGGCCAGAGCTACGAAAGGGAGTTGGGCAGAAATATATGTTAGAAAACTAATTAATCATATAATTAGCAGTGATAAATTATAACTCCTCTGATAGATCTACCTTATAGAAGTCATTAAATACATCCTCCTTGACTATTTCACTATGAATCTCTGCAACTCCATTAACTGCATGGCCTCCCACAACACAGAGATTAGCCATGCGGACCATCTTTTGTGGTATAAGCACTGGTTCTGGATCCGACTCTTTTTTCTCCTGTGAATCCTTTTCTTCGAGTTCATATTCATCATCTATCAATGCAGCTTCATTGGGAACCTTTTTCTCTTTATCGAGATCTATAACAGAGCTTCCCTCTGTACCTCCGTTACCAACAACAGAGCTTTCTTTTGGTTCTTCATTGAGATCAATGGCAGAGATTTCTTTTGGTTTAACAAATATATCATCCAAAGAAGCTGGCAAATCAAAATTTTCTAGAATTCTCATAGCATTCAACTTCTTCTTCAACATATCAGGATCTGATGTGCCATATTCTGACACTATATTTTGAATTAGCTGTAGAAGTAGCAAATACCAGATTAAAAACAAAACTGATGCTAAGGGGAGGGTTTCTTACTAGTCTATATTTTACATATACCTCCTCATCAATCATCTCTATGATCTCGACGTGCCGAGGAAGCAACTTCTCCATAAGCTCAAAGCTCCATTTTTCCAATGCTTCAGGTAAAACAGTGTGATTTGTGTAAGCCACGGTTCTGAAAATTTTACATCAATGGTTAAGCAAATTAAAATATGTTCCATTCCATTATAGTAAAACAACAAATTTTAGAACTCTTGAGGCATTTGTGCATGTTCTTCTTTTATAATGGATACTTTTGTAAGAATATCACATCTACAAAGTCCTGTTGCAAGAAATTGAGGTACATATAAAACAGCATACGAGCACTTTAAAGATGAGGCACAAAAATGTGATGCCACAATAGCATTAACGTTGGACAATCAATCCAATCACATAGCTCAATAACAAGTGACATTTTCAGGAAAAAACATACAACACACTCCACAGATGACATATGTAAGAATCAATTGGTCTAAATTGATGGTGGTATGTGTAAATGTAACAAGTTTCTAGTGGCCTGTGTTCTGGGAAAGAGAGATTCCTGTTGGGGGTAGTTTTAGATACGGTCTACTTCTAAAATCTGTGTCTGTAACCCTTTGTATATATGAAATAGGGAGAACAAAAAAAAATTGAAAAGGAGCTAATTGCAGTTCTTTGGCGTGGTCATTACAGTCAACCGATCCATATTGATATTGCACCCTCTGTTACCAAATATATTCAATTTTATGGTCAAACTCATCGCGGATAGGACACAATGTGTGTGTGTATGGGATTTTAATTTTAAATAAAATCTAAAGCCTTCTGACGATTTACTTTAAGAAGCAAGACCTCATATCATCCTTTTGATTTTGTGTTATGAATACTTGAAAGTTTGTGGGTACAATTTTAAAAATGTAGAAAAAATTGTTGCACTTGTTTTCCAAACCCCACACTCCTCAAATTTTGAATTCACATTGTAGAGTCCTCTTATTTTATAACTGCAAATCTGACGCTTCGATCAGTAACCATGTCCGACTCTCACAGTTGAGTCCGGGTAACAAGGTAGCACATTGTATGTTGTCATCCAACCCTCAGTTCGCATGTATAATAATCCAAAGAAAACATAAATTCCAGAATCAGTAGAAAACTACAACACAACAAAGGTACCTCTTTGTGATCTCCCAAGCTTCCTTCCAGCTCAAACCCTTCAAATCAACTAAGATTCTTATGAGCTCTGGAATGCATAGTGTCGGATGAGTATCATTCATTTGTACTGCAACTTTTGATGGAAACTCTTCCCAGTTTACACAGTTGCCAGATCTCTTCTCAAAACGAGCGATTATGTCTTGAAGAGAAGCCGAGCACAATGTATACTGCTGCTTCAATCTAAGAGTCTTTCCCTCCAGTGACTCATCCCCAGGGTATAATACAAAGCATATCTGGTGTCATACATAAGAATACCAGAAATCAATTTCCTTAACCGCATGCAGTCCAAATTACAGAAAAAGAGACCAGGCAAAATGATGACTTTGGGGAATGTGAACTTACATTAAAATCCAAAATGAAAGTCTGTCATATTTATGATGAGATATATAAACAAGACACCAAACTAACCTTTGCAGCATTTTCTTGATCTTCACATGCTTTAGTGTGCTCACCAGCATTAAAAGCATCTAAATCAAAATCTTCAGAGGAAACTTTGGTTGACCAAAGTCGGAGGTTAATGGTGGTTCTAGTTTTGTATCCCGGTATCGGGACATCATATGCAACAGCCTGTATATCTTCTCCACCAATCCAGTGCCTCTTTCCATCAGATCCTGTAACTAACTTCCCGTAAAATTTTATAGGATAAGAGACGTCATTTCTGACTATTTCCCATGGATTACCCATCTACAAAAAAGAAAAGAAAATCAATTAAAAAACACAAGGTTTTCAATGATTACTAACTTAATGACTTAGATAAGCACGTTCAAAATATATAAGGACGCCTCGTCACTAACTTAATGACTTAATGATTACAGCAGTGTCTTTGTTCAGATTGTTTGAAAAAATGACAACGTTCATATAGTACAAAAAGCTACATATTCTGGCAAGCCCAGAAAGGTTGAATTTCAAAACATTTCTTCATGTGACAACCCGGGTCAAATCCCGATCCCGAAATAAGCCAAAGTAAACTGGCCTAAATGCAACCAACTTGAGGAATCCACAAGCCCACCACAGGCCCCCAAAAGCATGGTTGTTACGTCGGTAAGTCGAGTCGAGTCGGACGGAGACTCCAGCAAGTCGAGTCGTGATTAGTCGAGACTAGTCGACGACTAGTCGACACTAGTCGACAAAGTATAAGATAATAAATATTAAAAATTATATGTGTACATGTGTTCTAACATTCCTCTTCACTATATAAAAACAAAAGTAGATTGAACAAAGTGTGTGTTTTTACTACATAAATCCAGAGTATAAGTGTTTATAAATAAGTGTGTGTATATATATACATATATGTGTGTACTCTGTGTGTTTATATAAGTGTGTGTGTATATATAAGTGTGGGTACTGTGTGTATATATAAAAGTGTGGGTACTGTGTGTATATAGAAGATGAAGATTATCTATAAAAAATCGAAGTTGGAGGTGATTGGAGACGATTGGGGAGACTTGAAGATGACTTGTGGCTCAAAATGACGACTTGGAGATGAAAAGAGACAACTGGTCACGATTAGGTTACTTAATATGCAACTGGGTCGGATTTTTTTTATTATTTCTGCACCAGTCGAGCTGACTAGTCGACCCAGTCGACCAGTCGAGCCCCAGTCGCCTGAAAGGGTAACAAAAAGCATGCCCGAAAGAGTAACAAAAAGCAAGTCGAGATTTCAAGTCGACCTCTCCTGACCGACTACTCGACTAGTCGACTAGTCGAGCGAAGTGACAACCATGCCCAAAAGATCATGGTTTGTTGGTGCACTTAGTAGTAGTACCTTGCCTTATAAACTAAACATAAGTCCCAATCTCCTCGATGTGGGAATAGGGTGTTACATTTTAGACTCGAAATAGATATAATAAACTGTTATATAAATATGCTATCCAATGTTTATATATTTGACCAACAATTTCTATACACAAACTAATGTATTACGGAATACATTTCAATTTTTTTTGTGAAAAGTGAGAATTATGGTGATTTATGTTGATACAGAGGGATTACGAGAAGAACTAGTCATACTTCAAGCCAATTTTCAGCAACCTCCTCCTGTCCGTCTTTCGTGATCAGTTGTTTAAATAAACCATACTTGTATCTGAGTCCATAACCCCATGCCGGATAATTTAATGTGGCCAAAGAGTCCAGAAAACATGAAGCAAGCCGCCCTAGACCCCCATTTCCAAGGGCAGCATCAGACTCCTGTAGTTGATCAGTGAAAGAGATAGTTAGATTTGGACTATGCACCAGATCTAGAAGTGTCCATAAGAGTACAGGAGTACGCTTAGTAACAGTTAATGCTTTGATGTTGGTATCCACTATAAAACAGACATTAAACCTATTGTAAATCTTTATGTACAGTAACTTGGGTGTTTGTACCAAGCATTTTCATAATCAGTTACATTTTTCTGGATGCACCACTACGGCATCATCATTAGCATACATCTCCTCTAGACACACTCTCAGACCATTATTAGCCAACTTGTAGCTATTGATGAAATATTTTCTTTATCTTTTCAATAGCCCGGATCAGTGGTGATAATAACTCCTGGTTGAACATAATGATGATCAAGTACAACTACCTAGTCTGTTATGTTTTTTTTCTTTACTAGTATTAAATTTTATGAAATACTTGTCATCAATTAACTGCCCCTTTCACTTACGATGCAAAATTGGAAACTTCAAATTGTTTGCAATTTCCTAGGCAAATATTTGGCAATAGCATGAAAACAATAATGTAACTGAAATCTTACCTGTTGTGCTACATTCTCCAGATTATGCCCAAGTTTGGTCAAAGCTTCACCGTATGCACCAGTTAATTCCAAGTTACCGATGGCATTTAACAGTGCTCTACCCTAATTAAAAGATACATTAGATGCAACATTAGTAGTTCATCTACAAGAGAGTATACTAAAAAATGACAAGTTACAGCTAAAATAACATATACTACTACCAAGACAGATGGTAAGACAATAATAAAAGTATGTGTCAACACTTGAAAGCAAGGTGGACTAGCATATAACCTGTAGAAATTCCATGGACAAGTAGTATGCCTGCTTTACATTCATCTTTTCATAGAAATCATATGTCGCGTTCCAGTTAACAATAAGTGAATCACGAACACTCTGTGCAGTAGCAAAGTATGCCTTGGGAGGCTCAAACCCTTCTCGAGAAAACAATGGTGTGAATTGTGCATGGTGTTTGATGTTAGAGGCAATTGACGCAGCATCAGGCGTGAAAGTACTCAAATCACCTGGGGCCCCTGATCCATTATCAACGAAAACAATCAGATCACTTATAATCAACCACGATAATAGCTGCAAAAGTGATAGAACTTACTCTACTTGTGTAAATAGAAGTAAATATTGTCTACTTGTGCAATTTCGATACTTGCAATAAACTAAGTTAAGTATTATACAGCTTTTGAAGTTGAAAAAAATTCTTCTATGTAGTTTAAAAAATTCAAAACAACCATATTCCAGTGACTTATTTAGGCCAGAACAGATATAGATAATTGGAAAACACAATTTATAGATATCGATAAATTACATGAAGAACGAAGTTGAGCAAGCAACAAATTCCGACACTAGACCTTGTTCTATGGCAAAGCAGCTAATCCTAATAAACGCAACATCCATAGGCTTAGGAGTGATTATTTAATCAGGCATGACTTTTGGACAATCTTCAAAGAATGGTTGGGAGTCAAATGCCTCTCTGTGCTGGGAATTCAAAATTACGAAGCCCGAACTCAAGAAAACTATGATAGTATGATTCGATAAAAAAAACAAGCACATTTTAATTCATTTTTAAAATAGCAGGAGTGACAAAATAAAGAGAAACATAATATGAGTATGCTAACAAAATGAACAATAATGATGTGTGTGTTAGAATGAGTAAACCTTGTTCTTCTTGGACAACGTGATCCTTGACAGTCGGAGGCGACGACTCACCGGAGACATTCTTCACCACAAAGCTCCGCTTACTAAACCTCCTGAAATCTGATGTTGTGGAGATTAAAAAGAGGTGTGATTTTGTGCATCTGCTGCTGAATCTAGAAGCTGAAAGGCAAGGTAACAACAACTTGTTCTCCGGCCGAATTGAAGTTAGAGAGTACATTGAAGTCGCCATTTGTAATTGCTTGTTATTGTTTGTCTCACCTCTTTTATAAATCTTCCTCTTCTCTTCAAGTAAATATGTGTGTGTATAATTAAAGGTAATGATACTTGCAGCAAGTAATAATGGGCATTGAAAACTGAGCTTTTTTCATGAACTTCTTCTTCAATTATACACTACGCGGCAGCTATGGAGAGCTTTATTAATTATTATTGGTTATCGGATCACGAGATTTTGTAACTGAGTTGTTAGGGAGTATGTAGCGTCACTGCTCTCTCATGTGCTAGTAGCAGCAGTTGTACCGGGTCATGTACAACTGCCTATTTTGTGCTGTACACGTGGTATTTGTCAAATCCAATTTGTGATAGGAATAGTTAAAAACAATTATTTACATCTAATAATTGTTATTTTTATTAATTTTAATTAAAAAATTACGTACTAATTTTTAACCTTCTTTCCGGTGGTGTCATGTCAAATACACCGCATTTCAATCAAGATTATACAACGCGATTTTACCCATTACACTTGACAATCCATGTCGATTAGATTTGTAGTCGGTGCAATGTACGATTTTGCTAGTGAAATTATGTTAATATATATTTATATTATTTTATATTTAAATAATTAAATGATATTTTTAATGTATTGATGCTCGAAATGTAAATAAATTTAAGAGTAATTATGTGTTCACGGTGTATATCAATTATATAGCTAAAAATTAATATTATTTGAAATGTGCTAATCTCATTTTAAGGATTACTACTTGCCTGAGTTAGGAGCAGGGTTCTAAAAATCGCCGAGTCAGCCGAGTACTCATTCCGAGTACTCGTTTTTAACCCCTCGATCGATCCGAGTTCCGAGTTTCGGAGTCAAATCGAATTACACTTGCTCATATTTTTAATGTTTATCTATTGGTTTTAATATTATTAAATAATAATTATTAGTATATATATATATAATATATATTATCATTAAATTCTAAATTTTAACACATGTACATTAAAATATAAATGAATGGATTTAATATATGAGAAAAAAATTAAAAAAATATCTGATTTGTTCTCCGAGTACTCATTCCGAGTACTCTCCGAGTTTCCAAGTACTCGTTTTTCCGGAACAAAACCAAGTTGAACCGAGTTCCGATTTTTACAACCTTGGTTAGGAGTATAGTATAAAAGTATTTACATAAATAGTGACAATTCTGAACTTGCATATTAGCAAAAGATCGATATGATTGAATAATTTACACGAAAGACTGACTCCAAATTGCTTGGGGATCAACAGTGTGATTCAAACACCATGAAACCAAATGCCTTAAATTAGTGCTTCAGTTTTTTGTTTGAGCTGATATTACCAGTGTGACGCCCCGGGATCCGGGGTCAAGGATCCGGGCCGTCAAGGTCCAATTTCCGATCAATATCAATATCAATATAGTTTTTTTTTTTTTTTTTAAAATAAATAAATAAATCAGCAGTTGACCCCACACTAATACACACACACCAGTCATATGCTCATAGAACAACAACCACAATATTTAAAAGTTTTAAAAGTTAACAGTTATTACAAGCCCAGAATTTACTAAGTACATTGTTGAACAAAGCTTCTACAGGAAGCACTTCAACAACTAAAGTTTATTACAACTTACACACTTAATTTACATAAGTATGCTAAGCCCCTTCGCTTGTCACTACCTCGGGGATGGTCGCCAGCACTCGCTCAAAAGGTCGCCTTTCCCTTACCCTCTTGCGGGGTGTGGTACGTAGTATCGGCATGGGACCTAGCTGCTATATACATAAATAGCAAGAGTGAGCTATAATAGCTCAGCAAGATCATTCTGTAACTAAAATTTAGAATGTGAGCAAGTATACATATATGTATAGGCATATGTAATAGCAGGAAACAATTAAAATCCTTAAGGAAGAGTAAAGCTCTTATTTAATAATACATCATCCACTCACTATTATAAGAAAGTAATCTATATTAATATAATATCAGTTTTTCTTCATCTGTAACTATCATTCCATCATCTCATATTATTATTCTGTTTTCAGTATAGAAATCTGAAATAATATAATATCAGTTTTTCTTCATCTGTAACTATCATTCCATCATCTCATATCATTATTCTGTTTTCAGTATAGAAATCTGAAAACCATTGTCTACACTTTCTTTTCAAAAACATTGGGGATATCTGCTGTCGCCTGATACGTTAGGACGATGATCAGTCGCCTAATCGTATCTGCTCTCTTTTTACTACCGGTAGAAGGAATGAAAATCATCCCTGGAGGAAGGCCACCTGCTAACATCCTCCCTTGGCATCTTCGTGCCGTAATCAAAATAATAAATGCTGGACTGTGTCGCACACAGCCCTGACACAGCCACTTACGCAAATCTGTTGCAATCCCCCTCTTTATCACATCGTTATTCTCTTTTTAAAATATCATTCCACATTTCCATTTTTCTCACTTTCGTTTTCACATATTATTCTCTCATATCATTTCCATTCTCACACATTACTTCTATAAAATATATATATATCATAAGGCTTTGATTATGATTCAGACCTCTCTTTCAAATTCAGAAATCAAATAATGTTTATTAAACCACTGATACTCAATAAGAACATTTTTAATATAATATTATAACCATATAACCCTCGATAACAACTGATACCATTCTCTCTTATTCTCTTAATCATAAGGCATGTTCAATTCATGCATAATCATCTTTATACATATCCATCTCATACTCCCATTCATATTCATATACGTCTTATACTCATATCCATATTCATATACATCTTCAGATATCTTTCTTTTCAATATTAATACTCAAGGAAGACAATTTCTTCACAATATAGTAATAATAGCATCACATATATATTTCACAAAATCAAGTTTCTTTATGAAGATAAGTAGTTTTACAAATAGGGATAGAAGAAATCTTGCCTCGGTTTCGATATCCTGACGGTATGGCTCGTCCCTCTTCCGGAGTTTCTATAAACACAAAAGGACCATCGTTAGAACCACATCTCTTACTCACTACACTCTTGTATAACATTACCTTTTGAAACTTTAATATATGTTTAACGTATTATTATTATCCCAAAGGCTCAAGAACTCAACCGTTTATAACCTAAATCGAAGTTTCAGGGGTTTTCACCATTTTCCTTAACGACCACACTTAACTGTAAAAATTCTCAGAAAATATGGATTTCGAATTTTAATGTAAGGTCAACTGTCAAGGGTCCTCTGACCACCCTACTACACTATCCCAAAATTTCGTGACTTTTAACAATGTTAAAGTATGGTAATTGTAACCTCAAGTTTGATACATTTACAGTTTCTCGGTTTCTGAACCGCTTTCACTAAAACTGACTTTTCTCCTAAACCGTTCATCAGATTTTAACGCACCTTATATCAAAACGATCTATGAACTAAGCTCTATCATTTCATAGTTAAATAGGAACCTGGACAGTAGGGTACCATACGGATGCAGGGGGTCCAAAACAGGGCAACTTACATCCTAACGAAAATCGGGCATTATAACGGCTATAATTTCGTACTTTCCATAAATCCAACTCCTCCAAATCCATTATCAAACACCATAATCATCACCTACACCATGTGGTATGCTTCACCAGCCATGGTTACAAGTCCACAACACATTTCCATAATCATTCAAACACATATAAACAACTATAACAATAAGATTAAATGATTTAGTACCACTTATCTTATAAACCAACTAAAAATCATCATATCCCAAATGATTCAAGCTAGGGTTTTAAGCAAATCATCAACTTTAAAGAGTACACTAACATGAATAACCTCACAAAGCTCTTATACTACCTTGGTATAGTCTATATCATGCAAAGAAATCAAGAAAGACAAAGTTTGCTCTAAAGGTTACTATTCATCATCTTGTTCATGAATTTCCATCTAAAGATTGACATGGTGGATCAAGCTTAAACTCATGGGATATCTTAATCATGAAATATAGGACTTACCAAATTAATCTTGTGAATTTAGAAGGCTTGGAAGTTGAATTTTTCCCCTTGGTCTCTAGCTTGGCCGAATGTAAGCAAATGGAGGAGGAAGAGAGATTTTTGTGTTTATCTCATCTAATTATCCACTAATCTAGAGTACCTTGGAAGCTTGGCAAGATATTTTGTGATTAAACCTTGCAAAGTTACTAATTTACCCCTTAAAAATGTTAGTGGAAAGTGACATCACCCTAATGACCTCATAATCTCTTTTCTTGTTTTTCTAATGATTATGTTAATAATCTTGGTAAGTAAAAATGTGGTATGTGTCCTTGTTATATTACTAATCTTGGTTGTTTGGTTTCCATACTCGTCTAATTGTAATTCGTTTCGAGTAAACCTCATTATCTCAGTGGTTTTTGAAATCATTTAACAATCCAAATTCCATTGGTATTCTCTTAACTTAATAATCCCCTGGCTCAAATCTAAATTCACTAATCCCTCAATATATAATTCTTATAATATTTCCATGCTCCTTAAGGTCCAATAGAAGCTTATTCGAAATCAAAATCCTCAAAATCCATGCTTCAGGAATTTCTGAAATCTAACGTCATTTCGAGTCACTTATTTCCATTGTACAACACTAATATGGTTTCTGTTTATGCATTTTATGTTTCCACTATAGGGTACCTATATACCATTTCTCTAAATCCTCGAAATTTACTATTCATGTGACCACTGTAGCATTACTGAAGTTAGGGTTATTACATCCTCCCCCCCTTAAAAGGATTCCGTCCCGGAATCATGTTGGAAATGTCCATAAGTATCTTTCTCATTCACATCTTCTAACTTCCACACTACTTCCTTTATCCTTTTTTTTTCCTTCTATAATATATCTATCTTGTTTGCGCAGAAATATACTAACATAACTTCCTTGTCATTCATCAACATGCCATTTAGTTTATCAGTAGCAGTCCTTTTACTGTCTTTTCCTCACAAATCTCCTCCTGTTTCAAGTCATTCCAGGTTATCTCGTCTCTACTTCCTCTTTTGACGAAGATATCCGCCACTACATTGACCCTTTTCCGAATGGTAGTGTATCTCACTTATGGTTTGACCATCTTCTGATCTCTATCATGACATAAATATTAATTCCTCAATATTCCTATAGCTCCTCTCTGTAAAATTTTCCAGAAAATAAGCTCTAATAATATTCTTTAAAACAATTGTAAGAAAATACTACCTATAATATATATTTCCTGTTCGTCTCCACGAGCTTGTGTTTTCCCAAAACACTCCTACTTTTCTTTTCATAACGTTTCCTAGCCCTTAACAGATACTGATTTTCCTTATCTATTTTATTAACTTATTTATTCCATTAATTGATTAAGTCGATCCTTAACCAAAGACTTACACACAAAATTTAAATCGCAAAAGCAAGTACCTGTATCCGCATCTGGTTTTGTCAACGCTTCCCCTAAGGTCATGTTGTACACTCTAGCAGTAGGCCTATTTGAAGCAGCCCCACTCTGTCCTGATGCGTATGACCCACCTGAACGGCAATCTCTAGCAAAGTGTCCTAGTTTCCCACACTGGTAACACTTAACATCTCTTTTAGGGTTTGCATCAGTTGATGGGCACTGGTTAAAGTAGTGTCCTTTCTGTCCACACTTAAAACAAGTTACTCCCAGCACTCTACAGACTCCTATATGTTTCTTACCACACGTCCCACAATCTGGTACTGGTGGTCGTGATTGATTGGACTGAAATGTTCCCGAAGATTTTCCACCCTGACTCACCGTCTCACTAGTAGTCTTGTTACCCCCCGACTTTCCCACAAATTGAGATTTTTGTCCTTTACCTCCTTTGTTAAAGTAGCTTCCCTCACTTGAACCTCCTTTTGGGCCCTCAAATCTTCTTTTCTTATTCTCTCGACCTATTTGAGCCTGCTCACTCTCGGCCTCTATAATTGATGCCTTTTGAACCACTGCAGCATAATCAGTTAACTCAAATGGGGCCACTCTCGTTCGTAACCAGGGTTTTAACCCTTGTTGAAACCTTTTTGCACGTTGTTCTTCAGTACGCACAAATTCGGGAACAAACCTCGACAGTTCTGAGAATTTATTTTCATACTCTGCCACTGTTAGGTTATCCTGTTTTAACTCCAGAAACTTTAATTCCATTTGGTTTTCTAGATACCTAGGAGAATACTTTTCTAGGAACACCCTAGTGAAACGCTCCCAGGTTATCACTCCCGCTTCCTCTAGGTTCTTCCTAGCTTCCCACCAGTAATTTGCCTCTCCCTTTAGGAGATAGGCTGCAAAAACTGTTTTCTGATCTTCCTCTATCCTCAGTATTTCGAAAGCTTTCTCCATTTCTTTTAGCCATGCCCTGGCTACTACTGGGTTAGTGGTTCCCTCGAATTCTGGGGGCTTTAATGACTTAAAGGCACGAAAGGAACTAGCTGCCTGGTTGGGGAGAACAGGTGGTGGTTGAGGATTCTGTGGATTTGCTAAATTCTGCCTTAATAAGTCCATGAATTGGGCAAAGGGATCACCTCCCGGATTCCTTTGTTGGCCAGTTGATTCCTCTTCTCCTTCTTCATGATTTTCTTCATTATGAGCATTTTCGTTCAGTCTAGTACCTTCGATATTTCGACTTCTTTCGTCTCTCTCATTTTCCCTTGCATTCGCTCTACTGTCACGTCTAGGCGGCATAGTTCTGTACATAACAATAGTCCTTATTAATTACCCGAATTTGGGTTACTATATACATCATTTCTATATACACAATTATATCATTAATTAGCTCATTTGCACATCACAATATCTTTATCACGCGATTTACATCCAGTTATACCATAACTTTAGTAGGTAGTTGTATCGCCCTTAACACGATAGCCTTTTCATTAAGTCAATCACCTTTTATACATCAATATTTCTGAGTCTCAACATTTATTATATTATATATAAAAAAAAATGCAGCAAAAATTTAGATAGAAATGAACAAACTTCATTAATGTACATAAATATTTTACAATTTGGGTACAACATCTTTTACTGCTAATAATATACATCATCTAATACAAGGTTCGAAACCCAAAACATAGCCGTACATACTAATCCGATATCACCAAAAGTACTACTAACTGTCCTCTAATCAGACTGGGATTAAAACAGTGGACAACTAAACTAATCCCCAAAATGACATCAGCAAGATGACTAGTCTGATTAGTGACAACTACTATCCCGGCTCACACCCCTGCCCTGACAACATCCCGTATCTGGACTACCATGGTAGTAACCGTATCAACTATCTGGGCCCTCCATGCCGGGTCTCCTCTATCACCCAACAACCTCCTAATATCTCCTAATGCTCGTAGCTCAATACTGATCATCCCCAGAGACATCCCATCCGGGATAACCCCTCCTCTCCCTCTCTCTAACCTCTGTAGGAGGGTGTCTATAGTCCTGCGGGACTCCTCCAACTGTCCCTGAAGAGCAAAGTACTCGGTCAATAAGGTAGCTGAAAGTGAGTCACCCGCCGGTAAGGGTGCCTCCTGAGGGGGTACAGCTAGGGGAGGTGCATCCACAGGTGGAGGTGGTGGTGGTGCAAAGGGTGGGGATGGAGGAACCGACTCTGTCTCAGCATCCTCTGAAGGATCCTCCTCCTCCTCAAAGAAACCAAAATGCCCTGGAGGGGTAAACTGCTCAAAAGGATCATCTATAGGGTCAGGACTAGGTAGAGGGGATGGAACTGGTGACGGCACCGGGATGGGTCGGACAGGAGTGGGAATCATCTGAATATCCCTCCACTCAATCGGCTCCTCAGGTATAACTGACAACCTAGGCCTCTTACGCAGTGGCCTCTCCTCCTCAGGGATCTCCGATCTCACTCTGGAAGGACCTGCCTCGTCAGATCCTGTAGAAGGTCTACCCATATATGGCACTAGGGCCACAGCATCTCTCCGTCTCTGCTCCTCTGCCTCCTCTCTCTCTAATCGCTCTCTAGCCGCCGCCCGGCGTCTCTCCCTGAGGTCCTCAACTGCATACTCGGGGACCTCTACCCCGGCCAGCTGAAGATCTAATAGCTCCTGCTCTGACCTCCCTAGCCACTGGGGGTCCTGACTCGGCTCACCCATCTCCGCTCCCTATAATAAAACATAAAGTTCTATTAGTAACAGTCTAATAAATTATAATATATGCTTAAAGTAAATACTACCTGCGATATACCACCCTTGAACTTGATGGAAGTTCACAATTTATATTATAACTGATACATTTATTATTATCACTTTTGTTTATGAGCATATGACTCTTAGCTCTGATACCATCTGTGACGCCCCGGGATCCGGGGTCAAGGATCCGGGCCGTCAAGGTCCAATTTCCGATCAATATCAATATCAATATAGTTTTTTTTTTTTTTTAAAATAAATAAATAAATCAGCAGTTGACCCCACACTAATACACACACACCAGTCATATGCTCATAGAACAACAACCACAATATTTAAAAGTTTTAAAAGTTAACAGTTATTACAAGCCCAGAATTTACTAAGTACATTGTTGAACAAAGCTTCTACAGGAAGCACTTCAACAACTAAAGTTTATTACAACTTACACACTTAATTTACATAAGTATGCTAAGCCCCTTCGCTTGTCACTACCTCGGGGATGGTCGCCAGCACTCGCTCAAAAGGTCGCCTTTCCCTTACCCTCTTGCGGGGTGTGGTACGTAGTATCGGCATGGGACCTAGCTGCTATATACATAAATAGCAAGAGTGAGCTATAATAGCTCAGCAAGATCATTCTGTAACTAAAATTTAGAATGTGAGCAAGTATACATATATGTATAGGCATATGTAATAGCAGGAAACAATTAAAATCCTTAAGGAAGAGTAAAGCTCTTATTTAATAATACATCATCCACTCACTATTATAAGAAAGTAATCTATATTAATATAATATCAGTTTTTCTTCATCTGTAACTATCATTCCATCATCTCATATTATTATTCTGTTTTCAGTATAGAAATCTGAAATAATATAATATCAGTTTTTCTTCATCTGTAACTATCATTCCATCATCTCATATCATTATTCTGTTTTCAGTATAGAAATCTGAAAACCATTGTCTACACTTTCTTTTCAAAAACATTGGGGATATCTGCTGTCGCCTGATACGTTAGGACGATGATCAGTCGCCTAATCGTATCTGCTCTCTTTTTACTACCGGTAGAAGGAATGAAAATCATCCCTGGAGGAAGGCCACCTGCTAACATCCTCCCTTGGCATCTTCGTGCCGTAATCAAAATAATAAATGCTGGACTGTGTCGCACACAGCCCTGACACAGTCACTTACGCAAATCTGTTGCAATCCCCCTCTTTATCACATCGTTATTCTCTTTTTAAAATATCATTCCACATTTCCATTTTTCTCACTTTCGTTTTCACATATTATTCTCTCATATCATTTCCATTCTCACACATTACTTCTATAAAATATATATATATCATAAGGCTTTGATTATGATTCAGACCTCTCTTTCAAATTCAGAAATCAAATAATGTTTATTAAACCACTGATACTCAATAAGAACATTTTTAATATAATATTATAACCATATAACCCTCGATAACAACTGATACCATTCTCTCTTATTCTCTTAATCATAAGGCATGTTCAATTCATGCATAATCATCTTTATACATATCCATCTCATACTCCCATTCATATTCATATACGTCTTATACTCATATCCATATTCATATACATCTTCAGATATCTTTCTTTTCAATATTAATACTCAAGGAAGACAATTTCTTCACAATATAGTAATAATAGCATCACATATATATTTCACAAAATCAAGTTTCTTTATGAAGATAAGTAGTTTTACAAATAGGGATAGAAGAAATCTTGCCTCGGTTTCGATATCCTGACGGTATGGCTCGTCCCTCTTCCGGAGTTTCTATAAACACAAAAGGACCATCGTTAGAACCACATCTCTTACTCACTACACTCTTGTATAACATTACCTTTTGAAACTTTAATATATGTTTAACGTATTATTATTATCCCAAAGGCTCAAGAACTCAACCGTTTATAACCTAAATCGAAGTTTCAGGGGTTTTCACCATTTTCCTTAACGACCACACTTAACTGTAAAAATTCTCAGAAAATATGGATTTCGAATTTTAATGTAAGGTCAACTGTCAAGGGTCCTCTGACCACCCTACTACACTATCCCAAAATTTCGTGACTTTTAACAATGTTAAAGTATGGTAATTGTAACCTCAAGTTTGATACATTTACAGTTTCTCGGTTTCTGAACCGCTTTCACTAAAACTGACTTTTCTCCTAAACCGTTCATCAGATTTTAACGCACCTTATATCAAAACGATCTATGAACTAAGCTCTATCATTTCATAGTTAAATAGGAACCTGGACAGTAGGGTACCATACGGATGCAGGGGGTCCAAAACAGGGCAACTTACATCCTAACGAAAATCGGGCATTATAACGGCTATAATTTCGTACTTTCCATAAATCCAACTCCTCCAAATCCATTATCAAACACCATAATCATCACCTACACCATGTGGTATGCTTCACCAGCCATGGTTACAAGTCCACAACACATTTCCATAATCATTCAAACACATATAAACAACTATAACAATAAGATTAAATGATTTAGTACCACTTATCTTATAAACCAACTAAAAATCATCATATCCCAAATGATTCAAGCTAGGGTTTTAAGCAAATCATCAACTTTAAAGAGTACACTAACATGAATAACCTCACAAAGCTCTTATACTACCTTGGTATAGTCTATATCATGCAAAGAAATCAAGAAAGACAAAGTTTGCTCTAAAGGTTACTATTCATCATCTTGTTCATGAATTTCCATCTAAAGATTGACATGGTGGATCAAGCTTAAACTCATGGGATATCTTAATCATGAAATATATGACTTACCAAATTAATCTTGTGAATTTAGAAGGCTTGGAAGTTGAATTTTTCCCCTTGGTCTCTAGCTTGGCCGAATGTAAGCAAATGGAGGAGGAAGAGAGATTTTTGTGTTTATCTCATCTAATTATCCACTAATCTAGAGTACCTTGGAAGCTTGGCAAGATATTTTGTGATTAAACCTTGCAAAGTTACTAATTTACCCCTTAAAAATGTTAGTGGAAAGTGACATCACCCTAATGACCTCATAATCTCTTTTCTTGTTTTTCTAATGATTATGTTAATAATCTTGGTAAGTAAAAATGTGGTATGTGTCCTTGTTATATTACTAATCTTGGTTGTTTGGTTTCCATACTCGTCTAATTGTAATTCGTTTCGAGTAAACCTCATTATCTCAGTGGTTTTTGAAATCATTTAACAATCCAAATTCCATTGGTATTCTCTTAACTTAATAATCCCCTGGCTCAAATCTAAATTCACTAATCCCTCAATATATAATTCTTATAATATTTCCATGCTCCTTAAGGTCCAATAGAAGCTTATTCGAAATCAAAATCCTCAAAATCCATGCTTCAGGAATTTCTGAAATCTAACGTCATTTCGAGTCACTTATTTCCATTGTACAACACTAATATGGTTTCTGTTTATGCATTTTATGTTTCCACTATAGGGTACCTATATACCATTTCTCTAAATCCTCGAAATTTACTATTCATGTGACCACTGTAGCATTACTGAAGTTAGGGTTATTACAACCAGAATGGGCTGAACCTAAATTTAAAAAATAGATAGAACAAGTAGAAGAACTTTCTAAACCCATATTGTCATAAGAAAGAGATAATAGATCGATGCATTTTCTGTTCCACTATAATTAAATATGTTAATATATAGGTGGTTAATGTGCATGCAATTTACCACACGAGCTTTGCTAGTAAAATCATGTTAATATGTATTTATATTGTTTTGTAATTAGATGGTTTTTGCAACATGTAAATGCTTAGTATGCAAAACATATCTAAGAAATTATCTATTCATGATGATTGATGTATATACCACTAAAAAAAAGTTAATTTTAATGTGTCAATCTCTTTGAACGAATGTTCAAATGACTGAGTTATGAGCATATAAAAATTTATATTAATAGTGACTGTCTGATCATCCACAACCGATTTGTGCATTTTGACCCGGATTAAGAAATACGCGTAAGATATAAATTAATACACAATTATAGTATTTATCTTCTAAATCCAAGTAACTTGTTTCTATTATAGAATAAAAAAAGGCTACATAATTATGTACTGTTCGAAATATTCTCAAAGTTTTATAAAATAATCAAAACTAATATCTAGCATAGTGATAAGAAATCTCATTTCTAAGTTAGAGGTCAAGGGTTAAATTTCCATTAGAAATAATTTTTTTATCATTAATATAATGTAGGAGGGGTAATTTAGTAATTTAATGAAAATTAAATTATCTCGCGATATATTAATAATGAGTTTTATAATAAATCCAAATTTGATGTCTAGTATAGTAGTAATAAATCTTTTTTCTAAGTTAGACGTGAAGGATTCAAATCTCTCTAGAAACAATTTTTTATCGTTAATATAATATATGAGGGTTGTCTCATGATATATTAATGATGAGTTTTATAATATATTCAAAACTCATATCTACCATAGTGGTAAGGATTCTCACTTATAAGTTAGAGGTCAGAGATTCAATTCTCAATAGAAACAATTTTATTAATAATATAATAATAGATAGAAAAGTTCTATGGAGTACTCATTTAATTGGAGTACATATATGTTCTGCATTTAAAATATTTTAATTCTATTATTTTGCAAACCTTATTATATGAATATCATAATTTCATTGATAATCTGGAAAATCATGTATGTTTTGCAATATGTTCATCTTGAAAATCCTTTATGTTTTGTAATCAGAACATATATGTTCTGCAACCCAAATGTGTTTCGCAGAACAATTTATTTTGCAATATTGTTGAGTATTGAATACAGTAAAAGAATACAGAGGGGGGTGAATGGATTCTTGAACTTTTCTTTGTTCTTGAATCTTTGCAACAAGATATGTGTTGAGTGTGTGAGATATGTAAGTGCAGATAACAAAGACAAACACAACACAATATCACTTTAATCTAATATTTTATTAGATAAAGATTTTGCTACAATCTGTGAATACAAATGATAGTATTCTCAGCTTCATTTTTCTCAGAGAGATATTTCTTCTGATGTATATGAAACTCTTATCTCTAAAAACTTTTCTGCTAAGGAAGTGAGGTTGTATCCTTATAGACATGGATACACCTACTTACTACAAATAAGGTAGGTAAAACAAACTACTTTCCAGTATGTCTATCTCATTTGAGTAAGAGTCCAAACGGCTATAGATTTGACTTTGCAAAGCCTGTTCAGATCCACTTCTTTAGCTCCTTGTCCCTTTGTCTTATCTCTCCAAGCTTCTTTGTAGGCTTTCCAATGTGCTTTATAGTACATAGTCAAATAAAGCGTCTTGGCTTGTTGCAGGTTTCTGACTTGTACAATTCTTCAGTATTTTGTCTCCAAGAATGTATTCGAGAAGTGGCTAAGTGATTGATTCGAGAACTCGAATTGACTTAATCGATAACTCTGAGTTCTCGAATAGCGTTATATTGACATATCGAATCACTTCTCGAATAGCTCTTTTCTCTGGGACTCCTTGAGATATCGAATAGAGAATTTTGACATATCGAATCCCTGAGATGTCGAATAGCTTCTTTAGTCCTTGAGATATCGAATAGAGCATTGACTTGTTGACTCTTAGAGAACTCGAATGATGCTTTGACTTGTTGACTCCATGAGTTCTCGAATAGAGTAATAGACATATCGAATCTCTGAGATATCGAAGAGTGTATTCAGAGATATCGAATAGTGTCTTCTGAGATATCGAATCTCTGACTTCTCGAATGCTAGACTTATCGAATTGGTACTTAGGCAAATTCTTCATTTCTTCAAATCCCAACTGTGATTATTTGGCAGTCTTTATCTCCTTGCTTGAGGCATGAACCTTGGAACTTCTTTCAAGCATTATTCTTGACTTTATAAGTACAGTTACACAACTAGGATTTGATGCCTATTACAAGTACAGAACAAATAGAAACTCTGCAACTAGAGGTTCCCTCAGTTAAGAGTTCATGTAGGTAATGCATAGCATTACACATACTTAGGCTTGTTATTAGATGTATTCAGGCATGCCTCTGTGACTAACAATCTCCCCCAAATTGTGAGTATGACCCTTAGTCACAATTTCATGTCTGATAACAAGCCTAACATACATAAAGATAAAACTTGACAGTACATGTATGAATTTTGATTAGCAATGTGGATAGAACTACAGGGTGAGTAATCTTACAGCTTATGATGAAGTACTAGCCATTGTCATTTGTTTCCCTTTCCATAGCTTTGGCTTGCAAATCATCATATGCTTTCTGTCTTCTTTCTTTCTCCTTCCTTGTATTCTCATCCATAGCTTTTATTATTTCTGCCATAGCATCCAATTCTTCAAGCAAAATTGAGTCTTTGAAATCTTCAAGTACTGGTTTCAGAATGTTTGCAGGATAGTGGTTGAGTAGATTCATTCTGATGTGGACCTGATCCCCATTTCTCCTCCTATACTTCACCACATAGGGGTTAAACTGAACTCTAGAAAATCCCTTTGCCCTTAGCTTTTCTGCTTCAATCTCCAGTCTCTCAATTTCTTTCTCCCTTGCTAGCCATTTCTCAAGACACTCTTTTCTGATTCTCTCCTCATGATCTCTCTTCATCTTCACAAAACCAATTAGCTCCATCTTCCATACTCTTTCCACTTTATCTTCTGAGCTTAACAATGCAATGATTCTTTCTATGTCATGTAGCTTGCCCCAGTGTTGACATCCTCCTTGTTTGAATTTCTCCTCCCTTCCATCAGTATATTTGATCTCAAGGCAGTTATCAACAATGGCAACAAGGTAGATTCTTTGAGCTTGTAAGAATTGCAGTTGGTCTTCATCAAAGTCTTCATCTAGTGGTTGGAGTTTTAAGCCTGGATAGATTGTCAGAGTCCTTAATTTGGATAGCTTTGGTTTCCTTGCAGCTTGTTTGAATTTTATCCTTTTTACATGGTTGCCTGGCAGTAGCATGTGACCTTTGTTTGTGGACCATTGTAGTATTCCATTAGCAGTTTGCTTTTTGAAATATACAGATGGTTTCTTGACTTGAATCTTCTTCTCTTCTTGAGGTGGCAAGACAGTTGCAGAAGCCATGGATGTGGATTTTGGTAGGTCACTACTAACAGTATTCACCCTAGACTTAGAGTCTTGTGATGTGGTGAGGTTACTGTCAGCAATGCCTAAGGCTTGCTGTCTTCCACTCTTCCTCTCAGAGACTTTACCTTGGTCATCATCATTCTTCTTCTCCTTACCATCCTTCTTCTTCTTTTTATCTTCATCACCCTTATCACTCCTGTGATGCCTTCTCCTTCCATCACTTTTGTCTCCATCCTTGTCTTGATCACCATCCTTGCTAGTGTTGAATTTAGCAGATTCAGGTACAATGCCAGTTGCAATGTATGACCTGAGATAAGATATAGCTTCCAATTCTTCTGCTGTTCTTAAACCCTTCTTCTTGTTTAGCTGCTCAATGATGGGAATAATGAGAGATTTGTTCTGAGGAATTAGATGCTTAGGGATGACCAGCTGCTTGATCTCATCAATTCTTGTTGCAGCCTGATAGATGATGGTTCTAGGATTTGTGAATACTTCAGGTAGCCTTGCTGGTTGACCATCCCTTAACTCTTCAAAGAGACTCTTGCAGTTTTCATCCTTCTTTTCAATCATTCCAAGGAACACATCCACTTCTGAGTGCTTTAGACCCTGTAGAGTGTTGATGGTTAAGTGCCATATCTTATTCTTTCCTACCATCATTATCTCTTTGAGCCATAGGCCGTCAACTCTCCTTGGTACTACAGTGAGAAAGTCAATCTGACTCTTCAAACTCCCATGATATGATAAAGCATCACCAGCCTTTTCTCTTGAGACTTTCAGAAACTCCAAGAATGCATCATCATGATAGACATTTGAGTTTGCAATTTCTTGTAGCTTGGCCTCAGTGACTACCTTCACTTCTAATGGCTTGGCACTCTTAGATATGGAGATTTGAGGTCTGTCAGATAGCATACTCCCTGCAACCATTGTGGTTGTAATAGATTGCTTTTGACCACTGGAAGTAGTGATGTGCACAGTTGGTAGAGTGACAACTGGCAGAGAAATAGGAGGCTCATCAACTTTGTCTTTTCCTTTGCCAGGCACATGAGTTAGAGATTTTGAAGTTCTTTGATGACCACCTTCAATGATTTTGATGCCCTTTACTGGTGGTTTCTCCCCCTTTGTATTTGAGTTTCTTGATGTCCTCTTCTCCCCCTTAGGCTTGTTGTCAGGCACAGAGGTTGTAGGAGTGACCTTTGGGGTTGAAGATTCGTCAGGTAGAGGGAGACCCATGTGCTTCATCATTGCAGACAACATTGATTGTTGATGCAGAAGAACATCAGCTGTGGTGGTGGCTTGAGTGTTCAACTGCTCAGTAAGAGTTTGTACCTTGTCTGTAAGATGAGCATTAGATTGAGTGAGAGTAGCTACCTCCTGTTCAAGTGCATCTACCTTGCTGAACAATGCAGTGGATTTGAAGCCAGACAGGGATTGTTCTTTGAGTCTCTGCACTTCAAACCTAGACATCTCATGCACAAGGACCTCGGTGACCAGCTTGTCTCCATATTGATTTGCAAAGAGGGTCCTGAGCATGGCATTGGCTTCAGTTGTCTGATCAGTGAGATTTTGGAATTTATGCCCCAGGCCTGTGACAGCATCCTTGAGAATAGCCAAACCATTGTCCATCTTGGTGCAGGTAGACTTACAGTCTAGAATGTCCTTGACTACAGTCTCCAATTGAGGGAATTTGGAGTCAAAAGTCCTCTTTATCTCATGCACCTCCTTGGTTGTGGCTGAACACACTTCATTAACTTCTGTCTTTAGACCTTTTCCAAGGTAGTGTGCAGCCTTGAGAATGCCCTTGTAGCTGTCATTCACTACTTCATACACATCAGTAGGGGTGAGAGATTTGGCATTGGACCCTAGTGAAGTGATGTATTCTTCTCTGAGGTACTGGAGACCTTCTGAGAGAGAGATGTCATTCTTTCCTTGTAGCCAAGCATCTACGTTTCCATCCCTCTCAGTTTCATCTATGATCTTAGCCTTCTGTATTTCTACATCATCTCTGTGGCATAAGAGGATAGCTTCATAGTCTGGATTGGGCATGTCTGCAGTGAGAAGGTGCTGAGCAATCTTTGTGAACTCAGGGATCTGATCCACAATTAAGCTTTGGAGTGCTTCAACCGTCAATTGTGGTGGAACAAACCCTGATCATGAAGCACTGTCATGTTGCACAGGCTTCAGCCATTGAGACATATAGTTAGAGCTAGAGCTAGGCAAGCTAGACTCCTCAGTTACAGATGCAACTTCTGTAACCGGATGGAAAGACTCTGCTATGTCTCCACAGGAGTGGGATGAGTTACAACAGTAGTTGACACAGGCACAGAGTCTCTAGTTAAAACTAGTGAATCCTCTGTGTTTGTGATGGTGTCATTAGGAGATGCCCCAGCATGCATTCCTTGACCATCTAAATGTGGTACCTGGGTGGTGAGCAAGGTGTCATGCACCAAGTCACTTGAATCCATTGGCTCATTAAGAGAAAAGAATTCTTGATGATCAATGCCTTGCTCCTCAATTGCTTGAGTTGCAGGCTCCAAAGAAATATGAGTGGTAGATTCTGGAAGAGAAGTGTGTTGTAGATTAGATTTTGGCAACTCCCCCTGAGAGATAGAGGGAGTTTCAATTGTGATGTGCTCTCCACTCAATGTTGTGCCAGCCTTATCACTCCCTTGTGCTGACTCTTTACAGATAGGTGCATTGGGGAGGATGCTTGATTCTATAGATGCACCCTGTTGAGAGGATACATCTAGTGAGCTGTGTGCCCTTGATTTTATAACTTCAGTCATTTGGGTGACTGAAGAGGTGGTTTTAGATTTCTTCTTCTTCTTTAGGCTAATGATAGGTGACTCAGGTTCCTCACCTCCTAAACCTAGTTCTACAGCCAAGGCTGCTTCAGTTAAGATGGTTAAAGGTTCAGAAGCAACCTGTTTTCTCTTCTTTTTACTAACATCACCCTTTTGAGAGGATGATGCAGTTGGCTCTGTGTTTGGTAGAGTGTTTGTCTGAGAGGGTTGGTTAGCAAGCCTTGGGTTAGCATTATGTTCTTCTTGCTTAGGCTGTGCTAACTGAGACTTAGACTCAAATATTGGCATGTTGTGGGGGTAAGACCTAAACAAACCCTCTATGTGGGGAGTTATCTTAAGCCTTACATCCACATCATTCCTAGTCTCCAAGTTTCCAAAAATAAGTTTGGTCATGGAGCTAGGATAGCCTATTTTACTTTTATCTAATCCAGGCAATTCAATCAATGAAGCATTTTTGAAATTAAGTACTGATTGAATAAAGCGGGGAAAGAAAATTTCAGTACCTCTCTTGGCTGTGTTCTTACCAAGTCTCCCATATAGCTCTTATATGATGAGATGTCCAACATCTATCTTTCTCCCATGAGCCAAGGCATAGGCAAGCTGCTGCACAGGTGTACTAATCTGATCAAAGCTCGATTTCCTGGCAGCGAATACATGAAGGAGTGTAGCAAAAACATAGCTCCATTCCTTTCTCAAGTACTTCCTGTTCAGCTTTCCAAGTTTAATAGCCTCTGAGTAGTTGATAAATTCAAAGAATTCTTCCAACTCAGCATCTGTGGCCAGGGAGTCATATGCCTCTTGCTGCAAATCCAAGGCTTGATTCATGTCTGCGGTAGTGATAGTAATATCCTCGCCTTGAATCTTGCAGTAGACAACATATGAGGTAATAGCATTCTCAAGGGCGATGACCTCCACCGTAGCTGTCCTCCAGAATTGTTCTAATAAGTCTATGTACAGGGTTGAGTTGGCTGATAGTGAACCCTTGATGTAAGATTCAGACAACCATTGAACAAAGCACTTGAAATTAGCATTTGGTGCTTCCACATCACTGGTAATTGCGATGAAATTAGTTTGGGATGGTATGGTGAGTTGAGTGTTTGCCATTTGGGTAGAGAAGAAAAGAGAATTAAGGTTGAAGAAGAAATTCACAGTTAGGGTTTTCAGAGGTTTTAAGAGTTTAGATGCTTGAGAAATCGAACGAAATGAGTTGAACAGTTGTGAAATTGTATATATATGAATAACTTGAATTGTCGATTAGATATAAGTTTTGTATCGATAAGACAGTCATTCGAGAAGTATAAAACACCTATTCGATAAGTCAAGAAAGGCTTATTCGATATCCCAAGCAGTTTGTAACTCACAGCTGGCAGTTATTTAACTCAAAAAATAATTCTAAGCTAAATAAAATGTGTTTTTATGAGCGAAATGAAATTTTGAATATAAATCCAAAAAGCGATTAAGTGTCAGCGAAAAATCAGCCTTTTCAAATGATTCGATAACTCAAATACAGTATTCGCGAACTCCATCACTAGAGAACTAAAATACTCTATTCGAGAACTCAGAGTGTGCTATTCGATTTCTCCAAAAGACACTATTCGAGAACTCAAGAGGGTTCTAGATAGGCCTATTCGAGAACTCGAGCCATGACAAGACAATGAACCATTCGAGAAGTCTGACTTATCGAACTATACTTTTCACTCATAAAATTCAATTTTCATTATCTTTTAAAATTTACCAGAAATATTCACTGAAGAATATTCTACCAAATTAAATAGTGATTCTCTCAAAATTTCACAGAAATTTCAAGCTAAAGATGTATGATTTTCAACATATGCAGCATTGTGGAATATTTATAAATCATACTCCAGCCAATACTTACTTAAAAAATATTGAGCATTTGATAAAGTAAGTATTTACTGCTGCAACAATCTAGTTGATATATTCACTTAGCCAGAATTTGAAGAATTCAGCATTCCAATCTCACTAACCAACCTTGTGAAGGTGGCTTCATCTAATGGCTTAGTGAATATGTCAGCTAGTTGTTTCTCTGTGGGAACATAATGTAACTCAATGGTTCCATTAGTTGCATGCTCCCTTATGAAGTGATATCTGATGTCAATGTGCTTTGTCCTAGAATGATTGACAGGATTGGAAACTATAGAGATTGCACTTGTGTTGTCACACATGATTGGAATTCTTTCCAACATAAGTCCATAATCTCTAAGTTGGTTTCTGATCCAAAGCACTTGAGCACAGCAACTTCCAGCAGCTATGTACTCAGCTTCAGCTGTGGAAGTTGACACAGATTGTTGTTTCTTGCTGTACCAAGATACTAACCTTTGTCCAAGAAACTGGCAGCTACCTGAGGTGCTTTTCCTATCCACTCTGCATCCAGCATAATCAGCATCAGAATAACCAACCAGATTGAACCCTGTGTCCTTAGGATACCATAACCCCAAGTTTGGTGTGCTCTTCAGATATCTGAAAATCCTCTTTATTGCTATCATATGTGATTCATTTGGATTTGATTGAAACCTTGCACACAAGCATGTTGCAAACATGATGTCTGGCCTACTAGCAGTGAGGTAGAGTAGAGAACCAACCATGCCTCTGTAGATTGAGATATCTACCTTCTTGCCCTTAACATCTTCATCTAACTTGGTGGCAGTGGCCATGGGTGTCTTTGCAGGCGAGCATTCTTCTAAGTCAAATTTCTTCAATAGATCCTTGATGTATTTGGTTTGACTTATAAAAATGCCATCCTTCCTTTGACTCACTTGCAGCCCGAGAAAGAATGTTAATTCTCCCATCATACTCATCTCATATCTGCTCTGCATGAGCTTAGAGAATTTCTCACACAGCTTCTCATTTGTAGAGCCAAATATGATATCATCCACATAGATTTGAACTAAGATAATATCATCACCATGTTTCTTGTAAAACAGTGTCTTGTCCAGTGTGCCTCTAGTGAATTGATTCTCCAGTAGAAATTGTGACAATGTGTCATACCATGCCCTAGGAGCTTGCTTAAGTCCATACAATGCTTTAAGCAATCTGTAGACAAAGTGAGGGAATTGTGGATCCTCAAAGCCAGGTGGCTGTTGCACATATACTTCTTCTTCCAACTCCCCATTCAGAAATGCACTCTTGACATCCATTTGATAAACCTTGAAATTAGAATGTGCAGCAAATGCCAAGAAAATTCTGATGGCCTCTAGTCTAGCAACAGGGGCAAAAGTCTCATCATAGTCAATGCCTTCCTGTTGAGAGTATCCTTTTGCAACCAACCTTGCTTTGTTTCTTATGACTACACCATTTTCATCCATCTTATTCCTTAGAACCCATTTTGTTCCAACAATGGTTCTATCCTTTGGTGCAGGCACAAGTTCCTATACTTTGCTTCTTTCAAATTGGTTTAGCTCCTCTTGCATAGCAATTATCCAATCAGGATCCAACAATGCATCATCAAGTTTCTTAGGCTCAACTTGGGATAGAAAGCAACCATAGAGACATTCATTTAGAGTTGCTCTCATTGTCCTCACTCCTGTATTTGGATCTCCAATAATCTGATCTGCAGTATGTGCTCTATCCCATTTCCTTATATGTTCAGATTGATTTCTCAGCCTTGATGTTGCTTCATCATCCAGATCATGATCATTTACTTTTCCTCCCCCTGTGAAGTTGCCACTAATCACAGGTGTGTCTTGGATGCTTGTTTCTTCATTGTTGGTTGACACAGGTTCTTCATTCACTTGAGTTTGTTGGATTGTGGGCTCAAATTCAGTTTCAATCTCCTCATCAGAATCATCTAGATTGTCAAACTTCAAAGGATCTTTATCTTCATCATTGGCTTCTTCTAATCCAGGTAGTTTGCTGTCATCAAATGTCACATCTGTGCTTTCCATAACTTTCTTTTGAGTGATGACATAAACTTTGTATGCAATTCTTTTCATAGAGTAGCCAAGAAAAATTCCTTCAAATGCTTTTGCATCAAACTTTCCAACATATTCTGAATTGTCTTTTAACACAAAGCATTTGCTTCCAAAAGTATGAACATACTTTAGAGTGGGCTTCTTTCCAGTCATCAAGTTGTAAGGCGTCTTTCCAGTGTTTTTGTTGATGAGGGTTCTGTTTTGGATATAGCATGCAGTGCTCACAGCCTCAGCCGAAAAACATGTAGGCATCTTTGCATCAAGTAACATTGTTCTAGCAGCCTCAATCAGAGTTCTATTCTTTCTCTCAACAACTCCATTTTGTTGTGGAGTCCTTGGAGCTGAGAATTGTTGAGAAATACCATTCTCTTTGCAGAATGCTTCAAGCATGGCATTTCTGAACTCTGTTCCATTATCACTTCTTAATGCAATCACACTTGCATTGTTGGCCTTTGCTTCTTTGTCAATTTTCTTTATATGCTCAATGATTACTTGTGGAGCCTCATCCTTTAATGCCAGAAATTCTACCCATGTATACCTTGTGAAATCATCAACCATCACCAAAGCATACTTTTTCCTTCCTAGTGACATAATATTGACAGGCCCAAACAAGTCCATATGAATTGGTTGTAGGGGCTTGGTTATTGATGTCACTGTCTTTGACTTGTGGCTTGATCTTTTCATTTTTCCCTTTTGACAAGCCTCACACACTCCTTCTTGACAGAATTCAAGTGTGGGCATGCCTCTCACTAACTCCCTTTTGACTAGAGAATTAATGCCTTTGAAGTTCAAGTGTGATAGCTTCTTATGCCACAACCAAATATCTTCATTTGATGCTTTTGAGTAAAAGCAACAAATTTTGTCCTTGTTTGCAGAGTTCATATTGGCTACAAACAGGCTTCCTTTCCTTACTCCAGATAGAGCAAAGTCACCAGTCTTCTTGTGGCTGATCAAACATTCATCTTTGTCAAAATTCACTTTGTAGCCTCTGTCAGTAAATTGACCAACACTCAGTAGATTGTGCTTGAGCCCCTTGACCAGTGCTACATTTTCAATGATGACATTTCCAATTTCCAACTTGCCATATCCCAGTGTGTTGCCAATGCTGTCATCTCCAAAAGCAACCATTGGGCCAGCCTTCTCCTCATACTGTGATAGCAGGGCCATATCTCCAGTCATATGGTTTGAGCATCCACTGTCCAAAATCCACATGACCTTCCTTTCACTTTCTTTGCCCTGCAAACACAAAGATATTACTTCTCCTTTGGTACCCAAACAAGTTTGGGTCCATGTGGCTTAACAACAGTTTTATCATAAACAACATGCTTATCAATTTTCTTGATGTTAGTCTTCTTGTCACTGTTAGAAGTCTTAGAATCAGGGTTCTTAGACTTAGGTGACAGAGGTACCTTCCTAACTTTAGGAGGACTTGAAGACTTTGTTCTTGTGTAGTGCGTGTGAACGTTGTGACTGATGCAACCTTCCATGAATTGTCTTCTCAAATTAAAGCAACTAGTCATTACATTCATGTTACATGGCATACAATCAAATTTATCACAGAAAGGAGAGTCTCTATGTCTTAAAGGCACAGAGCAATCATAGAATGGTTTAGCAACACTACCAGATGGTTTCTTGCATGAATGAGTTAAATGATTAGTGCTAAAACAATTTTGACAAACTTTCCTAGGGGCATTTGGCACATAAGCATAATTGTTGTCCTTGTTAATCCCTAATTTGCCATTCCTGTTTTGTTTCTTTTTAGCCACTTTCTTCTCAAACTCATTATTCCCAGCTGAAACAAACTTCAAAAATTTCTCAAGTCTAGGTCTACCTCCTACTGGGTCCTTGGCTTTGGTTTTGACATTCTCACTCTTAGAGGATGCTTGTTGTTCATTTGATTGTGCCTTATCTTTATCATCCAACATTTGCTTAATGAGTAAGGCATCCTCATCAATCTCAAATGTTGGTGTTTTAAATATTGGGGTCTCAGCCTTTTTCAAAACCTGAGGCACTTCCTCTTGAACAACAATGTCATCTTCAATGACTGCATAGCCTTTCCTCTGTTTGAGAGTGTCATAATCAAGTCCAATAGCAGCCTTAGGTCTAGCTAGATTTTTCTCATGGTAGGACTGCAATAGACTAGAGGAATTCTTAAATGTTTTCAATTTAAATTCATTTTCAGCTAGTTCATCCCTAAGAGCTTTCTCAACTTGACTAGCACATAGAACCTTATTCTTTAGATATTCGATTTCTTGTTTAAGGTTTTCTACTTGCATAGCAGTTAGTTCTAGTTCCTCATTTCTTTTGTTCAACAGTTCATTCTTAGTAGACAGTTTAGCAATTTCTTCATTAGCAGCAGTCATACTAGTATGAATATTAAACATCTCAACAGATAGTTGTTCAACCATAGATTTGTATTCAGAAACAGACATGTCTATAGTAGTGAGGGATGGTACCTGAGAGTCTGATTCAAATGGTTCTTCCTTGGAGTTGGCCATCAAGGCATAGTTGCAGAATTCTTGTTCTTCTCCATCACTATCAGAATCATCCCAACACTTCCCTTCAGCTATGTAGGCCTTACCTGGTGTATGCTTCTTTAGCAGAGCCTCATACTTAGCTTCAAGCTCAAGAAACTCCTTATCCTTCTTTTTAGGCTTCTTGCATTCACTAGCAAAATGCCCTAGGTCATTGCATCTATAGCATCTCACAGATGACCTATCCACATAGCTGGTTTTGAATTTGTTTTTGTTTGCTTTCACAGGTGCCTTGCTCTTGTTGAATGAATGATTTTGAGATCTAGACTTGAAGGGCTGATTCCTCTTAAATCTGATGTTTGGGAATTTTCTAGCCATAAAAGCATATGAAGTGTTTTCCATGGCATCCAACTCTTCAAGAGTATAGAACTCATCTTCTTCCTTTTCATCAACAGGTTCAGTCACTTCTTCTTCAGTTTCTTCATCATCTACTATCTCTTCTATTCTCAGTTGACTTGCAGATGCTTTCAGGTCTTGAACGGATTTGTTGACAATCAAGGCACAAGATGTGTTTATCATTCTGCCTTGGTTGGCTTGGATAGCCCTCTTCTGAAGCAACTCAAGCTCATGAGTCTTTAAAACCCCATAGAGCACATCATATGTGACTTTGTTCAAATCTCTTTCTCTTAGAGATACGACCCTTTGCTCTAGATGGTTTGGTGTAGATAGTAGAAACTTCATGTTTAATTCCTTAGTGCTGTAAACCTTCCCATTCATTTGAAGCTCAGTCACCAGCTTGTGAAATCTCTCAAACATATCAGTAATACTTTCTTTGGACTGTGCCATGAAAGCCTCATACTGTGTGACCAGTATCTGTTTCCTATTCTCTCTTACCTCCTCTGTCCCTTCACATAACACCTCGATGTGGTTCCACATGTCCTTGGCTGATGTGCATGATGCTATGTTGGCAAACATCGACATATCCATGGAGTCTATGATCAGCAACATGAGATGACTGTCTAGGGCAACCTTTTCCTTCTCTGAGTCCGTCCATTTGGATGGCTCTTTTGCAACATATGATCTAGGAATGACTATTGTGCCCACTGTAGATTCAGCAATTTCTTGTTGTGGTACAAATGGACCATTCTTGAGGATGTCAGGGTAGAGAGGATTGGCAGCTTTGATGAACAACAGCATTTTTATTTTCCAGAGGTTGTAATTCTCTTTGTCGAACTTAGGGACCTTCACCGTACCTGTAGTCTTTGGTGTATTCGAACTCATGATCGTTTTCTGTTTAGATTAAACAGCCTGCTTTGATACCACTTGTTGAGTATTGAATACAGTAAAAGAATACAGGGGGGTGAATGGATTCTTGAACTTTTCTTTGTTCTTGAATCTTTGCAACAAGATATGTGTTGAGTGTGTGAGATATGTAAGTGCAGATAACAAAGACAAACACAACACAATATCACTTTAATCTAATATTTTATTAGATAAAGATTTTGCTACAATCTGTGAATACAAATGATAGTATTCTCAGCTTCGTTTTTCTCAGAGAGATATTTCTTCTGATGTATATGAAACTCTTATCTCTAAAAACTTTTCTGCTAAGGAAGTGAGGCTGTATCCTTATAGACATGGATACATCTACTTACTACAAATAAGGTAGGTAAAATAAACTACTTTCCAGTATGTCTATCTCATTTTAGTAAGAGTCCAAACGGCTACAGATTTGACTTTGCAAAGCCTGTTCAGATCCACTTCTTTAGCTCCTTGTCCCTTTGTCTTATCTCTCCAAGCTTCTTTGTAGGCTTTCCAATGTGCTTTATAGTACATAGTCAAATAAAGCGTCTTGGCTTGTTGCAGGTTTCTAACTTGTACAATTCTTCAGTATTTTGTCTCCAAGAATGTATTCGAGAAGTGGCTAAGTGATTGATTCGAGAACTCAAATTGACTTAATCGATAACTCTGAGTTCTCGAATAGCGTTATATTGACATATCGAATCACTTCTCGAATAGCTCTTTTCTCTGGGACTCCTTGAGATATCGAATAGAGAATTTTGACATATCGAATCCCTGAGATGTCGAATAGCTTCTTTAGTCCTTGAGATATCGAATAGAGCATTGACTTGTTGACTCTTAGAGAACTCGAATGATGCTTTGACTTGTTGACTCCATGAGTTCTCGAATAGAGTAATAGACATATCGAATCTTTGAGATATCGAATGAGATATCGAACAGTGTATTCAGAGATATCGAATAGTGTCTTCTGAGATATCGAATCTCTGACTTCTCGAATGCTAGACTTCTCGAATAGACAAATGTACTTCTTGAATTGGTACTTAGGCAAATTCTTCATTTCTTCAAATCCCAACTGTGATTACTTGGCAGTCTTTATCTCCTTGCTTGAGGCATGAACCTTGGAACTTCTTTCAAGCATTATTCTTGACTTTATAAGTACAGTTACACAACTAGGATTTGATGCCTATTACAAGTACAGAACAAATAGAAATTCTACAACTAGAGGTTCCCTCAGTTAAGAGGTCATGAAGGTAATGCATAGCATTACACATACTTAGGCTTGTTATTAGATGTATTCAGGCATGCCTCTGTGACTAACAAATATTTTGTTAACAAAACACACAAACTTTTCAAGATTTTCGATGAAATGGTGATATTCATGCAATAAACTTTGCAAAATAGTTAAGTTTGCAAAATTTTGAATGCAAAATGTATATGTACTCCAAGTACTCCAGTTAAATGAGTAATCCATAGAACTTTACTCTAATAATAGATAGATTACACTGTGTCAAATCATTTATTTGGTGTCTTGTATCTCACATTCAAATATGTAATCTATTTCCAAATCAATTTGTCTAATTCAAATTCAAACATGAGCACAATTACTTCTCTAGCTTCTCTCTTTCTCTCTTCTAAACCCTAACCTCCATTAAAAAAATTTGAGGGGGCTTCCATCGGTTTTCACCGGTGGAAAGCCCCAATTCTTTTATTTTCCATTTTCTTGTTTAGAATCTTGTTTTCTTTCAATAAATTTCCAATTTATTTGGGTTTGGTTAGTCTTTCTTTTTGAGAGTTTTGTTTTATTGTGTTTTGGTGTTCTCCATGGCCGAGGTTATAGATCGGTAGATTTTTCAAGGGTTTGATTCAAGGATGAAGGTTATTATGAGATCGCATCTACGATCGATTGCACAGAACAATCGGGTAAAATTCAAAACAAGTACATACTTCAAATCATCTACAAATCGATCGCTTGGATGCTTTTCCAAGAAGGAATGATTCAACAGCGATATGCTAAAGTGTCTGTCCGATTTTGATTGTATTTGTAAATGCCGTATGGCTTTTGATTAATGAATTGATTCCTTTTTTTCAAAAAAAAAATAAAAATAAAAGGACATTCAACTTCTAGTATATATGAAATTACAAGACAAGAAAAATGCACGAAAAATATATGTAATGCATGCGAAGTGAAAAAAGATTATTTTTTTAAAATTGATAATTAATTTAAACATAATTTTTGATAATATATTATTTTATTTCTAAAAACCTAATATCAATATGCAATTTTATACTATAAATTATTATATTATATTTTATTAATATATATTATAAATTATCATTTTATTTAATAAATTTTATCATATACTTTCATGTTGTGTCATGTATTTTAAATTCCAAATGATAAATTCATATAGATACGACACTAAATCAGAATTGTATAGTTTCACCTTTATATTTTTTTGTATCATATATTGAAATCTATATCCAAATATTAAATTTCATGGCATTTATCAAAAATTATATCATGTGCCAATTTCAAAGTAAGTTTGTAATGTATATGTCGTTTCGCGTTTGTATATAATTGATAATGCTCCTTATTCCATTATATCATACTTTTCCTTCTTCTGGTAAGGTTGGGATGGAAATGTGGTGTAACTGTCAAAAGGGAATATGCAAAACAATGCTGATCGGGGGGTGGCCGTCAAACACCTCCGATGTGAGAGTAAGTAACTTGGTGATACAAGAAACAATATCGAAAAATGTAAATACTTGGTGTCTGAGATTTTAGAGAGCAAATATGAAATGTGAAATGTTAAATGTGAAATGTGAAAGTGTGGGAGTGAATGTGAGAATTTTCAGCCTTGTGCATGTGTAAGTTTACCTTGGTATTTATAGAGTTTGGTGTTACCTCTTCTTGTCTCCTGGTCCGAAAGAATGTTCCATTGTGACAGGTATGGGTTGATATCTTTTGTGGAAACTTCTCGATGTCCGGGATATTGGAGAAGGGAGCAGCTTTGATCCACGAGATAAGGTATGATGGATGAGGAAACATCCTTTACTCAAGAGATAGAAGGCGTCAGAGGAAGGAAGTGCCTTTAGTCCGGAAGGTAGAGTATTGCCTTAATTTATTTTTCTTGGTTAACTTCAGAGGTGACAAATTTTTCGTTGAGTGTTTTCGGGACATGCTTAGATCGGGAGGGCAAAGAGACTTCTTCTGGGTGGGTATTAACATTGCCCCACACTCCTTCAACTTACTTTAGTGGGTTGGAGGAGTAAATGCATAGTGCTGAGATGATTTTTGATATTTATAAATTCAATGGCTCTTTATAATGGCTAGTTGGTGGAGGTCTATAATACTTGAGTTTACTTCAAGAGTTAGGATATCTTGTTTTCTTAAAATCTTTCATATCTTACTTTATTTGTTGTGGGTCTTGAGAGATTCTTCATGGAGGGAAGGAGGGCCACTTGCTACTGTGACATGCTCGTGATCGTGAAAATCATATGGGCAGGAAGCAATGTTGGTCGAAGGTTTTAATGTTGTGCCACCACGAAGTGTCACTATGACATTTGGATAGATGAAACTCTTGGTACCCGAGCTTGTGAGGCCATTGAAGAGCTGGTTCGTGAGAAAAATCAGCTACACCACTTCTACATACAAAAGATTGACCGCTTGAAGGCTTGGGAGATGGCCAAATGGTAAGCTATGTTGGTGAAGCTGCAAGAGTTGGAGGACGAGGTGGACCGTGAGGAGTCCGAACCATAGTTTAGTATTAGATATTTCAATTGCGTCATAATGAGAACTTAAGGGGTCTATCATTCACTTGTCCTCTTTGCATTGTAATCTTTTTCCTGATGAATGAAACGTGATTTCCTTCTCTGCTTGCAAATGCCATTTTTTTTTGTTTTGAGTTATGTTTCCCCGGGCATGGTTGACGGGTAGTGCCTGCTAACAATGACCTTATAAAGAGAATCTAAAATTTTTGCAAGTGTCCAAGGGAGAACGAGGGAATTTGGTAAGGAAGAAGGAATTTAATGTCCTCCTAAAACTTTCATAAATCTGAATTTGGTGTCCCTCGAACATTGTTAGCGGGTAGTGCCAGCTATCAATGGCCTTAAAAAATCTAAAATTTTCATAAGTGTTTATATGAAAAGGAAGGCATTTTCCGAGAAGGAGGGAATTTATTGAGGAGGAAGGAATTTTGGTAGAAGGAAAGAATTTGGTACCCCCTTGAAATTTTGGTAAGTTTTGAATTTGGTGCCCCAAACATTTTTAGTGGGTAGTGCCCCCAACTTGCTAGTGGGTAGTGCCCACTAGCAATGGCGATAAAAATTAAATATGAAATTTTCATAAGTGTTTATAGGGGAATGAGGCTATTTTGTGAGGTTGAAGGACTTTGGTGTCTCCCTGAAATTTTACTAAGTGTTTCTTTGAAAAGGAAAGAGATTTTGGGGAGGTAAAAGAAATTTGGGGCCCTCTTGTAATTTTACAAAGTCTTTATTTGAGAAGGATGGAAAAGAAATTCGGTATCCTCCTGAAATTTTACTAAGTGTTTCTTTGAGAAGGAAGGAAATTTGGAGGAGTGAAAAGGATTTGGTGTCCCACTGAAATTTTACTAAGTGTTTCTTTGAGAAAGAAGGAAATTTGGAAGAGAGAAAAGGAATTTGATGCCCCCCTAAAATTTTACTAATGGTTTCTTTGAGAAGGAAGGAAATTTGGAGGAGGGAAAATGAATTTGATTGCTCCCTGAAATTTTACTAAATGTTTCTTTGAGAAGGAAGGAAATTGGAAGAGGGAAAAGGAATTTTACTAAGTGTTTCTTTGAGAAGGAAGGAAACTGGAAGAGGGAAAGGAAATTTGATGTCCCCTGAAATTTTAGTAAGTGTTTCTTCGAGAAGGAAAGAAATTTGGAGGAAAAAGGAATTGATGCCCCCTTGAAATTTTACTTAGTTTGAAGTTGGTGCCTCTCAGACATTGCTGGCAAATAGTGCCCGCTAGCAATGACCTTAAAAATAGAATCTGAAATTCTCATAAGTTTGGAATTTGGTGCCCCCGGCATTGTTGGGAACTGTGGTCCTTTAATAAAATACTTTAAAAACAGAATATTTCTTAATATAATATCTAACGGCTCTCATTTATTTACCAAAAATCTAACAATCATTATTCTTTTTATGATTAAACATGTTGAACCAAAATGAACAAAATTAACCCGTAATGTGCTTATTATAGTACATTATTGATAAGTTATACAAGTAGTATTTTCTTTTTCTCATTTTTTGGTTTTGCAATCGAAACCGAATCGTTAGAAATCGAACTGAGATTTTTGAAACCAAAATGAAATCAATGGTTGCGATTGTGATTTAAAAATTTTAAAATAAAAGATATTGTTTTCCCAAAAATTAAGTCAAATCAGTTCAAATCTCTGCTAAGTAGGAGGGTATCAAAAATTGACTACTTCTCTTGAAATCTCTCGGACATTCACATTCTTACGACTCTAATACAGAAGATACCTAAAAGGAGCCATACCATGTAGGATTTGTAAGAGTTAATCACTTTTTATTTTCACTTTTGATTTTCTTACTAACAAAAATACCTACACACTTATTCACGTAACATGCATGCTCCAAATTAAAACATATTGTTTTTTTTATAAAACTTAATAAATACTTATGTTAATGTATTTGTTCGTGTGTTGAATATATATTATGTGACATTTTTTATGTTAGGTCCCGAAGTATCGTAGAAGGGGGGTTGAATACGATACTACCAAAAAAAAATTCCGAGAATATATCTTTATTGATAATAAACTCGAAGGGGTGTTACAACTTCTAATCCAATGGATTAGCTTCAAGACCAAAACACTCCTAAGGATAGTTTAGGCACGAGGACCTTCTACCCGACACTTCTTGAAAGCGGGCTAAGCCGGCTTCCCTACTAGATGGACTGTCTAACAGCTTATACAGAGAAGTTATAAGAGAGAGAAGAGAGAGTTGTGTGTTGAGGTGTGTTTTGAAATGAAATACAACAAGCCTATTTATAGGTTTTAAAAAGTCACTATGCTGTACTATGCACGTGGGCCCCACATGCATAGTAACCCCTATTCCAAAAACCAAAACGCGTCTGCTGAGAATTTTTGGACGTGGGCCCCACCTGCATAGTAACCACTATTTGCACAGTAACATTATTTGCACAGTACCTGCATAGTAACCGTGCATAGTAACCTTGCATAGCAATCGTGCATAGTAACTTTGCATAGTATTACTATTTTTGGCTGCTTCTTTTAGGCTTCTCTCTTCTATTTCAAATATTCTACTGAATTAATTCATCTCAGAAAATAGTTCAAGTACCAGATTAATTTAATTATTTATTATAAATAACTAATTAATCTGTTACTTAGTTAATTTTCAGAGTAAATTAATTTTTGACAATACCTTGAGATATTATGTCTGTCCTTGATCGACAATAGGCTTTGGCAATTCTTTCTATGAATTAATGTGTTGATCCTTCTCGTATGTGCTGACACTTAGTGCACTGGTCTGGTTCACAAGTGACTAGCACTGATCTTGATCTTCACACCTTCGTTACATTTCAATTGATTAGCCTGCAGCAGTATCTTCAAATAATATAAATACATGGAATCTTTTGGCCCTTCAACTGAATCATTTGTACATCTTATTCTGTCACTGAGGCTTGATCATGTTAATGAACTTCTTTCAGCGACTTGATCCTTATCGGTGCCTGTTCTTCAAATTTCATGATCCCTATATAGAGTTAATATTATTTATCTGTTATCCTAGTTGAGTTATATATGTCCTCTATTACATATTACATTACATTATGCTTTACAATCTCCCCCTATTTGATTGTTAGGGTTTCACAAGTAATTCCTAGAGGATAACTCAACTGATACAAAAAACAAAAATGAAATACAAAGATAAATAATATTAAAACGCATTCTGGATCATATATACATTTTCCAGATTTCTAAAATTTGAACAAGTACAAGACAAATTGTTCCTCTAGACTGAACATATCTTCAAGTTTGCCTTGCTTTCTTTCCACATAGCACTAATACTCCAATTAGCTTTTCCTTTCCCAAAATAAAGTTAATTCCGTGCCAACAACCTTTTTTTGCCCTTACGTCTAGTAGATTTTTCTTGATCATCCAACTTTTCCCCCTCAGTTGGGTTATCCTCCAGAGTAGTAGGATGTGGAGTTGGTAAATTAGACGAAGATGACTTTACCAAGGAGTTGATTGCATCATTAAACTGGGTTACCATGGTATTCAATTGAACCTGGAATATATCATGTTGAATAAGTTGCAAAATTTTGATTTCTGCAATGGACTTATAGATATTTTGCAACTCTTTCTCCATTGTTTGGACCCGTGTAAGGAGTCTGCTGTATTCCTTTCTGGTTACAGGTGCATGTGGTTGAGTAGGTTGCTCACTTGTACGTTCTGCAGGTGTTTCACTCAACACTCTATATTCACTCGGTTTAGTGGTATGGGTGACACTTACATGTTCTGTTCGTGTTTCCCTCAACTCTCCTCCAGAGCTTCCACCGATATGTGTACCTGCAAATGAAATCATCCTAGCCCCTTTTTCAGAGGTCACGGATGGTGCAATGAAAGTTTGTGAGCTTCCGTCCTCGCGTGAAGCGAGTTGCCGACCACTGGTAAATAGTCGTACATCTCGAAAGAGATCCAGAGATTTTACCTCTGGGAGGTTAAACATGAATCGATTAAATGGAACAAAACCCAAGTTTCCCTCGTATGTCTATGAAGACACTTGGTTCATAAAAGAACCACCTATCGATAGATCTTTCTATAAAATGGAAGATTCACCAGCAGTTATTGAGGTAGGTAATTTTACCTCGGATGCCTGCGAAGGCATTTGATCTTTAGAAAGATCATCAACCACTCTTATGTTCCGTGAAATGGAACTCAAGATAGTTGCTCCCATCAATTCAACCTCATTTACATTTGCACTCATTGGATAAGACATAATTGTTTCACTAACAGTTGTCGTTACCTCAGGTTCATTGGGTTTACTCCGTTTAGAATGAGGTAGAGCGGCTGATGTAACTAACTCCTTATGTGGTGCTGTTGAGGCACTATCTCCCTCAAAAGTGTTGATGGCTGGTCGTTTAAGTAACAATTGAGGTGTAGGAGTTTGTTGTGTTTGCATTTGTAGAATGGGCTCTTCGACCTGTGTTAGAGTCGGTGGGATTTCCTACTCTTGGTCGGGTAAGATGGCCACTAAGGGTTGTAGAAACTGTATTTCCTGTGACACAACAGGGAATACAGAGGTTAGAATAGCAGGGATTGAAATATTACCTTGTCGTATACCTGCTCTCACTGGTCTTGGTATCAACGGAAGTGGGACAGTCTTTAGATATTCAGTTAGGACTGTAGGCACATCCGTATAGTTCATTTTGCTTATGTAATTAATTACATTCGTCTTCATGTAAGAACATTCCACCTTTCGACCATTTTCCAAGCGTACCCTGTCTTCATCATTCAAAAAATCATTTAATATTAGTTGTAGAAACCTTGGATATAGACATTTGACATTTTGAGTCCGAACATCTCTTCTTCCCAAGTGTTTCATCTTTAAAATGATTTCACCAAGTCAACAATTAATCCTCAAATTATTGGCGACTGCATACCCTAATTTTTGAATAAATTCAGGTATTCGATCTTGATTTGTTCTATCTGAGGAAAAAACATGGTTAAGAGTGTTGTTAGTCACAGAGGCATGCCTGAATACATCTAATAACAAGCCTAAGTATGTGTAATGTTATGCATTACCTACATGACCTCTTAACTGAGGGAACCTCTAGTTGTAGAGTTTCTATTTGTTCTGTACTAGTAATAGGCATCAAATCCTAGTTGTGTAATTGTACTTATAAAGTCAAGAATAATGCTTGAAAGAAGTTCCAAGGTTCATGCCTCAAGAAAGGAGATAAAGACTGCCAAGTAATCACAGTTGGGATTTGAAGAAATGAAGAATTTGCCTAAGTACCAATTCAAGAAGTACATTTGTCTATTCGAGAAGTCTAGCATTCGAGAAGTCAGAGATTCGATATCTCAGAAGACACTATTCGATATCTCTGAATACACTGTTCGATATCTCATTCGATATCTCAGAGATTCGATATGTCTATTACTCTATTCGAGAACTCATGGAGTCAACAAGTCAAAGCATCATTCGAGTTCTCTAAGAGTCAACAAGTCAATGCTCTATTCGATATCTCAAGGACTAAAGAAGCTATTCGACATCTCAGGGATTCGATATGTCAAAATGCTCAATTCGATATCTCAAGGAGTCCCAGAGAAAAGAGCTATTCGAGAAGTGATTCGATATGTCAATATAACGCTATTCGAGAACTCAGAGTTATCGATTAAGTCAATTCGAGTTCTCGAATCAATCACTTAGCCACTTCTCGAATACATTCTTGGAGACAAAATACTGAAGAATTGTACAAGTCAGAAACCTGCAACAAGCCAAGACACTTTATTTGACTATGTACTATAAAGCACATTGGAAAGCCTACAAAGAAGCTTGGAGAGATAAGACAAAGGGACAAGGAGCTAAAGAAGTGGATCTGAACAGGCTTTGCAAAGTCAAATCTGTAGCCGTTTGGACTCTTACTAAAATGAGATAGACATACTGGAAAGTAGTTTGTTTTACCTACCTTATTTGTAGTAAGTAGGTGTATCCATGTCTATAAGGATACAGCCTCACTTCCTTAGAAGTTTAAGTTTTTGGAGATAAGATTTTCATATACATCAGAAGAAATATCTCTCTGAGAAAAACGAAGCTGAGAATACTATCATTTGTATTCACAGATTGTAGCAAAATCTTTATCTAATAAAATATTAGATTAAAGTGATATTGTGTTGTATTTGTCTTTGTTATCTGCACTTACATATCTCACACACTCAACACATATCTTGTTGCAAAGATTCAAGAACAAAGAAAAGTTCAAGAATCCATTCACCCCCCTGTATTCTTTTACTATATTCAATACTCAACAAGTGTGAAAGAAGAAATTCCAGTACTGGGTTAGAAACGTTCTAGAAAGATTACCAGTATTGAAATTGCCATCTTGGTACCTTATAAAACGAAAGAACATTTCAATCTGTTCAGGTGTAGGATCAGAAACAAGATTTTCCATAGGAAAATGAAGAATTCGATTAACATCTCGTTCAGTGACCCTAATCTACCTACCATACTGTCGATATGTGATTGCACACCCGTCCTGTCCAGAAGTGTTAACCGCACTGCAATATAGTTCACGCAATGCATCACGGTTAAGCTGCACTGGTGTAACTAAAGCATGGCGAATTAATGAATGTTCATTCAGAAATTGTGTCCAAGCCCAAAATTGCTCATCCAGAATGGTTTCGATTTGCTGAATGGAAATAGGATTAACTTTAGCAATTAAAAAGCTTCCCTGCAATGCCATTTTCAAAACTTTGATAAAATTCAAAAACAAGGGTTAGTTTTTATAAAGGATGATGTATAAAGCAAGAATATGAAATCCGATCTAAAAACCACCAGCTAGATTGAGAGATCGTTCCGATCAAAGCTCGAAATATTCAGCAATTGTGTGTATATGCTCTGTATATCTGAAAAATGATGTTGTTAAACACAAACAAAAACTCATCATTTATAAGGTTTCAGGGTTTAGTGGGTTAGGTGTGATAGTGACAGGTTATGTTGAAAAAATAACACCGCTCAGTAATTTCTTACCTAACAACCTAATTAGCCGAAAAACATCTTATCATTGAAACCTGTTAGCCGAAAAACATCTTATCACCGAAACCTATCAACCTATACACATATACAAATATTTAATACTTTTAATTATTATGGATTTAAACATAATCACGCAGTAAATCAAGAATTAATCCATAATAATCAGATAAACTCACAATTAAATAGACATAAAATTAACAAAATATCATTAATTGATATATGTCAATAAAATATTTATTTAATTATGCTACAATGATATCTCCAGAATAATCATGCAGATAAGCAAATAAAACAAACAAAATCCAGAGAATGAAATTCACTGGCTGCAACTAATTGAACAGTCATTTTAAAAGATCATATGAAATTTAACATACCAAGCTCACTTACCAACCTTGAAAAGGTTGCTTCATCCAAAGCTTTAGTAAAAATGTCTGCCAACTATTTTTCACTAGGAACAAAATGCAGTTCCACAGTGCCTTCCATCACATGCTCCCTGATGAAATGGTATCTGATGTCTATGTGCTTGGTTCTAGAATGTTGCACTGGATTCTGTGATATTGCAATTGCACTAGTGTTGTCACAGAAAATTGGGATCTTTTCAACTTTAACTCCATAGTCAAGTAGTTGATTTCTCATCCATAGAATCTGTGCACAACAACTCCCTGCTGCTATGTATTCAGCCTCTGCAGTTGAGGTAGATACTAAGTTCTGCTTCTTACTGAACCATGAGACCAGCTTATTTCCAAAAAATTGTCAGGTTCCTGTGGTACTTTTTCTATCCATTTTGCAACCTGCATAATCTGCATCTGAGTAACCATTTAGATCAAAACCAGAATCTCTAGGGTACCAAATGCCAAGGTTTGGTGTTCCCTTGAGATATCTGAAAATCCTTTTAATAGCTACTAAGTGAGACTCTCTAGGATCAGCTTGAAATCTAGCACATAAATATGTAGCAAACATAATATCAGGTCTACTAGCTGTTAAGTATAAAAGAGATCCAACCATGCCCCTATAGCTTGTCATGTCCACCTTCTTTTCCTTAGTATTCAGTTCAAGCTTAGTGGCAGTGGCCATGGGTGTTTTTGCAGAAGAGCAATCTGCTAAATCAAACCTTTTAAAAGATCATAAATGTATTTTGTTTGACTTATAAAAATTCCCTCATTCACTTGTTTAACTTGTAAACCAAGAAAATAAGTTAATTCACCCATCATACTCATTTCATATATACTTTGCATGAGTTTGGCAAATCTCTTGCAAAGTTTCTCATCTGTAGACCCAAATATTATATCATCTACATAAATTTGGACAAGTATCATAGAGTCATTGACATTTCTATAAAAGAGAGTTTTATCAATAATACCTCGAATGAAGTGATTCTCTATAAGGAACTGTGAGAGTGTGTCATACCAAGCTTTAGGTGCTTGCTTCAGGCCATAGAGTGCTTTGAGTAGAAAGAACACATATTCTGGAAAGTCTGGATCTTCAAAACCAGGCGGTTGACTAACATACACCTCCTCCTCCAGAATACCATTCAGAAATGCACTTTTGACATCCATTTGATAGACTTTGAAATTGGCATGCGCTGCATAGGCTAGGAAGATCCTTATTGCTTCTAACCTTGCCACTGGTGCAAAGGTTTCTTCAAAGTCAATTCCTTCCTCTTGATAGTAGCCTTTAGCCACTAATCTAGCTTTATTCCTTGTGACTATGCCATTCTCATCCATCTTGTTCTTGAATACCCACTTAGTGCCAATCACTGATTTGTCTTTAGGTTTGGGTACAAGTTTCCATACTTCATTTCTTTCAAACTGGTTTAGCTCTTCTTGCATTTCTAAAACCCAGTCTGGATCCAGAAGAGCATCTTCAACTCTCTTAGGTTCCTCTTTGGATAGAAAACTGCTATACAAGCATTCTTCTTGAGTTGTTCTTCTGGTTTGGACCTTTGCATTAGGATCTCCAATGATAAGCTCAAATGGATAATCCCTGGTCCATTTTCTTTGTGGTGGTAAGTTTGACCTTGATGAAGTGGCTTCATTTTCTCTGTATTGATCATTGTGGCTTGTTGTTGAGTTTTGACTGTGAGAAACTCCCCATGAGTGTATGGCCCTCGAGATTGATGGAGTTCTTGCAGATTCATCAACAGATGATTCTCTTTGGTTTTCTACAGATGCTTCAAATTGATTTCCAACTGATGGTGTAAGTTTCTCTTCAACAGGTGGTTCATTCAGCACTTCAACTGATGATCCTTGTCTATTTCTCACACCATTTGATCTCCATTCTTCATCATCATCTTCACTTTCTTCACCACTTCTCTCATTCTCAAATGAGAGAGACTCATGAAAACCTTCATCTACTAGACCAGATATTTTCTTGTCATCAAAGACAACATGTATGGACTCCATTACAATGTTTAGTCTTAGGTTGTAGACTCTGTAGGATTTTCCAGCTGAGTATCCAACAAAGATAGCTTCATCTGCCTTTGTATCAAATTTTCCAAGATGCTCACCATGATTTTTCAGTACAAAGCATTTGCATCCAAAGACATGCAGAAAGTTGATTGTTGGTTTCTTGCCTTTGAAAAGTTGATAAGGTGTCATGCCTTTTGCTTGATTGACCAAAGAAATATTCTGAGTGTAGCATGCAGTGTTTATAACTTCTGCCCAGAAGTATGTTGGTAGCTTAGACTCTTCAAGCATTGTTCTTGCAGCTTCAATTAGAGTTCTGTTCTTTCTTTCCACTACACCATTTTGTTGAGGAGTTTTGGTGCAGAGAATTCTTGGATAATTCCTTCTTCTTCACAAAACTCTCTTATTACAGAATTCTTGAACTCAGTTCCATTGTCACTTCTAATTCTCCTTACTTTGAGTAGAGGGTTGTTGTTGACTATCTTGATGTGATTTATAATGACTTCACCTGCCTCATCCTTAGAGTGCAGAAAGAATGTCCAAGAGATTTTGAGAAATCATCAATAATCACAAGACAATATTTCTTCTTTGAGATTGACAACAAATTGATTGGTCCAAAGAGATCCATGTGAAGTAGTTGCAAGGGTTGATCAATTGATGACATTGACTTTGATTTGAAAGAGGCCTTCTTCTGCTTCCCTTCCTGGCATGCATCACATAATCCATCCTTGGAGTAATCCAATTTTGTAATACCTCTAACCAAATCCTTCTTTACCAACTCATTCATTGCTTTAAAATTCAAGTGTGACAGTCTTTTATGCCAAATCCAACCTTCATCTACATTTGCCTTGCTGAGAAGACATGTAGTCATGTTTGCATTTGTTGAATTGAAGTCAGCAATGTACACATTTCCTCTTCTATCTCCTGTCAACACTACCTTGTTGTCACTTTTCTTGAAAATGACACAAGCTTCAGATGTGAACCAGACATTCTAGCCTTTATCACACAGTTGACTGACAGTTAGCAAGTTATGCTTAAGTCCATCAACCAGTGCTACTTCTTCAATGACAACATTCCCTTGTGAAATCAAGCCATATCCTCTAGTATATCCTTTGCTGTTGTCTCCGAAGGTAATGCTAGGGCCAACTCTCTCCTCAAACTTAGTGAACAGGGTAGAATCTCCAGTCATATGCCTAGAACAACCACTGTCTAGATACCAAATAACAAAATTAAGTTGATTTTGGTACCCAAGTTTTCTTGGGTCCTGCCTTGTTAGCCTTTTTCTTATTTTTCAAGCCCTTACTGCCCAGGGGTTCTGATTGAGTTAAATCAACCTTAACTCTTTGTGTAGGTTTCTGAAAAATAGGTTGTTTCACTTGCTCACATGCATTAAAACTAGATGTATAATTTGGCATAGTCTGTGCAAACATGTTATTCATCATCCATGGCAACTGAGGCATATTGAAAGCATTGTAGTTATGGATTATGCATGAATGGCATGTTAGCATATTGACTAGATGCATGAGCAGAGGGAGCATACATATTTGGCATAACATTCACAGCAGGCACAAGCATAGGCATGTTAGGCATCAAAGGATTTTTCATAGCTTTGCAGTTGGTAGATAAATGATTAATACTTCCACACTTTACACATTCTTTCCTAGGAGCATATTTATCAGGTGTGTAATTGTTGTGTTTGTTAATCCCCACCTTACCATTTCTGTTCTTTTTCTTGTCCTTAACACCTGACTTAACATTTTCTAGCTTGTCCTTCAATTGCTTGTGGGACAAGTTGCCTATGTTTCTTTTCTCAACTGATTCAGTATTGCTACATTCTCCATTAAAAAATTTCTTGTTGACAGGCCCGTACTTTTTATTCAATTTAGTTAAAGTTGCTTTGCTAACAGGCTTAAGTCTCAAAGAACATTATTTTTCGACTAAATCACTGTCTGAAGTAACTTCCCTATCAACATCTAACTTAGCTTCTGCTAATTTGCAGAAAGAATCAATTCCTTGAACATTACAAATTTCCTCAGTTATAACTATTGATCCTTTCCATTTAGCAATCAGACTCTGTTCCTCTACTAACTGTTTCTTTAAAACTTCCTCTCTCATTATAGCCTCAATCATTTCATTTTTAGCATCCAAGCAATCTCTTCTCATATTTTCAAACTCAATTAACTGTGTTTCTATTAAAGTTCCTATCACTTAACTTTTCATTAAGGTCTTTAATCCTCTTGTTCTCTCTGTTAAGTGATTTCAAGGTAACATGCATGTTGTACAATTCAATAGACATTTCATCAATTGTGCTAGTACATTCAGCTTTAGAAAGGTCAGTTAAGAAGGTAGAGAATACCTAGTTGCTTGCTGAGCTAGCTTCTTCATCAGTTTCGTTTGCCATGAGTGCAAGATTGACAAACTCCTCTTCTACATCTGAGTCACCTCCAGCAGCCCAGTCACTATCTTTTAACACTAATGCTCTCCCTTGTTGCTTGAGAAGATCAAAATATTTCTTCTTGTAATCAACAGCTTCAAACTGCTTCTTCTCTTTCTCAGTTTGAGATTTCCTGCATTCATTGGCAAAATGACCAGTAATTCCACAACTAAAGCACTTGATCTTCGATCTCTCAACCACATCTTTGGAGGGTTGATAGTTCTTTCTGAGTTGCCTTGCTCCTGATGGATTCTTCTTGAATCTGAGCTTTGAGAATCTTTTTGACAAAAATTCCAAATATTCATCCAGATCAGTAGACTAGTCTCCATTGGATGCATCAAGTTCTTCAATCATCTTGCCCTTGCCCTTGCTAGCTTCAGCTTCACCTTCACAAGTTTATGAACTTAGTGTGGCTTCTACACTCTTCATTCTTCCACCACCTTGGATTGTTGGATTGTTGGCCATCAAGGATATAGCTCCACTCTTCTTCTGGCTCTTTTCTAGTTCCTTATCTTACTGTATTTCAAGCTCATATGTTTGTAGGATGCCATACAGTCTCTCAAGTGTAAAACTTTTGTAGTCTTGGGAGTTTCTCAACGAGACTGTAACTGGCTTCCATTCCTTAGGAAGAAATCTCAGAAATTTTAATTTGGAGTCTTTGACTTCATATGTTCTCCCATACAACTTCAGGCCATTCAGTAGTTTCTGAAATCTACTGAATATATCTGTTAAATTTTCACCAGAATTATGGTGGAAGTGTCCATACTGTTGTATGAGGAGTTGCATCTTGTTCTCTCTAACCTGCTCAGTTCCTTCACAGATGGTTTGGATAATGTCCCACACTTGCTTAGCAGTGGTGCAGTTAATGACATTATCAAACATATCTTGATCGATTCCATTGAACAAAATGTTTATGGTCTTCCTATCTTCGTGAATCTCCTCTAAGTCTTCATGTTAGGCCGAATACACACTAATAATCAATATTAGATGAGAGAATAACAATTAAGATGATTATGCACTTTAAATCTTCTGGTATTAAAAACCCTCTTCGTGATGTCAACTATCACAAAGAGCTGCTAGGTTACAATAAAGATAGTTCGATGCACGATACCCTTCTAGGGTTAACCTAACTGTATTTATAAAACATACAGCTTCGATACAATCTCTAATTGATATTCCTAATAATCAGCTATACAATGATATCAATTACAGATTGTCACACGTCTCCTAAGTCAACTCGATCTCTTTGATAGCTATCCAATCTCCAAAGATCTCGCTTCCATATCAATCTTCAATTGATCTCTAATATCTTCTGTTGACTTCGTACGCGCTGCTTCCAGACAGACTTTACTAAACTCTGTCCAGCTTCCGTAGTCAGTGTTTAACTAAACTCTGACTGCTTCCAGCTAAACTCTGATTTGTCGCTGTAGCTCCTAAACACTGTTTTCATCAATCATTTCTAACAATCTCCCCCAACTTGTTCATTAGCAAGAATGTACAAGTTTACAGTAAATGATGATGTCAAAACAAATACAAAATTACAGTGATTAATATACAAACAGAGTTTAAGCTTCTACTTAACAAAAATCTACAGAAATAAGAAAACTCTTACAGACTTTAACCTCTAATCTCTTCAAGATCTGGTGTAGCTCTGAGATAGTCTATAAGCAATCTTCTTTCAGCATTTTCAAGTTCATTCTCCATAGCTTCCTTGATCTCTCTCAACTGAGGATCATTCTCATCAGTCTGATAGATAGCAGCTCCGAGATCGTAGATTTTGTTTCTTCTCATTTCATTTCCCAATCTGATATACTTCACCTCTTCAGACTTCACATTAAAATCAAGAACAGTGATTCCAAGATCAGTCTTTAGCTTTGTAGTTCCCTTTTCCATCTCTATCAGCTTTCCATTCCAGTCTCTGTACTTAGGAACATATTTACTATTATACTTCATGCCTCTTCTTGCCAGATTCTGAAGCATCTTCTGTCTAAGCACATTGGCAACAGATTGAGTCCTTTGATTTGTTACCTTGAAAAGATACAGAACATGTTCTAGTTCTTCCCAATATTTCAAACCAATATCATTCGCCCCTATTTTAAAAACTGTTCCATCTGCCATGAAGTATAATAGAAAATCTTTCTTTAGGCTCTTCTGATAGACCAACTGTACTGATTCCAGTCTGTCTAAACTCTCTTGAGTGATAACACATTGACCGGGAACAGCCAGTGAAGATGGATCTCTAGGACTAACATTCTGCCTTTTATCCCTGTGTGATCCTATACCACCCTTGTTGTTTCCAATTTTCCCAGAAAATGGTCTTCCATCAGTGAAATTCATAGAACCTTTAAGTGCTTGATTTGGATCATGAAGAGTTCCCTTTCCAAAAATTGATTTCAACTGAGAAGATTGTAAAGGTGTGGTCACAACTTGTGTAGCAACAGAGGTTGTGTTTTCACTCTTCTTTACAACTTGTGTAGAAACAGAGGTTGTATTTTCTCCAGCAATGCCTTTCAGCTTTTGCTTAAAGTCTGCATCTATTGGTTTTCTGGATACTTGCATCCTTTGTTCAGTACCAACTTTTTCTTTGATTTGAATGCCTTTAAGAACAGGCTTTGCAACTTTCACATTCTTCTTAGAATTGCCAGATTTCACAGCTTTCTTATGTTCTGCTAGAAACATCTTCTCTTGAGCTTGAACATCTGCAATTGTAACTCCCTCTTCATTTTCTTCTAAGAATAACTTAGCAGCCAATTCCTCATCAGTCTGAGGATCAGAGGATAGTACTAAACTCTTAGTCTTTGAGGAACCTCGAGTATCAGTGTTTAACCCAGCAGACTGTGATTTAAGAGACTTGCTGCTAGTTTTCAGAGTTTGAGTTTCTACAGCCTTGCCCTTACTTTTATTATTTGCTCCTCCATCTCCAGCATCATCCTTCTGAGTCAGAGTTTGAAATTGCTTGCATTTTGACTTTGCAACTCTCTCCCCCTTTTTGACATCATCAGGCATGAGTATAGATGTGATCAACTCCAAAGAGGTAGCAATAGAATCAATTTTAACAGACAAGGCAGACTGATTCTCTTCAACTTTACCCAGTCGGGCAAAGAGATTGTCTTGAGCTTTAGAAAATTTTGTAGTCATGAGTTTAGACTCTCTTTCCATTTTCATTTCTCTAGTTAGGATCTCAGTCCTCAAGTCAGTGATTGCCTTCGTAGTTTCATCAAATCTACCATCCAGAGTCTTGACTTGAACTACAGTTGCTTTTAAGCAAGAAAGAATCTCTGGATTGGAGATAGTATTGGCAGTTTGCTTAACAAAATTAGCTGCTCTCCCTCTTGGAAAAATGCAATCCTCTTTGTACCAGTCAGCAACAAATTTTGCAAGTTGTTCTTTTTCAATTTCATGAGACTTACAAGGTTGATCGAAAGAGGTATGTTTATTGTCTGTTTGCACTGGTGCACTCAGAAAAGAATCAGAGTTTGCACTGCTTTCACCTTCAAGTTCAACACTTGCAGCTTTAGCATTGTCAGCCATAGTTTCTGCAATTTATTATGCAGCCTTGTCAAGATTTTTTTCATGTTGCTCAGGCTCAGCAACAGAGTTTGCATTTGTGTCATCAACAGGCATAGGCTGAGAAGTAGCCTTGGTTGCTTGATCAACCTCATCACCTCCTTCAACAATCTGGTGAGCATCTGAGATTAACTCTGTATGTGATGCTACAGTTTCAGAAATGACAACTGTAGGTTGATCAGCTGCACCAGTTGCTTCAGATTGAGCAAAAATAGATGAAATAGGATCAGAGAATGGCATGAATGAATCAAGATTATCATCCATTGGAGAAAAGCCATCTCTATTATCCTCTTCTGCAGGCATTTCAATCTCTGCAGGCATTTTATCCTCTGCAGGCATTTCAACCTCTGCAGGCATATCAATTTCAACCTCAACAGTAGGTGTTTGCTGTGAAACCACCTCTGGAACTTCAACATTTTCACCATCAGAATCAGAGAGTACTAGTTTTCTCCTCTTAGCTAGAGGCACTTCATCTGAATCCTCTTTACTAGATTCTGCCACCACAGAGGGTGATTTAGGTCTTTTTGCTCTTTGAATCTTTCTTCTAGCATAAACAGCTCCAGGAGATGTCTGTTTTGCTTTGATGTGTTTCTCTACTGACTTCTTAGCTCTTGCATGTCTTTCAGTAGTTGCTGATGATTGCTTTACTCTGCCTCTTTTTGCTTTAGGCTGTGGTTGAGATTGTGATGGTTCAGTGTTTAGTTGTTGGGTTGGAGCAGTGTTTGTGATTGGTGATGGAGTGTTGTGAGTGGATGTAGGTTGTGGTTGAGGTTGTTGAGTATGTACATTATGAGTAGGTGATGTAGATGGTTCAGTGTTTAAGGTTTGAGTACGATCAGTGTTTAGTGGTTCAGGGTGTGGTTCTGGTTGTGGTTGGTCTTGAGGTTGGTTGATAAAATTCTGCAAAGCAAGTGGCAGAACAAAAACAGGTAGGTTTTCTTTACCAGCATCCTTATTAGTCATATCAGAGAATATTCTCTTGTTGACTCTAAAAGGATGAATCACATCAGTTTCAACAATCTCTAAACCAGATACACAAGCAGTGAATAGCATTTGACAAAATCGAGCAAAATAAACTATAGTAGACTCTGACAGTTTATCACCTAGATTCATTAGAACATATCTACCAAAATCAAAATTACTACCATAAAGTAGAGAATACCCGATTTGTAGACTGTCCATTGGAATAGCATCCCAGTTAGTAACCTTCTTCTAGAATGTTCTTGTGATGCAGTCGAAGAAAAAATTCCATTCCTTCCTGAGATTAGGCCTCTTTACACTGCCAAGCTTTTCAAGAGAATCCATGTAGCCTATCTCCTGTAGCATCTGTCTCAATTGAGGTTCACCAACATAAGCATAAGAGGTGTGTGTATCAAAACCCATCGTTTCTCTGACAGTTTGTGGAGTAATCACAAACTCTTGTGCATCATGAGTGAAGATGATGACTGGAGTCCCATTCTCTCCTCCATCCACATAGACTGAGTTTTGCCAAAAAGTGGCAATTTGAGATGCAGAGAGAGTACTAGGTTCAACCAGAACTTGTCCAATCTCTGAGTCTCTTAAGAAATTCTGCATAAGAAGAAACGCTTCTGGAACACGTTCATTATTGAGTGGGGCTGCATAATTGTTAGGGACAAAAAGTAGACCAAAAACATTGAATGATTTAGAAGCCATTAAATCAAGAACGGGCAAGAAATCACAATGAAAAGTGTATGTAGGAAAAGTGTTTGCGAAAATGCGCAAGTGAAAACTGAGAGAACTGTGAGATGTAAAAGTGAGTGGGTGAAAGTAAAGATGAAACGTTGTACACAAAAGTATTTAGAGTTGTAATTAAAAATTAGAACTCAATCGTTTGTGTATTCAAGCACTCAACAGTCCCTAGATTAATGTGTGAGTGGGACACATGTCATACATGCAGTGGATCAATTAATCATGCGCAGTAAAAATAGCAATTATCACCGCTGTATTCTCTTTCCTATTTCCAAGACACTTTAACACAATACACTTATTAACAGTTGTCAAAAGCACTATTTACTCCAAAATTTTCAAATTATCCAAATGAAAATTTACCTTAGAGTACTAACCACAAATCAACAGCGTTTGTCAATTCTTCAACTTTATCACCGAAACCCTTTCAAAAATTGCACAGTTGTGACAATATGTGTGTGTGTAGCAGAGTTTACCAAATCAATTTTTAGAGCATCTAATTTTTCATAAAATCCATAAAGTAAATCAATAAACACTGGATGCACAAACTCTCATAGTAAACACTGACTGTATGATGAAAGCTAAACTCTGTAGTAATCAATCTATATACAGTAACATTTAATTTATTTTATACCCTCTCTATTGCTAATATATATATACATACATACATACATATATATATATATATATATATATATATATATATATATATTATTCTATTCATTCCAGTAATTAGAGGTTGGAACCAGTCACCAAAAATTCAAAATTTTTATCCCTTATCATTTTGATAAGTTCCTGGGTCATCCTAGTCTTTGACTAGTCACCAAAAATCAGAGAATTTTAGCCCGTATTATATACCAATAGGTTCCTGGGTCATCCTAGTCACCAACATAATCTCAAAGAAGTATAGCAACCTATAATCATTTTCTTTGGGGGTATTGTAGTAAGCATTTTAATCTACCAGAGTATAACTAACAGAGTTTAGAGTTCATCAACATCAGTAGTTATTCATGAGAGGCAATGCACACAGTATTTATAGACTCAGAGTTTAGGACAAAATAAACTAAGAGATGCTATAAATATGAACCAGTATCATGTTGTGTTAACTTTCTGCACAATCTAAGATTATATCACAATAACTCAGAAAGATTCATGATTAATTGCTGAGAATCATGCTTCATACATATTTCTTCATTGGTGTTTCCATTCAGACAATAATCAACTCAGAATTCACAGAGTTTATCAAACTTATTAACAGTGTATGACATACAGGCATGCTGACAGAATTTAACAGAGTTTGACAGTGTTTAACAGAGTATGCTTAACAGAGTTTAATCAACAGAGTTCACTTAGCACTTAACAAATCAAGGAAATATGAGCAACACAATTCATAAGTAAAATTTGAATCTAACCAACATTCCTAGTCAAAACCAGAGACCATTCCTAGTTCATTGACCAGTCTTGTAAATGTAGCTTCACTCAATGGTTTGGTGAAGATATCTGCAAGCTGTTGTTCTGTAGACACAAAATGTAGTTCAATATTCCCTTCTTCCACATGTTCTCTGATGAAATGGTACCTTATGCTGATGTGCTTGGTCATTGAGTGCTGTACTGGATTACCTGTCATAGCAATAGCACTTTGATTATCACAGTAAATAGGAATCTTACTGTACCTCAATCCATAATCCAGCAATTGATTCTTCATCCACAAAATCTGTGCACAACAGCTACCAGCTGCAATATACTCTGCTTCAGCTGTAGATGTAGAAATTGATTTCTGTTTCTTGCTGTACAAAGAGACAAGTCTATCACCAAGAAATTGACAACTTCCACTAGTGCTCTTTCTGTCTATCTTGCAGCCTGCAAAGTCTGCATCAGAATACCCAAGTAGCTTGAAATCTGATTCTCTGGGGTACCACAGACCTAATGATATGGTGCCCTTGAGATACTTGAAGATTCTTTTCACAGCTGTCAGATGTGGCTCTCTAGGATCTGCCTGAAATCTTGCACAAAGACAGGTTGCATACATGATGTCAGGCCTACTAGCTGTCAAGTAAATAAGAGATCCTATCATGCCCCTGTAGTTTGTCATATCCACTGAAACTCCTGTGTCTTTGTCCAATTTAGTTGCTGTTGCCATGGGAGTTGATGCAGATGAACAGTCAAGCATACCAAATTTCTTGAGAAGATTTCTGGTATATTTTACTTGATTAATGAAGATACCATCATCTGTTTGTCTCACCTGTAGGCCTAGAAAATAACTAAGCTCTCCCATCATGCTCATTTGATATCTGGACTGCATGAGCTTGGCAAACTTCTTACAGAGTTTATCATTAGTAGACCCAAAGATAATGTCATCAACATATATCTGAACTAAAAGCAAGTCACTCCCAGATTTGAAATAGAACAGAGTTTTGTCAATAGTACCTCTGTTGAATTCACTTTCTAAGAGAAATTGAGCTAGAGTTTCATACCATGCCCTTGGTGCTTGCTTAAGTCCATAGAGTGCTTTATCCAGCCTGTAGACATGGTCTGGATATTTTGGGTCCACAAATCCTGGTGGTTGTTCAACAAACACTTCCTCTTCAAGCTTCCCATTCAGAAAAGCACTTTTCACATCCATCTGGAACACTTTGAATTTCTTGTGAGAGGCATATGCTAGAAAAATTCTGATTGCCTCCAATCTTGCAACTGGAGCAAATGTTTCATCATAGTCTATTCCTTCCTGCTGTGAATAGCCTTTTGCTACCAGTCTAACCTTGTTCCTTGTGATAACACCTTCACTGTCAGTCTTGTTCCTGAACACCCATTTAGTACCAACAATAGATCTGTTCTTTGGCCTTGGTACAAGGGTCCAAACTTCATTCCTTTCAAATTCATTCAACTCTTCCTGCATTGCTGTTATCCAGTCAGCATCTTGAAGAGCTTCTTCCACTTTCTTTGGTTCATTCTTAGACAAGAATGCATGAAACAAACATTCACTTGCAGTGGCACTTCTTGTTCTTACTTTTGCATCTGGATCACCAATTATCAAATCAGGTGTATGTGATTTAGTCCATTTCCTAGCAGAAGGCAAATGACTTCTGTCAGCATGTGATCCTCCCCCTTGATCCATGCTCTCCTGATTTTCTTGTGGGCTTTCTTCATTTTCTGAGACTCCCCCTGAACTTGACTGCCCAGAGTCAGAATTTGAATTTTCAGAGTTTGAATCATCAGAGTTTGATCCAGATTTTTCAGTTGACTCAGTATCAATGTTTGAGTCTTCATCTTGATCATGCTCCCCCTCAACTGGTTCTTCCCTTTGTTGTGGCTGAGAAGTTTCTCCAGTGTTTACCAGTAGAGGTTCAGAGTCTGTTTCAACAGAGTCTGTCAGAATAGTTTGATCAGAGTTTACTTCAACAGAGTTTAAATCTTCATTTTCAAAGTTCAGTTGATCATATTCATCTATGTCTTCAAGTCCAGTTATTTTCTTGTCATCAAAAGACACATGTATAGATTCCATGATCACTTTTGTTCTCAGATTGTAAACTCTGAATGCCTTTGTTGACAGTGGATAGCCAACAAAAATTCCTTCATCTGCCTTTAGCTCAAACTTGGTCAACTGTTCAGGATGAGTCTTCAAAATAAAGCATTTGCACCCGAAAATATGAAAGTATTTCAGGTTAGGCTTCTTTTTCTTCACCATCTCATATGGTGTCTTTCCATGCTTATTGATCAGTGTAGCATTTTGAGTAAAACAAGCAGTTTGAACAGCTACTGCCCAGAAATAAGTTGGCAATTTTGCTTCATCAAGCATAGTTCTGGCAGCTTCTATCAAGGTTCTATTTTTCCTTTCAACTACACCATTTTGTTGTGGTGTACCAGGTGCAGAAAATTCTTGCTTCACTCCATTGTTCTTGCAGAATTCTTCCATTGTTGCATTCCTGAACTAAGTTCCATTATCACTTCTGATGATTCTGACTTTGTTACTTGATCCTTTGTCCAGAAGCTTCACATGCTCCATCAGAGTTAATGTAGTTTCATCCTTCTTTGCTAGAAAATACACCCAATTGAATCTAGTGTATTCATCAACAATGACTAAAGCATATTTCTTCCTTGCTATAGACATAACATTTACTGGACCAAATAGATCAACATGCAGAAGATGATAGGGATCTGTGATTGAAAATTCTGTCTTGCTCTTGAAAGATGACTTCCTTTGCTTGGCCTTTTGACATGAATCACATAGACCATCAACATTTAACAGAGCCTTTGGGAGTCCTCTTACAAGATCCTTTCTGATCAATTCATTGATGTTGTTCAAGTTCAAATGTGAGAGTTTCTTGTGCCACTTCCAACTCTCTTCACTAGACATTCTTGTAGACAGGCAAACAGCTTTTCCAGCAGAGTCTATTAAGAGCTTGATTTCATAAATGTTGTTTTGCCTATGACCAACTAGAACAACCTTTCCTGTAGATTTGCTGATAACTTCACAATATTCAGGTTGAAAATCTACATGATATCCCTTGTCACAGATTTGACTCACAGATAGCAAGTCATGCTTGAGTCCTGGGACATGAGCTACATTGTTGATGATGACATTTCTAAGATTAATATTGCCATATCCCAATGTTCTTCCTACATTGCCATCACCATAGGAAACTTTTGGGCCAGCCTTCTCCTCATAGTCTGATAGCAGGGCTTTATTTCCAGTCATGTGTCCTGAACATCCACTGTCCACAACTAGGATTGCCTCCCTGTTGCCCTGCAATCACAAGCAATTATTGAGGATTAGATTTAAGGATCCAGACTTGCTTGGATCCTTTGACATTCTTAACTTTGTTAGCTTTAGCAGCGGAATTAACATTATCAGAGTTTGAGCTAACAGTATCAGAGTTTACACTTGCAGTATTAACTTTAACCCATTTCAGATTGGGTTTCAGTTCATAGTAATTATGATAGATAGCATGATACTCTCTGCAAGTATAAATGGAATGCCAAGTGCTTCCATAGTGTGTGCATAAAGTCTGTGGCTTAGTTCTAGCAAAATCCTTCTTTACCTCAGACTTGGAAGGTAAAGAATTTATATTTTTGTTTTTCTTGCAGAAATTTGCAAGATGCTTAGTACTACCACAGTTATGACATGTCTTTCTTGGAGCATAACTAGCAAGCATTGGTTTATTTCCTGAAGTGATGGCTACTTTTCCATTTTTGTTCTTATTTGACACTCCCTGTTTCTTAACAGATTTTAACTCCTTCAGTTTATGTTTGAGTTGTTTATCTGTCATCAAACCAATATTAACCTGTTTAGCACAAGTTTTTACTGATTTGACCTTAACAGTTTCTTTTTCATTATCAGACAAAAATTTACTGGCTCCATGTACAAAATGAAGTCTGATTTTAACTTGACTTTGAAATCTTAGTTCATCTCCCTCATTATAACCTAGACCAACAGTGTCTGTTTGAAAAATCTGTTGAGTGTCCTTTCCAGAATTAGTCTAAGTCCTAATTTTCTTATTTGCTTCCTCCAACTCAGATTCTAGTTGTTTATATTTCTGAAGCAAATCCTGTTCTATAGAAACAGCATCATCTCTCTCTTTCTGAACTTGTTGCATATTTTTTAGCTTTTCTTCAACAATTTTATTTCTCTCTTTGAGTTCAGAATTCTCAGATTTAATCCTCTCATTCTCTAAAGTCTGATCCCTATAACTTATATGCAATGACTTAAGATAAATTCTTAATTGAGAAATGTCATCAATATTATAAGCATAGGTAGTTAGAGGTACCTGATTTTCAGAAGTTTCTGATTCAGTAGTAGCCATGAGAGCATAGTTAATTTCTTCATCAGAATCTGAAGTGTCTGCCCAATCTCTGCCTTTTGTGATGAGTACTTTTCCAGTTCTACCCTTCTTGCACTCAGGAGCATAATGACCCATCTCCTTGCACTTGTAGCATTGAATTTCAGACTTATCCTTCTTCCAAGACTTGGTCTCTTTTCTTTCAGACCTCCTGAAACTTTTTATGTCTTCATTTGAATCTCTAGAAAACCTTTTCCCTTTCTTGAAATTCTTGAAACCCATTTTCTTGAAGGTCTTCACCATCAACACAGCCATTTTTCTCATTTTTTCTTTATCCTCCTCAGAGTCAGATGATTCAGAAGAGTTTGAATCACAATCAGAGTTTGATGATTCACTTTCTGAGTGTATGACCAAAGCTTTTCCCTTCATTTTCCTTCTTGATGGCTCTTTCTTCTGAGGCTTCTCTTCAACCTTAAGAGCAACAGACTTTGCCTTCCTGCTTGATCTCCTGTTTCTCTGCTCCATTTCCAATTCATGAGTTTTGAGCAGCCCATAGATTTCATCAATCTCTGTTTCAGCAAGTTCATAGTTGTCTCTAATAGTGGTTTTTTCACATCCCACTTTTCAGGTAGAGAAAGAAGAAACTTAAGATTTGAGTCTTCTAGATCATACTCTTTGTTGACCAATGACAGATCATTGAGCAGTTTACAGAATCTATCAAATGTTTCTGTCATGGTCTCTTTAGGTTTAGCCTCAAAGTGCTCATACTCTTGTGTGAGTATGTTTCTCCTATTCTTCTTAATAGCAGCAGTTCCTTGACATCTGACTTCAAGAGCATCCCAGATCTCTTTTGCAGTGGTGCAGTTAATCACTTTGTTAGACATAACATTGTCTAAAGCACTATGCAGTAAATGCCTAACCTTCGCATCCTTAGAAATTGATGATAGATCTTCAGGAGTCATGTCCTTCTTTTCCTTTGGAACTATTTTAGCTTCTTCACCAGTAGTTGCAACAGATAGCTTTGTAGGATTGTGAGGGCCTTCATTAATCCTGTCAAGATATTCTGGATCTGTAGCCTCCAGAAACATAGTCATCTTGACCTTCCACATGGCATACTCTGATGGCCTGAGAATAGGAACCCTGATTGGTTCATAACGACTCACAGTAGTAGGAGCCTTTTCAGAACTAGTAGATGTTGGTGGAGGAATTGCTGACATGATTATTGTTGTGTTTGGATCTTAACCTGTAATAAAGTAACAGATTGGCTTTGATACCACTTGTTAGGCCGAATACACACTAATAATCAATATTAGATGAGAGAATAACAATTAAGATGATTATGCACTTTAAATCTTCTGGTATTAAAAACCCTCTTCGTGATGTCAACTATCACAAAGAGCTGCTAGGTTACAATAAAGATAGTTCGATGCACGATACCCTTCTAGGGTTAACCTAACTGTATTTATAAAACATACAGCTTCGATATAATCTCTAATTGATATTCCTAATAATCAGCTATACAATGATATCAATTACAGATTGTCACACGTCTCCTAAGTCAACTCGATCTCTTTGATAGCTATCCAATCTCCAAAGATCTCGCTTCCATATCAATCTTCAATTGATCTCTAATATCTTCTGTTGACTTCGTACGCGCTGCTTCCAGACAGACTTTACTAAACTCTGTCCAGCTTCCGTAGTCAGTGTTTAACTAAACTCTGACTGCTTCCAGCTAAACTCTGATTTGTCGCTGTAGCTCCTAAACACTGTTTTCATCAATCATTTCTAACACTTCATCTGTGTACTCAGCTTGATTCTTTGGAATAGGCCTTCCAGCAGATACAGTGCCTGCATCTTGACCAATCCCAGAGTTGGCCTTCATTGGAACATGAGGTCCTTTCTCTATGCAATCTACATAGCCTTCATCGATGGCTGAGAGATGAAGGTGCATTTTTACTTTCCAGTGAAAGTAATTATCTTTGTCAAGCATTGGAATCTTCACACCTGTATCCTTCCTTCCCATGGTTTTGATCTTTAGACTTCTTGTATGCTAGAAGTTTGCACTGATACCAATTGTTAGGTCCCGAAGTATCGTAGAAGGGAGGTTGAATACGATACTACCAAAAAAAAAAAATCCGAGAATATATCTTTATTGATAATAAACTCGAAGGGGTGTTACAACTTCTAATCCATTGGATTAGTTTCAAGACCAGAACACTCCTAAGGATAGTTTAGGCACGAGGACCTTCGACCCGACACTTCCTGAAAGCGGGCTAAGCCAGTTTCCCTACTAGATGGACTGTCTAGCAGCTTACACAGAGAAGTTTTAAGAGAGAGAAGAGAGAGTTGTGTGTTGAGGTGTGTTTTGAAATAAAATACAACAAGCCTATTTATAGGTTTTAGAAAGTCACTATGATGTACAATGCTATACTATTCACATGGGCCCACCTGCATAGTAACCACTATTCCAACAACCAAAACGCGTCTGCTGAGAATTTTTGGACGTGGGCCCCACCTGCATAGTACTATTCCACCAACCATCTGTTGAAAATATTTTGGACGTGGGCCCCACTTGCATAGTAACCACTATTTGCACAGTAACACTATTTGCACATTATCTGCATAGTAATCATGCATAGTAACGTGCATAGTAATCTTGCATATTATTACTATTTTTGGCTGCTTCTTTTAGGCTTCTCTCTTCTATTTCAAATATTCTACTGAATTAATTCATCTCAGAAAATAGTTCAAGTACCAGATTAATTTAATTATTTATTATAAATAATTAATTAATCTGTTACTTAGTTAATTTTCAGAGTAAATTAATTTTTGACAATACCTTGAGATATTATGTTTGTCCTTGATCGTCAATAGGCTTTGGCAATTCTTTCTGTGAATTAATGTGTTGATCCTTCTCGTATGTGCTGACACTTAGTGCACTGGTTCACAAGTGACTAGCACTGATCTTGATCTTCACACCTTCGTTACATTCCAAATGATTAGCCTGCAGCAGTATCTTCAAATAATATAAATACATGGAATCTTCAGCAACTTGATCCTTGTCGGTGCCTGTTCTTCAAATTTCACGATCCCTATATAGAGTTAATATTATTTATCTTTTATCCTAGTTGAGTTATATAAAGGTTGCAAAACGTATTTTTAAAATTAAGAAAAGTATGGATGGTAATTTTAGAAAGTTGGGCTGTATATTTTTAAAAGCCCAATAGTTAACATAGGTAGTTTTGAACTTATCCCTAGAATTTATATTTTAGTTTCTATTAGTGACATAGCAAACATATTTATGAGCTTGAAAGTTATATCTATGTTGATATTTGACATTTAATGAGAGAAAATTAATTAACTATATGTATCTTATAAGATTTTGACGATCTTGCAGATACATTGAGCGATGAAATTAAATATGTATGTAATAGGATTGATCGGTAAATAGTGTTTTAAGGTCACTAATAACAAGCTAATTCAATACGATAAAATCCAATTTTAATTGTTTTTATATGAAAATATTCATTTGTCATGGGTTTAAATACTTCTTAAACTTATGTATTGAGATTTACTATAGTAGTCACTCAATTTCTTATTTCTTATTTCTTATTATCATCCTTAATATAATTTCTCCATTACATAGGAAAAACAATATGAAGAAGCTTTCGATTTTTTTGAGACTTTTTTGAATTCAAACGAGACTTTCTTATGAAATTAACAAAGGAAAATTGAACAAGAAACCAAGGTATTAGAAGTAATTTATGTGCAGCATAGTATGACCATGCAGCAACCTCCCAAGGTCTAACTACATATCCAATTAGCAGTATAACATGTTTATTCAACAATTTCCAAAAATTTGACAATTCCTATTTTGTTTGCATTTAAAAAAGAAAAAATGTGTATTTACTTTATTTTTCTATTAATAATTATGTTTTTATTGTTTTCTATGCCCGGTCCTCAATACAGGACTATATTGAATTGAACTTTTCATAAAAGTAGCATTAAATGTCGTAAAATCATTTGGGGAAAAAATACAACAAAAATATAATTTTTTGATACTTAAATATGTTTTTGTAGTTATTTAATATTTTTTAAATTGTGTTTTTAGTGCGTAGCATAGGTAAAATGCTAGTATTAATAGAAAGGAACCACCAAGTCATAATAACATGATATAACATGAAAGTATAAACATGCCAACAGAGGCCTTATCGTAATTGGACAACTAAAAACTTCATTGGAGTGAGATAAGCTTCTAACAACATGCCAACAAACAAAAGGTTCTTATTTATAATGTATGTGACAAATCACCCCGCTTAGCAACCAAAGTTTCACTTTTAACCAAAGTTACATAGTTCACTCTTTAAAATGTATGAATAAAAAGCAATACTAATGTACCGTGGTACCGATAAACAAATCCATAAAGGAAATGAAACAAAGGTAATATTGCCTTAAAGAATACTTCCACACTTAAAAATGTAATTATTTGCACAACTCATAATCAAAATGAGTAAACAAAACAGACGTGATGTTACTTATATATTGTGATATACAATTTTTGTTAAAACAAAACGTGAAAACTCACATTTTCAAACAAAATAAATCCACAAAACGGAAATGCCATGCTATAAATTTTACTCAAAATTGACATAGAAAGAGGAACGAAGGTACCTTTGTGATTCAACAACTTGTCTTGAACAGCTCTCTTTGCAGTCATATCCACACCCCTCAACCCTGAAAATGAAAAAATATAGCAAGATGGGTAAATGGTTTATTAAAATATAAGCTAATATAAAATAAAATGGAATACAACAGAAACCAATAAATCTTCATGTTTAAAGTGTCAAGGAATGTAGGGCTAACAATAAACACCCGAAGCAATAATCGGAGCAAATGACTTATAAAAATAGCGGCCAACAACATATACTTCCATCCCCGGACTTAGTTTGTATGAACTTGAATCTTGTCTTAGCACAGAGGATGGAGTATCTAGTAGAACATCCAAAGAATCATCCACTTCTCCTATTTTTGCAATTGGGAAAGGATCTTCTGAATGAAAACGTATAGTAGCCAGGTTGTAATGGTAGTCAACAACAACCACTTCACCCTTATATGATTGACCATCACGATTGTACACATTAACCTGTACAAATAAAAACAATATCATATTCAATAAAATTTCGAAATTTTAGAAAATCAACTTTGAAGTTTTTAAATGATAACTATTGTGTTAACTTTTAATTTTCATTTACCACCAATGTTAAAAAAACATAATTCTATAAATTTTAAATACAATCAAACAGAAATATTTGGCACGATAAAAGATTAATTCTTAAAGCATTTTCCATAAACTGTTTTCCAACACTACGACGTCTGATGAAGTTAGCTGTAGTTAAGACAATGATGGTGTCATTATTACTCTCGATGATCGTGCTTGATCCCTCCCTATCCTCCTTATCACCTAAAAAACAAAAACAAAAAACTTATTACGAAAATAAATCCATCGACAACATTTTAGTGAAAATAGAAAATTTAAATTTCATACTCGAGTTTGATACAAGTGAAACCACGGATTGTAAAACTTCCAAAGCGGCCCTTTTTTCATGAATATCCTAGATAGCATTGCTAGCTCTTTCACGAAACTTTGGTTTCTTAGCAACTAAGGTTTCAAAGTAATACTCATCGTCCGGAGCTGTATAACATATTCAACATGCCAAAAGTTAGATTTCATAATTATTTGAGGCTTAAAAAGAACTCAATATTAAAAACTCACAATAATTAATTGGAGTTGGAGAACGCTCCCAGTACATCTTACGATTTTCCTTTCGAGCCATAAATTTTAACCTGTAAAATAAAACTAACAGGGCAATTGAGCTTAAACACAAACAAGAAATATAAATATTTGAATATATTAAGCGTACAATAACACACATCAATAAGACGATAACACATATATGCTCAAAAAACAAACGAATCATACACGTGAAAATGAACCCTACTTGAAAGTACGAGATAAACGAAAGAGCATAAGAACCCTAATTTAAAAGAAGGTTTAAATACCTGAAGACGAGTTGTATAGGAGATTTAGGAGATGAAATGCATCGGTAACAAATTTAATTATTATTTTATAAATTTTAAAATAAAATTGTGGTGGGCTAGTTTTTTAAAATTAAAACTTGAATTTGGGTCTAAGTTTAATTGTCCAACTCCTTAGTTTTTATATTTTATTTTTATATAAATTCTTTAATTTCTTTTTAACTAAAAATTGAAAATTATAAAATATGTATATATACATATATTATATAAAACATAAATAGAAATTTTGGTGCCCCTTATCATTGTGGTGCCCTAGGCATTAGCCTTGGTGGCCTTACCTTAAGACCATCCCTGCCCAACCTCCTCAATAACACTAAACCAATTTCAAGATAACATGTTATTATCATATTAATTTGAATAGATTATGTTGAGTATGGAATACACATAAGGAAAATACAGAGGGGGTGAATGTATTTTCAAACTATTCTTCGAATCAGCTTTAAGAACAGTTTCTTTGAATGTTTGAATCTGTGTGGTTGTATGTGTAGCTGAGTGTGTGTTTGTGTTAAACATGAAAATCGTGCAAAAATAAAACACAAGACACAAGTATTCACTTTAATCTAACGTTGTATTAGATAAAGATTCTTGCTACAATCTGTGAATACTAATGTTAGTATTCTCAGCTTCGTTTTTCTCTAAGAGATGTTATCTAACATGTGTGTGTCAAACTTGTTACTACTAGAGAAGTGGGGTTGTACACTTATAGAACTTGTGTACAACCTACCAAATGTAGTGACAGACAAAATAACTTTTTAAGTTGTCTATCCCTTTTTAAATATATGTCTAAGCAACATGTAATTTGACTTTCCTTTAACCTGCTCAGATACACTTCTTTAGCAGTTTGTCTCATTTAACATCTCTCTAAGATTCTTGTAGACTTTCCATAAACACTTTACAGTACAGTGGTCCTGAAAGTGTCTTGGCTTGTTGCTGGTTTCTGACTTGTACAGTTCAGTATTTTGTCTCAAAGAACCCATTCGAGAAATGACTAAGTGATTGATTCGAGAACTAGAATTGATTAATTCGATAACTCTGAGTTCTCGAATATTGAATTCTTGACTTATCAAATCACTTCTCGAATGAGTCTTTTCTTCATGAATCCTTGATTTATCGAATAGAGCTTTACTTCTGGAATCCTTGAGATGTCGAATAGCTTCCTGAGTCCTTGAGATATCGAATGTAACTTTGACTTGTTGACTCTTTGAGAACTCGAATGATGCTTTGACTTGTTGACTTCTTGAGTTCTCGAATAGAGTATTAGACATGTCGAATCCCTGAATTCTCGGATGAGGCTTTGACTGGTTGACTCCTTGAGATATCGAACAGTGTCTTTTGACATATCGAATCCTTGACTTCTCGAATAGACCAAAATACTTCTCGAATTAGTACTTAGGCAAATCTTCAATCTTCAAATTCTAACCGTGTTTATCGAGTCCCCCCATATGCAGGTAAAGCCATGGTTTCAAGGGAAGAGGATTCAACAAAATAAGCAAGAAAAATAAGAAAATGAAATATATGACTCTGAGCTAGAAGAGTAAAGAAAATATCTCATATGGTGCATAAAAATACTATGGTATTATTAAGAGGTAGCATTCCATCAGATACACTAAATAGTATAAACTCACAAATGTGCTATTCCATCATATACTATGCTATTACTAAGAGGTAACATATTTAAGCACTTCGTTAATTACTAATGTGCACATGCTTTATTCTTATAAATCTCGAAAACAAGAATCCATTTATGCAGTGATATTTAAGGTTGGAAAATTACAGAGATTCATTAGTAGTGGGAAAGCATTAGCTTGAGAGACATATAAAGCAAAGAATCTAATAATATTCATCCTATTGGACAACTTTGGTGAAACCAATCCCTCAGTAGATCTCACTGGTTCTTTAGGCACATTGTAATTACAAGCTGGAATTCTTTAAGCGCACTGTTACTAGAAGCTGAAAGTTAAATCTCAATGGAAAAAAGAACATCATTTACATAGAAGATGTATGGTTAAATTGTCGAGCTCGATCCAAAAAATACCCGTGGGTACAAAATGTTTTTTTAAATATTAGGAATAAATAAGAAAAATACCTATGGATACTAGAAAATTGCTAAAATATCAGGAATAAATAAGAAAATTACCTGTTGGTACTAGAAAATTCCTAAAATATTAGGAATAATTAAGGAAAATACCCTTGGGCACTAGAAAATTCCTAAAATATTAGGAATAAATAAGAAAAAGACCTGTGGGTACTAGAATTTTTTTAAAATTTTAGAAATTAATAAGAAAAATACTTGTGGGTACTATAAAATTCCTAAAGTGTTAGGAATAAATAAGAAAAATACCAGTGGGTACTAGAAAATTCCTGAAATGTTAGGAATAAATAAGAAAAATACCCATGGGAACTAGAGATTTCTTAAAATATTAGGAATAATAAGAAAAATACCCGTGGGTACTAGAAAATTCCAAAAATACCAAGAATCAATAAGAAAAATACTTCTGGGTACTAAAAATATTAGGAATATTTAATAAAATAGTAAAAGTGCAGAAAAATAAGAGGAAAATTATGAAAATATTTCCTTGACAATTTGAGCAATAAATTATGTGGATGACACAGAATAGTGCTGAAATTACTAGAAGCAAGCAATCACATGAAGTCCATACCTAAGATGTTACGCTTAAGAATAACTGAAAGCTAGCCACAAAGAGGCCAATTTAAGACAATATAAGCCATAAAAGGCAAACACAAATGTCAATCTAGCCTCGAATAAGGCAAATCATGGTAAATGTGTAGGTCGCTCCACACTTACAATCAAGTCGATATCCGTGGTAAACTAGTGTATAAAAATCCCCGAATTAGGGTAGATATTCCCAGGTAAGGGATAAATTAAACCCCGAATCTTGGCAATAGGACAATTATAACTTCAACAAAAACCTGATCAGTTTTCCTTGAAGTTGGGGGGCAAATGATATGGGCCAAAAATATGCCCTATAGACACATTTAACGTGACATTAAATAAACCTAGATTGGTCCAAGATTAAAGCCCATTAATGAGGCTCAAAATCGTAATTAAGTATTAAATTCATAATTAATGTGTCATCTGATTATTAGACTCCAATATTAAGTCCAAAAGGGAACCAATTCCTTTAAGGAGTAGCCCCCAAGGCACCCAAGTCCAATAGGAATCAACCTTCTCCATAAAAGGATCCAGAATTCCATCTAAAGTAGGTGACTTGCCCACCAAGTATCTAAAACATACTCAAAGTCAATGCCTATATAAAGGGTCTGACCCTCCATTCTTAAAGGAACGTTTTAGACACAGCTCCATATATCAGTACACCGTGAGGGCGCATCAAACCACGCAACCTAAGAACTACGTTTTGCCTTGATTCTTGATATTCATCAAGGTACGTAGGCATCTTGTTAGGATCGAGTTAGTCCCCGACAACAAGAGCAACCACCATTAAAGTTCGAAACTCTCAATCCCTAGCAATCAATGCACGAATTAATTACACCCTACTTTTTATTCTGCAACACAATTTAAATTTATCAGTGTTTTTTTTTCCATGACATTTTCCCATGAATTTGAATAGTAACAATTTTGGCCAACAACTATTAGCCTGTTTGGATTATTTTAAAATAAGTTACTTATGACTTACATATAACAATTAACTTATATGAAATAAGTAATTTTGACTTAGAAGTAAATCATCAGTTTGGACTTTGGATAAATTTATAACTTATTTTTAACTTATTACTCCTTTTGTTCTTTCCAATTGTTAATATTTTTTAAGAGGTGTCCGGCACGCATTTTAAGGTGCATTTTAAGGATAGTTCCATATCTTATTTTGAAGATTTTCTTTTTTCTTTTTTGTATAAAAATTTAAACATCAAACTTTTATATAAAAAAAATTTAAAATAGATTATGGAACTACCTTTGAAATGCACCTTAAAATGCGTTCCAGACATTCCTTGAAAAATGTTAACAATTGCAAAGGACGGAGGGAGTATGTATTAAAAATAATAATATAATAATAAAATATTACAAATTACATTTTAATACTATTTATTATATCCTATTATATAATAAGAATAAGAAGGATAAAAACGAGTACTACCATAGGTCAAGGGTTCGACTCCTAACAATAATATATATTTTATAAATTAAATTTAAAGTCACTAATACAAATTATATCATGTTATATTATATCCTATTATATAATAAAAGTAAGAGAGCTAATAAACAAGTACTACCATATGTCAAGAGTTCGATTCTCAATAGAGATGGGCATTCACCCCGGCCCGCCCGATCCCGATCCGATCCCCGCCCCGCTTGGGGCGGGGAATCGGGGATTTTTTCGGGTACGGGCCGGGGAGCGGGGACAATTTTCGAAAAAAATCGGGGAGCGGGCCGGGGCCGGGATTTTATGTCTCCCAGGCCCGATCCCCGACCCCCGCCCCGATTCATCCCCGACTCGATTTCACCACATTAATATATATATATATATATATATATATATATAATCATATATTAATATATATGAATTTCTAATACTTTATATTGGAAATAAAATGATATTTTAATCTTATATGTTTGTCTTTCTAGTAGTTAAATAACTTCATTTCCATGTTATTTATAATTGTTTATTTAAGTAATATTTTTTATCTTAATTTAGTGCTTAAAAAATTGTTTCAAACTCACTAGTTAGTGTTTAAAATTATTTACAATGTTATTTTTTGTTTAAAATGAAATTCCCCGATTCCCCGCGGGGATCCCCGTTACCCGTTCGGGCCGGGGACGGGGAATAAAAAATAATCCCCGACGGGGATCGGGCCGGGGACGGGGATCGGGTTTAAATTCGGGGATGGGGGCGGGGATAGCACTCCCCGGCCCCGAAGTGCCCCGATGCCCATCCCTAATTCTCAACGAATACATATTAAAATATATATTCTATACATAGATAAATAGTTTTTATTATATAATAAACGTGACAACAAAACCAATTAACAAGGAACATGGATAAATTATAACCCACCTAGAACAACAACGGTGCATTAATTTGGATATATTGTGCTTTTATTATGTGTTATATTATGCTATTATGTTGGGTTATTGTTGGGTAGTTTTCTAGCTTGATTCATACTCGATGTATGAACTATGGATTAAAGGAAATTAGAAAAAGTCAAAAAGATCAATTAAATTAAGAGAAATTAACAAGAAATAAACAATTTTAACCATATGTCTTACTATCTATAGATATCATTAAGTACATTTTTATATTATTATATAAACACACAAGTGTCCGCTATATAATTTTGTATTGAATTCCTACTATGGCAAGGAATTTGAGTTTATTTTGTATGTTATATTTTAGTATATTTTATCGTACTCGATTTTCAAAATTTTGAATAAAATCCCTCTTACATTTATTATTAAAATTTATTTGGTTATCATTAAAATTATTTTCAAATAATAACAAAGGTATTTTGATAATCAAAACGAATTATAATTAGAATTCATAAATCGAATAGAATTTTCAACGTAAAAAATCATCAGTTTCTTCTCTATTTTACTTCTGCGTAGATATAACTGGAAATTAATTGTTAAATCATCACTAAATTAAATATTATTTTGTTAATTTCACGTGAGGTGTAAAATCGTTCAAATCAAAATTTAAGAAATCAAACGTGTAAAATCTTATATATATATATATATATATATATATATATATATATATATATATATCAATTTTTAACAATAATTAGACATGTAAATTAATAACATATAAATTTAAAAAAAATTAATATAATTATAAATATTAAAAAAAATAATCTTGCGTTGCATGAGTTATAAACTAGTATATTTTAATATAGTTAAATTGCAAAAATCAAAACAAGAATAAAAAAATACAGATATTTCCACTTTTCAAAAATCAACTTATAAATTAATTATAACTCAATTTTATTTATCAAAGAAACAGTTCAAAATAAATTATTTTAACTTATAACCAACTTATAAATCGGAAGCAAACAGTTCCTCTATCTAAATAACACAATAAACTAGGTCAATTGGTTCACTCCTTGGGCCCCATCCACTCCTTGATTCAAGCTGAGCCCCACTTTTTATCCTCTTTTCAAAAATTACCCCTCCCCCACTTGTAGTTACTCTATTTCTTGCCTTTCCTTCCTTCACTTTTACACTTTTTTTCCCTGTACACACTCTCTGCAAACACGCCCAATCTTCACAGTACAGGTAAAACACAAGATTTGAAATCAAATATACACACGGACTCTGTATCTATACATACACTCAGGAAAAGGAACCTGTTGGTGACATCACACACACATATACAAACACATTTTTCGTTTGTATCTTCAAATGCATTTGTGTTCTAAACAATCACCGGCGATTAATTACCGTTGTTTCTCTCCGGCGACGGCCGGATCGTCGAATTGCGGTGGCGTATCGGGCAGCGAGAATGTACGATTTCAAATTTGAGATTATAATTGTCGGTGGAAGAAATTTAATTATTAGCAATCGGAGAAATTACAAATTGGCGAAGAATTAGGGTTTGGTAGAGATTGACGATGCAGCTTCACTTCTCACCTAGCATGAGAAGTGTAACAATTTCGAGCAGCAATGGATTTTCTGACTTGATGAAGATCAAAGTCGCAGCTCGTCATATTTCTTACCGGACACTTTTTCACACCATTCTTATTCTCGCTTGTTTGTTGCCTTTCCTCTTCATTCTTACTGCTCTCGTTACTCTCGAAGGCGTTAACAAGTGTTCTTCGTTCGGTAATTTTCTAATTCTCCTTTCGTATGTTATTGTGTATGTACATTGTTTAGTTCGATTGAATTGTTATTAGATCTGTATTTTTGTGATCACATTGTTGAATTATTTATTTTAGGCTTGTTAGTGGATTTGTCTTTCGAGATTGTCTTTGATTGGGGACTAGATATGCTCTTTTAGTAATTATTATATGAACGTTAGGATTATGGTATCGTGTTCAAAATGTAAATTGTGTTTGATGCTGTACAATTTTTGTTGTTGCTGGCTTATATTAGTTGTAACAAGCTTGTGGTAGCACGGAAGAGTGTTGTATTGTGGGTTCAAGTCACAAAATATATATAGGGCAAAAAACCGGAGAGAATTTTATGTTGATCAAGACATGCTACAGATGTGACCACTTCCGCATCAATATTATCACATTAGTCATTCATATCGTTGAATTGATAATCCTTCACATTCATGACTAGTTCATTCCTAAAAGACGAGACTTAGTAAGTTCGTGAATCCCGCGTAGTCAATGCCAGATCTCCCACAAGTGACATGGCACATAAGAGGCTTCCATGTCAAGAATTTCAATCTTACAAATTCCTTATGTAGATCATAGTCACCATGTTTCCTAAGTTCTTGTAACCTCTTCTTGGATACTGTTATAAGAAATAATACTAGAATATAAAAGATCTTATCAAATCACACTATGTCTAGCTAAGGTTCTCTTGCGATGATGACATAGGCAAAGGGCTGCTTAGCTTTGTGGGTGGTGCGCTGAGCAGACGGGTGCTCGAAGGGCTCTCGTTCATGAGCAAAGACGTTAAAAGGCTTATTAGGGATCTCCCCAAAGGGGATTTCTTTGGTACTTCGTATCAGAGGTACAAAAGAGAACTAGGCGGGTTATAGATAATATTCTAGCCTGGAGTCTAGTCTCTAGAGGGCCAAAGGCCTTTAAAAGAAGGAGAAATCCTGCTTGCTAACAACCTAGCAAAAAAAAAAAGATCTTGAATTTTTTTTTTTCCTGTAATGACTCAAACATCTCAATATTAAATTTTTAATACCAAGTGTATTCATGTTCTAATTAATAATGAGATTTCAGGAGTTTATCCTAAAACTTGGAGAATAGGTAAAATCCTCGATAAAAAACACAAATCCATTTATTTTTCTACTACTATAATCTAGAATATTATAATTAATCTACTTTATAAAACTAAAATACTAATCAATTGTAGAGTAAAGTTCTATGGAGTACTGTTTTAATTGGAGTACTTGGAGTACATATACATTCTGCATTCAAAATTTTGCAAACTTTATTATTTTGCAAAGCTTATAACGTGAATATCATTATTTCATCTAAAATCTTGAAAATTTTGTATATTTTGCTAACAAAATATTGCAAAACGAATTGTTCTGCGAAACACATTTGTGTTGCAAAACATATATGTTCCGATTGCAAAACATAAAGAATTTTCAAAATGAACATATTGCAAAACATACATGATTTTCAAGATTATCAATGAAATTATGATTCATATAACAAGGTTTGCAAAATAATAAAATTTTAAAATATTTTGAATGCAGAACGTATATGTACTCCAAGTACTCCAATTAAAACAGTACTCCACAGAACTTTACTCATCAATTGTAATTATTTTATTCTTTAATAATAATATCTGAATACACAAATTAGTTTACTAATTCTTTTGTCCACATCATTCTCCTCTCATTTGAAAAAAACTCGACTACGAGTTTTAAAAGAAGGGAAAATCCTTAATCCTCGAAAGGGGTTGTAACAGTTTGGTTGGACAAGGTGAAGAAATGGGTTGAACAACGGGGATATACCTATCTCCTCATATATTCGATAGAACCATAAATTAATCCTCATATTTCTCAAATATTCGACAATTTGTAATTTTCCAAATCTTTAATTGATAATGAAGTAATAAATAATACAACTATTTATATAGATATCCTAAAACTAGTAAGCAAAATTTAAAAACTAGTAGTGAGTATTTTATCAAATTAATAGAGTTCCGCGTTCTTCCCATCAATGTCTCCAGATTGCTTCACGCGGCCAAATTTTTGAAGGGTCTTGCGTTGTATCCAGGGACGGAACCAGGAATAAATATTGGGGGGACAAATTTTTCGATCATCGGAAAATGTTCTGATAATCGGAAAATTTTCGTAAAAAATAGGGGACTAAATGAAGATTTTTGTATGAAATAGGAGACTAAATGAAGATTTTCATAAGAAATAGGGGAGTAAATAAAGATTGTTGTAAAAAATTGGGGACTAAATGTAGATTTTTAGAAAATATGGGGAATTAAATGAAGATTTTTGAAAAAAATAAAGGAACTAAATGAATTTTTTTGTAAAAATAGGGGGACTAAATGAATTTTTTTGTAAAAATGAGAGGACTAAATGAATTTTTTTGTTAAAATGGGGGGACGAAATTCAGATTTTTGAAATATATTTATACAATTTTTCTACATTTTCAGATTTTTGGGGGGACGGCCGCCACCCCGTGCCCCCCTCTCCCTCCGTCCCTGGTTGTATCCTCTTGTGTGTATGTTTCTTACATAGGCCACTTTTAATATTGAAGTGTACTTCCAAAAGTTTTTTGTATGGTCTCTTGACCCTCACCTTCCTTTCTCTCTCAGGCCCGGTGTGATAGTGTTTTGTAGTGATAGACTTTTATAGTTTTATGTGTCTTCGTCTATGTTTTTAAACTGCCAACGCAAGAATGTGTGTAGTCGTTTAATTGTACATCCGTCTTTATGGGCTGTTTAACATCTTCTAGATTGGATGCAACTATTAATTGTAAATATAGGCGGCTTTTATAATATTTCAACATTTTGTGGTTATGTGTTTGTAGTTATTTTCTTCAGATGTTCCTGCACAATTTGTGTTAATGTTGGTACAGTATATAGTTGACTTGGTTTTCAGTTCGTTGTCCTTGCATAGTATAGTACAAGTTATTGTACAGTTTACACTCCAACTAATTAAGTTTTTAGCTCCTTTAGCTGTGTTAATAACCTAATGTTTTGATATCTGATCATTGAATTACAATTCCTGTTCTTGTGCTATTCAGATTGTCTAGGCAGGCGGTTGGGACCAAGGCTTCTTGGCAGGGTTGATGGTTCAGGGGTAAAAATTGTCTATTTTGTTTTTAGTATATACACGTACTATTGGACTCGGCTCACCCAGTACTCGTACTCTTTCCTTGTTGATAAGGTCCACAATTTTTTTTTAAAATTTTATATGGGTATCATATTAACTGAAATTGTACTACATTTGACAGCAGCGGTTGGTTAAAGATTTGTACAAGATATTAAATCAAGTGAATTCTGAGGATATCCCAGATGCCATAAAGCTCCCCAAGTCATATAGTCAACTTGTTACAGAATTGAAAACCAAAAAATACAAAGCAAAGGAGTTTGCTCTTATTTTGAAGGGAATGGTAAGTTGCATATCATTAAACAAAAATATTTTATATTTTCATTCCACATGTCTTTTGGTGGTATCTGTAGTTAGTGTCCTCTCACTTAAGCAGTATGACTTGTTAGATAATTACTGATATTACTGTGTACCAACTCTCTGTAATTCCTTCATTGATATATTGCATCTTTTTATGCCATCATTGGTAACATGAAATATATTTGAGTACGTATGATTATGTGATAGACCTCCAGTATTTTGATAGTATGAGCAAATGTCGTCTAAGGTACAGAATCACTGGAAAGTCATCTCTCGATAAGATATTTATAGGCCATTCAACAATATAATTATTCTTTGATTATAACTCTTGACTGATAATGATAAACAATTATATTTCTGGGTTTGAGATTCTCGAGGGACACAAAAGAAAATTTTAACCCTATATTTTGCCTATGATTACATATGGAGTATCCCTCCTGCTGGTCAATAGAATTATGTTACCTATAGAGAACTATGTACATATAAACATGTTACACTATGATGTCTGACATTTTAATATGGAATGTTTATGTGCTTAGTAAGCATCACCGCGTGCAATTCACGCGCAGAGGACTTTCTTTTTGGAAAAAGTAGAGTCTAGTTATTTCCGATTACAACTAGGCTGCGTTAAGCAGCTGTCTTATTTCCCAAGCAAACTTGATATTGTACAGATGGAGGAATCTGAAAAGGAATTAAAGGAATCAAAGTTTGCAGAGCTACTTAACAGACACTATGCAGCTAGTGCTGTTCCAAAAGGCATTCACTGTCTTGCTTTGCGCCTTACTGATGAATACTCTTCCAATGCCCGTGCAAGGAGACAGTTGCCTTCGCCTGAGCTTCTTCATGTCCTTTCTGACAACTCGTATAACCACTTCGTTTTCTCATCGGACAACATTCTGGCTGCTTCAGTTGTGGTCACTTCTGCTGTCCAGTCTTCTACAAAACCTGATAGAATTGTCTTTCATGTCATCACCGACAAGAAAACTTATGCAGGGATGCACTCATGGTTTGCTTTGAATCCCGTAGCCCCTGCAATTGTTGAAGTGAAAGGTGTTCATCAGTTTGAATGGTTAACTAGAGAAAATGTTCCAGTGCTTGAAGCAGTGGAAAGACATTCTGGACTTTGGAATTACTACCATGGTAATCATGTTGCAACGGCCAGTCTAAAAAATACTACTCCACGGAAATTTGCATCCAGATTACAGGCTAGAAGCCCAAAGTACATTTCGCTGCTCAACCATCTCCGGATATATTTACCAGAGGTAATTTTGTCACATGCTCCCATTCTTCTCTGTCTGATGAATAATGAGATCATTTTAATCATTTAAAACATTATTGAAAGAAGATTTTCTGGTTCCTGTAAGTACATTTTAGGATGCTATTCAGAGTATAGAGCTAAAGCTGGACGAGGTTACTTCACTTAGTTGAAACTGTGAGTTGACAAGCAAACTTATAATTATATAGGGTTTAGAACCAAGCAACCCAACAATCATTACTTACTAAAATACTAGTGATATGGTATACTTCTTTACGCTGTAATAAAGTTCAGCTATTTGTTTTTTTTTCTCTCTATTGTATGTCATGTTGCTGCTATTTGCATGATGCAGCTCTTCCCCAACCTTGAAAAGGTGGTTTTCGTAGACGATGATGTTGTAATTCAGCGTGATCTGACTCCACTTTGGAAAATTGATCTTGGTGGAAAGGTCAATGGAGCTGTTGAAACCTGTAAAGGTGAAGATGACTGGGTAATGTCTAAGCGATTAAAAACTTACTTTAACTTCTCACATCCCCTCATATCGAAGAACTTAGATCCGGATGAATGTGCTTGGGCTTATGGTATGAATATCTTTGACCTGCAAGCATGGAGGAAGACTGATATCAAAGACAGATACCACACCTGGCTGAAAGAGGTAAAGTCAAAGACACGTCTGTTCTTTTTACCTCATACCTTTTCCCTTTTTGGTTACTTCAGTTTTGTTTGAAGATTATTATTTCTTTTTTCATTGTTAATAATCGTTTAGTGTCAAAAAGGTAAAGTATGTAAGTCGTGTAGTTGTCTATTTTTTTTTTTTTTTTGCTAAATGTGTATTTGTCTGATTTAGTTTGTAATACCTGGAAGTTCAGTGAATTTTTATGTACTTATTCTAAGAAAACTGGCAGGGGATATATGATTTCTGAGGCCATCATACACTTTTGATATGTTGATCAACCACATTGAATTTAGTGCTTAAATTCATCATTGCTTATAGTCCCATACGGCCATTTATAACAAGTTTTACATACTCTCAATCAAAAAGCAAATAAAACATTGTGACTTTTAGTGAAATGTAAGAAATTGTTACTTCGAGGTTGTTGGTTTGTAGACCTTAGTTTTTTTTATCGACTCAAGCTTATGATGTAATTACCAACTTGTAAATTAAATATTAAAAACTGATAATTGATAATTCTTCCGGTCTGGTAAAATATAATAAATTCTTGAATATTTTTTAGTGGCTTGAATCTGCACTTAAAAATTAACACATCTTTGTTGTCCTTTTCTCCTCAGAATCTGAAGTCGAATCTGACAATGTGGAAGCTTGGAACTCTTCCACCGGCATTGATTGCTTTTAAAGGTTACGTCCACCCAGTTGACTCATCATGGCACATGCTGGGTCTTGGATACCAAAATAACACCAATATCGAGAGTATAAAAAAAGCTGCCGTAATTCACTACAATGGCCAAGCAAAGCCATGGCTCGAAATAGGTTTTGAACATCTGAGAGCATTTTGGACAAAATATGTTAACTATTCCAATGATTTCATAAAAAATTGCCACATACTGGAGTAGTAGTAACATCGGAGTGCATCGGATCAGAATTTGATCGCTGCTGTCCTCCTGACCTTTTATCACCAGCATGGGGAGATCATCCATTCTTTAATCTGGAAAGATCAGTTTGGAATATGTTGGCCCTTTAACCCAACGCAGACATGAAATAGTTGCATACAGACCAGGGATCTGAAGATAATAGTTTTGGGAGTGCAAGGCTTCGGCTTTAGCGTAGCTCCAGATATAGATCTTACTCTCTGCTTTTATTTATTTTTTTCTTTAATCAGTTCTTACAAGTTGCAGCTATCACTCTGTTGTTATGCCCTCTGTATCCTCAAACATGAAACACCTTCATTTAAATCATTACTAAGTGGTAGGCGTTGGATTAATGTCCCATTTGTCGGGGGAACATTTGTAGGTTATATGTCAGTATTTTGTATATGATTCATTAGAAACTTACAAAACTTGTAGAATAATATCCCCCCCCCCCCCCCCCACACAACCCAAAAAAAAAAAAAAAAATAGGTATGATTTATTTGTGTCCGCAATTTTATCTTCTTGGCATTGTTTTTCATTTGCTTCAAGATGTGTACATATATCTCCATTGTGGAAGAAGGATATTAGGAAAGGGAAAGAAGTTCCTTGGCCACCACAAAAATCTATTAAGAATATATTAAAGGATTTATTGCTTATGAATTATGATCAAGAGCTGGCGGTTCCTTTCTCCTTTATGCTCTAAATATTCGCAATAATTGCATGACTAGGACACCTTAAATGATTTTTTTTATGAAGATTATGGAAGTGTTAACTGAATGACCAGCACGATTGGGTTAGTAGTAGCCTTTACAGTACAGACTTATGCTTTTTGTTTAATACCAGATACTATTTACCTGCCATAAATATATATATGTGTATAAAAAATAATCATCATAGTATATGAGGGTGTTTGGGATTGCTTAAAATAAGTTACTTTTAACTTAATGGGAATATTTTTAACTTAAAGAAGAAAGTAAAATTGTTTGCTTTAAGTTGAATGAAAGTGTTTGGGTAAGTTTACTTAAAGTTAAATGGGGGTTTAACAATTTTGACTTAAAGTGAAGTTAAAAAATTTTAAACTCATCATTTAAGGTTTACAAGAATTGTGAAAAAAAAAAAAACCATAAATCATAAGTCAAAAGTACCTAAATGGAGCTTATGAAATTTTTTAACTCAAAGCATGGCTTAAAGCCGGTTACACAAACACTACAAAAACTGTTTGAAGGAGCTTACTCTTAAAGAGCCTTAGCCAAACAGGCTCTATGTTTGCAATCTTACTTAAGCCATCCAAAGGCGCTAGGAACAGTTTCTTTTTTGAAATTTTACAAGCGATGAAGGGTGATAATGAAGAAGATGAAAGAAAATAGAATAATACGAAAATAATAACGGTTCGGGGTAATAAGAAACTGGTGATGATTTGGATTAATGGTGTAGTGTTGAAGTAGGAACCAGAACCATCAAGTTGATTGTTGCTAGGGAGAGCGGTTGAGACTTGAGATGATGGTTATGGTAACTTAGAAGTTACAGGTATGGAAATCTTTATAAAATTAATATTTGCTGATGACACTAAAATAATCGAAAAGCCATGTATTATTATATAATAAATTATATAATAATAATTATAATTATAATTATTATTATATTGGAGATTTGGAGAGTCAGATAAATAAATTACAGGTTTGTACTGATATTTGTTTCCTTGTCTTCTTGTTCTGTAGGCAATTGACGTTTGATTTGAAGTTGAAGACTTTATTGCATAAAGTGGACGACCCTAAACTACTCTCCAAGCCAAGTAAGATTACTCTTGGTTTTCTTAACCCCTTTTTGCAGTTAGAATCTTTATAATCTATTGATTCTTTACACACCCAGGTATACTATTTGCCTATACAATTAGTATGACTCTATGATTGATTTGGAGATGACCCAGGTCACACACACACACACACACACACACAACACACACACTTTTCTCTGTTTTTAACATTAGAATCTTGATAATTGTTGTAATTAGCTGTCAGAGAATCTCCTACCCGCACTTTCTTTATTTTTGTCACACAAAGCTTCAACCTTTGTTTTCATGATTGTTTCCCTGTAGAATTTTATATCAAAATTTACTTTTTTCTTTACTATATTCTTGTTAGAAGCAAATTGGGTGTTAGAGTTGAGAGCACTTTCTGTTTTCTACCTCTCTTATAAAATCAGTAGTTGATTTATTGGTCTTGCTTGTTGTATGTTGATGTTTACGTCTTGATGCAATCAGCTCCAAGTTTTGCAATTTGCTTCTGAATTCAGCCTCTCAGAGAGCAAACCGGAGTTTTAGATGGATTGGTAATCAGCTTTTGGTGTCGTAGTGGTTCTTGGTGTTGGAAATTTGGCTTTGGAACCTGTCCCCGTAAAGATTGCGACCCTGTTCTGATAATTCTTCAGGATTTTTGAAGATGTCTGGAATTCAGGATCAGTTTGAGATCAAGTTTAGGTTGACGGATGGGTTGGACATTGGTCCCAAGAGTTTTCCTGCTGCTACAAGTGTTTCTAATTTAAAGGAAAGCATCCTCGCTCAATGGCCTAAAGGTTGGTTACTTAGGTTGAATTTTTTATTTCGTAGATGAGAACTATCTGATGAGTATCTTTAATAGACTATATGTAACTAACATTCTGTCTACCCTGACCATATCTGAATTTTAGTTGCTTGTTTGTATGTCACTACTTAATTCAAAAGTTATTTATTTGTTTCTTTGAATTTTGATGTGGCATGTAATTTAACCAAGATTTATGGACGGCTGTGTGGTGGAATATCTGAAAGAACTTCAATATCTGAGGGGCTGAATCCTTTTTACAGATTTCTGTTAGAATATACTCATAGAAATAGGATAAGACGAAGAAATTATGTAAAATTAAAGGCTGTTGCAGAATACGCTATAAACACTTAACAATAAGGCTACGAGTTAACACCCCAGTCCCTTATTGATCTCATTCATGGTGTTATCAGAAATGATTTCCTATTGCACATGGCCTAATCATGTATAGCAGGAGTGGTCGTCATTTAGGAAAGAAACTACATCTCTTATTGATTTGATGTTCTTAGCTCTATGCAAGTCTTAACAATCAGAAAACCATTGTTGTTTATTTCAAACTGTTCACTCAAAAGTCACGAGGTATGAGAATTACTCCTACTTAAAGAGACTAGGGAAATTGTATTTTTGATCAAAAATTTCTTTTGTTCTGAGTAATGTAGAGTATTAAATTGTCACACTGACTTTCTCGTGCAGATTGGCTCTACGCTGTGTTGTACATATTCTATTCTTTGGTAATTTGGATGTACTTGGTTCTGCTGTCATCTTTAAACTTCAAGATCTGCTAATACTCATAAAACATGTTTTTCTTTTAACAGAGAAGGGGAATGGTCCAAAGACAGTAAAAGATCTGAAGTTAATTAGTGCTGGAAGAATATTGGAGAACAGCACAACAGTTGGAGAATGCAGGAACCCCTTGTGTGATATTCCTGGGGGAGTCACAACTATGCATGTGGTTGTTCAACCAACTCCTCCTGAAAAAGGTAGTCATTATTATATCTATTTTACTTCCAACTTGTTTGTAAATAGGTTGCAGCTTGTTAGCATGCTAAGTTAAAGACAAGAAACAAGCCGTTTAGCTTCACAAGTTTTCAGCTCTGCTTTGCTGTTGAACCTCGACCCCCCCCCCTCTCTCTCCCACCCCCACCCCCACCCCAAAAAACAACAAAAAAAAGATCTCTAAAACATGATAATACTTAATCATATTGTTTGGTATTAGTAATTATTCATACAGTTTGAACCAAATTTAGTAACTTGGTGCAGTTTGTAAATATTATTATTTTGATGGACTTTCTGGAGATAAGTCACTACCCATTGTTTACAATAAGGTTGCACTTTTTAAATATTATTATTTTGATGGACTAGATAGGGAAATACTCTTCCCTATCTAGGAATCGTGAATCCAATGGGAAAAAATCTTAATGCAGAGATGATGACTTGTACAAGAATAAGTATGCAGTCACCACCCATATTCTCTATTTTGAATCTAGTCCCATTTTTCCGTATTTGAAGTAGTAGAGTATCTCTGACTAAATTCTTATTTTACTCATGTAACAGAAAACAAAGCACAGACTGATCCAAAACAAAACAAGTGTGTATGTGTTATATTATAAGGTACAGAGACTTGCATCATTTCAGGTTTGTGGTAATGTTTAGAATCAAATGGAAAATATTTGAATGAATGTTATATTGTATTTACTTCTATTCGTGGTCTTTATACACACACACCCCCCCCCACACTCACACTAAGTACCATTGTACATGCTAATTACAAGGAGTTGAGTTTTGACTTGATGCTGAACATGCGAGTATGCGACCAGATGGGATTGAGTAAACTATTAAGGTTCCAACCTCATCTTCAGCTGCTGCATGTCAGTTTAAGTCAAGCACATACCAGCTTTGCTAGCATTTTGGTTATTATGTAGATCCTTGGTTTTTATTGCCGATATTGGCTATTAATAACACTTTTCTTATGCGGTTTCAGTTGTACAATGCTGGCGTTTGTATAGATATTGATGCCTGTAAATGTTTACACAAGGAACGCATAGGCGAGGTGCACATTTATCATAACTCTTTTCGTGATAAAATCAACGTGTTCATAGCTGTTTAAAGAAACTCTCCACTGTTTTATTTATTTTTGAGTTTTGACACCTTCCTTTGCAATCAAGGGCCTTGATTTCCTTCAACAGTTTGTGCCTTTGTGGCTTAACGTAAAAGATTAGAAGTATACTGTTATATACTAAAGTGTGGTGTCGGGTCAAATCAAGTGTTTCGGTGTTTAAGTTTTGTATTGTACATTCAGGTGTTGATTTATAATCAAAAGCCTATGCTTAACTTATCACTAATGTAATGTTCAAATAAATGAAGACATGTTTACTAATCAATTGCTAAATTTAAACGTCCTACTAATTTAGTCAACTAAATTTGATTATTGGCTATCATGTTCCTAAAAATTGAGAAGTTAGCAGCTACCTGATGATTGGCTAAATTTGAATGTTGTACTAATTTAATTTTTGTCCTAGTTAGAATTATGCTTTGATTTTTAAATTTGAATTTCTTTTAATATTTGGTTGATGTTGACCAAATATCTAGGATAATAATTTAGGATTATTTATGATTTATTTTTGAATTGTAGTGTTTTTAAGAGATAAGATATTTCTGTTATGTATTGGTTTATATAAGCCCAAGCCCACCCAGATGATTATAATAATATATGTAGTTTATGTTTCATTTGTTTTCTGTTATGCCTATATATATACACACACATAAATCTACAAATGGTATCAGAGATATATCTTCTTAAGAGACCTGTAAAACACCATGACCCATAACCATAACCAAAAACTATATCCATAACCATAAAATCATATGGCATGACTGAGAAGTCATACACAACCATAATCATAAAATCACAACATGTCATGGCTGAAAAGCTATACACAAAAATTGGAAGTACAAAAGAAGATGAAAAAATAATCTTGTGGAAGAGAGGCTACTACATAGAAGAATGAAGATGATTATTTGTTTTGATGGCAATTAAAATATCAAAGTAAGGAGGAGTGTTAGAATTATGCTTTGATTTTTAAATTTGAATTTCTTTTATTAATTGGTTAATGTTGACCAAATATCTAGGATAATAATTTAGGATAAGTTATAATTTATTTTTGAATATTTTGAATTGTAGTGTTTTTAAGAGATAAGATATTTATGTTATGCATTGGCTTATATAAGTCCAAGCTCATCCAAATGATTATAATAATATATGCAATTTATGTTTCAATTGTTTTCTGTTATGCTGATGTATAGTATATACACACACACAAACCTACTGTCCTTAATTAAGTTGTATATGACTTTGTGATCTTAAGGTGCCGTTTGGATCATGAGGTTCCAATCCGGTTAATGTGAATGAGAATCTCTCCTGGATACAGAAATTAACAGAAATGTTAGTTATACAGGTCAAGTGCTCGGCAGATGTAACTCACTTGTTCAATCAATAAAATGTTCAATACTTTCACATGCTTCTCTCTCTAAATCTCTCTGTATTTCTAGATTTATAGTTTAAACACTTTGCTAAGTGAACTCTTAATCTTAATGAAAACATGCTGGTAGCCCAATGTTTCCATGAAAAGCATCTATAGAAACTTTCTTACTAAGATTACGGAAAGCTTGCTTTACTCTGGCAGTCCAAACCTCTGTCCTCCATTGATTTCACCCTCTACATCCTACAAACGACCTGCATTTCTATACACATTGATCAAAAACTTAATTTGTGCTCATCATCTGGTTTCAACTCAAAATGACTTGCAGCAGCAATTTCTCCAGTCAACATTCACGTTTCCATGAAGGTAACAAGCATAAAGCAGTTGTACCTGGCTCAAATTCCACTTTATAAGCTTCACTGATTAACCCATTCTTCCACACAGATTCAATATACAAGCATAGTGTTCCAGAATTGGAGTTATTCTGTATTAATCCCTCATCATTAGAAATAACATCTTCCTCGTCTTTCGCCATTCCTACGTGTGCACGAGTTGATGACAATGACACAGATGTCACCCTATCTGGAAAAAATATATATGTGCTCCTTATCTTTTTAAAGTACACTAAAGCTTCTGAATGCGTACAAATAGCTGAAATGATGGACTTCCATTATACCACATCTCTTTCAGGCATCTGGTTGAATTACCAAGTAGCACGATCCAATTTGCTGTTATTGGAGTACAGAACAGTTGAGGAATTAACAGTTGACAAATGGCATTCAGCACTACGACGCAGAATCCATCCATGAAATTGATCCTAGGTTTCATAGGCAAGCCACATGCAAGATTTGTAGAATTATAGCAAACTAGGTCTGGCTCAAACGCATCTTTATCATTAGCAGAAACACAAACACAAGCAACTCCTCCTGTAGGAGCATATCGAACACTACACACCCAGTAAGCATTATATTAATCAACAGCAACTCTTGGAATACAATTCCATCAAAAACTAACAATGTCACCGCATTTAGGCTTCAGCATACATGTCAACTAGCCAATAAAGAATATACCCACCATTTCCTAGTACTAGTGTGACGATAAACTTTCTGGCAACATGAATCATACCCATCCCTCCACAAGTGTTCAACAGGCGAAGCTATCAGGCTCCGCCGGTCCACCCCATCTGAGAATAAAGTGCCCGTGCATCTTCAAACTAAACCAACTCAGCATACCTCGAAGTAAGTGACCGTGATAGACTGATAGTGGGACGGTGGTGTTGGCAAAATGCAATCAGTCGATTGAAGTTGTGCATTTAGATGAAAATTGATACTTCCCCGTCTCAGTTTACATTTCTTATAAATTATTCAATTATTTTTTTAGAAACTAAAAATTACATTTTAAAATTGATTAAATGTACTTAATGATATTTTTTTTTCCGATTATTTAGTACATATAAATTTTAATCAAACTTTAAAAATTAATAGGGAGATGTATTTTGATAGGTAGAGAGTAATTGTTTACATGATTGACTATATGAGGCACTGACGTTGATTTTAAAGATGTTATTGGAATTTACTATTGATCCTACTACAAATTTTATAAATTTTTGTGGAAAAAGAAATTATTAAATTATGAATTTAATGCTCCTAAATACTTAATTAAGTAATATATAAATTTTTTAATGTTAATACACTATATATTCATGTATTTTAGTGTCATAATTTGTAATTATTTGAATAAATTTTGCAATTACCAAAGTACCTTGATATATTAACCTTAAAAAATTTTATATTTTAAGTCACCTTCGTGAATACGAACTTAAGAGCATCAAATTCGAAATCACAGTATGTAAAAACAAATTATCCATTTTATTAACAACCGTCTTTGAATTTTTGATTTTTTTTTTTTTTGTGATTTCTAGCATCATAATCAAAATTATTTATAAAACTTGATGAAAATAAAAAATTAAATATATATTCTTTTCTTCAACAACACCTCAATCATTTTGTCCACTTAACGGAACGGTGGTCCCTTTGGTACGTAATCGCTAGAAAGTACGCGAAAACACATTGAGATCCCAACCCAAATCCACCCCCCTTTTTAAATTCCCACGCAAAGCCCCCCTCCTATTTCTTAATTCTCATCATCTTTAGCCTTCTTATTATTCACTACTACTTATCATTTCTCAGCAGCACAGATGGCTACTACTACGACGTCGTTTTCTACCTCCCGTCTCCAACCTCTCTCCACTCGTTACTCTATCAAAACTACTAAACCAACTTCTCTTTATTTCCCCTCACCTTTCTCTCTTAATTCCACTACTTCACCTCCCAAATTAACCCTAAAAGCTAACCCAAACAATGCCTTGTTCGCCAAACCTTCTAGAACCTTCCGGAACAACTCCAGTCCTTTCGTTGTCCGTTGCGAAGCTTCCGGCGGAAGAGTACGTATCTATTATTTCACGCTGTTTGTTTATTAGAATCTCGATAAATGAATAATCTCGTTAAATTAATATATTCTCCGGTCCCAAAGATGTAATTGATTAGTTTTGGTTAATTGTATTGATTTAATTGGATTAGTGATGTGATTGATTGTTTTGGATGGATAGATTACGCAAGAGGAGTTTACTGAAATGGCTTGGCAAGCTATTGTTTCTTCGCCCGAGGTTGCGAAAGAGAATAAGCATCAGATTGTGGAAACTGAACATTTGTTAAAGGCTTTGTTGGAGCAGAAGAATGGACTTGCTCGTAGGATTTTTTCTAAGGCTGGTGTCGATAATACTCGTCTTCTTGAAGCTACCGATAAGTTCATTAATCTCCAGCCTAAGGTACTTTTCTTATATTTTTTTTGCTTTATTTGAACATAAGTTATTCAGTTTTCGTGTCTATTTAGTTAATACATAAGCCACTCACTAGTCACTATCTATGAATACTTAATTCTTAGAGGATGAGGTTATGTTAAAACTGTAGCTCGATTGTAACTTTGAAGTATAGAATAGAAGTTATTAGGTAACTGCGAGTTGTTACATAGTTATGCATTTCAGAAGTACTTATCGACTTTGAAGTATAGAATAGAACTTATTAGATTACATTGAGTTATTACATAGTAACTTATTTTAGAGGCACTTACCAATTCCCTGTGTTTGTGTCCATTTAATTAAACTAGGTTTTAAGTGAGTCTGCTGGCTCAATGTTAGGGCGAGACTTGGAATCCTTGATACAGCGGGCCAGAGATTACAAGAAAGAGTACAATGATTCATTTGTATCAGTCGAGCATTTGGTGCTTGGATATGTGGAAGATAGAAGATTTGGAAAGCAATTGTGTAAAGATTTTCAGATATCACTTAAAGCTTTAAATAACGCTATTGAAGCTATACGGGGACGCCAAACAGTGATTGACAAAGGTAATCTAAGAAAATGCTTTTATTGCTACTTTTTACCAAAAACGGTACAAATGTTTACAGGGATGCTTTCCACATATCGTTATTTGTAACATGATTTAATGTAATTTAATCAAATTAAATGGTTTAGTAAAAGTCATTGTTTCTCTTTCAGTTTTACCTTGCTGGGAAATTCTGTAGCTCATTAAATGGCATGTTACTGACTAATTTACTACAACATCAGAGTCTTGCACCAACATTGTTGAACTAAGTGTAGCAGTTTATGATGTTAAATTTAGATCAGATATGCTTATCAGAAACCGTTATTGTATACACAAGGTATTTGGTAAACCTAATTGATATTCCATCTTAGGGCCTATCATGTAAGCAATCAATTTACTTTGTTTAAATGCATTAAAAGTTTCTGGTACCTCTATCTCCTAAATGAACTTTGTAAAAATTAATAAAATCGTTACAGATCCCGAGGGGAAGTACGAAGCACTAGAGAAGTATGGAAAAGATTTGACTGCCATGGCAAGGTCAGGGAAGCTTGATCCAGTGATTGGAAGGGATGATGAGATACGGAGATGCATCCAGATTCTTTCTAGGAGAACAAAGAATAATCCTGTCCTAATTGGTGAGCCTGGTGTCGGAAAAACTGCAATTTCTGAGGGGTGAGCTGCTCTTCTTTTTTGTCGTGTTGATGTTGGTCATTTTAGCTTCGATTGTTTCAGTGTTCTTATCATGCTTGCATCCGCTTAAAGAACAGAGAGTTAAGGCGATTCTACTTGATAATTCAAATTACAAATTAAGTGTTGCCACTTTATATATATTATGTTGTCCATCAACTTTTCCTGTATGAACTTTTCAGTCACATAAGATGGTAGCAGAAACTTTAATATGTCTTTATGATAGAGTTATCCCTGCTGAATTTTATTCGTTGAGAGAAAATATTTCTGCAACAATTTTTTTTTGGCTAATACATTTTTTAAGTATTAAATTCGTATTGATGTCTTACAGGCTTGCTCAAAGGATTGTCGAAGGAGATGTCCCTCAAGCTTTGATGAATAGGAAGGTATAATCTAGATTTGAGCCATTTGCTGTTCTGATATGTTTGGTGTTTTTGTGAACTCAAACTGATTCTCAATTTTTAGTTGATATCGCTGGATATGGGCGCACTTATTGCTGGAGCCAAATACCGTGGAGAGTTTGAAGACAGATTAAAAGCTGTGCTTAAGGAAGTAACTGAATCAGATGGACAAACAATCCTTTTCATTGATGAGATCCATACAGTTGTTGGGGCAGGTATTTTTTACATTTCTATTCATTTTCACTTATATGAATGACAGTTTTGACAGGTACATTGCTGTTTACTTACCTTATAAACTTTTATAATTTATTAAAAGAGAAGAAGCTCACTATTTTCTTCAGGTGCCACCAATGGGGCAATGGATGCTGGTAATCTCTTGAAGCCCATGCTTGGACGCGGAGAATTGCGATGTATAGGGGCAACTACTTTGGATGAATATCGTAAATACATTGAGAAAGATCCAGCCTTGGAGCGACGTTTCCAACAAGTCTACGTAGATCAGCCCACAGTTGGAGATACAATCTCTATATTGCGCGGGCTGCGGGAAAGATATGAACTGCACCATGGGGTTCGCATCTCTGATGGGGCACTGGTGGAGGCTGCAATTCTCTCAGATCGTTACATTAGTGGCCGTTTCTTACCGGACAAAGGTATTCATGCAAAATGTAGTTAGATAATAATGAAGTAATTTGTTTTAGTTTTTTATGCTGTATGGATAATTGCTGGTGCATAGGATTAGCACACTGCGTGATGTCCTTTTTCAGTGGTGTGTTTAAAAGTCACCCAAATAAATTCCCTGAAAATTTGAAGGATTATGTTTTTTTTTTTGTTTACCTTTTTTGGTAATTATGTGTTGTAGTTGTAAGATGGTTGGAAGAGATGGGTGACATCTTATATCACTTCAATTGTCTATTATATAGATTAGGTCATTTTCCATGTCACCAGTTCCGTTTTGAAACAGTGACATATATTAGGAAAATTAAAACATAATTTTACTTGATGGCAAAAAAAAAAACATAATTTTACTTGATATGGCATTTGCTTGCTTTTAAAGGATTATCAACGGAAAAAGAAGATGGTGGCAAATAGCAAGTGTCATATTATACCTTCTGCCTGTTAATGCAATAGACTCTGAAGTCATGTTTAGTTCTGATTTACTATTTTTTTCACAGCTATTGATCTAGTTGATGAAGCAGCAGCAAAACTGAAAATGGAAATCACCTCAAAACCAACAGCACTTGATGAGATCAATCGTTCAGTATTAAAACTAGAGATGGAGAGGTTATCTCTTACCAATGACACAGATAAAGCTTCTAAGGATAGACTGGATCGCCTTGAGTCAGAGTTGGATCTCTTAAAGAAGAGGCAAACTGAATTAAATGAGCAATGGGAACACGAGAAAACTGTCATGACGCGCTTGCAGTCGATCAAAGAAGAGGTATGTAAAGATTTTGTTTACTCACTCTAGGGTAGTAGGGTTTGTTTAATGGAGGTAATTTTTTTATTCTCCGTTAAATCTTGAATAATGTTATGATTATAACTGTGCTGAACCTTTGCTCCCGCACACAATTTTAAATTATGGTGGACCAAAATTCTTATGATAGTTCATATAAGTCACAAGGAGGCAAGTTTTCAGAATTTAATATATTGATTTTTATTTTTTATGCAGATTGATAGAGTAAATCTTGAGATCCAGCAAGCAGAGAGGGAGTATGATCTCAATCGTGCAGCTGAGTTGAAGTATGGGAGTTTGAACTCCTTGCAGCGTCAACTTGAAACTGCAGAGAAAGAACTTGATGAATATATGAGGTCTGGGAAGTCCATGCTTAGAGAAGAAGTCAGTGGGAGTGATATTGCTGAGATTGTCAGTAAATGGACTGGTATTCCTGTTTCAAAGCTACAACAATCGGACAGAGATAAGTTGTTACATTTGGAAGAAGAGCTGCACAAACGTGTGGTTGGCCAAGATCCTGCCGTCACATCTGTGGCTGAGGCAATCCAGCGATCTCGAGCAGGCCTATCAGATCCTCACCGCCCAATAGCTAGCTTCATGTTCATGGGTCCTACAGGAGTCGGGAAAACAGAACTAGCCAAGGCCCTTGCATCTTATATGTTCAACACTGAGGATGCTCTTGTGAGGATAGACATGAGCGAGTACATGGAAAAGCATACAGTTTCAAGATTAATAGGCGCTCCACCTGGTTATGTTGGATATGATGAAGGAGGACAGCTGACGGAGACGGTCCGCAGGAGGCCATATGCAGTTATTTTGTTTGATGAGATTGAGAAAGCTCATTCTGATGTGTTCAATGTGTTCCTTCAGATACTGGATGATGGTAGGGTGACTGATTCACAGGGCCGCACTGTGAGTTTCACCAACACTGTCATAATTATGACTTCAAATGTGGGTTCCCAGTACATACTTGGCACAGATGATGAGGAGACAAGTTACGAGACTATAAAGCGAAGGGTATTGGATGCTGCAAGGTCAGTTTTCAAGCCGGAGTTCATGAACCGGGTTGATGAGTACATAGTATTCCAGCCTCTTGACCGTGACCAGATTAATAGTATTGTCAGAATACAGGTAATTTGTGGAACCCTATGCTTTGACTATATATTGAATTATATTTTAAATGAAGTGTGTTGTCAGGTTGCAAGATGCCAATTAGGTGTGCTTTGATTATTCCAGATGCTTTGTTTATCATACAAATTCTTTATATATCATGATACTTCCTTTTACCGGTGGTGTAATTTTTACTATGCTTTTTTAATTTAATTCCTATGCACCTTTATCTGCCAGCTTGAACGAGTACAGAAGAGGATAGCAGACCGGAAGATGAAGCTTAAGGTGACTGATACTGCAATCGAACTCCTAGGAAGTCTTGGGTATGACCCAAGTTATGGTGCAAGGCCAGTGAAGCGTGTGATTCAGCAGAATGTTGAAAATGAGCTTGCCAAAGGTATCTTGAGGGGAGAGTTCAATGACGAAGACACTGTGTTGGTAGACACAGAGGTTACAGCATTTGCGGATGGCCAACTTCCCCAGCAAAAACTAGTCTTTAGAAAACTAGATTCCGGCACAGACGTTGAAGCAAATAACAGAAAAGTTGTTTCACAGACAATGTTATAGCAAACTTGTAAAAGTTTCTGAGTATTTTTTAGGCTCTCCATTATGATCTTGTTTTCCTCGGTGTAGATTAATTTTGTGAATGGCTGTAGATTTTGTTGCTATGGCAATGGAGAGCTGTTGATGTCTGTAATAAATGTAAAAGCAGAGTAATAAGATGATTTGTTACCCGAACATGTGTTTTTGACGACATCTGTTTTTTAACAGAAAATGAACATTTGTCTCTCACTGTATGTACTGTATAAGCCATTTGTTAATAAGTTACCCTCTATAAATTGAAATCGGCTTATAAGCCATAAAGTTGGTTTATAATTTAGTAGCCAAACAGGCTAAAGACCGAGACTTTGACAGTAAGGGTTTTCATGGGAAATGCAAAGTAAATTATAGCTTAGAAATTAAAAAAAAGATGGAAAAGGCTATTACTATATATTAAATTTCAACATAAGGGTAAAAAGTGTCATTTTAATGGTTATGAAATTATTGTTTTACTCCTATTTGTTGAAAATTAATAAAAATGCCACCTTTCTAAAATTTATGTAAAAATTAGAGATAATTATGTTACACTCGAGGATCGAACCTTGATCTTTCACTTTCAAATTCATACCATAACCATTATGCTATACTTAGTTTTGAATATGTTTTAATGGCTATGAAATTATTGTTTTACTTTTATTTGTTGAAAATTAACAAAAATGCCATCCTTTTTAAAATTTATGTAAAAATTAGATATAATTATGTTACCCTCGGGTATCGAACCCCTACCCTTCCACTTTCAAACTCATGCTATAATCATTATGCTATATTTAGTTTTGAATATGTTTTAAAAATTTATTAAATAAACCATATCTTCTCCTTTTATCCCATTTTTTCTATTTTATTTTGATTAAATAACATATTTGTTTTTGGGTGATGACCCAAAATATTCATATGGGAGCCATGCTGGCCCTTTTTACTGACTGAAAACGCTACACCGTCTACCGTGATATGAGGGGTGTTGAGGAACACCGTGTTCCGTATCATGGGGTGTTGCGGAACACCATGTTCCGTATCATGCACGGATACGGAACACCGTGTTCCGTATCATGCTAACACGGAAGATGGTGTTCCGTATCATGCATAATACGGAACACGGTGTTCCGTATTATGCTAACACGGAGGACGATTCTCCGTATCCCGTCGGTATTTCGGGCCATTTTTTTTAAAATCAGTATTTTGGGCAAAAACTTGTGAAAAATAGGTATTTTGGTAATTTTCTCTTATTTTTAGAATATTGCCAAGAATATAATTACGAAAAACATTTGAATCTATTGAGCACACTCTACGATTCTCTTTTGTCATTTTAAATGATTGAAATTAAAAATGGAATTTTAAGATCAAATTTTAAGATAAAATTTTGGATTGGACAAAAATATAACTGAGTTCGGGGAAAATAAATATTTATATACGTTCGTTTCCAAATAGATATTAAATTATTAAAATAAAAGATAGAATTTGGTTTAAGAAATATGTAATCTTATTTATCAAAAGACGTAATTAATAATTGTATCACATAATTATAAATATATAAAATTTTAAATATGTACGTAGTATTAGAGATTTTTGGTTGACCTACTATTTAGAGTTTCAACAATTTAAATGTATGATTGGTGTTAAAACACAAATATTTAAAAAAATACGAAAAATAATTGAATTTATGTTAAAAATGTGATAACTCTAAAAATGAGTCTATGTTATATATATACAAAATAACATAACTAGTTTTCAATATTGAATGAAAAATGATATGATTTTAGAATCATGAATATTACAAAACTTCAATAATTATAAACAATGATCGATTGGATTATAACTCGACTATGAAATACGATTATATGAATTTTTATATAATATAATATAATAAATTGATCAATATAATATATAATGGTAGAGTTGTAACACATGCTCATATTACCATAGATGTAACCAAAATAGTTGATCTCAGACATCATATAGATGTACAAGTTATTAAGTTCGTTTAATCATATTTTACTTAAATTTTAATATTTCAAAAAAAATTAAACTTGTGTTAAAAAAATAATTCATAATGATAATATTTTTTTTTTCAAACTACCTAATTTTTAAAACAGAATTTCGACATTGTGTAATAAGTATTAGACTAAATAAAACAATTGAGTTTAAATGTGTATAATATTTATGTATATATAAACCAAAAAGATTACTTTAACTTAATATTAGGATATATTATAATATATTTCTGTATATGTTAAAATCGTACCTCTATGTTATTTATGAACAACTTTATTAATATAATTATTTATATTAAACTCAAATATTCACTTTAATAGAGCTGATTTCACACCATTTCAAACATTAAATTAAAATTTCAGCAATTAACAATAAACATGTAATTATTATCGTATTGATAATTATCCAAATTTTATGAAATTTAATTAAATTATAAAATATTTGGTACATGAATTTTGTATATAATATTATAAAATAATTATTAGAATATGAGATAAAATTGAAATTTTATCATTTATGTTTTTAGTTACAAAACTATCTTAATATATATATATATATATATATATATATATATACATTTTCAAGCGAAAAATTATTTCAGTGCCTGTACCTTGCACGGGCTTTTAGGCTAATTAAAAATAATTAAGGAGAACCACTGAACCAGATATAAATTTTTTACAAAATTGCGTACTTTATCGATGCAAATATTTTTTTTTTGAAATAAAGGTGTTAATTCAATAATAAAAAACCATACGGCATCTACACCAGTGATCGAGTCGAACAAACAGTAATTTGCAATCGCCTGTTCTCATGAAGAGATAGTTAAGCGATATTTTGAAGATAAAGTATATACAAATACAAGTACCCACTTCGTGCATCCTCGTTGGATTACTGGTACCCCTTTCATCATGCCCTGATGGAGCTATCGTCTGAGCTATCTACCAAAACTGCAATCCCATACAACACTTCATCACTAAATCAAGACCCCCGCTCACAATTAAGAAGCGAATAATAAAATCAAAACCATAAAGATCCATCAAAACCAAAGAAATCTTGCAGATCTGAAATCCCGGATATTAAAACAGATCAAACACACAAAGAACACACCAAATTCTCACAAGGAGAGACAAACTAGGCCCAAATAAATTGGGAAAACTCTCACCAAAAACAAAGAAAATTAAAAGATTTGGGGCTTTCCACCGGTGAAAGACCGATGGAAGCCCCGGCGATCAGGTAAGAAAAAAGAAGGGAAAAGTGAGTGGCTATGGAGAGAAAAATTAGGGTAGAAAAATAAATATATCGATGCAAATATTTTTAAAAAAGGGTGTTGCTAAATGTAGTAAAAGATTGCTTTATACAGTAATGTGTAATTACTTATATAACCTTGCAAGTATTGAATGCTTTTTACCTTACTGACTTTAGTAGTTAATACATCAGGATTACTGGATTAGTATAGGACGTTTAAATCTATACTTCATAATTGTATTAATTTATTTCATGTACATAAATGTTAAATCCAAACACGTTTCTTTATGATTCGTGTAATTTCGTATTTGTGTAGTTTTATGTTGTTTATTTTTTTGTGTCTTATTTTACATAATTTTAAATAAAAATAAAAATATAATATAATAAATAGAAGTAATTAAATTTTAATTTTTTCATTCAAATTTTTACTATTTGAATATTAAATCAATAAGTCATAACCAGTCAAGTGTGATCAAATCATGTTAAACATAAATTTGAAACTATTTTTTTACTTTTTTTGTACAAATTTTATTTATACAATATTTATTAATAATATGTATTTATGTAATTTTAAAATATGTCGTGTACGTAGGACACTAAATTTATCGGTGTACTTTTGTATTCTTCTGCTTTCATGTAGGGGTGAGCATGGTTTTATGAAAACCGCTTAAACCGACCAAACCAACCCGATCAAACCGAAAGTTTAGGTTTTTTTTCGATTTGGGTTGGTTATGGTTTTAAATTTTTAAAACCGAAAATTTTGGGTTGGGTTTGGTTTTACTAATTTTTCCACCCGATTTAACCAACCCGACCATTAAGATCAAATAATATATAAATATTATATTTATATATATGTGTATATATATATATAGTTTTAATATTAATTATATACTTATATAAAATGAAAAATATTTATGTTGAAAGCACTAGAGGGTAGAGATTAGAGAGCTACATTTGATATCAAGTGCTTTATACTTCTTATTTTTAACTAAGACTTTTGTGAACTTAATGTATGATCCTTTGGAAATATTTGAAGATTTTGTAATTTATTTTATAACTGCTTTAATGAAACTTTATGCTACTATTGGTTCACTCATGTTGTTGCCTCTTTTTTTTTTATTTAATAATGGTTTTAAACCGAAACCGACCAAACCAAACCGTTATAATTAGGTTGGTTTTTTTAAAATGTAATGGTTTTTGGTTTGGTTATGGTTTGAAAAATTAAAAACCCGAAATTTATGGTTTGGTTGGTTTGACGATCCTAAACCGCCCAAACCACCCGATGCTCACCCCTACTTTCATGTTTGTATATTGAAAAGATAAATACAAATTCGATATTATCATATCATTCCCGAATTGTGTTATTGTGTTGTGTATGAAATTGTCAATTCTATTTAAATTTTTATATTCTCCTTCTTTACATCTGAAAAATGCAAATTTTAGCAAAGTTATAGGCTTGGATCTACATATACATGTAGTTATTAGACTGTAAACATATTTTATTTTTAAATTTAATTTTATGAATTTTTATTATTTTAATGTAATACAAAATAATATTCACACACATAAAAATAAATGAAAAGATATAGGGAGTATGTTATTATAGTATCAATTTATTTGCAAAAAGATGGTTTCCATCCAAATACAATTTGTTCTAAATTTTTTGAATGAAATATCATGTATCTATTGGACAAAAGTAGCTTATATATTTTTTTTAAATAAATGAGAATAATCGTACATATGTTAATTTGAAATATTGTGAATTTGTAAAATGAAAATTATATTTATTTAAATATATAGAATATAAATTCAAAAAATGAACAGTACTAGTAGTATTTGACAATTTTACATTTGATATCGGGTGAATATGTAGAACCGATGAGGAGGATTGAGGAACATTGATTAGTGTACAACTATGGACATTATCATGTAATCGAAAAAGAAATTCTACTAGAGTTAGGATGATTGACATGAGATATCGACATTGTTCGAAAAATAGGCAAACTCTTTGAGCCATTGTGATCATCATTAATATTCCTAAAACAAACAAAAGTCTTGTCTTTTGACATGAGTCTTGTCTTTTGACATGGTATGAATTCTGGAGTTTATTGTTCATTGTTAAACAGTTTTTGTTCAGTATCTGTTAGTGTTTAAATGGCGGAACAGAATAGGATAGTTCGTGAGATGGAGGAGAGCTTTGCCAGTATTCGTTTAGAGGAGGAGGAAGATGGTGGTTTGGTTTATGAGGGGGTCACGGAGGAAATACTACCGGAGATAGATGTTCGTTGGTGTCTTGTAGTAACAACTTCATAGAAGTTTGGAGGGATTATCTTCGAGTTCGGGTGTCTATTGCGCTAGATGTGCTACTCAAAAGAAGGATGAAGTTGAGAAAATCTGCAAATGACTGGTGTTGGGTGAATTTTAGGTATGAAGGGGTGCCCGCATTTTGTTTCATATGTGGGTTGATGGGACATAATGAGAAATTTTGTGAGAAAATCTTTGAAACTCCTATAGAAACCATTGAAAATCCATATGGCATCTGGATGAAAGCAGAACCAAGAAGAAAGAATCATATGATAGGGTTGAAATGGCTGAGACAAGGAGGAGATTTTCCGGTGGGTGGTACGACGGTGGAGAAAGGTGCTAGGATGGGGGAAGTGGGGACCGAAATAATCGCTGGTAGTAAAGACAATCCCATACAATCAGGGGCTAGGATTGATTCGGTTGGAGGCAATGGAGGGAAAGAGAGTTATGATAATAATGGTAACAAGATTATCGGGGGAACAAACAACTCCTATCCAGTTGGACAAAATTCAAAAAGTGGAGTGGAGGGAATAAAAAGTTTAAATGATGGGCTTGAAGTATCGGATCCAAAAAGAAGAAGAGTGAATGGGCTTGAGGATAGTGGACTTAGTACATATAATATGGTGGATGATATAGCAATGGAAGAAACACATGGGCCTGAGTTAGAGAACCAAAAAAACTTGTCTGGGGTGGGTACTGTTATGCAGGCCCGCCTAGTATTATGAGTATTTGTAGTTGGAACTGTCGGGGGGTTGGCCTTCCCTCGAGTATTCGGTTCCTTAAAGACCTGGTGTGCCAGGAGAGGCCGTTGTTTATATTTTTGTGTGAAACAAAGGATAACAAAGGTAGTCTGGAGAAGCTAAGGCGAGAGTTGGGGTTCGATGGAATACTAACTGTTGATCCTCAAGGTGAAAGAAAAGTGTCCTAAATCCAATCATGGATGATGAGTTAGGATAAACTTTCTTGTAATCTTAGTAGATTTTATGATTATTGGTTAAAGACATATTTGTCTTTATACGGGCTTTATCTATTTAAAGTGTTTTAAATAAGATGTTCCATAGTTTAGAGTAAAGCTTCTAGAATTATAATGAGATTATAATAGTGAGATCTAGAAGATGATAACACTAAACTTAAACTGTTCCTGATCATAGGATAACTAATTGGAAGTTAGTTAATCCGTAAAGATCGGTACATACTATACTTGCTTCTTCGGAAGGATGTCTGTTCTCATAGGCATTTGTGTGGTGACACTATAGTTAGTATGTAGGTGCTCATTAGGAATGAGTTCACTGAACATGACTCGATCACTTGAACAATTAATAGAGTTTACTCACGTGTCAATAATTGTTCATGTAGTGATGGTTGTACAAGTATCCTTAGACTTGAGATTGTTAGAGTCATCTTGTATATAATGAACAATGCTTTGGTTTAGTCCTTAGTCTCAAGGGAAATTAATAAGTTCTATTCTGGGCATTGGAATTTATATATGGAGATAGTTAACGATCAATAAAGGATCTGCCCCTTCCAGTAAAGGAAGAGAATATCCTATGCTATTCTTAATATGGTAGTTCAGGAATCTCTGGCCAGAGTGAATGAAATTAGAAATTAGTTTCTAATTTGCATTAACATGAACTATACATAAAGAATAAGGAATGCATATGATTAAATTAGAAAGGTTTGACACGAGATCTATGCCTTGTATTTAATCGGGATATTGTTAGGGCAGAAGGAATTTATTGTACGGTAACCAGTCACTGAATATGTTCTGTATTCCTAGCGATGAATTCATATTATCCGGATAGTCGCGATATATTGAAAAGTATCACTCACGATGTAGAATAAATTTAATTATAACGATAATTATTTTTAACGAATTAATTGTAATTCGTATAAATAATAATAAATAGTTTATTATTATTTATTTCTACTACCGGCATAATTATGAACCTAAAGGGTCACACCATAAAAAGAAATATTGTTGAAGATTAAGAAAAATTATTTTGGCTAATAATTATTTATTTGAGAAATAATTAATTAAATAATTAATTAAATATGATTTAATTAATTATAAATATTAAGAAAAGTTCTTAATATAATAATTATATATTTAATCTGAGATATTAAATATATAGAGAGAATTGTTTTAAATGAAATCAATGAGAAACTTGTTTTAATCATTAAAAGAGTTTTAATGATTAATTGATTAATTAATAAAGATTAATTAATCTAAATAATATAAAAGTCAAGAAACCACACCTATGGTTTCTCTATAAATAGACATGCTTCTCAGATTTCAGGAGATATACCAGCAACAACAAATTTATTTGTAAGAAGAGTTTCTTGCATTTAAATCAAAATTAGCCAATTATTCTCTCTTTTCTTTCTTTATCAAATTTCTTGGTGGATACCATTAGAGCACTCCACATACTGAGGGGTGATTGCAAGGAGAAGAACATGGTCTAATTTTGAAGTTCATAGCTGTTGCCGGAAAGCATTTAAGGTAATTCTCTTATTTTTCTTGAAATATATGCATGATTAATTAGGATTTCTATGCAAATAAATGTTATAAATACTTCCGTATGCGTAGAAATTCCTTCACAAGGTCGGAGTGGGGGGTTGGCATTGTTATGGAGAGGGAAAGATCAAATCCAGCTTCGAAGTTTGTCAAGGAATCATATTGATGTGGAAGTGTGTATAGAAGACAAGGAAAAGTGGAGATTAACTGGAATGTATGGAGAACCAGACCGAACGCAAAGGCGGAAAACCTGGGATCTGCTTAGGAATTTGGCTAGAGATTCCAACCTGCCCTGGTGTGTTATTGGAGATATGAACAATGTTACAGCGCAGAGAGATAAGCATGGAGGGGCTTTGTATCTAGACAGATTGATTGATGGATTTAATGGGGTGCTTGAGGAGATAGGGCTGATAGATATGGATCTGGTGGGGCATCAGTTCACATGGGAGAAGGGGAGGGGTACTAACGAGTGGATGGAGATTCGTTTAGACAGGACGTTAACAACTGGGGAGTGGCTTCATTTGTTCCCATGTGCAAAGCTTTATAATCTTGAAGTTACGTCTTCGGATCATAGTCCATTACTGCTGGTGCCTGAAGTGAAAGAAAAGGGGGTGAAAAAAATGAAAATTCAAGTTTGAAAATGCATGGTTAACTGCGCCTATGTGCAGGCAGGTAGTTATTGAAAGCTGGGAAGAAGAGAAAGGGGAGAGTATTCAACAGAAGGTGAAAACATGTAGCGAGTATTTGGAGAAATGGGGCAAAGAAGTAACTTATAGGTTTAGTAGTCGCATCAAGAGCTGTAAGGTCGAGTTAAAGAAACTAAAGAGAAGAAGAGATAATGCTTCGGTTGAAAAATATAAGGAAATGAAGGAGAAGCTGTTCCTTATTTTAGAACAAAAAGAAATATATTGGCGTCAACGCTCGAAGCAATTATGGCTACAATCAGGAGACAAGAACAGTAGGTTTTTTCATGCGGCTGCGAGTGCTAGGAGGAGAAGTAATCAGTTTCAAAAGTTGAAGAATGGGGAAGGGGAATGGGTTGAGTGGGAAGGGGGTTTAGAAAAGCATATAACTGAACATTTCAGTCATTTGTTCACTGCAACACAGTCGAATTGGCAGGAGGTAGTGGAATGTATTGAGAGTCGGGTAACGGCGGACCAAAATGCAGAATTAATGCAGAAGGTTACAGAGAAAGAGGTGAAAACTGCGTTGTTCCAAATGAACCCAGACAAAGCGCCGGGTCCGGATGGAATGACCCCGGCTTTTTATCAAAAGCATTGGTCCATTGTGGGTAAGGATATAGTTTTGCTGGTGGAGATTTTCTTTCAAGAAGGTGTGTTGCCAACAGGGTTGAATGAGACAAATATCGTACTCATACCGAAGAAAAAGCATTCGACTCAAGTGGGGGATTTACGTCCTATATCGCTATGCAATGTGTTGGTGAAGGTGATTACTAAAGTGTTGGCAAATAGGATGAAATATATCTTGGATGGGATAGTGTCGGAGTGCCAAAGTGCGTTTATACCGGGAAGGCTTATCACCGATAATATTATGGTTGCGTATGAGATGACACATTACTTGAAACGAAAACGTAGAGGTCGAGAAGGAAGTATGGCTATTAAAATGGATATGAGCAAAGCTTATGATAGAATTGAATGGGATTATTTGAGGGAGATTCTGTGTAAGCTAGGTTTTCATGACTGGTGGGTACATTTGATTCTGCAATGTGTTAATTCGGTCTCTTATTGTGTCACTCATGGGGCTAGAGAGATGGGGCCGATTATACCGAGTCATGGTCTTAGACAAGGTGACCCTTTGTCACCTTATTTGTTCATATTGTGTGCTGAAGGGTTGACAGCTTTGATTAGTAGGTTTGAAAAGCAAAGTTTGATTCATGGGATTAAGCTAAGTCGTCAAGCTCTAAGTGTAAGTCATATGTTGTTTGCAGACGACAGTTATCTGTTCTGCAAAGCAAGTGAAAATGAAGCATTGAGAATGGTTTATTTATTACAAATATATGAGGAGGCGTCTGGGCAAAGGGTTAATGTGGATAAATCGTCGGTCTTTTTCAGTACAAATGTCTCACATGAAAGCAGGAGTAGTATTTGTAGGATTTTGCAAATGAATGAGGCGGATGGGAACAGTAAGTACCTGGGTCTTCCAAGTTTAGTAGGGCGTAATAAGTCAAGTGTTTTGGGATTTCTGAAGGACAGGGTTAGAAATAGAGTGCAGTCTTGGAAAGAAGGATGGGTCTCGCAAGCTGGTAGGGAAGTTTTGATCAAGAACGTGGCGCAGTCTCTGCCATCGTATGCTATGAGTGTTTTTCTCTTACAGATGAAGATCATTAAAGACTTTGAACGAAGTTTAACAAGATATTGGTGGGGTGGTGGCACAAATGCAAGATCTGGAATACACTGGATGGCTTGGGACAGAATGAATAAGCACAAGACAGCTGGTGGGTTAGGGTTCAGAGACTTTCATGATTTTAATCTAGCATTATTGGGGAAACAGGGTTGGAGGTTTATATCAAGGCCTGAGAGCTTAGTTAGTAGGGTGTACAAGGCGCGTTACTTCTCAGATGTTCACTTTCTAGACGCGAACTTGGGTAAGAACCCTAGTTTTATCTGGAGAAGTATTTGAGAGGCAAAAGGGGTGGTGCAAGATGGGGTAAGGTGGAGGTTGGGCTCAGGGGAATCAGTTAAAGTAAGAGGTCAACCTTGGCTTCAAAATGAAAGTAATCCTTATATTACGACTGAGTTGCAAGGTATGGAGAACATCAAAGTCGCATCGTTGATGAAGATTGGGGAGAGACAGTGGGAAGAAGACATAGTGAGAGATTTGTTCAATGTCAGAGATCAACAATGCATTCTAAACACGGGTATTGGAGGTGGAGATCAGGAGGATTTGCTGTACTGGGGCCAGGAGAGCAGTGGGGATTATTCTGTTAGGAGTGCGTATAGGATGATTCAAGCTCAGAAAGGCTTATGGCATATGTCGGACAATAATAGTGTTTGGAGGGATTTATGGCGTATAAAGGCTCCACCTAAAGTCTTAAATTTGGTCTGGCGGGCTCTCTCGAATTGTCTGCCTACAAAAACTAATATGTATGCTAAGTTTGTTCCTGTTACGACCATGTGTCCTATATGCAATGGTGGGGATGAAACTGTTCTACACGCTCTGGTGGAATGTCCTTTTGCAGATAGTTGTTGGCGTAAGAGAGACATGGCGTATCAGGGAGTGGATGCAGATAATTTTGGTGAATGGCTGGAGCGGAGGTTTGATCAAGTGAACAAGGAGGGTCGGGCTGAAATTGTGTCTTTGTGTTGGAACATTTGGAATGCCAGAAATAAAGTTGTTTGGGATAATAAAAAGTCTTCAGTGGATGGAGTGTTGATATCGATGAAGCAGTATCTTGCAGTTTAGAGTAGTGCCCAAAAATTTGCTACGCAGGCTCTGTACCAGTTCGTAGAACATGGGGACGGAGTTGATAACTGGGTTAGACCAAAAAATGGTGCAGTCAAGATAACGGTCGATGCAACAATATTTACTGAAAACTCTTCTTATGGCATTGGAGTGTTAGCACGAAATGATAAGGGAGAGGTGGTTTGGGGTAAGTCTGAGTTGCTTCGGGGCAGTGTGAGACCGGAGTTTGCAGAAGCAATGGTAGTGAAGGAGGCTTTGAGTTGGAGTAAGTTGAACAACTGGAATGAGATGGTGCTCGAGTCGGACTGTTTAACAGTAGTGCAAGCGATTAGAAGTACTGTTAACATGTCTTCTCCATTTGATCAGGTAATAAGAGAGTGTCGTGAGATGCTCAAAGAGTTAAACATTGAGGTGTTTTATATTAAACGATCGGCTAACGAGGCTGCTCATTTCATAGCAAGAGAGTCGAGTTCTTTTCCCGATCGAGTATTTGATGGGAGGTCTGTTCCCGTCAATTTGATTCCTGTTTTGTTGAATGATTTGCATGATTAATACAAATTCCATTTCGTCAAAAAAAAAAAAAAAAAGACACTCATTTGTACAAAAAACAAGGAGAAAAATGTAATCTCTCATTATGGTATGAAGTAAAATTTTACTGCATTTAGCAATCATGTAAATAAATGTTTCAGTTACCTGGCTGTCACATGACAGTCACGTGGTCTTGCCTCAACAGTACACAGTGTAATTGTGCAGCTATTGTTTGGGCGTCCTCTAGCCCTAACCTGCTCAAACAAATTTCTGAAAATGGGTAAGCCTGCTTCTGCCAAGAATATGCATATGTATAGTTATATATAATGGTAAATAATTGAAATTGTATGGTGATTATAATAATTACAGAAGAGGAAGTAGATAAAGAAGAAAGAGTAGGCAAGGTAATGGAAGGAGTGGGATCGATAGCATTGCTGCCTTGTGGCTCTCTTTCTGGTCACTTTGTTCATCTTCCCAACTCTGTCTGTTATGCTCTCCACGGCACTGGTATTTTGTGCTTATCCAAAAATTTTGTGTTTCTTTTACTTGCTTTATCTCTTGATTTTTTATTTATTTATTTTTATGTTTTGGTTGTAGATAAAAATGGTTATGTTGTTTGCTTTTGTTGTAAATCTGCTAGATTCTGTAATTAGTATTCCTCTTTAAATCTTACAATCTGGCTTGTTATTGGGTATACTCAAGTTTAAAAAGAGGAATTGAATGGAAATTGATCAAGATTTTAGCGTATAGCATCTGTTTAACTTATCTTTAATTATGCCATCACTCGGCTTGGCTGCGTAGTGCTAATCTCAGACAATGTTCTGCCACTTAAAAGAAAATATCATGTTGGACGCCCAGCCCAAAAGGAATGCACCCCCCACTCTAAGTGCACTTGAGGCTGCTCCCGAGTCCCGACAAGGGATCATGGAAGCGGTGATTGACCAGTTTGGTGTTGGCTACATATTTTTTTTTCTTTGTTTGTTTGGGGGGTGGGGATATGGTAGGTGGCTGAAAGCTTGCCCACTTACAGAAGGATTAAAGTATCCTTGTTGGAGATAGCGTTGGTTGTCTATTTAGGATCCCAACAGCCCCCCCCATTTTATGTATATTTGTTGTATTCCAATCATTGTTGAGCATTAAAGGCTCATTTAGTTAGAGCAAGCAACTCGCTTGTTATCACTCAGCTTAGCTCCATAACCTTGCTTTTGTTATTATCCCCGAGCTAGAGCCTGCATCATCTCCTGATAATAAAGCGGCTCCTTTATTTATAAACATACTTAAGGCAGATCTAGAATTATTCAAGGCACTAAGGGCTTGATCGGATTAAAACCAAGAATGATTAGTACTTGTGGCGACATCGTGACAGAAGATTCTAGTTAGTGAGCAACTTGAAGAACATTGTGAAGAAGGGAACAGCAAATACAGACCGATTCTTCACTTCCTTAGGTAGTCCTAACTCCTAATGCGTCAACCAATCACCCACCCTTTTTTAGTTAGACTTATGGCACTGCCCTTGATCCATGTAATGCTATAGAAGATTCATCTGAATATTTTATCGCTGTTAAGAACAAGCTAAATCTTTTTCCCCTGCCACTGACACCTTGTTATTTTTCATCATTATTGTTATTTTTTTACTAGCTCATACCCCTTGCAATGCACAAATACTTTTTAAATATTTTGTTAGTGTTTTTTTAATTATGTAGATGACATTTTTTTATTTAGTTTTTCTATATCTGTTAAATTTTAATATTCAGTTCTAGCTTTTCTCCCCTTGATAATAAATATATGTTTAAGTTATTTCTCCTTCTTATAAGGAATCAAACTTTGATCTCCTCTTTCTATAAAAAGTAAAAAAATTGGTATAACTTTTTTTATTTTTGAACATTGTTGAAATGCCCCTGACTACCACGGACCACATCAAGTCCTTGGAACTAATTATATATAGGATATAATAAGGGTCACATTCTTTAATACTCCTTGGGCTAATCACGCTTGTTCTTGCGCAGAATCACAATTTTAGCCTCATTTCTGGCCAGACTAATTGCAAAACCTAAGCAGGTCTAAAGCCAGCATTGTCGAGTGCATCTTGACTTTGAAATAATCTTTAGAGCTTCCTGGGCCGCTCTAGGCTCCATAGTGTTCGCACCATCCAGTGAGCTAGTAATGTTTGTGTATATATTTTATTTTCTACCAACTACCAAGTCTGTATCGTTCTTATCTCACTGGTCCTAGAAACTCACCCATATCACTCATGTAAATGGTATAAAGGGCTAGTAAAACGAAGACAAATGAGAAAGACCTAACATAAACTAGCACCTCTGTTGATTTTATATATTACTGGTAGTATGGGAAGTCATAGCTGTTGATAGCTATCCTCACACTCACTATAAACACATGAGTAATACACTGGCTTACTCAGTAAGCTCATAAATATTGCAGAATAGAATTATTACTTAAAGGTTTATTGCGATATCCTGATTTCTTTCTTTAGATCCCCTATGCAGCATTAACCTGGATCTTTTTTATAAAATTTAGTGCCAAAGTTATAATCTTATGCCTTTATGTTTCCACACTTTTAACAGAAATAGCCTGTGAAAGGGAGTGCAGCAGGGGTGAGGATTACCGTTTGATCAAGCTTACAATTACAGACTATAATGTAATGACTGTTGCTTTTTTTTTCGTTGGGTTGTTTCCGGGGTTGGAGATGAACCTCTGAATCGAGAGTAATTTGTTTAAGTTTGTGATAGAGTAAAAGAGAACGAGATGTGGTCGTGGAATGTCGAGGACATGATGCTGCCCGGTTATGCAATGTGGACCATGCTCATGGGTAAGTCCTTATTAGGCCCAGCAGTTCAGCCCTCATGGGCACTCTTATATCTAGCTTCTTACATAATATGTACATATATACACAATTATGTATGATAAGGGGAGGTACCCTTCATTTCAGACTGCTGATATACTAGACAAGGACTCAAGGGGTGCTATCTCTTTCATGGTTTGTAATCATGTAACAGTATTAGGAAAGAAAGTTCCCTGGTTGGACCAATCTGTTGCTATGGATCTTGTGAAATGTAGGAATGCAGTTCGTTACGCATGTATATATATATTTTTTATTGAGGGAAGTTTGATTATGTACATACTTCTTAAATACGAGTGAAATAAAAAATTATTATATATATATACGACTTTGTACAATTCTTTTTGTATGATATCCACTCCGTGACTGAAAATCCCCATCTGTTTACCTTTCTCACCCTCATTCTTTCATCATTTTGGTACATGCAATTCTGCACTAGATGGGAAAAGGATGTTGTTGGAATGCTTGACCAAAAGCATGGAAAAAGAAAGGTTTACGTTTCTTTTGACTGTGAAACACTAAAAGCCGAAGGTGCAGCAGAAGATCATATAAGGAAATTCATGCCAAAATTAGCAGGGATGGATGCTGTTGGTAATTCACACACACACACACACAGATCTTTATTCTGCTCAACTTGATTTATTTATTTATGATTTATTTAACACTTCATTATTGTAATGTACTGGAGATGTGTTGGCTGTCATTTTTACCCGCCTAATGATCATCTACTCTAGCTCCTAACAGGAAACTTAATGTGCAGTTAACATCGGCCCGATGAGTATTACAGGCCTAGAGTTTAATAAAGAAGACGACGAAGAACAGATTCAACAGAATGTACCACAATAATGAACATATCGAGTACCTAACAAGGAGACTGGGGGATTACTGCAAACTTTGGGCTTGTAGTCAGTAATGCAAAGTCTCATGTTAGATGGTAGAACTATGAAATCAAAGATCCTTGGGAGCAGCAAGGTCCCAAGGATTGGATTACAGATCCTTTTGATGTAAAATGTTGAATGCATTACAGGGTTGGCTCCTCCAGAGTGATGGTGTTTTAATGTGAAGTTACTATCTTTTTTTTTTTTTTTTTTTGATAAAGCTTCATTAATTTCAATAAATACACAGCTGAGACAAACCCCCAACCGGCAGCACGACCAGATTGAAAAACAAAAATAAGCTAAAACACTTAGCTGATTTGTTTTCTGACCGTTTAACAACATAGAATTGAAACATTCTTAGAACTGAAAATGAATTCAAAGACGATCCAACAAATCCAAAATGCACCATCCCAGAAAACAGTAATATCGCAATTGACCTTAACACATACAAACCGTTGGTAGCCCAATGTTCAGAAGGAGCACCCCAGCTATCTACTTGCCGTTAACCAGCTATAGACATGCCGTAAGTGAAAACTAAAACTCCCCGAGGTTGAACAATATCCAGCTGTGAAAGGTGAGCTTTTGCAATAATTATCACTATCCCAGCCTCGATGCGGCTTTTCCAGATCTCCCGAAATCTCAATTGAAACATTCTCATCGTACGAACATAACGAAGCACAACACAACAAAACATATTAAAATATACAAATAGCATACGCATAAAGCGTTACTTCGCCCAAAGCGATACACTTCAAAAAGTCAAAGATCTCGGATTGACACCAAATTTTGATATGGTGTTAGTCAGGAGATTTTGAGTCCAAGAAATGTGTTTATTTGATATTTCGAGTTCTAAATCAGGGCAGATCTGAAACAGAAACTCGAATGGGTTTTTCGAAATTTTTGGAAAAATTCCGATTTATGGAGGAAATGAAGGGGATTTGAGAAGGTGGATGAAGGCTTGGTTGGAGAAGGAGGAGTGAGGAGGAAAAGGAGACCTCCGGTCGGTGGATAAACCACCGCCGGAGGGGAATAAACCACCGGACTAAAACTTGGACCAAGAGAGAGAGACTAGGAGACAGAGAGAATATTTCGAAGAACCTTTTCCGCGTGGCTTCTTTTCCGTTTGATGTGAAGTTACTATTTTTTTTTTTTTTGCCAAAAAAATAAACTTTCATTAAAACTTCAAATCGTTTCTCAAAACATTAGAGCTCTGGGTGGACATTTCCCCCGCTCCAAAACCAATCAGCCATAGAACTATTGTACCTCGCTAAGAAGTGAGCTACCGTGTTCGCGGACCGTTTAACAAATTTTAACGTCACATGACGTTGTTTTAACTCAGAAACTAGGGACTTACACTCATCATCCACCCTTCCGAGATAAGACAGATTTACTGAACTGCAGCGAATTGCTTGGACGATGGAGAGACAATCCGTTTCGACCACAACCGGCTGTGTAAACCTGCCCTTAACCCAGCTCAACGCTTCACGTATCCCTATCGCTTCAGCACAATCTGGTGCAATACTGCCCTGTCTGCAGCTGGACTTTGCCTCTACTAATTCTCCATTGTGATCACGAGCTAACATAGAAAAACTATATGAACCAAGTTGCTCAAAGATTGCAGCATCGACGTTGACCTTAACTGTACCTTCCGTTGGACGCTCCCAGTATTCATTGCCGTCTTCTAAGGTCATAAACCCCAGAGAATTATCATACGACCTATCCTGAGCACTTTTCCAGTCGTTAAGGATAGAAATTGCTGACCTGCATACCTCTGTAAACTCCAATCCACCTTGTTTCCAAACTATGTTATTTCTATTCCTCCACAAAGACCAACATATCATGGCTATTTCTTCCATCTCCCTTCTCTTGTATCTTTGAAACGCTGCAGATAACCATTCAAAGAAACTCTCATATCTCCCTCTATCAGTCATGAACCTCGTATGATCCCAGCACAACCTAGCAAACTGACACATCACCAGAATATGATAGACACTTTCTGGTTCGTTATTGCAGACTGGACACATTATGTTGACCGGAACCTTCTTTGCAACCAACTCATCTTTCGTAGGCAAACATCGTGACAAAGCTCTCCAGATAAAATGCTTGACCTTTAACGGGACCTTTAAATTCCATACCTGCTTCCAAAACTTCGAATAATCTGACTGAGGAAAGTTCTTGGCATCTTGAATCGCTGAATAAGCACTCCTTACTGTGTAATTGCCCAACTTTTCTTTGTTCCAGAACCAAGAATCAACGTCTGTATTATTCAAAGGAATCGATAGAATCAACCTAGCATCTCTCTCATTAAAAATATCCTCAATTACTTCCACGTCCCATGCATTCTGACCTGGGACCATCAGTGCGTCCACCTTATTGCCAACCAAAGCCATATGTTTAGTATGAATATACGGATCCTCAGCATGAGGTAGCCAAGGATCATTGAGAATGTCGACATTGGTACCTGTTCCCACTCGACGAACTGCACCTTGTTTTAGAAGAACTTGAGCCTCCATGATGCTCCTCCAAACATAACTTGGGTTGCTACCAACTTTTGCTGTTAAAAAAGATCCCTCCGGGTAATAACGCGCTTTGTAAACTTTACTTACAAGACTATCCTGCTGAGTAATTAGCCTCCACCCCTGTTTGCCAAGAAGAGCAATGTTAAAATCTTGCAGCTTACGGAACCCAATACCACCAGCTGATTTCTTCCTACTCATCCGATCCCAACTCATCCAATGAATCCCTCTACCATTTTGCGACGAACTTCTCCACCAAAACTTACACATCTCCCTCTCCATCTCGGAACACAAATGATTTGGTAATAGAAACATACTCATCGCATAATTCGGAAGAGACTGAGCTACTGTCTTTAATAAGATCTCCTTGCCTCCTTTCGATAATGTTTTTTTATCCCACCCTTGGAGCCTTTCTTTAAGTCCTTGTTTCAAGTAGCCCAACACCGCCGACTTGTTTCTGCTCAACATATTTGGCAAGCCTAAATAAGTTGTATTATCCCCTGCTTCGTTGAAATGCAGCATATCACATATCACATTCTTCAAGTCGTGATCCGTATTTCGACTAAAGGCCACAGAAGACTTGTCTGCGTTTATTTTTTGCCCCGAGGCCTGTTCACAGATTCGAAGCATCGAGAGAATGTGATCCACATCCTCTGGTTTTGCTCTACAAAAAATATATGTGTCATCCGCAAAGAACAAATGAGATAATAAAGGAGCCCCTCTTGCCACTTGAATACCTCTGATCAGCTTCCTTCTTTCATAATCACGAATCAATGCTGACAAACCCTCCATACAAATCAAGAACAAATATGAAGACAGAGGATCGCCTTGACGTATACCTTGTTGAGGAAGAATTAAGCCAAATTCCTTACCTGCATGGCTTATTTTGTACTTTGCTGATACTACGCACTCCATTAACAAACACACCAGCCTCTCATTAAACCCCATCTGCAAGAGCATTGTTCTCAGAAAACCCCACTCTACCCTATCATATGCTTTGCTCATATCCAGCTTAAGAGCCATCCATCCCAATTTACCTTGTGTCTTCCTTTTCATGAATTGCATAACCTCATACGAAATCATAATGTTATCCGTAATCAATCTCTTTGGTACAAAAGCACTTTGGGTTTCAGAAATAATTCCATTAAGTACCGTTTTCAACCTGTTAGCTAGTACTTTTGAAATGATTTTATAGGCCACGTTGCACAATGAAATGGGACGTAGATCCATCATAGTCACAGGGTATTGCTTTTTAGGAATCAACGCAATATTCGTATCAGCAATATTCTTCTCCATCTTCCCTTTAACAAAGAAATCCTCAACCATAGAAACAACATCACCACCTACTATCTTCCAGTATTTTTGATAAAAGCCAGGGCTCATCCCATCTGGCCCTGGTGACTTGTCAGGATGCATGCTAAACAACGCCTTTTTCACCTCTGTTGCCTCAACTGGACCCAGTAAAGCCTCGTTCTGCTCCCTTGAAATCGTATTATCAATACACTGAACAACTGTACTCCATTCTGTATTTGATGCCCGAAACAGATCAGTGAAGTAGTCTATCATAGTCTCCTGTAAACCCGCACCCCAACCTACAGGTACGCCATTTTTGTCATTAAGAGAAGTGATTTGATTCGTTTTTCGCCTATTACGAGCTGTAGCATGGAAGAACTTACTGTTTTGGTCACCCTCCCTAAGCCATAATTGTTTACCACGCTGTCTCCAAAAAATCTCTTGTTGCGTATAGATTTCGTTCAGATTTTTAGACTCCTCCTGATAAGTCTGAACAGAATTCGCATCTCTTCTCCCCTTAACTTGCCTTAAAATTTTCTTACTCTGATATATCCGATTCTTGAAACTCCCTGTGACTTCTTTACCCCATACTGATAGGATCTCGGAACAAGCCTTTAACTTAACCTGCAGAGAACTCCCTTCATGCTTACTCCAAACATCTTCTACAATTTGACGACACATAGGTTCTCTCAACCATGCATTTTCGAACCTAAAGACTTTGACCACATCAATGTTAGCGACCTGAATTGGTTCCAAATAAATTGGACAGTGATCGGACGTCGACACTTCAAGATTCGTTAACTTGACATCTGCAAACTGTCGCATAAAGCTAGTGGACACCAACACTCTATCCAGCCTAACTTCAATCCAATCCTCAGTACCATAACCTCGCTCCCAAGTGAAAGGGTAACCTGTCAATGCAACGTCATGTAAATCACAATCATCTACCACATCTTGAAAACCTTGTAACAACCAGTGAGGATAAGGCCGCCCTCCTCGTTTATCCTCCTGACTAAGGACATTGTTCATATCCCCCACCATGCACCAAGGGACATCAGGTCTCGTATTCAAGCTCCTAATAAGCTCCCAGGTCTCCTTTCTTTTCGTTCGGTTTGGCTCACCATATATACCAGTAAGCCGATATTGGTTCCATCCTTTAATATCCACCAACACATCTATGTGATTCTTACTATATGAAAGCAACTGGACTTCTTCCTTGTTACGCCACAGAAGAGCTATGCCACCACTATGACCAGTCGTTTCTACAGTAATAGCACCTTCAAAACCTAAAGTATTTTTGACACGATCCACTTTATTCTGCTGACACAAAATTTCACTCAAAAAAACTATTTTGGGTTTCTTTTGGAGAACAGACTCCGTTAGGAATTGAACGGCCCACGGGGTCCCAAGCCCGCGGCAATTCCAGCTCAATGTACTCATAACCCTTGGCGAGCCCCTATTACAAGGCCCGCCATCTTGACGTTTTTTGGATCCGTTTGACTACCATCTAGGCCCATCTCCATTACATTTTCCTCGTCCTCCTCAGAGCCCATATCTATCTCAGTATTCATGTTAAGCCCATCATGCGTACTCGACCCATATTCTGTCCTACGCTTTTTATTATCCACAACCATAATTCCTTTTTTAATGGGATTTAGGGTATCTGACATAACAACCATATCTCTTTGATTTGAAAAACTGGAATTGGCGCCCATATCTTTACTCTGATTATACTGGTTTCCTGAAATTACGCCTTTCCCTATCACTTGCGTAGTTTGCGGAATGACAGTTTCACCGGTACTCACCCCTGCTGTTTTGCTACCTTCCGTTTTCCGACCACCATCATCGTCAACAATGTCTTCTTTCAACCACCTTGCCCCCACCAACTTAGTCTGTTTCCTTGGAGGTGCTCGCATCCATACTCCATAAGGTTTTACTATCTCAGCTTCTGGTGTTTCAAAAAGTTGATCACAGAATTTTTCAGAATGCCCGATTAATCCACATATGAAGCAAAATGTGGGTATGTTCTCATACTTAAACGTGAGCCATGTCCAGTCACCCCCTTGCTTTCTTATCTTCATTCTTCTTTTCAGTGGTTTTGTAATATCAATTGCAACTCGTATCCTCATATAATCCTTCCAGCCTTCCTTAAAATTCTTCGAACAAGACTCTACAAACTCCCCCACATAATTACCCACCCCTTTGAGAATTCTCTCTGACATGAAACCAACACGAATATCATGCACTTGAACCCACAGATCTATCTTATTGAGGCATACCCCTCGAGGGATATCTCCGTCTTTCATCCTTGCAATAATAAGGGCCTTCCTGTTGAAAGTCCATGGGCTACCACTCACAACCCTCTTGATATCAAGTTCATGATAAAACTGGAAGATGTACAGATTAACATCTATCTCCTTTATGTAAACACCTCTACCAGGTCGCCACAGAGATGCTAGCGTATGTTTCATCGATGGGAAATCCACAACTCCTTCATTTATAAAATGTCCAACCAAACACAACTTTGTATCCAATCCATTCAATTCATCTGCTCCCTCCCCACCTTCAAATTCCTCAATTGAGATCCCTCCTTCTTCCTCCTCTTCCAATGTGACCTCATTCATTGCCTGAATAATACTGTTTGTTGACGCCATAGAGAAACCGATGACAAAACACAGAGAACAAAAGACTTTACTGACTAGAAAGACTACCTTACCATGTCAAAAGACAAGACGATTTCATAGAGAAATACTTTTAATCATTTAATTTGTGAAGTTACTATCTAATTGTTAAGAACTTTAATGATTTTGAAAACTACAAGAAACACCCCTTTGTGCATCTGAATACTGAAAATGGCTAAATGCTGTAAAACTGAACATATAAGAGACAAGAAATCACAGATATTGAGAATAAGGAACAGCAGCAGATATAGGTAGAATAGAAACCCAATGACTTGAATTATGAACAATCAAAGTTAAATATTACATATCCTATCTTATTTGGTTCTTTAGGAAAAGACGCCATCTGAATTGTACTCTTTCCTTATGGGCTAGATTTTTACAATTACAAACTTCAAAGCAAACAGTGAGAAATACATGGTAGGCTGAATCTCTTAAATCCTCTGCTAGGACTGAAGGAAAAACCAAGACATCAGCACACTTTGCAATTCATCAACATCAATTGACTGAGCTGTTTTCAGAAAAATAGATAACAAGCTCTCATGTGCCTAGCTTGCCAAAAAAAGACCAACAAATGAAAGATATTAGATGCCGCAACATGTGTTCAATGATAAACGACATTATTTAAAAAGAATTACAATCATGGTATTATTTACCCTTTCAAAAAAAAAATTCATGGAATTATTCACAAATAATATTATGCCAAACGACTGAAACCTACACCCAGTGAATGGAGTGCTCAATTTAATTTTCGTAGGTTGTAGAGTGCATATACCTTTGCAACAAGATATCTGGGTTCCATAACGGTATTACTCCAACTCAGATGCCTCTTCGGAATCAGATAAAGGCAAGAGGGTGCAAACTCCAAGAACATGTCCATTGAGACATACATAATACTCGATACAATCTTCATAAGCTCCTAACCTGCAGCTGGCACTTTGTGGTATCATCTTTGCTTGCTGCATGCTCCATAACTTTGCTTTGCAATATGGGCAAGTTTCTGTTGGATGAAATTTAGCCCCTCTTTTGATTAGCATCCTTCGAACGTTTGACGAAGCAAAGGACTTGAAAACTCCTCTAAAGAATCCAATATCTCCTTCATCCCCTTGGTCAAGATGTTCACAAGGGTCAGAAACATACAAAACATCTGATCTGCACTGAGGTAAAAGAAAGCTTTTTCCTGAGGTCCGAGAAAAACGCGTTTTATGAACGAAGTGTCCAGGGATTTCATAGTTATTGAACAAGCCACCCTTGGTGCATCCTGAACAAATGATAAGCAGCTTCCCTAATGCCCTCCAGTTTCCATCAACACTATGACTCCCACTACATTGTAGATCAAGCATCATTTTTGGAGCTCTTGTCCGGCAAAATTCCTTCCAAAATAATCTCTTTGCAAGATCATCAAACCATTTGCACACGCAAGAGAGACTGGCAATCACCTTAGGATTCCAGTTCATATGTTGTAGAACTAAGAAGATAACTTCTTCACTTAGATGTCCTTTTGTGCACACACAGCTTGTTGAGTGTATGCAGCGCTGAAACTTCATTATTGTCATGCTTCACCTGGTAATGTGAACAGAAATAATTACATTTACACTTAATCAGAAAGTCCACCACTGACATTAGCTTAATTCAAGATCAACGAATAATGACAGTTAACCCCTGTAGCAGCAGTAACAAGTTTTAATGAACAAAAACAAGTACGAACAGAAGAATTGATCAAACGGAAAACTTGAAAAACAAGCAGTAACTCAAAATGGTATTTGCAACTGCTGTAGTGGTTCGTGACAATTATCATGTTCTGTAATTTGAACTTATCACAGATCAAAAAAAACCCCAAGTTCTTAAACTTCAGTGACCATGGTCAATAATCTGGCTTCCCATGGCACCAATTGCGGGTTTGAGCTCTAGTTCACATTGATAGAAATGAAATGAGGGAAGCAACACAACTTACACATATTTCTTTACAAAGTAGTACATGATATCCGTTCCATTTTCATCCAATTTCATTGCTTCTAACCAAACGGCTACATAAACACATCGACACAACTACTGAACTAACAAAAAATAAAATGATCCATCTGAAAATTTTTAAAGGAAAAACCTAGTATCATTGTCATGATTTAAATCAGCTGTTGACAAGGGGAATGAATGGTAGATGAATCAGGATATTAAGTCTAAAATTTGTCTTTAAATCCTTAGTGCAGAGACTGAAATCCCTTAACACACGAGAACAAATACGATTATGGAGTCACTGTAGGAAATCCTATATTTTTTCTTGTATTGAACTAAATATTATAATATATCCTTCATGGAAATAGTGCCGACATCAGAGCCTTAAAACTTCTTTTGGATAATTTTTTGCAGAGCTTTCATTGTTGCATGCTTCTAAATTTTGGCCATAGTTGTTGCATTTTTTCTAGCATATCTAAATTTCTCTTTCTGTTTTGAGCAGCCTTGGCTGATGTTATCTTCATCATGCAACAAGGGTACAATAGGAAAAACCATCTCAAATGGTTAATGGGAAAAACTATCTCAAATGGTCTCAATTTGTCATCCTCAAGGGTATTGAAAGAACCACCTTCTTGAAACAGGACCTGGAACCCAAATTTAATATATGCAACGAGGATGATTTATGATGGCTACGTGAACTACATAGATCTCATGATTAGTAATACATGCTTGCAAAAGAAATTGGTCGGAAGCTGGTAAACACCAAGCCAAGAGTGGGAAACAGAATGGAAACCACAAGCACACGCCGCAAAGGAAAATTAACAAAACCACCTAACCAAGTTTATGATAAATATATACATAGCAAAAAACACCATATTCACTCTTCTCTACAAAACTTAAGTAAATAAACAATTACCATGAACTAAATATAGTTTACGAATCATATCCAACACAAATTTGAACCAACACTTGGAATTTCTCGAAAATCAAAAGTCTAGAATTTAAGACTAAGTCTAAGAAATCAAGAAATCTCCAAACACAAACAAAGTTAAAGTACACAGATCACAAAAACGAAACTAAGAAACCCACATACCTCAGATCACAAGAAGTTACTCTCCAGCATCAGCTCAACCCCCCTGTATCAAAAAGACCAAGAAACATTAGAGTCTTGCATACATTAAAGATCAAAATTTTAAATTTACAGAAATTACCAAGAAAACTTTAACAAACCATTTCTAGAATCTTGAATTCAGTTGGGTCACTTCCATTTGCAGCAAAAATACAATCAAAAATATAAAAACCGAATCTTTACTCTGCAAATAAAAAAGAATTTGCAGAAATGAATCAGACACTGAAAAAACTAAAGGGGTTCAGGGGTTCCATATCTAGATTGAAGGAGAAATCAAGAAATATATTAAATATTATAAAATATATATATAAATATAGCAGGCAGTTGTTATTTGTTAAGTGACTAACAAACCAAAGTAGACAAATGAGTAAATAGACACTACTAGCTTCCCTATCGGATCATCTGTCATCAATAGGTGTCAGTCAATGATTGGTTTGTTATTTATTTAAATAACCATTTTGTTTTTCTTATGAAAATGGAAGCCATCAAGTTGGTCTTGTTGATGGATTTTTAATTTGTACTCAGGTTGATATTTTTTATAAAGATGGGCTTTCAATTGGCTGCAATTTGATTGGTCGTCTAATCTTTCACCACAATTTGAGAAATGATTTAATATTTCTTTTTAAAATTTTGTGATTGAAGTTTTTTTTTTTAAAAATTTGTGTGTGTAAAATTGAAAGCAATAAAATTATAGAAATAATTGTCAAAGTTGAATGTCAAAGTGAAAGAAAAAGTAAGACATGTGTAGAAAGAAAACTACAATAATTTGTGTCAGGCTACTTATTATACCAGCAAATATTGAAACTCAGAAACTAACTGGGAATACAATAACGAAGCCTCCTTGCTTCTATCATGTTGAGTTGAATACTAAGCTTACATCTCTGATAACTGTAACATTTACTAGCATTTTAAAGATTTCTAAAAGGAAAAAAAAAAAGAAAAAGAGAGGCCCTGCTATCTATTGTGATATAAACAAGGGTGATCTTTTTAGCTCGCCTGGAGGAGTGTACAGTATTATCATCTTGGAGAGAAATCACAGTTTCGAAAGCTCCCACCAAAGCCTTAACCTTACTCTTTCTACTTGTAGCAAGTTTAGTGACTGTTTCTTCGATAACATCATTGAACAAAAGCAGCTCGTCTTTCTTCTCCTGCATTTCCTGATGCCTCAAAATAACTGTGGGGGAATTAGAACAAATTTTATCTACATTGTCAACAATCTCTTTTTTCTTGAATCTTCTCCTCCTGACATAAATTTTGGTGCCATCGTCGTTTTTTTTATTACTCTTCCCCGCCTAAATTTGAGCCTTCTAGGAACATTATAGTCGTCGTTTTGCAGGATTCTGCCTCTCCTAAACTTACACTTATAAGCTGGACTATCTTCTTCAGAAGTAAATTGTTCGTCTTTTCTTGGATATCTGTGGTTTTTGCCTTGCAATATATGAACGTTGTTGATGTTTACAACATCACCATTTTCAGAGTTGAATTCAATTGTTTCACTTTCAGAGTAATAACTGTAATATATTCTGAATCAGGACTCGTGGTATTTGTGTTGTCATCAATATCTTTCCTCTTGAATCTTATCCTCTCAACATAAGTTTTGGTGCCATCCTCGGTTTCTATCACCCTTCCCCGCCTAAACTTGAGCCAGCTACGGATATCATTCTCGGTTTGTAGATCCAAACTCCTGCCCCTTCTGAACTTGCACTTATAAGCTGGATTGTAATTTTCGGAAGTAAATCGTTTGCCTTTTCTTAAATTCCTGTGGTGTTTACCATCTAATATTTCAGCTTCATTGATGTTTACAACATCATCATTTTCAGAGTTGAATTCCTTAGAATCCTCTGAATAACAATTGTCAATATAATTGGATTGGAACCAGGATAGATGTATTTGTGTTTCCATCAATTTCTCTTTTTTTAAGTTTTATCCTCTCAACATAAGTTTTGGTGCCATCATTCACCACTCTTCTCCGCCTAAATTTTAATTTTTTAGGAACATCATTCTCGCTTTGCACATCCAATATTCTAACTTTCCTAAACTTACCCTTAAAAGCTAGATGGTCCTCTTTGGAAGGAAACCGTTTGTTGTTTCTTTGATATCGATGGTGTTTGCCTTTTATTGTATTAACTTGTAATGCATCCACTAAGGGTCCATGAGCGGCCCATTAAGCAAGTTCCAGGCAAACAATCTAATTAAATATTTTTGGCAAAGGAAACAGAAAATTGGGGGTCAACCAAGGAAGTCAAGGGGCAATAACGTCAAAGCAGAGGAGCAACACAAAAGGGGAGCGAGGGTTGGGATTAGGGATCATTGAGAAAATTGTAATAGTTATCTTCTTTTGTTTCGTGTGGGGATTCCTGGCGCTCGAAAGACCAGTTACCTTTCTTTACTGTTTGTTTGAGTTAAATCGTGTAAAACTGAGTTACTATTGAGCATTTTATTTATGAAATCGTTTGAGTTCATTACAAGTGGTATCAGAGCATTCGATCTAAGGGGAGAGAAGATGACAGATTTCGACGAGGAGATGAAAGAGTTGATTACGAAAGGGGTGGAGAAGGCAATTGAAAAAGCAAAGGAGGCGGTGCGTTAATCACTCGCAAAGTGGGCTATTGAGAGGCAAACCAAAGCGGCAAAACAGACGAAGAAGGTGATGGGGCAGCAATTATCTCATGTACCCAATGAGGATAAGGGTGAAGAAAGTACCCAGGAGACATACTCCTATGTGTCAAAATTGCTAACCGAGGTGCCCGCATTTTAGGTGTTTGATGAAAAGCCCGAGAGAGTAGTTGTTCAAAAAGCTCCACTGTCGATCTCCAAAGGTACAAATCATCTCATCTACCCTCCCAACCTGTATTGGAATGCCTTAAAAACACAGTGTCATAGAGTTATGGCTTGTAAACTTCATGAGAATGAGTACAGTAAAATAGATATTAACTATGTTGATAAGTTTAAGAATATGATTAATGCAACTCCAGTGTTTGATCTTAGTTCTGCGGTAACAGAACTAAGTATTGCAAAGTTGAATTATGCAAAGTCATATTTTTGTGTATCTCTTCTTGGGGAAGTGATTTTAAAGATGCTTACTGGAGGTCTTACCTGTGGGTCTTTGGTTCTAAACCAGCCATATATGGTTGATGTCTTTAATAGTTTATCTGGCATAAGCAAACCTCACAGCACTACAAGATACACGACTAAGAAGTTGCTTTCTCTTAAAGAGCAGAAAGCAGGAGACCTAATTGGTGAAGTTGCAGAACGTGAAAAAATATTGGGAAATCGGTCAAAACATTTAAAAGAGACCCTTGTCAAATGTGGATGGGAAGTATTGGAAGCCTGTGCTGGTATCTCCATGGTAGCAAATACAGGCTCAAACATAAGGGAAGCTATGCTAAGGGAGGAAACCAGTCAGGATCAATGGGCTGAGACACTAATGGAACTAGCTGTAGCAACTGGAAAAAAGGATGTTACCAAAGAGACGTTTAAGAAGATAATGTCTGAATGTCAAATTAATGCTGTGCAAACTAAGGCAGCAACAAGTTCTGCTAGTAGTGATTTGGTCGCCAAATGCCAAACTGTAATTTGGATTGGGTTTGGTGTTGTTATCTTTAAAAGGGAAAATACTGGGGTACTGAAGGAAGAGTATCTTCAGATACGAGCAACACTAGAGATGAAAGGTTGCTTCTCATTCTGTCTAACTGTGGATGAAGATAAAGACCAACAGGTTGCTGACGATATTCTTGAACAGTATCGTACCATTGACCATGTCATTTCTGATAAGGTGGACTCCATTGGCAGTGGGAAGTCTAGAAAGAAGAAAGAGCTAGATCAGAATGTGCCAGGTAAAATCTGGCCGCTTATCTTCAGTCGAGCCCTGAATTTACAACCTTTACTATCTGGATCAACAACATTCAACCGCATTGATGTTTTGGCATCGTCAGATCCTCTAACCGGGTTGTATATGTGCTCAAACGGGTACATGGTCATAGAAGTTATTCATTTCACACGCAAGTTTGGTCAGTACAAGGATGATGAAATAGAGAAACCTTTAATGATCGAGTCAAGCGACTATGTTGAGGCTGTGAAATTGATTGGTCATCCTGATGTGCCAGCTGGCCAGGAGGTGCTATTCGTAATTTTATCCGTGAAGTTAGACCTTTTTCGTGAAGTTAAATTTTTTTTTTTCAGCACAGGGGATGCCACGTGGTGCTTACTGGTGTGTGACATGAATGTCTCACTTGCCTGTACAATGGAGAGCGATTCCTTCGGTAGTTTTTTGGGTGATGGGGTTCCAAATGGGACTGCGATTGCTCCGGATCAATCGCAAGCAAGATATACAATTCTTAAAGCATTCAGGTCAGCTGGGTTTAAAGGAGTGTATGTGCATCTGTTGGTTGATGATTTATAAAAAATTCTTGGAAGTTATTCATCTACAGATTTTGCTGGCTTCAGTTGTACCATCCCGCACAAGAATTTCCTATCAGTTATTTCTTTGATTTAGCTTCAGTTGGAAGCATTGTTTAGGGATGAAATAGCTAGCAGTTTGGATAGCTCGACTACCTATCAGATAATTTCCTGTCTTCAACAACTGGCTCACATCACAGATGCTACTATACTTGTGTCACTTCTTCAACCAGCACCAGAAACTTATGATATTTTTAATGATGTTATGTTGATGGCAGAAGGGAAAATTGTATTTCCAGGACCTCGTATTCATATTTGGGAATATTTTAAGGACTGCGGCTTTAGGTGTCCTGAAAGGAAAGGGGTAGCTGACTTTCTCCAAGAGATTCTCTCAAGAAAAGACCAAGCACAGTATTGGTACAGAACAGAGCATGCTTATACTTCTTATGTTTCTGTCGGTACACTTTCTGAAAAGTTCAAGGAATCTCCATTCGGGAAGAAATTTGAGGAGTCGAGTGAACCAATAAATATGCTGATGAACACGTGGACCAAACAACAAGGCTATCCTAGGGTATTTGCTAAAGCTAAAGGCCAAACACTAGAGTTTGAGCAGTTACGATTCTTGTCAAGTGGTTCACAAGGGGATGGACAATGGATTGTTCCTGTAACGCTATGTTATGACTTAAATGGTGGCCGTCATAGTTTCTTGTTTAAGAAGAAAACTAAATGTTTCGATATAAATGAATTATTGGGTATTTTTCTTTTCAAGGCAGCCTAATGGAGACTGGAGGTGGAGGGGACTCTGCATCTGCTTGGATAAAGTTTAATGTGGACCAATCAGGTTTTTATAGGGTAAAATATGATGAGGACTTTTCGGCCAGACTTAGACATGCAACAGAGAGGAAATGTTTGTCCGTGACAGACCGATATGGCATTGTAGACGATGCATTTGCCTTGCATATGTCCAATGTCCAGGCTATGTCTAGTCATGATGGGCACACCAAACCTTTGAATTTCACTGAGCCAAACACAGTATCATAAATTGATGCGCGCAATGTTTTGCCTGTCAATTGTGGTGGCAGCAATACAACTGGTATTTCTCATTATGATCGGAGACATTCAGGAAATGAGACAAAGCTATTGCAGGATTTCTTCAAGGATAATGAGTTATGCAAAAGTTGGCCACACTACGAAGCTGCTAGGGAGGATGTCGAGGCCGTAGATCAGAAATTTCCAAACTTCCACCTTGAGGACAAGGTGAGTCTTTGGGCACGGGGTAATGTAATGCATCCACTAAGGGCCCATGAGCGGCCCATTAAGCACAAGTTCCAGGCAAAAAATCTAATTAAATATGCAATGCAAAAGAAACAGAAAACTGGGGGTCAACCAAGGAAGTCAAGGGGCAATAACGTCAAAGCAGAGGAGCAACACAAAAGGGGAGCGAGGGTTGGGATTAGGGATCATTGAGAAAATTGTAATAGTTATCTTCTTTTGTTTCGTGTGGAGATTCCTGGCGCTTGAAAGACCAGTTACCTTTCTTTACTGTTTGTTTGAGTTAAATCGTGTAAAACTGAGTTACTATTGAGCATTTTATTTATGAAATCGTTTGAGTTCATTACATAACTCTATCAGTATCTACAACATTACTACTTTCAGCCTTGGATCCATCTGTTTCACCATCAGAATAGTCAAAGTCCTCTGAATCAAAACTGTCAGTATATTGAGTATTGGAGCTAGTTGGATTTGTGTTGTCAACAATTTCCGTTTTCTCAAATCTTCTCACCCCAACACCATTCTCATTTTTTGTCACTCTTTCCCTTCTAAACTTTAACTTTCTAGAAAACTTATTTGCGCTTTACAATTCTACTATTCTGTCACTCTGAAATATAGGCTTAGAAACTGGACTGTCTTCATCTTCAAGAGTATATTGTTTGCCTTTCTTTGTATGGTGCAGACTTGTTGATGTACCAATTTTATTGATATTTACAACATCATCATTTTCTATGTTGATTTCATCCATTTCTTCAACATATTCTGAATCCTCTGAATCATAAATGTCAATATATTCAATATTCTGTAAAGCTTTTACGTCAGTATCTTCATTAAACTCTGAAATTTCTATCGGTACACTCAAGCTCCACTAATTCATCAGTATAAGAAGGCAAAAGCTTTGAATGTGCTTCAGATGACACGTGCAATTGGAACAAAGAAAAGGTAGATTGAGAAATTTGATTATGACTAGCAGTTGCACAAGTTCCAACCATTCATTCTCATTTGTGTCAATTACATGCAAGATTTTTTCTTGGTCATCGTCATGAGCAAGTTTCACGGTTGATTGGGATGATGGAGAAATAGATGTAGAAATTTGAATATGACCATCAGATTCCAACATTTCATTTCCAGTTGTTACATCAACCATATGCAATATTCTTGCTTGATCATTTTCATGCGTAAGTTTCATCACGGATTGAGATATTGGAGAGGTGTATGAGGAAATTGGATTATGACCACGAGCTTGTACAAACTCTAACATTTTGTTTTCGGTTTCCACATTAACCATGTGTAAGATTTCCGCATTGTCATTGTCATGAGTTACTTTAATGGTTGAATGTGACGATCGCGATGGTGATAGAGAAATTTGAATATGACCATTAATTTGTATGGGTTCCAACATTTTATTCTCAGTCGCTACGATATCAACATGCAAGTATTTATCCTGGTCCTTATCAAGAGTAATTTTGAAGGCTGGTTGGGATAATTGAGAGGTGGATAGAGAAATCTGACAATGATCATCAGTTTGCACATGTTCCAACATTTTATTCTCACTGGTCACACCATTGACATGCAAGATCTTTGTTTGATAATTTTCATGACTATATGTCATTGTAGATCGGGACAATGAAAAGGTAGATGAAGATATTTGAGTGTGATCATCAGTTTGCACATGATCCAACATTTCGTTCTTAGTTGGCTCACCATTTACATGTAAAATTTGACTATGGCCATTATTTAGAATGGGTTCCAATGTTTCATGCTCAACTATCGTATTATTCATGTCTATGATTTTCGTCATATCATTGTCATAATCAAGTGTCACCCCATAATTGGATAAAGGAGATGTAAATGTCGAAATATGACTATGACTATCAGTTTTCACCTATTCAGACAATTCGTCTTTAGATCTAACTTTCACTTGATCATTATCATAAGTAAATTTCTCATCAGACCTTGATGGTGGACTGGTAGATGTCCCGTAATTCACATTAAAGACCTTTGTCCGATCATTGTCATGAGTAGCTGTTATGGCAGACCGGTATGGAGAGATATGTGAAGAAATTTGATTATGACCATCGGTTTGCTTGAGTTCTAACATTTTGCTCTCATTTGATGCACCTTTCATATGCAAATTTTTTGTTCGGTCATTGTCTTTAGTAAGTGTTATGGCAGACGGAGACAGTGGAGATTTAGATGGATAAATATGACCATGATTATCAGTTTCCATTGGTTTCAACTTTTTATTGTCGGCTATCGCATTATTCACAGGTAACATTTCCACCCTTTCAATGTCATCGGTAAGTGTCACCCCGTACTGGGACAACGAAGAGGCATATGGTGAACTTTGACTATGAATATCGCTTTTCATCGGTTTCGAAATGTCGGTCTTAGATTTTGTCTGGTCATTGTCATGGGTAAGTTTCACGTTTGCTTGTGATAATGGAAAGGTGGATGAAGTACTTTGAATATGATCATCCATTTCCATGGGTTTAAGAGATTCTTTCTCAATTGCCACATCATTTGTGTGCAATTTTTTTTCTTGGTCCTTGTGGAGTGCAAGATTATTTTCCGACTCAAATAATAGAGTGGTAGATGGTGAATTTTCACTATTACCAGTAATTTGCAAAAATTCCAATGTTTCTTTCTTAGTTGCTGCACCATTCACATTCAAGTTTCTTGTCCAATCATTGTCATCAGTAGTTCTCACGATTGACTGGGATAATGGTAAGCTTGGTGAAGAAATTTGATTACTCCCATTAGTTTGCTCGAGTTCTAACATTTTGTTATTAGTTGTTGCATTATTCACATGCAAAATATATGTCCGATCATCGTCATCAGTAAGTGTCACGATAGACTGAGATAATGGACTGGCTAATGGAGAAATTTGACTATGATCATCATTTTCCATAGATTTCAACATTTCATTCTCAACTGATGTAGTATTCACATGCAAGATTTTTGCAATTTCAATATCAGAAGTAGGTACCACCTCACACGATGATAAAGGAGAGGTAGATGGCGAATGTTGATTATGATCATCAATACGCACTGGTTTCAACATCTTATTCGTAGATGCCACATCAACCATATAAAACAATCTCCCATCGTCATTTTCATTAGTCAGTTTCTCGTCTGATTGTGAGACTGAAGAGGTCGATAGAGAAATTTGAATATGATCATTAGTTTGCGAGGGTTCTAATACTTCATTCTTTGTTGCTGCATCATCCACATGCAAGTTTTTTGTCTGGTTCGCTTCAAGAGTAAATTTCATGTCCGACTTGGGTAATGGAGAGGTAGATGGAGAAATTTGACTATAACCATTACTTTGGGTGGATTCCAATATTTCATTCTCTTTTTTCACGTCATTCACGCGTAAGATTATTGCATTGTCATTGTCATGAGCACATGCCACCTCATACTCAGACAAAGAAGAAGTAGATCGTGAAATTGAAGTTTGAGCATCAATTTGCACTGGTTCTAACATTTTATTCTTAGATGTCACATCAACCTTATAAAACATTTTTTCTTGATCATTTTCTGGAGTAATTTTCTCATTTATCCACGTAAATGAAGAGGTGGATGAAGAAATTTGAATAATATCACTAGTTTGCATGGTATCCAACATTTCATTCCCTGTTGCCACATAACCCACGTGTAAGCTTTTTTCCTGGTTCATGTTAGTAAAAAGTACTTTGTTCGATTTGGATAATAGAGAGGTGGATGGAGAGATTTGACTATGACCATTAGTTTGAATTGGTTTCAACACTTCGTTGTCAAACCCCTCACATGAAATTTTTTTGCATGGTTCTTTTGAAGAGTAAGTTTCTTGTCCGGTTTAGATAGTGGAGAAGAAGATGGAGAAATTTGACTAGGGTCATCAGGTTGTGCAGATTCCAACATTTCGTTCTTGGTTGTCACACTATTCAAATGCAAGATTTTGGGTGATCATTATCATGAGTAAGTCTCATAGCAAGTTGAGACAATGAACAGTCAGATAAAAAAGCTTTACTATGACCATCGATTTGCATGGATTCTAACTTATCATTCTCATTTGATGCATCATTGACATGCAAGATTATAGCATCATCATTTTCCTGGGCAAGTGTCACCCCATAACGGGACAGAGGAGAGGTAGACTGAGAAATATTACTAAAACCATCAATTTGATCTAGTTCCAACATTTCGTTCTTAGATGCCCCTTTGGCCATATAAAAGATTTTTGTCTGGTCATTGTCGCTATTAAGTTTCTCGCCCAGCCGCGACAAAGGAGAAGTAGATAGAGGAATTTGAATATGACCATCACTTTGCATGGCTTCCAACATTTTGTTCTCAATTGTTGCATCATCCACATCCATGTTTTTTATTTGGTCCTCGTCAATAGTAAGTTTCATGTCCAACTTGGATAATGGAGACGTAGATGAAGAAATTTGATTATGACCATCAATTATCTTGGAGGCAAGCATCTCGTTCTCAATTATTGAGTTATCCACATGTAAATTTTTTTTCTTGGTCCTTGTCTCGAGTAAGTTTCAAGGCTGACTGAGATAATTGAAAGGCAGATGAAGAAATTAGACTATGATCAGTAATTTGCACGAGTTCCGAGATTTGGTATTGAGAGGTAGAAGAAGAAATTTGACTATGATCATTAATTTGCATGAGTTTCGAGATTTGGTTCTTAGTTGTCGCATCATTTACATGCAAGAGATTTTCCTGATCATCTTTATTAGCAAGTGTCATGGCATACGGGAACAATGGTGAGGTTGGTGAAGAAGGTTGACAAAACCCATCAATTGACTTTAGTTCAAACATTTCATTATCAGTTTTTGTACCGTTCACATGTAATTTTTCAGTCCGATTATTGTCTAGATCAGATGTCATGGCAGATTGAGACATTGGAGAGATAGATGGAGAAATTAGAGTATAACCATTCGTTTGCATATGCCTTAACATTTCATTCTTAGTCACTAAATCACTCACATGCAAGATTTTTGACCTTTTACAATCATGAGTAGGCGTCACCTCACTCAGGAAAAAATTAGAGGCAAATGGCGAATTCGGACTATGACCATCAGTTTTCACCTGGTTAAACTTTTCGTTCTAAGTCATATCAGCCATGTAAAAGGTCTTCACCCGGTCATTGTCATGAGAAAATTTCCCATTTGACTGTGACAATGGAGAGGTATGTGAATTTGAATATAACCGTCAGTTTGCATTGATTTACCCCATCTTTGTCGGGAGTAAAAGTTACGCCATACTGGAAGGTAGATGACGAATTTTGACTATGATCATTAGTTTGCACCGATTCTAACATTTCATTATGGGAAGCCTAATCAACCATATAATAAAATTTTGTATGGTCACTATCATCAGGAAGTATCACATTTGATCGTGACAATGGAGAGGTAGATGGAGAAATTTGAATGTCATCACCGAATTGTTTGGGTCCCAACACTTCATTCTCGGTTGTAGTGTCATTCACATACAATTTTATTGTTTGTTCCTTGTCAAGAGTAAGTTTCACGCCCGACTTGGATAATGGAGAGGTTGAGGGAAAATTTTGACTGTTATCATCAGTTTAAAAGAGTTCCAACAATTCATTCTCAGTTTTCGCACCATTCACGTGCAATACTTTCACCTGATCATTATCGAGAGTAATTTTCATGACACACCGAGATGATGGAGAGTTAGATTGAGAAATTTGACCATTTGTTTGTATGTCCTCCAATATTTCATTTTCATTTTCGAATCCATCACATGTAAGATTTTTTCCCGCTCATTTTGTACTAGTTCCAAGATTTTGTTCTTAGATGCCTCATCAACTACATGCAAGATATTTGTTTGGTTTTTGTCATGAGTAAGGTTTACAACCAAATATGACAATAGAGAAGTAGTTGGAGAAATATGAATATGACTATGAATTTGCATGGGTTCCAAGATTTCATTCTTAGTTGCGCATCATCCACGTGCACATATTTTAGCTTGTCATTTTCATGAGTAAGTTTCACGTTCGGCTCTGTTGGGCTTGCCAAACAGGCCTTAACTGCACATTAGTATGATATTGTCCGCTTTGGGCTGTGGCCAATCCAGCACGGATTTGTTTTTGGGTACCTCCCAAAAGTCCTCATACTAATGGAGTTATCTGACTGCTCTATATACAAGAGAATTATCTCTTCTCTCCTCGATGTGGTATGATGTGCCGAAAACATGACATTTAATATCGCAAGCGCACGATCATCGTTTATGTATTTGAGATTCGATCCACAGGGAATAATATTTTCGCAAAACCTTAATTTCTAACTTAGGCGAATTAGGACAATTTGGATTTTTGAGAATTTTGTATTTTACTAATTAACTCCTAAAGAAAATTTACACTATTTTTGAAGGAAAATTAAATTAATCTATTTTAAACTAAAAACTGAATTTTGCATTATTACTAGTTAAATTTAAATGGATTTTTATTTAAAATAAAATTAACTATTTTTCTATTTCTAAATTAAAAAGTGAAGAAAAACTAATCACTCTAAAAATTCTAAAATCAAATTAAAAATGTGTTTTGAAAAAAAAATCGATTTTATACTATTTAATTCCTAAAATAAAATTTAAATTATATGAAAAGAACCAGAAATTAAATGATTCTAAAAATTCTAAAATCGAATTGCAACTAGATTTTATCCTAACATTTTATTTACACGAAATTTTTAATAATGGTTGTAATTATAACTGGCCAAAAACAAAATTAATACAAGGATTAAACACTCCAGCAAATTTTCAGCCCAACTCATTTACAATTCAAAAGACAATAACGAAACAGAAATTCAGAAACAATTCACAAAATGAGTCAACTTGCAAACTCCAACTCATAACAATGCTAGCAACGCAGGTAACAACTCAAATTTGTGAAACCAACATAGCAACACAGAAAATTGATTCACGAACTCGACAAAATCATAAAATAGAACAAATCAATTCAATTCAGACACTCTAAAATGAAAAGAAAGAAAACAATACACATTTCTAAAACTCCGAAAACAAACTAAGTAACGCATACAACCCAATTGAACTCGCAGCAAAACAGACAAGTAAAGACAACTCAGAACTCGACATTACAAAACCAAGATGCAAAGCAGCTCCATGATTCGGTGAAACCCAGTGAAAATCAAGTAACAACTCGGAACATAAATACGCGGAGAACAGATAATACGCACATCGACAGCAACACGATTCACAACCAACACTAAGAACTCGGAAATCAGCAATTTTACAATCAAAACACAACTCGGCAAAAACACTGAACACAGCACAGAATCGCAGACTCGGTGGAATCACAGCAAACAAGAACAAGACTCAGCATTACGAACTCGAAACAAGAATAATTGGCAGTCAAATTCAAACAAACAGCAATTGCAGTAAATAACAACTCCAAATCAAAACAACTGTGGAACGCGATAATCACTATAAACAGAACAGCAACGAATGTTAATCAACCAAGAGAAGGGGAAACAAAAGAAAATAAACGAAAGAAGAACAAAAGAGAAGAGAGGGGGGGAAGGAGGTAGATAATTCGAAATCAAAAGAAGAAGAAAAGGGGGTTTGTGTGGTTTTCGTGGGGGAAAGAACAGAAGTTTGGATGTTGAAGTTAAACGGGAGAGAAAAGAAAGGGGGGACTTGTGGCTGGGTTTGTGTTTGAAACAAAGAAGACAAGGGTGAGAAATTTTATGGACTGAAACAAAAACAACTGGGTTTGTAAAACAGGGGAGAAAGCATTCGAATAAAAACTTAAAACAAAGATATTAAAACTGAAATTTCGTAATGAAATTTTATAAAACTATTTTTTTTCTTTTAATGTTACTAACAAATAAAATATAAAAATTAGATCTAAAATTAAAAATTATAAAATCCACAATAAAATTGAGATTTAAAGGGACATAATTAATATTAAAACGAAAATTAAAATTACGAAAACAAATTCTTCAAATCGATACTTTCAATCCCGTGTGGTTAGCGTTGCTACTTTATCCACCCGAGAATTTACGAAAATAACGAAAGGAAGAACAAGGAAAATAAAATGAAAGAGGGATGCAAGAATTAAAATGAAACTTGAAATTGCATAAAAATAAAGAGTGTTTACAAGAAAAATAGAAAATTACAACTACAATTTTTGGAGACGAACTACTACAACATAATTCTAGTATGTAAGGTTATGGTTTTTTAACAAGTGAAGATGAGGCCTATTTATAGGAAATAATTAGGGTTTTTGGTTGGTGTGAGTTGATCTTGACCTTTCATTTAGTTTAGTGTTGGCTAAATCTTGGCCATCCATTTTGTTTGGTAAAAATATGCACCACCACCCCTTGCTTTTCCCTTTCTTCTTGTTTTGGTCCTTCTTTTTCTTCTTTTGTCATTTATTTCTTTATTTTGCCATTTCTTCAGTTTTCTCGAATTTTTCCTGAAATGCAACAAAATAATTTATTAAAATACGAATTCAAACAATAAATAGGCAATAAAAATATGCAAAAATATGCACTTATCAAATGCCCCCATACCTATCTTTTGCTCGTCCTCGAGTAAAACACCAAAAAATGCAGAATGAAAAACCTATACTCACTGTCGTAGGAATCACGAGTAATTTTAGGTTTACCAACCCGTTAAACCAATAGACGATCTCTACAGGAGGAGCGTTGTCTCCTAAGGGTTTACAGAAGATATACCCATAAAATCCTTGAGATAAATCAGCAAGTATCCAACTTTCCTCTTTCACTCTAGCTTTCATTGGTGTCAACAAAACAATTTTGTAGGAAAATATATGCCTTAAAGATCATTCTAATAATAGCCAAGTTATAGGTTCCCACAATCCACATGATTAGACTAAAAATTTACAAAAAATCCCAAGGTGTGTAGTGAATTTAAAGCCTTTGATGGATTAACTGCATACGAACATTTTCTCTTTTTCAACCAATATTGCACTGACCCAATCTCTATCAAAACAAGTATCTAGCCAAACTTCACGTTCTTAGCAGTTAGACCGACTGTGCAATGGTTGAGGTCCCAAAAGACTTTTGCATCAATACCCATTTAGCGAGTTTTAGGTCAACAATCCCAGATCACAAGGGACCTTAGGTTGCTAGGCACAAAGTCCCCTCGGACTTACTTACTCGGGTTATCAATGAGCCCAACCTAGCCGATTTCCTTACTAAGAATTTATTACAAAATTACACTAGCACTCTACAAACATTTATTGACTCTTTTTCTTTTTCTTTTTTTTTTCTTTTTTTTTTCTTTTTTTTTTTGTAACACTATAGGAACCAAATTTCGCAAAGGTTTGATTCGACATTGTTCTAACATGTGGGTTCTCTCTCAGGTATCGAATAACATTCCTATACAATTTTTCCATCAAGAGTCTTGTGCAAATGTGTCGTCTTGGTCTTTTAAGCAAAAATTTGTTCGACACAAGTTTCATGAGGAAAACCTTACTTGACTACGTTCAAATCATCTAAAGGCATTATACATATAATTTTCGAAAAATAGTCAACACCAACTAGTTCTAGAATTTAAAGAGTGGGAAGGACAACTAAGCTAAAATATCTCTATTTTTTGGATTTTTAAAATTTTTCAATTTTTTGGATTTTTTCAATTTTATGTATTTACACTAAAACCCCCCCATACCTAAATCATGCATTGTCCTCAATGTATGCAAAATGAACGAGAATAAAAGAGAGAGGAGAAAATACCTGATAAGGGATGACGGAGAATGACAAACTTCTAAAAACAAGAAAGAAAACAACTTACACACACAAATCCTCCCCCATACCTGAATTTCACGAGGGGAGGTAAAAGAAGAAAAACCGACTTAGCCGATGCCGGTGGGAAACTTTGGGTGAAGCTGTGAGAAAAGATCAAGACATATTTGAAAATTTTTATTAGAACAGTCTTTCTCAATCAGTGTGGGATCATGCAACCTATTAGAACAAGAATCACTAGTGTTCACCCTAAACCAACTTGAGGCTTCTTTATTTTGTTTAAGCAGATTACGGACAATGAAAGTCTGGTTAGGAGTCGAATCACTAGGAATGACAAAAGATGAGGGTCCGGTTCCTCCTACAGGCTGTTGATCAAACTCGGGATGATAAACAATCAAGTCAAATGCAGGTGGATGTGGTTCAACGGGACTCTCAATGACAGGCTCACTACTAACAATCTCGGGTGGGGTTTCCCACGGAGAACAAATCGCATCTAATTCTCTCAGCATCTCTTCCGAAGTCATATCTTTCAATGAGTCAGTATACTCTCGAGTAGGCTCTTGTTTGACTTTGAAATCCTCAACGAGAAGAGACTCAATCTCACTATCCTCAAAACTAGACCATGTGACAAACTTGTTGACAACATTAACCCCTACTGATGGTTCATAAAGCTCATTGGTTTCTTTCCCTACATTGAAAATATTAAGGTCAATGGTCATGTTACCGAAAGTGCGTTTCATCGAACCGTTCCTACAATTGATCAAGGCATTGGATGTAGCAAGAAAAGGTCTTCCTAAGATGACAGGAATTTAGTTCTTGGGATTCATGACGGGTTGAGTCTCGAGGACAACAAAGTCAACCGGAAAGATAAAATCGCCAATTTTAATCAAGACATCTTCAATTAATCCCTTGGGCATTTTTATAGAACGATCGGCAAGTTGAAGTGTCATATTGGTCTTTTTGAGCTCGCCTAAACCTAGGGCTTGATAGACCGAAAATGGGAGGAGATTCACACTAGCGCCTAAGTCAAGTAAAGCCTTGTCCACGAAAGTATTACATATGACACATGAAATAGTTGGACAACCGGGGTCCTTGTATTTCACGGGAATTTGGTTAGAAAGAATTGAGCTCACTTGGGACGTCAAGAAGGCTTTCTTAGGGACTTGGGTGGTTCGTTTATGAGTACACAACTCTTTTAGACACTTGGCATATGAAGGAATTTGTTAAATGGCATCTAAAAGAGGAATGTTTATCTCGACTTGCTTGAAAACTTCCAAAATTTTGTCTACTTGAGCCGATTGCTTGGGAAGGAGGAGTCTTTGAGGATACGGAGCTTTTGGCTTCAAGACTCGCTCATTAGACACATCGGGAATGGATTTGGAAGTGGAGTATCAGACGAAGATTTGGTAGGTGAAGAGGAAGAAGGTGTTTGGGAAGATGAGGAAAGTTTATGAGAAGATTCTGTTGAATCAGGAGTTGAGTGATTAATGTTATGGTTAGATTCAACATTTGACTCTTCCTCTTTTTCTGGAGACTCAACACCTACTTGGTTGTCAACTTGATTCCCCGACCTTAAAGAAATTATGGCATTAATACTTTCAGGAGGTCTTTGGTTAAGGGGGAATCTAGGGTTTACCTCAGGTTGACTTGGGAATTTATTCTTCTCACGCTCACTCATGGTGTTGGCTAACTGACTCACTTGAACCTCCAACTTAGATATGGCTTGAGTACTAACATTCAAAATTTGCCTATCTTGAGTCATGGTTTGCATGAAGGCTTGTCGAGATTGAGCCAAATTAGTTGTTGATTTTAAAAGCGCATCAAGGCTCTTTTCTAAAGAATTAAGTCTCTTCTTTGACTCATGAAAGCCGGGAGGATGGGCGGGTGTTTGAGTCGGAATAGGACCATGAGTTGGGTTTGGAAAAGGTCCTTGGTTTGGAGGTGAGTAAGAATTTTGATTGGGCCTTTGAAAAGAAGGTTGAAAAGAAGGTGGCGGAGATTGAAAATTTTGGCCCTGGTTCCACGAGAAATTTGGGTGATTCTTCCAACCGGGATTGTATGTAGGTGCAAAAGGGTCATTCCTAGGGTTGCGTTGAAACACCGCATTGACTTGTTGAAAATCTGGGAAACTTTGCATCCCTTGATTTGGGTACGTAGACATGTGTGAGGGACCACTATGCGTTTCTAGGGCTTCGAGTCGTCTAGTTATGGTGGCTAACTTGGAATCGGTTGCGATGTTGCTTCCAATTGAATGCAAACCCCTAGAAGATGAACTAGACGATTCGGTAGACTTATTTGGTTCCCTAGTGGATTCCCACAACATTGTCTTTTCGGCTAATTCCTCGAAAAATTTCCACCCTTCGTCCTCGTCTTTCTCCATGAATTTCCCTTGGCACATAGATTCCAGCAATGCGGTTGTTGAACCATCTAAGGCCTCGTACACAATCTTACAGAGCCTCCATTTTTTGATTCCGTGGTGGGGACATTGAGATAAAAGATTTTTAAAGCGGTCAAAACACGTCCAAAATGGTTCGTTGTGTTTTTGACGAAATTGATTAATCTCATTCGTGAATTTCGTAGTCTTGTGGCTTGGAAAGAATTTTTTAAGAAAGATGACTACGAAACCCTCCCACGTGGAAATTGAATTAACGGGAAGACTATACAACCATTTCTTAGCGTTTTCTTTCAAAGCGAAGTTGATAAGTCTAAGTCTAATGGAGTCCTCGGAAAGTTGTTGGAGTTTTTGCAATGCGCAAACCTCCTCGAATTCATGAAGGAAAAGATACGGATCCTCACCCTCACTCCCGGTAAATTTAGGTAACATGCTAATAAAGTGGGCTTTAATCTCAAAATTATTACCAGTAACCGGTGGAAGAGTGATACACGAGGGTTGAGCGGAGCGGGTGGGATAGCAACGGTCCTTAAGAGATATGGCCATGGTTACTACTGGTTCGGAATTATCTAAAGACTCGGAATCGGGTGATGAAGAAATCTCGAATGATCTCACTAGTCTAGAAGAATTATCCCTAATCCAAGTAGTTCGCATAAACCACGAAAGGAAAACACATAGCAGATAAGTGCGATGAATTAAAACACACAAAAGAAAGGGTGTAAAATCAAAAGATCTAACCTAGGTTCCCTAAATAAAATAACTAGACATTGCTCATAACGTTAAGACACACTAAAAATTCCGTAAATTAAGATTATTCAGACCGATTTGGCCAGATTAGAGCAGGCATTTCCAAGAGGCCAAACTCGTCACTTAGACACCGAATCTTAACAGCCAGGCGAACCTTAGACACTGAAGGTCGTGAATAAGTCTTAATTACGTTTACTTTTAGGCACCTTTCTAATTGAACGTGAAATCCTAGGGGCAAACGTCTAATTAATGCAACAAACAACGATATATATACAAAACTATAAACAATTATGGATGCTCACACTACGTGTTTTAATTAAAAGAAAAAAGAAATTTAACGTACCTTTGGGTCCTCCAGCAATCACCACAATTTATAAGGTACAAAAAATTAAAAGCAAGAAAATAAAAATCTAGATGATGTGCCCTAAGTGATTAAATGCATGATGCAACAATTATGTATTTACTAGATAATTTTTTTGATTTTTGATTTTTTTTTATATTTTTTTTTATTTTTTTGTGATTTTCTAAAAAATAAAAAGATGAAAAGAGTGAGATACGGGTTACCGAAGCATGCTTCCAGAAATTCCAATTTTTCCACGCTCCGAGAGAAGAGTCCTGAAATTTCACGCTTCCCTAAAAAAAACGAAATAAAAAATTAAGGCAAGAAATAAAACTAATCCGAAAAATTAAATATTAAGGCGTGAAAAATAATTAAGTCCCTGGCAGCGGCGCCAAAAAACTTGATGTGCCGAAAACATGACATTTAATATCGCAAGCGCACGATCATCGTTTTTGTATTTGAGATTCGATCCACAGGGAATAATATTTTCGCAAAACCTTAATTTCTAACTTAGGCGAATTAGGACAATTTGGATTTTTGAGAATTTTGTATTTTACTAATTAACTCCTAAAGAAAATTTACACTATTTTTGAAGGAAAAATAAATTAATCTATTTTAAACTAAAAACTGAATTTTGCATTATTACTAGTTAAATTTAAATGGATTTTTATTTAAAATAAAATTAATCTATTTTTCTATTTCTAAATTAAAAAGTGAAGAAAAACTAATCACTCTAAAAATTCTAAAATCAAATTAAAAATGTGTTTTGAAAAAAAATCGATTTTATACTATTTAATTCCTAAAATAAAATTTAAATTATATGAAAAGAACCAGAAATTAAATGATTCTAAAAATTCTAAAATCGAATTGCAACTAGATTTTATCCTAACATTTTATTTACACGAAATTTTTAATAATGGTTGTAATTATAACTGGCCAAAAACAAAATTAATACAAGGATTAAACACTCCAGCAAATTTTCAGCCCAACTCATTTACAATTCAAAAGACAATAACGAAACAGAAATTCAGAAACAATTCACAAAATGAGTCAACTTGCAAACTCCAACTCATAACAATGCTAGCAACGCAGGTAACAACTCAAATTTGTGAAACCAACATAGCAGCACAGAAAATTGATTCACGAACTCGACAAAATCATAAAATAGAACAAATCAATTCAATTCAGACACTCTAAAATGAAAAGAAAGAAAACAATACACATTTCTAAAACTCCGAAAACAAACTCAGTAACGCATACAACCCAATTGAACTCGCAGCAAAACAGACAAGTAAAGACAACTCAGAACTCGACATTACAAAACCAAGATGCAAAGCAGCTCCATGATTCGGTGAAACCCAGTGAAAATCAAGTAACAACCCGGAACATAAATACGCGGAGAACAGATAATACGCACATCGACAGCAACACGATTCACAACCAACACTAAGAACTCGGAAATCAGCAATTTTACAATCAAAACACAACTCGGCAAAAACACTGAACACAGCACAAAATCACAGACTCGGTGGAATCGCAGCAAACAAGAACAAGACTCAGCATTAGGAACTCGAAACAAGAATAATCGGCAGCAAAATTCAAACAAACAGCAATTGCAGTAAATAACAACTCCAAATCAAAACAACTGTGGAACACGATAATCACTATAAACAGAACAACAACGAATGTTAATCAACCAAGACATCTCGTAACTCAGTCGCGTAACCAACTAGAACACAGAAAATTAGCACAGACTACTATTCCGCAAAACCCAGAAAAACGCAGCATAATAACGGTTGACTCAGCACAGACCCGGTCGAAATTCACTAAACAAAACAAAACTCATACCATTAAAATAAGAACAAAAGAAAAGAGAAGGGGAAACAAAAGAAAATAAACGAAAGAAGAACAAAAGAGAAGAGAGGGGGGAAGGAGGTAGATAATTCGAAATCAAAAGAAGAAGAAAAGGGGGTTTGTGTGGTTTTCGTGGGGGAAAGAACAGAAGTTTGGATGTTGAAGTTAAACGGGAGAGAAAAGGAAGGGGGGACTTGTGGCTGGGTTTGTGTTTGAAACAAAGAAGACAAGGGTGAGAAATTTTATGGACTGAAACAAAAACAACCGGGTTTGTAAAACAGGGGAGAAAGCATTCGAATAAAAACTTAAAACAAAGATATTAAAACTGAAATTTCGTAATGAAATTTTATAAAACTATTTTTTTTCCTTTTAATGTTACTAACAAATAAAATATAAAAATTAGATCTAAAATTAAAAATTATAAAATCCACAATAAAATTGAGATTTAAAGGGACATAATTAATATTAAAACGAAAATTAAAATTACGAAAACAAATTCTTCAAATCGATACTTTCAATCCCGTGTGGTTAGCGTTGCTACTTTATCCACCCGAGAATTTGCGAAAATAACGAAAGGAAGAACAAGGAAAATAAAATGAAAGAGGGATGCAAGAATTAAAATGAAACTTGAAATTGCATAAAAATAATGAGTGTTTACAAGAAAAATAGGAAATTACAACTACAATTTTTGGAGATGAACTACTACAACATAATTCTAGTATGTAAGGTTATGGTTTTTTAACAAGTGAAGATGAGGCCTATTTATAGGAAATAATTAGGGTTTTTGGTTGGTGTGAGTTGATCTTGGCCTTTCATTTAGTTTAGTGTTGGCTAAATCTTGGCCATCCATTTTGTTTGGTAAAAATATGCACCACCACCCCTTGCTTTTCCCTTTCTTCTTGTTTTGGTCCTTTTTCTTCTTTTGTCATTTATTTCTTTATTTTGCCATTTCTTCAGTTTTCTCGAATTTTTCCTGAAATGCAACAAAATAATTTATTAAAATACGAATTCAAACAATAAATAGGCAATAAAAATATGCAAAAATATGCACTTATCATGGTACTTGGGTTGACACCACCCAACAATCCTCCCCTCAAACCAAGAACCACATAACCCATGGTCTTACACCTACGATTAATCTGTCTACATCTTGAACCACCGCCATACCCGCAGAACCCGCCCTCCTGAACACCTTTTAGGAAGACTTTCGACACAAGGAACCCAACAAATCTCAATCGCCACTGAGGGGAACCTCCCACATCGAACACCTGCAGCCCATAACCCCCAGGATCCAATTACCGAACTATGGACTCTGATACCACTTGTTGGGCTTGCCAAGCAAGCCTTAACTGTATATTAGTATGATATTGTCCGCTTTGGGCCGTGGCCAAGCTAGCACGAATTTGTTTTTGGGTACCTCCCAAAAGGCCTCATACTAATGGAGTTATCTGACTGCTCTATATACAAGAGAATTATCTCTTCTCTTCTCGATTTGGTACTTGGGTTGACACCACCCAACAGGCTCGGATGCTGGAGAGATGGATGAAAAAATTTGACTATGACCATCAGTTTGCATAGGCTCCAGTACATCGTTCTCTATTACCGCATCACTCGTATAAAAGATATTCGCTCGTTCACTGTAGATTTATGGTGTACATATTAGGTGTGATGTGAACTACAGGAGAGAAATATCAATATCCTTGACTTATGCATATCCCTAATGTCAATATCCTTGAATTATGCATATCCCTGATTATTAGGACTTTAGTATTGTATCCCTGATTTAAGGCTTGATTTAAGGCTTGTACAACTATGTGTGTGTTGTAATCTGCCTATTAATAGGTAGTTCATATGATAGAATGAAATATATATAATTCTCTGCAAATTCATATTGTATCAGAGCTTTAGGCTCGTTTCCAAGTTATTCCGCTGCCTCCATTCATTCTGGCCTCTGCCATCCTTTCTGGTGCTTCCATCTCTCCGCTGCATCATCCTAATCTCCGGCTGCCTCCGCTATTCCAGTAGCCACCATTGATTCAGTCAGAGCTTGTATGCTCCTGACCTCTCTCAATTCAGTCAGAGCTTGTATGCTCCTGAACTCTCTCTGTCTCCGGCGAAGCATCTCTGATTCATAATCCTTCTCTTTTCCTTTTCTGTTCATCTCTTCCTGTTCTTCTCATGCATCCTTTATCATGGCTGCCGAGAAACAAAGCCTAACTTCAGATGCGTCCTCTACTGGTATATCTACTGGTATTTCCTCTCACGGTGCTGAGGCTGTTTCTATTGTTACCAGCCATAAATTCAATGGCCATAACTATTTCCAGTGGTCTCAATCTGTGATGATGTTCATCGGTGGAAAAGGAAAAGAAGAATACCTTACAGGGGAAATTGACACTCCAAAATCAACTAATACAAATTATAAAGCATGGAAAGCAGATAATCACATGATAAAATCATGGTTGATTGGTTCGATGAATAATGATATTGGAGAAAATTTTCTTCTATATTCAACAGCTAAGGAACTTTGGGATGCTGTGAAGGATTCATATTCAAGTTCTGAAAACACATCAGAATTGTTTGAAATTGAAGCTGCTCTTTATGATCTCCGTCAAGAAGATACAACAGTCACACAGTATTTCAACACTCTTACTCATTACTGGCAACAATTAGATCTGTTCGAAACCTATTCTTGGAACTGTGCAGAAGACACCACTCTATAGAGAAGTATTATGGAGAAAAAGAGAACTTTCAAATTTCTGCATGGCCTCAATAAGGATCTTGATGCAGTTAGGAGCAGAATCATGAGTACTAAGCCTCTTCCTAAAGTCAAAGAAGCATTCTCAGAGGTTCGACAAGAAGAAAGTAGAAAGAAAGTCATGATGGGCTCCTCCACTCTTTCATCTTATCAAGTAGGGGTGTTCACGAATCGGGTTGGGCGGGTTGGGAGGATTTTATGACCCAACCCAATTTAGTCGGTTTAGAAAATTTTCAACCCAACCCATAAAATAGAATTTGTAAACCAACCCATTTGATGTATTTCGGTTTGGATCGGTTTGGATCGGATTGATCGGGTTAGTAAATATATAAATAATTTTTTTATCAAAAAAAATAAAACTGAAAATGAGAGTTCAAAACAAATCGGAAATAGTTCAATAAAATATTACAATCATTCATGCAACACAAATAGCATAGGTCTTAAATATCTGAAATTCTGAATTTTAACACATAAAAAGAAATTGATTAAACACTAGACATAGTCTTTAAATTTGAACTGAATCATAACATAGATGAATCAATCATACAAATTAGTGTATTTGTAATACGTGATACTTTGATAGGGTAAATTGTAATGGACCGGACTCTGGAGTCAGACTATAGTGGACTATTGGACTAGACTAATATTAATACTAATGTCTAATGGGTTGGGCTTATATATTTTAATTATCTTATTTTTAATCGGATCGGGTTGGATTGGATCGGATTTTAAAAACCGAAACTCATATCTAACCCATTAAAATCGGGTTGACGTTTTTTCAATCCGAGTATACATCGGGTTGTAAAAAATCGGTTTGGATCGGCCGAAAAGTGCCTGGTTTGGATCGGATTGGTCGGGTTGGCCAAACCGTGAACACCCCTATCATCAAGAGTCTTCTGCCTTAGCTGCCCGAGGTCAATTTCAAGGTGCAAATCAAGAGCATAGACAACAAAAGGGACGTTCATAGTGTGATCATTGTCGGAAGCCTGGACATTTCAAAGAAAAATGCTGGAAACTTCATGGAAAACCTGCTGATTGGAAGTCAAAGTCATGGAAAGACAAGGAAAGTCATGGCAACGTTGCTGCCACTTTAAATATCAATGCTGAAGCTGAAGGGAAAATGGGTGGATCAGACTCATCACCATTCAATAAAGCACAACTCGAGGCACTTCAGAAACTCCTAAGCCAGTCACACATAACCTCACATGCAAATACTGCTATGAACGGTAATCATCCACTAGCTCTATTTGTCAATAAAAGACCTAACACATGGATTCTTGATTCAGGAGCGTCAGATCACATGACAGGAAATGCAAATATTTTTTCTGAATTTCAGTATGAAACTGGTCCCGAGCACCATTCAGTGAAAATAGCAGACGACACATCCTCGAAGGTTGAGGGTTTGGGTTCAGTAAAACTAAATAAGAACCTAACTCTCGATTCTGTTCTTTATGTGTCTAAATTGAATTGTAATTTACTATCTATTAGTAAATTTACTCGTGATCTTAATTGTGAGACTAAGTTTTATCCAAATCTTTATGTGTTTCAGGATTTGGATATGGGGAAGATGATTGGAAGTGCTAAAATGTGTTCTGGACTCTATATCCTATAAGATGATATCTCATCTACAGTCAAGTCTCAAAAATTCAGTTTGTTTTCTTTAAATAATCAGCCTGTTTCGAATAAAGATAATGATGTTATGCTATGGCACTATCGTCTTGGTCATCCAAATTTTTTGTATTTGTCAAAGATGTTTCCTTCATTGTTCATCAATAAAAAGCCAAATGCTTTTTCCTGTGAAATTTGTTAGTTTGCCAAACACACCCGAAATCGCTATGCGTATAAATCCTCCAAACCATTTTCATTTATTCATAGTGATGTGTGGGGACCCTCACGTGTAAACACTCTAATCGGACAAAGATGGTTTGTATCCTTTATTGATGATCATACAAGACTAACATGGGTACTTCTTATGAAAAGTAAATCTAAAGTAAGTGAAATATTTAAAAAGTTTCATTCCATGATTCAAACTCAATTTCACACAAAAATTCAGATCCTCAAGACCGACAATGCCAAAGATTATTTCAATTTTATTCTTGATTTGTTCCTCACACAAGAAGGTAGCATTCACTTGAGCTCACGTGTTGATACTCCTCAAAAAAATGGGATTGCTGAACGAAAAAATAGGCATCTTTTAGAAGTTGCTCGTTCACTTATTTTTTCCACCAAAGTTCCGAAATATTTTTGGGGGGAGGCTGTCCTTACAGCTACTTATCTTATCAATCGACTACCTTCTATGGTACTCAACTTTCAAACTCCATGTGACAAAGTTTTGCAATCATTTCCAGAGACAAGGTTCATTAGTTTTCTTGATCCGATGATCTTTGGTTGCACGGCTTTTGTGCACGATCATTCTCAAAATCGTAGTAAGCTAGATCCTAAATCTATCAGATGTATATTTTTAGGTTATTCATCTCATCAAAAGGGTTATAAATGCTATTCTCTTTTAACTCGGAAAATATATAACTCTATGGATGTCACTTTTTTTGAAAGTCTTGCTTATTACAATTCTGAGATTCAGGGGGAGAATGCAAGTGAATCACATTTTTGGGACAGTATTTCGAGCATAAACAATCCTTCCACCTCTCAAGTCATTGATAGTCAAGTTTCATCTTCCCAAATTACTGAAAATCCTCCAATCCCTTCTTTATCTTCGACTCATGCTCCTAACCGAGAACCAGAAAACAAAGAAATGCTTGTCTATAGAAGAAGAAATAAATCTGGTAAAGTTATAGAGCACAAAACACATTTGGAGGACCACCATGAATCAAAACCGGATCCTCATATTCACTTTCCAGAAACACATTCAGGTTTGATTGATTATAACAATGATGATATTCCTCATAATGATTTAAATCTGCCTATTGCATTGAGAAAGGGAGTTCGTGCATGTACTGAACATCCTATTGAAAATTTTGTGTCATATAAGAAGTTGTCACCATCCTATCAGGCATTTGTCTCTAGTATTGATAATATACAGATTCCTAAAACAATTCAAGAGGCATTAATGGATCTCCAATGGAGAAAGGCAGTGAAAGATGAGATTGCCTCTTTGGTGAAAAATGGTACGTGGAACATCACAGATCTTCCACCTAGAAAGAAATCTGTTGGTTGTAAATGGGTCTTTACGGTTAAACATAAAGCAGATGGGAGCATTGAGAGGTATAAAGCTCGCCTTGTTGCTAAAGGTTTCACTCAGCCTACAGAATTGATTATCAAGAAACCTTCGCGCCAGTTGCCAAGCTTAACACTATAAGAGTGCTACTATCTATTGTTGCAAACAAAGACTGGCCCTTATATTAACTTGATGTGAAAAATGCTTTCCTAAATGGTGATCTTGAAGAGGATGTTTATATGGACATTCCACCAGGCTTTGAGAACTCTTCAAACCGAGGTAAAGTTTGCAAACTAAATAAATCTTTGTATGGTCTTAAACAGTCTCCACGAACATGGTTTGGAAAATTTACAAAGTCAATCATTCAAAATGGATATATTCAATGCCAAACAGACCACACTTTGTTTGTAAAATTCTCATCAGACAAAAGAAGAGCTATCCTAATCGTTTATGTGGATGACATAATATTGACGGGTGACTACAAAGAAGAATTGGAAAGTTTGAGAAATTTTATTTCTAAAGAATTTGAGATAAAAGATCTCGGTAATCTTAAATATTTTCTGGACATGGAAATTGCACGATCTAAACATGGCATCTTTGTTTCACAACGCAAGTACGTTCTGGACTTACTAAAGGAAACAGGAATGCTAGGATGCAAACCAGTCTCAACTCCAATGGACTCCAATAAAAAGCTCAGTTCAGGATCAGACAAGAAACTAGTTGACAAAGGGAGATAAAAGGTTAGTAGGACGCCTCATTTACCTATCTCATACCAGACCTGATATTGGTTTTGCGGTAAGTGTTGTTAGTCAATACATGAACAATCCTACCGACGAAAACATGGAAGCTGTTACTAGAATCTTAAGATACCTCAAATTGAATCCTGGGAAAGGTCTTTTATTCAAGAAAAATGATAATCGAGGGATCAAAGTCTACACTGATGCAGACTGGGCAGGAGATGTCACAGATAGAAGAAGTACTTCAGGATATTGTTCCTATGTCTGGGGTAATCTAGTAACATGGAGAAGTAAAAAACAATCAGTGGTCTCCAGAAGTTCAGTAGAAGCAGAACTTAGAGCTCTTGCTCTAGGTATTTATGAAGGAATTTGGCTGAAAAGATTGCTTGATGAACTAAGACTTGGTGCAATAAAGCCTATAGAAAAGCTTTGTGACAATCAAGCTGCTATTAGTATTGCTAAAAATCCCGTTCATCATGATAGAACAAAACACATCGAGATAGACAGACACCTCATCACGGAGAAGATTGAAAATGCAACTATCCAAACTATCTATACTCCATCAAGACTTCAAATAGCTGATGTTCTTACCAAAACCCTTCCAAGGAATGTTTTTGATGAGTTAATAGGCAAGCTGGGAATGTTTGACATACATAACCCAGCTTGAGGGGGAATTTAGATTTATGGTTACATATTAGGTGTGGTGTGAACTAGAGGAGAGAAATGTCAATATCCTTGACTTATGCATATCCTTGACGTATGCATATCCCTGATTATTAGGACTTTAGTATTGTATCCCTGATTTAAGGCTTGATTTAAGGCTTGTAAACTATGTGTGTGTTGTAATCTGCCTATTAATAGGTAGTTCATATGATAGAATGAAATATATATAATTCTCTGCAAATTCACATTCACCATCATCGGTAAGGTTCACAAATGAGTAGGATAATGGAGAGGTGGATGGAGAAATTTGACTATAAATATCAGTTTGCATAGAATCTAGCATTTCTTTCTCAGCTATTGCATCATCCACACGCAAATTGTTTGCCTGGTTCATGTGATGAGTACATTTTGCAGCTGACTGGGATGGAGAACTTTTAATAATACTATCATTTTGCATGCTTTCCAATATTTTGTGCTCAATTGGTGGATGGACAATATCCAATTTTTTTATTAAGACCTGGTCCTTTGTTTTGATATATTTCGTTGATTCAGCTTTGCCCTTTTTCTGATCCTGGGCAGCAGAAAACAATCCCCGACTGCTGAACTTTCTCCCAAATGGACTCACAACTCGACTTTCAAAAGGTTCCTTAGACAATTAATCAGTGCTTTCTATTGATGTTCTCGGTGTTCCCGTTATATCTCTTGACTGAATGGGAGTTTTTCTCGAGCCACTAAGACCTATTAAAGAAGTTGGAGTTAAAAATGGACTTCCCGCCGCTAATTTTCCTGTTGAACCTGGGGAACTGTTTAGAGAGGAAATCACATTTTGATTGTACCTAAATATCCTAATGTCTGATGGATATCTATTTCTAACTTGAAATTTCTTGGACAATAATGGAATTTCTGTTTTGACGATTCCAGAGGATTCAGGTGAACGCTTTAAATCGAGGGAAGGATTGAGTTTGACTACTGATATCTTTTTTCTTGCAGCTGGAGTTGCACTTTTTATGTCCTGCTGAGACGAGCTAGTTCTAACTTTGAGAGAAGGCATGAGTTTGACTGCTGATATCTTTTTCTCAAAGCTGGAGTTGCACTTTTTATGTCCTGCTGAGACGAGCTAGTTCTAACTTTGAGAGGAGGCCTGAGCTCAGTAGAATTCTTAAATTTCTCATAGGAAGCTTCAGATCTTATATCTTTTTGCATGTTAGAAGGGGGAGTTGTTTCTGGAATTGGATAACATGCCTTAACTGCAAAGGAATGTCCTTTTTTCAACTTACAGAAATCAAGACTAGAACCATCTAAAGCTCTGAGATGGTTCGAAGAACTTGATGTGCCTGAGAAATTTCTTTTTACATTTCCTGCATTATAGAATGAAGCAATCAAGCCTTCGATCATTACTACGTTTTGTATGGGTGGTTTGATTAAACAGGGTTGGCAAGAAAATTACCTGATGATTTTGATTTTCTTTTTTGATTTCCTTTATCTGCCTTGGATTTTTTTCTCCGCAACCAATATCTTGCGCCTTCCATCAGCCGTCAAATGAAGGAAGCTTATAAGAATGTTAAAATTTCCGAACCCTGAATACAAAGAACAGAATCAATCATCAGAAGCAAAACTTTAAGACATACCATTAATTCATACAAGAAAATACAAAGAGGGTCATATTAAGGAGTAAGGGTAGTAATGTAATGTAGTGAGGAAGGGTAGTATAGTCTTTGACTAACCTTCTATATATATGTATTAAGGATGTAGCTTGTAACCTAATTTTGAGAGACAAACAATGTAGCCTCTTATGCAAAATCGGTTTGTAAATATATTTTATGTCTTTATGTTTTTTGTTCATCTCTTTGTTACTTGTCTTTGATCCTCAAACTTACAAAGTTATCATGGTATCAGAGCCTCCGATTCTCGAGGCCTATCAATTCATACGCATTGTTCTTCATTGATTCGCTGCAATGACGACGTTGTCCGCTGCCTTCGTCTCGGTTTCTGATTTACGATTAAATTGATATTGCTGCTAGTGGTTACAAACCCTAGCCTACTAGCCCTAGTTGAAGAAGATGGAGTGTTTGGTTAATTTGCAATGTGAAATTCTGTGAGGACATTCATCGAACAGTTGGAGTGCGAACGTTATATCGTTGTTTTCTCACCAATTTTGTTAGTTGTTAGTTGAACAGTTGGAGTGTGAAATTTGGCTGTTTTCTATAGTTTCTCAGGTGTATTCTACACTTTTCTTTGTGCTGTGTTTTCAATATAGTTTGCGTGTTTGATTTTTGTGTGAAAGAATGAATAGTCTTGGAGGAAGAGTGTTATGCACAGGAGGTGTTTGCACAATTGTCTGTGAGCCTTGTATTGAATTGAGATGGGAGTTCTTATCTGATGGTCACAAAATGTTCAAGGAACTGTTAGACATGGGTGTTATGTATCAGCTGGTTGATGTTTGTTGTGCTTGTATCAAAGACATCTACATGTCTCAAGTTTTCAGTTCTTAGCAGAGGAGAGAGCATTGTATGAACTAATGACTGTATATCACCTCTTGTAACGGTATCATCGCACGAGATTGGTGAAACAAGAGGTGTTCCAAAAGGCTTCCACTCTGTTCTTCTCATGAAGCTACCAGGATTCTCTTCTTCCCGACGGTGTATCAACTGAAGAAACTTAAATTTTTTCACAAACTTTGAAATCTCGTAGGCTACCAGATGGTCATCATATTTGATGGAAGACAGTGGAACTAAAGAATCCTAATAAGGTGGTTTCGTATCTCTACAAGTAAAATCTTCTCGTTGTCTTTTAAGGAACAAGCACTGCTGAGTTCCAGGAGTAAATCCCTGCAAAGTCCTCGCTTTGTAACATTTATAGTAAAAACAGCTGGTAGTGCACTACCATCACAAGTGAAAATTGTAACTGTCATACTTCGAATGGAAGTGAACTGGAGAGGCAGGGAAAGACACATAAAGGGGTCGAATGTCACAGACATTTGATTACAGGAAGGACAAACTAAAGTTGACTCGTACTGCCCTTGGAAATTATCCACAAACAGAAGCTTGTTGCTCCGTTGTGAGTTTTATATGCCCTTCTTTATGGGTTATTGAAGATTATTAAAGCTGAGGGGTCTCTCCATTGAAGGGACATTCACTCATGCTTATTTGCAGTTGAGCTTGCATAGCGTCAAGTTGACTTAATGAGGGTGATGAGCTTGTCTTGCTTTGTCAAGTCGCTCAGCTTGTCTTGTTTTGTCAAGTCGCAAATCACTCCTCAATAATTGTGCCTCGATTCTCCATTTAAATTCCGGTGCCAAATTCTGTTGAGGCGGCCATGACCCTTGAAGTAGGTCATTAGCCTTGAAGTAGCCTTTTGAAAACAGATGTTATTGGATGACAAGGAAGAAGAGATCGATGGAGATTTTTTTTTAAAAGGGTGATAAGCTTGTCTTGCTTTGTCAAGTCGCTATCATTCCTAAAATTCTATGATGAGCTTGTCTTGATTTTGTCAAGTCGCTATCATTAATTTGAGATTGTTTTTTCTGTTGTTTTCTACAACTGTGTCTTCAGTGAGACCACTGTGTTTTCAAGATAACATTTACTAGGAGGAAAATTAGTGAGTATTCACTGCCACCTCTGAGCAGAGGATTCTGTGTATCTGCTTCTACTTCTAATCATGAGGTAGAATTGAGTTCCACATAACAGAAACATGTTTCAGTTTCTGGGGTCGAACCGTTTCGCGGCAAAGCGGGTTCCATTTCATTCAGTGGATTGACTCATCAATTGGTTGAGGAAGGAAAGTTGGTGTCTGGACCATTCAATGAAAGTGCTGGTTCGTTATTCTGGGTTTTGGCTCCCGTTGCATTTATGTTATCACTGGTGGTTCCACAGTTCCTAGCAATAGCAATTGATGGTTACTTTGACAGTGAGCTGACTGCTGATATTGTGAGTGCGATATGTTCAGAGGTCATATTTTACATCGGGCTGGCAACATATTTAAACGTGACTGATAGCACTCAAAGACCATACCTTCAATATAGCCCAAAGAGGTGGGGCCTAATCACAGGCCTCAAAGGATACTTGTCATCTGCATTCTTCACGATGGGCTTTAAAGTTTTTGCACCTCTCTTTGCCGTCTATGTCACTTGGCCAATGATTAGCTTACCAGCATTTGTTTCAGTAGCTCCTTTCTTATCTGGTTCCCAGTTTGCGTTTGAGAAATATCTAGACAAATGTGGATCATCTTGTTGGCCTCTGGTGCCTATTATATTTGAGGTATACAGGATATTTCAGTTGACCAAAGGTGCCCAACTCATCGAAGAGTTGATGTTTGCAATGAAGGGACTTCCTGTAACACCACAAGTACATCAAGAGCTGCCATCATAATTTCTTCAAGCCAAGAGTTTCAATTTGTTTTTCACTCATTGGCTTGAGGGGGAGTATTAAGGAGTAAGGGTAGTAATGTAATGTAGTGAGGAAAGGTAGTATAGTCTTTGACTAACCTTCTATATATATGTATTAAGGATGTAGCTTGTAACCTAATTTTGAGAGACAAACAATGTAGCCTCTTATGCAAAATCGGTTTGTAAATATATTTTATGTCTTTATGTTTTTTGTTCATCTCTTTGTTACTTGTCTTTGATCCTCAAACTTACAAAGTTATCAGGTCATGTCCAAAACAACTCTAAGGATGCATTCATGCATGCACATTATCATAATGTTCAGCCCAATGGAGAAAGGGCGGAGAATGACTTACACAGAACTTTACCATGGATCTCAACAATATACATGCTGTGGTTTGGAACAAATTTTATAACATGCATTTTTCATTCATTGAAATTGATGTTTAAATACTAACTAGCTGTTTAGCCCGTGCAAAGCACGGGCATGTTCTAAATATTAATAAATTGTTACTTTTTCCTAAAGTATATGATGTATCTGTAGGTGCGATAAATGAGTTATATGATTTTCAGTTGTGAGACTAATGATCCAATACTGGCTAGTTTAAGTGTAATTCTTATATATACTAAAATTCGACATTTGTTATATTATTTTATGCGTTTGCGTATTAAAGATGTGAATAATGAGTTTTACGATTTGTTAATGTTAATACAAGTTTGTAATATACTTAAACACATATGAAGGTTCCTTTTTTATATTGATTTGAATTTATTTGTCATGTAAACATAATACTTAAAGTATCATAGAATTTAAAAATACATTGCTGTATTGAAGGTATGGATGATTATAATGCACATGCATGTTTGATACTCCTATATAGATTTTTTTTTTCATGTGATATTTTTTATAATTTTTAATTCATAAATATTTACAGTAGATCTAAATAATAGTATAATGAGATATGGTACATGCTAGTGAATATTATCATATATTATTATATATCCACATAAATGTATATATGTATACATAAATGTATATATGTATGTATGTATGTATGTATAAATATGCGTATTAATTATAAAATAATTAATAGATTAAAATTAGTGAAAAATTAATAGATTATACAACATAAATGTATGTATGTATGTATGTATGTATGTATGTATGTATGCATGCATGCATGTATGCATGTATATATGTATGTATGTATGCATGTATGTACGTATATATGTGTATGTATGTATGTATGTATATATGTATGTAGGTAGGTATAATTAATAATTATGCATTAAAAATTATTAGACATTAATATGTACTAAATGTGTTAATGTTAAAATACCAAAATAACCCTAAATACATATAATAAGACCAAGGGTAAAATAGTACATGAATCAAATTGCTCACTAAACCTCCTTGTTATTGTATTAGATATATAATAGATTACTAATTAGTGTTGTAGTTTGATGGCTAATTTAATTGGTATACATACATTTAAAATAGAAAAATTGGCTCTAAGGTGATCCTAGGAGTTCACTAAGTTGGCATGAATGTTTAATATTAATACCGATATTGAGTTCTATATTTGTATATATGATTACCTCTTTACAAATATGTCTGTGTCATTTCATAAAGGCTTAATGGCCTTTTAGCCCTCAAAGTTTGCACCGAAATACCCATCAGCCCTCAATATTTCAAAACGTTCCTTCCAACCCTCGAAGTATCCATAAAGGTCAAATAAGCCCTCATACCGGGATAGGAAAAAAAACCGGTATAAATCGGTAGGGCAAAACAGACATTTCACTTTCCCCCAAAACGTTTACATACGCTTTGAGCCCTAAACTATGCCCAAACTAAACAGTGCAGCTTAGGATTCGATTGAAGAGGCGATTGACGATTGGCGACCATTCGATTGGCGATCAAAGCATGGGGGATAGCAGTTGGAACTCTGATGGTATGTTTAGTAAGCCTTATCACTCATATTTTTTATTATGAATTCGTTTTGATTTGGTTTAAAGTGGGTATGCTCTGTGTATGCATGTATTAGTGAAAGTGTATGTATTGTTCAATGTTCTGTACTTACATGTTTGTTAGTTCGTGTTTTATTGAAATTTTGTGTGGGTGTGATGAACCCTAATTGTATGTTTGTGCTTTTAAATGCTTATATATAAACCACAAATATGTTTTGTGTCTTGAAGGTGAAGATGTTCTCACTATTAATTTGTTTCACGGTGGGAAGTTAGTTTTGATTCCAAGAGCTGAATACTTTGGGGGTAAAGTGAGTTTGTATCACTGTGGAGACCTTGATGAAATAGACATGGACAGTCTAAGAGTATGGACTAAAGCCTTGGGTTATGGGGGACTGACTTGTCTGTATTATAGGAAGCCTAATGTAGGACTAGATGAAGGTTTGATGTTATTGTTGACTGAGGATGATGTAGAGGAAATGAAAAGGTATGCACTGGAAAATTCAAATACAATTGATGTTTATGTGTCACATTCCAATGAGGACGAGTTGGTATCATTCGAAGATGTAAATGTGTTTAGAAAAATTAATGAAGAATGTAATGAGGGAAATGCTAGCAATGATGTAGGGGACTGGAGTGATGAACTAGATGATTATGACTTTGCTGATTCAGATTACTCAGATAAGGATGATGACATGCTTTTTTCTAGGTATGTTGATGATGAGGGAGTTGACTGGGTGGGTAGGTTAAGAGAGGAACTTGGACTTGGTCCAGAAAAAATTATGGAGAAAGAAAGTGATAGTGAGTATGATAGTGATGATCTAGACAGTTTGGCAGAAGATGAAGATCCTGTCCAAGCTGAAAAGAAAAAGAAAGCTTTTCCAGTGTACAAAGACACAGATATTCCAAAATGGAGAGTGGGGATGATTTTTACAAACCATCATCAATTCAGAGAGGCTGTAATGAAGCATTCTTATCTGGAAGGAAGAATGGTGAAGTTCACTAAAAGTGACAGAACCAGGGTGAAGGCTGTGTGTAGACCCCCATGTCAATGGCATGTGTTTGCTTCTTTAAATTTTAACAAAACCATGCAAATAAAGATAGTGGGACCAGGTACATTCCTTGGACTTGGACTTTTTGGTATTTTTATTACTTTACTTTAGTTTATATTTAATTCCTTTTTATTGATTTGCAGACCACAGTTGTGTTAGAGAGCAAAAGGGGTTGCCCCTTATAAATTCTGGATACCTAGCTAAAAAATATCTTCCAGAATTCAGAATTAACCCATCTTGGCCAATCTCTGCATTTCACAAAACTGTCTTGAAGGACTTGCAAATTGATTTTCAACATCACATACTCAGAAAAACTAGAAGAAAGTGCATGAAGATTATTAATGGAACTCTTGAAGAGCAGTATGACAAGCTATGGGACTATAAAACAGAGCTATTGAGGCGAAATCCCAACTCCACAGTTGAGATTGACATAGAACCAGGTATAACATATGTGCTTTTTACAATAGATTCAATACAAACTTTTTGAATACATAATAAGGCTCCAGATCTAAATGTGCAGGTGCTGTAGGTGTGTTCAGAAGGATGTATATATGCTTAGGGGGTTTGAAGCATGGGTTTAAGCTTGGTTGCAGGAAGATGCTTGGCTTCGATGGCTGCCATTTGAAAAATGCTTTCAAAGGTCAGTTGTTATGTGCTATAGGAGTAGATGGTAATAATTGTATGTTTCCAATAGCTTATGCAGTAGTTGAAGCAGAAAGATTAGACACTTGGAGGTGGTTTCTAGATTTAGTAGGTCAAGATCTGGATATAGGTGTTGGGGATGGGTGGAGTTTCATTAGTGATAGACAGAAGGGGTTATTGAATGTAGTTGAAGAGATGTTCCCCATGGCTGAGCATAGGTACTGTGTTAGGCATATGCATAACAATTTTAAGCAGAGATATGGTGGAAGATCTCTAAAAGAAAAACTTTGGAGCTGTGCTAGGGCAACAAACAAAGAGGCATTTGAGACTGCAATGAATAGACTTAGAGAAGAGAATGAGGGTGCTTGGGAATGGCTGACTGCAGTGCCATTTCAGCATTGGAGCAGGGCACATTTCAAAACTGACTCCAAATGTGACATGTTACTGAATAACTGGTGTGAGAGCTTCAATAGGTGCATTTTATGGGCTAGGGAACAAGGCATACTAATCATGTTAGAAATGATTAGGGAGTACCTAATGAGGAGATTGCAGTGTAAGAGAGATGATATGGTGGCTTGGGAAGACAAAAAATTGACTCCAAATGTGTACAAGCTGCTTGACAAATACAAAAGGTGGAGTGGAGGATGTTATTCCACTTATGCAGGCTATGATGAGTTTGAGGTAACCACAGTGAATGGAACCAAGTATGTTGTTCATATAGGTAACAGAACATGTGGATGTAATAGATGGGATCTAAGTGGCATCCCCTGTCACCATGCTGTCAGCTGTTTGAATAGAATGGGATACAATGTTGAAGATTATGTGGATTCGGTGTATAGTGTAGCAAATTACAAGAAGGCCTACTCTGGGATAATCTTTCCAATGAATGGACATAATGCTTGGGATAGGAGTGGGTTGAGTTTGAAACCACCAACCATTGAAAAGCAACCTGGCATGCCAAAAAAGAAAAGATATGAGCTCCCAGATGTGATTGAAAAAGAAGGGAATGGAGTGAAGTCCTTGACCAAGAAGACACAGTTAACTGTGAGGTAAATTTTATACTTGTACTTCCTATTTGCATTAATTGTAAATTATATAGCTAATGTTTCCAATGTCATGTACTAGGTGTGGTAGATGCAAGCAGGTAGGCCATAACAAAAGGACCTGTAATGGAGTTCTACCTGTAGAAGATGCTAATGAGGACATAAGTGATCATGGATCACCTCCACCACATGCTTTACTAAGTGATCATGGAAATTCCACAGAGGTTCCACCTGCAGATAATGAGGAAGAAATGCAAGCCGACTACAATGAAATGCTTTTGGATTTTCCTGAGGAAGGACCACCCATTACTCAACCAAGCCAAGTAGAGAATGTTGAACACATGCCAGAGAATGTTGAACAAATGCCAGAGACTGATGAACAAATGCCAGAGACTGTTGAACAAATTCCAGAGACTGATATTCCAATTGTGCAAGAAGAGGAAATAATGGGAGAGAGTGGTGAGGAGGCAACTCCTCTTGAAGTTGCAGCAAGAAAGATAAGGCAACTGAGGTATGCAAAACTGGGCTTGACAACTACCCATGACTCCCCTATCATGGTTGCAGCTGAAAAAATTAAAAAACTTAAGGAGTCAAAGCAGCAGGAGAAAGCCAAAGAGAAGACAATCATTGAGGAGCCAGAGAAAGACAACCAAGTAGAGGATGCGAGAATGAAAGCAATTAAAAAAGAAATGAAGGAAAGAATTGAGAAAAACAAAAAAAGAAAGGGGACCCCAAGTGGTGAGTTTCAGCCACTGAGAAGGAGTTGGAGGCTTTCTCGTCTTTGCAAGCTAAATAAGTTCCAGAATACAAAAGATACTCCTGTTTGCATTGATGATGAAGCTGACACCATGATAGCAGCAATGGAGGGGCAATCAACTGAACAGAAAACTCAACTCAACTCATACACAGGCCCCATGAAGTTGGGCAAACAGATGCCACCACCAGTGAAACAATACAAGACTATAGTTGGCAAAACAGAGGTAAAATCTGCACCTTTCTTATCTCATGGGAAAAATGTGATCACAAGGAGTGCACTGGCAAAAGCAATACAGGAGACAGAAACAAACTTGAAGATTGCAGGAAAGGGGAAGACCAAGTCGAAGGGCAAAGAGAAACAGGCTTGAAGACCTGGATTTTAACTTGTGCACATTTACGGATAATTTCATTTTGACTGTAAACCTATGTGCTTTTGACAACCCCTGAACCTTTTGGTTTTGTGTTTGTAATGTTGGCTATTTACTAAGTTATGGATGTGAACCATTTGCTAAGTTATGGATGGGAACCATTTGCTAAGTTATGGATGCTTTTTCTTTTGACATGTACTAATTTTGGTTTTGATTTTGCTGTTTACATCCCTAATATTTCATAAACATGCTGTTTATTGGATTGAAAATAGTACATAATATTGGATTGAAAAAACATTTCATTATAAATACCAAACTGCATTACATTTTCATACATCATAATTCTTTTTTCTACTACAAAGCTATAATTAGGGTAGTTCATATTGTCCCCTGCTCATTGTCTCCTCCTCTTTGTTCATCAGTACAAAGCTCCACACGATGAATATGACAATCATAAACAACAAAATATGCCTTTTCTTATTCCCTTTGATTTCATCAGCAGCCTCAAACTTCTTCAAATCGTCTTCTAGCTTCTCAACTTTTCTCAACAGCCCTGGGATGATAACTCTTGCCCTTGGGCACATAGGGGGGTCGAACCATAAATGAAAGTTACAAGCATTGGCTCTGTCTTCCTGCAAAAGAAACAAGTCTCACAAGCAGCTAGAACAATTAATACAATAATACTTGATTTAACATGAATGTACCATAAAACGCAGGCATCCCCAAAACCTTCTTCCCGGATTTGCATCGGTCCATGAGGTTCTTAACACAACTGCTCTTCCACACCAACAAGTAGGTTCCATTTTCTTAGCAATTTGTTTTTGTTTGGTAAAAGTCTGTACACACATATATATAGATATATAGAACTACAAGGGTTATAAGGTCTGGCGGGAGTGATTCCTCTGTTTTGGAGGGAAAGATAAAGTGAAATGTCTGTTTTGCCCTACCGATTTATACCAGTTTTTTTTATATCCCGGTATGAGGGCTTATTGGACCTTTACGGATACTTCGAGGGTTGGAAGGAACGTTTTGAAATATTGAGGGCTGATGGGTATTTCGGTGCAAACTTTGAGGGATAAAAGGCCATTAAGCCTTTCATAAATACTTAAACCTCTTCTAGTATAAATACTTAAACCTCTTCTAGTGACATCACTGACACTGAGGTTATTAAATTTTAAACGTTTATGTATTATTTTACTAGATCAATCAACAAATATACTGTCTATGTATTATTTTACTAGATCAATCAACAAATATACTGTCTATGCAACTTTGCATATTTAATCAATGCAGCATTTTGTTAGATATTTAAATTAATAAATTCAAAAGGATAGTCGTTCACTCTTTCCTCTATTTCATTTATACATCATTTTCCTCAATATTTCAGGCACATCAATTTAAAAACTGATATTTAGAAAAATAATAAAAATACTAGCATCACAACCATCACACCTGCTGGCAGCTGGCGGTAAAAACATGGAGTATTTTCAATGAAAACTGTCAAATTAAAAAAAAAACATTGAAATGCACAAGTACTGTCACAAGCACAATACGAGCTGTATACCGACCAGCATATAAATTCAATCCATCACTAATACAGAGTACAATACAGAATGATTCTTGAATAACATCAAGTTATGAAATACAAGCTTTAGGTCACAAAAAGGGTACCATATAATGTGCCACACTATACAAACAGAGCTAGCATGAGTACAAGTCTCAGGTGATTATCTCCTTAAGCAGCCAATCCAAACTAGGATATGAAAAGTACAAAATGAGAAAAGATGGGATCGCGAAAAGGACAGTGATAAGTAAGTACAGCAATATGATGGCTGCACTGGCAGGTATGACATACAACACAATCAGGAGAAACATGAGTACCAGCGGAAATTTGGTTGTCAAATTGACTATGAAAATCAGGGACTTGTGCAAGGAAGAACTTAAGCTTCTCACACTGAGGTAATTGTCCACATTTCGATTTGACCTTGACGATTCTGATTGACGGCCCTCTTCTGATTCCAATTCTGTGTTTGCTGGCCAGCCGGCATGACTATTATCTCCAGGATAGACAGAACTAGATTTTCCTCTATCACCATTTCTGCTCTCAACCATCCAAAGGAGAAAATAGTTTTTGCGCGGGAACTTAAGGTTACCCCTGTAGATCAGACGGACGGACAAGAGGTTGCACCACGGACACGAGATAAAAAGTGGAAGCTGTATAGGTATAGTGGGAAATTTTACCACGGCCCATTGCAGTCCTAGGATGCAGTTTTTACATAGCGTGTGACCACACCATAAAACATAGGGAACATTTTCCACTATATTAAAGGATTCCCAGCATATAGGACACTCTAATCCCTCTTCCCTACTTGTACATGAAGACAATTCATCATCAGAGGAATCCAGAACATCTGTTCTGTGCTTATGAGAGTCATTCTTCAAACCATTGTTACCAGCTACACAATTGGATGCGAAATTCCACATATTGGTAGCTGGTATGCTCCAATAAACAGCAGAAACTGCCAATCTAAAAGAGAGAGAAATCCAAGTTCGAGTCGTCTGCAAGTAGGCCTTCCATACTACAATAATAGAGAACGCCTGAGCTTAGGCACATGGAAATTTAAGTTATATTATAATATTACATTGTATTTAGAAGCTATAAAAGATAATAACTAGGGTTTATATTAAAAGCAAATATTATGAAACAATCGCGTGGTCTATGTAAATTTACAAATTGCCCCAGAAATCACAAGTCATTTGGGCTAAATACAAATGTCTTATCCTTCAATTCCATGAAAACTGTATGATCTTATTTGAATCCTTGAAGCATATTTAAAACTTCAAAAATACCGTGTAGTAAACATTATCTGGGTGGAAAGAGGAGCACAGTACATTAGAACAAACGCCACTAGTATCTATTTAATAGTAACATGTTGGAATAAAATTACAAGGTCCAAAATTACACCTGACGAGTAAAATAAAATAAGAACAAATGCAAGAAATCAAAGCCACTAAATGTGAAACCCTAAACTAACTGGATTTCTAAAATAACTGAAATACGAAATAAGTGAACCCACAAGTATCAGGAATTGCATCACAACTAGTAAATCATAATTACCCATGAACTACCCCAATGTCAGCTATGGTAGTAGTTAACAGCTTAATTCTGGGATGTCTAAATGTTGGGTCACACTGAAGCGGGTCAGTTTTTGTTTACTTTGTCAGCTTTCAATTACTAGCTGTTTCTGTGATCTTCTACTATGCATAGTGTGATATGAAATGGAAGTCTTTTCCTCTCTCAAACACAGACACACACCAGGGTTTCTTTTCAAATTCTCTTTAATCTTGTACCAACAATTAACTGGTTAAATCAGTAACGAACTTAGTTCCTCTTAAATTGGTACCAGAATTCATAGCTACCATTTCCAGCCAGCACTTTTCTATAGGCTTCAATGTTCTTCATCTCCACACACCTGAAGCCATAAAAAATCAACTCGAAAGCTTACAGATCTAGAACAAATCCGATGTAAATTACACCCTATCTAAACCAGATTCGCATTGACCAGGTGTATCTCGCACCTTTGTAATCATTAACATCATTCAAGAAATTACACCAAAATTAGCGAAAATCCTCTGTTCTGCTAATGTTCCTGCAATGTCAGCTTTGAATCTGGTTTAATCACTTCTAGTTTAGCTAGATCTATTCAGTTCCACTCGATTCTACTTACTTCTCTAGTGTCATTTCAATTTGCATCAAAAAATCACAAACAATTCAGATTAAGCTCCGATTCCAACTTACATTTTACAGACTTGTGACTTGATTTTTTATTAATGGACTGAATCATTATTTCAATCAAATCGAGTGTCTACAGCTCAGTGCCAATTAAAATTCTCATTTCATGCTTAGGATATCTAGAAATATGATTCATATGTTTGAACAATTACAAACACTGAAGCAGTACATCATGGATCTCTTGAACCTTGGCTTTCATTAGAATACTTGATACTTATAATTACTCTCTACAACACATCAGCATCCAACCTCTCTAATAGCTAAATTTTAGAGTTTAAGAGCAGCTCAGTTATTCTCAGATAGACAACGACCGCTGGCACTTGCAATTGTAGTTCATTGAACTCTTGGGAATATATTTTCCAGTATTTAATTCTCTTAAATTCCTTTAAAACAGCCAAAAGTAAACAAAAACCAAACCTGTTCAGTGTATCCTGCTTGTAGAGCAAACAAGCATGGCAAATAGAGGAAATAATGTATAAACTTACCTCTACTCCTAGGATTACAGAGGCTGAAAAGACAGCGCTCAGTCTATGGAAGGTTCAGGGCCCTGCTCAGTCCCCGACACAAACAGCCAGCATTCTCTGTAGTTTTGATGATCACTCTGTCAGCAAGCTGATAGGCTTGTAACAGAACGTTATAGCTAGCTGCTTGGTTGTGTGCTAACTTTGTTTTGCGGGACTTAATTAATAGATCAGAATCTCATTGTCAGCAACATAACAACAAGCTGAGAGTGTGCAAACAGACGACAACAGCAAGCTGTCAGTCACTGCCCAGAATCAGTTTGGACAGAATCTCAAGTCCTAATTTCAAGGAAAAATTATAGGAGATGAGTTGTAAGGACTATCTAATATATATATCTCGTATAATATAATATATATTCAAGCAAAAATTATAGGAGATGAGTTGTAAGGACTATCTAATATATATATATATATATATTAGAGCTCAGATTTTTTTCAAACGTCTTTTTCTAAATTGATTTCCTAATTAAAAGAATTTTTTATCTTTCAAAACCTTTTCCCAAACAAACTCTTTTATATCTTTTTACATATGTATTGAGGGCAAATCTTTTTAATTCGTTTTTCTATCCATCCCTCTGTACATAAACGTTAAGTGAACATTAGAAATTGAATTACCCTAACTAATTGAACGTGAGAATTGGATTCAAGACCATTGCAATTAAGTTTAATAATCGAATTCTTTTGTTTCATAATAAATACTTGTGTGGCTGTGTATTTGAGTTAAAAGAGAACACATATACAAGAACACCGAACAACTCAGTGCCTTTTTTGCTTTATTGTCAAATCCTTTGCTTAAGCTCTAGTTTATATATTCGATATACATATATTAGCGAGTTCAAAGTTTGAGTTGTAAATCTTTATATTTCAATTGTATTGTTCAAGGTGTATTTGGTGTTGCTGGATAAGTGTGCTTGGAAAACAAGGGTTCAGGGAACTAGAGGCTATAGAAGTTTGTACTCGGAAAGTCGGGGAACGAGGTGTTTCGGCAAGCTACTATCAGCAACAGGGTGTAAAGGGAGATATATAATTGTATCTTGTAATTGGTACTTTCGTTGATCAATAATATATTCTTACCCGGTTGGTAACGGACCAGGATGTAGCCCGTTGAGATTAGAGGTCGAACCTGGGCTAAAATCCTTGGTGTTCTTTACTTTATGCTTTTACGTTTCTTAATTGCATTGCATATTAGCTAGCTGACAGGCTGTTTTATATTGCAATCAACAAGCTGACTAGTCAGCAGTTTTAGGTATTCGGTAAAGTTTAAAAATCGGATATAGTTGCACCTATTCACCCCCTCTAGGTGTGCATTCTCAATTTCTCATTCTCTGGGGAGCTTCTAACTTTTGGATTCTAATTTGACCCAGGTTTATGTTTGACCCAACTTTCTTATAAAATTCTCAAAAACCCTAATAACAGAGAGTGACCAATACAAAATTAGTGTGGTTTGTGGGGTAGGAAAATTTCTGGACTACGGAAATATTTATCTAACATGATTGTCGTTTAATTTCTTTTCTTCTAGATTACAATTTTGTTTCATTTCATAGTTTTATTATTAGCTTATCTAAGGCCACTACTATGACATGATAGAGCTATTGTGGACAGATCCAGAACATCTATGCACTTCCTAGCTCAAAGTCATCCGCTACAAATAAGAGTTTGGCCCAACAGTTCTCTGAAAATATCTACAAGTTACATCATTTATAAGAGACTATATTGATGGACAAAGATAGTCGTTCCTCCGTGAGAACAAATAATGGGGGGATGGGGGCTGAAATTAGGCTTTCTGGGAATACTTACAAGAGATATTCTAAACCCAAAAAATGTATTAAGCTCAACAATAAATCTCCACTTAATTACACATAACAACTCCCACAATACTAAAACTAAAATAATTTCCTGAACAACAATAAACTAATATCCCAATTAATACTAAAACTCTAAAAGATAACTAATCAATATAAAAGATTAATTCCCTACTTTAAAGGTTATCAAATATATTTTTTACTGCTCCATATTGACTCTTTTGACTTTTTAGCCCACTTTCCTGCATCATAACCATGGATGAAGCCTATATCTACAAGTTACATCTACAAAAGACTACAGTGTCGACAGCGGCATTTCCGTAAACTTGATGGGAACAAACTGCGAATGAAGCCCGTTTATTATTATCAGACAGATGGAAGTACTGAGAATAAATTAGTGTCTGTAGAAACATTTAGTGCAATTATCCCTTAGTCCCTTGATCACAGGAAGAGGAACTTGAGCACAATATTACTACTAAGTGACCAAACCACCCTTCCATTACATATGGTCTTCCCTTATCATTCTAAAATACAGAAAAACTTTGAAGTATGAGTAGCCAAGTTCGAGATAATGGTCCACCAAGTTAGCTGTAGCTGAATGTTAACACAACACCACCTTCTATACAACTCAGAAATTACTCAATTTTATCCGTTTATGGTATGAAACCCACGTATTTGACTCTAGAACACAAATCCTAGGTAGTTTGAAAGAAATAGGGGGAAGTTAAGAAAAACCATTAGAGGGTACTCGAGGAAACAATAGTTATGATTGGTGCTATAGCTAAAATATAGAACTAGGTTTACAAAATGATTGATCCAATGCATAATTTTATTGAATGAAAAAGAAACAAATTAATAATTGGTTCTTGATGTAGGATTAAAGATAACTATACTTATCCTTACCACATCATGAATGTTAACAGACTTGGGTAAAAAGTTCTTCAAATTTGGATCACCTGGAGAGGCATGAATTGGAACTGGTATGTAATATATGCATTGGAACGCGGAGATTCATGAAAACTCTTCAGTATTATATGCATTAAAGCATACCATGAATGGTGGGTTGGAACCAGCATGGTGTCCCTCGACCACTTCCCAAGTCTTGAGCGTACATCCTCAATATATAAACTTACTTTATTTTGTTTACTTTATATGACATGTATGATGTAACTCTTATGTTTGTTTAATGTTTTTCATTTTATATCTCATTAAATAGCTTAACATGTTTTTTTATTTTTTTCCCCTTAATTCTAAGTAGAGATGCACAAAAAATCCGGGACCAAAAAATCCGGCCGGACCCAACCCAAAAGAGCCTGGCTCGAAACAGTGGCTTAGCCAGAAATATATAGTTGTGGGGGATAAATTATGGTAAAAAAATCAAGTTAAAATTATTATATCAAATTAGTTTTTTTAAAGGGGACTTTACCAAGTTCAGATATTTATACACGAAATACTTGTTCTATATTTAAGTAATAACAATATATTTCAAATTATACTAGAGTTTACATATATCACAAAATAATTTTTTGAAACTATTACACAACTTTTTACGATAGTAGAAATTAATCTTAAAAATTTTAATGCATCCTGTTAGATTCAAATTTATATTTAATAATTGAAAAAAAATTGATAATTAAATTAAGATGAACAGAATTTAGATGACTTGCGTCAAATTAAAATGATTGTATAAGAAAATGGACAACTTGATAAAAGTAAACTCTTAGTTACTTGTACTTACTATTTAACATTTAGGTGGAAAATTAAAAGTTTTACTTATATTAATTAAATAGAATAGTTAATGTAATTATATTTATTTTTTGGTATTTTTATGTAAGATTACATAAATTACAAGGAAAATTTGTGATCTAATATAAGTTATATATACATGTCAAGATATAAAAATAATAACAAATTAATAGTATAAAAATTTTAAGAGTTTCTTTTTATGTTTAGATTTTTAATGAGGGACTAAATTAATTAGAAGATTTTTTGTGAATTCATAGAAAATATATGTAAATAGAAAATAGAAAATAGAAAATTTAAGATATAAAAAAATAAAATATATTACATATATTGAGTATAAATCTATACTATACTATTATAAGCGGAATAGGGTATATCTGGTTGGTTGGTAGTTTGGTCACTTTATTTGGTACACTCAATAACAACCATTGGATTTTGAGACAAATTAATGAGAACCGTTGGATGTAATGTTAAAAGAATATTCTTTTTATAATATATAAAATACTCTTATAGGTTCAAGGTTCGAATCCCATCGATAACATATTATTATTAAACATTATCATATTATAAACTACTCCTAAGAGTTCAAGGTTCGATTCCCCTCAACATATTTTAGTTTAAAAATTATATTATTATATTATAAACTACTCCAAGAATTTCAAGATTCAATTCTCGTCAACAACATATTACATTTAAAAAGTTATTTATCTATTATCAATATACAAGCAAAAAACTATCATTTAGAACACTATCAAATACGTATTATTATATTTTATTATCTTCTATAATTTATTTTCTTACTAATTAAAAAGCAAATATTAAAATTATAATAAGATTAAAATATTAAATATTAAGATAAAAATATTTAAAATCTTCCGTGCATCGCACGGGTTATAAGCTAGTACATATAAAAGGCTATTTCTAAATTTTGGTGAGGGCTAAAAATATTAGTATTATAAACGGCTCTTAGTTCACTTTACCCCTAGTGGCCCCACTAGCCCAATGTAGCTCTGCCACTGACTTGAAAAAGCCAGGCCCAGTTCGGTCTGGACTTGAAGCTTAAACGAACCGTAAATTTGTGGCTAAAGCACGTCCCAGGGGCTTTTTGTGCCTCTCTATTTCTAAGTATGCTTCAATGAGTGGGTTTTTAATCTTTTAATTGTTTTAAACTAAAGTAAATCTATTCTAAAAAAATTAAAATTAAAAAATGTTTGATAAGATTTTATTGAAATATAATACAATAGTTTTAATGTTAGATATATACTAATATCGAATTTAAATAAAAGGGTAATCCTATGCATTTAAGTAAATGACCACTTACTATTTAATTGACATATAAGTGAATTGTTAAAAAGGAACGTGTCTTGCGCACTACAGTTTAACTACCTTCTACTGTGACACCAAAATTATTTTGGTGTCACTAGCAAAAACTGTGGTCATTTTAAAACTAGCACTGGACTTGCTTTAGACAAAAACGTTGTTGTGGATTTAACATTACCATGCCACCTACTTCAACGATGCATTAAAATTGAATGTTTCTCGACTCAGTGTCAAAAAATGTTGTGACTTCTTGACACGAAACCTTTTTGAACATTGGATGAGGAGTATTACACCAAATCCAATAGCAGAACAAAACATGAGCAATATCCTAGGCATTAAAAACAATGTACAGTATGTGTATTGTGTAGCGTCCACAACCAAACAATACAAAGTAACTGTCGAGGAAGCATCAAACTAATGTTAAAAAATTGGTCACATGCTTGGGTTGCAAGTTTGGATTTTCCAAGATGATGAGAGAACCAAAACAAAATTGTAATTGTGGTTAATTTAATTGGATTTCAGAAGAAAATTTTGATTTTAGTTTTTTTGCTTAATGAAATTTCGAATCAATTTCCCAAATGAGTCCATAATTAACACATCTTCAACAACCATTTGTTCTTCTTCTTTTTTTTAAGTTAAAAGGGCAAACGACATTAAGTAATTGATAAGGAAGCATCAAACCAATGTTGAAAATATTGGTAACATGCTTGGGTTGCATGTTTAGATTTTCCAAGATGATGGGAGACTCGTGATTAATTTAATTGGATTATAATCACTTTAGAAGAAAATTTTGATTTTTTTAGCTAAATGAAATTTTGCATCATTTTCCCCAAAGAGCCCATAATTAACACATCTTCAACCATTTGTTTTTTTTTTGGAAGTTAAAAGGGAAAATTTTCAATAATCTTAAAGGGGTAGCGACCTACCAAACTATGAAGTTAAGGTTTATTTGGAAATTGTTTGTACTATCTAAAAAGTTCAAGCACCGGTTTGGATAATTTTAGGACTTTGAGGGTTGTGATGGTATCTAAGTGAGTTTTGCAAAATTGAAGTAGAGTAGGATTACCCTTTTATAACACAACCACCAGTGTACAAACAAACAAAGTCTTCCGAATAAGTTTTTATTCTTTTTTGTTTCTTTTTAATCTCACAACCTACTTATTTGATATCTTTTTCCTTTTTTCTATCTTTTGCATTCCATTTCCTTCCCTCTCCGTCCCTCGATCTGATTTTTCTTTCACGTTATTCCTTAATTAGTGGTGGATTAGCTTCGTTTACAAACCCGACAGGGGTGATCCTTCAAGACTTCGCCGTGATAATAAGCTAGTAGTTCAATTATAAATATACAAAGCTAGAGTTTTTCATAGCTTCTGCCTGTGCACCGTTGAATGAGTGTAGAATTGTAGACCCCTATTTATAGTGTTTACATGGTAATTTCATGATTTGAATGGAAATAAAATTCTCGTAGACATATTAACCTACATAGTCTTATCATTTAAACTAGAGGACTCTAAAGACTTTGCCTTGCAAAATTCTTTTCACGGTAGCATTCCTTGACTCGAGGAACACCATTGGAATGTGGGGTATCTTGCCTCGCCAAGGGCTTCCTCCCCTTATGGGTTAAAAGAATACGCTCTCGCTGTTTTTCATGTGATGTATAAATATATGTTCCACTTGGAAAAAATATTTAGGCTTCTAACATGTATTAGTATTTTGCCCAGCTAAAATTTACATTTAGGCTTACATGAGACTTAAGAGCCAAAATTTTGTATTTTACGCGGGGAAATGAGAGTTGTTAGAGGTTCACCACTTCGGCAAACTTGGGCTCCCAACTCAACTCCATTAGATGTGATATATTCCACCAATCTAATACTAGTATTCATAAGGCTATTAGAAGAATTTATTGATCTTAATCTCAATATATATTTATAGCTATAATAGTGAATCTCACGAGGAGGAGACTAAATAACTAGCAAAAGCCTTTGACATTAAACATCATCTAATATACCAACTGAAAAGACGTATAATTAGAAACGCCATGACCTACGCAATTTCGTGAGACTTTGGTTGTGGGTTTTGTGTATCCTCCTTGAGTCACTTGAGTCCCTGGAGTCCGTTACCTGGCTTCGTAGTTGACATGTACATCAACCTATGGTGCTTACTCTTAACTCTTACAGGAATATCTTACTTGTGTCATGTCTCTGACAATTTTTTTTTATAACCGTCTCTGACATTGTCTTGTTCTATTTTTAGGTGCATTAAGAAAAATATTTCAATTAAGAAATTTACACAAGATTTCCATTTATCACAACCTTTCTCGAAAGCACATGTTTAAAATTTCTTATATGCACGAGTCTCTTCGGGAGAAGTAGTTCTTATACGTTCGCTAGGAAGACTTTATAGGATCAAGTTCCCTAAATCCCTAAACATGTCTAGAAAAAAAGTTTCCCGTAGGTGACCTGCCATTGAACTTTTGTGTTCTACTAATAGCACTATTTGTTATCTAGAGTGTCTTTTAGCGTGATGCAGGTCTAGGCTTTCTTATCCCTATGGATACATCATCTTACTTTTCGTATGTTACCTTTGTCTTTCATTTTTATATGTACACATTTCCATTACAATATTTATATCTTTGTTTTCGTATTTTCATATGCATGTATGATTGCATCACTCTTTGGGTGGAGGAAGGTCACCACTGTACCTACTTCACTCGGTCTCGAAGGACTAAAAAAACTGCAAGACTAGTTGAAGAAGGTTTGATAAACCCACGTGAAGATGAAGATTCAAGTAAACTTTACTTAAACACCGGTAGATCTTCGAGAGAAAAAACAATGGTGGCACCACATACAATATATTGTCCCTTGACACCTACTCACCCTTGGGAGTATAAACACCACTAGATCTTCGAACGAAAAAATAATGGCGCACCACCAACAAAATTTGCCCTTTGACACCTAAATCACCCTTGCAGGGAGATTATGCTAAAGAGAAGGGAGAGCTTCTAGAGAGAGTGTGAAAATCTTAAAAATAAAAATATGTCAAAAGAAAACTTAAAGAGTCTTTTAATTCCATCACTACTTTTTGAACCCTCACTAACCTCTCTCCTAAAATTTAAATTTGAATTTAAAATTCAAAATTTGGACTAAAATTGCAATCTACGTAACTCGTACTCTTCATTTTGCCATACCTATGTCGGACACTCGGACTTGGACGCCTATTTTAAGCCAAAAACATGTACATTTTTCAAACAAGTTGCCGAGTCCGACACTAGGACATGTATCCATATTGGACACTTCTAGCGAGTTCGGGCAAAAAAAATCGCAATTAAAATCCTAGAAAGGCCCAAAACTAATCCAACATTTTATTCAAGTGATAAAAATACAAATTTATTAAATAATATTATATATATATATATAGGGTTTGATTCAAATGAGAACCACTATAAAAGAGAACCGGAGAACCATTGGATTCTATTGTGGAACCTATTATGTTTCGTAATAAAAATATAGTGACCTACTATTGAATTTCAAAGTTATACACATGAAATTAAAATTTCTGCAATTGAACTTGCTTCTTCTACAAAGTTCTACAACTGAACTTACTTGCCATTGAGTTCTAGTGCAAATCTATTTTGTTTTGTATTAAAAATATAGTGTTCTGCTACTGAATTTCAAAGTTATTCACATGAAATTAAAAGTTCTATAACTGAACTTGATTTTTCTACAAAGTTCTACAAATGAACTTACTTTTTTAACAAACATTCTGCAGCTCCTGAATTTAAAGTTATGCACGTGAAATTATAAGTTCTACAAATGAATTTGCTTCTTCTACAAAGTTCTACAACTGAACTTAGTTACCATTGAGTTTTAGTGCAGAATCTATTTTGTTTCGTACTAAAAATATAGTGTTCAGCTAGTGAACTTCAAAGTTTTGCACATGACATTAAAAGTCCTACAACCGAACTTGCTTTTTCTACAAAGTTCTACGACTGAACTTACTTTTTTTAACAAATATTCTGTTGCTGAACTTAAAAGTTATGCATCTGAATTGTGAAGTCAAACACATGGATTCTAAAGTTCCGCTACTGAACTTATTAGAGTTCTCAGATTCTCAGTTTAGTGTGGTTCTCCATAGAGCGTGACCCAATATATATATATATATATATATAAAACATATTTCATTGGCGCATTTCTTGACCCATAAGGATGACTGGGCAAGACAAACCCACGGTGTGTTCTAATTAGCGATAATTCGACGCAAAGGTTGGCATTGCAGAGAGGTCCACCCCATGACAACCTAAGGACCAAACACTTGGTCCCAGTTGTAAATCAAAGGCCTTCAAGGGCACCAAGGTTAGCAGATGATCCCTTGGCACTCCATTGGCAAAATGCTAGGCTCCTCCTCCCTAAAAAATGCTAGGTTCCCCTAAAAAGAAAAAAGGCCAGGTCCCCTCCCTTTAAAAAAGGCTAACTTTCCCATAAAAAAATCTTGCAAAGATTCTTCACTAAAAATAAGTATATGGTCCCACAAAAACACAATAATACAAAAATTCGGCACAACCTCAATTAAAGGCGAAGTGCCTCGAAGGATTGATGTTAGTAACAAGTGCATAAATTAATATTAAAGTAAATTGCATTTTGATGGCTTGTACTAATTTACTTTTGACAATTTGATGAATGAAATTTAAAAACATTTGAATGATGCCTCAACTTTTTAATTATAAGCAAATTAAGGATTTCCAACAAAGTTAACTATCGGTGTTACTTTATTTGATAAAGGAATTTGGGCATTCTCCTAATCTACAAATCAAATATAACTTAATCTTCTTTTTGAATGAAAATATAATCAGTTGGTCCGTGAAAATTTATTTTAACGATCATATGTGAATTAAGACACGGAACTTCAAAATAAGCCCCATTAAAGGCCATGATAAAACGGATGTTCACGTAAATATCTAAATTCTAAAATACTAAGAAGAGCATCTATAAAGAGGATTAGTTAAATCAGAGCTCCAAGAGCTCTTTAAGATTTTTAAGAGCCTACTCTCTCTCCCCTCATTAAGAGCCTCTAGATGCCTCTTAACTTAGTCTTTAACAATAAAATATATATTTCCTTCTAATTCTTCCACTACTTTCATAGTTGGAGTTAAAATATGAATAATTAAAATATAAATAGAGAGCAAATATAAAAAGCATTGATGGAATTGGCACATTAATCAATGCAATATCTTACTAGGAGCGACATTATTTATATTAGTTTTAGCAGTGAACTAAGAGGCTCTTGGTCTCCAATTCAATATTACAAATATTCGATCACAAATACACTTTTATATTTAAGTAATTAAAAGCACATGTGATCACTCCCTAATCCCCGTTAGCAGTTTAGCAGCTCCATCAGATAAATCTAACACTAAAACCCATGTATCTAAAATTTACTATGATGCCCCAGTCACATTTATGGAATACATTAAGGCCTCGCCTAGCTAATTAGAAATCCTCTAATATAACTTCGCTCTCCTAGATGAAACACTACAATAATCAAACTTTATGTCAATCAGCTACTCCAATCTTAATATAACTTTGCTCTCCTAAATGTCGCCGGAAACAATCTTAAAAATAGCTCCATCAATCAGCTACTACAACAATCAAAAGTAAAATCTAGCTTCAAATAGAAACAAAGTCATCAACCGCAAAGTTTTAACGCCACCTATTTGACCGACTCGTGATCCGAACTCCAAATAAGTAACTGAATTTTATAGCTACTACACTTTAGGTCGAACCGTACACTAAAACCTAATAACAGACCATCAATCAAACTTAAATTAGGTACTGAAGTCAGAAAATAGAAATCACAGATCAGAAACATATAAAGCAGCGTAATCAAGATAGACAAAATCGAAACTAATCGGTCAATTAAATCATAAATGATACAGAAATTAAGTATAAGATTGGAGATTACCGCGATTTGATGTTAGGGTTTAAAAAGGGAAAGAGCGCGATTGAGTTTGGGGGCTTTGTCGGAGCTATCGAGAAGCTAAGCTACTCCATACAGAAAACTACAGTGGTGCTAATGCCTCTGTTTTGTCTCTTTCTATCTTTTCTTTATTTGGGTGTTGACACATGTATCACAATTTCAAAATAAATCGTCCCAAATATCACTCCAAAACACATTGGCCTGTAGGGTTTTGGATTTTTTGTTTTTTTTTGTTTTTTTTTATAAAAACGCTGAAGCGTCTAGCGTTTTGAAGGAGAGAGGGAGAGGCTGATTAAAGTAACATTGGGGGAGAACGCTGGACGCCTTAGCGCTTGGTGGGGGGAGAACGCTACTTAAGAATGTGTTCGGGGGCTACTTAATAATGTGTTTTGGGGGGAACGCCACATAGTGTGGCGTTTTAGTTTTTTTTTTTCCTAAACATATATTTGCAAATAATATTAAAAATTTATAATCAAATAGTCAATTCAAATTGTGTTATTGTATTAAGTTCGGCGGACTCATTTTTAACCCTAAGTTCGTATACGGTTTATTCGTTGTTTCGAATATTTCTAAACCCAAAATGGAACTGTTGAACCCCAAAAGTTAACTGTTGAAACCCAAGGAATACAGATAAAATTTAAAAATTTTAAATAAAAAATTGAATTCGACGGCCTGATTTTTAAATGCTAGCGCATTTAAAAATCAGGATAAGTTAGGGTCTAGGGTTTACGGTTTATTCGTCGTTCTGAATATTTCTAAAACCCAAAATGGAAATGTTGAACCCCAAAAGTTAATTGTTGAACCCCTAAATTTAATTAAAATTATTTTTTTAATTAAAAAATTGAATCCGACAGCCTGATTCAGGATTAGTTAGGGTTTAAGGTCTAATAAACAACCCTAAACCCTAAGTTGGTATACGGTTTATTCGTCGTTCCGAATATTTTTAAAACCCAAAATGGAAACATTGAACCCAAAAGTTAATTGTTGAACACTTGAACCCTTAAATTTAATTAAAATTATATTTTTTTAATTTAAAAAATACAATTTTAATTGAAAATTTGATTAAAAGTTTTTTAATATTGTTTGCAAATATATATTTTGGAGAAAACAAAAAAAACAAAAAAAATGAAAAACACTCTAAACGCCACATGATGTGGCGTCTCCCCCCCCCCAAAAAAAACCCCAGAACGGGCGTCCCCTACCTCCCGTTCCCCTCTCCCCTAAAAACGAGAAACGCATTAGCGTTTTAAAAAAAATTGAAACGCTACATTATATTGTGTGTTAGAGTGATATTTGGGGCCAATGTTTTGAATTGTGATATTTGGGATTATTTGCTTTCAAATTGTGATATTGAGGCCCTTTATTCCCCAAATTACTCTTTTTAACATCTTTTTTTTGCATAGGGGTGTAAACGAGTCAAACTGTTCATGAGCGGCTCGAGTTCGGCTCGTAAAATATTCGAATTCGACTCGATAATAATCGATCCAAGCTCGAGCTATTCGAATACTTTATCGAGCCGTGCTCAAGCTTCAAATTACTCGGCTCGTGAGGCTCGCGAGCCTAATCGAGCCTCTAGTTATTTTTATTATTTATATATTATAAATATATTATTATATAAATATTTAATATTTAAATAAAATTTATATATTAAATGGAGTCGAACTCGAGCCGAACTTATCACTTTCGAGCTTTTGTCAATATCTAGTAGAATCAGTTCGAGCTTTCGAGTCGAACTCGAGCTTATCGAACTTTTGTCGAGCCGAGCTTCGACCTTACAAATTATGGCTCGGTCGAGCTCGAGCCCAAACTATTTAGTCGAGTTCGAACTCGAGCCTGACAATGTTCGGCTCGGCTCGTTTACACCCCTATTTTTGCCGGTATGCCTGTAATTTAACATGACCCACCAGTAATAAGAAAAAGAATTACAACTATTTAAAAAGAAAAACAAGGGATTCTGGATTTTTTTTACTTTTTTTCTGTTTGTGGCCCAACATTTTTATACTTTAAATGCAAGTAAATTTTACTTGTAATTTTTGGTAAATCTGCATGCCAATGTTCAATTTTCTCTTCGATCGGGATCCAATTGAAATAAGAAACAAATTTATTTTATCGTAAAGAAATTGAATTTTTTTTAATAAATAATTTATATGTCTTATAACAAGTATCTGTGAGTGAGAATCGAACCCAATATCTGGGATGACAAGAGATAAACTCTAAGCACTTAAACTATCTAATCGCGCTCAATGAATTTTTATTTTTTTTTTGCCACCAAAAGAAGAAAAATCATTACATAAAACATTGTGAAAATCAGGATGGACATTCCCCATCCCCCACATACGATCAGCTATTGAAGAGCTATATCTCGCTAAATAGTGAGCTACGCCATTCACAGACCGCTTAACGAACCTTAACATTACATTTTGATTTTGCAATCCCATTAGAAGTCTCCTGCATTCGTCTATTACCCTTCCTACATAAGAACGGTCAATATACGAACTACGGAACCACTGTACCAACGTCAGACAATCTGTTTCGACAACAACGTCTCTTTTTCTCTCCTTCTTCACCCAATTGAGGGCCTCTCGAATTCCTACTACCTCTGCAAGTTCTGGAGATGCTAGTCCTTGATAGCATTTGGACTTAGCCTCAACCAGGTTACCCTTATGATCCCTAACGACTAATGCATAACTGAACCTGCTCGGATTCTCAAATATTGCAGCATCGGTATTAACCTTAACTCTATTCAAACTTGGGAGTTGCCATTGTTCACGACCATCTTCCTGGTTTAGAAAACTCAAGAAGTTTTCAAAATATTTATCTTGAACAAATCGCCACTAGTTAAGGACAGATAATGCCGTAGTTAACACCTCTGATACATCCAAACATTTCTGGTTCCATACTAACTCGTTTCGATTCTTCCACAGCATCCAACACAGCATGACTGAAACATGAATTTCTTCTATATTCCTTTGATCGAACACCAACTGAATCCATTCAGCAAAAGAATTAAACGCTCCTGTAATTGCTGGAAGAGCAGCTTTATCCCAGCAACTTATTGCGAATGAACATAATACCAAAGAATGTAATGTTGATTCTGAGTCAATATTGCAAGTGGGGCACATATTGTTCACTCGAACTTGTTTGATACGCAGTAAGTCCTTTGTAGGCAAACAATTATATACTGCACGCCATAAAATTTTTTTGATTTTAGCAGGAATCTTCAAATTCCACAACCTTCTCCAGAAGCCTGAATTGTCCTCTCTTCGACCGCTACTCTTTGAATCCTGAATCATCAAATAAACACTTTTCACCGAGTATTCCCCCATTTTTTCATGCCTCCAATACCAGCTATCTGCACCCTCATTGCCTAAAGAGATAGACAGAATAAGCTCTGCATCACGATCTATAAACATATCAGCAATTAATTCTACGTCCCAAGCTTGTTCTCCAATGACCATGAGCGAAGAAACTGTTTGGTTAACAAAAGCTTCACTATGAGAATGAATATAAGGATCTGAAACATCTGGCAGCCAAGGAACGTTCAGAATGGAAATTGACTGACCATTACCTACCCTGCATGAAATACCTTGCTTGATCATATCTTGGGTTTCCAAAACGCTTTTCCAAATGTAGCTTGGGGTTGCTACTTAACTTAGCTATCAAAAATTTGAATATTTTATCAATAATTTGAACCAAGTTTAAATAGTATATTAAATAAAAATATGTTTGTACTAATTTTTGATGTGTCCATTTCAAATTTAATACGAATTTAGAGTTGAAGTGGATTGTTATAGTCATAAATTAAGTGTTGGTACAAGAATAACAATAAGATAAATGTATGATAATATTTTTAATATGTACATGTTTTTTGTTATAATATTATAAATAAAATTGGTGAAATTTGATATTCAAACTAGGAACTATTTTTTACAAAAGTTGGAAATAATTATTTTTCAAAAATACGAAAAACCTACTCCCTCCGTCACAATTTATCTGTCTTATTTGATTTTTTGCGATCAAATTGAGCACACTTTGATTGAAATTTTCATATAATATATAATCAAAAACAATTATTAAGATTATATCATTAGAGAGTAAATGTAATCTATTTTAATATGTATATCTTAGTTTTTGAAAATAATGAAAGAATCATTTTTAATTTACGGTCAAAGTTGGGTCAATTTGACACAAAAAGTTAAATAAGACAAATAAATTGGGTGAAGTGAATACTTTTTCAAAAAATAATTTAGACCAAAAACCCTTTTAAAAAAAAAAACTACTTTTAAACAATTTTGTACCACACATGACACTTCAATACTTTATTATAATACTTGAGTCTACCCATGCGCAGTTAACCAATCAGAAAACTATGAATTATTTTAAAATCAATAAGAATTGACTACTAAATTTTAGACCAATCATGTTATATTAAGAATTTTCCTTATTTACATTCTCACCATACCTCATTAACCATGTTTAGTTAACACTTCTAATTTAAATATAATATTGATTTTATTTAACATATCCATAATTACATATATTTTAAATCAAAAAAATTACTAAAAAATCACTATTTTTAATTTGAAATCAATCACGATATGTACTACTATATATTTTAAATTAAATTTCATAACTACTCATTCATTAATCAACCACTATTTTAATATAAAGTCAATCACAATCATATTATCATACATTACAAATTGATTTCCATACTATATATCCTTTATTATAATACCCGAGTTTACTCAGGTATACAGTTAAATGTAGTTAACCAATCAGAAAACTATGAATTATTTTAGAACCAATCAGAGGCCATTCCTAAATTTTAGACCAATCATATTATATTAAAAGTTTTCCTCATTTACCATTTTCATCCTATTATACTAATCATGGTTAGTTAATAATTCTAATTTAAATATAGTAATAACTTAATTTAACATATCCATGTATTACATATTTTTATAATTTCAAAAAATATTTATAATAAATTAATTTGATACGTCAATCCTCACCAGTCACCAAAAGCCAAAGTAAGGATATTTTTGTCAACTACTTCCTCCGACAATAATATTAAATTATTCCTACACAAGTGGGGCATATTTCTTTTTTAAAATATATAACGGTATTTCAACAATTAAAATATCAAATGAATACAATAATAATACTAATTCACGTTTTTTCATACCCTAGCAGATCTAAAGCTCAATTTGTACAACTTCAATAAAAACAAATATTACCATAATTATTAATCTTGACAGTTATATAGTTAGATGCAGTTAACCAATCAGAAAACTAGAAAACTATAAATTATTTTAGGAACAATCAAAGTTCATTCCTAAATTTTAGAACAATCATATTATATTAAAAATTTTCCTTATTCACCATTCTCATCCTATTATACTACTCATGATTAGTTAACAATTCTAATTTAAATATAGCAATGACTTGATTTAACATATCCATATTTTACATATTTTTTTAATGTCAAAAAATATTAATAATAAATTAATATTTTAAATTAAAATCAATTAGGATTATAAAAATATATAATATTAAGCGATTTTTGAAATATGAATTTTTCACTCTTTTGATTTGCAATTAATCATAATTGCATTATTATATATTATGAAGTAATTTTCATAAAAATATATAAGAGCCAATTAGAATTTACAAGTAAAATTAAATTAATTATAAAAATCAATCGCAATTACATTATTATATATTAGCACATCTGTTCTTTGCACCACTCTCTATGTATGAAGCCATTTTTCAAAATTGCGTATTTATTAATTATTTTTAATACGAATATATTATTTTAATGCATAGGTCTATTTATCTATATTATAAAATATAATATTTTTATATCTCAAACACTCGATCTACAATCATAAGGTGTAAACAAATTTGAATAAATCTACTCTTATTCAATTAAGTATTTTAAAAATTAAAAAATATTTACTATACTATTCTAAACACACCTTCAAAATTTAAGTTATATAAAATTAATCGATTATAAAAAAAAGCTAAATTCAACAAATTAAAATATTTTAAAAAAAGAATTTTAAACCAATTATCATTAACATTTTACTTATTGGTATTTTTTTTATGCAAAAATTAATGGGACGAATAAATTGACTTGACGATATATTTGAATTACTCAAGATACTGAATAGACTCTCAAATAGTATTAGACATTATTTGGTGTATAAATTATCAATCCAAAAAATAAAATTCATTATAGAATCAATTATTTTAGTGAATATTTTCATAGAAAATTGGTCAACTCAGCGCAAAAAATCTAATAAATCATTTAGCAAAAAAAAATATAATAAATCACTATTTTTTGATAAGTAATTAATTTATCAACAAAACGGCATATGTCATCTACACAAATAATCATTCAAATTTTCTTCTAAATCACTATTTTTTATAGGTAAATAATTTTTCAATAAAAAATCATACATCTTCAAACACATATTAAAATAGATCATATTAATGTAACAAGTTCCTTAATCCAAACTACAATTGTTGATGAGATCTTAAATTGCGGTACATCACTCGCTTATATCACTGAAATATATAGTCTTTCTAGCGAAATAATCCAACAATTTATTCTAATTGTGAGGAAAATACATATGTGATTTGTGAGAACGTATTCGAGCAACTAACCATAATTACAATTATATATTATCCAAATGAACCAATATAACAAAATCATGTAGATCTAAGACCTCGGATGCCAAAATAAAGGAACCTACTCGCAAAAGAAAAAAAACAAAACTCAATATATGGATAGACAAAATCCACTAACGGGTACTAGACTCTCAATAAAGAGAAATATTTATTGAAAAACAAAGTAAAATCAAGAAAACAACGGGAGTTATCATTCACAAGGAGAAAGTACAAAATCCAATATATCAGTAGATAAACCCACCAACATGGTACTAGACTCTCAATAAAGAGAGATATTTATTGAAAAATAAAGAAAAATCAACAAAAACAAGAAAAATGGGCTTATCATATATTGTTTTTAATAAAAGGTGCCCATTTAATTTTTCTTTTCGCATATTATTTTCGTTTCGTGTACAAAAAAAAATTGCGTAGTACTCCCTCCATCCTATTGAATTCTTAACATTTGAGGTATAAGACTCGGTACGCATTTTAAGGTGTATATAAAGTATAATTCCATAACTTATTTTTTTTTTTAATTTTTTTAAAAAAATAAAAGTTTTAACATTAAATTTTTATTCAAAGAAAAAAATAATTTAAAGTAATTAATGAAACTATACTTTTTTTTATATAAGCCATATATTGTATTGATTGGAAAAAAATACAATATTGAGAGTCACCTCATATAGGAATGAGGCAGACTTGGATACTACCACCTTACATGCATACAAAGGGGACGACTACTGAACCTTACTACAACCATAACCAGCCCATACTCATACTACAACCACAAAATCAGCATGCACGGACTAACATCTTAGTACCACTACGTACATAAAACTAACTGATAACAAGCAAGCAAAATAAGAAGACCCATGACAGCAACTGGAAAGTGACTGGAGGATGCCGTTTGATTGTCTAGTCTATCGACTGCATTGGTGTGTCTCCCACGAACTCCGTCTGATCTGCATAGAATACCACCCCTCCATGAAAGAAATCTTCCTCAAAAGCAGCACCTTGTTGAAGCGCATCTGCGTTTAACGCCAAGTCTAGGCTAATCACTGATGGCGCATTGAGCTGACCCAAACCTAGATCCCCTATCTGGTCCGAGAGATTGGTCACTACGTCGAAGTTGACCGGATCGGGCGCCTCTGTGGGTAGATAGATGTCTTAAAAGTCAGGGTGATCAATCCCTAGGCCCATATCCCAGTTAAGCATTTCTTCAACTCCTCCGACTGGCCTATCAAACGTGTAGATACTGTCAGCTGCTTCTAGACCAAGGCGAGCCAAGAACCTTGCCACTTTGTTACGAGAAGGGTACAAATATGCTATCTTGCACTTCCAACGTTTGTCTTTCGACTTGATATCAATCTGAGAGGCCAAATCATACACCGAAGCAGGGGCTCCAGTTTGGAAGTTTTTCATGACCATATATGCCTCGTGGTTGTCCGTTTCCAGCTATATATTCCTAAAACCCTCTTCAAAAGCACGGTTGAGTGCTACAAGAACTACCCACAGTTGATTACCAAGCGGAGTTAGGAAGGGAATAGTTCCAACCATTGCAGTCTCTGTAGATGGCTTCTATGCCCGTGTCATTACCACTTGGCCTAATCATATAAGTGTATGTGCCATGCACATTAATTTTCAGAGTGTTAGTAGGGGGTGGAACCCAGTGAAACGCCATGAGAAAAGAAAGTAGAAGATAGTGGGGAGGATGACGATGAGGGAAGTGAGGAAGTGAGTAAGGAGGAGATACTGGTAAGATAGCTAGAAAGGAGTGTATAAATAGGCGAATATTTTCCCCTGACTTAAATGCCTATAGCCCTAATACTCACCAACCTTTGTGACGTGTATGTATGAATAATAAGTACCCCGCCCTGCATTTGAAATGTTAATCGCGTAATCTGTATGTAAGCTAGGAGACATAGGCCATATATTTATCACTCTATCTCTGCATCTAACAAATATGCTCCCACTTATAGCTGGGAAATGATGATTCCAACTTAATTCTCTGCTTCTTTCCTAATTAACTGAAGTGATTGAAAAACCACTCTGAGTTAGATCTTCTAGAAGCTTTAATCCTTGTCACATCCATCCTGCTACCATATTAATACGCCAGGCTCCTTCTCTTGCTAATCTGTCAGCTTCTGAGTTAAATCCTCTCCTAAAATGAGCCAACTTGAGATTTTTGAATGAACAAATAGACTGATGAAGAGATATGTTCGCTCCTGGGTTTAATGCAGAGCAGCTGTAAGAGTTAATCAGCTGGGAAGAGTCAGATGCCAATAAGAGGGATATATCTTTTTTGTTTTTCAGAATTAAACTCTCTATCATAAATTGTAATGCCTGCTCCTCTTAAAAATAAGGGCTACTACTGAGGCATGGGCCAGAGAAGATAAAAATCACTTGGGCTTTGTTATCCATGATGAATCCTCCTATCCCAGATTTAATATTGCCATTTGCATCTTGATTCCATGCACCATCTATACAGCCCACATGATTGTTTGTTTCAAACCATTTATTGAGAATGGACTTAAGCCCATCATGCCCAGCTCTTTTGTAACCCTGCAATGGATCTGTATACCATAAAGTCTTCCACTTTTCTGAAATTAGATCATTTGCAGTGCTCCAGTCCCATGCTATCGACTTTATCATTCTATACAGGGATAAGTCATCTCTATAGGTGAAGGAGTAAACTCTTTCGTTACGAGCTAGCCATATGGACCACACTGTTGCACTGATGCACGGTAGTTTTCCTTGCGCTTCAGTGTCCTTTGAACATAGTAGGATAACCTGTTTCAAGTTAGATGGTAGTGGCTTATTAAGTTCCCACCACTCATGAAAAAATTTCTAGCATTTTTTTGCTAAATCACACTCCCAGATCAGATGGTTGATATCTTCAATCTCTTTATGACACCACGTGCACAAAGCATCATAATGTATTCATCTTTAAAATAATAGACTCCTCGTTGGGATACTTTCATGTATTGCCTGCCATAGGAACAACTTCGCCTTTGGGGGGATTGTTGCTTTCCACACTATGTTCCATATAGGCTTCTGCAATCCCGATGTTTGCAGTAAATTGTAACCCTCTGTTGAAGAATATGCAGCATTATTTGCCTTCCATTCAATAACATCTTCTCTATTTTTGAGAGTCATATTACGAATGTTAGTCCCCAACTCTTCAAGATTTTTAATCTCCCAACCTCTCAGATTTCTTCTCCAAAAGTTGAGATCACCTCTTCTGATTGACTCCCAGTGTTGCGTCACCTCTAGTATTGTCATTTCTTTGAAATGGCAAAGATCGAATAGTCTATTATAGGACCGAAATAGAGGTGTTGAAGATTTCCAAGAATCCGACCAAAATCTAATTTTATCACCTCTTCCTAGGATCCATTGAAAATCCTCTGATGTGAATAACTTTAGATTTTCATGAGATTTCACTGCTGCTATACTCTGGACCACAGGAGAGGTCAGTTTTTTCCTACCTCTTGGGTTCGAAAAGAAATGTTCTCCATATTTTGCTCTGAGAATTTGATGCCATAACTTCGATTTCTCTATCCTCGCTTTCCACCACCATTTAGCTAATAAAGATGCATTCTTCCAAGCTAAGACTTGAACTCCCAGGCCACCCCTAAGCTTGGGCCTGCAAATGGCCTCCCAATGCACCAGATGAAGTTTTCTTGACAAAACCTCTTTAGAACCTATTTCGCCCCAGAAAAATCTTCTCTTCCACTTTTCCAATTCTTGTTGCACCCCTACTGGGAGTTTAAATAAATTTATCCAATAAACTGGGATCGAGTTCAAGACTGCTTGTATTAGAACCAACCTCCCCACTTTTGAAAGAGTTGAACACCTCCATGCAGAAAATTTGGTTTTCACTTTTCTCAAAACTGGTCTCCAGAAACTTTTTTTTTTATGGAGGTTCCCAGTTGTGCACCCAGGTAGTTCAATGGGAATGAACCCAATTTGCATCCTAGAATTTGAGCCCATTGAGTTGCCACAGAATCATCTTTTGCGGATGTAAAGAGAAAACTTTTATCAAAGTTAACTTTTAGGCCCGAAAGAAGTTGAAAGATAAGAAGGATAACTTTGATCCCTACTATTGCCTCAACCTTATTTTGCAAGAAGAAGATTGTGTCATCTGCAAACTGCAGATGTGAGACCTTAAGATTTGATGCTAAGCTGATTCCACTCAAAATTCCCATCTGTTTCGCTTTTTCCACTAAAATGTGGAGGAATTCTGTCACCTGTATAAACAACAATGGTGATAGCGGATCGCCCTGTCGAAGCCCTCTATGTAACACCCCCAAATCCCTTACAGGAATCCAGGTCATTACACCTATTGCGGAATAATCAATCACTTGCTCATAATATAATCTACAACAATATTCTTAACAACTCCATCTTTTATTCCACAGGTTATAGTCTTAGAACAAACACTCAAAATACAAAAGTTATTACAATACAAACTCACCTCCCAGAATCTCTGAAATATTATTACAGAATACAAAACACTCAATAATAAAGCATTAAACAACTTCTTTCCATCTTGTAACCTCCTTCGATATTATATGGCTAATGGATTGAATTTAATAGCCCCTCTCCTTCCCTTTGCCACGGTTCGCCATGCTAGAGCCGTCTTTAGATGCCGCTGATTAATAATATTTAAATAGCAAGAATGGGCCAAAGAATGCCCAGCAAGTATATACAGATATCATATAATACAACAACCCACTCAAAATATGTTTTTACTACTCTATAAGAGTTATCCTCTTATATGAGTATAAATACATTTGAAAAGAGATCAACTCAGAAATTCTTATAAATCTCGAAATACTACTCCAATATATCTCAATAACTTCTCGCAATACTACTCGAAAATAAATTTAATAACTCCTCAGAACTACTCAATTTATTTGAAATAATATAATATAACAACTGCTCACATCAACACCCTAGTTAACAGAACCACAAAGGCATCTATTAACTGATAGGATGTCAATGATTGGATTTCTGCTCAGAACGCCTACTCAAGTAATGGATGATCAATCCATTATCACTACTCGTTTTCTATCGATAGAAGGATGAGCCGAAGTTTCGAACACACCCTAAATACTACTCAGTTGGGCCGGTGCGTTACTCCGGTCACTTTTGCCTTCATAAGCAATGAACGATAAATATCAATAATTTAGTTTTCCTCTCGAATGAGTAGAGGAAATATTATGAAAAACTGTTCTGATTATGGAATCGAAATGAGGTGATCCATATCAGTATACATAACTTACTTTATATATATATATCCCCACTATTAAATATAAACTCGAATGAAGTATCTCAATAAACGTTCCAACAATAAGGACCAACTCATGAAACAAATTTGAACACCTCGTGATATAATATGTCTGGATAACAGCTCAGCAATAATATATATGAATGTAAATTGCATGAATAAAAATCTGGTATAAATCACTCGAAAGAATACTTGATTGTGTAAATCAAAAATTTAATCAGCATACTTAAAAATATAAATACCCCGAACAATGGAGTACGAATTAGTAAACTTGCCTGGGCTCTGCGGTACGATACTTCACCTGGCTCCACGTCTCTGATTCTCTATAACTAAATAAAAAACTCACTTTAATAGGCCCGACATTTCACCTTTTAAAGCCTAGTTCAGCTATTTTGTACTAACCCCAGTTTTTAATCTAAAGTAATATAGTTCAATCTGATTAATTATAATAATCCAATAATAAATATCAGTCCTCTAAAATAATACCGTATTTAATTCTATTTATTCCCAATAATTCTCTCTTTTTATCAACGAATTATAAAATCTATAAATCACGATCAGATAATCACTAATTATCTCTAAACGATTGCTAACAATTAATTAACCAAATTGTACTTCTAATTATCTCTTCTAAATTCAAAAAAATCCCTAATTTAATTAATATAAATCTCACAACCAAAATTATTCAAGAATCTATTTTTATTCAATTTAAATCCATAATTATTAATATTAATCTTACTAACTAATTTTTCCTTTAAAACCTGAAATAAAAAAAATAATATTAATCCATCTTTAGTCTCTAAATTAACCTGATCCTATCCTATTAATAAAATAATTCAGAAATATTAAATATAAATCTTAAAAATTATATCCCTTTTTATTCCTATTTATTCTCAGTTAATCCTCTTTTTATTAATAAATCAAATAATCCCTAAATTATGCTAAATAATCACAGAATATTCCTAAATAATAATCTAACTATAAATAATTCCAAATTAATAAATTAAACCCTCTTTTATTATCAAATTCATAAATCTCTAATTTATGTCACAAAATATTTTTATTTAAATAATAAATCAATCACCAATTTAATTAATTATTCATTTGTTAATAAAACTATTAAATTTACTAAATTTTTAATACACTCCAATTAAATCTACAATTATTAAAACCGCATTTTAAATAATATTCAACCTTTTATCTAAATTCTGTTTAAAACATAAAATCCGAAATCTTTATTGTTTCGCTATTATTTAATGTTATTAGTTTTAACAGATACGTTTCTGTGGACCCCATTGTGGACCCCACTGTGGGCCCCACCTGCAACCATCCCGGACCCACGCCCCCCACCTCTGTCGAGCTCGAGCAACCCCCTCCCCTGTGTTTTTTTTCTTACCAGTCTCTCTCCCTCTCCTTCTTTCTTTCTTTCTTTCTCTCTCTCTCTCTCTCTCTCTCTCTCTCTCTCTCTCTCTCTCTCTCTCTCTCTCTCTCTCTCTCTCTTTCCCATACCTATCTCTCTCTCTCTCTCTCCCGTACCACTCCCTCTATCAATCTCTCCATCAATCTCAATCTCTCTTTCTCTGCTCCACCCTCCTCTCTCTAATCTCTCCACTCTCTCTCTGCCTCTCTCACAATCTCTCCCTCTCCGACTCCGTCTCTCTCCCTCTTCGCCTCTCCTCTCTTCCTCCGCCTCTCTATCTCTCTTTCCCCTCTCTTTCTCAAACTCTCACTCAATCTCTCCGTTACCTCTCGACCAACACCAAAAACCGACACCACCACACCCTCATCTCTCCCCCTCTTCTTCGATTACAATCCCCAGTCGCCCTCCCCCTTTCACCGATTACACTAATCACACCAATAATACACAGGACAAAAAAAACAATCATCAATCGGCGACACACGCACAAATTCAAGCCTACCAGTTTCAATGAAATTGGAAGGAAGAAAAATAAGAAACAATCAAAGTTTCAACAGAGAAAAAAAAATGGACTACCTGCAGTGTTGCTCAGCTCGTGTGTGTGTGTATTCGAGTTTTTTTGTAAAAATGAAAGAGGTAGTAAGTGTTGTATGGAGTGTTTAATCTGTTTTGTATAAATAAAAGACTGGCTTATTATTCTGTTTAAAAAGTAACGAAAGTGGGGGGACAAAATATTATGGAATTTTTTTCTAGTGCTCCATAAATCATAATTATGTTTTGTAAGTGGAAAATTAATAAATTAAAAAATTAAAAACATGGGAGACAAAATAATTGCTGAAAAATAAAAAATAATGATCATGCTAATGTTAGTGTAAAATGTTAGGTAAAAAGGACTCGTTTTCCCCCTGCTGGTTAATTAAAACGAGACTCTAATTTCGATTCTAAAAATAAATACGACTAAAATAAAAATCCTATTTTTCTTAATTTTCCTAATTTTTAATGACCACTAAACAACTATAAATAATTGAATAATATACGAATATATAAAAATAAAAATTTACAAAATGCACTAATTAAAAAAATATACTAGTGCATCGATTTTAAATAAAATTTAAATATCGAAAAGAAAAATTTATTCGAAAAATTCACGGATATTACACTCTACCCATCTTAAATTCTCTTGATGGACTCCCATTGATAAGAACTGACATTTTAACCGTTGAAATGATAGCTTTGATCCAGGCCCTCCATTTTGTTCCAAAACCTTGTAGCTTTAGACAAGAAGATAAAAATTCCTAGCTGATTGAGTCGAACGCTTTTTCAAAATCCACCTTAAGAATAACTCCATCTACCAAATTGTTCTGGATGGTATGAACTACTTCCCCTGCAATTAAAATACATTCAGAGATATTTCGGTTTTTGATGAATGCAAATTGAATCTCCGAGATTATGGATGAAATAACCCTCCTTAGTCTATTTGCTAATAACTTGAGTAGGATTTTCATCGTGGTGTTAATCAAGCTTATCGGACGAAACTCCTGTACAAGGAAAGGAGAAGCAGTTTTTGGGATAAGTGAGATAAAAGAGGAGTTGATGCCCTGAGGTAGTTTTCTTTCTATCTGAAATGTTTGCATGAAATTGATGCTGTCTTCTTTCAGATAAACCCAAAATTGCTTAATATAGAACGCATTAAATCCATCTGGGCCTGGGGCTTTGTTAGGGTGTACAGTTAAACCTCGATTAAGTAATATCCGATAAAGTAATAACCTCGCTTAAGTAATAATTTTCATCGGTCCCAACTTGGGCCAATGTTGTAAAGTAATATTCTCGCTAAAAGCATAAGATAATAAAAAATTCGAAAGTCATTAAGGGCCCAAGTAATATGTAAAGTAATAATTCCATAATTATATATATATATATAATGTATATGATTACAAAATTTAATTCTTATTAAAATATGAATCTATTGTAGCTTGTTTCTTCTTTCCACCAAAGCCAAAATTAATCTCGTCCTTGACTTTATGTAAAGCAAAAATAACTCCTGGTATGTTTTGCTCGTGTTGTAACAAGTAATTGTTCAAAGTGGTGAGTGCTTGAAATGCTTCCTTTTTATATTCACAAATAGCACTCCTTATCTTATCTGTGATTGCTGATTTTTTCACTCCTTTTAGATGATGCGAAGACATTGGTGTATACTGTAAAACAAAGTTGATATTGTATGTGTCTGTAGTGTACCATTCTATCATTTTATATAGTTAATCACAAAGTCTTATCATTAATATTATGGTGTCTCTTCATGTATTTTTATTTAAGAATTACAATAAATATTAGATGGTTGAGTTTCAATACAACGTACACAACACATGTTACCTTTATGTACTGATCTGGTGCAATTTTAATATGCATGCATCTAGTTTTTGGATATAAGTAATCATAATAAAAGTAATTTTAGATCAAATACATTGCATGTGATTAATTCTAGTTTTTATACGTACATTATATATTATACTGTACCACGTAAACATAAAAATTCGGTAAAGTAATAAAATATTACTTTATCGATAAAGTAATAAAATATTATTATATCGATAAAGTAATAAATTCGGTAAAGTAATATTTTTTCCCGGTCCCAAGGGTATTACTTTAAAGAGGTTTAACTGTATGTCTTTCAATGCGTCTAATATTTCATTCTCTGTGAATCTTGCCTCCATTTCTTGTGAGTCTATGGTAGATATTACTTTAACCTCTAACTCAGAAACTTGTAAGCATTGTGACGATGGAATTCTTCTGAATCTCTCCTCAAAGTGATTTGCAAAAATATTTTTTATTTCTTCAGGAGAGGTTATCCATGACCCATTATAGCTTATTCCTTGAATGTTATTCCTCCATCTTTTTGCTTTGATTGCCGCATGAAAGAATGTTGTATTAGCATCACCCTTCTTTGCCCATAACAATCTCGATTTCTGCCTTAGGATTGATTCTTGTTCCTCATACGCCTTTCTTAACTTTTTTGGGTATCAGTTGCCTGTGCAGAATCCCCTGTGTTGTCTGCTCTTAAGAGATCATCCTCCATCACTCTGATGTGCTTGCTCTGTTTGTCATTAATCTTCGAGTTCCACTTTTGAAACACTAGTCGTATTTCTTTCAATTTCTTTTGTATTGGTATGTTTGAGAACTGCAGGTTTTGTAATTCTTGCAGCACCATGAGCTTGCATTGAGTATCTGAAAACCACGAGTCAAAAACTCTAACCGGCTTGGGTCCCCAGTCTGACTTGGAATAATCTAAAAAGAAAGGAGAATGATCAGAATTTTTCCTCGATAGACCCTTGACTCTCCACTGTAAACTATCTGGCCAATGCGAGTTCAGAAGAATTCTGTCTAGTCTGCTACTTTTACCATTGGATGAAAACCAAGTGAACTCCTGGTTTTGTATCTTCAAATCCCAAACATTGTTGGAATTTAGGAACCGGGAGAAAATCACACTGTCTTTTGTTCTAAATGTACAATTCCTTGATTCACTAGCATTCTTTGTACAATTGAAATCTCCAGCTATGCACAGCGGTTCCATGTTGCATGCTATGATGAATTGTTGTAAGTTTTCCCAAAGTGTCTTTTTGGCCATGTTATTTTGTGGACCATAAATATTAATGCAATTTACAAACACTCTATGGGATTCCTGTCCGAACTTTACCTCCCACCTTACCCATTGTATATTCTGTGTTGATACAGATTCTAACAACGAGAGCTTGTGTTTGTCCCAGGAAATGAGCAAGCCTCCTGATTGTCCAATCGAAGGTGATACCAACCATTCATGGGACTCATCCCATATTGTATCTTTCATATCGTCTGAAAGGAATTGACATTTAGTTTCTTGAATCATAATCACCCAAGGATCTACTTCTCTTATTGTTTTCCTTAGACTTTTTCGAGCCAAACTACTATTAATCCCCCTAATGTTCCAAGTTAACAGCGAAAATTTGTCAATGCTCATCATAGAAAGAACTACTATTATGGACTTCCTCTCTTAGTGCCTTTCTTATGGTTGCAATCGAATCTGCTGCATCTTGTTCCAGCGTTAGGCCCATTAGAAGACTGGTCTCATAAATTTGATTTGCCAGTTGTTGATCCGGAACTGCTGATAAGCAATCTGCATTTGAAATTCTTTCATTCTTGTCAGCTTTTTTCCACCCTCTACATTTGTTTTTCTTGGACTACCCTTTCTTGGTTTTCAGGACAAAATCAAAGAAATTGTTGATTCTTGCCACCTTCCTTGGTCGCCCTCTATTTCTACCCAATTTCAGTTTAGAAACTTTATCTTGAATGTTGATTAACACTCATTCCTCCTCCTCTAGACTCTGGTTATGCATTTCCCAGGCATTAGTTCTATCATCCTCCGAATCTTGAAGATTTAAATTTGCCTGTAACGAGGAGTTTACCGTGTTCTCAGTATTATCATCTTCTCTCTCTCTCTCCAATTCCACATATCACTTACTTCTTGCGAACCCTTGTCCTTGCATTTGTCCTGCTCAATGTCATCTATCATATTTTCACTGCAAGGTGGTGAAGTATCTTGAAGATCAACTGAGGCAGGATTTGCTGGTTCTTGCACCTCTTCCTCGTCTAATGAAAAATTATTGTCTTCTGTCAAGCAAACATTTCCATTTGGCATAAAGTTCCTCCCAGATTGTGTCTGTTTTTCCATTGTGGTCTTGTTATGTAAATCTGAATTATGCCCGCCTTCTACCATCGATGTTGTTTCCTTAATCCTGACCCAAAACCCCACATTATCTATTAATACTTTCACTGTCCATCAATCATTGAGACTTTTTGTGTTTCTATGCAGATCATCCTCTTTTGATACATATTACATATCAGTGGTATATGGTTGCACGAGACCAGATTTCCCCAATCCTCCATAATTGCCCTTAAGTTAACTTCATTCCAAACTGATAGAGGTATCCCATCACAGTGAATCCAAGCTAATCTAGGCTGGATTAGATCTATGTGATTCCAGGTTTTTATTTCCTTAAACCATTCTTTTAAGAAATTCAATCCTAGAGAATCTTTATCTTCCTTATTTGGAAATAGAATTAAGAATTTTTGATAAGTTATACCTCTTACCTCAATTCCTTGAAAGCCTGCTAACCTTATTTTTTCCTGAAGCAAATCTAGCCATTGATCAGCATCTGTGAGACCTATCACCCCCCTATCTTTTTCATCCAATATTTTTTCCTCTACTTTCATGTTGACTTGTCTAAACTTTGGTTGTTCAACTAGATTTTCCACTCTCTTTTGTGTTTTAATCCCTGATAACTTGGCTGATGTGTCCACCTCTTCTTTGTTATTAATGATAGGATTCATTAGCTCAGAAGGAGCAAAAGATACCCTCATCTCTTTATTCTTTCCTTGTTTGTTCATTGTGATTTTAAGATAGATTCGATGACCCAGGAACGTCCTTGTGTTCAAGTCTCTGATTAGTAACTCTGCTTCCTTAAAACCACTAACTAGAATGAATCCATACCTATTTCCATTGCGATCCCTCCTTTTTGGAAGGATTATATCAATAATGTTGATTTTGTGACCGAAGTACTGCCATACCTCTTTTGCCCTTGTTAGTCATAGAGGCATGCCTGAATACATCTAATAACAAGCCTAAGTGTGTGTAATGCTATGCATTACCTACATGACCTCTTAACTGAGGGAACCTCTAGTTGTAGAGTTTCTATTTGTTCTGTACTTGTAATAGGCATCAAATTCTAGTTGTGTTACTGTACTTATAAAGTCAAGAATAATGCTTGAAAGAAGTTCCAAGGTTCATGCCTCAAGCAAGGAGATAAAGACTGCCAAATAATCACAGTTGGGATTTGAAGAAATGAAGAATTTGCCTAAGTACTAATTCGAGAAGTACATTTGTCTATTCGAGAAGTCTAGCATTCGAGAAGTCAGAGATTCGATATCTCAGAAGACACTATTCGATATCTCTGAATACACTGTTCGATATCTCAGAGATTCGATATGTCTATTACTCTATTCGAGAACTCATGGAGTCAACAAGTCAATGCATCATTCGAGTTCTCTAAGGGTCAACAAGTCAATGCTCTATTCGATATCTCAAGGACTAAAGAAGCTATTCGACATATCAGGGATTCGATATGTCAAAATGCTTTATTCGATATCTCAAGGAGTCCCAGAGAAAAGAGCTATTCGAGAAGTGATTTTATATGTCAATATAACACTATTCGAGAACTCGGAGTTATCGATTAAGTCAATTCGAGTTCTCGAATCAATCACTTAGCCACTTCTCGAATACATTCTTGGAGACAAAATACTGAAGAATTGTACAAGTCAGAAACCTGCAACAAGCCAAGTCGCTTTATTTGACTATGTACTATAAAGCACATTGGAAAGCCTACAAAGAACCTTGGAGAGATAAGACAAAGGGACAAGGAGCTAAAGAAGTGGATCTGAACAGGCTTTTCAAAGTCAAATCTGTAGCCGTTTGGACTCTTACTCAAATAAGATAGACATACTGGAAAGTAGTTTGTTTCACCTACCTTATTTGTAGTAAGTAGGTATCCATGTCTATAAGGATACAGCCTCACTTCCTTAGCAGATAAGTTTTTTTTTGGATACATCACAAGAAATATCTCTCTAAGAAAAACGAAGCTGAGAATACTATCATTTGTATTCACAGATTGTAGCAAAATCTTTATCTAATAAAATATTAGATTAAAGTAATATTGTGGTGTGTTTGTCTTTGTTATCTGTACTTACAAATCTCACACACTCAACACATATTTTGTTGCAAAGATTCAAGAACAAAGAAAAGTTCAAGAATCCATGCACCCCCCCTCTGTATTCTTTTACTGTATTCAATACTCAACAAGTGGTATCAGAGCCGGCTGTTTAATCTAAACAGAAAACGATCATGAGTTCGAATACACCAAAGACTACAGGTACGGTGAAGGTCCCTAAGTTCGACAAAGAGAATTACAACCTCTGGAAAATAAAAATGCTGTTGTTTATCAAAGCTGCCAATCCTCTCTACCCTGACATCCTCAAGAATGGTCCATTTGTACCACAACAAGAAATTGCTGAATCCACAGTGGGCACAACAGTCATCCCTAGATCATATGTTGCAAAAGAGCCATCCAAATGGGCGAACTCAGAGAAGGAAAAGGTTGCCCTAGACAATCATCTCATGTTGCTGATCATAGACTCCATGGATATGTCGATGTTTACCAATATAGCATCATGCACATCAGCCAAGGACATGTGGAACCACATCGAGGTGTTATGTGAAGGGACAGAGGAGGTATGAGAAAATAGGAAACAGATACTGGTCACACAGTATGAAGCTTTCATGGCACAGTCCAAAGAAAGTATTACTGATATGTTTGAAAGATTTCACAAGCTGGTGACTGAGCTTCAAATGAATGGGAAGGTTTACAGCACTAAGGAATTAAACATGAAGTTTCTACTATCTGCACCAAACCATCTAGAGCAAAGGGTCATATCTCTAAGAGAAAGAGATTTGAACAAAGTCACATATGATGTGCTCTATGGGGTTTTAAAAACTCATGAGCTTGAGTTGCTTCAGAAGAGGGCTATCCAAGCCAACCAAGGCAGAATGATAAACACATACTGTGCCTTGATTGTCAATAAATCCGTTCAAGACCTGGAAGCATCTACAAGTCAACTGAGAATAGAAGAGATAGTAGATGATGAAGAGACTGAAGAAGAAGTGACTGAACCTGTTGATGAAAAGGAAGAAGATGAGTTCTATACTCTTGAAGAGTTGGATGCCATGGAAAACACTTCATATGCTTTTATGGCTAGAAAATTCCCAAACATCAGATTTAAGAGGAATCAGCCCTTCAAGTCTAGATCTCAAATCATTCATTCAACAAGAGCAAGGCACCTGTGAAAGCAAACAAAAACAAATTCAAAACCAGCTATGTGGATAGGTCATCTGTGAGATGTTATAGATGCAATGACCTAGGGCATTTTGCCGGTGAATGCAAGAAGCCTAAGAAGAAGGATAAGGAGTTTCTTGAGCTTGAAGCTAAGTATGAGGCTCTGCTAAAGAAGCATACACCAGGTAAGGCCTACATAGCTGAAGGGAAGTGTTGGGATGATTCTGATAGTGATGGAGAAGAACAAGAATTCTGCAACTATGCCTTGATGGCCAGCTCCAAGGAAGAACCATCTGAATCAGACTCTCAGGTACCATCCCTCACTACTATAGACATGTCTGTTTCTGAATACAAATCTATGGTTGAACAACTATCTGTTGAGATGTTTAATATTCATACTAGTATGACTGCTGCTAATGAAGAAATTGCTAAACTGTCTACTAAGAATGAACTGTTGAACAAAAGAAATGAGGAACTAGAACTAACTGCTATGCAAATAGAAAACCTTAAACAAGAAATAGAATATCTAAAGAATAAGGTTCTATATGCTAGTCAAGTTGAGAAAGCTCTTAGGGATGAAGTAGCTGAAAATGAATTTAAATTGAAAACATTTAAGAATTCCTCTAGTCTATTGCAGTCCTACCATGAGAAAAATCTAGCTAGACCTAAGGCTGCTATTGGACTTGATTATGACACTCTCAAATAGAGGAAAGGCTATGCAGTCATTGAAGATGACATTGTTGTTCAAGAGGAAGTGCCTCAGGTTTTGAAAAAGGCTGAGACTCCAATATTTAAAACACCAACACTTGAGATTGATGAGGATGCCATACTCATTAAGCAAATGTTGGATGATGAAGATAAAGCACAATCAAATGAACAACAAGCATCCTCTAAGAGTGAGAATGTCAAAACCAAAGCCAAAGAGCCAGTAGGAGGTAGACCTAGACTTGAGAAATTTGTGAAGTTTGTTTCAGCTGGGAATAATGAGTTTGAGAAGAAAGTGGCTAAAAAGAAACAAAACAGGAATGGCAAATTAGGGATTAACAAGGACAACAATTATGCTTATGTGCCAAATGCCCCTAGGAAAGTTTGTCAAAATTGTTTTAGCACTAATCATTTAACTCATGCATGCAAGAAACCATCTGGTAGTGTTGCTAAACCATTCTATGATTGCTCTGTGCCTTTAAGACATAGAGACTCTCCTTTCCGTGATAAATTTGATTGTATGCCATGTAACATGAATGTAATGACTAGTTGCTTTAATTTGAGAAGACAATTCATGGAAGGTTGCATCAGTCACAATGTTCACACACACTACACAAGAACAAAGTCTTCAAGTCCTCCTAAAGTTAGGAAGGTGCCTCTGTCACCTAAGTCTAAGAACCCTGATTCTAAGACTTCTAACAGTGACAAGAAGACTAACATCAAGAAAATTGATAAGCATGTTGTTTATGATAAAACTTTTGCTAAGCCACATGGACCCAAACTTGTTTAGGTACCAAAGGAGAAGTAATACCTTTGTGTTTGCAGGGCAAAGAAAGTGAAAGGAAGGTCATGTGGATTTTGGACAGTGGATGCTCAAACCATATGACTGGTGATATGGCCCTACTATCACAGTATGAGGAGAAGGCTGGCCCAATGGTTGCTTTTGGAGATGACAGCATTGGCAACACACTGGGATATATGGCAAGTTGGAAATTGGAAATGTCATCATTGAAAATGTAGCACTGGTCAAGGGACTCAAGCACAATCTACTGAGTGTTGGTCAATTTACTGACAAAGGCTTCAAAGTGAATTTTGACAAAGATGAATGTTTGATCACCCACAAGAAGACTGGTGACTTTGCTCTATCTGGAGTAAGGAAAGGAAGCCTGTTTGTAGCCAATATGAACTCTGCAAACAAGGACAAAATTTGTTGCTTTTACTCAAAAGCATCAAATGAAGATAGTTGGCTGTGGCATAAGAAGCTATCACACTTGAACTTCAAAGGCATTAATTCTCTAGTCAAAAGGGAGTTAGTGAGAGGCATGCCCACACTTGAATTCTGTCAAGAAGGAGTGTGTGAGGCTTGTCAAAGGGAAAAATGAAAAGATCAAGCCACAAGTCAAAGACAGTGACATCAATAACCAAGCCCCTACAACTAATTCATATGGACTTGTTTGGGCCTGTCAATATTATGTCACTAGGAAGGAAAAAGTATGCTCTGGAGATGGTTGATGATTTCACAAGGTATACATGGGTAGAATTTCTGGCATCAAAGGATGAGGCTCCACAAGTAATCATTGAGCATATAAATAAAATTGACAAGGAAGCAAAGGCCAACAATGCAAGTGTGATTGCATTAAGAAGTGATAATGGAACAGAGTTCAGAAATGCCATGCTTGAAGCATTCTGCAAAGAAAATGGTATTTCTCAACAATTCTCAGCTCCAAGGACTCCACAACAAAATGGAGTTGTTGAGAGAAAGAATAGAACTCTGATTGAGGCTGCTAGAACAATGTTACTTGATGCAAAGATGCCTACATGTTTTTGGGCTGAGGCTGTGAGCACTGCATGCTATATCCAAAACAGAACCCTCATCAACAAAAACACTGGAAAGACACCTTACAACTTGATGACTGGAAATAAGCCCACTCTAAAGTATGTTCATACTTTTGGAAGCAAATGCTTTGTGTTAAAAGACAACTCAGAATATGTTGGAAAGTTTGATGCAAAAGCATTTGAAGGAATTTTTCTTGGCTACTCTATGGAAAGAATTGCATACAAAGTTTATGTCATCACTCAAAAGAAAATTTTGGAAAGCACAGATGTGACATTTGATGACAGCAAACTACCTGGATTAGAAGAAGCCAATGATGAAGATAAAGATCCTTTGAAGTTTGACAATCTAGATGATTCTGATGAGGAGATTGAAACTGAATTTGAGCCCACAACCCAACAAACTCAAATGAATGAAGAACCTGTGTCAACCAACAATGAAGAAACAAGCATCCAAGACACACCTGTGATGAGTGGAAACTTCACAGGGGGAGGAAATGTAAATGATCATGATCTGGATGATGAAGCAACATCAAGGCTGAGAAATCAATCTGAACATACAAGGAAATGGGATAGATCACATACTGCAGATCAGATAATTGGAGATCCAAATACAGGAGTGAGGACAAGGAGAGCAACTCTAAATGAATGTCTCTATGGTTGCTTTCTATCCCAAGTTGAGCCTAAGAAACTTGAAGATGCATTGTTGGATCCTGATTTGATAATTGCTATGCAAGAGGAGCTAAACCAATTTGAAAGAAGCAAAGTATGGGAACTTGTGCCTGCACCAAAGGATAGAACCATTGTTGGAACAAAATGGGTTCTAAGGAATAAGATGGATGAAAATGGTGTGGTCATAAGAAACAAAGCAAGGTTGGTTGCAAAAGGATACTCTCAACAGGAAGGCATTGACTATGATGAGACTTTTGCCCCTGTTGCCAGACTAGAGGCCATCATAATTTTCTTGGCATTTGCTGCACATTTTAATTTCAAGGTCTATCAAATGGATGTCAAGAGTGCATTTTTGAATGGGGAGTTGGAAGAAGAAGTATATGTGCAACAGCCACCTGGCTTTGAGGATCCACAATTCCCTCACTTTGTCTACAGATTGCTTAAAGCATTGTATGGACTTAAGCAAGCTCCTAGGGCATGGTATGACACATTGTCACAATTTCTACTGGATAATCAATTCACTAGAGGCACACTGGACAAGACACTGTTTTACAAGAAACATGGTGATGATATTATCTTAGTTCAAATCTATGTGGATGATATCATATTTGGCTCTACAAATGAGAAGCTGTGTGAGAAATTCTCTAAGCTCATGCAGAGCAGATATGAGATGAGTATGATGGGAGAATTAACATTCTTTCTTGGGCTGCAAGTGAGTCAAAGGAAGGATGGCATTTTTATAAGTCAAACCAAATACATCAAGGATCTATTGAAGAAATTTGACTTAGAAGAATGCTCACCTGCAAAGACACCCATGGCCACTGCCACCAAGTTAGATGAAGATGGTAAGGGCAAGAGGGTAGATATCTCAATCTACAGAGGCATGGTTGGTTCTCTACTCTACCTCACTGCTAGTAGGCTAGACATCATGTTTGCAACATGCTTGTGTGCAAGGTTTCAATCAAATCCAAAGGAATCACATATGATAGCAATAAAGAGGATTTTCAGATATCTGAAGGGCACACCAAACTTGGGATTATGGTATCCTAAGGACACAGGGTTCAATCTGATTGGTTATTCTGATGCTGATTATGCTGGATGCAGAGTGGATAGGAAAAGCACCTCAGGTAGCTGCCAGTTTCTTGGACAAAGGTTAGTCTCTTGGTACAGCAAGAAACAACAATCTGTGTCAACTTCCACAGCTGAAGCTGAATACATAGCTGCTGGAAGTTGATGTGCTCAAGTGCTTTGGATCAGAAACCAACTTAAAGATTATGGACTTGTGTTGGAAAGAATTCCAATCATGTGTGACAACACAAGTGCAATCTCTATAGTTTCCAATCCTGTCAATCATTCTAGGACAAAGCACATTGACATCAGATATCACTTCATAAGGGAGCATGCAACTAATGGAACCATTGAGTTACATTATGTTCCCACAGAGAAACAACTAGCTGACATATTCACTAAGCCATTAAATGAAGCCACCTTCACAAGGTTGGTTAGTGAGATTGGAATGCTGAATTCTTCAAATTCTGGCTAAGTGAATATAACAACTAGATTGTTGCAGCAGTAAATACTTACTTTATCAAATGACTCAATATTTCTGAAGTAAGTATTGGCTGGTTTATGATTTATAAATATTCCACAATGCTGCATATGTTGAAAATCATACATCTTTAGCTTGAAATTTCTGTGAAATTTTGAGAGAATCACTATCTAATTTAGTAGAATATTCTTCAGTGAATATTTCTGGTAAATTTTAAAAGATAGTGAAAATTGAATTTTATGAGTGAAAAGTAAAGTTCGATAAGTCAGACTTCTCGAATGGTTCATTGTTTTGTCATGGCTCGAGTTCTCGAATAGGCCTATCTAGAACCCTCCAGAGTTCTCGAATAGTGTCTTTTGGAGAAATCGAATAGCACACTTTAAGTTCTCGAATACTGTATTTGAGTTATCGAATCATTTGAAAAGGCTGATTTCTCGCTGACACTTAATCGCTTTTTGGATTTATATTCAAAATTTCATTTCGCTCATAAAAACATATTTTATTTAGCTTAGAATTATTTTCTGAGTTAAATAACTGCCAGCTGTGAGTTACAAACTGCTTGAGATATCGAATAAGCCTTTCTTGACTTATCGAATAGTTGTTTTATACTTCTCGAATGACTGTCTTGTCGATACAAAACTTATATCTAATCGACAACTCAAGTCACTCACATATATACAATTTCACAACTGTTCAACTCATTTCGTTTGATTTCTCAAGCATCTAAACTCTTAAAACCTCTGAAAACCCTAACTGCGAATTTCTTCTTCAACCTTAATTCTCTTCTCTTCTCTACCCAAATGGCAAACACTCAACTCACCATACCATCCCAAACCAATTTCATCGCAATTACCAGTGATGTGGAAGCACCAAATTCTAATTTCAAGTGCTTTGTTCGATGGTTGTCTGAATCTTATATCAAGGGTACACTATCAGCCAACCCAACCCTGTACATAGACATATTAGAACAATTCTGGAGGACAGCTACAGTGGAGGTCATCGCCCTTGAGAATGCTATCACCTCATATGTTGTCTACTGCAAGATTCAAGGCGTGGATATTTCTATCACTACCGCAGACATGAATGAAGCCTTGGATTTGCAGCAAGAGGCATATGACTCCCTGGTCACAGATGCTGAGTTGGAAGAATTCTTTGAATTTATCAACTGCTCAGAGGCTATTAAACTTGGAAAGCTGAATAGGAAGTACTTGAGAAAGGAATGGAGCTATGTTTTTGCTACACTCCTTCAGGTATTCACTGCCAGGAAATCGAGCTTTGATCAGATTAGTACACCTGTGCAGCAGCTTGCCTATGCCTTGGCTTATGGGAGAAAGATAGATGTTGGACATCTCATCATACAAGAGCTATATGGGAGACTTGGTAAAAACACAGCCAAGAGAGGTACTGAAATTTTCTTTCCCCGCTTTATTCAATCAGTACTTAATTTTAAAAATGCTTCATTGATTGAATTGCATGGATTAGATAAAAGTAAAATAGGCTATCCTAGGTCCATGACCAAACTTATTTTTGGTAACTTGGAGACTAGGAATGATGTGGATGTAAGGCTTAAAATAACTCCCCACATGGAGGGTTTGTTTAGGTCTTACCCTCACAACATGCCAATATTTGAGTCTAAGTCTCAGTTAGCACAGCCTAAGCAAGAAGAACACAATGCTAACCCAAGGCTTGCTAACCAACCCTCTCAGACAAACACTCTACCGAACAGAGAGCCAACTGCATCATCCTCTCAAAAGGGTGATGTTAGTAAAAAGAAGAGAAAACAGGTTGCTTCTGAACCTTTAACCATCTTAACTGAAGCAGCCTTGGCTGTAGAACTAGGTTTAGGAGGTGAGGAAACTGAGTCACCTATAATTAGCCTAAAGAAGAAGAAGAAATCTAAAACCACCTCTTCAGCCACCCAAATGGCTGAAGTTGTAAAATCAGGGGCAAACAGCTCACTAGATGTATCCTCTCAACAGGGTGCATCTATAGAATCAAGCATCCTCCCCAATGCACCTATTTGTACAGAGTCAGCACATGGGAGTGATAAGGCTGGCACAACACTGAGTGGAGAGCACATCACAATTGAAAGTCCCTCTATCTCTCAGGGGGAGTTGCCAAAATCTAATCTACAACACACTTCTCTTCCAGAATCTACCACTCATATTTCTTTGGAGCCTGTAACTCAAGCAATTGAGGAGCAAGGCATTGATCATCAAGAATTCTTTTCTCTTGATGAGCCAATGGATTCAAGTGACTTGGTGCATGACACCTTGCTCACCACCCAGGTACCACATTTAGATGGTCAGGGAATGCATGCTGGGGCATCTCCTAATGACACCATCACAAACACAGAGGATTCACTAGTTTTAACTAGAGACTCTGTGCCTGTGTCAACTACTGTTGTAACTCATCCCACTTCTGTGGAGACAACAGTAGCAGAGTCTTTCCATCCGGTTACAGAAGTTGCATCTGTAACTGAGGAGTCTAGCTTGCCTAGCTCTAGCTCTCACTTTCTGTCCCAATGGCTGAAGCCTGTGCAACATGACAGTGCTTCAGGATCAGGGTCTGTTCCACCACAAATGTCCATTGAAGCTCTCCAAAGCTATGTTGTGGATCAGATTCCCGAGTTTGTAAAAATAGCCCAGAACCTTGTCACCTCCAACATCTCAAATCCAGATTATGAAGCCATCCTACTATGCCATAGGGAATGATGTGGAGATGCAGAAGGCCAAGATTATTGATGATGCTGAGAGAGATGGCAATGTAGATGCCTGGATGCAAGGAAAGTATGATGTAACTCTCAGTGAAGCACTTCAATATCTTAGAGAGGAATACATCACTTTACTGGGTTCAAATGCAAAATCCCTGTCCCCTAGTGAAGTGTATGAAGCTGTCAATCATTCCTACAAGGGTTTCCTCAAGGCTGCACACTATCTTGGCAAGGGAGTCAAAACTGAAGTCAACAAGGTGAGTGACAAGACAGCCACTTCAGTAGAAGAGATAAAGAGGGCCTTTGATGCCAAATTTCCTCAACTAGACAGTGTGGTCAAAGATCTCAGACACTGCAACACCACCTGCACCAAGATGGATAATGGTCTAGCTCTACTTAAAGATACAGTCACAGGTCTAGGAAGCAAATTTCAAATTCTATCTGACCATACTACAGACGCCAATGCCATGCTTAGGACACTCTTTGCAAATCAATATGGAGACAAGCTGGTCACTGAGGTCCCTGTGCATGAGCTGTCTAAATTTGAAGTGCAGAGACTTAAAGAACAATCCCTGTCTGGCTTCAAATCTACTGCATTATTCAGTAAGGTAGATGCACTTGAGAAAGAGGTAGCTACTCTCACTAAGTCTAATGCTCATCTTACAGACAAGGTACAAACTCTGACTGAGCAGTTGAACACTCAAGCCACCACCACAGCTGATGTTCTTCTGCATCAACAATCAATGTTGTCTGCAATAATGAAGCACATGGGTCTTCCTCTACCTGAAGAATCTTCAACCCCAAAGGTCAATCCTACAGCCTCTGTGCCTGACAACAAGCCTAAGGGGGAGAAGAGGACATCAAGAAATTCAAATACAAAGGGGGAGAAACCACCAGCAGTAAAGGGCATCAAAATCATTGAAGGTGCTCATCAAAGAACTTCCAAATCTCTAATTCATGTGCCTGGAAAAGGAAAAGACAAAGTTGATGAGCCTCCTACTTCTCTGCCAGTTGTCACTCTACCAACTGTGCACATCACTACTTTAAGTGGTCAAAAGCAATCTATTACAACCACAGTGGTTGCAGGGAGTATGCTATCTGACAAACCTCAAATCTCCATATCTAAGAGTGCCAAGCCAGTAGAAGTGAAGGTTGTCACTGAGGCCAAGCTACAAGAAATTGCAAACTCAAATGTCTATCATGATGATGCATTCTTGGAGTTTCTGAAAGTCTCAAGAGAACAGGCTGGTGATGCTTTATCATATCATGGGAGTTTGAAGAGTCAGATTGACTTTCTCATTGTAGTACCAAGGAGAGTTGATGGCCTATGGCTCAAAGAGATAATGATGGTAGGAAAGAATAAGATATGGCACTTAACCATCAACACTCTACAGGGTCTAAAGCACTCAGAAGTGGATGTGTTCCTTGGAATGATTGAAAAGAAGGATGAAAACTGCAAGAGTCTCTTTGAAGAGTTAAGGGATGGTCAACCAGCAAGGCTTCCTGAAGTATTCACAAATCCTAGAACAATCATCTATCAGGCTGCAACAAGAATTGATGATATCAAGCAGCTGGTCATCCCTAAGCATCTAATTCCTCAGAACAAATCTCTCATTATTGCCATCATTGAGCAGCTGAACAAGAAGAAGGGGTTAAGAATAGCAGAAGAATTGGAAGCTATATCTTATCTCAGGTCATACATTGCAACTAGCATTGTACCTGAATCTACTAAGTTCAACCCTAGCAAGGATGGTGATCAAGACAAGGATGGAGACAAAAGTGATGGAAGGAGAAGACATCACAGGAGTGATAAGGGTGATGAAGACAAAAAGAAAAAGAAGGATGGTAAGGAGAAGAAGAATGATGATGACCAAGGTAAAGTCTCTGAGAGGAAGAGTGGAAGACAGCAAGCCTTAGGCATTGCTGATAGTAACCTCACCACATCACAAGACTCTAAGTCTAGGGTGAATGCTGTTAGTAGTGACCAACCAAAATCTACATCTATGGCTTCTGCAACTGTCTTGCCACCTCAAGAAGAGAAGAAGATTCAAGTCAAGAAACCATCTGTATATTTCAAAAAGCATACTGCTAATGGAATACTACAATGGTCCACAAACAAAGGTCACATGCTACTGCCAGGCAACCATGTCAAAAGGATCAAATTCAAACAAGCTGCAAGGAAACCAAAGCTATCCAAATCAAGGACTCTGACAATCTATCCAGGCTTAAAACTCCAACCACTAGATGAAGATTTTGATGAAGACCAACTGCAATTCTTACAAGCTCAAAGAATCTATCATGTTGCAATTGTTGATAACTGCCTTGAGATCAAATATACTGATGGAAGGGAGGAGAAATTCAAACAAGGAGGATGTCAACACTGGGGCAAGCTACATGACATAGAAAGAATCATTGCATTGTTGAGCTCAGAAGATAAAGTGGAAAGAGTATGGAAGCTGGAGCTAATTGATTTTGTGAAGATGAAGAGAGACCATGAGGAGAGAATCAGAAAAGAGTGTCTTGAGAAATGGCTAGCAAGGGAGAAAGAAATTGAGAGACTGGAGATTGAAGCAGAAAAGCTAAGGGCAAAGGGATTGTGTAGAGTTTAGTTTAACCTCTATGTGGTGAAGTATAGGAGGAGAAATGGGAATCAGATCCACATCAGAATGAATCTACTCAACCACTATCCTACAAGCATTCTGAATTCAGTACTTGAAGATTTCAAAGACTCAATTTTGCTTGAAGAATTGGATGCTATGGCAGAAATAATAAAAGCTATGGATGAGAATACAAGGAAGGAGAAAGAAAGAAGACAGAAAGCATATGATGATTTGCAAGCCAAAGCTATGGAAAGGGAAACAAATGACAATGGCTAGTACTTCATCATAGGCTGTAAGATTACTCTCCCTGTAGTTCTATCCACATTGCTAATCAAAATTCATACATGTACTGTCAAGTTTTATCTTTATGTATGTTAGGCTTGTTATCAGACATGAAATTGTGACTAAGGGTCTTACTCACAATTTTGGGGAGATTGTTAGTCACAGAGGCATGCCTGAATACATCTAATAACAAGCCTAAGTGTGTGTAATGCTATGCATTACCTACATGACCTCTTAACTGAGGGAACCTCTAGTTGTAGAGTTTCTATTTGTTCTGTACTTGTAATAGGCATCAAATTCTAATTGTGTTACTGTACTTATAAAGTCAAGAATAATGCTTGAAAGAAGTTCTAAGGTTCATGCCTCAAGCAAGGAGATAAACACTGCCAAATAATCACAGTTGGGATTTGAAGAAATGAAGCATTTGCCTAAGTACCAATTCGAGAAGTACATTTGTCTATTCGAGAAGTCAGAGATTCGATATCTCAGAAGACACTATTCGATATCTCTGAATACACTGTTCGATATCTCATTCGATATCTCAGAGATTCGATATGTCTATTACTCTATTCGAGAACTCATGGAGTCAACATGTCAAAGCATCATTCGAGTTCTCTAAGGGTCAACAAGTCAATCCTCTATTCGATATCTCAAGGACTAAAGAAGCTATTCGACATCTCAGGGATTCGATATGTCAAAATGCTCTATTCGATATCTCAAGGAGTCCCAGAGAAAAGAGCTATTCGAGAAGTGATTTGATATGTCAATATAACACTATTCGAGAACTCAGAGTTACCGATTAAGTCAATTCGAGTTCTCGAATCAATCACTTAGCCACTTCTCGAATACATTCTTGGAGACAAAATACTGAAGAATTGTACAAGTCAGAAACCTGCAATAAGCCAAGTCGATTTATTTGACTATGTACTATAAAGCACATTGGAAAGCCTACAAAGAAGCTTGGAGAGATAAGACAAAGGGACAAGGAGCTAAAGAAGTGGATCTGAACAGGCTTTGCAAAGTCAAATCTGTAGCCGTTTGGACTCTTACTCAAATAAGATAGACATACTGGAAAGTAGTTTGTTTTACCTACCTTATTTGTAGTAAGTAGGTATCCATGTCTATAAGGATACAGCCTCACTTCCTTAGCAGATAAGTTTTTTTTTGATACATCACAAGAAATATCTCTCTAAGAAAAACGAAGCTGAGAATACTATCATTTGTATTCACAGATTGTAGCAAAATCTTTATCTAATAAAATATTAGATTAAAGTAATATTGTGGTGTGTTTGTCTTTGTTATCTATACTTACAAATCTCACACACTCAACACATATTTTGTTGCAAAGATTCAAGAACAAAGAAAAGTTCAAGAATCCATTCACGCCCCTCTGTATTCTTTTACTGTATTCAATACTCAACAGCCCTCACATCCTGTGGAAGATTCATTACGAAGATTGTTATGTATTTCCTGCTGCCTATCTCGCTCTGCGTTTTAGTATTGTGTAAATTTGCTTTGAGCACCCCTGCATAAGTGTAGTCTCTACCATCGTTGAGATTGATTCTGCCTGCTTTTTCAAACGGGAAGTCTTGGTTAGAATTCTCTTTTGGTTTGATTACCTTCCTACCTTTATCATTCCTTCCGATGTAGCACCACCCATCTATACTTTATAACAATCTTAAAATCCATGATGAACCCTCTGACCCAAATGTTAAGAATTCAAAGGGACAGAGGGAGTAGCATTTTGTGTTCGAATCATGGGAACATAAAAGAATTTCATGTCATTTTCATGCAAGACCCCAAAGACACATGGCATGAATGTACACAACACATACGATTTTCCAGATCTACGTAAGCGCTTTATTTTAATATATGTCGGAAAAATATACTTACTGTTAAATGAAAAATGAATTTCATGTTTTTAACCCAATAATTAAATTACAAGAACACAGATATAATAATGTGATTACGTGTTTATATATTACACATTTGATTTTAGTTTCATGTACAGTTTTCTATTTTAACATGTTAGTCAAATGGAAAAAAGATATGCGATACTCATTTTCAAATGTCTTATTTTACGCAATTGGCTGACAACGGGTTGGATTTGATCCAAATTTTGTAAAATCCAAACCCACATCCAAATATAGGTTTTAAAAATAAATCCAAATCCAAGACTAAATATCTAAAACTAAATTCGTCGGATTTCGAATTAGATTTGTTTTTTTTAGGTATTCGAAATTAGTCATAATGTAGTCAAAATTAAAATAATTGCTACACGCAATGATGCAAACAATATTAATTATATTTATACAAAAATTAAAAATTAAATTGATTAACTTAAGTATTCAAATATAACATATTATACGAACTAACATAATAAGTATAATTTAAAATATGTTAAAAAAATAATTCTTTTTATACACATAAATGAAAATTTTATGTAAAGTAAAAAAAATTACATCTTAAATATATCAATAAAATTTGAGATTGAGAAATATAAGTTCTAATTATTAAATTAGTATTGACTATTTCTATTGAAATATTTGAATAAAAATAAATAAAATAATATGTCTTACTTCTAAAATATTACATAAAATAATTTCAAAATATATTATTATATTATTTATGTATCGGGTTTCGATAGTGGATCGGGTTTGAATTTTGGATAGGATATCGGTTCGATACAACTTAAATTCAAATGCAAATCGAAACTATTTCGGGTTTAAAATTTATATCCAAACCTAAATCCAAAAATTCGGGTTCGGTATATCCAAAAATTTGGGATTCAGACCAGGTACCATTGTTAGGTCCAATATAGTTTGTAGAAGGGGGGTTGAATACAAACTATGTCGTTTAATCGAATTTGCCCTTTTCTTAAAATATTAAATCAAGAACAATTTGATGCGGAATAAAATGAATATCGATATTCAAGTTAAATATAAAATTTATATTAACTTGATGGGGTGTGTCAAAATACACGGGTACAAATTACAATGGTTTGATGACCAACTAATTATTACAAATTCTATAGAAAATTCGACATGAACTTTTCTATATTTGTAATAAAAAGATCGAATGCTAAAAGCAATTCGAGAGATAAGTTCTAGGAGTAAAAACTCGCTAGATAGTTCCAACGTTACAAGTAAACAATTTCTATCGGTTCAGATTTAACGATACAACTCAGAAATAATTTATAGGAATTTATTTGAAGAACAGAACTATTTCTCTTGGTCTTTCTCTTGTTCAGTTCGGAGAGAATTTGTGAAGAATGTGAAGTTCTGTGTTGTCTCTCTCTTCTGTCTGATTGCTTCTGCCTCTTTTATAAAATATTTTGTATTGCCAAGACAATCGGAAAGACAATCAGAATCACCAAGACGATAAATTTGTACTGCCAAGACAATAGGCAATACAATCGGCAAGACAATCAACTTCCACCAAGACAATTGGCAAGACAATCAATTTCTGAGATATTTGTCTTGCTTTATCAATAATTATCAATCTGTCGGAAACTTTTCTTTTTGATCATTATCAAGACAATCTAATTTGAACTGTCAAGACAATCGTCAAGACAATCAAATCAGATTTTTATTCTTCTTTTTAAAAGCTGTTGAGTATAATGATCATCAAGACAATCGGCAAGACAATCCCTGATTGTCTTGCTTTTCTGATTTCCTTCTTCAAGACAATCCATTTTGCTTGCCAAGACAATAGGCAAGACCATTTTCCTACTAGCAAGACAGTCGGCAAGACATTCATATTCTTTTAAATCACCTGGCCACTTTTATTCTTTATTCAACAAACCTGGCCATTTGATTCCTCACGCGCCTGACCAACAATTCATAATGTGACCTGCTTAATTCAAGAATAAATTATCTGGGCCTATTTTGTCTTATATGGGATGGGCTCCGTGAAAATGCTTTTTAATCCGCACAGCTTATAATCTTTAATTAATAAATAATTAATTTAATTCAGAAATTATAAAAATAAATATCTAATATTATTAGATATTTATAAATATAATTTTTTTAATCAAATAAAATATTTATTAATATAAATAAACCCTTAAGCTCTAAGCTACGGTTACCTGAGGGTCTGGAACCGGACTCATTTTGCTTAACAAAAAATATATCAATTCCAACCGGGATTCCAGCTTTAAGAATATATCACTTTCCATATTTTTTTGATAATTCTATTTTCTCATAACCCGTTAAGCTACGGTCTCTTAAGGATCTGAAACCGGACTCCTTTTGATTAGCAAAAAATACAACAATTCTAACCGGGATTTCAGCATTAAGAATATATCACTTAGAATTTCTTTATGATAATTCTTTTTTCTCGTAGCATGTCCACTTGATAGTAAAATCATTGTGGTTAATGAATTTAACACTTCTGTTGCTTGCACAATGATTTTCTCTTTTACCAGTCTTGATAGCTTGAACCACTGAAGTTAATGACGAATAACCACTGTTTAATGTTGACACTCGATGCACGGTCTGGTTCATGAATGACTAACCGCAATGACTGTTCTTCATATATTGACTTTAAAGTTGTGGTTCATGTCTTCCTTTTCTTCACTCTTTTTCAAACCTTTATAATTTGTATTCTGCCACTATAGGAACCTCTTGTCACTATCAATAGAAACCACTGTCTTGATTACTCCACTGACGCTTGATCAACTGAATGAACTTTTTCATGTGTAGTATAACTCAAAACGGTAGATTGACTTTGTCTTCTTTCTTTTGACAGTTATGCAATTGAGATCCCTGTGACAGTACATATACTATTTACTATTACATTCTTGTTTGAGTTGAGTTGTATTCTCGAAATACAAATAGGCTACATCATATGCCTTTCAATCTCCCCCTATTTGTTTGTTAGACAATAACAAGCAAATACCTAGAGGATAACTCAACTACAAACAAAGAAGATAAAACATTAAAGAACTCTAGTAAATAATACATAAAAAAAATTTCTGGTTTAGATATAACATTTCCAGAATCTCAGTAGATGAAATGATAGATGATTGTTCCTCTGGCAATGAACTGATCTTCATTAAGTAACTCATCTTCATTTCTTGACATATCTGCTTGATAACCCTTTACATCTAATATTGAACATTATCAGCAGATACTTGGGAATTCTTCAGTGGTAAAGAATATGACTTTTCAACCACATACTGAAGAATTCTTCTTTGTTGTTTCATACTTCTCTCCTTCCTTATGTCTCCCTACCTAAGGTGATATGTTACCTCCTTATAATGGTGAATACTCCCCCTTTCTAAGGTATATCCCTTTTTCATATCTCTCCCCCTTAGATAGAAAATCTCCCCCTCACTAAGGTAAGCTTATACTCCCCCCCTTAGTTGAGTATCTCTTACTAAGGCAATCTTTGAGTATATCTTCTTCAGTATATCTCTCATATCTCTCCCCCTTAGTTGAGTAATCCTCCAAGCGTTCAATTATAGCAAACATCCAAATGTAAAGTAGATGGTACCATTTTTTCAATTATAACTCACTTCTTACCTTTAGTACAACAGATTCTTCATACATATAACATTGTCTGTTGCAATAAAGAAAAGAAGCTTTTCTTGTGTTGAAGGATTTTCATGAAGACTTCCGGAATAGAAGTATGTAGACTGATCAACTTTGCCCTTTAGATATTATAGAATGGCCTCACTATTGATCATCTTGACAACCAAATCTTTCAACAATTTCCTTGTATCTCCCAAATCTTGTAAGTAAACTTTTTTTGGGAATAGGGAATTAGATTTGGTGTTTATCTTTCTTCCTCACTGTGAGTGTGTGATTCTGTTTCATGTATCACAAGTGTTTAGCTCATCTCTCCACTCATATCACTTAAAATGAGTGATCTCATCTCTCAACTCTCAAGTGTTTACACTCATGCTCACTAGTTTATCACTCTTATCTCTCATAGCTCCAACATCCATGTGTACCTGCAAGGAAAATTCACCATAGCCCCTTCTAGAGAGGTCACTGGTGGTGCAATGGGGTTTCGCAAATCCCCGATCCTCGTTAGACTCGTCAGACGAATCAGAGTCATAATCTACAAGTTGATAAAATTTTTCCCTTTTTGTGGGTTTCAGATTTGAATTCTGAGAAGGTAAACAATGAAATCAAAACTTAGAATTAAAATCATGTTTCCATCTAATGTCTATGAAGACATCACCTTGTTAAACTCATCAGGTAAATCTAAATCATAGTTAACAAGTTATCGATCCGCACCTATGTCGAATCCAATACCCGCAGGATCCAGAGATGTTCCCTCTGGGGAGTTAGATAATGATCTTGTTGAATTTTGCATTGAGATCAATACCTTCTCTCGAGGTCTGTGAAGACTCTTGGTTCTTTGAGGAACCTTCAACTTGTAATCCTAACCGTAAAATGGTCGAAGTATTAGTTGTTTTCGTCAATTCGTCCTTAGTGTGTGCAATCCCACTTTGTGCATAGAAAGTATTTTAGAATTGTGTATGAGGTAGTGACTTACCAACAGATGCACTGGCCGACAGGCGAATTTCAATAAACTCATCATTTTAAGATAATGAATTCAAAGACTGTTTCAGTGCCATTTTCAGCTCTGCATCCTTTTGGGAGAATGCAGGCGAGCTTACAGATACCTCAAGTTGTATAAGACTATTCTCCTTGAGAGGTAGAGCTGTGGGTTTACTATCCCTCACATCCTTATTTGCTGTAACAAGTACATTTACTCCCTTATTGACCTTTAGTCTAATAGGTTACTTCCACTTCAGGGGGTAAGTTAGGATGTGTTTAGATTTGGATTTATAGTCCGGGATAGAAGTTGTTGGGTTTACAACCTCATGACTTGCAATGTGAGAACTTCCACTAGGAGCTGAACCTGCATCACATAGCAATAGAGCAACATAGAGATAGAATGCATTTACATCATACCATAACATTGTGTGAAAATATATGCATTATATCCAATGAGAGAAATGATGTACAATTGTGACTTCAAAAAGTTTTACAATATAAGCAATCACAACTGTAGAAAAAATTGAGTTTTTCTTTTAAAAACTGTTAATGTGCAAGAGTTTGTATTTATGCATAAAACAATGTATTATAATGTATTTTAATGAAAACTAGGTCGTTTTATTTTTAAAAGACACAAACTCTTAACTTCGCAATAATTTCGAAAGAAAGATTTTCTTTAAGTGCTTATTATGTATAGAGAACTTTAACACAAAAGTTAGTGAAAAGACTCATACAAGCACTGAATGTAGTTTAGGTAACAAAGATTACCAAGTACATAAGTACAGATAACCAATGTCTCTCCATTGGCACTTCATTACTTAGCACAACATAAACTAAGTAATTGACTGTTGGATGTAAAATATTCTAAGAACTATCATATGTATAAAGTGGTGTATAACCAGAATTAGAGAATTTAATTTTGAAAAATCTTCACCACTTAAAAATATGATAGGAGACCGATTGTAACTTTAAGTCTCACTTACTTAGAAAGTTGAACACCTTAATTTATACTAACACTAATGATTTATAGATTAGACACATTTACTCAGAATAAATCCTAAGTAATATCATCAGAGATAATATATACATCACAATTAGTTTGCAATAAAGTATCAGAACAACTAGCAATTGTCAGTAAACAAATATTTTACTATTTGATACCAACTGCTAGTATTTATCAAATACTTTAAAATGCAAATAATTGTGTTTATGATTACTTTACCAAAATTAAATTATGAGCAAATAAACCATTGAATTGCTTCACGTCATAATATAACTAGGATATAAATAATCACTGCTAAATACTAAATATTCAATGATACCAATTGTTTGATAAATTCAATCTATTGTAAGATAAATTCAATTTAGTGAAGATTGAATTGTTACATTGAGTACCAATTGACAGAATGAATATTAGTATCTAACTACTTAAGAACATCATTCAGTGATATTCATAAGTACGAGGAACTAGTTGACAAGAAATACACAAGCTCTTAAGATATAACATTTCAAACTTATGACTTCAAGGCAACTCCTCGATAATAACAATTGTTAACTCCTAACAACTGTTTACTGGTAGACAACGTTGGTTCTATAAATAAGACTCGATTACCAAAGCTGTCTTTTCTGCAATCTTAGAAATGATATTCTAAGTCCTATACACCTTGATCCATAGTATATAACATTTATTATCAAAGTGATTAGAAGCTTGCAAATAAGCATAAAATTATTCCAAGTAACTGAACAATGGTTACTTTAGATATTTCAATATCCATAGTTCTACTTAGAGAATTTTCATACTATGCATAGTAATATGAGTGAATTGTAAAATATATAACAATGATTACTTAGAGGAGTTCTAAGTAATTTCACACATACCAATACATCTCACAATTAGTTAGTAAATAGAATTCTAACTAAATATCATTAACTGATATAAGTCAAAACTTCAATACAACCAATTGTTAGAACCATGATATTAATTATAATGAATTTTTGAAAATGGAGCATTGATAAAATTCACTAGAATTAACATCTCACAACTAATTGAAGACCAAGACAGATAGGTCCAATTTAGTTATGATGTTTATTTATTTTAATAAATATGAGGTACAGAGCAAATACTAAATTGAATTGCTTTAGATTCTATAACTCATATTAATCAAAGTAAATAATTAAATAAATAAATACTAAATCTCTATGAGTTAGATTTTAGCATTTAAGTATTTTAAATTATCCTTAAATAATCACCACTGAAATATATTACAATTATACACATGGCAATCATTCAACAGATAATTCTCAGCGTGAGGTCTGGATGTAAATAAGTTCACAAGTCCTTTCGATACAGACAATTGAAAACTTGTGAGCTTACTCAAGAATTACTTAACAGATGGGATTTACAATCATATAGCATTAATAAAATCCCTAAGTTTACAATCTTGAAAAATTAATTTTATCAAGTGATTCAGCAAACATGTCTGCAAGTTATTCTTAACTAAAGACATGCTCTCGAAATAATTGATACCTTATGCAAGATGCTTAGTCCTTGAGTGTTCCACAGAGTTGTTGGAGATGAATTTGATTCCTTGTGTTCTCCTGCTTTCGTACAACTCATTTGATCTGTCTCTATGCAGCAAAACATGTCAGAACTGATGTCTCTAGGGTACCATCTCCGCAGATTTGGATCCAACTTAAGACATCTGAAAATCAAGTGTAATAACTACAAGAATAGATTCTCTAGGATCCACTTGGGGCCTTGCACATTTGCATATTAAGAATAAAATATGTGTAAGTGATCTATTATCAATTGAATAAGATAATGAGCTGATGATTCCTCTATAGCCTGATTAGGTCCTAATTAGTAGATCCTGAACTTATTGGGTCAAATATCTCTAGGGTACCATTTCCTCAGATTTGGGTCCCACTTAAGATTTTTGATTACCAACTTGTTAGGTCCAAACTAATAGGTTAAAATCCAGCTATAGTGGTGTGTTGGCATGTAGTCTTGACAGGTCTAGAATCTTCTGAATAGAAACAAAAGATCCTTGACTTACTTTTATTGTCATCATTCTTTTGGCTTACTGAAGTAAATCAAAAGAATTGCAACTTTACCAACATCAAAACAGCAAATATCTTTATCCCAATTTATAGTTAGTAGACCAACATATAATATAATCAAGATATCATTGCACATATATATCATTCATGTTTTTGCCTAAAGATGTAGAGAGTTCTATAAATGTGACACCAATTGTTAAAAGATACCAACTGTTAAAGATTGATACCAAATATTAAATTATAGGTAGGGTGTCATACCATGTCTTCCATGCTTGCTTGAGTGATGATACCAGTTCATATTAACCTGTAGAGATTTTCAATTATCTCACCAACTAGGAGTGCACTTGTTCACATTCCTCTAGCATCCAGATTTAGTAGGTCCAGATGTCCATTATGATCATGAATGTACAACAGGTGCCTGATATCCTCAAGTATTGTCACTGGTGCTTCTTGTTAGATATACTGTCTTATCAGCTTGTAACCTTGCACCCAGTTTGGCCTTGTCCCTCATAACAATGCCTTGACATCCAGTTAAACTTCTGATTATCCTTATACCAAATACAGCCTTATTGTTTGGTCTGGATACCAGCTTCCCTTCAATCTGCCTTTTGTAGTGATTGAGATCATCTTGCATTGCAATCACTTAATCTGAATCTTTCAGAGCTTTTGTAGCTTTCTTAGTTTCTTCAAAAAGAAAACTAAAGAAATAATCATTAGTACTTGAAACTCTGCTAGTCTTTTACTTCCACCATTAGAAACACTAAGAACTAGGACAAAGAATTAATTGAGTCAACATTCTTTGTCTTGGAAGACATGTTCTCATAGTATCCTTTGACTTTCAGTGTAGTGTTGAGTTGACTAGTTGATCCTTCTGTTGCTCCCCCTAAGCTGCTGCTGGGTTTACATGAAGATTCTCCATGTTTGACATTGCTTGGATCTGAATCACCATCACCATTGACAGCTGGGAGCTAGAGGTTATTGAACATCACTAAGACTTTCAATCACCTTCTGTTGATTAATAACAATCACCCTGTAGGCTGTTGAGTCCACTGAGTAACCAAGGAAATTAACCTCTTGAGCATTAGCTGATTACTAGGAGGCTCACTTTCATTTATCATTGCAAAACAATTTCCTACATACTTGTGGGGTCTTCCTATATTTCTTACTGATCAGGGTTCGATCATGTCAGTAGTAAACTATTGACTGCTTCAGAATTAATACTCTTGAATGTGCAGAAATCATCCAGAACACTAATTGAAAGGTCCTGTAATCTGGTCTCCAAGTTGTCATAGTCAGTTTTGCTTCCTGACACTCTTCTAGATGTGATCAATCACCATCAGTGGTGTCTTGTCTTCAGATTGTCTGAACAACAACTCGTTTCTTGAGAGAAGTCATCAGTCATCATCACTAAGGTATATTTTTCATTGATGTAGAACTTCTGTGTGATGCTTCTTTGACTTCTCTTTATGACATGCCTCATAATTTTATTTTACTTTGATTCCAGATGCGGTAGTCTCCTTTACTGATTCGATTTCCAGGAAAGAATCTCTTGATATGACATTCAGGTGAGAGAGCTCCTTATGTTATAGCTGAACTCTTGTCTGATGAAGCTTTAGATTTGACCTTGTTGACTTCACCTTTGACTGAGATTCCATGTCAGCTACAGATAAGTTCTCTTTCCTTAATCCTCGAACAGTAGGCTCTTCATCTTATAAAAGATGCTTTATTACTGACAACATTCCTTAGCTATTGAATAGCCCTGACCCTAGGTCATACCCTTGCTGTTGTCTCCAAGGGATAAACCACTTGGCCTGTCTTCACATTCACATTTGATAGCAGGGTTCTTTCTTCGATGATATGCTTTGAATAAATCAATAATAATGCATAATCGATTAACCTATTAAGCCCTACATTCACAAATGGATAAAAAGTTCTTGGTACCCAAATTGTTTAATTGGGTCCAGATGGATTAGAGATTTCTCTTTTATTAGAGTTAACAACAGTTTTAACCTTAACATGCTCATTCTTATCTTTGACTGACCATTTCTCCTTTTTAATGTCATTGACAAAATATTCACTGAGCAAGGAGAATAATGGTTCCTTCCTAACATAAGGAGGACTAGCAGTCTGTACCTTATTGTTATTCTTAAACATGCTTTTTCTATGATCAATGCAAATACTAGAAAATGCATTTATGACATTTGAAAAAAGCAGGCATGATAATAAGAATACATGGCATACATTCAGCATTAAAACATTGCAGATAATAATTATGCAAATTAGGCATGTTATGCATTTTAGAAAATTCAGTACTATCTACTTTAACCTATGTACACTTGTGTAACAGGTAGCAAGTAGATTTACAGATATTCAATAATTTTCTAAACATGCATGGAATAGAAGAATTAACAATTAATCACTAATTCTATCCAATCCATTCCTATTGTTATATTATATTATATAATCTCTATTACCTAAGTCAGTTTTACAAATGACTTGATGTTCTACTGACACCCTAGGTAATTATTCCATATTTTAAACTTTTTAAACCTTAACAAACAATTCAGAATGAATAAGCAAATCTTGTTCTACTGGGGATCCTGAAACTAGCTTAAGCAGAGGTCATATATGCTTGACATATATCATTTAAGAATTGAGAGATATTGTCTAAGGAACACTTTTAACTCACTATTGCAATTAATTAAATTCAACAAATATTTATACACATAATAAGATCTTCTAACCAAAGATATAACAATTAAAAACTAAGATCTTAACATGCTTTGAATTTCTGAGAATTACATATTACACTAGTTCGAAGAATTGATACCTGAGACATGTGAGGTGAATCATCTTCAGAGATTGCTATGAAGGCAAGATATTAATTATGCTCTTCTCATCATCATCTGTTCCATCCCAACTCTTTTCTTCAGCAAGATAAGTTCTGCATTGATGCTTCTGTTTCATCTCATTTAATGAATCCCTATTCATCCTTGTCTGTCAGAATTCTGTACCATGTTGCACACCTTGATAGTTACTTATCAAATAAAACTTTTCATAACTGCAACTATCATGTTTTGTTCTTTCCACAAACTCAGTCTTGTAGCCACCTCTTGAACTTTATCCTGAAGAGTTTCTGCTTCGGAATAGATAGGCCTAATTCCTGGATTAAACATTTGTACTCTTTCTAAATTAGTAACTCTTCATGTATGTTCTGAGGTTCCATCATTAATTCCTGACTGAGATGTCTAACTGTCTAGTTAATTCTCAAACCTCCTTGATTCCACTTTTCTAAAATCTCTGTTGATTCTTGAAAGATATTTCTTGGTACAATCCACTAAGTGTAGTAGATGTTACATTGGAGCAATCCACTTAGTGTTTGTATATCACAGAATCAATAGACTTAATTCAAATCTTCGAGAAAAATTCTATCCATTATAACCTCTTCCATTTCTGGTTCTGAAAAACCAGTGAATTCTATGGATATAACTTTGAGGAGCTTTAACAAATTTTTCTTCAGTAGGTAGAAATTAATTTCATTGAAAAATGCATTTTCTTCAAAAGATTCAAATCATCTTTGACAATTCGGAGGAATCTTCAACTAACAACCTTCTTAGAACTATTGGCTTAGAATAAATTCAAAATATTTAAAATTCAAAAACTTCAAGGACTCGAAAATTTTTGAGAAATAAAAAATCTGAAAGTAAGTTCAAATTAATTAAAATTCGAAATTATAGTCAAATTAATTAAGAATAAAAAAATCTCAATAAATGAAATTTTTGAGAGTTAAAGAATCCGAAAATAAATTCAATTTAATTAAAATTTGAAATTATCAAGAATTAAAAATTTTGAGAATTAAACAATTTGAAAATAAATTCAAGTTGTTTAAAAATAAAAAATTCCAAGTATTAAAAACTTCAAGAATTAAAAATTTTGAAATTAAAGTCAAATTAATTAAAAATCAAAAATTTCAAGAAATGAAAATTTTTTAGAGTTAAAAAATCTGAAAATAAATTCAAGTTAATTAAAATTCAAAATTATCAGTAATTAAAAATTTTGAGAATTAAACAATTTGAAAATAAATTCAAGTTGTTTAAAAATCAAAATTTCCAAGAATTAAAAAATTTAATATAAGTTCAAATTATTTAAAGATCAAAAATCTCAAAAATGAATATTTTTGAAGGTTAAAGAATTCGAAAATAGAGGAGTTGACTTTTTGGTCTAATACCGGATTTAATTTCTGTATGGGTCAACAAACTCGAAAACCAATTGGAGGACCACAAAAATACGGATCTTGATTTGTGCGTCAATCAAAAGGCTCTGATGCCAATTGTTAGGTCCAAAATAGTTTGTAGAAGGGGGGTTGAATACAAACTATGTCGTTTGATCGAATTTGCTCTTTTCTTAAAATATTAAATCAAGAACAAATTGATGCGGAATAAAACGAATACCGATATTCAAGTTAAATATAAAATTTATATTAACTTGATGGGGTGTGTCTAAATACACGGGTACAAATTACAATGGTTTGATGACCAACTAATTATTACAAATTCTATAGAAAATTCGACATGAACTTTTCTATATCTGTAATAAAAAGATCGAATGCTAAAAGCAATTCGAGAGATAAGTTCTAGGAGTAAAAACTCGCTAGATAGTTCCAACGTTACAAGTAAACAATTTCTATCGGTTCAGATTTAACGATACAGCTCAGAAATAATTTATAGGAATTTATTTGAAGAACAGAACTATTTCTCTTGGTCTTTCTCTTGTTCAGTTCGGAGAGAATTTGTGAAGAATGTGAAGTTCTGTGTTGTCTCTCTCTTCTGTCTGATTGCTTCTGCCTCTTTTATAAAATATTTTGTATTGCCAAGACAATCGGAAAGACAATCAGAATCACCAAGACAATAAATTTGTACTGCTAAGACAATAGGCAATACAATCGGCAAGACAATCAACTTCCACCAAGACAATTGGCAAGACAATCAATTTCTGAGATATTTGTCTTGCTTTATCAATAATTATCAATCTGTCGGAAACTTTTCTTTTTGATCATTATCAAGACAATCTAATTTGAACTGTCAAGACAATCGTCAAGACAATCAAATCAGATTTTTATTCTTCTTTTTAAAAGCTGTTGAGTATAATGATCATCAAGACAATCGGCAAGACAATCCCTGATTGTCTTGCTTTTCTGATTTCCTTCTTCAAGACAATCCATTTTGCTTGCCAAGACAATAGGCAAGACCATTTTCCTACTAGCAAGACAGTCGGCAAGACATTCATATTCTTTTAAATCACCTGGCCACTTTTATTCTTTATTCAACAAACCTGGCCATTTGATTCCTCACGTGCCTGACCAACAATTCAAAATGTGACCTGCTTAATTCAAGAATAAATTATCTGGGCCTATTTTGTCTTATATGGGATGGGCTCCGTGAAAATGCTTTTTAATCCGCACAGCTTATAATCTTTAATTAATAAATAATTAATTTAATTCAGAAATTATAAAAATAAATATCTAATATTATTAGATATTTATAAATATAATTTTTTTAATTAAATAAAATATTTATTAATATAAATAAACCCTTAAGCTCTAAGCTACGGTTACCTGAGGGTCTGGAACCGGACTCCTTTTGCTTAACAAAAAATATATCAATTCCAACTGGGATTCCAGCTTTAAGAATATATCACTTTCCATATTTTTGTGATAATTCTATTTTCTCATAACCCGTTCAGGTGTAAGCTACGGTCTCTTGAGGATCTGAAACCGGACTCCTTTTGATTAGCAAAAAATACAACAATTCTAACCGGGGTTTCAGCATTAAGAATATATCACTTGGAATTTCTTTATGATAATTCTTTTTCCTCGTAGCTTGTCCACTTGATAATAAAATCATTGTGGTTAATGAATTTAACATTTCTGTTGCTTGCACAATGATTTTCTCTTTTACCAGTCTTGATAGCTTGAACCACTGAAGTTAATGACGAATAACCACTGTTTAATGTTGACACTCGATGCACGGTCTGGTTCATGAGTGACTAACTGCAATGACTGTTCTTCATATATTGACTTTAAAGTTGTGGTTCATGTCTTCCTTTTCTTCACTCTTTTTCAAACCTTTATAATCTGTATTCTGCCACTGTAGGAACCTCTTGTCACTATAAATAGAAACCACTGTCTTGATTACTCCACTGATGCTTGATCAACTGAATGAACTTTTTCAAGTGTAGTATAACTCAAAACGATAGATTGACTTTGTCTTCTTTCTTTTGACAATTATGCAATTGAGATCCCTGTGACAGAACATATACTATTTACTATTACATTCTTGTTTGAGTTGAGTTGTATCCTCGAAATACAAATAGGCTACATCATATGCCTTTCAACCATCAAATCGACTTATATTTCATTCCATATTTATGGGTAAAAAAACTAATATTTAATATACCATATTCTGATAGAAAAGAATAAAAATTTAACGTACAAACTCCCAAACTGAATATACACATTTTAAGTTGTCATTAAAAATAAGCTGATGGCAATCACCATAAACTCTAACAGTCATATCTTACTCAAAGAACGGGATATATTGAATTTGTTTAGTTAATTGATAATGTTTATTTTTTTATAATAAATCAATTCACTAATAAAAGAACATAAAATTTGTAAAAATGATATGGAACAAACACATAGGAAGCTAGATTAGATGAAAGTTTTCCTTTATCATAATTATGTTCGTTTAATGGATCTTGCACAGTAATGATCTTTTCTCATATCGCTGAAACATGCAACCTTTTTTAAGAGACAATCTATGAATCTAATGATTTAAAAGGTCGTTAGAAATTGGTGTTTATGAATTTTAATATCTATTTGAAAAATTGATCGTGACCCATGCAAATATTTTGAATATTAATATAATAAAAATTATAGAAATCCATTGTACTACACATTTAAATATACCAAATTTTCAAAATAACAAAACTTAAAATATGGATAAAAAACTTATGAACTTGGTTGAAATATTCTAAAAAATGAGAGAAGTCAAATAAAAAATAAAATTAAGAACAAACAATAAAAAGGGACTTAGAATATTTGAGCGGGGATGTGAATGTCATGATAATTGTTTGATAATATCAATGCAATCGGTATAAATTGACGATAATTTTATACTTAAATTTAATAAAATTATCTTTTTTATAAATAATGATTAAAATAACATGTTTATATCAATTAATTAATTAATTTTATCCAATGATTTTTTTTAGAATTTTTTTTGGGAACTCTAGAATTACTCTAAAAAAGTTGCTCAATTTCATTTTATTTGCATTTATAAAATGAAAAATATGTATTTGATTTATTTTTTATTAATAATTATGTTTTAATTGTTCTCTATGCTTGATCCTCAAAATATGATTATATTGAACCGTTTTTTTTAAAAACAGCATTAAATGTCGTTAAATTACTTGGGAAAAAAACAAAAGGGAATAAGAAAATGATATGTGGCTCTGGTAAATTTTATCATATATCAAATGAATGTGTTTTGATATTAATCTTTTTTTATATATACATAATTTTTTAAAATCTTTTAACATGCGTCCACACAATTACACATAATTTGAGTAAAGTTAGTTGAGATGCATATCGAGTTCGTTATTCTCAAAATAAAATATAACAAAATAATTTATTTTTTGATATATTATATATTTTTGTAACTATTTTGAAATTTTAAAATTGTGCTTTCGGTGCGTAGCACGGATGAAATGCTAGTTATACAATTATAATCAAGAGAAATGTCGTCCACTTGGTCACAAGTTCGAATCCCACGGGAGGAGGATACGGGAGGAGGATGTGTGATTATGCCATCCTGGGCCAGAGCCTGTCGCACTTGTGCGGTTTACCTGGTTCACGTGATTTGCAGGCTTTTGCGTGAGCCCGTGGATGTACCCAGTGCGCCCCCAAAAGGGTAGTGGCTGCGGGTTCCCACAGTAAAAAAAAAAATTATAACCGAAATACTCGATTTTTTAAAAGCTCAAAAATATATTTATTTATAATTTTTTTAATAAAATTAATTAATAAAAGCATATAAGCTAACACAACATATATTTTAATTATTTAAATTATTAAATATACGTTATAAGAGTATTATTATTGGTTGTGAAGAAATTACCAATCAAAAAGTAAAAAATATTTATAGACAACCATAATTCATTTATAAATTTTCAGTCAATCAATCATATACCAAACTTTAATTATTTACCATACTTATTCTAATTTACTAATCGCGGTTAAATTAAATTTAAATATAGTAATATCTTGATTTAATAATTCATATATCACATGGTTTTTAGTTTTAAAAAGTCACTACTAACCGTAAATAATATTTTCTATAAATCCACATAACAATAAATTACATATATTTATATATATTAGTTATGAATTGTTTTTGAACATCTTTTATTATAATACCCGAGTCTAGAATGTATTAGCTAACCAATAATCAGTCAGAGTCTACATTAAACTTAATTAAACTTAATGTAACATGTTTCTCTATTGTATCTATATTCTACGTTTCAACCAAGATTAAACTCATTAACAATTGATCTTTATTTTTTTATATCAATTAACTAAACATAATAATTATTAATTTTTATTTTAACGATAAACTAATAATAAATTTACATAAAATAAAAATACCTTGAATATAAAGTTATTAAAAACTAAAAATAGAATTATTATATCAATTTAATCATTATAGAAAATCTAAGCCGCTTATTCCATATTCCCCATCAAACCTAGCCAATTTTAATGAAATAAGTGTTTGCATCAATTATCCTCCTACTTAAATCATATCAATTTCGGTTAAGGTACTACTTTGTAACTTTTTGTTAAATGATAGACGATACTTGGATAGATTATTCTTTTTCGGTTATATATATGTATCGTATGTTTTGTATTTTAATTATCTAATAAAATCAACAGAAAAATGATTTTGACAAAAAAATAATTGAAAACGATTTAGGTTTTCATCATCCTCATTCCAAATCCTCTTAAGGTTACTTCCCATTAGAATATTCAATAGTTAGCTTTAATAATTATGCGACTTACTAAATTGTAGGAAACAATCCTTACCACATTACACTAAATTGTTTACATTATTAGACGTGCCTATAACTAAATGGATTTTTTTTTACAAAGTTAGGTTACCAATGTCATCATTCATAACTTACCTGCATGATCACTAAAATATATACTGTATCACTGTCCATACATTTAAAAGTACGATATAGTTTTTCTCAAATGGCCTTTCTGGAAGGGGTCAATGCCCATATTAGATCAGTTTCTTGATTCCTCTGAAGCAGAATTAGACTCATGTAAGTTGATCACTAAGAAAAACACACAACTCATATTAAATGAAAATGCATTCTATAGATTTTTTCTTCAACACACAAATAAAAAATCTCTTTCATTCGTCAACTTAATTTCTAATGAATTTAATATTATAGATAAGTGGATTTTATATCCACTTGGATCGCTTAAATTCGACTTAAATTGATTGACTTGGCCTCAAGTTTATTGTAGTTTTGATGTGTTTTGCTTAGTTGTGCAGACTTACAAGAATGTCGATTATGGGTGATACTTCTATCGTGTTTGGAGGATTAATTGATTTAAATTCGGATTTTTCGGGTAGGTTGCGCAATCTACACTGTTTTGGCCATATCTGGAGTTCTAGAAGTCCGTTTTCAGCGATCTTACAGCTCACGCGAACCTTGAGAGATTTTCTACAACATGGGATAGATAGCAGGTGCAGGGTACGTACTGAATAAAATCGCGCACGTGGTCTATGTTAAGCCATGCAGAAAAATTCCAGTTTGGCATTTTTCTAATTCTAATTGTATTTTGGGCAGCTTTTGGCACCTTAATCGAATTCTAATTGTAATAGAAGGTAATTGCTTATTGGGCAAGACTTCTAGAGTCTATTTAAACACATCTTACCATGTAATTTGTATCAAATTTTTATTATTGTAACGTAGAACTGCAAGAGAGAAAAGTGGAGAAGGATTCAAGCTCGGTGACAAGCAAAGATCTAGATCTACTTCATCTTTTGTATACTTTGGATTATAGATTTGTTCTCTCAACTCTTGTTTTTATTAATATTATTGCTTCTTTATTTTATATCTTGTTTAATATCATGTTTTCATCTAATCCCATGGTGACGAACGGTTCAACTATGAACTAATCGTTGTCATGGGATCCTAATGGATTTATCTATGTAACTTAGTAGTTTATATGCTTTAAAGATTTATGTGTGGTGAATTCTTGATATCCTGGTATGGTTGTGCTTCATGAATTTAGATGCGTAGCTAACATCTAATATGTTAATCTCTTGCTAAACGAGAGTGGATCTTGAGATTTAGAACTTGCCATGCTAGCATAGGATAGGTTGATGTTTTAACATCATGATTTGTGGCGTAAATAGAGATATTATGCTACCCTATGTGATCTAAGTGGATAACTTGTGCTTAAACCTTTATGTTTTCAAATTCTATAGAGATATAGGGTCTAAACATAATAGGTGTCTACTCATCTTCTATCTCTTTTGTGGATGCATGCGTAGTTTGGTATAAGTATACCGAGAGGTAGCTTTTGCTTGTTTCGTGTTATCCGATCAGATATCAAAATCCTCACATGTATTGATTAAAAGCTGCGACTCTAAGTGAAGTAGATAATGAAATTAGGATTCCATGTTTTATCTCATATAAGTAAATCATATTAAATTCTCATTAGTTAATTATTCTTAGTTAAATAAATTGCATCCTAGTTAATTTAGATAATTAAAACCTCATTCTTATTATTTGTCTTAGCAGTGGATTAAAACCAAACATTGTTGCATAGACATATTTACTGATTGAAACTTAATTAGATCTCTGCGGAACGAACTTTAATTATATTACTTGTGACTACGTGCGCTTGCGTAATTTTGTGCTAACAAGTTTTTGGCGCCGCTGCCGGGGATCATCGGTGTTTTGTTTAGTTTATGTGCTTGTCATCAGTGGTCGTTAGCGTTCACTGACTCGGATTTCTTACTTAGTTGTTTGTTTCGTGGTGTTTTCAGGTACTTGAACGTGTATGCGAACACGTTTGCAGGCTCGTAAGGAAAAACTGGCAGAAGACGGTCTTGTAGTAGATAATCAGAAAGAGGAACTTGAAACTACTGTAGAGATGGCAGATTTACCAGCAGCAGTCAAGGCTTTGAAGGACTATTCGCAGCCGAAGATTACTGACATACAATCTAGTATTGTCAGGCCAGCTATTGCAACGAATAACTTTGAGATCAAGCCAAGCACAATTCAGATGGTGCAGAATTCGGTTCAGTTTGGGGGTGCTTCGACAGAGGATCCTAACATGCACATCCGGGACTTTATCGAGATCTGCGACACTTTCAAATTTAATGGTGTGTCGGATGATGCTATCAAGTTGAGGCTTTTCCCATTCTCCTTAAGGGATAAGGCTAAGGGCTGGTTACATTCTCTACCAGCTGGTTCCATTACTACATGGGATGATCTTGCTCAGAAGTTTCTTACTAAATTCTTCCCTATGGCGAAAACTGCAGCAATAAGGAACCAGTTAACTCAATTTCAACGGCAATCTGGCGAGTCTTTGTGTGAGGCTTGGGAACGTTATAAGGAGATGCTACGAAGGTGTCCTCATCATGGCATGCCTGATTGGATGGTTATTAATGGTTTTTACAATGGGTGGGGAGCACAGTCTAGGCCTTTGCTAGATGCAGCATCGGGTGGAGCTCTGTGGGCGAAGAGCTATGAGGAAGCTTATGATCTTATTGAGATGATGGCTGCTAATGAATATCAGAATCCAACACAGAGGCTTTCTCAAGGTAAGGTAGCAGGTGTTCTTGAAGTTGACACAGCTTCAGCTATTGCAGCTTAGTTGAAGGCTCTTACGGTGAAGGTGGATTCTCTTGCTAATTATGGAGTTCAGCAGGTTGCTAGTATTTGTGAGCTATGTGCGGGCGCACATGAGACGATCAGTGTGCTATCTCTTCTGAATCAGCACAGTTCGTAAGTAATTTTCATAGACCTGCTGCACCAGTACCAGCCACCTATCATCCAAGCAACAGGAATCATCCAAACTTCAGCTGGAGCAACAACCAAGGTGCTCAACAACCTCAGCAACCCTATCAGCAGTTTCAGGGTCAGCAAGCAAGGCCATTCAATCAAGGTTATCAGCAGTAGTATGCTCCAAAGCAATTATATCAGCCTCCTGGATTTCAGCAGCAACAGCCCCAGGCTCATGCGGGGCAATCATCTAATGAAAAACCAGAAAGGGATGATTTGTGGATGATGGTGAAGAACCTGCAAGCTTCTCATAAGGTCTTGGAAACTCAGGTGGGACAGATTGCAAGTGCCTTACTTAGTAGGCAACAAGGAACTCTTCCTAGTGATACGGAAACAAATCCAGGTAGGAGGGATAGCAAAGAACAGGTGAAGGCTGTGACTTTGAGATCGGGAAAAGTTATAGCAGGCCCTAAATCAGCAGTCGAAGAAGATGAAGATGTTCAGAATCAACAGGTTGAAAAATCTGCAGTGCCCGAAATTGCTCAATCTGATTTGGTGGCTGATCAGCAAGGTGGTGAAGTAGAGAAGAGCAAGGAACCTGTTAAAAATTCTGTGGAGCAGTCTACAAAGAACACTCAGATCTATCCTCCTCCTCCTTATCCTAGAAGACTCCAGAAGCAGCAGTTGGACAAGAAGTTTGCTAAGTTCTTAGAGGTGTTCAAGAAGTTGCAGATTAACATTCCCTTTGCCGAAGCTCTTGAACAGATGTCGAGCTATGCCAAGTTCATGAAGGGGATTCTTTCTCGTAAGTTGAAGCTCGAGGAATTAGAGATCGTTGCTCTAACGGAAGATTGCAGTGCTGTGCTGCAACATAAATTGCATCCAAAACTAAAGGATCCTGGTAGCTTTACTATTCCATGCACTATTGGTAATTTGTCTTTTGCGAAGTGCTTGTGTGACTTGGGAGCTAGCATCAATCTCATGCCCTTGTCAGTCTATATGCAACTTGGTCTACCAGAACCAAAGCCTACCAACATCTCTTTGCAGTTGGCTGATCGTTCAGTTACATATCCTAGAGGCATAGTGGAGGATGTGTTGGTGAAAGTTGACAAACTCATATTTCCTGCTGATTTTGTTATCTTGGATTTCAAGGAAGATAAGAAGATTCCCATAATCTTGGGAAGACCATTCTTGGCTACGGGAAAGACTTTGATTGATGTGCAGAAACGGGAGCTCACCATGAGGGTGCAAGACCAGAATGTCACTTTCAATGTTTTTAATGCAATGAAACTTCCCTCAGATGAAGAAGAATGTTTGAAGGTGGATTGGGTTGATTCTGCAGTTACTATGGAAATAGAGAAGTTGCTTAAGTCAGATTCTTTGGAAAAAGTTTTAGTTGGTGACTCTGATTTTGAAGACGAGGAAATAGCCGAGCAATTGCAGCAGCTAAATTCAGCTCCTTGGAAAAGAAGATTTGATTTGCCTTTTGAATCTTTTGGGTTAGCAGAACTTAAAAATTCGGAGGGGCGCCTGAAACCTTCTATTGAGGAAGCTCCTACACTTGAACTCAAACCACTTCCGGAACACTTGAGGTATGTTTTTCTTGGTGATGCATCTACATTACCTGTTATTATTGCCACTAACTTGTCAGCTAGTGCGGAAGAAAAGCTTTTGTGAATTTTGAGGGAGTTCAAGTCAGCAATTGGTTGGACTATAGCAGATATCAAGGGAATCAGCCCTTCTTATTGCATGCACAAAATTCTGCTAGAGGAGGGAGCTAAGCCTACTGTTGAGCATCAGCGGAGACTTAATCCGATTATGAAAGAGGTGGTGAAGAAGGAAATTCTAAATTGGCTTGATGCGGGTATTATCTATCCTATCTCAGACAGTTCTTGGGTGAGCCCGGTTCAATGTGTGCCAAAGAAATGAGGCATGACAGTTGTTGCTAATGAAAAGAATGAGCTCATCCCTACTCGAACAGTCACGGGGTGGAGAGTTTGCATGGACTACAGGAAGCTCAACAAATCCACGAGAAAAGATCACTTTCCTCTGCCATTCATTGATCAGATGCTAGACAGGTTGGCGGGACATGAGTATTATTGCCTCCTTGATGGTTATTCAGGCTACAATCAGATTTGCATTGCTCCGGAAGATCAAGAGAAGATCACATTCACATGTCCTTTTGGTACCTTTGCTTTCCGACGGGTTTCTTTCGGACTTTGTGGTTGCATTTGGCATATGCAACAAGCCCTTTAAACCCCTAGGCAGCCCTAGTGGACGAGTAAGGTCTCGTGAGGGCCTATAGCGAATGTACCCACAAAATCCATTTAACCTAATGCAATGCAATGCATGAATGCAACTAGAATGAAAAATGCAACGATCCCCTTCAAACTAACCAAAACCAACGAGCAAGCAAATATCTCAAAGAATGCAACTAAATCCAAATAGAGTTCGACCAAGTTCCCGTATACTAACAATACATGAACAGAAACGTGCGTGTGTGCAATGCTCATCAGAAATACTCCCAAAACTAGGTCAAAAATCATACATGCTCTTCGTCAAGACAATCACAGGTTTATAAATAGAATAGACCGTAGACACTTCATAACCTAAGAACACCTCCATCCTTATCCAAGGTAGACAGAAATTCATGCTTTTATTACCAAACAACTACAACACACAATATACAAACATGCTTATTTAACCGTGCAATGGATGAGACCCCGAAAGGCTTATACAATAATACCCATGTAGCGAGCGTTGGGTTAGTGGATCCCAGACTATAAAAGCCTTAGGTCACTAGGCACAAAGTCCCCGCGAACTTAATTGCTCGAGTATTAAAGAGCTCACCCTGGTTAATTTGCATATAAACAATTGACATCATTTTTTTTTTCTCTTTTTTTTTTTTTTTTTTCTTTTTTTTTTTTTTTCTATGCAATCTGGAATGAGAATTCTCAATTCCAACCCTAGACTACTCATATAAATATGAGCCGGCTACTAGCCATTTGACGCCTAGCCATTATTGACAATTATTTACAATTTAAGCATGAAATCCCTGTTTTCCCCCAAACTTAGACTTAATTGTTCTAGACCATCAAGGGAATAATGAAAATTCTAAATATAATCAAGTGATTAAATCTCAAAACATCCAAACAAGCATGATCTCAACCTAGCTCAAAAGCACCCAATGAAACTGTGAAAAGATTTTGTTTCTGAAGCATGCAAGTCAATTTCCTAGAAACTATAAATCAACCCTCTACTCATCATTATCACACTCAATTAGACACCTACCTACCAATCAGAATTAGCTCGTTCTAAGGGATCATGAAACATGCATGCCATGACAATGCAACTAATATGAACTCACATGGTATACATAAATAAAAACAGAATGTCCTACATGAAACAAACGAAGATAATACGAACATAACATGAATGAATTACTACTAAGCATGCAAAACATGATATCCTACATGAACACATATATACAACAACTACTAATCCCTCAAACCACCCCCAAACTTAAAATATTCAATGTCCGCATTGAATGGAAGTAAATACGAGGGATAGCAGAAACATACCTACTCGTCCTCATCCTCGGATGAATCAGTATCTGGCGGTGGATAAGGTGTACGAGCTCCATAGACAGGCCACCGGGCCTGAATACCCGCATCTCTCAAAGCTGTAGCCATATCCTCAGCATACGCTCGGTTACTAGCATGCATAGCATCCATCCGCCTGTACAAACGTCTAAAGTGAGCATCTAAAACTCTTGGAACTCTCTTAGCACGTGGCGGAGCGCCCGCTCCCTGACCACTAGTACCACCACCACGAACATCATACCCAAGCCCCCTAGGATGCGGGATTCCGCCTTGCCATTCCGGCATTCGATCAATAGACACATCAACAATGGACGGCAAGGGTGACTGCAACTCCTCATCCGCATCCCAGGTAACGCCACTAACCATACACAACCCAACTATGATAGAAGCATGGGGCATCGATGACAGTGCACTAGACTTTAAACACCTGCGAATATTCTGCTGAACAATATGGGCGACATCAATGTATTTTCCCTTTAGAATGCCCCAAAGAATAATCGCTCTATCAGCTGTGACCTCACCCGTATGAGAAGTAGGCATAATATTGGCACAGAGAAATAGATACCATGCTCGTGCAAACTTATTCATAGCAGAAGACAGAAAAGAAAGAGGCTCATTAGTTCCCAATTTATACTTCCAACTTGTACCGGGAACACAAAGTTCACGAACAATCGCCTCCATATCCACATCATCACTAGTCTTCAGCGCCCAATTTTCATCCCCCACAAGCTTAGGTGGTTGTCCCAAAATTGGACGAATAGAATCTGATCTGTAATCCACCCGTTGACCACGAACCATACACACACCATTCTGCTCATCTTTAGCATTAGCATAGAACTCCCTAACCAAATTCACCGGAACCGGAGTAGGTGCCTTACAAATCTCTCCCCAACGTAATTCACTAATCACCTCCACCAACCCATAATGACGAGATGGCAAAAACCCCCTTTCCTTCGCCACCGGCTTTGACAACAACCGATTATACTCTACCTCCACCTCCGGAGAAGAAAATCTCTCCGCCCTACTAGAACTATCCCTCATTCGTTTAGGAGCCATACTAACCAAAACCCCACTCAACAATAGCACCACCAACAACCACCAAGAAATATCCCACCAAAAACCACCAAGAAATATCCCACCAAAAACCACCAAGAAAAATCACACCACAAATACCCAAGTAACAAGAATAATACAAAAACCCCAATTGACAAGAACACAAATTCGTAACAAAATAAAATAGAGAAGAGAAATCCCACTACGAATCAAAGAGGTGAACTTGTACTAATTTTCCCCCAAACTTGAATTTTTAAGAGATGTAGAGGAAGAAGATAATGAATTGGGTGTGTATGTATGGGTATATATAGGCATGGAGTGATAGGATGAATATAAGAATTTGAATGTGAAAAGGAAAAATTTTGGTAGAATTTGGAATTTGATGTCGGATAGAAATAGGATTTACAAAATTAGGAAAAAGAATTTGAATTGGGATAGGAAAAGAATTGGGTTTAGAATTTTAGGAGAAATTTTGGAGGTTTTGGAATTGAAATTGGTTTAGGATTGATTAAGAGATGATGTTATAAAAAGGGAGGAAGGAGAAAGATTTTTGGGGAGAGAAAATATTTTTTTTTTTATATATAGGTGTGCAACAGCCAACATCACAAGAAAATTCGTCCAAACAGTTCTGCACAAAAAGCAATCTGCGCGCAGGAAGGGCAGACTGCGCCCAATGCAGTAACGCAGGCGCAGCCTGCGTCACGCAGGCGCAGTCTGCGTGTCTTACAGAAACGCAGGCGCAGCCTGCGTTACGCAGGTGCAGCCTGCGTTACACCTATTTTTTTTTTTTTTTTTTTTTTTTTTCACACTCACAACACTCTCTTTTTTTTTTTTTTTTTTTTTTTTTTTTTCACACAACAACTAATTCCTCACTTGGGTTGCCTCCCAAGAAGCGCTCGTTTAATGTCATTAGCTTGACATTCTTCCGAAAAATCACGAACAAGATAAAACTGCGGCAACCTTCTCGCGGTTGACCATTCCTCCATAATACGGCTTAAGTCTCTGTCCATTTACCTTGAAAACATCATCAATAGAACCCCTAAATATCTCCACTGCCCCATGTGGAAACACGGTTTTGACTGTAAACGGACCCGACCACTTTGATTTGAGCTTACCCGGAAAAAGTTTAAGGCGAGAATTATAAAGCAAAACCTGTTGGCCTGGCACTAACGACTTATGCACCAACTTCCTATCATGCCACCTCTTCACTTTCTCCTTGTACATCTTAGCATTCTCATAAGCATGCTCACGAAATTCCTCGAGCTCATTTAACTGAAGTAGACGTTTCTCACCCGCAGCTGAAATATCTAAGTTTAACTTCTTCAACGCCCAATAGGCCTTGTGCTCTAACTCTGCCGGCAAATGACAAGCCTTCCCATAAACTAACTGAAACGGAGACATACCTAGGGGTGTCTTGTAAGCAGTTCTATACGCCCAAACCGCTTCGTCTAACTTCAAAGACCAATCCTTCCTTGATGGATTTACCACTTTCTCGAGAATTCTCTTGATCTCGCGATTCGAAACCTCCGCTTGACCATTAGTTTGAGGATGATAAGCTGTGGCAACACGATGAGTCACATTATACCTTGCCATCATAGCAGTAAATTGACGATTACAGAAGTGTGTCCCCTCATCACTGATTATAGCTCTTGGAGTTCCAAAACGCGTGAAAATCTGCTTGTGAAGAAAATTCAGCACCACCTTAGCATCATTGGTCGGTAAAGCCTTCACCTCGACCCATTTAGACACGTAATCCACTGCTAAAAGAATGTACTGATTATTGCAAGACGAAACAAACGGACCCATGAAATCAATTCCCCACACATCAAAAATCTCAACTTCAAGGATCGTACTAAGAGGCATCTCGTTCCTCCTGGAAATATTACCAACCCTTTGACATCGATCACAACTCATCACAAACCTATGAGAATCTTTAAACAGAGTTGGCCAATAGAATCCCGCTTGAAGTACTTTCTGAGCTGTTTTATCACCACCGTAATGGCCTCCATATGTGGTAGAATGACAATCATGCAAAATACCTTCCGTTTCACTATACGGAATGCACCTCCTCAAAATCTGATCCACACCAAGCTTAAACAAGAATGGCTCGTCCCAACGGTACCACTTCACATCATGCAGAAACTTCTTCTTTTGAGCATAAGAAAATTCCGGAGGAATAACGTTGCTCACCAAATAGTTCACATAATCTGCAAACCATGGCTCTTCACCTTGCACTCCAAAAAGCTGCTCATCTGGAAAAGATTCATTAATAAGAGCTTTGTTATGCGAATCCTTACCGTGGTCCTCTAAGCGTGAGAGATGATCCGCTACTTGATTTTCCGTGCCTTTTCTATCCTTGATTTCCACATCGAATTCTTGCAAAAGAAGCACCCAACGAATCAATCTAGGCTTTGAATCCTTCTTCGACATGAGATATCGAATCGCAGCATGATCCGTATACACAATCACCTTCGTACCAAGCAAATAAGACCTGAATTTCTCGAAACCATAGACAACTGCTAGCAACTCCTTCTCCGTAGTAGTGTAGTTCAGCTGTGCATCATTGAGGGTTTTACTAGCATAGTAAACCACATGAAAAATTCTCTCCTTCCTTTGACCAAGCACAGCTCCAACAGCATAGTCACTAGCATCACACATCAGTTCGAACGGTTCTTCCCAATTAGGTGCGGTAATGACTGTTGTAGTAGTCAACTTCTTCTTCAAGAGCTCAAAAGCTGTAAGACACTCATCATCAAACTTGAAAGGAACATCCTTCTCCAAGAGATTACACAAGGGTTTAGAAATTTTTGAGAAGTCTTTGATGAATCGCCGATAGAAACCCGCATGACCAAGAAAACTGCGAATTCCTTTAACAGAGATAGGTGGAGGAAGATTTTCGATTGTTTCCACCTTAGCCCTATCCACCTCAAGTCCTCTACCAGATACCTTGTGCCCAAGAATAATTCCCTCTCGCACCATGAAGTGACACTTCTCCCAATTAAGCACCAGGTTAGTCTCCACACAACGTTTCAAAACCAAGCCAAGATTATGCAAGCACTCGTCATATGAAGTACCAAAAACTGAGAAGTCATCCATAAAAACCTCCACATTCGAGCCAATCATGTCTGAGAAAATAGCCATCATGCACCTTTGAAAAGTGGCGGGAGCTGATAAGTGGATTTTATATCCACTTGGATCGCTTAATTTCGGCTTAAATTGATTGTCTTGGGCTCAAGTTGTTGTAGATTTGATGTGTTTTGCTTAGTTGTGCAGGATTACGAGAATGCTAAGATGTACAAGGAGAAAGTGAAGAGGTGGCATGATAGGAAGTTGGTGCATAAGTCGTTTGTGCCGGGCCAACAGGTTTTGCTTTATAATTCTCGCCTTAAACTTTTTCCGAGAAAGCTCAAATCAAAGTGGTCGGGTCCGTTTACAGTCAAAACCGTGTTTCCACATGGGGCAGTGGAGATATTTAGGGGTTCTATTGATGATGCTTTCAAGGTAAATGGATAGAGACTTAAGCCGTATTATGGAGGAATGGTCAACCGCGAGAAGGTTGCCGCAGTTTTATCTTGTTCGTGATTTTTCGGAAGAATGTCAAGCTAATGACATTAAACGAGCGCTTCTTGGGAGGCAACCCAAGTGAGGAAGTATTTGTTGTATGAAGGAAAAAAAAATGAGTGTTGTGAGTGTGTGAAAAAAAAAACTGTTGTGAAAAAAAAAATAGGGGTCGCGCAGGCTGCGCCTGCGTTTCTGTAAGACGCGCAGGCTGCGCCTGCGTTACTGCCTTAAGCGCAGTCTGCGCCTCCTGCTCGCAGTCTGCGTGGAGTGCAGTGAGTTTGGTCGAATTTTGAGCTGTTTGCCTATATTAAAAAAAAAAAAAATTCTCTCCCCAATTTCTTTTCTCCCTTTTTATACTATCATCTCCTAACCCAATTCTAAACCAATTTCAATTCTAAAACCTCCCAAATCTCTCCTAAATTTCTACCCCCAATTCTTTTCTAATTTTTTTTCTTAATTCTATCCTACATCAAATTCAAACCCATTCCAATTTCTCCTTTTCACAATCAAATTTAAATTCATCCTATCACTCCATTATATATATACACCTATACATACAAACCCAATTCACTCTCTCCATATCTACATCTATAAAAATTCAAGCTCAAGAAGGATTCAAGTTTGGGGGAAGTTATACAAGTTCACCTCTTTGATTCATAGTGGGTATATCTCTTCTCTAATTTTATTTTTACTATGAATTTGTGTTCTTGTAAATTGGGGGTTTTATATTAGTCTTGTTATTTGGGTGTTTTTGGTGTGATTTTTGCTTGGTGGTTGTTGGTGGAATTATTGTTGAGTGGGATTTTGATATTATGGCTCCTAAACGAATGAGGGGTGGTTCTAGTAGGGTGGAGAGATTTTCTTCTCCGGAGGCGGAGGTTGAATATAATCGATTGTTGTCAAAGCCGGTGGCAAAGGAAAGGGGGTTTTTGCCATCTCGTCATTATGGGTTGGTTGAGGTGATTAGTGAGTTACGTTGGGGAGAGATTTGTAAGGCACCTACTCCGGTTCCGGTGAATTTGGTTAGGGAGTTTTATGTTAATGCTAAAGATGAGCAGAATGGTGTGTGTATGGTTCGTGGTCAACGGGTGGATTACAGATCAGATGCTATTCGTCCGATTTTGGGACAACCACCTAAGCTTGTGGGGGATGAAAATTGGGCACTGAAGACTAGTGATGATGTGGATATGGAGGCGATTGTTCGTGAACTTTGTGTTCCCGGTACAAGTTGGAAGTATAAATTGGGAACTAATGAGCCTCTTTCTTTTTTGTCTTCTGCTATGAATAAGTTTGCTCGAGCATGGTATCTATTTCTTTGTGCCAATATTATGCCTACTTCTCCTACGGGTGAGGTCACAGCTAATAGAGCGATTATTCATTGGGGCATTCTAAAGGGAAAATACATTGATGTCGCCCATATTGTTCAGCAGAATATTCGCAGGTGTTTAAAGTCTAGTGCACTGTCATCGATGCCCCATGCTTCTATCATAGTTGGGTTGTGTATGGTTAGTGGTGTTACCTGGGGTGCGGATGAGGAGTTGCAGTCACCTTTGCCGTCCATTGTTGACGTGTCTATTGATCGGATGCCGGAATGGCAAGGCGGAATCCCACATCCTAGGGGGCTTGGGTATGATGTTCATGGTGCTGGTACTAGTGGTCAGGGAGCGGGCGCTCAGCCACGGGTTTCGAGAGTACCAAGGGTTTTGGATGCTCACTTTAGACGTTTGTACAGGCGTATGGATGCTATACATGCTAGTAACCGGGAGTATGCTGAGGATATGGCTACAGCTTTGAGAGATGCGGGTATTCAGGCCCGGTGGCCCGTTTATGGAGCTCGTACACCTTATCCACCGCCAGATACTGATTCATCCGAGGATGAGGACGAGTAGGTATGTTTTCTACTATCCCTCGTATTTCCTTCCATTCAATGCGGACATTGAATATTTTAAGTTTGGGGGTGGTTTGAGGGATTAGTAGTTGTTGTATATATATGTGTTCATATAGGATTTCATGCTTTGTATATTATTAGTAGTAATTCATGCATATATGTTCGTATTAATTATGTTTGTTTCATGTAGGGCATTCTGTTTTTTTGTTTCGTATACCATGTGAGTTCATATTAGTTGCATTTGCATGACATGCATATTTCATGATCCCTTAAGACGAGCTAATTCTGATTGGTAGGTAGGTGTCTAATTGAGTGTGGTAATGATGAATAGAGGGTTGACTTATAGTTTCTATGAAATTGACTTATGTGTTTCAGAAACAAAACTAATTTCACAGTCTCATTGGGTGCTTTTGGGCTAGGTTAGGGTCATGCTTGTTTGGATGTTTTGAGATTTAATCACTTGATTATATTTAGAATTTTCGTTATTCCCTTGATGGCCTAGAACACTTAAGTCTAAGTTTGGGGGAAAACAGGGATTTCATGCTTAAATTGTAAATAATTGTCAATAATGGCTAAGTGTCAAATGGCTAGTAGCCGGCTCATATTTATATGAGTAGTCTAGGGTTGGAATTGAGAATTCTCATTCCAGATTGCATAGAAGAAAAAAATAGAAAAAAAAAGAGAAAAAAAAAAGTGAAAAGTGTCAATTGTTTTCATGCAAAATTAACTAGGGTGAGCTCTTTAATACTCGAGCTATTAAGTTCACGGGGACTTTGTGCCTAGTGACCTAAGGCTTTTTATAGTCTGAGATCCACTAACCCAACGCTCGCTACATGGGTATTATTGTATAAGCCTTTCGGGGTCTCATCCATTGCACGGTTAAATAAGCATGATTGTATATATGTGTCGTAGTAGTTAGTAATAAAGCATGAATGTCTGTCTACCTTGGATAAGGATGGAGGTGTTCCTAGGATATGAAGTGTCTACAGTCTATTCTATTTATAAACCTGTGATTGTCTTGACGAAGAGCATGTATGATCTTTGACCTAGTTTTGGGAGTATTTCTGATGAGCATTGCACACACGCACATTTCTGTTCATGTATTGTTAGTATACGGGAACTTGGTCGAGCTCTATTTGGATTTAGTTGCATTCTTTGAGATATTTGCTTGCTAGTTGGTTTTAGTTAGATTGAAGGGGATCGTTGCATTTTTCATATTAGTTGCATTCATGCATTGCATTGCATTAGGTTAAATGGATTTTGTGGGTACATTCGCTATAGGCCCTCACGAGACCTTACTCGTCCACTGGGGCTGCCTAGGGGTTTAAAGGGCTTGTTGCATATTCCAAATGCAACCGTGATCAACTACGGAAGTGGTACTAGTTAGTTAGTTAGTTGTAATTGTTTATGCTTGAGGACAAGCATCGGTTTAAGTTTGGGGGTGTGATAAGTGGATTTTATATCCACTTGGATTGCTTAAATTCGGCTTAAATTGATTGACTTGGCCTCAAGTTTATTGTAGTTTTGATGTGTTTTGCTTAGTTGTGCAGACTTACAAGAATGTCGATTATGGGTGATGCTTCTATCGTGTTTGGAGGATTAATTGATTTATATTCGGATTTTCCGGGAAGGTTGCGCAGTCTACACTGTTTTGGCCATATCTGGAGTTCTAGAAGTCCGTTTTCAGCGATCTTACAGCTCACGCGAAGCTTGAGAGATTTTCTACAACATGGGATAGATAGCAGGTGCAGGAGACGTGCTGAATAAAATCGCGCACGTGGTCTATGTTAAGCCATGCAGAAAAATTCTAGTTTAGCCCTTTTTCTAATTCTAATTGTATTTTAGGCAGCTTTTGGCACCTTAATCGAATTCTAATTGTAATAGAAGGTAATTGCTTATTGGGCAAGACTTCTAGAGTCTATTTAAACACATCTTACCATGTAATTTTTATCAGATTTTTATTATTGTAACGTAGAACTGCAAGAGAGAAAAGTGGAGAAGGATTCAAGCTCGGTGACAAGCAAAGATCTAGATCTACTTCATCTTTTGTATACTTTGGATTATAGATTTGTTCTCTCAACTCTTGTTTTTATTAATATTATTGCTTCTTTATTTTATATCTTGTTTAATATCATGTTTTCATCTAATCCCATGGTGACGAACGGTTCAACTATGAACTAATGGTTGTTATGGGATCCTAAAGGATTTATCTATGTAACTTAGTAGTTTATATGCTTTAAAGATTTATGTGTGGTGAATTCTTGATATCCTGGTATGGTTGTGCTTCATGAATTTAGATGCGTAGCTAACATCTAATATGTTAATCTCTTGCTAAACGAGAGTGGATCTTGAGATTTAGAACTTGCCATGCTAGCATAGGATAGGTTGATGTTTTAACATCATGATTTGTGGCGTAAATAGAGATATTATGCTACCCTATGTGATCTAAGTGGATAACTTGTGCTTAAACCTTTATGTTTTCAAATTCTATAGAGATATAGGGTCTAAACATAATAGGTGTCTACTCATCTTCTATCTCTTTTGTGGATGCATGCGTAGTTTGGTATAAGTATACCGAGAGGTAGCTTTTGCTTGTTTCGTGTTATCCGATCAGATATCAAAATCCTCACATGTATTGATTAAAAGCTGCGACTCTAAGTGAAGTAGATAATGAAATTAGGATTCCATGTTTTATCTCATATAAGTAAATCATATTAAATTCTCATTAGTTAATTATTCTTAGTTAAATAAATTGCATCCTAGTTAATTTAGATAATTAAAACCTCATTCTTGTTATTTGTCTTAGCAGTGGATTAAAACCAAACATTGTTGCATAGGCATATTTAATGATTGAAACTTAATTAGATCTCTCCGGAACGAACTTTAATTATATTACTTGTGACTACGTGCGCTTGCGTAATTTTGTGCTAACAATTATACATGCTGCTATTTCACCAACTTAATATTTAAAGGTACATAATGAATAGTCATAACCATTCAGAAGGCATCTTGAATTCACAACACGAATCAATGAGAAAAGGTATGGAAACAATCTTAAAACTATTAATTCTCATTTATTTTGAACCATTTTTTAATATAATTATCATTCAAAATCAAACCCATTTATTTTTCTATAATTATCATTTTGATTATTTGTCATTAAATTTGTTTTTTGGTTTCCTATTAATTTAAAAAATCCAAGAATGTAAAGTCAATTAATTAGTACGTCCACATTAAAATTAAAATTAATTTAAATGTACTGATAGTTAAATAAACGCTTTATAAATATCTTTCAAAATCAGAACCATCCATTTTTTTTCATTATTATCATTTTAAATATTCGTGTTTAAATTTAATTTGTGGTTTACCATTAATTTAATGAAATCCAGGAGTAGAAAGACAATTACTTATTAAGTTCGTAATAGATATAATATTAAATTAGATGTACAATTAATTAAATATATAAAAATTTGATGTGATGCATGTGTAAATAAAATCTTGATTTTAAAGATATATTTAATTATTTTACTATTTCAAAATTTATAAATTTTATTTTTTTTTATGTCTCATATTTTTCTCCGCTTCTTACCTTTTTCACCTCAATATTTGACAAGATAATCAAATTGATGTATATGAAATATATGCATAAACTTGACAAATTAAAATAAGTTGAAACGATATCATTGTAAATTTTGTTTATGGTATGTTGTGAGACTAACAGACAAATCTACTGCAAAAAATCAGTTTACCTACTTTTTTGATATTATACCACACCCCGGTGAGCATCCTTATTCCTTCCTCAAACTAAGTATGGCTACCGTAGTTGTATATCTACGAAGTGTTTGTATTTGAAAATTTAAATCATTAGATTGAGAAAAGTTAATGTTTGTGAATGTTGTTGTTTTTTTATAAGAGTTAATCACTTTATGTATCTACTTTTGATTTTATTACTAACAAAAATACTTACACACTTACTCACACACACATGCATGTTCTAAATTAAAGCATATAACTATTCTCAACGTAATTATATTTATATTAATATATTTGTTCGTGTATCGAATGCATCTTATGCCACAATTTTTTTGTTGTCAGAATAGTTATAAAAACCACCTATCTATATTCTCCAAAATCATTTCTGTACTTTGGTAGTCAACTTTAACATAAGGACTCTATAAACTCAAGTCACTAAATAATATAAACTAAGATGTTCAATATTTTTAGTCTTTTCTTATAAGAGAAATCTGGGCATGAGGACAACCTCAGGGATGTCTCCTAAGGTTATAAGTGATTTGTACTTATAAAGTAAGGGGCCACGCAGGGGTATTTTTATAAATATAACTTTTTCAGTGATTTTACATAAATATCCTTAAATTTGTATAAAAAATGTTTTAACCTCATGTAGAACCCTGAGGTCATCCTCAGGCACATGAAAACCTTCTTATATTTGACGAATTTAAATAATTGTTGGTGGATCCTAAATATGAATGAATTTCATGTCATAGTTAATGATTGTCATTGCATATCCGAGAATATAAGGTGAATTTATTTTTAATTTTTTGGAAAATAAATTTTCCACTTTGCTTTATTGGCAGGTCACCAGAACATACGCAAACAAGGCAAACAAGGATATGTTATTAATGGGATGTGTGCTCTCTATAAAGTACTTTATGGTGTATGGCTACAAACTTTTGTTGCCGCATTTGCATTCGAAAATGTAAGAAAATATATGATAAGTATGGTCATTTGACCTATGTCGTTAACAATATTTGTAATATTTTTCTGACCTTTAAGTTCAACCGCAATTTTTTCTTATGAATAGTTTGAAAATTACTGAATAATATATATAAGTTTTTTATTTGATTAAAATTTATTGTTTTTGTCTCTATTAGTGACATAATGAACATATGTATGAGTTTGAAAGTTATATCTATGTTGATATCTGACATATTATGATAGAAAATTAACTAACTATATGCATGTCTTATAGAATCTTGACGGTCTTGCAAATTTGAACCGGAAAGTTACATCTATATATAACAGGATTGATCGGGTAATGGTGTGTTAAGGTCACTGCAATGAGTTACTTCAATACAATGAAATTTCCATTTTACTTGACTTTATATGTAAATATTCATTTGTCATTGGTTTAAATGCTTCTAAACTTATGACTTAAGATTTATTTATCACTCACTCAATCAGTTTCTTATTTCTTATTTTTCTTCAATATAATTTATCCATTGCACAGGAAAAAAAATTATAAACAAGTTTTTGAGGCTTTTGAGACTTTTCTTGAATTCCAACGAGTCTATTTTATGAAATTAATAAAGTAAAAATTGAACAAGAAATCAAGTTACTAGAAGCAATTTATGTGTAGTGTAGTTAGGACTACACAACATTTTGATCTAGACCGGTAAATTAGACTAGACCCGGTCTATCAATCCAAGACCCAGACCAGATCGTAGATAAGCGGTCCGGTCTCCAGTCCTTCAAATAAAAAAAAAATCATATTTTTCGTCATGTCCGGTCCAAATCCTGAAAAAATCCGGATCGGGCCGAAATTTGTGTATATAATTATTTTTGTATTACTTTACTTCTTAAATTATATAATATAGATATTAAATATTTAAATACATCATAATTTGACAAACTAAATTATTAGATGATAAATTGATGAAATAGTAGAGATCAACATTATAATCTAAATAATAAAATGTCATATTTCATACAATAAATATTTGGCATTCACATATTTAGAAATTGCGATTATTTCATAAAAAATAAGACATGGACTTCAATTTTAAACATATATTAACTTGCAAAATAATTTATCTATTTAAACTTTTAAAAAACAAATATTATATTATAAAAATTAATTAACCGGTTCGGTCTAAAATCGAAAATAATAGGTCCGATCTTTGGTCCAAGAACTTGGGAGAATCAGGTCTTCGGTCGATCCGGTCCAGTCCAATTTTGGACATTTGTGAAACCCTATGTGCAGTATAACATGACCATTTGGCAGACTCTAAAGGTCAAATTAAAGGTCCAATCACAATATAACATGTTTATTCAACAACTTTTAAAGAATTGGCACTTCATATTCCGTTTGCGTTAATAGAAAAAAAAATGTGTACATTCATATATTTATATTAATAATTATGTTTTTTTTTGTTTTTATGTCCGGTCCTCAATACAAGGGTATATTGAACTAATTTTTTCTTAAAAAGAGCATAAAATGTTATAAAACTATTTAGGAAAAAAAATTATTGTTTGATACTTATATATATTTTTGGTAATTGTATGATATTTTTTAGAATTGTGTGTTCGGTCACCACAAGAAATTTGATATTTACCTACTAATAGTTTAGCTACCAATACATATTGGTAGATAAATCTATGATTTACATACCATTATATAATTGTAAAATTTATTGGTAGGTAAATAGTATATTCTTTTAACCATTAATATAATTGGAATATTTTTAAATTTTGCTGCTCAATTTTATCCCTTTTTCTATGCTTTCAATTTTGTAGATAAATAAAAATGTATGAATAAGATTTACGTGGCAATTTTAGTTCTGTATACATAATTGCAAATTCAGTTAAAGTCAAGAAATGGCCACGTCATCGATTGATTATAGATAATAATAAAGTCGTATTTTTCATTCTTTAGGGTTGTAATTGCTGCTGACCGTAGTTAATAATCTAAATACACTAGAACCTCGGTAAATGAATATTTTATAAATGAATAAACTTTTTGATAAATGAATAAATTTATCAAATGAATAATTTTTTCCAGTCACGACATAATAGAGATAGTATATTTTTTACCTCGATAAATGAATAATCTCGAATAATGATTAAAATTTTCCGGTTCCGAACGTATTCATTTATCGAGGTTTAACTGTAGCACCCATTTTCTTTTTCAATCTAATAAAAACTAAAGATACGAATGGGTGTACAAATTTTATTTTTTATATTTCAATTTTATAAATTTTGCGGCCGTATTATGTTCCTGGTGTACTAAGTTATGAAAACTAGGTTTTTTCCTAATTAATATGTTTCACAATTTTCATACCTTTATATATATAGTCCAGTTTTAATTTTTTTAGTTGTTTACTAAATTTGAATTTTAATATTTTGACACTCAAAAAGAATTACACACATTAATCTAAAAATGAATTTTTGGATCATCACAATATGAGTAGCACAATTATCCAAATTTATAATTTTATAAATGAATAAATGTTCTCAAAAAAGGTGTGGTCTAAACTTATTCCCACTTATTTATTTGTAGATGTGGGGTAAGGGCATGATTAACCGTCCCTCATGCCGTGTCACAATTCACAGGTTAGTAACTGTTTTTTTGGCTTAAATGATATTATCGTATATTAAATATTTATATATTATTCTCACCGTCCCGTTTATATTGGTTATAATTTCATATTTATTTATCCCAAAATTATTATTCACATTTCCTTAACAAATCAAATTATAAGTTAAATTTGTTAAGTTTTTATAAATATGTTAATAATTATAATTAAATATGGTAATTTTGACTTGATCGCTAAATACATGAATTTTGAATGGTGACCAATATTAACGGGACGGGAGGAATATAAATTAGTCGATATCAATATCTATATTTAGGCTCTGTTTTCTTTTTTGCCATATATTTAGGTTCCGTTTAGAATTGTTGTTAAAATTGTTGTGCGTGTTGTTAAAATTAGTGTTGTCGCGAAAATCACATAACTGTTTGATAATATTTTTGATATAAGCATGCTTTACGTATTATTTTTAAAAAAATAATACGTTTGGTGAGATTTGATATTGATATCAATAATTGCTTCGTATAAAAGTTGAAAAGCAATTTTTTTCAAAAGCATGAGAGACGTGGTAACTTTTTTCTAAATATAGTATTATAATAAGAAATAGATGTTACGAGATTAAAATTTTGAATTGGGAATCAATTTAAGAGTATAAATTAATAGAGTTCGTGCCTTAACCGTTTAAAATAAAATCATGTATATGAGAACATTATTTTAATTCCTTATTAATTTTTAAATTTCTAACTTTTTAGTCTTGAATTACTTTTTACATATTTTATTAATTTTTACCCATGAATCCGATTTTGTGCGGATCAATTCAATTTTTGACTTAATAATCTGATATTTACCAAATCTTTACCGATTTTTATTATAAACAATTTTTGATCCATTTCTAGCATAATCGAATTGATTAGTTACCATTTAATGATTAATCGACATTAATTTTGGTTCTAATAATGCTCAAAACACATTATTAATAACCATGGTTTGGTTTAAATTTTAGTAAAACAATAGTATTAATGAATTTTTTTACAAGTATTGTAGTCGTACACTTTTTGGTGGCCCTCATTTGTCTTGCAGTTCTTTCAAATGGAATTTAAAGGGCGGTAAGGAATGTTTATTTTGGATAGATTGGTGGTACCAGGAAGGCATTCTTAGAATTCTTTCTCCGAGGCTGTTCAGCATTTCGAATGTTAAACTCATCTCAATGAAAGACATGTGTCATTTAATTCAGGATATCAATACTCCTCTTAGCTCATTATGGAAAAGGCCACTCAGAACCTGGGAGATTGAAGAGTGGAATAAAATACGGTTTCAGGTAGGTCAGACACATTTTCATGAAGGAAGAGACACGGTAATGTGGAATGTTACAAGTAAACAATACTCCACCAAAGAAGCTTACAATCTATCTATGTCACCGTGTGTTAACTCTTTTAAATGGGATTTCATTTGGCATCTCAAACTCCCTCCGAGAATTCTCATCTTCCTGTGGAAAATGGAACATAAAATCTTGCCCTCCCTAGAGCTATTAAAGAATAGAATTAATAGCAACTTAATCTCGGCTTGTTTGAGATGCAACTGTGAGATTGAGTGCATAGACCATATAATGTGGTATTGTCAACCTGCGAAGTGGGTATGGGAATTCATTTGTGAATGGTGGAGTATTTCTCATGTCTCAGGATATTTTAGCAACTCGTGGTTTTGGCGTACAACATCTCTCTTCAAAGGTAAATTTGTGAAGCAAGTCTGGGGTATAGTTTCTGCTGCTGCTATGTGGACACTTTGGCTGTTTAGGAATCAAGCAGTGTTTAAGAATAGTCTAGGTTCCAAAGACCAAATTCTTTTTGTTGTCAAAGAAAGAATTCTGACTTGGCTTCTAGAAATGGACATAATTTCCCATTCGTTAAAGGATTTATGGTCTATCAATCCGATAGGTGCCATTCTTCTTCATAACAAAGGTAAATGTATTCAGACTTTGGTAGGTAACACTGCTGATCTTGTTGGTTATGTGGATGGAGCATGGGTTAAGACAACTAACAACACTGTGAGGGCTGGCGTTGGAGGATTCATAGTAGACAAACTCAAAGATGTGGTGTTTATATTCTCAGGACCGGTTGACTCCATGGATGCTACTAGTACTGAGCTGGAAGCTGCTAGTTGTTTATTCAAGGAATTCACTAGCAGCACTTATAACAATCAATCTCTAATAATCTACTCGGACTGTATGTCGGTCATTTCATTGTTTTTCAACGAAAAGTTCAGTTATGAGCAACCAAAGTGGTTCCAGGGGCTTCACAGAAATTCCAAAGTGACTCTTGCGTACGCTAATAGGAATTTGATTCAAGCAGCTGATGATTTAGCTAATCAAGGGGCCAATAGATCGAAACTTCTTAAGGCATGGTGTTAACACCTCAGTGATGTACCATTCTAGGTTTTCTTGCGGGATCATCATGAGGGTTCTTCTTCAACTGCGTTCAAAGGTTTTTGTGAGGGCTGGTGTGTGTCTGCAGGGTGGGTAGTATTGCATTGGTTATTTTGAATGCAGCAGTAGGCTTGTTTCCTGCCTGTTCTGTGTTCTAGGCCTGTTTATTTCTTTTCCTGTGGTTAGATCCTAGTAATCGTGTATTCCTCAGGCTTGGCCTGTTCCTTTGAATATAATTCAATCTGCTTAGCAAAAAAAAAACTTTTTGGTGAAATGTTGTTTGCATTTTAGCTTCTAAAATGTCTAACATCTTGATAATTGTATTTCACATGGAAATCTAAGATTTTGACCACTATTTTTAAGATACAGAACGTTTACCTTTTTTTTGGGAAGTTGAGATATAAAACATTATTAGTCTTAAGATAAAAAAAAAAACGTTTTTTATATTATATTATTTTGAGCAAATTAGGCTTTATTTGGTTAGTAGTTTGGTACAATTTTTTTGGTACACTCAATAGTAATTGTTGGATTTTGATATAGATTAATAAGAATTGTTGATTAATGTAACATTAAAAGAATTTTTTTTAATATTTAAAATATTTACATAGATTCAAGGTTCGAATCCCGTCATTAACATATTATTATTATTAAACATCTATATAATCTTATAAACTACTCTCAAAAGTTCAAGTTTCGATTTCAGACAACAACATATTACAATTAAAATTTTATATTATTTATTACAATTAAAATTTTATAAAATAGTCCCATAAAATCTATTATATATATATATATATATATATATATATATATATATATATATATAATAGTACAACATGTCACATTTTATTCAATGTAATTTATATTTATGTTCCTCCCTTATAATGATACGGTATGAAAAAAAATAGAATATGTAGGCATTGCTGAGGATTAAACCTACGACATAGCAATTCAAATGTCATTAAATTGTCCACTATAATTATTGAGCTACACATGTGTTTGGTTAAATAATAGAATTCATTATTTATATCCATCAATGTATTTCATTAATTTGATTTTTTATTCAAGATATAATGAATGTTTCACTTCTCATGCTATTCTTTATTGATTTTGTTAATTTATGTCTCTGTATATACATAAATATACATGTTTACTCTAATAATAACTTCTTATTTTATTTCATATAAAATGCTTAAAATTTCACATATTTTCTTAACTCTTGTGTCTTACTCCAAGTACGAATTATTCATCAATATCAAATGCAATAAAAATATTTGATTCTAAGTAATTGCGGAATTTTTTGTTTGAGAAAATTTAATTAAAAGACTCACCCAAAATCTATTATAAAAATGAGAACCTAGGAAGTGGGACAAACTAAACATCATTTGAGAAAAAATGTGACACATTAAATTTTTCAATTTATAGTTTATATGGGTGCATGTATTTAGATTAAAGTTTTTCGATAAATTAGTATATGAGTATACTAAAATATGAATAATAATTATACAGATACTCATAAAATTTGAGAATAGGGACTAATCTATTGGGTTCACGATTATGAATATAAGCAGAAAATCAGGAATTTGCCATAATAATAATCAGATTTATTTTAGTAATAAAATTATTTGATAAATTAGTTGTACTTGTACAAAATATAAGTAATATTTATATAAAGTTATTCGTAAAATTCGATAATCGGGTCTAATCAATTTAATTCTTGATATGGTTAAGCCACAAATTGAAATTAGTCAAAGTAATAATCAAATTTATTTTAATATTATAATAGTATTTGATATCATAATTTGATTTGTAATTAAAATTTATTATTCAAAGTGAGTAAATTACTTTTTAAAATTAATCAAAAATTTCTCAAAATTTCAAAAAATTTTAGAACACTGTAATGCAACTCAGGGCACTCTGGCAGCTCTCATTGGACCAAGTTATGGACGAGTGCACCAACACCCACCTAAGGAACACTAATGTACGAACTCATTATGTGTTGCATTTTTTATGTATGCTTGTATTAAAAGCTGTACCAAATTTTTAAGATCATGATTTGTTAGTGCACTTCAGCAGTATGACTTTGCCTTATAAAATGAACTAAAGTCCCATATCTACTCGATGTGGGACTGGAGTGTTACATAATACGCTTGCACACATATATTTCATATCATTCTTCAAATTGAATTTATTTTTATATATATGTATGTATATATAGACATAAACACACATGTTCATCACTTTAATTTGAATTTAAACTCGATTCAAGCAAAAATTGTTCATAACATAGTGAAAGATGGAGGGTATAGTTAGAGATGAAAACAAAAAAAAAGTTAATAATCTGAAATAAGTTTGATTAAAACCCTAAATTTGCATACAAAATACAATATATTAACGGAGTTAACTAAATAGATGGAGAGAGAAAGAAGATAGAGAAAATTTCATCCTTCACAAAATTCAGATCCAAATAGGTTTAGATTGAGGGATGAAGATGACAATGAAGAAGGGAGTCAGGATTACAAAAGTGGATCTAAGGTTTTCTACATCGATGAAAACTGGTGGAATAGTCGCTTCAGGATAGTGGGTGAAAGCAAAAAGATATGGAAGAAGAAATTCAGAAATTGGGGAGATAAGACGATTAACAATTACGACCCAGGAAATCGGTAGTAGGAGAACCAATTGAGAAAGAGGGTAATAGATTATAACTCAAAAGGAGAAGTAATGATGAGGTTCAAAGATCAATCACCTTGGAATGACCATAAAGAGGAAAAATTCCTGAGAAATCTACTATTAATAAAGAAATAGTTGAATAAGGGAGAAGCAAAACCACAAAGTATGGAGGAAGATATTCAGAAGTTTATAGAACCTAATAGGAAATGGTTGTAGGGGTGATGATCTTGAAATTACAAAGGCGCTGCACCAAATTCACCTTAGGAGTCTAGGAATACATAAAGAGAATTCAAAGCTAGATTACAAAGAAGCCCTGCTGAAACAAAACCAAGTATCCAAAGAGCAAAGTCGATAGTCATTCTTCAAGGCAGGAGAAAAAAAAAGGATGGAAAGAAACCCTCATGAATCATTCAAAACGGATAGAGAAAAAAATACATGATTCATCACCAATCTCCCAGATTGTGTTCAGCTAAAATATCTTTGGCTATTATTTAGAAAAGAAGGAAGGATCAAGGAAATTGTTCTACCTCAAAAAATAGATAAAAATAATAATCGTTATGGGTTTGTTAAGGTTTCGATGAAAGAACTCTTGAAAGGCATATGACATAGCCTATTTGTATTTCGAGGATTCAACTCAACTTTAAACAAGAATGTAATAGTAATAGTATATGTACTGTCACAGGGATCTCAAATGTATAACTGTCAAAAGAAAGAAGATAAAGTCAATCTACCGTTTTGAGGTATACTACACTTGAAGAAGTTCATTCAGTTGATCAAGCATCAGTGGAGTAATCAAGACAGTGGATTCTATTTATAGTGACAAGAGGTTCCTACAGTGGCAGAATACAGATTATAAAGGTTTGAAAAAGAGTGAAGAAAAGAAAGACATGAACCACAACTTTAAAGTCAATATATGAAGAACAGTCATTGCGGTTAGTCACTCATGAACCAGACAGTACATCGAGTGTCAACATTAACAGTGGTTGTTTATCATTAACTTCAGTGGTTCAAGCTGTCAAGACTGGTATGTTAAGAAAAGAAAGGAACCAAATCATAGAGTCAAAAATAAAGAAAAGCCGTTGGAGGTAGTCGCTCATGAACCAAACCGTGCATCGAGCGTCAACAAAAATTCGGTGGTAATTCTTCATTACTTTCTGTGGTTCAAGCAATCAAGACTTGCTAAGGAATAATCTTTGTGGAGGATCAAATTTATCAAGACATAGAAGACCACAAGGGTTATGCTATCAAGGAGGTATATTAATTTTATCTTAATTAATTAAGTCATTTGAATGATTTATTTGATAAATTAATTCTATCCGAATTAATTTATTCAATAAATTATTTAAAAGATTAATTAAGTTAGAATTAATATAATTATCAAACAAGGAGGTATATTAATTTTCTCTTAATTAATTAAGTCATTTGATTTATTTATTTGATAAATTAATTCTATTCGAATTAATTTATTCAATAAATTAATTAAAAGATTAATTAAGTTGGAATTAATATAATTATAAAAAGACTTCATATTAATTCTCTTTTAATTAAATTAAATTAGTTGGCTAATTTATTTTATAAATTAATTCAATCAGAATTAATTTATTCTTTAAATTAATCAATTAATTAATTAAATCAGAATTAATATAAGTGTTTAAAGACTTAAAACAATTCTGCTCAGCGAATATGACCCAATGGAGGTCGGTATGACCTATTCTTAAGTCATACCGAAGCTACTCAGACTGATTAAGTCATACTGACCTAAGTCATACTGATCTAAGTCATTCTGATCTACTCAGACTGATTAGGTCATACCGAAGATACTCAGACTGATTAGGTCATACCGAGCAGATTAAGTCTTACCGACTTGAAGATATTTCTGAAAAGCAAATTAGGTCATACCGACAAAGTGCTTTATGTCATACCCAAAGGCTGCTCAGAAATTAGGTCATACCGACACATGATTAGGTCATACCGCCCAAGATTTAAGTCATACCTAAGGAAAATTATGTCTTGGAGCAAGTTTAAGTCATGCTGACAGCTGATTTATTATGTCTTGAAGCAGTTTAAGTCATACTAGATCAGTACAAGACATAAATGGCTATAAATACACCAGCAGACACAGCAGAACAGCTCTGGAAAAATCTTCACTTCTGCACTCCAGAAAAATCACAGCAGAGAGAGACCAAGAGAGAAAATGGTTCCTTGAACATCAAATAAATTCTTGTAAATTATTTCTAGCTTGTATTGCTAAATCTAAACCACTAGAAATTGTTTACTTGTACTTGTGGAACTATCTAGCGGATTAAGTTCCCTAGAACCTCTCGATATTTTTATTACAAATATAGAAAAGTTCATGTCGAATTTTCTATAGAATTTGTAATAATAAATTTCGATCTTTTTAATTACAAATATAGAAAAATTCATGTCGAATTTTCTATAGAATTTGTAATAATTAGTTTGGTCATCAAACCTTGTAATTTGTACCCGTGTATTTAGACACACCCCATCAAGTTAATATAAATTTTATATTCAACTTGAAATATCGGTATTCGTTTTATTCCGCATCAATTTGTTCTTGATTTAATATTTTAATATTTTTAAGAAAAAAGCAAATTCGATAAAACGGTATAGTTTGTATTCAACCCCCCCTTCTACAAACTATTTTGGACCTAACAATTGGTATCCGAGCCTTTTGATTGACGCACATATCAAGATCCTTATTTTTGTGGTCCTCCAATTGGATTTCGAGTTTGTTGACTCATACAGAAATTAAATCCGGTATTAGACCAAAAAGTCAACTCCTCTATTTTCGATTTTTTAACCTTTAAAAAATTCAATTCTTGATATTTTTGAACTTTAAATAATTTGAACTTATTTTTGGATTCTTTAACTTTCAAAATTTTCAATTTTGAGATTTTTGAATTTTAAATAATCTAAATTTATTTTCGGATTCTTTAACCTTTAAAATTTCTCAATTTATGATATTTTTGATTTTTAAACAATATGAGTTTATTTTCAATTGTTAATTAAATTGAATTTATTCTCAAATTGTTTAATCTTCAAAAATTTTCATTTTATGATATTTTTGATTGTTAAGTAATCTTAACTTATATTCGAATTTTTTAATTCTTGAAATGATTAATTCTTGGAAATTTTGATTTTTAAACAACTTGATTTTATTTTCAAATTGTTTAATTTTCAAAATTTTTAATTCTTGATAATTTCGAATTTTAATTAACTTGAATTTATTTTCGGATTCTTTAACTCTAAAAAATTTCTTTTCTTGAGATTTTTTTGATTCTTAATTAATTTGACTCTAATTTCGAATTTTAATTAATTTGAACTTACTTTCAGATTTTTTATTTCTCAAAAAATTTTCGAGTCCCTGAAGTTTTTGAATTTTAAATATTTTGAATTTATTCTAAGCCAATAGTTCTAAGAAGGTCGTTAGTTGAAGATTCCTACGAATTGTCAAAGATGATTTGAATCTTTTGAAGAAAATGCATTTTTCAATGAAATTAATTTCTACCTACTGAAGAAAAATTTGTGGAAGCTCCTCAAAATTATATCCATAGAATTTACTGGTTTTTCAGAAGCAGGAATGGAAGAGGTTTTAGTGGATAGAATTTTTCTCGAAGATTTGAATTAAATCTATTGATTCTGTGATATACAAACACTAAGTGTATTGCTCCAATGTAACATCTACTACACTTAGTGGATTGTACCAAGAAATATCTTTCAAGGAATCAACAGAGATTTTAGAAAAGTGGAATCAAGGAGGTTTGAGAATGAACTAGACAGTTAGACATCTCAGTCAGGAATTAATGATGGAACCTCAGAACATACATGAAGAGTTACTAATTTAGAAAGAGTACAAATGTTTAATCCAGGAATTAGGCCTATCTATTCTGAAGCAGAAACTCTTCAGGATACAGTTCAAGAGGTGGCTCCAAGACTGAGTTGGTGGAAAGAACAAAACATGATAGTTGCAGTTATGAAAAGTTTTATGTGATAAGTAACTATCAAGGTGTGCAACATGGTACAGAATTCTGACAGACAAGGATGAATAGGGATTCATTAAATGAGATGAAACAGAAGCATCAGTGCAGAACTTATCTTGCTGAAGAAAAGAGTTGGGATGGATCAGATGATGATGAGAAGAGCATAATTAATATCTTGTCTTCATAGCAATCTCTGAAGATGATTCACCTCACATGTCTCAGGTATCAATTCTTCGAACTAGTGTAATATGTAACTCTCAGAAATTCAAAGCATGTTAAGATCTTAGTTTTTAATTATTGTATCTTTGGTTAGAAGATCTTATTATGTGTATGAATATTTGTTGAATTTAATTAATTGCAATAGTGAGTTAAAAGTGTTCCTTAGACAATATCTCTCAATTCTTAAATGATATATGTCAAGCATATATGACCTCTGCTTAATCTAGTTTCAGGATCCCCAATAGAACAAGATTTCCTTATTCATTCTGAATTGTTTGTTAAGGTTTAAAAAGTTTAAAAGATGGAATAATTACCTAAGGTGTCAGTAGAACATCAAGTCATTTGTAAAACTGACTTAGGTAATAGAGATTATATAATATAATATAACAATAGGAATGGATTGGATAGAATTAGTGATTAATTGTTAATTCTTCTATTCCATGCATGTTTAGAAAATTATTGAATATCTGTAAATCTACTTGCTACCTGTTACACAAGTGTACATAGGTTAAAGTAGATAGTACTGAATTTTCTAAAATGCATAACATGCCTAATTTGCATAATTCTTATCTGCAAGGTTTTAATGCTGAATGTATGCAATGTATTCTTATTATCATGCCTGCTTATTTCAAATGTCATAAATGCATTTCTTAGTATTTGCATTGATCATAGAAAAAGCATGTTTAAGAATAACAATAAGGTACAGACTGCTAGTCCTCCTTATGTTAGGAAGGAACCATTATTCTCCTTGCTCAGTGAATATTTTGTCAATGACATTAAAAAGGATAAATGGTCAGTCAAAGATAAGAATGAGCATGTTAAGGTTAAAACTGTTGTTAACTCTAATAAAAGAGAAATCTCTAATCCATCTGGACCCAATTAAACAATTTGGGTACCAAGAACTTTTTATCCATTTGTGAATGTAGGGCTTAACAGGTTAATCGATTATGCATTATTATTGATTTATTCAAAGCATATCATCGAAGAAAGAACCCTGCTATCAAATGTGAATGTGAAGACAGGCCAAGTGGTTTATCCCTTGGAGACAACAGCAAGGGTATGACCTAGGGTCAAGGCTATTCAATAGCCAAGGAATGTCGTCAGTAATAAAGCATCTTTTACAAGATGAAGAGCCTACTGTTCGAGGGTTAAGGAAAGAGAACTTATCTGTAGCTGACATGAAATCTCATTCAAAGGTGAAGTCAACAAGGTCAAATCTAAAGCTTCATCAGACAAGAGTTCAGCTATGACATAAGGAGCTCTCTTACCTGAATGTCAAATCAAGAGATTCTTTCCTGAAAATCGAATCAGTAAAGGAGACTGCCTCATCTGAAATTAAAGTAATATGAAATTACGAGGCATGTCATAAAGGGAAGTCAAAGAAGCATCACACAGAAGTTCTACATCTAAGTAAAATATATTTTAGTAGTGATGACTGATGACTTCTCTCACAAACAAGTTGTTGTTCAGACAATCTGAAGACAAGACACAACTGATGGTGATTGATCACATCATAAACCCTGATCCGTAAGAATTTTAAGAAGACCCCATAAGTATGAAGGAAATTGTTTTGCAATATTCAATGGAAGTGAGCATCCTAGCAATCAGCTAATGCTCAAGAGGATAGTTTCCTTTGTTACTCAATGGAGTCAACAGCCTACAGGGTGATTGTTATTAATCAACAGAAGGTGATTGAAAGTCTTAGTGATGTTCATCGACTTCTAGCTCCCAGCTGTCAATGGTGATGGTGATTCAGATCCAAGCAATGTCAAACATGGAGAATCTTCATATAAACCCAACAGCAGCTTAGGGGGAGCAATAGAAGGATCAACTAGTCAACTCAACACCACACTGAAAGTCAAAGGATACTATGAGAACATGTCTGTCAAGACAAAGAATGTTGACTCAATTAATTCTTTGTCCTAGTTCTTAGTGTTTCTAATTGTGGAAGTAAAAGACTAGCAGAGCTTCAAGTACTAATGATTATTTCTTTAGTTTTCTTTTAAAAGAAACTAAGAAAGCTACAAAAGCTCTGAAAGATTGATAAGTGGATTTTATATCCACTTATTGTCCGCTAATTGGACCTAGATTGGTGGTTTTTCTTAAGTATGTTGTGTCTTTTAATTCATTTTTTTTTTTGTTAATTAAGTTTTTGTTATGCAGAACTCGCAACTTGAGGTATTGTGGCGTTAAAAGGCTAAAAACGGTGGATTTCTGTCTCAATTTTATCAAGTGGACTGGCTACGAGGAAAAAGAATTATCATAGAAAAAATTCTGAGTGATATATTCTTAAATCTGGAACCCCGGTTGGAATTGTTATATTTTTCGTTTCGCAAAAGGAATCCAGTTTCAGATCCTCAAGAGGCCGTAATTTGCGCCTGAACGAGCAATGAGAAAATAGAATTATCACAAAAAGATGGAAAGTGATATATTCTTAAAGAGAAAAGCCCGGTTGGAGTTGTTATATTTTTCGTTAAGCGAAAAGAGTCCGGTTTTAGATCCTCAATAAACCGCAGCTTAGGATTTAATGATTCATTTATATTAGCAAATAATTTATTTAATTAGAAAATTATAATTATTAATATCTAATAATATTAGATATTTATTTTTATAATTTCTGAATTAAATTAAATATTTGTTAATTAAAAATTTAAGTTACAAAAAAAAAACGAATTCTGTGCAATTACTAGCAGGTGGTGAAAGGCCAAGTGCACAAAAGAATGTAAGTGCTGTCGGCATAAAAAAAACGAAAAAGTCAGAAGAATAAGCAAAGCTGTCGGCCAGGATTGTTGAGCTACCCACGCGCCTTGTGTCGCGTGTTGTGCGCGCGCCTGCAGGATAGAAGAAATTTCCGCGCGTGCATGCCACGCGCCTGGGCTGAGAGTGTTCAAGTGCTGCTGTCGGCTGAGTGCAGTAATGGTAGTGGCTGCTTTCGGCTAGTTTTTTTTATAAGTGTGCTGTGTTTATTTGTTTTGAATTCTTTTTATTTTTTTCATTTTTTATTTTATTATTTTTGTGTTCAAATTTTTGCTATAAATAGGCCTAGATCTTGAGCTTATTTCCACACAACAATTTGGAGAGCAACATTCTCTCTTGTAATTCTCTCTATGTTTTCTTTGTAATTTTAGTGTAATTTTATACACTTAAATTTTCTACAATTTTAGCATAAGTTTTATTTTGGTTGAAGAAATTACGGGAATCTTTTGGAGTGCTCTTCTCTTCGGTGGAAGCTATTTCGATTTTATTTTCTAATTTATTATTTTTACAGGGAATTATCGGAGTGCTCGTGGAAATTATTTCGGTTTTATTTCATAATTTCTTATCTTACAGGAATTATAGAAGTGCTCGTTCTTGTAGTGGAAATTATTTCGGTTTTATTTTCTAAACTCTTATAATTTTATATTTTATTCATGCAATTTTATACCATGTTTTCAATTAATCCCAAGATGACGATTCGTTCGATTATGAACTAATCGCCGTATTGGGATTCTAATGGATTTATTTACGTAATTTAGTAATTCGATGCCTTAATAAATTGTGTTATGATAAAAATTCCGATTGCCTATCGTGGTTGCTCTTAATTTATTAGATGCGTAGCTATCATCTAAATTATTAATTCTTAATGAATGCGAAAGTGGATTTGAGAATTTAGAATTTGCCATGTTAGCACAGGTTCGTAATTATCATATATAATTACGATTAGTGGTAGGGTTTTGGATCACATCACCCTGTGTAGCCATAAACTAGGAATTTATTCGTAAACCAGTTATGTTTTCAAATCTTATAGACATATAGGGTCTAAGCATAAATGGTGTCCACGCAACTTCTATCTTTTTAAGTGGATGTTTGTATGGTTTGATATAAGTTAAGGCTGAAAGGCGCTTATGTTAGTTTCGTGTTCCCGGCTAGCTTTTGTAATTATCAAAATCACTTTGAATTAAGGCATCAATTCTAAATGAAATAAATAATGAAGTTAGAATCCCATGTTTATCTCATATAATAATTCCTTATCATATCAATTGAAACACGTTAGTCGTTATTTTATTAATTAATTGTGATTTGAAACAAACCAACCATTTTCGTTCGTTCAGGCTTCTATAATTAACCGAACATTGTTGAATAAACGTATTTACTTAATTACACCAAGTCTTCGTGGGAACGATCCTTACTTCCCTATATTGCTTTTGGACTGCGTATACTTGCGTAGAGAAAATAGCGAACAAGTTTTTGGCGCCGCTGCCGGGGACTCGGTGTTATTTTGTTTATGTGTTTTACTACAATAAGAAGTTAATTTGTTTGACTTGAACATTTTATCTTATATTTTGAAGTGATTATTTGTGTTCAGATACTTGGATTTTTATGCTAACACGTGCTAAAACATTAAAAGCCAAGCAAGTACTTAAACTAGCAAATACTCACAAGATGGACGGAGAAGCCGAAGTAGTTGCACCTGCAGCAGCAAGGGCTTTAATGGACTACTCGCAACCGAAGATTGATGACATTCAGTCAAGTATCATTCGTCCAGCAATTGCGGCTCCTACATTTGAAATTAAATCTAGCACTATTCAGATGGTGCAGAATCAAGTAAAGTACGGAGGAACTGCAACGGAAGATCCTAACTTACACATTTGGAACTTCATAGAAATATGCGACACATTTATATTCAACAATGTGTCAGATGATGCTGTGAAGTTGAGACTCTTCCCGTTTTCCTTAAGAGACAAGGCCAAGGGTTGGTTACACTCTCTGCCACCGGGATCTATCACCACTTGGGCTGATCTAGCTCACAAGTTTCTTAGCAAATTTTTCCCCATGGCAAAGACTGCAGCTATAAGGAATGCTATCACGCAATTTTCTCAACAGTCTGGTGAATCTTTATGTGAAGCGTGGGAAAGATACAAGGAAATGCTTCGGCAATGCCCTCATCATGGCATGCCAAATTGGATGATCATAAATTGTTTCTATAATGGACTAGGAATGCAATCAAGGCCAATGGTAGATGCAGCTTCAGGGGGAGCATTATGGGCTAAAAGTTATGAGGAGGCCTACGATCTTATCGAGATGATGGCAGCTAATGAATATCAAAACCCAACTCAGAGAATGCCACAACAGAAGGTAGCAGGAATTCTTAATGTCGACACAGCCACTTCATTAGCAGCTCAGCTAGAGGCTTTGAACTTGAAAGTAGACTCTTTGACAGCACAAGGATTTCATCAAGTTGCCAGTGTTTGTGAGTTGTGTGCGGGCGCACATGAATCAAACCAATGTGCCATCTCAAACGAGTCGGTTCAATTCGTAAGCAATTTCCAAAGACAGCAACAGCCAGCTCCAAATTCCTACCATCCGAACAACCGAAATCATCCAAATTTCAGTTGGAGCAATAATCAAGGAGGAGCGCAACAATCAAATCAGCCCTACCAACAATTTTAAAATCAGCAGTTTGGAGCTAAGCCATATAATCCATCTGGATTCCAGCAACAACAAGGGCACCAATATCAGCAACAATATGCCCCACGACAATTTCATCCTCCAGGATTTCAACAACAATCCTATGGGAATTCTGGGCAATCAGCTTCTAGTGAAAAGACAGAATTGGAAGAGTTGAGGTTGGCGTCAAAAAGCCAAGCGGCTTCTATTAAAAATCTGGAAACTCAATTGGGACAACTCGCTAGTTTCATGATGAGCCGACCACAAGGAACACTCCCAAGTGATACTGAAGCTAATCCGGGGAGAAAGAACAACCAAGAGCACATTAAAGCCATCACTTTAAGATCGGGAAAAGTCACAGAAGGCACTGAATTGGAAAGAGCAAAAAGAATTCTGCCCGATGCAGAAACAGTGAACGTGGGAGATACCGAGGACAAGGGTAAGGCTCCAATTTCAAGCACAGAGGTAGAAGAAAGTGTACCACCTCCTAAACAATCAGTCATTGCACAGAAAGAAGCAGAAGAGCATGTCTATCCACCTCCGCCATTTCCTCGATGTTTGCAAAAACAGAAACTGGACAAGCAGTTTGGAAAATTTCTTGAAGTCTTTAAGAAATTACAAATCAACATTCCATTTGCTGAAGCCCTGGAACAAATGCCGAGTTATGCCAAGTTCATGAAGGGCATTCTATCAAGAAAATTAAAACTTGAGGACTTAGAAACTGTTGCTTTGACAGAGGAGTGTAGTGCGGTATTGCAACAAAAGTTACCGCCTAAGCTAAAAGATCCTGGAAGTTTCACCATACCATGCACCATTGGGAATTTGTCTTTTGACAATTGTTTATGTGATTTAGGAGCAAGCATCAACCTCATGCCATACTCAGTTTTCTTACAACTTGGCCTTCCTGAGCCAAACCCAACGAACATGTCACTTCAGTTGGCTGATCGCTCTATCACTTATCCTCGGGGAATTGTTGAAGATGTCCTAGTGAAAGTAGACAAACTTATCTTTCCAGCTGATTTTGTCATACTGGATTTCGAAGAGGACAAGAAGATTCCGATCATTCTTGGTAGACCATTCTTAGCGACAGGACAAACGTTGATTGACGTCCAAAAGGGGGAACTTACAATGAGAGTGCATGATCAAAATGTCACCTTCAATGTTTTCAAAGCCATGAAGTTTCCAACAGAAGAAGAGCAGTGTCTGAAGGTAGACTTGATTGAGTCTACGGTACAAGAAAAGTTGGATCACATGTTCATGAATGACACTTTGGAAAGGGCCCTCAGTGGAAAGTATTCATTAGATGAAGATGATATAGATGAACAATTGCAATATCTGGATGCTTTGCCGTGGCAAAGAAAATTTGAAAGACCAGTTGAATCATTGGATCTGCCAGAACTAAAGGGGCCGCATCAGCAAATGAAACCATCTATCGAGGAAGCTCCAACTCTAGAGCTCAAACCACTTCCTAATCACTTAAAGTATGCTTCTCTTGGTGAATCATCTACCTTACCTGTGATTATATCTGCTAACCTTTCAGACTCTGAGGAAGACAAGCTTTTAAGAGTCCTGAGGGAATTCAAAACAGCCATTGGTTGGACTCTAGCGGATATCAAAGGCATCAGCCCAGCTTATTGTCAACATAAAATTCCATTGGAAGAAGGTAGTAAACCAACAGTGGAGCATCAAAGGCGGCTAAATCCTCTTATGAAAGAGGTAGTGAAGAAAGAAATCCTAAACCTCGAAATATGCTCAATATCAAGTGGCTGGATGCAGGGATTATCTATCCCATTTCTGACAGTGCATGGGTGAGTCCAGTGCAATGTGTACCGAAGAAAGGAGGCATGACTGTGATTACTAATGAAAAAAATGAACTCATCTCTACTCGCACAGTCACCGGTTGGCGAATCTGCATGGACTACCGGAAGTTGAATAAAGCATTAAGGAAGGATCATTTTCCCCTTCCTTTCATTGATCAGATTCTAGATAGACTAGCCGGCCATGATTATTACTGCGTCCTGGATGGGTATTCTGGATATAATCAAATTTGCATTGCTCCTGAGGATCAGGAGAAAACAACATTTACATGTCCGTTCGGCACTTTTGCCTTTCGGCGGGTTTCTTTTGGCTTGTGTGGAGCACCTGGTACTTTTCAAAGGTGCATGATGGCCATCTTCTCAGACATGATTGGCAAGATTGTTGAAGTCTTCATGGATGACTTCTCGGTATTCGGTCTATCTTTTGATGAATGCTTGCAAAATCTTGGCTCGGTGCTGAAAAGATGCGTGGAAACTAACCTAGTGCTCAATTGGGAGAAGTGCCACTTCATGGTACAAGAAGGAACTATTCTCGGGCACAAGGTGTCAAGGAAGGGTCTAGAAGTGGACAGAGAAAAGATAGAAGCTATTGAAAAGCTGCCGCCACCTAATTCAGTGCGAGGGATTCGTAGTTTCCTTGGGCACGCAGGTTTCTACAGGCGTTTTATCAAGGACTTCGCAAAAATTTCCAAACTTTTGTGTCAGCTACTGGAAAAAGATATTCATTTCAAATTTGACCAAGAATGTCTTACAGCGTTCGAGACTCTGAAGAAGAAATTGATTTCAGCACCCGTGATCATTGCTCCAGACTGGAGTGATCCTTTCGCTATGATGTGTGATGCTAGCGATTACGCAGTTGGGGCCGTTCTTGGCCAAAAGAAAGATAAAATGTTTCATGTCATCTATTATGCAAGCAAAACCCTCAGCGATGCTCAATTAAACTACACTACCACTGAGAAGGAGCTGTTAGCCATAGTTTATGGTTTTGAAAAATTCCGTTCATACTTGCTTGGCGCAAAGGTGACTGTGTACACAGATCACGCGGCTGTCAGATATCTGCTCTCTAAAAAGGACTCCAAACCTAGGTTGATTCGATGGATTCTTCTGCTGCAAGAATTCGATGTGGAGATCAAGGATAGAAAAGGGACAGAAAACCAAGTAGCCGACCATCTCTCACGATTGGAAGACCTTAGGAAGACATCCCAAGACAAACCCGTCATTAATGAATCCTTTCCTGATGAACAGTTGTTTGGGATACAAGAAGAAGAGCCTTGGTTTGCAGACATTGTGAACTTTCTGGTGAGTCGAGTGATTCCTCCCGAGCTCTCTTTTGCACAAAGAAAGAAATTCTTGCATGAAGTCAAATGGTATTGTTGGGACGAACCATATCTGTTTAAACAAGGAGCCGATCAGGTGATTAGGAGATGTGTGCCATACAGTGAAACAGAGGCTATTCTAAGGGATTATCACGCCACGACATATGGTGGCCATTATGGAAGTGAAAAGACCGCAACTCGAATTCTTCAAGCGGGATTTTATTGGCCATCCCTTTTTAAGGATGCCTATCAGTTTGTGCTGAAGTGTGATCATTGTCAGCGTGTTGGTAACATATCTAGGAGGGATGAGATGCCCCTCAATATAATGCTAGAAGTGGAAATCTTCGATGTTTGGGGCATCGATTTCATGGGACCATTCATTTCCTCATGTAACAACCAATACATCTTGTTGGCCGTTGATTATGTTTCCAAATGGGTTGAAGTCAAGGCACTTCCGACCAATGATGCCAATGTCGTACTCAATTTCCTTCACAAGAACATCTTCACAAGATTCGGCACTCCTCGAGTAATCATAAGCGATGAAGGTACTCACTTTTGCAATCGCAAGTTTACTAATCTCATGGCAAAGTACAACATCAACCACCGGGTAGCTACGGCATACCACCCGCACACGAATGGCCAAGCCGAGGTATCTAATCGCGAGATTAAACGCATTCTGGAAAAAGTGGTGAGTCCTTCGAGAAAGGATTGGTCTTTAAAACTCGACGAAGCCGCATGGGCTTATCGTACAGCATATAAAACACCCTTGGGTATGTCACCATACCAGCTTGTCTATGGGAAGGCTTGTCATCTGCCTGCCGAACTAGAGCACAAAGTTATTGGGCGCTGAAGAAGTTGAACTTTGACTTATCAGCTGCGGGTGAGAAAAGAATGCTTCAGATTAATGAACTGGATGAGTTTCGGCTACAGGCTTATGAAAATCACAAGTTATACAAGGAGAAGGTCTAAAGATGGCATGACAGACGTTTGGTGCAAAAGTCTTTTGTACCGGGACAGTTAGTCTTACTTTTCAACTCTCGTCTCAGACTCTTCCCAGGGAAACTTAAGTCAAGGTGGTCAGGGCCATTCACGGTTAAAACAGTGTTTCCACATGGTGCAGTGGAAATTTTTGATAAAACACCGGAAGCGGATTTCAAAGTAAATGGACAAAGGTTGAAGCCATATTTTGGTGAACATGTGAATCGCGAAGCGAAAACCACGGTTCTTGGTACTACCAATTGAAGTGCGAAGGTGAAGTCAAGCTAGCGACGATAAACAAGCGCTTCATGGGAGGCAACCCATAGGTTTGGTGTTTTTTATGTGTGGTTTGATTTTGTTTGATTTGGTGTGATTTTGTTTAGTATTATGTCGAGAGTGCTGGTCGTTGACGAGTTACAGGAGCTGGCTGTGCAAAAGATAAAATTTTCTTTCGAGGTAGACTGGCCTCAGTTTGGAGCTCATGCAGCATTTCCACCAATTGATTCACCACCCGAGGAGGGTGACGATGCCGACAGTTAGGGGAGTTCTCTTTTATCCTTTATCTATACCTTCAATGAGGACATTGAATATTTTAAGTTTGGGGGTGATTTAGGATAATTGATTAATTGAGTCATAGTATGCATACAGTTTCATGTAGTTCATAATATACCATGCTAGTATAATTTCATATAATTCATATATATATATATATATATATATATATATATAAAATTGCATATTCATGATTAGTTACATATCATATTTTCCTTGGTCCCGTAGCGCTTAGCGATTCCGTTTAGTAGTCAATGATGAATTTGAGTGTGATAATGATGGATAGAGGGCTGATTTAAATACTTATGAATTGACATGCATGTTGCAGAAACACAATCTTACACAACTCATCGGTTACTTTTGGGCTAGGTTAAGGTCATGCTTGTTTGGTTGTTGAAATTTAATCACCTGATTATATTTGGAATTTTCTTTATTCCCTTGATAGCGTAGAATCACTAAATATAAGTTTGGGGGAAACCAGGGTTCATGCTAGTTTGTGTGTATTTGTTAATAATGGATAAGTGTCAATTGGCTAGTAGCCAGCTCATATTTATATGAGTAGTCTAGGGTTGGAATTGAGAATTCTCATTCCAGATTGCATAAAAAAAAAAGAAAAAAAAGAAAAGAAAAGAAAAAGGAGTGTTTGTGAGTATGTATGCAAAATTGATCAGGGTGAGCTCTTTAATACTCGAGCAATTAAGTTCTAGGGGACTCAAGCCTAGTGACCTAAGACTTTTCCGGTCTGGGATCCACTAACCTAACGCTCGCTACATGGGTATTATTGTATAAGCCTTTTGGGGTCTCATCCATTGCACGGTCAAATAAGCATGTGTGTTGTGTATAGTATTATGCGTCATAGTTGTTAATAAAGCATGAATTCATGTCTAACTCAAATGATGATAGAGGTGTTTCTAGGTTATGAAGTGTCTAGCGTCCATTCTATTTATAAACTTGTGATTGTTATGACGAAGAATATGTATGGTTTTGATCTAGTGCTAAGAGTAATTCTGATGAGTATTACACACACGCACGTTTCTGTACTTGTAAATGTTAATATGCTGATATTTATTCGATCTCTATTTGGAGTTATCACATTCTCTGAGACACTCTGCTAAATTGGTTATTGCTTTGCTTATGGGATCCTTGCATCGTTTGCATTCATGCATTTAGAGGTAGTCGAGTCTGTTTTCACTTGAGGACAAGCATCAGTTTAAGTTTGGGGGTGTGATAAGTGGATTTTATATCCACTTATTGTCCGCTAATTGGACCTAGATTGGTGGTTTTTCTTAAGTATGTTGTGTCTTTTAATTCATTTTTTTTTGTTAATTAAGTTTTTGTTATGCAGAACTCGCAACTTGAGGTATTGTGGCGTTAAAAGGCTAAAAACGGTGGATTTCTGTCTCAATTTTATCAAGTGGACTGGCTACGAGGAAAAAGAATTATCATAGAAAAAATTCTGAGTGATATATTCTTAAATCTGGAACCCCGGTTGGAATTGTTATATTTTTCGTTTCGCAAAAGGAATCCAGTTTCAGATCCTCAAGAGGTCGTAATTTGCACCTGAACGAGCAATGAGAAAATAGAATTATCACAAAAAGATGGAAAGTGATATATTCTTAAAGAGAAAAGCCCGGTTGGAGTTGTTATATTTTTCGTTAAGCGAAAAGAGTCCGGTTTTAGATCCTCAATAAACCGCAGCTTAGGATTTAATGATTCATTTATATTAGCAAATATTTTATTTAATTAGAAAATTATAATTATTAATATCTAATAATATTAGATATTTATTTTTATAATTTCTGAATTAAATTAAATATTTGTTAATTAAAAATTTAAGAAAACGAATTCTGTGCAATTACTAGCAGGTGGTGAAAGGCCAAGTGCACAAAAGAATGTAAGTGCTGTCGGCATAAAAAAAACGAAAAAGTCAGAAGAATAAGTAAAGCTGTCGGCCAGGATTGTTGAGCTACCCACGTGCCTTGTGTCGCGTGTTGTGCACGCGCCTGCAGGATAGAAGAAATTTCCGCGCGTGCATGCCACGCGCCTGGGCTGAGAGTGTTCAAGTGCTGCTGTCGGCTGAGTGCAGTAATGGTAGTGGCTGCTTTCGGCTAGTTTTTTTTATAAGTGTGCTGTGTTTATTTGTTTTGAATTCTTTTTATTTTTTCATTTTTTATTTTATTATTTTTGTGTTCAAATTTTTGCTATAAATAGGCCTAGATCTTGAGCTTATTTCCACACAACAATTTGGAGAGCAACATTCTCTCTTGTAATTCTCTCTATGTTTTCTTTGTAATTTTAGTGTAATTTTATACACTTAAATTTTCTACAATTTTAGCATAAGTTTTATTTTGGTTGAAGAAATTACGGGAATCTTTTGGAGTGCTCTTCTCTTCGGTGGAAGCTATTTCGATTTTATTTTCTAATTTATTATTTTTACAGGGAATTATCGGAGTGCTCGTGGAAATTATTTCGGTTTTATTTCATAATTTCTTATCTTACAGGAATTATAGAAGTGCTCGTTCTTGTAGTGGAAATTATTTCGGTTTTATTTTCTAAACTCTTATAATTTTATATTTTATTCATGCAATTTTATACCATGTTTTCAATTAATCCCAAGATGACGATTCGTTCGATTATGAACTAATCGCCGTATTGGGATTCTAATGGATTTATTTACGTAATTTAGTAATTCGATGCCTTAATAAATTGTGTTATGATAAAAATTCCGATTGCCTATCGTGGTTGCTCTTAATTTATTAGATGCGTAGCTATCATCTAAATTATTAATTCTTAATGAATGCGAAAGTGGATTTGAGAATTTAGAATTTGCCATGTTAGCACAGGTTCGTAATTATCATATATAATTATGATTAGTGGTAGGGTTTTGGATCACATCACCCTGTGTAGCCATAAACTAGGAATTTATTCGTAAACCAGTTATGTTTTCAAATCTTATAGACATATAGGGTCTAAGCATAAATGGTGTCCACGCAACTTCTATCTTTTTAAGTGGATGTTTGTATGGTTTGATATAAGTTAAGGCTGAAAGGCGCTTATGTTAGTTTCGTGTTCCCGGCTAGCTTTTGTAATTATCAAAATCACTTTGAATTAAGGCATCAATTCTAAATGAAATAAATAATGAAGTTAGAATCCCATGTTTATCTCATATAATAATTCCTTATCATATCAATTGAAACACGTTAGTCGTTATTTTATTAATTAATTGTGATTTGAAACAAACCAACCATTTTCGTTCGTTCAGGCTTCTATAATTAACCGAACATTGTTGAATAAACGTATTTACTTAATTACACCAAGTCTTCGTGGGAACGATCCTTACTTCCCTATATTGCTTTTGGACTGCGTATACTTGCGTAGAGAAAATAGCGAACAAAGATTCATATTGAGTGATTGCAATGCAAGATGATCTCAATCAGTACAAAAGGCAGATTGAAGGGAAGCTGGTATCTAGACCAAACAACAAGGCTGTATTTGGTACAAGGATAACCAGAAGTCTACCTGGATGATGTCAAGGCATTGTTATGAGGGACAAAGCCAAACTGGATGCTAGGTTACAATTTGATCAAACAGTATATTTGACAAGAAGCACCAGGGACAAGACTTGAGGATATCAGGCACCTGCTGCACATTCAAGATTATAATGCACATCTGGACCTACAGAATCTAGATGATAGAGGAATGTGAACAAGTGCACTCCTGGTTAGTGAGATAGTGGAAGATCTCTACAGGTTAGTATAAACTGGTATCATCACTCAAGCAAGCATGGAAGACATGGTATGACACCCTAACTATAATTTAATATTTGGTATCAATCTTTAACAGTTGGTATCTTTTAACAACTGGTGTCATATATTTATAGAACTCTATACATCTTTAGGCACAAATACAATGATATATATGTGCAATGATATCTTGATTTTATTATATGTTGGTTTATTAACTAAAAATTGGTATCAAGATATTTGCTGTTTTGATGTTGGTAAAGTTGCAATTCTTTTGAATTACTTCATGCAAGCCAATAGAAGAATCATTTTAGGAGCTCGGGCAAGCCAAAAGAATAATTCTATTTGGAGCACAAGTAAGCCAAAAGAATGATGACAATAAAAGTAAGTCCAGGATCTTTTGTTTCTATTCAGAAGATTCTAGACCTGTCAAGACTACATGCCAACACACCACTATAGCTAGCTTTTGACCTATTAGTTTGGAACTAACAAGTTGGTAATCAAAAATCTTAAGATGGACCCGGATCTGAGGAAATGGTACCCTAGAGATATTTGACCCAATAAGTTCAGGATTTACTAATTAGGACCTAATCAGGCTATAGAGTAATCATCAGCTTATTATCTTATTCAATTGCTAATAGATCACTTACACACATATTTTATTCTCAATTATGCAAATATGCATGGTCCCAAGTGGATTCTTGAGAATCTATTCTTGTAGTTATTACAATTGATTTTCAGATGTCTTAAGTTGGACCCATCTCCGGAGATGGTACCCTAGAAACATCAGTTCTGACATGTTTTGCTGCATAGAGACAGATCAAATGAGTTGTACGAAAGTAGGAGAACACAAGGAAACAAATTTATCTCCAACAACTCTGTGGAACACTCAAGGACTAAGCAACTTGTATAAGGTATCAATTCTTTTTCGAGAGCTTGTCTTTCATTAAAGTTAACTTACAGACATGTTTGCTAAATCACTTGATGAAATTAATTTTTCAAGATTGGTTTGTAAACTTGGGATTTTATTAATGCTATATGATTTGTAAATCCCATCTGTTAAGTAATTCTTAAGTAAGCTCACAAGTATTCAGTTGTCATTATTGAAAGGACTTGTGAACTTATTTACATCCAGACCTCACGCTCAGAATTATCTGTTGAATGATTGCCATGTGTATAACTGTAATATATTTTAGTGGTGATTATTTAAGGATAATTTGTTAAATATAATTGATGTGTTTTAATCAGTGTTTAAGTGTTACAGGGAGTTATCAGAGTTTAGCTGGAAGCAGTCAGAGTTTGCGTAAACTCTGACAGTTGGAAGCTCGACAGAGTTTGTTAAACTCTGTCTGAAGGAAGCGCGTCTACTGTTCAACAGTGATTAAAGATTAATTATGAAAGCGATATCTTTGAAGATTGGATAGCTATCAAAGAGATCGAGTTGACATAGGAGACGTGTGACAATCTGTAATTGATATCATTGTATAGCTGATTATTAGGAATATCAATTAGAGATTGTATCGTAGCTGTATGTTATATAAATACAGATAGGTTAACCCTAGAAGGGTATCAATAACGAATTATCATTATTGTAACCTAGCAGCTCTTTGTGATATTTTACATCACGAAGAGGGTTTGAAATACAAGAAGTTTTTAAGTGCATAAACGCTTTTACTTGTTAATCTCTCATACAAAGTTGATTATTATTTGTGTATTCGGCCTAACAAGTGGTATCAGAGCCAATCTGTTACTTTATTACAGGTTAAGATCCAAACACAACAATAATCATGTCAGAAATTCCTCCACCAACACCTACTGTTTCTGAAAAGGCTCCTACTACTGTGAGTCGTTATGAACCAATCAGGGTTCCTATTCTGAGGCCATTAGAGTATGCTATGTGGAAGGTCAAGATGACTATGTTTCTGGAGGCTACAGATCCAGAATATCTTGACAGGATTTATGAAGGCCCTCACAATCCTACAAAGCTATCTGTTGCAGTTGCTGGTGAAGCAGCAAAAATGGTTCCAAAGGAAAAGAAGGACATGACTCCTGAAGATTTATCATCAATTGCTAAGGATGCAAAAGTTAGGCATTTACTGCATAGTGCCTTAGACAATGTTATGTCTAACAAAGTCATTAACTGCACCACTGCAAAAGAGATATGGGATGCACTTGAAGTCAGGTGTCAAGGAACTGCAGCTATTAAGAAGAATAGGAGAAACATACTCACACAAGAGTATGAGCATTTTGAGGCTAAACCTGAAGAGACCATGACAGAAACATTTGATAGATTCTGTAAACTGATTAATGATCTGTCATTGGTCAACAAAGAGTATGATCTAGAAGACTCGAATCTCAAGTTTCTTCTTTCTCTACCTGAAAAGTGGGATGTGAAAACAACCACTATTAGAGACAACTATGATCTTGCTGAAACAGAGATTGATGAAATTTATGGACTGCTCAAAACTTATGAATTGGAAATGGAGCAGAGAAACAGGAGATCAAGCAGAAAAGGAAAGTCTGTTGCTCTTAATGTTGAAGAGAAGCCTCTGAAGAAAGAGGCAACAAGAAGGAAAATGAAGGGAAAAGCTTTGGTCATACATTCAGAAAGTGATTCACCAAACTCTGATTATGATTCAAACTCTTCTGAATCATCTGACTCTGAGGATGATGAAGAAGAAATGAGAAAAATGGCTCTGCTGATGGTGAAGACTTTCAAGAAAATGGGCTTCAAGAATTTCAAGAAAGGAAAAAGGTTTTCTAGGGATTCAAATGAAGACAGGAAAAACTACAGGAAGTCTGATAAGAGAGATTCTAAAGGGAAGAAGGATAAGTCTGAAATTCAATGCTACAAGTGTAAGGAGATGGGACACTATGCTCCTGAGTGCAAGAAGGGTAAAACTGGAAAGGTACTCTACACTAAAGGCAGAGATTGGGCAGATACTTCAGATTCTGATGAAGAAGTGAACTATGCTCTCATGGCTACTACTGAATCAGAATCCTCTGAAAATCAGGTACCTCCAACTACCTATGCTTATAATATTGATGACATTGCTCAATTAAGAATTTTTCTTAAGTCATTGCATATAAGTTATAGGGATCAGACTTTAGAAAATGAGAGGATAAAAGCTGAAAATTCTGAACTTAAAGAGAGAAATAAACTTGTTGAAGAGAAACTTGAAAACATGCAACAAGTTCAGAAAGATAGAGATGATGCTGTTTGCAAAGAACAGATTTTGCTTCAGAAGTATAAACAACAAGAATCTGAGTTGGAGGAAGCAAATAAGAAAATTAGGACTTGGACTAATTCTGGAAAGGACACTCAACAGATTTTTCAAACAGACACTGTTGGTCTAGGTTATAATGAGGGAGATGAACTTAGATTTCAAAATCAAGTTAAAGTCAGAACTAAATTTGTTCATGGAACCAGTAAATTTTTGTCTGAGAATGAAAAAGAAGCTGTCCAAAGAAAACCAGTAAAAACTAGTGTTAAACAGGTTAATATTGGTTCAATGACTGATAAACAACTCAAACATAAACTGAAGGAGTTAAAATCTGTTGAGAAAAAGAAAGTGTCAAACAAGAACAGAAATGGAAAAGTAGGCATCACTTCAGGAAATAAACCAATGCTTGCTAGTTATGCTCCAAGAAAGACATGTCATAACTGTGGTAGTACTAAGCATCTTGCAAATTTCTGCAAGAAAAATAAAAATATAAATTCTTTACCTACAAAGTCTGAGGTAAAGAAGGATTTTGCTAGAACTAAGCCACAGACTCTATGCACACACTGTGGAAGCACTTGGCATTCCATCTATACTTGCAGAAAATATCATGCTATCTATCATAATTACTATGAACTGAAACCCAATCTAAAATGGGTTAAAGTTGATACTGCAAGTGTAAACACTGATACTGTTAGCTCAAACTCTGATAATGTTAATTCCGCTGCAAAAGCTAACAAAGTTAAGAATGCCAAAGGATCCAAGCAAGTCTGGATCCTTAAAACTAATCCTCAGTAATTGTTTGTGATTGCAGGGTAACAGGGAGGCAATCCTAGTCGTGGATAGTGGATGTTCAGGACACATGACTGGAAATAAAGCCCTGCTATCAGAATATGAGGAGAAGGCTGGCCCAAAAGTTTCCTATGGTGATGGCAATATAGGAAGAACATTGGGATATGGCAATATCAATCTTGGAAATGTCATCATCAACAATGTAGCTCATGTCCCAGGACTCAAGCATGACTTGCTATCTGTGAGTCAAATCTGTGACAAGGGATATCATGTAGATTTCCAACCTGAATATTGTGAAGTTATCAGCAAATCTACAGGAAAGGTTGTTCTAGTTGGTCACAGGCAAAACAACATTTATGAAATCAAGCTTTTGATAGACTCTGTTGGAAAAGCTGTTTGCCTGTCTACAACAATGTCTAGTGAAGAGAGTTGGAAGTGGCACAAGAAACTCTCACATTTGAACTTGAACAACATCAATGAACTGATCAGAAAGGATCTTGTAAGAGGACTCCCAAAGACCCTGTTAAATGTTGATGGCCTATGTGACTCATGTCAGAAGGCTAAACAAAGGAAGTCATCTTTCAAGAGCAAAACAGAATTTTCTATCACTGATCCCCATCATCTTCTGCATGTTGATCTATTTGGTCCAGTAAATGTTATGTCTATTGCAAGGAAGAAATATGCTTTAGTCATTGTTGATGAATACAATAGATTCACTTGGGTGTATTTTCTAGCAAAGAAGGATGAAACTGCATCGACTCTGATGGAGCATGTGAAGCTTCTGGACAAAGGATCAAGCAACAAAGTCAGAATCATCAGAAGTGATAATGGAACTGAGTTCAGAAATGCAACAATGGAAGAATTCTGCAAGGACTATGGAGTGAAACAAGAATTTTCAGCACCTGGTACACCACAACAAAATGGTGTAGTTGAAAGGAAAAACAGAACCTTAATTGAAGCTGCCAGAACTATGCTTGATGAAGCAAAATTGCCAACTTATTTCTGGGCAGAAGCTGTTCAAACTGCTTGTTTTACTCAAAATGCAACACTGATCAATAAGCATGGAAAGACACCATATGAGATGGTGAAGAAAAAGAAGCCCAACCTGAAATACTTTCATATTTTCGGGTGCAAATGTTTCGTTTTGAAGACTCATCCAGAACAGTTGACCAAGTTTGAGTTAAAGGCAGATGAAGGAATTTTTGTTGGCTATCCATTGTCAACAAAGGCATTCAGAGTTTACAATCTGAGAACTAAAGTGATCATGGAATCTATACATGTTTCTTTTGATGATAAGAAGATAACTGGACTTGAAGACAAAGACGAATATGATCAACTGAACTTTGAAAATGAAGTTTTAAACTCTGATGAAGGAAACTCTGATGAAACAATTCTGACAGACTCTGTTGAAACAAACTCTGAACCTCTACTGGTAAATTCTGGAGAAACTTCTCAGTCACAACAAAGAGGAGAACCAGTTGAGGGGGAGCATGATCAAGATGAAGACTCAAACACTGATACTGAGTCAACTGAAAAATCTGGATCAAACTCTGATGCTTCAAACTCTGAAAATTCAAATTCTGACTCTGGACAGTCAAGTTCAGGGGGAGTCTCAGAAAACGAAAATAGATCACAACAGAATCAGGAGAGCATGGATCAAGGGGGAGGATCACATGCTGATAGAAGTCATTTGCCTTCTGCTAGGAAATGGACTAAATCACATACACCTGATTTGATAATTGGTGATCCAGATGCAAAAGTAAAGACAAGAAGTGCTACTGCAAGTGAATGTCTATTTCATGCATTCTTGTCTAAAAATGAACCAAAGAAAGTGGAAGAAGCTCTTCAAGATGCAGACTGGATAACAGCAATGCAGGAAGAGTTAAATGAATTTGAAAGAAATGAAGTTTGGACCCTTGTACCAAGGCCAAAGAACAGGTCTATTGTTGGTACTAAATGGGTTTTCAGAAACAAGACTGACAGTGAAGGTGTTATCACGAGGAACAAGGCTAGACTGGTAGCAAAAGGTTATTCACAGCAGGAAGGAATAGATTATGATGAAACATTTGCTCCAGTAGCAAGATTGGAGGCAATCAGAATTTTTCTAGCATATGCCTCTCACAAGAAATTCAAAGTGTTCCAGATGGATGTGAAAAGTGCTTTTCTGAATGGAAAGCTTGAAGAAGAAGTGTTTGTTGAACAACCACCAGGATTTATGGACCCCAAATATCCAGATTATGTCTACAGGCTAGATAAGGCACTATATGGACTTAAGCAGGCACCAAGAGCATGGTATGAGACACTTGCTCAGTTTCTTCTAGAAAGTGGATTCAACAGAGGAACAATTGACAAAACTCTGTTTTATTTCAATCAAGGAAGTGACCTCCTTTTAGTTCAAATTTATGTTGATGACATCATCTTTGGGTCTACTAATGATAAACTCTGTAAGAAGTTTGCCAAGCTCATGCAGTCCAGATATCAAATGAGCATGATGGGAGAGCTTAGTTACTTTCTAGGCCTACAGGTGAAACAAACAGAAGATGGAATTTTCATTAATCAAGAAAAATACACCAGAAATCTTCTCAAGAAATTTGGTATGCTTGACTGTTCATCTGCATCAACTCCCATGGCAACAGCAACTAAACTGGACAAAGACACAGGAGTTTCAGTGGATATGACAAACTACAGGGGCATGATAGGATCTCTTCTATACTTGACAGCTAGTAGGCCTGACATCATGTATGCAACCTGTCTTTGTGCAAGGTTTCAGGCAGATCCTAGAGAGCCACATCTGACAGCTGTGAAAAGAATCTCCAAGTATCTCAAGGGCACCATATCATTAGGTCTGTGGTACCCCAGAGAATCAGATTTTAAGCTACTTGGGTATTCTGATGCAGACTTTGCAGGCTGTAAGGTAGATAGAAAGAGCACTAGTGGAAGTAGTCAATTTCTTGGTGATAGACTTGTTTCCTGGTACAGCAAGAAACAGAAATCAATCTCCACATCAACAGCTGAAGCAGAGTATATTGCAGCTGGTAGCTGTTGTGCACAGATCTTATGGATGAAGAATCAATTGCTGGATTATGGATTGAGGTACAGTAATATACCTATTTACTGTGATAACCAAAGTGCTATTGCTATGACAGGTAATCCAGTACAGCATTCAATGACCAAGCACATCAGCATAAGGTACCACTTCATCAGAGAACATGTGGAAGAAGGGAATATTGAACTACATTTTGTCTCTACAGAACAACAGCTTGCAGATATCTTCACTAAACCATTGAGTGAAGCTACATTTACAAGGCTGGTTAATGAACTAGGAATGATCTCTAGTTCTGACTAGAAATGTTGGTTAGATTCAAACTTTACTTATGTGATGTATTAATCATATTTCCTGATTGGTTAAATGTTGAGTGAGCTCTGTTGATTAAACTCTGTTATGCATACTCTGCTAAACTCTGTCAGCATGTTTGTATGTCATACACTGTTAATAAGTTTGATAAACTCTGTGAACTTTGAGTTGATTTTTGTTTGAATGAAAACACCAATGAAGAAATATGTATGAAGCATGATTCTCAGCAATTAATCATGAATCTTTCTGAGTTATTGAGATCTAATCTTAGATTGTGCAGAAAGTTAACACAGCATGATACTGGCTCATATTTATAGCATCTCTTAGTTTATTTTGTCCTAAACTCTGAGTCTATAAATACTGTGTGCATTACCTTTCATGAAGAACTACTGATGTTGATGAACTCTAAACTCTGTTAGTTATACTCTGATAAAATAAAATGTTTACTGCAATACCCCAAAGAAAATGTATATAGGTTATTATACTCCTTTGAGATTATGTTGGATACTAGGATGACCCAGGAACCTATTGGTATATAATATGTGCTAAAATTCTCTGATTTTTGGTGACTAGTTAAATACTAGGATGACCCAGGAACTTATCAAAATGATAAGGGCTAAAATTTTTGAATTTTTTGGTGACTGGTTCCAACCTCTGATTACTGGAATTAAAAAAAAATGAAAAATGAAAAAAAAAAATGAAAAAAAATGTGTGTATATAAAGGGGGTATAAAATAAAAATTACTGTATAAAGTACGATTACTTCAGAGTTTAGCTTTCATCATACAGTCAGTGTTTACTATGACAGTTTGTGCATCCAGTGTTTATTGATTTTCTTTATGGATTTTATGAAAAATTAGATGCTCTAAAAATTGACTTAGTAAACTCTACTTCACACACACAAATACTCACAACTGTGCAATTTATGAAAGGGTTTCGGTGATAAAGTTGGAGAATTGACAAACGCTGTTGATTCGTGATTTGTACTCTAAGGTAAATTTTCACTTGGACAATTTGAAAGTCTTGGAGTAAGTAGGGTTTTTGACAACTGTTAATCAGTGGATAGTTGATGAATGTGTTCTTTATATGATTACTTTAATTAGTTTTCATATTCTCTTCTTGATGCATTTTCTTCAAGAACAGTTCATATAACACAAATAACAGTTGCAGAACACAATGAATATGATTAGAAGAACAAAATTTTCATTGATAATAAGAAAGAGATTACAAGCAAATATTACATCCTTTTGTTCTCTCTATCTGCTAATCTATTCAACAGGAAAGTAAAAGGTCCGTCCACACCACTCCATTGTTAGCAAAAATTCCCAGATCCCATCTTTGCCACTTTATTTGGGTGGAAGTTGAAGGGATAAGGTTATTTTTGCTGACATATTCATTAACAATGGTTGGTGGTGGTGGATGAGGATGCCTTCGAGGAGAGCCATGCCAATGTTGCTTGGAGGGCAGCATCGATGTCGATCACCCTTGCAGGTTTCTCTCTCTCGAGCTCTTCCAGACCAGCATCCATTTGCAGCCACAGCGTCTCAAGCTGCCTTTCCCATTCAAACGCTTCAAATTCTTCACGCGTATAGCTGAAGATGTCCCTATTCTCGACAAGATGAAGGTTTTTCTCTTTGATGGTAAGGTTGGCCATTGTTTTTCAAGGGTATTTGGTTTGAAGGGTTTGTGATTTTACAGGGGAGACTGAAAGGTTAAAGGTTTAATGAAATAATCTGAGCAAGTCTCTAGGCCTTAAATAGAGATGGGTAAGAACGAAGTCCTTAATCGCTTCGTATTCTGGTTTTTAAAGGCAACAGGTAAACGTTTCGAATTCTGATTTTACTTGGGTCCAGATATTTTTAAAAGAGTATTATTTGATTTTTGTTAAAATCAAATATTTTAATGTTTTAATTTTAAAATACTCTTTTTAAAAATAGGCGCACATGACCCACTCGCCCTTAATGTGTCTCACTTACCTATTATCGTGTCCCACTACACATTAATCAAGGAACTGATTGAGTGTTTGTTACATAAAAGATTGAGTTTTTATTAATTTAATCACTTTTGTGTCCAAACGAGTTTGCTTTATTCTTACTCTCACAGTTTTCTTATTTTTCTCTTGGGCACTCACGCAAACACCTTTCTACATATATATCTTTTGGAAATTCTTGGAAATTCTTAACTCAATGGCATCTAAAGCATTCACTGCTCTTGGCTTACGGTTTGTTCCTAATAACTATGAAGCTCCACTCTATCATCAACGCGTTCCAGAATCGTTTCATCTCATGCATGACTTTTTGAGGGATTCAGAGATTGGACAAGCTCTGACTGGACCTGCTACTCTTTCTGCATCTCAAATTGCTTCATTCTGGCAGAATTCAGTTTTTGTGGATGGAGGAGAAAGTGGAACTCCTACCATTATCTTCACTTACGAAGACCAAGATCATGTGATTACTCCACAGACTGTACGAGATACAATGGGGTTTGATACACATACTTCTTATACTCTCGTTAATGAAACTTATCTGAGAGAGATGCTACAAGAGATAGGTTACATGGAATCTCTTGACAAGCTCGGCAGCATAAAGAGACCAAATCTCAGAAAAGAATGGAATTTCTTCTTTGATTGTATAACGAGGACGTTCCAGAAGAAAGTCACAAACTGGGATGCCATTCCAATAGACAGTCTTCAAATCGGGTATTCTCTGCTCTATGGTTCTAATTTTGATTTTGGTCGACATGTTTTGATGAGCTTAGGTGATAAATTGTCAGAGTCTACCACTGTCTATTATGCTCGTTTTTGTCAAATGCTGTTCAATGCATGTGTACCTGGTCTTGAAATTGATGAAACTGATGAAATTGATCCGTTTAGAGTCAATAAGCGCATATTCTCTGATATGACTAACAAGGATGTTGGTAAAGAAAATCTTCCTGTGTTTGTCATGCCTCTTGTTCTACGAAATTTTCTAAATCAACCACAAGAACCACAACAAGACCAACAGGAACCACAACACGATGCACCACAACAAGATGAACCTGAACAAGAACCACAACAACCTGAACCACACCCTGAACCTCAACCAGAACCAAACACTGAATCACCTGCAAAGCAATCTTCACCCACTTCAAACACAAACTCTGATTCGTCACAATCTCCACCAGCATCAAAGTCTAGAATGCAAAGAGTTAAGAAGGCAGTTACTAAATGACGTGCAAGTCTAAAGCAGGCAGAAAAGACACAAAGCAAATCAAAATGGAAATCTCCTGAAGCTGTTTACACTAGAAGGGGGAAAAGAATGAAAGCTCGGGCAAACATATCTAAGTCACTCTCAGTGGTAGAACAAACTCCACCAACTAGTGAAGAGGATTTAGATAATGTACCTCTAGCAAAACGAAGAAAAGTGATATTCTCTGATTCTGTGGATGAAGATATTGAAGCTCCAGAGGTTGTTTCACAGCAAACACCTCCTGTTGAGGTTGAGAAAGATGTAATACCTGCAGAGGATGTAATGCCTGCAGAGGATAAAATGCCTGCAGAAGAGGATGCAAGAGATGGTGTTTCTCCAATAAATGATGTTCCTGATTCATTTATGCCATTCTCTGATCCTATCTCTAATATTGGTGTAGCTGATCAACCTACGTCTGTTCCTTCTGAAGCTGTGGCATCTCATACTGAGATAATATCTGATGCTCACCACACTGTTGAAGAAGGTGAAGAAATTGATCAGGGAACCAAAGTAACTTCTCAGTCAATGCCTATTGCTGAGCCTGAGCAACATGAAGAAAATCCTAAACCTACAGACGATATTGCTAAACCTATGGCTGAAGATGAACCAGTTAAAGCTACAAGTGTTGAAGCTAAAGGTGACAGTAGTGCAAACTCTGATACTTCTCTGAGTGCACCAGTACAAACTGATGATAAACATACACCTTTTACTCAACCTTGTACTTCTCATGAAGTTGAGAGAGCACAATTTGCCAAGAGTGCTGCTGAATGGTACAAAGAAGATTGTATTTTTCCACCAGGAAGAGCAGCTAAGTTTGTTAAGCAAAGTGCTGATACTATCTCAAATCCAGAGATTCTTTCTTGCTTGAAATCAACTATAGTTCAAGTTAAAACTCTGGATAGACGATTTGATGATACTAATTTGGCAATTACTGCTTTGCGAACTGAAGTTGTAGCTAGAGAGATGAAGATGGAAAGAGATTCGAAACTACTGACTACAAAATTCTCTAAATCTCAAGATAATCTCTTTGCCAGGCTGGCTAAAGTTGAAGAGAATCAGTCTGATTTATCTGCTAAAATTGATTCTATTGCTACCTCCCTGGAGTTAATTACTTCTATCCTTATGCCTGATGATGTCAAAAAGGGGGAGAGAGTTGTCAGAAGGGATAGTGCTGGAGATGGAGGGGCAAGTAACAAAGGAAAGAAAAAGGCTGAAGAGGCTCAAACTCTGAGAACTAGTAAGTTATCCAAATCACAGTCTGTTGGGAGAAATACTGATACTCAAGGAACTTCAAGGACCAAGAGTTTACTGTTATCTTCAAATCCACAAACTGATGAAGAATTGGCTGCTAAGCTGTTCATTGAAGAGAATGAGGAAGGAGTAACGATTGATGACATTGAAGCTGAGGAAAAGAGTTTACAAGAAGAACATCTTAAAGCTTTAAAGTCTGATAAGGTACAAAGAGGAAAAGCTCCTAGACCTGTTGTTAAAGGTGTTGTGATCAGAGAGAGGACTGATGTTAGTCAAAGTTCTCGGTTCTCAAAGGAAGCAATTGCAGCAGAGGCTAAACTCAAGCTAAAAGGCATTGAAGGTGAAAGTTCACAGAAGAAAGTTACAACTTCTGTTGCATCTCAAGCGATGATCACACCTTTACACTCTTCACAGTTGAAATCTGTTTTTGGAAAAGGAACAATTTCTGATCCAAATGTGTTATCTGGAGTCTCAATGAATATTTCTGATGGAAAAGCTTTATTTGGCAAGATTGGAAATAATAAGGCTGGACTAGGTTCACATAGAGACAGAAGGCAATATACTGGTCCTAGAGATCCTTCTTCGCTGGCTGTTCCAGGTCGTGGTGTTCCTCAAGAGAGTTTGGATAGACTGGAATCAGTGCAGTTGGTTCATCAGAAGAGTTTAGACAAGGATTTTCTTTTATACTTCATGGCTGATGGGACAGTATTCAAAGTTGGTGAGGATGATATTGGCTTGAAATGTTGGGAAGAGCTAGAGTATGTTCTATATCTTCTCAAGGTGAATAGTCGAAGGACTCAATCAGTTGCTAATGTACTCAGACAGAAAATGACTCAGAATCTGGCAATTAGAGGACAGAAATACAACAGCAGATATATTCCTAAGTACAGGGATTACCAAGGCAATCTCATTGAAATGAAGAAAGGTACTGCAAAGTTAAAAACTGATTTGGGAATCACAGTACTTGACTTCAATACACAGGCAGAAAAAGTCAGATTTATCAGACTGGGTAATGAAATGAGAAGGAACAAGATTTATGATCTTAGGGCTGCTATTTACCAAACAGATGAAAGTGATCCTCAACTCAGAGAAATCAAAGAAGCAATGAAGATTGAACTTGAAAATGCAGAAAGAAGATTGCTGATTGATTATCTCAGAACCATGCCAGATCTTGAAATGATTAGAGATTAAGTTCTGTAAGAATTTTCTTATTCTCTATAGTTTTTAAGCTTAAACTCCGAATCTGTATAAACACTGTTTTTATCTATTTGTTTTGACATCATCAATTACTGTCATTAACTTGTACATTTTTGCTAATGAACAAGTTGGGGGAGATTGTTAAATATAATTGATGTGTTTTAATCAGTGTTTAAGTGTTACAGGGAGTTATCAGAGTTTAGCTGGAAGCAGTCAGAGTTTGCGTAAACTCTGACAGTTGGAAGCTCGACAGAGTTTGTTAAACTCTGTCTGAAGGAAGCGCGTCTACTGTTCAACAGTGATTAAAGATTAATTATGAAAGCGATATCTTTGAAGATTGGATAGCTATCAAAGAGATCGAGTTGACATAGGAGACGTGTGACAATCTGTAATTGATATCATTGTATAGCTGATTATTAGGAATATCAATTAGAGATTGTATCGTAGCTGTATGTTATATAAATACAGATAGGTTAACCCTAGAAGGGTATCGATAACGAATTATCATTATTGTAACCTAGCAGCTCTTTGTGATATTTTACATCACGAAGAGGGTTTGAAATACAAGAAGTTTTAAGTGCATAAACGCTTTTACTTGTTAATCTCTCATACAAAGTTGATTATTATTTGTGTATTCGGCCTAACATAATTTAAATACTTAAATGCTAAAATCTAACTCATAGAGATTTAGTATTTAATTATTTAATTATTTGTTTTGATTTATATGAGTAACGGACTTGAAGCAATTCAATTTAGTATTTGCTCTATACCTCATATTATTAAAATAAATAAACAACATAACTAATTTGGACCTAATCTGTATTGGTCTTCAATTAGTTATGAGGTGTTAATTCTAGTGAACTTTAATATCCTATTTTCAGAAATTCAATATAATTAATATCATGGCTCTAACAATTGGTTGTATTGAAGTTTTAACTTATATCAGTTAATGATATTTAGTTAAAATTATATTTACTAACTAATTGTGAGATATATTGGTATGTGTGAAATTGCTTAGAACTCCTCTAAGTAATCATTGTTATATCTTTTACAATTCACTCATACTACTATACAAGATATGAAAATTCTCTAAGTAGAACTATGGATATTGTAATATCTAAAGTGACCATTGTTCAGTTACTTGGAATAATTTTTATGCTTATTTGCAAGCTTCTAATCACTTTGATAATAAATGTTATATATTATGGATCAAGGTGTATAGGACTTAGAATATTTTTTCTAAGATTGCAGACAAGACAGCTTTGGTAATCGAGTCTTATTTATAGAACCAAGGTTGTCTACCAGTAAACAGTTGTTAGGAGTTAACAATTGTTATTATCGAGGAGTTGCCTTGAAGTCATAAGTTTGAAATGTTATATCTTAAGAGCTTGTGTATTTCTTGTCAACTAGTTCCTCGTACTTATGAATATCAGTGAATGATGTTCTTAAGTAGTTGGATACTAATATTCATTCTGTCAATTGGTACTCAATGTAACAATTCAATCTTCACTAAATTGAATTTATCTTACAATAGATTGAATTTATCAAACAATTGGTATCATTGAATATTTAGTATTTAGTAGTGATTATTTATATCCTAGTTAAATTATGACGTGAAGCAATTCAATGGTTTATTTGCTCATAATTTAATTTTGGTAAAGTAATCATAAACACAATTATTTGCATTTTAAAGTATTTGATAAATACTAGCAGTTGGTATCAAATAGTAAAATATTTGTTTACTGACAATTGCTAGTTGTTCTGATACTTTATTGCAAACTAATTGTGATGTATATATTTTCTCTGATGATATTACTTAGGATTATTCTGAGTAAATGTGTCTTATCTATAAATCATTAGTGTTAGTATAAATTAAGGTGTTCAACTTTCTAAGTAAGTGAGACTTAAAATTACATTCGGTCTCCTATCATATTTTGAAGTGGTGAAAATTTTCAAAATTGAATTCTCTAATTCTGGTTATACACCACTTTATATACATGATAGTTCTTAGAACATTTTACATCCATCAGTCAATTACTTAGTTTATGTTGTGCTAAGTAATGAAGTGCCAAAGGAGAGACATTGGTTATCTGTACTTATGTACTTGGTAATCTTTGTTACCTAAACGACATCAAGTGCTTGTATGAGTCTTTTCACTAACTTTGTGCTAAAGTTCTCTATACATAATAAGCACTTAAAGAAAATCTTTCTTTCTAAATTACTGCGAAGTCAAGAGTTTGTGTCTTTTAAAAATAAAATGACCAAGTTTTCATTAAAAGACATTATAATACATTGTTTTATGCATAAATACAAACTCTTGCACCTTAACAGTTTTTAAAAGAAAAACTCAATTTTTTCTACAGTTGTGATTGCTTATATTGTAAAACTTTTTGAAGTCACAATTGTACATCATTTCTCTCATTGGATATAATGCATATGTTTTCACACAATGTTATGGTATGATGTAAATGCATTCTATCTCTATATTGCTCTATTGCTATGTGATGCAGGTTCAGCTCCTAGTGGAAGTTTTCTCACATTGTAAGTCATGAGGTTGTAAACCCAACAACTTCTATCCCAGACTATAAATCCAAATCTAAACACATCCTAACTTACCCCTGAAGTGGAAGTAACTTATTTGACTAGAGGTCATTAAGGGAGTAACTGCACTTGATGCAGCAAATAAGGATGTGAGGGATAGTAAACCCACAGCTCTACCTCTCAAGGAGAGAGGTATCTGTAAGCTCGCCTGCATTCTCCCAAAAGGATGCAGAGCTGAAAATGGCATTAAAACAGTCTCTAGATTCATTATCTTAAAATGATGAGTTTATTGAAATTCGCCTGTCGGCCAGGGCATCTGTTGGTAAGTCACTACCTCATACACAATACTAAAATACTTCCTATGCACAAAGTGAGATTGCACACACTAAGGATGAATTGACGGAAACAACTCATACTCCGACCATTTTACGGTTAGGATTATAAGTTGAAGGTTCCTCAAAGAACCAAGAGTCTTCACAGACCTCGAGAGAAAATATTGATCTCAATGCAAAATTCAACAAGATCATTATCTAACTCCCCAAAGGGAACATCTCTGGATCCTGCTGGTATCGGGTCCGACATGGGTACGGATCGGCAACTTGTAAACTATGATTCAGATTTACCTGATGAGTTTAACAGGGTGATGTCTTCATAGACATTAGATGGAAACATGATTTTAATTCTAAGTTTTGATTTCATTGTTTACCTTCTCAGAATTCAAATCTGAAACCCACAAAAAGGGAAAATTTTTATCAACTTGTAGATTATGACTCAGATTCGTCTGACGAGTCTAACGAGGATCAGGGATTTGCGAAACCCCATTGCACCACCAGTGACCTCTCTAGAAGGGGCTATGGTGAATTTTCCTTGCAGGTACACATGGATGTTGGAGCTATGAGAGATAAGAGTGATACACTAGTGAGCATGAGTGTAAACACTTGAGAGTTGAGAGATGAGATCACTCATTTTAAGTGATATGAGTGGAGAGATGAGCTAAACACTTGTGAGGTACACAAAACAGAATCACACACTCACAGTGAGGAAGAAAGATAAACACCAAATCTCATTTCCTATTCCCAAACAAAGTTTACTTACAAGATTTGGGATATACAAGGAAATTGTCGGAAGATTTGGTTGTCAGGATGATCAATAGTGAGGCCATTCTATAATATCTAAAGGGCAAAGTTGATCAGTCTACATACTTCTATTCTGGAAGTCTTCATGAAAATCCTTCAACACAAGAAAAGCTTCTTTTCTTTATTGCAACAGACAATGTTATATGTATGAAGAATCTGCTGTACTATAGGTAAGAAGTGAGTTATAATTGAAAAAATGGTATCATCTAATTTACATTTGGATGTTTGCTATAATTGAATGCTTGGAGGATTACTCAACTAAGGGGGAGAGATATTTTGAAGAAGATATACTCAAAGATTACCTTAGTAAGAGATACTCAACTAAGGGAGAGTATAAGCTTACCTTAGTGAGGGGGAGTATAAGCTTACCTTAGTAAAAGATTGCCTTAGTAAGAGATACTCAACTAAGGGAGAGTATAAGCTTACCTTAGTGAGGGGGAGATTTTCTATCTAAGGGGGAGAGATATGAAAAAGGATATACCTTAGAAAGGGGGAGTATTCAACTTGTCAGGGGGAGATAGAAATATTCACCTTGTCAGGGGAGATGAGAAGTATTCATCGTTATAAGGAGGAGTCATATCACCTTAGGTAGGGAGACATAAGGAAGGAGAGAAGTATGAAACGACAAAGAAGAATTCTTCAGTATGTGGTTGACAAGTAATATTCTTTACCACTGTAGAATTCCCAGTATCTGCTGATAATGTTCAATTTAAGATATAAAGGGTTATCAGGCAGATATGTCATGAAATGAAGATGAGTTACTTAATGAAGATTTGTTCAGTGCTAGAGGAGCAATCATCTATCAGTTCATCGATCAAGGATTCTGGAATTGTACTATCTAAACCAGAAAAAAAAAATTGTATTATTTACTATAGCTCTTTAAAGCTTTATCTTCTTCTTGTTTGTAGTTGAGTTATCCTCTAGGAATTTGTATGTTAATGTTTAACAAACAAATAGGGGGAGATTGAAAGGCATATGACATAGCCTATTTGTATTTCGAGGATTCAACTCAACTTTAAACAAGAATGTAATAGTAAATAGTATATGTACTGTCACAGGGATCTCAAATGTATAACTGTCAAAAGAAAGAATGTAACACCCCCAGATCCGGGGTCAGGGATCTGGTGGTTACGGTCTTACATCCATTCATAATACTTGACTTGAGTCCACTAAAATAAATCACATGCTGTGACCCCACAATAATATCCACTCACACGCACAACAGTTATAGTCCCAGAGATGAAATTGAAATAAGTCTTACATTAAAGGGTTACGAATAAACGTTATTACAATCCTAAAAGGATAACATCATAAGTTTAACAGTTTTGCCGTTGATTACATTAATTATACATATAGTTAAACAGGAAACAAAAGCTATCTAACTAAGCTACCTCAGCAATGGCGGCTAGCATCTCAGCGGGGAATCCGGTGGGTCGGGTAACCCGCTTGCGCCGAGTGCGCCTGATGCGAGCCATCTGTCCTAGCTGTTGTTGTGACATAATATGAACAAAGCAAGGGTGAGCAAAAGCCCACCAACAATAATATAACTGAACAGTGATACATATATACAGCAGTTCAAAATATCCTTTGAAACCATATGCCATGCATTAATGAGGTTATTGCCAGTATAATATAAAGGATGAAGTTACCAGGTAACTCAAAGTATTTGTTTGTAGAAATATCTGCTACATCAAAAGTAAGCGAGATATTCTCATTGTCATTAAAAAGAGGAACTTGCATGAAAAGATTGCAATTCCAGTTATGAACACTTTTCCAGCTCTGCCAACAATAATCATGTTGCAGGAAATAAATAAGTTTGGATGATGAACCAATGATGGAGTATTCACCGCGCCCGCTGTTCCAATCTTGATGATCAGTCGAGATCGTACAGCTCAAATTAGATTTACTACCGGTAGAAGGAAGAACTGACGGCTTTACTTGTCTACCGCCTTGCTAGCTCTCCCCGGCCAACGGTTGGGCCAAAGGGGATGGACCGGCGCTACTCGGCCTCTTACACGACTCCTAGTTCAAAAAGAATTCATGATTCTGAATGTAACGTTCGTCCCCCTTTCCCCAAGTATAATACTTGTTGATAAGACTCCACAAAGTAGTCGTATCTAGTTGGAAAGGAAAATTCACCAATAACTTCCAAGCTACTGCTTGGTAACGAATCTCAACTTGTTCCAACAATCTTACCCCTCGAAAGATGAGAAGGTAAACAACGACTTAATAAGTCAATAGCACCCGAGTTGAGAGTGAAGAGAATACTTTATGACCGGGAAGTCGACAAGATAATTAACATTTTCCAAGTAAGGTTCCCTTATTATTAGGGAGATAGACTCAAAGAAGAATGATGTCTGAGAACCTTTCTTGATATATGATTAATAATAATATGACTCCGAAATATTTTCTGTAATAATCGAAGAAGATAACCCTTATCGAGGTTATTCTAAGTATGGAATAAATATTCAGAGAATATTTATTGAATTAAAATATTTTACAGAATATTTAGGAATATGAAAGAATATCTTTAATCAGGGTATTTCTCAAATAATCCTTGAAGAAATATCGAGAGAATATTTATTGCATAATTAAATATTCAAATGAATATTCAAAATAATATTCATTAATTAATAAGACCTGAAAGGAATATTTAAAATATTTAAAATAATATTCGATGATTAAATAGAACCCTGGATGAATATTCAAAATAATATTCATAATTAATTAGGAATTTAAATGTTTATTGAAAAAGTAATATTCATTTAATGAATAATATTCTAAATGAATATCAAGTAATATTCATTTAGTAATCCAAGCTTTAAAGGAATATTCGAGATAAGACTCGATAAATAAATCAAGCTTCAGATGAACATTAAAATAATATTCATCAGGTAATTACTATCTTAAATGAATATTCAAAAGTAATATTCATTTAATGAATAATATTCTAAATGAATATCCAAATAATATTCATTTAGTAGTCCAACCTTTAGAAGAATATTCGAAATAATAATCGATAAATAATTCGACTCTGAATGAATATTAAAAAAAATATAATTAGTCGAATAGTTACGTTCAAATAATTATTTGAAGTAGGGATCGTTAAATAAATAATCTCGAACGAATATTCAAATAATATTCGCCGCCCGAATAATGGAAAATATTTACTTAGATATTTTCTTTCGAGGTAATCTCGATATGTCAAGAAATATTGACTCCCGGTCTATATTTGATGAATAAGATGGATACGCCCTTCTATGAGGGTCTTACAATAACCGGCTTATAATTGATACGTTAGCTATCTAATTTATAAACCAATAAACAATCAGGGAACAAGCATAACGATATAACTTGAAAGTAGGCATGCATGCTATGGCATATGTATAACAGAAAACATATATATATATATATATATATATATATATATATATATATATATATATATATATATATATATATATATATTCAATCACAACAACAGCCTAAAAGAAGGGAATTGAAACTTGCCTGGTAGTCGAGTACGGTAAGTGGTAGTGGTAGCGGGTCCCGGGTAAGCTTGGTGATCTATAAATAGCCAAGTCATTCGGGATTAATCACTTAACATTTTAAAAGTTAAGTTATACTTAAATCGAAACACGTTCTCGAGTTATCTCGTTATACCCCTTTTTGTGGATTCCCTTTATCATTTATCCTACCCGACATTCGTTCGTTAATACGACATGTCACTGTACTTACACTTGGGACATACTTAAGTCATACAAGTTCTAAGGTCGATCGTTACGAACCAATATTATACTCCGAGTTTTATCGCCCGTTTTCTAAGTGTTTTACCAAAGTTATAATAGAGTCGTCTTTTAGGGGTTCGTTCGCGTTTAACCTCGACTCGAATATTTTTAATAAATCGAAAAACGATACTTTTGACATACGGTTTTCTTTCATACCTTCCTTTTTACCTCTAGTATTTATTTACCAAGATTCGTCATGACTTTACATATTTTACGAGGGTCCAATTACAGTTACGAACTTTCGTTTACGGATTCGAACTACTTTTAGTAAATCGGTCATAAATCCTAAACCGTAAGTCTGTTTGATTCGATTATTTTTCCAAAATGATCTACGACTCAAGATCTACAAGGTTATGTTATATAATTAACCAGATCAGTGAATTATAGCTACTGCTATGCACGAGTTTCAAGGTGTAACGAAATTCCGGCATTATAACGGCTATAAATCGAGCGTTCCAAAAATTATAACATCAAAACCAAGCCACACCGGGCATAATACACATCTTATATACATGATTCTCATCCAAATCTGTCCAAGATCATATCACTTCATCCTTATAATCATCATATGTTTCAACCACTACAAGATCATGCTAATCAAGCTTATAACCATGCTAATATCATAACTATACTAAAACTCATCAAGATCATGCATATACTTAAAGTAAAACCTAGGGTTTCAAGAGAGTTATACCTTCCTTGGTGTGTCTAGGAGTCTAACAAGCCTTGATCTAGTCCTTGGATCACCTTAATATAGCTTAGAGCAACAAAGAAAACCAAGAAAACAAAGTTAGTTTCTAAGGGTTACCATTCATCATCACTTTTGTAAAAATCATAGAAAATAGAAAAATAAGAGTTTGTCTCTCAAATTTTTACCACATCTTGGCCTCTTCATAAGCTTTGTTTTGAGTCCTAGATCATCAGATTTGAAGCTTCCTAGCTAGGGTTTTGAGCCCCCTTTCTCCTGTGGACAGAAACTGTCAAGCACAGATCAGTTTGGCTTCTTCAACTTTGAGCATGGATTTGACTAGGCTATACTACTTTGTTGGACATGAAATTTTGAGCGAATATTACCCATGGAGTGGAGAGGCTATGGTTAAAATTTGGTGATTTTATCATGGATAGAAATGGAGATATGAATTTGTCTTTGGAGAGTGTTTCTGCTGGACAGTTTGAGAGAATGAGAGGAATGGAGTTTGTTTTGCTTGCTTTGATCTCATCCTTGTCCAAAATACATTATTGATGATAATATCTAGCATAAAGCTACTTTATTAAAGTGCTTTGCTCATATATGATGCAATCCAAGGGACAAGTGTTGTGATTTTGTGGTGGAAAGGTGTCATGCAAGCTAACTAAGTGATTTGGTTTCCAAAGATGCTAGTTACTTTGTAACTACTTAGTTACTTGATCTTATCTATTTGCACATGCATGTATCTTGGCTCTCTGCTTGTCTCTTTGTCCGGTTATTACTTAATTTGATTGATCGTTCGGAGGAATAACTCATTCGTTTCTAGTTAGGGTTTTACCGGAAACCGTCTTAATATTTATACTATCATCCTCCATTCTCTTTAATAATTCTTGAACCTATTTTCCTTAAATCCCTTCAATAATTCCTTAAGTCTTTCAGTGTCCAGGGAAATCTCGGGGAAAATAAAAGTGCTATTTTTCAGAATCCGACAGCTTTTACATACACTCTTTTTCCCCCTGGATCACTAATACGAACTCAGAATTTTGTTCCGGGTACTTCTATATAGCGTCGTCTAATAATATTCCTACGTCCACCAAAATCACTATTCATCACTTATTCTTTACTTATTCTTTTAGGGTTATATAAATGTCCCGATTCTCTTTCAATCGTCCCTTAACCCTTTTACGGAACCACTGGACTGATAACAGATCTCGATTTGGATGACATAAGAATAACCTTCCCCCTTGGAATGATCAAATCTTAATTTCCTAGGAGATAGATAATTCTTATCTAGATTGTCAACCAATAGCATTCTTCATGACATATAAGCATTTGAATCCAAATCTACCTCTTTCATTCATTATCTCAATCGTTACATCGTAATCGTAATCACTATTCACCATTACCTCAGTACATAATAAAAAGTTTTTAATTATATCCAAAATTTGGGGTTCTTACAGTCTCCCCTTCTTAAAAGGATTCCGTCCCGGAATCAGGTAGGAAGCAAAGAGTCGTTTGTCTGTCGTTTACTTTTTAGCTTCCCGGTCAATTCTTAGTCGTTCTACCCTTTCTCAGCACATCTTCTAGTGCTACAATCCATACTTTATCCTTTTTCCATCAACTTTGCTACTTTTCGTACAACACACTATCCGGGTTATGATCTAACTCAGTCTTATCCTTATTGATACCTGCAGTGACATTGGTATCACTATCCCACTGCGAATTTGGAGGTAACCTCGCTCGCACTGTGCATTTCCTGATCGCTTTAATCTTCGCAATCTCGATCAATATAGAGAAGTGGAAAGATTTATTGAGAGATCACTATGATCAATTGAACATTTGTTATATTGCATAGCTAGTACAGAAGGGGGCCAGCCTTTAGTACTTGACAAGCAATTAAACAAGTTATGGTATTCCACTTAGACTTCTATCACATAGACATATAGTCACGTAGCAGTACCTCCCCTCCTTAAAGGGTTGTTCTTCTCAATTCATAAAGAAGATGAATAAAAGAGAAGAAAAGAAAAGAATTCTAAAGGATTATAGAAAGTTTTCATGATTGTAAAATATCATACTCAGAATTTACCTCTGAACTATAGAGGTTCATTAAGGAAGAAATTAATCATAATTATATCCAATACTATTTGATCGTAACCTCACGTGTCAACATATCTTGCTGTTTTGTCCACTATTCTCTGGACTTGTACCCTGGTTCAACCTTAGCAACACTTACTTTTGGAAAATCTTTGAACCTCTCAGGTTAAATCTTAGTTTCTCGCTTGACCCCATTGTTACTGACATTCCATGTCACGCTACTAGCTTTTTCATATCCATAATATTAACACTATCAGGTTGTCATCCCGAGAAATCATCGGAAAACCCATTTATTAATCCATTCCTAACATTCCTTGCTTCATATTTCGTAGTTGCTTTCCCCGTCTTTTCTTTATCAGTCACATCCTTCTCATTATCTGATTCTTATTTACTTCTGTTATTTACTTTCACCTTCATCTCTTTATTGAGGTATCTTTTGCACTTGGCACCTCCTTATTGGTATCCCGTCACATTTACTCTATAATCATCACATTATTTCAAATTTAAAACCTCCGAAATGAATCTGGCTGATTTATTTAGCTTAGATCCAATATAATCTACTTCTGTCAACTTGTTTCTCATCACTTATTCTTTTCTACCCGCGGTTTTTCACAGGTTGTCGTTCGTAAGTCAGACCAGGTCGTACACCTACCTGCTCGCACTATTATCATCTGTTGAGCATCTGCATTTTACTGGTGTAGCTTTGCCACATGAAACACGTTACTACCCTGCTATAAGCTTTGGGGGTAAAACTGGCTCGAATGCCACCTTCCGAACACTATTAAACTCTCAGGTGGCCTAATAAGTCTCGGGCTCAACTGCCCTTCTCTCTAAGTCTCATTAATTTTTTTTTTCCACGGGAATACATTTAGCATCATGAATCATCAACCTCATATTCTTTATCTTGTTTGCGCAGAAGTACACTAACACAAACTTGCTTGTCATTCATCAACATGCCATTTAGCTTATCAATAGCAGCCCTTTCTTTATCTTTACGTTGTCATCTACTTTCTTAGAAGAATCACCATCGCTTATTGCTTACGTAGTGCCTTAATAGCTAACCGTACGGGTTTCAATCCTTTAGGGAGACAAAGTAATCACTATTCCTTATCCATAAACAACACTTCCTGGACTTGATGTAGATATTACATGAAGTATATAAAATTGCAGAAGAGTTTCAAGCATCGCAGCTAAGTCAGGTTGATGAAACTATCACTCATACATCTTCCATAAAAGACTGGAAACTTAATGGTTTACTTCGTCAATTTTTGTATCATGGTCCTGGTTTGCCTCAAAACGGGACCTTCTAAGGTATGTAATATGCTTAAGACCCATCAGGAATCGAATCTTTACTTAAACTACTATTACCGTCGATTCTTGCACAATCATCAGAAGGAATGTAAATTCCTCCATTCCGATATGACCTTCAAGGTCCTTCCAAATATCATTCTGTTTCTTCGGTATGAACATTTGTAATTATTCCTTTATACTTAGACTGTCGGCCACCTCATTGGCCTTTCCTAATAATAATAATTTCTGGTAATCCTTGTTCTCTGGATACATTTCAATTCAATTTTTTTTTTTACCTCATTCTCATCACTGTTGGGTGAAAGCAATCTCCCTTAAGCTCCGCTGAAGGAAAAAAATATATCTATCAGTCTTTTTCCATAAGTCATTGCTTCCACCTACCCGTGGGAACTTTATCACATTTATTCCCAATCCTACTTAGGATACTTCTTTTCTTAGTTCTTTCCTTATCTTAGGATAATCTCAACCTTTATAGGTTCAATCCATACTCCCTCAGGGTTTCATACATGCATCATCTGGTATATTGTTATTGTGTCTTACATTCTCTTCCAAACTTCCAATTGGAAACTCAGAATATTAGCTTTTCCTTGTAAGGTTTCTTAGGTCGTCCTCATCATTCCTCCTGTATTTTCTAGGTACAGGGTATATCAAAACGTCTTTGATCAATACTCTAATAATTCTATCTCTGTTCTTTCCAGAACTCTTTTTAATAATCTGTACAGGTCATTGTTGCCTTAGCAAATCCAACTCATATCATCTGAATTCACAATGTCTTTATTAGGGTTAGTGCCATCCCTTGTCCATTCCCCAGGGTTTGCCTTACTTTATGGATATCTTATCCTTAATTCAACTGCCAAGGAATTCCTGCATCCTATAATTGGCAATCAAATCATGTATCCTTAATAAGGGTCTCTTTTCAATCATTCTTATTTGATAATCGATCGGTAGCTTACTGCTAATTTCTTCTTTCAGATAGTGGTAAACCTATTTGACCTTCCAAAAGACAACGTATGTCTAACTGCTCTCTTACAGAACTTGTTAATGGTAGCAAGGATGTTCTGAAAGATATTGGTCGAGTTCATCGTGAATTTCCTAGTGCTTATCGTTCTTCGCAAAGGTACTTGCCTCAGAGAAAATTCCTACAGCATACTGTTCAATTTCTGACCATTTCTATACTCTCTTCATATACCTTCATTGTTTACTTTCCTCCATCATAATATATTCATGGTATTCACGATACCCTAACATCATACATCTCAAGTCAATATACTTCCATTTTACTCGTAATCTTGGACAACCATATACGCATGAGCCACTTTAGTACGGGTGACCCCATCCCAAAAAGGTCTAGTGAATTCCCAATCAAAACATGGGCTGTTCAGCAGCAGATTCCTACGATCTCATTAATGTTTCCTTTATATCAGAAGGCCTTGTAGTCGGTGCTTTCTTAGAAGCAACCCTGCTTTGTCCTTTCATTGCTGGTCTAGTCACTTGATAATCCTTTTTGACTTGGCCTCAACTGGCCACAAAAAAAAAAAATATATATATATATATATATATGTGATTTTAGGGGTTGGCTAATAGCATTACTTTTCTAGCAATTGCCGGCATAGTGCCTTCTTTGATACCTTTCTACCTTTCTAATACTTTACTTCATATAAGTCTTAATCGACTATTCGGCACCGTCTCTGGTCACCTTCCCTCTATTTTTATCTTTTCAACTATTCTTATCACTACCACGTGCCACGCAAGCTTACCATTCCTGGCATAACAGCCTTTTCACTTAAGTCAATCTCGGAGTTTCTCAGTCCGGCTGGTTTCTTACTTACATTTCCTGTTTTCGTGCAATCTCACTTCATCATTGTATTTCTACAATCAATCGCGATAACCGGGGTCTGTCCACCAACCCATGTAGCGGCTACCTTACCCAATTCACGGGGTTTGCCCCAGTTTCTACTCTCTTCCATGATGTTCTCTGATAATCAGAAAGACAAGGTTTGCCAAAATTCGTTGAAGTTCTTCCCAGAATTAGGGAAATTTTGGTCAATCTATCCATCGATTGGTAACGCTAAGGAGACCAGTTTCAAAACCTGAAGAATAGTTCTATGAACCTTCTAGTAGGTAGAACTGTAAGCAGTCATAATTAACGAAATAATCGTCATCGGGTTGGAAATTTAACCCCTGGAGAGGAACCAATTATATACATCCCTTAGAAGGGAATTAACAGTTTTAAACTGAAACTTGTCACAACGTCCTGATACCTATACGTCCTGATATTCAATATCACCAAATGTAAGTCTACCTGACTACCAGTCTCAGAAGGAACATTACCGTCGGAGTTGGTTGTTCCACAAAAATTGGCACTACTAAGGCCATCCGAACCTGGTGAACCATGCTGTCCGAATGCATCCGCAAGTACTTTGTCGTGCTGCGCAAGCACACATCCTAATCTTTTATGCGAAGCGTCGTTGGAAGCAAAAAGTCTCCCTTTTTCCATTAAACAATGCCAACTCTTGGTCATTACCAATTTCATCTTTTAGCTCCAGGAAGATTTTCTCACATTTTTCTCTTTAACTGCTGATCGTATTACTTGATCCGTTATACTTCCGCGTCGGAGTAAACTTAAGGTAACTACTATAATCCATTCAAAGAAAAGAAAGAATTTAATATTCCTCTGAGTCACATGCATCTAACGTTTCTGGTTCATCATTTCACTGAGTTAAATTAACCCTATACTTAGTCTCTGACAATAGTCTCATTACGAGTTCATCTTGACTCACTGGTCTTATCTTCGGTAGGTTCTGAGATCATTGTATTGCTTACTACTTCCTTATATAACTTTATCCAATCATGCTGTCACTTCCCAATGTTTTCACTTTCTAACTGATTCATTCATAAAATGGACATTTTCCTGAATAAAACAACTTCATCAACCTCAATTTGGTTCCATAAATTACAACCTATGACATCTGCCTTCTCATGGCGAATTATTACTGACAATATTCATATTTATTCATTTATCAAATGATATGGCACTTACTGCCTCTTCTCAACTATTCCTAGGGACTCTGCTCCTCGCCTTATATCGATGCCTTTGATAATCATACATCCTTCTAGCACTCTTTTCGTTAATATGAAAGTCTCTAAAGATTCTCATCTATTCCCGTATAAGATCTCAAGTAATTCTTCCAATCCGTCTTACTTGCTGGTACTACCTCCAGTAGTCCAGCCACGAATCCAACATGAATCTTCAGTTCTCTTGCTAATAGCTTAGTTCTTTATGCCCACTTTTCTGAGCTCTATACCTTAATCATCTCAGTCCTTCTGGCTACAGCCCTCATTCCTCGAGGGTAAGCCCCTTATCCTAACAAGATTTTCCTTATCTGCTGGAACCTCTTCCGGGTCTCCAGTAAGGTACTCTATTGAATTTACACACTGATCTTCAGCATATAATAAATCATCATCGCGCTGCTGCTCGTATGCCTCAAGGTCTGTTGCCTTACTTGTCGATGCGATATCGAGCTAAGTTACTATCATGATACTTAATAGTTCCCATAAGAGTTTTATAGGTCATCACTACATTAAGTAGTCCGACTATGAACTTGGCAAGAGTTTTTATTATCTTGGTAAATTTATTGTTTTAACGTCGCCTCATCTCTGGGGTTTATAACGTACGCTCTGATACCACTGCTGTAACACCCCCAGATCCGGGGTCAGGGATCTGGTGGTTACGGTCTTACATCCATTCATAATACTTGACTTGAGTCCACAATAAATAAATCACATGCTGTGACCCCACAATAATATCCACTCACACGCACAACAGTTATAGTCCCAGAGATGAAATTGAAATAAGTCTTACATTAAAGGGTTACGAATAAACGTTATTACAATCCTAAAAGGATAACATCATAAGTTTAACAGTTTTGCCGTTGATTACATTAATTATACATATAGTTAAACAGGAAACAAAAGCTGTCTAACTAAGCTACCTCAGCAATGGCGGCTAGCATCTCAGCGGGGAATCCGGTGGGTCGGGTAACCCGCTTGCGCCGAGTGCGCCTGATGCGAGCCATCTGTCCTAGCTGTTGTTGTGACATAATATGAACAAAGCAAGGGTGAGCAAAAGCCCACCAACAATAATATAACTGAACAGTGATACATATATACAGCAGTTCAAAATATCCTTTGAAACCATATGCCATGCATTAATGAGGTTATTGCCAGTATAATATAAAGGATGAAGTTACCAGGTAACTCAAAGTATTTGTTTGTAGAAATATCTGCTACATCAAAAGTAAGCAAGATATTCTCATTGTCATTAAAAAGAGGAACTTGCATGAAAAGATTGCAATTCCAGTTATGAACACTTTTCCAGCTCTGCCAACAATAATCATGTTGCAGGAAATAAATAAGTTTGGATGATGAACCAATGATGGAGTATTCACCGTGCCCGCTGTTCCAATCTTGATGATCAGTCGAGATCGTACAGCTCAAATTAGATTTACTACCGGTAGAAGGAAGAACTGACGGCTTTACTTGTCTACCGCCTTGCTAGCTCTCCCCGGCCAACGGTTGGGCCAAAGGGGATGGACCGGCGCTACTCGGCCTCTTACACGACTCCTAGTTCAAAAAGAATTCATGATTCTGAATGTAACGTTCGTCCCCCTTTCCCCAAGTATAATACTTTGTTGATAAGACTCCACAAAGTAGTCGTATCTAGTTGGAAAGGAAAATTCACCAATAACTTCCAAGCTACTGCTTGGTAACGAATCTCAACTTGTTCCAACAATCTTACCCCTCGAAAGATGAGAAGGTAAACAACGACTTAATAAGTCAATAGCACCCGAGTTGAGAGTGAAGAGAATACTTTATGACCGGGAAGTCGACAAGATAATTAACATTTTCCAAGTAAGGTTCCCTTATTATTAGGGAGATAGACTCAAAGAAGAATGATGTCTGAGAACCTTTCTTGATATATGATTAATAATAATATGACTCCGAAATATTTTCTGTAATAATCGAAGAAGATAACCCTTATCGAGGTTATTCTAAGTATGGAATAAATATTCAGAGAATATTTATTGAATTAAAATATTTTACAGAATATTTAGGAATATGAAAGAATATCTTTAATCAGGGTATTTCTCAAATAATCCTTGAAGAAATATCGAGAGAATATTTATTGCATAATTAAATATTCAAATGAATATTCAAAATAATATTCATTAATTAATAAGACCTGAAAGGAATATTTAAAATATTTAAAATAATATTCGATGATTAAATAGAACCCTGGATGAATATTCAAAATAATATTCATAATTAATTAGGAATTTAAATGTTTATTGAAAAAGTAATATTCATTTAATGAATAATATTCTAAATGAATATCAAGTAATATTCATTTAGTAATCCAAGCTTTAAAGGAATATTCGAGATAAGACTCGATAAATAAATCAAGCTTCAGATGAACATTAAAATAATATTCATCAGGTAATTACTATCTTAAATGAATATTCAAAAGTAATATTCATTTAATGAATAATATTCTAAATGAATATCCAAATAATATTCATTTAGTAGTCCAACCTTTAGAAGAATATTCGAAATAATAATCGATAAATAATTCGACTCTGAATGAATATTAAAAAAAATATAATTAGTCGAATAGTTACGTTCAAATAATTATTTGAAGTAGGGATCGTTAAATAAATAATCTCGAACGAATATTCAAATAATATTCGCCGCCCGAATAATGGAAAATATTTACTTAGATATTTTCTTTCGAGGTAATCTCGATATGTCAAGAAATATTGACTCCCGGTCTATATTTGATGAATAAGATGGATACGCCCTTCTATGAGGGTCTTACAATAACCGGCTTATAATTGATACGTTAGCTATCTAATTTATAAACCAATAAACAATCAGGGAACAAGCATAACGATATAACTTGAAAGTAGGCATGCATGCTATGGCATATGTATAACAGAAAACATATATATATATATATATATATATATATATATATATATATATATATATATATATATATATATATATATATATATATATTCAATCACAACAACAGCCTAAAAGAAGGGAATTGAAACTTGCCTGGTAGTCGAGTACGGTAAGTGGTAGTGGTAGTGGGTCCCGGGTAAGCTTGGTGATCTATAAATAGCCAAGTCATTCGGGATTAATCACTTAACATTTTAAAAGTTAAGTTATACTTAAATCGAAACACGTTCTCGAGTTATCTCGTTATACCCCTTTTTGTGGATTCCCTTTATCATTTATCCTACCCGACATTCGTTCGTTAATACGACATGTCACTGTAATTACACTTGGGACATACTTAAGTCATACAAGTTCTAAGGTCGATCGTTACGAACCAATATTATACTCCGAGTTTTATCGCCCGTTTTCTAAGTGTTTTACCAAAGTTATAATAGAGTCGTCTTTTAGGGGTTCGTTCGCGTTTAACCTCGACTCGAATATTTTTAATAAATCGAAAAACGATACTTTTGACATACGGTTTTCTTTCATACCTTCCTTTTTACCTCTAGTATTTATTTACCAAGATTCGTCATGACTTTACATATTTTACGAGGGTCCAATTACAGTTACGAACTTTCGTTTACGGATTCGAACTACTTTTAGTAAATCGGTCATAAATCCTAAACCGTAAGTCTGTTTGATTCGATTATTTTTCCAAAATGATCTACGACTCAAGATCTACAAGGTTATGTTATATAATTAACCAGATCAGTGAATTATAGCTACTGCTATGCACGAGTTTCAAGGTGTAACGAAATTCCGGCATTATAACGGCTATAAATCGAGCGTTCCAAAAATTATAACATCAAAACCAAGCCACACCGGGCATAATACACATCTTATATACATGATTCTCATCCAAATCTGTCCAAGATCATATCACTTCATCCTTATAATCATCATATGTTTCAACCACTACAAGATCATGCTAATCAAGCTTATAACCATGCTAATATCATAACTATACTAAAACTCATCAAGATCATGCATATACTTAAAGTAAAACCTAGGGTTTCAAGAGAGTTATACCTTCCTTGGTGTGTCTAGGAGTCTAACAAGCCTTGATCTAGTCCTTGGATCACCTTAATATAGCTTAGAGCAACAAAGAAAACCAAGAAAACAAAGTTAGTTTCTAAGGGTTACCATTCATCATCACTTTTGTAAAAATCATAGAAAATAGAAAAATAAGAGTTTGTCTCTCAAATTTTTACCACATCTTGGCCTCTTCATAAGCTTTGTTTTGAGTCCTAGATCATCAGATTTGAAGCTTCCTAGCTAGGGTTTTGAGCCCCCTTTCTCCTGTGGACAGAAACTGTCAAGCACAGATCAGTTTGGCTTCTTCAACTTTGAGCATGGATTTGACTAGGCTATACTACTTTGTTGGACATGAAATTTTGAGCGAATATTACCCATGGAGTGGAGAGGCTATGGTTAAAATTTGGTGATTTTATCATGGATAGAAATGGAGATATGAATTTGTCTTTGGAGAGTGTTTCTGCTGGACAGTTTGAGAGAATGAGAGGAATGGAGTTTGTTTTGCTTGCTTTGATCTCATCCTTGTCCAAAATACATTATTGATGATAATATCTAGCATAAAGCTACTTTATTAAAGTGCTTTGCTCATATATGATGCAATCCAAGGGACAAGTGTTGTGATTTTGTGGTGGAAAGGTGTCATGCAAGCTAACTAAGTGATTTGGTTTCCAAAGATGCTAGTTACTTTGTAACTACTTAGTTACTTGATCTTATCTATTTGCACATGCATGTATCTTGGCTCTCTGCTTGTCTCTTTGTCCGGTTATTACTTAATTTGATTGATCGTTCGGAGGAATAACTCATTCGTTTCTAGTTAGGGTTTTACCGGAAACCGTCTTAATATTTATACTATCATCCTCCATTCTCTTTAATAATTCTTGAACCTATTTTCCTTAAATCCCTTCAATAATTCCTTAAGTCTTTCAGTGTCCAGGGAAATCTCGGGGAAAATAAAAGTGCTATTTTTCAGAATCCGACAGCTTTTACATACACTCTTTTTCCCCCTGGATCACTAATACGAACTCAGAATTTCGTTCCGGGTACTTCTATATAGCGTCGTCTAATAATATTCCTACGTCCACCAAAATCACTATTCATCACTTATTCTTTACTTATTCTTTTAGGGTTATATAAATGTCCCGATTCTCTTTCAATCGTTCCTTAACCCTTTTACGGAACCACTGGACTGATAACAGATCTCGATTTGGATGACATAAGAATAACCTTCCCCCTTGGAATGATCAAATCTTAATTTCCTAGGAGATAGATAATTCTTATCTAGATTGTCAACCAATAGCATTCTTCATGACATATAAGCATTTGAATCCAAATCTACCTCTTTCATTCATTATCTCAATCGTTACATCGTAATCGTAATCACTATTCACCATTACCTCAGTACATAATAAAAAGTTTTTAATTATATCCAAAATTTGGGGTTCTTACAAAGAAGACAGTCAATCTACCGTTTTGAGGTATACTACACTTGAAGAAGTTCATTCAGTTGATCAAGCATCAGCGGAGTAATCAAGATAGTGGATTCTATTTATAGTGACAAGAGGTTCCTACAGTGGCAGAATACAGATTATAAATGTTTGAAAAAGAGGGAAGAAAAGAAAGACATGAACCACAACTTTAAAGTCAATATATGAAGAACAGTCATTGCGGTTAGTCACTCATGAACCAGACAGTACATCGAGTGTCAACATTAACAGTGGTTGTTTATCATTAACTTCAGTGGTTCAAGCTGTCAAGACTGGTATGTTAAGAAAAGAAAGGAACCAAATCATAGAGTCAAAAATAAAGAAAAGCCGTTGGAGGTAGTCGCTCATGAACCAGACCGTGCATCGAGCGTCAACAAAAATTCGGTGGTAATTCTTTATTACTTTCTGTGGTTCAAGCAATCAAGACTTGCTAAGGAATAATCTTTGTGGAGGATCAAATTTATCAAGACATAGAAGACCACAAGGGTTATGCTATCAAGGAGGTATATTAATTTTATCTTAATTAATTAAGTCATTTGAATTATTTATTTGATAAATTAATTCTATCTGAATTAATTTATTCAATAAATTATTTAAAAGATTAATTAAGTTAGAATTAATATAATTATCAAACAAGGAGGTATATTAATTTTCTCTTAATTAATTAAGTCATTTGATTTATTTATTTGATAAATTAATTCTATTCGAATTAATTTATTCAATAAATTAATTAAAAGATTAATTAAGTTGGAATTAATATAATTATAAAAAGACTTCATATTAATTCTCTTTTAATTAAATTAAATTAGTTGGCTAATTTATTTTATAAATTAATTCAATCAGAATTAATTTATTCTTTAAATTAATCAATTAATTAATTAAATCAGAATTAATATAAGTGTTTAAAGACTTAAAACAATTCTGCTCAGCGAATATGACCTAATGGAGGTCGGTATGACCTATTCTTAAGTCATACCGAAGCTACTCAGACTGATTAAGTCATACTGACCTAAGTCATACTGATCTAAGTCATTCTGATCTACTCAGACTGATTAGGTCATACCGAAGATACTCAGACTGATTAGGTCATACCGAGCAGATTAAGTCTTACCGACTTGAAGATATTTCTGAAAAGCAAATTAGGTCATACCGACAAAGTGCTTTATGTCATACCCAAAGGCTGCTCAGAAATTAGGTCATACCGACACATGATTAGGTCATACCGCCCAAGATTTAAGTCATACCTAAGGAAAATTATGTCTTGGAGCAAGTTTAAGTCATGCTGACAGCTGATTTATTATGTCTTGAAGCAGTTTAAGTCATACCAGATCAGTACAAGACATAAATGGCTATAAATACACCAGCAGACACAGCAGAACAGCTCTGGAAAAATCTTCACTTCTGCACTCCAGAAAAATCACAACAGAGAGAGACCAAGAGAGAAAATGGTTCCTTGAACATCAAATAAATTCTTGTAAATTATTTCTAGCTTGTATTGCTAAATCTAAACCACTAGAAATTGTTTACTTGTACTTGTGGAACTATCTAGCGGATTAAGTTCCTTAGAACCTCTCGATATTTTTATTACAAATATAGAAAAGTTCATGTCGAATTTTCTATAGAATTTGTAATAATAAATTTCGATCTTTTTAATTACAAATATAGAAAAATTCATGTCGAATTTTCTATAGAATTTGTAATAATTAGTTTGGTCATCAAACCTTGTAATTTGTACCCGTGTATTTAGACACAACCCATCAAGTTAATATAAATTTTATATTCAACTTGAAATATCGGTATTCGTTTTATTCCGCATCAATTTGTTCTTGATTTAATATTTTAATATTTTAATATTTTTAAGAAAAAAGGAAATTCGATAAAACGGTATAGTTTGTATTCAACCCCCCCTTCTACAAACTATTTTGGACCTAACAACTCTGGAGAGATTAATCTTTAAGCTTAATGGCCTTAACATCAAGGACAAACGAATTTATGTTAGTTGGGCAAGGAAGAGGGTTCCACAAAGACATATTAACGGGAGTTCGCCGAGGTCTGGGGAGAGAGAGGCAGAGCTGATGCATAGTGAAAAGGAGGCAGTAGAGAGTAAAACTCATAAGAAGAAAGTTATCTTAGTAGATATTATAAATCTTATTCAGACCAAGTTGAAAATGAAGCCCTCGAGAAGAGAGTTTGCTAAGCTATATTTAGGGAACACCGCTACAAATTTAAATGTGTTCACGGTTAAAGTTGAACCACTAAAAGCCAAAATATCGCAATATCCCACATTTTTTTAATATCATTTCACATTTATGCCTTCCAATTTTCTATGATTTTACTCTAACCCCCCCCCCCCAAGTGAAATGCTATGAAAATGTTAGTTAATCTTCACATTGTCCAGAATCGAAACTGTGACATCTCAGTTCTAAATATAATGAATTTAAATTTATAATTAAAATCATTGAACTAGATGACTAATTAATTGTATATTAGAATTTTTTGGACACAACCTGTTAGAAAGTAATAACACTTGAAAAAATAGTGAGTTAATCTATATTTAGGAAACATTGCAACAAATTGAATAATAATCATGATCAAAACTATTAAAAATCAAAATCTCGTAATAAAGTTAGAATATCCCCGTGCCTTGCACGGGTAATGAAGCTAGTATGAATAATAAGCTAAAAAATATATAAAAAAAAACTTACTCTAATATCGCACGGGGGTGGGCAGTATTATATTTAAATTTTGGCATAGTACCATAGTGTAGAATAGATGCTCCAAAACTAAAAAAAGAGCCGAAGGAGTAAATTTCACAATTTCCCGGCTAAAGTTTTCCAAATTTTGAATATAGCGGTAAGTGAACTTTATTGACTTATGTGACGGTTATGCCAAAATAGCGATTATAACTCTCTTGGATATGGTTAGTTTATCAACACATGCACATCCCAAAAATTAAGCAGCATAAATGAGAGTGACATTGATTTTTCTTCAACGCAGCAACGCTCCTCCAATTTAATTACCAATATCATTACAAAATTGGGTAACTTCTGAAGATTGTTCCACCCCGGTGACTTACTTTTCTTTGGTCATTTCTCCATAATGGTAATGTTCTCCTCTTTTTGTACACATAAGTATTTTTTTATGAGTAGTACTATGTATCCCAAAATTTTCCCCAAAACTTTTCCCAAATAAGGTGGCATGACACTTGTCACATTTTAATTTGTGGGCGCATATGTATGCACGCGGGGTCCCATATCATTATTAGGAAACTTACTAATTACTCACATGATACATATGCATTTGGGAAAAATTTTGGGCTATTTTTTGGGGTCTCTAGCATTTTTCTTTTTTTTATACTGTATATCGTATATAGGTATAAATGAGCCAGTTTTTCATTGTCATTTTATATGTGGAGTTCAATACACTTGGTGTAAACACATAGTACCCATTTTAATGCCTTCGGTTTCTTGATTTATGAGATGCTAATTAGAATTTATACAGCTAGAAAAATAATCATTGTTCACTCACAAGGAGAGATCAAGTTGGCTCACCCTTAGGTATACAAAGTACTCCGTCCTCTGTTTTTAATCTTTATTGTTTTGTAAAAGCATACCATTTGACTGTTATCTTCTGAATGTAACAGGTACATGAGCTTGAAAAAGTTATTGGTAAGGGTGCTTATGTTAGGTTAGGGGACTTACACAATTCGAAATTCATAAATAACCAATACAGAGCACACACACAACCAATCGATTAGTTAACAAGATCCACCAAAGCGCGGTAACACGTTATTCAAGTATCACTTCTACTTCTATCAAATCAATAAGTAAAAGCAAAACAAGAACACACACAATATTTGACGTGGAAACACCTACGCCCCAAACTTGTATTATTAATCAAAACAGTTATCAATTATACATCCAAACAATAACACCACAATGGTGTTCAGTCACACGATACTTAAGCTTACATCTTAAGCATCCGCTCTCCAAGCGATACCTAAGACTACATCTTGAGTATATCTCTCAAACATAATATGACTATTTATATATAGCCATCACAAACTTAGCCACCAAGTTACCATACAAGCATAATCATATTTGGTTTCTAATTACCTACCAAATTCTAATCATACTTGGTATCTAATTATCTACCCAAACCCATAACATCATATTGGGTTGAAACCCAACAGCTTATTCGAATGCTCTAAGGGATTTCCAACAGAAAGTTCAAGAGATGATTGTAAATCATTTTCTCTCAGCCTTCCTCTGTAAAACTTCTAAGTCGTCAATACTTTGTCTGTCATGAAGTTTTCTAAACTTAAAGTCATGATATTTCAACTAGCTTTCCTTTGTTCGAAAAATCTATAAAATAAATACTATAAGTTTACTAATACTTAATTATTGATTGTATTTGACAGGAAAGCATAAAAGTGACGAAATAAGATCACAAAAATGATGCTAAGAAAAGACTATATAAAGTACGGAAAGATGGTTATGAAACCCACTACAGAAGTTGAAGCAACTGGCATGGTAACAGTACATGAAATACAACATGAATTCGACCAATATCAATTAGAGAATTCTAGATCTCTTCAAAAAGGAATGGAGGTGCTCTGTTGAATGTACTGACAATTAATTAAGTTTTGGAAAGCTATGTTAGGAGATTAAAGACGATTTCTAAACTTTTCTGTAAATGTATTGTTCTATGATTTATAAATTTTTCACACAGTTGATTTACATCTTTTTGCACAGATCAATATTTTATGCTTTGACATTTTAGTTTTAAATCAATAAAAATTTATTTTGTATTAATTTGATTTTAATTTTTATTAGAAAAACAAAAATAAAACAAGTTTACTGATCATTTTAGTAAGTTCACCTACCACTTCTAAGATTCAGTGTGATTAATTAACAAGATGCCACGTGGCACAATTGTGAAATGCCACCTGGATAATCCTTGAGATGCCATATGGATGCCATGTGGACCATTGTTAAGTTGCCATGTGGAGTCTAGATGGGCAATCTGTAGCATGCCATGTTGATGCCACGTGGATCATTATGGACATGTGGACTGGTGACACATTAGCTATTGACTCATTATTAATTATTTAATTAAATGAATTCACATATTATTTATCTACCAATATAAATATGTGTAGGTAAAGACTCTTTCTTTACTAACTTTTACCTACCACTCGCTACCAATTTTATATTATTAGGTAAAGATGCTTTCTCACCAATATAGATGTTTTACTTACACTTAAAATTAGTAGGTAAATGTCAAATTTCTTGTAGCGGTGCGTAGCACGGGTAAAATGCTAGTTGTTTATAATTTTATTAAACTTTCCGAAAGGCTTGATGTGTAATAAGTTAAGTTATTGTTTAAGGGTGTTGATATATGCACACCCCAAATTAATTGTTGTACATCCTCCTTTCTTTATTTTATCAAAATACTCCTTTTATTTGATTTTAATCCATTACCTTTTAGAGAAATTGCCCAAACTACCCACCATTCATAATAAGAGGCCCAAATTACCGATTGGCGGGATTATTGGTCTTTTCTGCCCATCAAGCACGCATGTCATACATGCGTGTTCTGTGCACCGCATGTCATATATGTGTGTCCTGTGCATGTGCGTGCCAGTCTATTTTTTTTTTCTAATTTTGTAGTTTGTAGTTTGCCCACCAAACATGTGCATGTGTGTGTTGTACTGGCGTGCTGGCCGGGCTGAATTTTTTGTTTTGTTTTTTTTGTTAATTATGTATTTTGTAGTTTTATTTTGAGAATATTACTTTTAAAATAATATCATAAAGTAAAGTTTTTTTTGTAAATGACTCGAGCTGAATCGAATATGATTCGGTTATAAACATATTATTTGACGAATAAACATATTTCAATTTTTTAACTAAATTTTTTAAATTTATCTATATTGCTTTAGGGATTCAACGGTTAATTTTTAGGGTTCAAAATTTCCATTTTGGGTTTTAGAAATATTCAGAATGACAAATAAACCGTATACGAACTTAGGATTTAGGGTACCCTAAACCCAAGACCCTAAACGCTAACCCCCAATTTTTTAAAAATCAGACCGCCAGACTCAGTAAGAAATAATCAATTTTTTAATTAAAATTTTTAAATTTTATCTATATTCTCTTGGGTGTTCAACGGTTAACCTTGGGGTTCAATATTTCCATTTTGGTTTTAGAAATATTCAGAACGACGAATAAATCGTATACGAACTTAGGGTTTAGGGTAGACTCTAAACCCTAACTTATCCTCAGTTCGTCGAACTCAATAAAAAAACACAATTTTAATTGACCATTTGATTATAATTTTTTTAATAATGTTTACAAATAAATATTTTGAAAAAGAAAATAAATAATTAAAAAAATAAATATTTAGGTCACCCACGCTTGTTAGTAATGCGTGTAGTGAGTCCACGCATGTCCACCATGCGCCTAGTCAACCCATGCATGTTGACCATGCGTGTAGCCTACCCCCTTTATATGGCTTTATATGTTCTTCATTCCACTTATGTCGGGATTGTGGGAGACAGCACCCACGCATTGTATAAATGTGTGTCCGGTGGACAAAAAAGGCCGCCACCCCGCCAGACGATAATATGGACAATTTTATTAAATAATAGGTAGATAGGGCCTTCACCCTCTATTGATTTAAACTCTTTGATAAATTTTAATTATGTTATATTGTAATATTTATATAATTACTAGATAATTAGTAAATATAAAAATGGTAAGTGAATTATTAAGACGTAGATTATTTATAAACATGAAATTAGCAAAATATTATTCTAAAATACATGCTAATTTATATAGTGGAGATAAAAATATATAATGAAATTAATAATAATAATAATAATAATAATAATAATAATAATAATAATAATAATAATAATAATAATAATAATAATAATAATAATATTTATTCAAATTATCGATTCAATTTCTTTGGTCAAAGAGGAATAATTTAATTTGTTTCTATAACTTTTATTTCAATTATAACTTATTATCAGATCGTACAAATCAAATTAGTAGCGGAATAAGAATGGGTTAATATAAACTATAGTTATAATTGTATTTCAATAATGATTGTATTTTCATAATTAATAGAATTTTTTTTCAAATGTTAAATTTAGTCATGACCATGCACCGTTTGTGACTAAAACATATAATAACAAATATTAATCAATTTTTACCAAAATAATTAAATTGAATCAATAGTTATTAGTTTGATGAAGGTTATTCTAATCATTTAAGAAAATAGGGTATGCAACCATCAATTTAGGTTATGCATATATCACTATCCTTGTTTAATTGTCAAAAAAAAAAAGTTATTGTTTTGAGTTGTCCTGTTTAGGCCTGTCAACGGGTCGGATTCGGATCGGATCATCCTAAATTCATATCCGAATCCGTTAAGATTTTCGGATTCGGATCATATCGGATTAGATCAGAAGTCGGATATTTTTAGGATTATTGATATCCGATTCGTTTGGATTTCGGATTATCAGATCGGACCTCCGATCCGTTTTATAAATTTTAAAAATATATATATTTTTTAATTTAAAAAATATTATTTTAAAATTTTTTGACGAAATAAAAATTAAAATTATGACATTACATTGACAAATCCAAATTTATATTTATATTTCAAAATAATATTATTTATGTAAAATTTTATATATTATATATGTTATATATATATATATATTACATAAATATATAAAATATATAATAAATATAATGGGGGTGTTTGGGAGAACTTATTTTCAGAATAAGTCAACTTATTTTAAGACAAAGTTAGAGATTTCTAACTTTTTTCTGGAAAAAGTTAATTTTTTTTGCAACTTATAGAATCTCAAACATACATTAAATACTTGTATGAGAAAAATTTATCAAAATATGAATTTTTAACCCAAAAATAAGTCTATAAAGACTTATTTTAATTTTTGCCAAACAGGAAGGAGTGAGCAAAACCGAACCGGAACAAAAAAACCGAACCATATAATTTCGGTTCGGTTCGGTCAAAATTTTTTTAAAATTTGGTCTGTTCGGTTTATTTGGTCCGGACCGAAATTTATTTCGGTTCGGTTCTTCTAAAAAAATTTTGGTTAGAACCGAACCACCCGAATTATATATATAAATATTAATATATATATTTTTTATATATAATATATATACACTATTTATATAAAATACATTATATATATTTTAAATTTTCAATATTTTGATTGCTTCAGACCTTCAAGTTGTTTGTAGAATGGCTAAACTTGATATATTTGGCTTCAACTTTCCTTCACCATACAGTATCATCAATTGGAGCAACCAGCAAATATAATTAAATATCAAAAATCTGAAAATTTCGGTTCTTATGGACCGAACCGAACCAACCGAATTATTTCGGTTCGGATCTGGTTCGGTTCTCCATATATTTTTGGTTCGGTTCGGTTCCAAAAAAATTAACAATTTGGTTTTCGGTTCTTTCGGTTCGGTTCGGTTCTGTTCTGGACCGAACCGACTGAATGCTCAGCCCTACAAACAGGTCCAATATATTCGGATCGGATCATTATCAGATCGGATCATACAAAATCCATATCCGTTCGTTATCGGATCGGACCCTTATTAGATCGGATTATTAACAAATCGGATTTTTTTTGGAAGGATCCATAACCACTAATTTAGCTACGGATTGGATCGGACGGGATCCATTGATAGGCCTAGTCCTATTGACTTTGCCGTTTCTCCTTTTGTGTTAAGCTTCGTGAATGTCACCATTCCCTGCATATATTTGAGGCCTAGCCAGTAGTATAAGAAAATGAGAAAGCTTAATCTTTGTAAATACTAGTACAGCAGTATGATTACAGTTATTACATTGAATGATAGCTCTACAATTAAGGCTATGAATTTGGAACACATACTATTACTAAGATTAATACATAAATATACAGTTAGAGAATCTATTGTAATCTCTCACTTTAATCTCCGTGACGTTGATATTTACTAGAATCATGGTTGTGATTTGATTGAGGATGATTATCCTTAACAGCCAGCAGTGCTTGAACATGATCAAGATCAAGATCATGTAATCAAGTATCATAGTACTGTGAACGGCTTGTAGAGCTGTCCAAGAAGGGCCACACCAAATATCACATCAAGATATGGTTCAGAGATAAGCTCATAAGTAAAGCCTTTGGAGTTAAAACATATTCAATCCCAATTTGAGCTTGAGATCCAGTAGAGTTATTGTCAGAATTTGGTAAAGGAACCTTTATTTCAGTCAGTACTCTTGTTTGAGGTGTAGATTCATTACTGTGAACACAAATTCAAGTGATGTTATCACAAGCCTTAGACTTACCGGTAACACAGAAAGCTTAAGCTAATGGGCCGCTAGCTAGCCTTAACTCCACTTTAGGCCGAGCCCCGCGTGAATTTATTTTTGGACACAAACCAAATATTATCATTTTAATGGAGTTATTATCCTGCTCTACCCTCAACAGACTAGTAATAAATATGAATGATAAAGAACAAACCCATACATTAATTGCCAACAGAAAAGCGAAGCGATTATTGTAATGGTAATAACTAATCCAGGTTTCAAATTCAGGGGATTACCACCAAGAAGAAACAGGCTATTTTAAATAGCTATATTCATGTTAAATTTCTTAGCAAATCCTAAGATATATAGCTAGGTTCTTGAGTCCCAAGTCCTAAGAACACTTAAATCCAATATTCTTAAGAACACTTAAATGTGAAAAAACCTCAAACAAACACAACCATTTGTAATCAAAACGCATTATACTGAAAATTCGTTTATTAGCGTCTTCATTATTCAAGTGAATACGGAATCACAACCATAATAGGACAATGAATTATCATAATCGTTGAAATTAGGGATAACCTGTTCAGTTTAGTCATTGAGTTTTAAAAAGGCCAAATCATGAAATGACTGCAGAATTTCTTTCAATATCTTGAGAGCCTGCTGAAATCATGCGTGTCGGATTCCTAATGAGTAGGGTCATGGGTCATTACGGGATCTTCAGTTCCTGTATCATCACTACATAACATTTTTCTGTAAGAGGTGGTGCACCTATTAGGAATCCAACATATTTTTTGACTTTTACGAGGCTAGCATAATATTCAGCGACATTATTTTGTACTATTATCTTGTTAGTGTTAATTTTATAATCAAATTTGTTGCGTGAATTACGCGGCATTTATGGTATTTATTTACTAATACATTTGATAAGCACCTTTTAATTTTCATTAAATAGATTGATTGGTTTTTATGGTAACTTATTTTGCCTTTGATTTCGTTCTAAGAAAATAGATATGCTGAGTTATCTATCTATATATTAATAGATATTAGTGTGTCTTTAATATGTATTTGTTTAGACTTATTTTATGGGTGCTTATTTTTTGGTGAATGGTAATCATATATAAATGATTAATTTGTTTTTTTATAATTTTAATGAGAATTTGAAATCAGTTTTATTAAATGCTAGTAATTGATTCTTGTTTTTGCGACTTTGACTTTTAAGTGGACTAATTGATTGTGTTTTATTTTTGGTTTGATTTCTTATTTTGGAAAGTCTTAAATAATATGATTGTGCCATTTTATGCGGTTGTTGTACCTCTGAGGGTGTGCCATTTATTGTGGTTTTTTGGACCAATTATGGGTTATTTTTTGATGTCGTCTTTTGACGAGTTGGATCATTATTGATGATTATTATTTTGTCATATTTGTAATCTATTCCAGGAGGCCGGTAAAGTAAACTACTTATTGTGAGTTGTGACTATTAGTTAGTTGTTTGTATGTGTGTACTTAAATTTTATAGGTCTAGATGAGTGTTACTGTGTCTAATTGTTCGCACAAAATCACGCAAGCGTACGCGGTCACAAGTAATACTCCTATAAGATTAAGTAGAGTTCGTTCCCACAGAAACTGGTATATTTCAGATTATGCAATTTATGCAACAATGTATGATTATTATTCACTGCTAAGACAAGTATCAAAGTTGTGTTTGATTAACTAAATTAACTAACAAGCAATTTAACAATACTAAAAATTAATTAACTAACGTGATTAAAAACCGATTTACTTGTGAGAGAATAAACATGGGATCCTAACTTCATTAAATACTTCGTTTAGAGTTGATGACTTTAATCAGTGTATGTAATGGTTATGATAACTGATCGAACAACACGAAACTAATACACGCTACCTTTCAGTATACGTATACCATACTACTCAACATCCATAGAAGAGATAGAAGCTGGGCAGACACCAGTTATGTTTAGACCCTATATGTCTATAAGATTTGAAAACATAACTGTTTAAGTACAAATTATCCATTGAGATCACATAGGGCAGTATAAGATGGTTAAAATTACACTACGAATCATGCAAGTCAAAACATTCATAAACCTATGCTAGCATGGCAAGTTCTAAATCTCTATATCCAATTTCGCTTCAATAGAGATTAACAATTTAGATGTTAGCTACGCATCCAAAAGAATTAAGTATAACCATACGAGGAAATCAATAATTCATCACACACAAATCTTTAAAGCAATCAAACTACTAAACTCTGTAAATAAATCCGTTAGAATCCCATGACAACGATTAGTTCATAATCGAACGACTCCTCATCATGGGATCTAATGATAATATGATAATAAACAAGGTCTGAATAAAAACAATAGTGCTAGAGTAATAAAGTTTAGAAAATAAATCCAAAAGCATCTAAAGTATCGCCTAATAGAAGAATACAAAAGATGAAGTAGATCTAGATCTCCGTAGATGTCACGTGCTCCGAGAATCCTTCTCTAACTTGTCTCCCTTGATTCTCTGTAAAAACCGTCCTTATTATGTTGTCTACACGTGTTTATATAGCCCCCGTAGCTTGTCCCGCAAGAAAATACCAAAACAGAATAGAATCAGGATTTTCAGTAGCCGAACCAGCGCACCCGCACCCATCAGGAAACTCCGCAGCGCGCCCGCGCTGCTACACTGCGCGCCCGGGCTGCTACACTGCGCGCCCGCGCTGCTACACTGCGCGCCCGCGCATGGATTGCTGGAAATTTTTCACCCTTTGTCAATTTTTGCTCGTTCCGACTCCGATTCGTCTGCTAATTGCCGTTCCTCAATTCTTAAGTTCAAAATCACCATTTAAACATAGAAATGCATTCCCTGCTTCCAGTTTCGTAATCCTACAAAAACAAACTAAAAACACATCAAAATACCAAATACTTGAGGCCAACTTAATCGATTTAAGCCGAAATGAAGCGTTCCAAGTGGATATGAAATCCACTTATCACTAATCAAAGGGTTTCCCTTTGATTAGATTTTATTTTTATAGTTAATTAGATTTTACTTTTATTTTTCATTGTAATAAAGTTTTTAATATCGCTAGGATTTAGGAATAATTTTGCTGTGTTATTTACTTTAATATTATTTATAAATATTATTTTTTAATCAGTTTTCTTATTGTTTTTTCAGGTGAAAAGACTTTGGGAAGTCTCTTTTCGGACTTTAAAGTCTTATTATCTAAATTTGTGAGGACATCTATGCATGCCCTTCGGTTAGATGATAAACTTTATTGAATGAAAGAAACTAAGCCCCATTCTCCGATTTTACCGAATATTGTATTTCGATACAATTCATATACGAGAATGTATATTCTTGACAAAAGAAAACAAGAGAATAGGGAGCCTAAGATATGTATTAGGTAAGTTCCGTAAGAGCATCTCCAACCCTGGTCACCTGTTAGCAAAAAATCCTACGTGGCTTACATTTATACCTAATATGTAAAAAATGGGCTTCTCCAATGCACTCAGCTGTTAGGAATAATTTTAGATAACAGGTTACATGTTTTCTATATTTGTTGATCCATTCATGGTCATCTATAATTTTCCACGTCATTGTCTTTCTTTCCTGCTAGTACATATATACATTTATTCAATTAACTTCATCCTAAATTATTTTAATTATTAAAACTATTTTATTTAATCAAATAACATATATCCTTGTATTAAAATTTTATTTATTGAATTTAAAAATAATAAAATAACATATTTTTAAATAATAAAGTTATTTAAATTAATTATTTAATATACATATTTATATAAAAAATTTATTTTATTGAATTTAGAAAAAGTTTAGTTATGAGTTTTATCTACAATAAATAAATAATATCTAAAAATATAATCGTTAGAATTTGAAAAATAATAAAATAATATATTTTTAAATATAACTAACCGTTATAGCTAATACCACTGGAGCATACAGGCTTACAGGTTCAGCAAATTTTACCTAATCATCTATTTTTATAATTTTAGCTAACAATTATGACTATCACCCTTGGAGATGCTCTAATATATACAATTTTATATGCAAATATGAGGAGCATTTTTGTAAAATCAAGATTTATTTAAAATATTATTAATTAGCTTTTAAACTTTTTTTTAAAGTATCTCAAAAAACTTTGATAAGATACATCTCAGTTCCTTTTTCTATTTAACCAATCATTATACATGATTAAGTCAACAACAATTAAGAAAACATAATTTTCATAAAAGAAGTAACCATTACAGAAATTTCTGGAACATGTTTAAGTTTGTCACTTATAAAAGGAGAAACGGGTACGGAACATAGATGCATGTACCAATAATGAAATGACTATACTCAATCAAAAAAAAAAATAATGCACCTTCAGCTTTGCTTTACCCACACCACGTATACATAGACTGAGCTGACCCACCCCAATTCTTAATTTCTTGGAATTCCAGTTGTCATTCTCAACAGTTTTGTGCAATAATTTCAATTCCATGTAAACACTCGCTGCTATTTTGGCCATTTATCAAAATCTTGCCAACAAAATCTCGAATAAACAATGAGACAAAAACATCTCACATGGCACTCTACACATCAGCGACATTATGCTCAGAATTCAGATCATTTCATCGTTAAAAGATATGTATAAAATTATGTTACTCCATCATTTTGTACCAAGCTGCACATCACAGGGCTAGTCTTAAAGCTCCTGTTCTGGTTGAGTTTTGTTTTGAAAAGTTAATTATTCTTAATGTTCTCTAAAAATTACCAACAAGTTATTTCGGTTTAGCTGTTTCGGATTTCTGGTTCCGCTGCTAATCGCATTTCATGGTTTCGTGAATATCGTGCAAGGCTCCTGCCAGAACCTGACGAAATTCTTTTTAAAAGGATTACTCGCATGTAAAATTTAAATAAGATGGCACGTCGCTTCAAACCCAAGAGGGACTATAACTGGAATTTGTAACTTGTGCTTATTAATGCACGATGTGGAATGCTTTTGGCCACTCATCAAGTTTCGCATACAAGTTAAGGATAGCGATGATGAATGTATGCTTCAACCCAGTTGTCCAAATGCCAAAGTAGCTTCTGTTCATAAGAGTGATGCGAAACCTAGCTATCACTGTTTGTGATGAAATTGATCAGAAATGTATTTTATTTTTATTTATTTGAAAAGACCGACATGAATGTTAATGTTGATAACTTGATATATAAAGAATTTGAACATAAACAGAAAAACAATACATTTCTGAAAAAAAGGCACAGAATTCATAATTAGTATGAGAACAAACACCAGCTTAACTCCAAATCGAACATTTTCATGTTTAAGCGTAACCGTTGTTTTTAATCTTCGAAATGACTAGACATATAATCGCGTAGGTTCCGCAAAATGCTTATGAGAAACGGGCGGGACAAAGAGCAGAGAGAGGTTTGGTTTCTTGCTCTAAGTTTGACAAGCACAACTCTATAGGTTTCGTGTCCATTTGATAGCAACACCATACGATTTTTTCAGATCATCAACTATTTTTGCCATAAATTATTTCTATGTTTATGGTAATAATTACAGCTGTTCACAAATCGAGCTGTTCACGAACAAGCTCGGCTCGGCTTGTTAAGGGCTCGGTTCGGCTCGAGCTCGAACAAGATTTTTTATTCGTTAAGCTTAACGAGCTCGAGCCGAGCTTTAGGGTGTTCGGCTTGAGCTCGGCTCGTTAAGGGCTCGGTTCGGCTCGAGCTCGGCTCGTTAAAACTCGAAAAAAATCAAAAATTTTACTTTTTATTTTTTTATCTCCAACCAAATTAATTTTTTATTTTTTGAAAATTTTGGAATATCACTAAATTAGATATATCTTGACATCCGTACGGTTGGATCGTCGAAAAATATTTTTTAAAAAATAGAAACAACAATTCGTGACAAAACACTAGTTACTAGTACTAGTTAAATTAGTAGCGATCTACTAAGATCTCCAATCAAATTAATTTTTTATTTTTTGAAAATTTTGGGAATATCACTAAATTAGATATATCTTGACATCCGTACGGTTGGATCGTCGAGAAATATTTTTTAAAAAATAGAAACAACAATTCATGACTACTAGTTAGAATAGTAGTGATCTAATAAGATCTCCAACCAAATTAATTGTTTGCGAATAGCTCGAGCTCGGATCGAGCTCGGCTCGGCTCGAGGCTGTTCGTGAACAACTCGAGTTCGGCTCGGTTCGGTCAAAGCTCGGCTCGGTTCGCTAAGAAATCAGCTCGGTTCATTAAGATCAAAGCTCGGCTCAGTTCGTTAAGGTCAAAGCTCGGCTCGGCTCGGTTCGTGAACAGCCCTAGACTAATAATAAACATTTGATTCTAAAACTGAAGCAAGAATACTTGATTGACATATTGTTATGAGGAGTCCAAATACAAACTCGTAGGAGTTGATAAACAGTATAAAGCATACAACAGCAGACTTACCGCTAAGTGAGTGTTACTAAAATTGAAATATTGGGGTAAGAGATAGCATTGATGATTTTGTGTGGAATGTCCTTGGTGTCAGTTTGCGAGTAGAAATACGTGCATAATTATTTGTGTCAAGAATTTTACCAACATTGTGATAGTCATACAACATATCAGCAAGTAAATAGTATTGCCTTTAGCAAGATTCAAATTATCGACATCTCGTAAAGAAAGCGATGTGATACCAATAAATCAAAAGGTCATCGGTACGTTTCAAAAAAAAAAAAAAGAAAAAAAAAGGTCATCGGTAAATAATTGATGTATAGAGCTAATGAATTTCTGATATTCTAGGGTTGAGTAAAGAATTGTTGAGATGTTAAGTAAATAAACATTATCTTATTATGCCGAACTTAAATTGAAGTAGAGCTATTAAACTATATTGCTATTAAATCTAACTAACACGATCTCCTATCGAGTTTGAGTATCTCTCATTTCTCGTACATACGTAGTATAAAATTGATCCTTTTCTCTATATACTGTAGATTTGTTCTTATATATCCACCACCATTTCATTCTGACCTCCCATGTTCTCTTCTTCTTCTTGGGCCTCACAGTTAATACAAGTTCTATCAAAATTTGTATACTATTCCATGAAGTTTAGCACTGATCTCTTCTCCCAATCATGCCTATCTCCACTCCCCACATCCCTACCTCTTCTTTCCCCTCAAGGTCATTCTTCCCTCACCTAGTTTATATGAGACCCGAGAACTGCGAGAACCAGAGCAACTGCAAAACAAATTTAGCAGTACATAGTAAAGGGCAGAAAGAATATTTAGTTCTCACAGTTCTCGGTGTCTCCATTGAATCCTACTCGATATATAAACTAAAATCTTGAGATTTTAGGAGGACCGAGGACAATATTTTTCTTAATATATTATTTTCTTTATATATCTTACAGTTGATTAATTCATGCTTTCAACCTGCAGGTTGTTCTTCATGCGCCCCGCTCAGTCGAACAACAACTCAACTAGCGATGATGAAGACAACGCGGGCAACGGTGCCGAGTGCTATGCTTGCACTCAAGTAGGCATCCCTATTTTCCACTCCACATCATGTGACCAAGCTAACCAACCTCAATGGGAAGCCTCTGCGGGCTCCTCACTCGTCCCAATAAGCTCCCGCCTCGACCTTAAACCTACTGCTGCTGAGCGTCGTCGTCGTAGAGACATAGGTCCATTCGGGCGTGTGCTTGATCCAAGAAGCAAGCGTGTGCAGAAATGGAACAGAGTGTTCTTGCTGGCACGTGGCATGGCCTTAGCTATTGATCCTCTGTTTTTTTATGCACTTTCTATTGGTCGATCTGGCTCACCCTGTTTGTATATGAATGGTGGTTTGGCGGCAATTGTGACCGTGCTTCGCACGTGTGTGGATGCTGTGCATCTTTTTCATCTCTGGTTGCAGTTCCGGTTGGCGTATGTGTCAAGGGAGTCTTTGGTGGTTGGATGTGGTAAGCTGGTGTGGGATGCACGTGCTATAGCGGATCATTATGTTCATTCTATTAAGGGATTCTGGTTTGATATATTTGTTATACTACCGGTTCCTCAGGTAATTTAGCCTATTGATTTGTAGTACTGTGATTGTTGAGTAGTCGTATTGTGGATGATTTATCTGATATGTTGTACTATTACTGGCTTGTAGAGATTGTAGGCGAAATAATTTGTAGCGTTACATGACCTTATATATGTCGTGTGTGCTTGTTGGCATTTCATTAGTGATGTAGCTAGTCCTTGATATGATTATAGAAGTCTAGATTGTTTATAATACGCTGTTAAATTCCATATATACTTGTTGAACTCGAACTTCTTTTTTTGTTTGTCTAATTTCAGGCAATATTTTGGTTGGTGGTTCCAAAATTGATTAGAGAAGAGAAGATCAAATTAATCATGACAATTCTTTTACTTATGTTCTTATTCCAATTCCTTCCAAAAGTCTACCATTGTCTTTGCTTAATGAGAAGAATGCAGAAGGTTACAGGTTATCTCTTTGGCACCATTTGGTGGGGTTTTGCTCTTAATCTCATTGCTTACTTCATTGCTTCACATGTGAGTTCTTCTTGATTGCATATTTCTCTACCTATACATCGGCTTATTTGTCGGTCAAATTTGATTAAAATTGGTCCATCCTTTTCCCCAATAGGTTGCTGGAGGATGCTGGTATGTTCTTGCAATACAAAGAGTAGCTTCATGTCTCGCACAACAGTGTGCAAGCAAAGCTTCGTGTAACCTCTCTTTGTCGTGCTCACAAGAGGTTTGTTACCAGTTTTTTCTGTCCGCGGACACTACAGGATATCCATGCAGTGGGAACTCCACGATGATGGTCAATATCCCTTTGTGTTTAGATGCTAATGGACCATTTCGTCATGGCATCTACAAATGGGCTCTCCCTGTCATTTCCAGCAACTCAATTACTGTCAAGATTCTTTATCCTATTTTTTGGGGTCTAATGACCCTCAGGTATTTACCAACAGAACTTACCTCCTTTTCCTTTAGAACTGTAATTTCTTATGTTCAATTTAGATATGAATGTTAAATGAGTGCTGAAAATTTGATTAAAACTTCATGGTGGCTGATCACCTGGACTTTCCAAAAGATTACTAAAACCATTCTATAGACAAATACAATCCTTGAACGCATAATAAAATCTGTGTTACTTACAGTACCTTCGGAAATGACTTGGAACCCACAAGTAATTGGCTAGAAGTTGTCTTCAGTATAGTGATTGTGCTCAGTGGTTTAATGCTCTTTACGTTGTTGATTGGAAATATTCAGGTAAAGTTCAAGTATATATTTTATTTATTTTAGATTTTCAGCATAACATATATATCTAGGTAACAATGCTGTACTCAAGATACAATTCTAACAATTTGGATGGAAAACTTAGGTATTCTTGCATGCCGTCATGGCAAAGAAAAGAAAAATGCAGCTTCGGATCAGAGACATGGAATGGTGGATGAAGAGAAGACAATTACCTTCTCAACTGAGACAAAGAGTTCGTCATTATGAACGCCAAAAATGGGCAGCCACGGGTGGTGATGATGAGATGGAGTTGGTTAAAGACTTACCAGAAGGGCTTCGACGTGACATTAAACGATATCTTTGCCTAGACCTTATAAAAAAGGTAACAGATTCTAAAAATCTATATGATCAGTCTCATCCAGATTTTGTGGATTTCTAGATCACATATGCAAAGAAACCTCTCTCGTATTAATTTAATTAACATTTCTACGTTTCAGGTGCCCCTGTTTGAAACTTTAGATGATCTTATTCTGGACAACATTTGTGACCGTGTTGTGCCCCTGGTCTTCACCAAAGATGAAAAGGTGAAAAAGGAAACATAGCTGCTAGTATGACATTATTTTTTAAAATTTATTACGGTAACAATGTACAGGGCATATGATCATATTTACAAAAGCAAAAATTAAGAAAGTTTGTTATTACAGATTATTCGAGAAGGAGATCCTGTACCAAGAATCATGTTTATTGTCCGTGGTCGTGTGAAGAGTAGCCAAAATCTGAGTAAAGGTGTGGTAGCCACAAGCATACTTGAACCAGGAGGCTTTTTGGGTGATGAACTCCTGTCATGGTGCCTTCGACGTCCGTTTATGGACAGACTACCATCCTCTTCAGCCACATTTACATGCATCGAGTCAACTGAAGCATTTGCACTCAGTGCAAATAATCTTCGATACATCACTGATCACTTCCGCTACAAGTTTGCAAATGAGAGGCTTAAGAGAACAGCTAGATATTATTCATCCAACTGGAGAACCTGGGCAGCTGTTAATATACAGTTGGGTTGGAGACGTTACATGACAAGGACTAGGCCTCCGATGAATCATGTAACTGTAAATAGCGGTGGTAATGACAGTGGCAGGGACAGCGAGCAGAGACTCCGACAGTATGCAGCAATGTTCCTGTCTCTCAGGCCGCATGACCATCTTGAATAAAAGGAATCTGTACTTAGTTTCATTCATTTTTAAAATATCATGTCACCATTAGTGATTGGTAATGATTTAAGGGGTGACATGAAGATGTATAATATGTGTGAGGCATTCAGTTCATTGATCTAATAAAGATGGAAGATGTTGTGATTTTTCCATTGATAGAATAAAGAGCTTATATGTGTGACTTGTGGAGTAGTAATCAGTGTTGCTCGATTTTTCGCAAATGTATGCGTATGTTTAGTATTTAGCTATGTTTGTTAGTGTGTACATAATAAACTGGGTTGATTCAAGAAGGGCAGCGTATTCCTGTTAATTTGATTTCAGGCCACTCAAATTGTCCTTAATCCAAAATGCTTACAACCACCCCCTGCCAAAGAGAACTAATCAAATTTGGTATTGACAAGCCTCTTCGGATAAGCACCAGTTCTATATCGGTCCCCGACCTTTTTTTTTTTTTTTTGGTTTGATTACAATGTCATAAAATGTGAAATGATTGTTATGGAACAAGTTGAGTATTTCATTTGAATTTAAGGTAGAGTCTGGAGAAACATTAGTGACTAGTCAGACGAAAAGCTGGCAGAGTTTTAGGAAGAGACCACATCAACCTGTCCAAATCCTACCTAATAAGACATTATTTTCTTGTTTTTTCTTGAAATGAGACTATAACAAAATAATTCCTCTTGCTGTGAAAGGTCATATGATATCTATTGAGCTAATTTTAAGATATACGAAACTCATCTGAGCCATATATTAAATTCCAAAACGCACAATAATTAGTAGCCATCTTATCTTGTTCGGTTTTTTCTAGACTGAAAAAAAAAATAGCACAGTGATTCGTAGCGTGCTATGGTACACACTCGTGGCATCGGTACAAGTGACGGAACCAGGATCTTAGAGGAATCGGGGCTAAAATGCATATTTATTAAAAGAACACTTAATTTTTTAAGATGGCCGGGGCTAAAAAATTTATAAGCTTTATTTTGCAAGTTCAACCACGACTTCAGCTACCAGAATGCATTATTACAATTTACAATGGAAGTCCTACTTCCTCCCCTGATTTGTATTTACCAGAATGCATTATTACAATAGAAGTCATTATTTTTATATTTATCTGGTCATTTTCGTTGATGTTCCGGATGCAGGCTGGCATCTCACCCAAAAGGGTCTCACATTATCAAAACAGGGACAGGGGCTGCTGCGAACATGGGGGTAGTCGGTATCCAATATATAATCAGCTGATTATTATCTCTCAGAAGTTACCCAGAAGCTTCTGGATATCCTTCTACATTACCAGCTCTCCTAATCTGAGGGGGAGAGTAGAGGGATTTATTGAATCATAGAGCACTCAGAATTCAGTTAACGTATGATGAGCATAAGTCGGTGAAAATTAAGCTACAGTATATTACTGTTTTTTGTTCTGAACTCGTATATTGCTGTTTATTACAGTAATATTGACAGCAGCAATGATTTATCGGTTATATGGACATGATTCTTCATCATTCCCGCATTTCAAAGCATTCTTAATTGTTTTTCAAATTTCAAATTTGTGGAATTCTACATATGTTTGGTAGAGATAACATTTCAAAGCCCTTGTCCTAGCGGCTTGTGCTAGGGAGTAGGGATGAGCATTTCATCCGTTCCGTCTGATCACGATCTGATCTCCGTCCCGTTTGAATCGGGAATTTTTCGGGTTTGAGACAGGGAACGAGAAATATTTTAAAAAAAATTTTGGGGATCAAACCAGGGTTGGAGATTAGGGGATCCCCGTCCCGCCCGATCATTTGATTTAATTTTTTTTAATATATATATATATAATTAAATTATTATAAATAAATATATTTATATATATTATTAGTGCTTAAATTTTTTAATTCATTTTACCTATTCAAAAGTTTAATAGTAAAATTTAATTTAATTGTAATAATTTAATTATATCTTTTAGTACAAATGAAAATTAATTCGCAATATATTTTATAATAAATCATTGAATTTAAAATATATTATATAATATAATTTAGCAAATTAATTTTATTATGAAATTTGTTAGAAAATGTATAAAATTTATGTTTTTAATAATAATAATTCCTGATTACTCGCGAGGATCCCCGTTCTCCGTTCGGGACGAGGATAGCGGAGCAAAATATTTTCTGTTCAAGAATTGGGCGGGTTTGGGGAGCGGGTAAGAATTCAAGGGCGTGAATTGCACTCCCAAACCCCGAAGTGGCCCAACGTTCATTCCAACCCGACCCAACCCGCTCCGCTCCGCTCAAAGTTCTAAATTTGGGAGAAATGAATCGAAAAAGTAAAGAGTGCAAGCAGAGTTCAAAACACCCGTCTTACTTTGATATATGAAATTATGAATGATGGAGACAAGTTTTCTAGTAGTTCGTAGCGTAGCTTGGGCTGCACGAAAATTGACAGAATATAATCTTAAAATACTATTCCCTTTAAAACTTAACTAGAATTCCATACATGATACAACAGATTTGTGGGTCACTAAGGCAAGTGGTTCCAAGCCAAAGCTAGGTGCCAGGTTTGACTATTGGCATAGCTAGAATCTTTTACAGTGACATAAATTTCTAAATTAACACAGATCACTTACATTCTCTGAAGAAAAATGGCAAATTGCGATGACCAAAATTGTACTGCCCATGTAGCTCTGATTCCCAGCTCCGGCATGGGACATCTAACACCCTTTCTTCGGCTTGCTGTTTCACTCATATCACACAATGTCAGGGTCACTTTGATCACGGCGCATCCAACAGTCTCACTAGCTGAATCACAGACTCTATCTTGCTTCTTTTCCACTTACCCTCAAATTACTGAATCACAACTTGTGCTCAACACATTTGATGCCCCTTCTGAAGACCCTTTCTACATTCAATATGAAGCCATCCGTCGATCTTCTCACCTTCTTTCACCCATATTATGTGCTCTATGTCCACCTCTCTCTGCTCTCATCACAGACATGAGCTTAGCCTCTACCATTATCCCGGTGACACAAGCCCTCAACCTTCCCAACTTTGTCCTCTTCACATCATCTGCCCATATGTCAACACTGTTTCTGTCCTTCCACGCCATTTCTGGATCAAGAGGAGAAAGTGACCTTTTCATGATTCCAGGTATGCAGCCTCTACCCATATCATGGATTCCTCCACCATTACTTTCTGACAAGGATAGCTTGTTTAGGACCCAATTAACGGAGAATGGAAAAGCAATGCTACAAGCAGATGGAATACTAATCAATACATTTGAAAGATTTGAGCAAGAACCATTGGCAGCACTCAATGCAGGTAAAGTACTGACAAGGTTGCCAATAGTGACATCCATAGGGCCATTTGCACCATGCGGTTTCGAGAGAAGCCAGCCACTAACATGGCTTGATGGTCAGCCAATGAATTCAGTTGTGTTTGTAAGCTTTGGGAGTAGGACTGCCATTTCAAGGGAACAAATTAAGGAACTGGCTGACGGATTGCTGAGGAGTGACTGTAGATTTATTTGGGTTGTAAAGGAAAAGAAAGTTGATAGACAGGATGACAAGGTGTTAGATGAGCTGGTTGGCGAGGAGTTCATAATGAAGGCAAAAGATATTGGATTGGTGGTTAACCACTGGGTGAATCAAGAGCAGATTTTGAGTCACCCAGCAGTTGGTGGGTTTGTAAGTCACTGCGGATGGAACTCTGTCACCGAAGCCGCATGGCATGGTGTTCCAATTTTAGCTTGGCCACAACATGGAGACCAAAAGATGAACGCCTATGTACTGAGCAGAGCTGGGCTAGGGATATGGGTTGAGAACTGGGGGTGGGGAGGTGAAATAGTGGTAAAGGGGATGCAAATCAGTGAAAAGATTAGAGAGGTTATGGATAATAAACTGTTAAGAGCACAAGTGGTAAAAATCAGAGAAAATGCTCGAGCAGCAGTATCAGAAGGTGGGAGTTCCCACGGAGGAGTAATTGAACTAATCCAGATATGGAAGAACAAGTCACTTAAAACATTTTGATCCACATTGTTGTGTTTTTGATGTTCAATAGTTTCATACTGTCTAGTGTTTCAAACAGTCTATTACAAAAGGTCTTTACTCAAATAAAAGGATTTGTAAGCTAATAATGCACACATTTCAAACTATAATGCAAGTAAGGATGTCATGTTATGTTGTAGGCAAAGAAAGACCTCAATAAAATGACATCAAATGTGATCCCATATCCAATAAGTTTTTCTCTGGGGTCAAAAACTTATTAAACATTAGAGATAAAATAAGAATCAGGGACAAGTCACTAGTATGTATATGAATTGGCCTGTGAGGCAATGAAGAATAAATTGGAGAACCGAAACAAGAATTACATAGGCCAGAACAAGTGCACATTACTGACAGCTTCTATCACCAAACAAATAAAAAAGATTAGAAAGAAGCGGATTTGACATATGATAAATTTCATAACAAACACAATGCTCGTAATTTATCCTGCAATGTGAGTTCTAAGAAGTCATTGATCTAGTAGAAGACTAGAAAAATAATATCCTCAACTAGTTTTCCCCACCGCGATTTGTCACAAACCTTGAACTTAGACACTCAATACTGAGTTAGTCAATCCAAATCAGCTAAAAGACCTAGCTGCCTATTATTGTTATCCTCGAGATGGGTCAACATCAATTGGTTCTATGGTGTAGTGGTTAGCACTCTGGACTTTGAATCCAGCGACCTGGGTTCGACTCCCGGTAGGACCTCTTTTCATTTTCCATGTGACTTCCAAGTTCCAAGTAAATCAAACATGATTACATGAAGCCAAATATATAGATAAAAAAAGGCTGTTTTCTAATATACAACTTGCACGCTATATCGTGGAGTAAAAGTTTACATGCCTGATGAAAGAGATCAACAAAAGAAAATTTGGATGCTGAATTTTGATCACATAATGGACTTAGTAAGCTAATAATGCACACAGTTTATAAATGGGAAAATCAATTGATACATCACTGAATTATTCCGGTTTTTTAGTTCAGGTTCCTGAACAAAAGATCTCTCATTTCGGGTAACTTTTCAAATATTTAGTTCAAGTCTTTCCGTTAATGAGAATCTTAACGTTCGTCAGAATCTTCGGCAACTAAAAAATTCGGGTCACATTCCGATTTCCGGTCAACACAAATTGTACATAAAACTTTGATTTTCTTATATCAAATCGAAGCTTAAGCTTCCGAGAACTCATTGAAATCAATTAAATGACTAACCAATTCCTTGACCGGCCGGAAAAATCAAAAAACAGTGACGAAGCTCCGATTTCCGGCCAACACAAATCGTACATGAAAAATCATAAAAAAAATATCTACATACCCTACACTAGCAAATCTATCATCTTTGGCCATCATTAACATCAAAAGATCAACATATATAAATCATAGAAAATTCGAATATAAATTAAAAAAACCAACTTATAGAATAATTACCCTTTGATAAAAGTGATATGAGAGGATGAATCTATAGGTTGTGAGATTCAATTTGACTACTCAAGTTTCGAATTTGGACTCCAATAATACCTCCAAATCGTGGTTAATTCTCTAAAACACTATTTAAAGATTCTGACGGACGTTTAACGGAAGGACTTAAACTAAATAACGGAAAAGTTAAAGGATCCGGAATGCGAAATCTTTTATTCAAGGACCTGAACTAAAAAACCGGAATAATTCAGGGACGTATCAATTGATTTTCCTCGTAATGATGCAAATAAGGTTGGCATGGTATGCTGCAGGCAAATTAAAGAATTCTATAAAATGACATTAAAGTAATCCCATTTTCCACCATTTTTTGCATGATCACATATGGGCATATTATTTCACAATACGATGAAAACAAGCAATACCATGCATATATACAGCATGGGCGGAATAAGGGGGAAGAATCCGGGCTGAAGTCCCGGCTAAACTGAAAATTCAGCCCCGGCTAAACCGAAAATTTTAGCAGATCATTTTTTTTACAAATTCGTATTTTTAGTTAAAAAACAATAATTATTTTTTACTAATCCACGGTTAGCATCAAAATATTGACGATATTTCATTTTTGCCCCGCCTGTTTTGGAATTATAATTCCGCAATGTAACACATCTATGATCTATCTAGGGAGAGCACAGATCGGATCGGATCGGATTTATGGTAAAACCGAAACCGAAACTCTTCGGGTTTTAAAATCTAAAACCGAAATCGTAACTGAAACCGGCGGTTCGGTTTCGGATTCAAAATTGTCGGATCGGTTGCAATCGGTTCGGTTTCGGTTTTAAAACCGCCTCAAATAAAATTGACAAATAAATATGATTACAAGAAAAATCCAAGATACATATGACTGCAGACTGGTGGCTGGTGCTGATATTCTAGATGAAACCAACAAATTTGAGTTAAGATTACAGATAAGCAGTAAGATGTATAAATTTACTTAATAAATGAAATGCAAAGTACACACATATATGTCTATAAATGTAGCCACCAGATAAGTAGACACCTGATTTTATGAAATGTAACCAGCAACATATTTAGACAAGTCAGGAAAGAACACAGAGACCACTGGACTTAATAATATATATATATATATATATATATATATATATATATATATATATATATATATATTTATTTATTTTAATCGGATCGGATTCGGGTTTTTTCGGATCGGATCCGACAAGAAACCGAAACCGCATAATCGGATTCGGTTTCGGTTTTTAATTTTTCGGTTTCGATTTCGGATCGGTTTTATACGGATCGGTTTTTAGCGGATTCGGATTCGGATTTTTTCGATCTATGCTACAGCTCCATAAACAGTTTTAAGGCAGTTGCCTGCCAAGAAAGTAGATTGAACAACACTTTCCAGATGAGACCACTTTCAGCTCATTTGATTAATAGACTCATTAAACAAAGAAGAAAAGTAGCTTCCTTTTCAGGCAGCAGAATAAATGTTATCAGGTCAGTGTAAACTGTAAACAAAATTCATCATAACTAAGCTTTATATGTTTATGAATTAAGTTATGAAATAATGAACAAAAACTGGGGAACGGTGTAAGGAATCACATACACCAAACCAAATTTGCACCAAACAGCTTTAAATTCTACCAACAAACCAAGATATAAAAGAACAAGGTTAGGCGATTTATAGTAAATATGAATATAGAAACACAGATTCATCATCAAAAGATAATATCCATAAAAAACATAATCATGCTCAATTCATCCTGCATGTGTGTGTTTATGAAATACCTTCTTTTCCCGTTCTTGGACTCCATGATAATTTGTCCATCTACACTAAAACCCTAAATTAAGAATTATATATCCCTTGGTTAAAATAACAAGTGTCGTGAAACTGTTCCTATATTGTTTGAGACACTTATTAAACGTGGTGGTTCTATGGTGTAGTGGTTAGCACTCTGGACTTTGAATCCAGCGACCTGGGTTCGACTCCCGGTAGGACCTCTTTTTACATTTTTCACGTATATATATAACAAAGAACTTAGGGGCATGGTTGTACACTTGTACAGTTCTAGATTTTTTTCCCCAAAAAAATATAGTATTAATTAAAGTACGAGGTGAGATTCAATTATTCAAATGGAATTTTAACTAATATGCAAATTTTAAGGTTTTCTATAGTCTTGCTATGTGTATATACACTACAGTGTTAGCATGGGTAGATGGTAAAAGAAAGTAAAAAGTAAAAAACACAAGATGTCTTATGACAGACAGACTCCATGTATATATTCCCGAAAAGGCCTCTTCATTATTGACCAATGACCAATCCCTGAATAAATTTCTAAAGAACATAACAATACACATGTACAGCAATGACTGCAGAACTCGCTAACTAAACTAACAACGCAGGGTTTGATTCTCTCTTCTTCTTTTTAGCCAAGAAGATGTGAACTGAAGAAAAGGACTCACTCGTCCATGTACGACTCTAGCCCAAGCGTGCTTAACAACAGAATTTTGACGGGAACCAATGCATTAGTGCTGGTATGATCACACACAACTTTGTTTGATTCCTTACTCCAAGCTTGCCTGTCATTACTAAATCAGAGATTCCGAGATTTCGAATCAACAATTTAAAATAGCAGAATGATTAGCAGAGCATCTCTGTCTTGGCAGACGGCGCGTCCTCTTTCCCCATCCTGTTAGATTTCTATCCTCATCTTCCAATTCCCTACAGGTAGGCTGCTGAACTGGTGGAGGCGGACAACTTAATGTTGCTGTTTGTGGAGGAGCCAAATCTACCAAACGCTTCCTCCCCCTACCATTTCTACCAGCTCTCCTCTGAGAGAAACTTGACTGCCAAGTCTGACCTGAAGCTTTAAAAATCTCTTCAATGGTCTGCAGATCCTCGGTGACCTCGCGCCTTGACAGAGAAACAAGACCAGGCAATATGTCCCTCTGAAAGTCTCTGAGCTGCCGTCCCCTTTTTGCTTGTCTTTTTCGCCCCCGTTTTGCCACTGAAGTGACTGTTGTATCTTCGTCGCCATGATTGTCCAAAACATATTGGTGAGTACAGTAATCTTCTACCTTGGTTTCTTGCAAATTTAGTGTCATAAACTCAAAGTAGTCCATGCCTTGAGGAACAGTTTCCTCGTCAGATGTATCATCCATTTTAGTTAAACCAACTTTGGTAATCTTATTCTCATGATCACTTCCTTCGTAAGAAGAAATAACCTCGGACAACCACAGGAGGCGTGTAGGACGCAAAGCTTCTGTGGGCTGACAAGTAGAATCAAGAAGATCGGACTGGGATGATGAGATGTTGATTATTGCCTCTGCTGCAATTCTGGAAAGTTCGTCATACTTGTCATCTAACGAGACTCCTGAGCACTTCTCGGTTTTCTTCTGTAAAAGATCCGTTTCAAAGGAAACATCAGTAATAGACCCAATAACTTCAGGAGCCTCCAAATCAATCTCTGTGGCCGGAATCTTCACAACGGCAGCAGGAATGGAGGGTATTGATGGAGTTTCTTCTTCATCTAGAGTCAAATTTAAATCTATTTGAGGTCTTAGAACAGAAAAATGATTGTTCCGTCCAGAATTTGCAATTGAATCTGTTTCTTCATGCTGCCTTACAGATTTGATATTCTGGGTGAAAACTTTGGAGGATCCATCACGTTCAAGTATGGACACATTATGAATTGGTTTGGACGGAAAAATGGGAGAAATCAAAACCTTCGGAAAGTGAGGCACATGAACAGTAGGAACACCCGACATTTTATTTCCGGAGTTGCAATCAGACGTTCTGTTCCTTTCGGAGTCAGAATCACACGTTGCTGATGTGGAGTTCATAGAGGGACCCTTTGTAATTTTAGCATTGTTGAAGAAATGGTGAGAGCGAGTCTGCAACGAGTCCAAACTCATCTGATATGTAACTTCTGTTTTTTTCTGTTTGTCAGTACTAAGATTTCTTGTATCTGCAAAAACAGAATCTTGTTGGGCAACCACCTTGTTTTGAAAATTGCTCGCAGCTGCAACATAAGTATTCAAATCCAAATATCCATGTTGTTTCACACTTGATTGAGAACCAAAACAAATTGCACTATGATGGGATGCTCCAAGATTTGATCCCGGACGTAGTCTCAAAATATTAGTGCTCTTGTCTCTGGAGAGCCCTGGCATCTGCATGGCAGAACTAGGAGGCCTCCCAGTAAAAGGAGACAAGGTGCGATGGCCAGAATTATCCTGAGCTTTCCTTCTGGGAGAAATACAAGAAAGCTCGGAATCCATAGCATTAGACTGTTGAATAAAGGGCCGTGAACTAGGTGAATAACAAGTATTAGTGGATCTATTTTGGTTTCCACCAGAAACTTGAACGCCAAAAATTGTTTTCATTCTCTGAGGCGCTTCATTGCTTTGATGACAGACGAATAATTTCAAAGGGTCATGGTTCTCCCTGGGATCATCTTGTGATATTTCAAAGAATGTAGATAAGCGCTCATCAGTAATCTTACCAAGGGAAGTATGTTCATCTAATCTTGTGTGCCCTGAAAAGAGCAGGATCAGATATGTTATTGACAGTTTAGTAAATGCCAAATAAGATAATAAAGTATAAGTACAACTTTCTACTGCAAGCTGAACCTCCAGAGATAATAATAATAATAAGAATATTATTAAAACGCAAAAAAAGATACGAAACCATAGTATAACCAAAACAAACCTGTACTCTTAGATGTGCTACAATTAATGCTTTTTATTACTGTGAAAGTGTGAAGAAAATAAAGAAAAAGGAGAGGAACATTAAATATTTTTTTCCCCAGGAAGCAAAAAGATTTAAGGGAGAGATGAATAGAAGGGATGAGAATTCGAACATAATGCTTGGAATTTTTGACTAATTCCAATCTTGGCATCAATATGACATAGGAATAGAATCAAATATTAGGTTATATAAATCAGTCATACATATTCATGTAAAATAAATACTGACAAAAACAATAATCTCAATTTCTGCTCGCGGAATGCCACCACCAAGCATCAATGTGGTCATGTTTCAACAAGTACTCACCGGGAATTCTGTCTCTAGGGTAACAAACCACTAACTAGCCGATAGAACAGGGAACTAATTATCTTGTAGAAACAACTTGGCAACATGTTTTTCCCTCTTTCTCTCTACTGCAATGCTGTTCAATATATAGTGTTGTAATATAATGACTCCTCTTTACATGCTATAGGCATGCCAAAAAGTTTGATTAAAAAATTCAAAATTGAGCCTTTTACTCTTCATCTCTATCTAAATGGCCTTTGTAAACTTGTAATTATGGTCATGATATGGTGGAAGACACTTTTCTTTTTCTAACCAAGTGATATAAATATAAGTGAAATCACGGCTAGCGGAAAGTATAATCTCATGGTCAAAATGATCATATGGCTTAAAAAACACAAAGATAATATAGAACAAAAAGCTAAACCTACTGAAATATCCATACCAGCTTTAGAGTTGTAAGCTAAGTTCCAATTTCCATTCTTGACACTCTCTGATTGTATAGTGTTGAAAACATTTCTTCCATCCTGTTCTCCAAGGCAGCTACGTATATCCCGTTCTTTTATGTCCTCCCTGAGATTGACGGATATTTCTTCATTCCTCACAGGGTCACTAGTGGATGATTCCTCGACCAATATTGGCTCATTCAAGTCAACCAATTTATTGTTTATCTTCGAATTTAAAACAAATCTATTAGCATCTCTATCGCTTTGACCATTTGAAACACTTCCAGGACACAAATTCATATCTAACTTCGATAAAGACGAATAATTTTTCTCCAAGGGGAAACTTTCTTTCCCTTCCACTCCATAAATTCTTTCTCCATGTTTTCCTTCATCATTCACTTCTACTTCCAACATTTTTTTCTGAAACCTGTATTCAGGCTTGGGAAATTCGTAGTCCTTCAAGTGTATCCTGTCATGGGAGGATAGCTTTCTGTTTACCATGTAAGAATCAGAGACACGGGGAACATTATTGTCATCTTTAAAGGAGTTCTGCAGTGTAAGTAAACTAGGATTCGATATTTCAGCAGGCAACAAAGATTTGTTTGATTCTCTTCTTCCAAGTTCATTCATCAGCTCCCTCTGCCTTCTATAAAGGCGGTGGAGTTCTTGAAGCTGGAAGACAAATGATATTCAATGGGTAAAATAATATAAGGTAAACATAATGCATGAAGTTATAAGTTCATTAATAACACCCCTTCTCTTAGACTAGATAAATCGTCTACTTGGAGAAGATGAAACCTAGTTCACAACAAATCATTTCTTACATCAAAACTTTATTATTTAAAAAAAAATCAGTTTAATTGACATATAAGACAAGCTTCATTAATTAAAAAACAAAACTGAAGCAGTCATACCTGTTCTCTGAACACCGATTCATGCTTCAATATAGTCTGTCTCACATTTTCTTTGTTGTATCCTATGTATCTATCCACAGTTGAACTCACCAAGAATGAGTCATTTACTTGCCCATTTTGAAAGCTTTTGCCTTCATCAAAGACTGCCCACATCCCATTGCCTGCATTACTAAGATCTCTCGAATAATATCCTGGAAAGTATGCCTTGGAATGTAATTTCGTTCCCATTCCTGCAACGAGACCGAGCACCCCTGAACTGATACAATAGTGAAGGAATTAATAATCAATCAATCATAGCTTTAAGTAGAAGCATTTCAATTCTATACAACTTGTAAGAGCATTAGCATTAAGCTGATAAGGGCCACTAAATCTATTTCTGTCAACAACTAACAGCAATTTAAGGAAATCTAATACGAGGTTGACTTTGGAAGTACTAAAGCTATCTTACCAAGGCCTAATGAAGAAAGGACAGAACCCAAAACTCCATATACATACACACATACAACAAGAATAACCAAACCAATTACCCATCAAACTCATAATCTCCAAAACTTTAAATAAAAACTAAAGAATTTGCCTAAAGCACAGATTTTTATCATAAAGAAACTACCATAAAGATTGTATTATAAAATTAAGATAAATTATACAATAACACAAATAGAAATATCAGTATATAGATAAGGAATGAAATTTACCAAAATCCAAATTGAGCCCACAAACCCTTTGGAAAGCTCCACAAGAAATCCAAGAATCAGTAGCAGAAAGCCATGAAGAGACAGAGTCTACAATTGGGTCAAGCTCTAAAAAAGATAGGATTAAATACAATTATACAAAAAGCCCATAAATTCTATGTATAAGAGTTGTAATATACTAGTATAATACAATCAAAGTGGATGACTTTCACTATCACAATTGAACACAGAGAAAAGTAGTAGTAGTAGTACAAGTTAAGAAATAAATTACAATGATCTAGTGGGTCACTATCTGATCAGCTGCAGACACATATAAGACTCTCTCTCATCACTCTCTCTCTCTCTAGAAATCTAACAATGAATAAATGGACAGGCATATAACAAACAATGACTTAAAAGTTTGTCAACAACCGTTGTCTCATAATTTTATTCTCTGTATCTATACTTTTAAATTTTATATTAATTTATAATATCTGTTGCCACCAATGCCTTTATTTTAATCTTTTCATTTCCATGAAAATATGGATGTATAATATTATAATAATTTAATAATATGTTTAAGATATATGTCTTTAATACCAAAAAGGTACACGTTCTTGATTTTCTTTCTTCATTTAGAGGTGGTATATATATCTACCATTAATCTTTCCAACCTCCCAAGAATATTGATATTTAGTGTGTATATAATGTATGTATATATAAATGAGAAATGGAGTTATTCTACATTTTATTTACTAAAAAAACATATTATTACAAGTTTTGAAAATGACAAGAGCAAATAAAAGTAGTTGGGAAACTTCTAAATTTAGCCATAGAAATAATGATTCCCTGGATTTCCTCGTATTAAATGAGTAATTACTACTACTAAACTTCTACTAGTAAACTTCTTCAAATAAAACAAACAAGACAGTTCAACTTCAACCTATTCAGTTTTCAAAAAAAAAAAAAAAAACTTCAACCTATTCAATTTAGTGAATTATTTGGTGAATTAATAATAATATGTAATTTATTAATAGAAAGTGCATAGGTTATATGCTGTGGGAGGAATTTGTCACAACACAACAAATTAGGAAGGCTGTTGCTGGAATAACGCCAATGAATACGGAATCGTCTAACTGCCCAAAAAGGTTCACAGCTACAGATTAGAGGCTAGCCGCCCAGAAAGGTTCACGACTAGGGGTTTCCGAAGAACACGGGAGGTGGTTCCTCGAAGGATCGGACTGAATTCACGGGAATTAGAGCTCAAGGACCGTATGTTAGCCTGCCAAGAACCCTAATAGTGATGTGTCACAAGAGTATACGTGTTCTATGTTACTCAAGGTGTCAAAGTGTCTAAGAGATCCCGTAAACTGCCTACATACTCCTATTTATAGGAGATCAAGCCCGTATGTAGTTCTTGAATAATATGATCGATTATTTGTGAGGGAGGAATTTGTCACAACACAACAAATTAGGAAGGCTGTTGCTGGAATAACGCCAATGAATACGGAATCGTCTAACTGCCCAAAAAGGTTCACAGCTACAGATTAGAGGCTAGCCGCCCCGAAAGGTTCACGACTAGGGGTTTCCGAAGAACACGGGAGGTGGTTCCTCGAAGGATCGGACTGAATTCACGGGAATTAGAGCTCAAGGACCGTATGTTAGCCTGCCAAGAACCCTAATAGTGATGTGTCACAAGAGTATACGTGTTCTATGTTACTCAAGGTGTCAAAGTGTCTAAGAGATCCCGTAAACTGCCTACATACTCCTATTTATAGGAGATCAAGCCCGTATGTAGTTCTTGAATAATATGATCGATTATTTGTGATGAATTATCCTCTCTCCAGTGGGATAATGACTGTTATTTGTGATACAAATCGTATATGTTGTATAAAATATGGTTTCCCAGCTGTTTTAGGAGTTGTAGGATGATTATCCTTGTATTTATCATGATTTTGTATGATTTATCAAGTATATATGACATATATCCTCTAATAACTGAATATATATCTGCTTAGAAGTGTAAATCTACTTAGAAGTGTAAATCTACTGTAAAGACGTGCTCCTAAAAAATAGGAGGTCTGCCTTATCCGAATTGGCAGCCTAATCAGGCTTTCGGTGGAAGCTGGGGGTACCGCCCAGTAGCCTGGCTCCGGTAACCCCTCCGGCAGCCCCACTACGGAAACTACTCTGGAAGCCCTATTGGATGACTAGCAATGGTTACAGGTTATCCACAAGGGGCTGCCCTTGGGACCCTAAGCCACGCAAGGGCTACCATGGGCCCTTGGAAGCCTGACAGATCACTTACTTTCTTCATGGATCTGGACCCTAATCCTCTAGTGGACCTAAATCTAACCCATGCAAGATTTTGGTCACAACATTATATTTTATATTTGAATGACAATTCCATTTGTAAATTTGGAGTCCAATTTATAAACTTATCTTTTTTTTTAATAAATTTAAATTATTTTTGACATGTGTCTTGTTTATGGAGTCAAGCATAGAGACAATTATAATCTCTATAATTTTATATTTGATTTAGTCAACTTTATATTTGATTTAGTCAACTTGTCGTTTAGTTTGATCATAAAAGTTTCAATTAGGGCCATATTTAACATGGATCATGAAAAAACTTCCACAGAATTTCCTTAAAACCCAATATTACGTGAGCGGACATGCAACTTGAACTTCAATCCTGGATAGGGCTGACAATTTTGGACCCGAGACACGAACCCAACCCGCATGGGTCAGTTTCGGGTTTATATATTTCAGGTTCGGGTCGGTTTCGGGTTGACCCTAACTTGACCCGAAAAAATCGGGTTGGGTTCGGGTAACCCGAAACTGACCCGAATATATATATATAGGCTAGTGATCAAATAGAAACCAACCTTAGAATAGAAACTAGAAACCTACATTAAATAAATTATATTTCATTTATTTTAAGGGCCCCGCTAGGGGCACCTTCACAAAAAACGTCTAAAATTCTTGGCTCTATTCAACAAAAAAATAAAAATAAAAAATAAAAAAAATATTTACTGTTCACGTGCCACGTCATCGCGTGAACAGTAAATTTTTTATTTTTTTTATTTTTTTGTTGAATAGAGCCAAGAATTTTAGACGTTTTTTGTATTGGCGTACCCCTAGTTTGGTCATTAGATTAGCGTGAAATATTTAATTTGAGTTTAGTTTCTAGTTTCTATTCTAATTTGGTTTCTATTTGAACAAGACCCTATATATATATATATATATATATATATATTATTTTTAAAATTTTAAAAAATTAAATTTTCGGGTCGGGTTACCCGAAACCCACCTGAAACCCATTTGTGTCGGGTTCGGGTTGAGCACCTGGACCCATTAAATTTTCGAGTCGGGTTCGGGTTGGGTCAAATTTGCGACCCGAGTCTGCTGACCCGACACGAACCCGACCCGAAACCCGAAATTGCCTGCCCTAATCCTCGATGATGATTTTGGTGAGAGGAATGTAAAAAAATGTTGTTTACCGTCAATACTATTACGTGAACAATTTAAATTAGTCATTTTTATTTTCAATTTCCTCACAAATTTAAATGATCAATTCATCAAAAGTTATATTATTCTAAAATAGCTTATAATCTGTGTAAAACACGAATTATTTTTACTTTTTTTAATTTACTTATAGCGTAATATATATAATATCATAAATATTATTTTTAATATGTTGTTGGAAGGATTCGAACCTTAACCTTTGTATATAACAACTTTTAGTATTAAATCTAAACTTTTATGTTGTTGGCGGAAATCGAACCTTTAACCTTTCTATATACCTCTTTTAGTATTAATTTTAAATTAAAATGTTGTTGGTAGAATTCGAACCTTAGACCTCTAAATATAACAATTTTTAGTATTGTATCTAACGGAAATCATCTATTTAAGTTGAAGATCTAACGGTTGTGAATGAAAGGGATAACCAAAATTGAGGAGATAACCAAAAATAAGAGATTAACCAAACTACAAAAAAATACCCCTTTTTGCTTATGATAGTATATATAGTATAAATATGCTCAATGTAAATATATAAATTAATAATTTGGATTTTTATTCAAATAAATCATTCAACTATATATATATATATATATATATATATATATATATATATATATATATATATAGAGAGAGAGAGAGAGAGAGAGTTCAGCTCTATGGAGTACTCATTTAATTGGAGTACTTGGAGTACATATACATTTTGCATTCAAAATCTTGCAAACTTTATTAATTTGCAAATCTTATTACATGAACATCACTATTTCATCGAAAATCTTGAAAATTTTGTATGTTTTGCTAACAAAATACTGCAAAATGAATTGTTCTGCGAAACACATTTGGGTTGCAAAACATATATGTTCTGATTGCAAAATATAAAGGATTTTCAAGATGAACATATTTCAAAATATACATGATTTTCAAAATTATCAGTGAAATTATGATATTCATATAACAAGGTTTGCAAAATAATAAATTTTAAATTATTTTAAATGCAGAACGTATATGTACTCCACCGTACTCCAAATAAACAGTACTCCATAGAACTTTTATATATATATATATATATATATATATATATATATATATATATATATATATATAACTTTAGGAGAATTTCCTAAAGTTAACTTTTAAAACTACATGATTTTGATTATATGTTACCTTTTATTTATAAGGGCCCCGCAGAGGCATTAATGATTATGTGTCTTAATTTTATTGGTTAACTTTAGGAAATTATCCTGAAGTTAACTTTAGGCTCCCTTCACCCATATATATATATGTATGTATGTATGTCAGACCTAATAAATCTCTACATATATATATATATATATATATATATATATATATATATATATATATATATATATGTATGTCAGACCTAATAAATCTCTACAGGTCCGTTTAGAAATGTTAATAAACTAGTATAAATAGACATATCTATATTAAGATCCTAAACACATAAATCTATTATTTATCTAATACAACAACAAGGGGGTTTGCCGAACAACTTAATTAATGGACCATTTTACCTTTATGTTTACCGTATGTGTTTAGGTTTGTTTTGATCTTTTAACATTAACGTATTTATTAGAAATTAATGTCTAATATGTTGGGAGTTGTCCCATATCGTTTATGGGAGGGGCATGTTTCTAGTTATTTGTTATATATTTGACTTATTTAATAAATATATAAATAAAAGGAATATTAAATACATTGATTATATGGAGTTACAAATTATATATTGATTATGAATTGGGGGTTACAAATAAATATTTATTGTATTCATATATTGGAGGTTACAAATAATATTATTTTAGGAGTTACAAATATTATTTGTGTGGGAGTTACATATTTTAATTTATTTTGAATTATTATGGGGTAGTTACAAATGATGAAAGGGTGGAGATGAAGCTAAAAAAGCCTATAAATATTGGATATAATTCCAATGAAAAAGCACACAAAAGAATTGCTTGTTCTAGCTATCATCGGAACCCTCATCATATACGAAATCTTCTATTAGCAAAAATACATACATACATACATATATATATATATAATGTTATATAATACTACATTGGTATCCGAGCTAAATTTATACACCAGCCTAATTTCTTCCGCTACGATCTTGTTATTAATGTATGGCTTACATGTTTCTCCATTTTATGGTTCGACTATTCTTGTTCACCTTGATTATTATTGTTCTTTTGGGTGAAGACTTGTCACATCAGTTCATTCTTTCAGCATGGTTTTCACTTGGATTGGTGTCTTCTTTTCTCTATCTATATATTTTATTTAGTTATGTGTAGTTTGTTTTATTAGTTTGCTTAATATTCTTTATTTATTTATGTGTAGTTTTTGATCGTTTTGTTTGTTTGAATTCCTATTGGTGGCTATTATAGTGTGTTTGTCCCGGTGCAGGTAGTATTATTCCTTTTAGGTCCATTTTTGTCATGGGTTCATTCATAGATCATAGGCTGTTCGTTTGTCTCACTATTTTAACTTGATTTATTTGTTTTTGAATGCATATGGATTACTATACTATTAGGTTATATTAGTTTAAATGCCTCATGTTTTTGTGTGCAGTGTGTTATGTTGCATTGTTTATAACCTCTATACTACACATATTCCACTTTCTACTGTTAACTTGATTAACACATTAATTTTTTTTTAGATTTTTTTTTGTGTGTGCATTTTTTTGATAGTTAGTATCAATTCTAGTGTTTTTGTTTATAAAGTTTTTTTTAATTTATTTAGAAGTCAGGATTTTTGTCTATATATTCTTGATATTAAGTGATTTTTTTTTTGCTCTACTTTTAATGCTTGTTCTTGTTTCTCCAATTTTCTTTTTGCTAATGTACATGGTTTATTTTTAGAACCTATTTACATTTTGTTTATTTGTGTGACATGTCTTAGGCACTTGCTTGTATATGATTGTAGTTCAATGTTCGTGGTTAATATTTTTTTCATTATTATGATTTGAAAATTTTCATTGAAATAGATGGCACTGTACTAGAGAAAATTTCTAGTAAAGCTCAGAAAAGGAGCACGAATAATGTGGATAATATAGTTCAATTTATTGATAGAGCCAAATGGAATATTGGTCATTTGACCGTGCATACAGATAGGTGGTGGGTTGATTTTGGTGCAACCTTCACATTTTACAAAGATGCCTTGATGAAATATGTAAAACTTAAAAAAGGTGAACAAATAATTTATATCAGAAATAGTATCTAAGAAAGAGGAATTTATATATTGAAAATGGTACTTACCAACATGTGGTAGGGGTTGGTAGATATAAATTCGAATTTTGCGAATTGGATAATAGTAGTTTTTAAAGATGTGTTTTTTTTGGATGAGACATAATATGATCTATAATCCCTCATCTAGAAATGGTTTGGAAGTGGGGTTCTATTGTGACATATTTTTTTATCATAAAGGAGAGTGAGAATATTTTTTTTAAGTAGAAATGCTATTTTTGTACAGGCATTTGGGATGCACGACATATGAATGTCATTGATAATATAATTTCTCGTTAATATATTTAGGCACATGTTGAATTAGACCCGATCAAGAATAATTAAGTGGATTTGAATATTGAATATTGATAATGAACCATTGTATATGGTTGAAAGTAAAAGATCGAGAATTTCACCTATGGGTGATTGACTTTTGTGTATACGATAGTCTAGTATTTTATTTGTAGACATGAACATGTAATGGTGCGATGAGATTGCAAGCAACGGGATGTAAAACGGAAAAAAGAAAATTGAATTTTTTAATATAAATAAATGTGGAAATTGTGTGATCTTCCAAAAGGATAGAAGTTCGTTGATTGTTGGATTTTAAAAAGAAAATATAAGGTTGATGAAAATCTTGTAAATCTAAGGCCCGTCAATACAAAAGTTTTCCGAAAAAGGAAGATGAGAAAACTGTAATTATTTTATCGAGAATGAATTAAACAATTGTGTCTGTATATTTTTGAAAGTGGGAGTTCATTTACGATTATATCGAATATCTTGATGATAAGTTGTTAGCCAAAAATGAGAAGAAAATGTTAAATTGTGGGATCACTTTTAAAAATTTGTGATGAAAGATATTCGGAAAATTTCATATGTTCTAAGAATCCGGCTTGTGAGGGATAAAAATGAACATTGAGTTTGAATTAAGAAGTGTGTATGATGTTTAATCATTTTTAGGATGCAGAGTTGCAGTCCAGTACGAACCCTATTGTTAGAGGGGAAATAATTAATGCGAGAATGGAATCAATAAATGTAATATATGTACAAGTCATCGGAAGTTCAATATATTTTATGTTATGTGATCGATTGACTTGACTTGACATATGTTGTTATCCTTGTGAGTGGATTGTGAAGCAATTTTGCTTGAGGCTGTAAAGAGGATCTTGATCATGTACCTAAAGAGTATTTTTAATAAATTGGTGAATTAGGCAAACATGCCTGGAGTTATTGTTTATTGCGATTTAGGTATCGAAGGTGATCTTGGTAATTGAGAATTCAACTTCGGGATACACATTTAATTAATAATGTGAAATTGAAGTTGGAAAGGTTATATGAGACATGGATGTGTTGCAATGCATGAAGTGAAAGTGAAAATGTGTAATACATTTTACTAGTGATATAATTGTAAACTTGTTAAAGGGATATTTTCTCAAAAATTTGTCAAACATGTTGATTTGATAAGATCAAGAAATATTATGTTTGTGACGTAGTGAATATTATTTTCACAAATAGTGGTAGTGAATAAAGAAATTTTTTGATAAACTTGGGAGATTGTAAACTTAAGTAGTTATTTCGTACACCACGAGAAAAGTGGGAGTCATGTAGATATTTATCAAATATGTCAAAGTGGGAGATGTTATATATTTGACTTATTCAATAAATATATAAATAAAAGGAATATTAAATACATTGATTATATGTAGTTACAAATTATATATTGATTATGAATTGGGGGTTACAAATCAATATTTACTGTATTAATATATTGGAGGTTACAAATAATATTGATTGTAGGAGTTACAAATATTATTTGTGTGGGAGTTACATATTTTAATTTGTTGTGAATTATTATGGGGCAGTTACAAATGATGAAAGGGTGGAGATGAGGCTAAGAAAGCCTATAAATAGTAGATATAATTCCAATGAAAAAGCACACAAAAGAATTGCTTGTTCTAGCTATCATCGGAACCTAATCATATACGAAATCTTCTATTAGCAATATATATATATATATATATATATATATATATATATATATATATTATGTTATATAATACTACAGTTATTAAGTAGTCAGTTAACTCCATTAGTATGAGGCCTTTTAGGAGTTACCCAAAAATAAATCCATACGAACTTGGCCTAAAGCGGACAATTTTATACTATTGTGGAGTTAATGCTTGTTGGCAGCCCAACAAGTAGTATCAAAGCTATGGTTATAACGTTACATGACAATCTCAGACAGACTCCTAGAATGGACCTAGGAAGAGGCATATGGGCCTTCCAATATTGGCCTAGGGGGAGCAAGAAAGCCAGGTGAATTTCTAGTATGGGTCAAGAGGGAGCCAGGTCATGTGGAAGAAGGCAGATTCGACAGGTGTCAAGTCCAATGTGTGAAGGGGTAGATTGTTGAGAGTTGTCCCGCATCGTTTGTGGGAGGGGCAGAATGTTAGTTATTTAGCAACCAGTTAACTCCATTAATACGAGGCCTTTTGGGATATGCCAAAAATAAATCCGTGTGGGCTCGGCCCAAAACGGATAATATCATACTAATGTGGAGTTAAGGCCTGCTTAGCAATCCCAACAAGTGGTATCATAGTTATGGTTATAACAGTCCATAACAATCTCGGATGAGCTCCCGAAATGGGCCCAGAAAGAGGCAGAACATGGTTGTCTTAAGATGAGCTTAAGAAGGAGTAGTTGGGACTTCCAGTGTGGGCCTAGGGGGAGCCAAATAGCCCGGTGAACCAGATCACACAAAAGGAGGCAGATTCGGCAAGTGTCGAGCCTAATGTGTGAAGGGGAGATTGTTGGAAGTTGTCCTACATCATTTGTGGGAGAGGTAGATTGCTAATTATTAAGCAACCAGTTAATTCCATTACTATGAGGTCATTTGGGAGTTACCCAAAAATAAATATGTGCGGACTCAGTCCAAAACAGATGATTTCATACTATTGTGGAGTTAAGGCTTGCTGGCAGTCCAACATAATATTCATGCATACATTTATAATTATTAATAATACATACATAGATATATACATGCATACATTTATGTCGTATAATCTATTAATCTTTCAATAATTTTAATCTAAAATTGTTGTATAATTAATCAACTACATAATAAATTCTGAATCCTCCTAACAAATTTATCAAAAGGAAAGTACCTAAATAGCCTTCAGTTTCACATCTTCTTTTTTCTACTAAACCGAAAAGAACCTTTATGGTACATTTCACAATACACGTGCCCAAATTTCTATCCAGCTGTTTATGGATTTCTATTCTCATATATTGCTTTTATCCACCAATTATAACAACACCCTCATAGTTTTATGAGCCTCACCAATAATGTTATTCAAATGATTAGATTTCAAATTACCTTTTCTTAACAACCCTTCCTTGGATTTGTACTCCTTAACTTCTTCATTTCAATTGAATGTCAAACCTCATTTAGCTCATTGTTATTATCTTTTTCTATGGTCATTGTTCTTCTTTATCTTTAATATTTGCAGGTTGAAGATATTGCAAGTTTCATGTCCAACAAAGAAAATATCGTACCAGTTCATACAAATGATGGAAGATCTCCATTTTCTAATCCACAAAATACATCTTCACTTGCTCAGTCCGCTGCTTTAAATACTCCATATATATATGTATGCTCATTTATTCAATTCGTACATATGCTTTCATTTATTTGCATCTACATTAAATGTATACTCTATGATATTCTCTGTGTTTAACTATAAACATTTATGATTTATCATTTTCTGCTTCTGTTTGAGAGCTAAACAAATTTAAGATTCATTCTTTTGTATTCAAGTTTAATTATGATTCAAGATTTGATATTCCTCTTTGTTAGGTCCAATCTGTTTGTAGAAGGGGGGGGGGGTTGAATACAAACAGTACTGTTTTATCGAAATTTGTTGAATAGATTTTATATTTAATCCAATAACAAATTTGATGCGGAAATTTAAATGAAACAAAATTCAAGTTAAATATAAAATTGTATTAAACTTGAGAGGTTGTTACAAATACAGTACAGAGCAATATCTCACTAATAAAAACAAATTAGAAAATTCGACATGAACTTTTCTAGATTTGTTAATAAAAACCGAGATATAGATTAGGAGTAAAAACTCGCTAATAGCACAAAAGTAGCAAATGATCAAGTTCTATCGGATCAAATATTACAAAGGCAACGAACTTGATTTTACAAAAAATAAATTAACTCTTGTTGTTCTTGAATAAAACGAGAGAGAGAGAGAGAGAGAGAGAGAGAGAGAGAGAGAGAGAGAGAGAGAGAGAGAGAGAGAGAGAGAGAGAGAGAGAGCTGCTGGGTTCCTTTTGTTTTTGATAGATGAAATATTGAAGTATTTTTTTTCTGGCCGCCTCTGGTGGATTTAATATCTTCTTCCTCCTTCTAATAATTCCTTGAGCTAATAATACTTGCATTAAGACCTGCTGCTTTGAACTAATAAGACCAAGGATAAGACATTCCATGTCTTAATAGCTTTAACAATTAAGCTTGATAAGACATAAATTGAACCAACAAGACTTTCGGTAAGACATAGCAGTTATGTCTTACAGGCTTTTACTCTTGTAATACAATCGGTAAGACATCCGGATATAGCTGCCAAGACATTCGGTAAGGCTTAGAATTTATGTCTTAATAAAACAATTCGGATAAAACAATTCATTTGAATTGTACAAAAACTGACTTGCAAAGCCAAGCTGAAGAAGACTCTCAGGAAACAAAGTGAAGGACACATGCAGCTGTTTTGTTGTTTGTCGCTGGCGCGTGAGCTGCACGTGCGATGTAGGAGAGTGACGTCCAGCCGACAACATCTTTATCACTACAACTTGTTTTTTTTATTCATTTGCAAACCTGTGACCTGCTAACAATTCACACAAACCCGGGGCTTAATTTGTCCTATTAGGGACGAGCTCCATAGAAATGCTTTTTGTCCCGCACAACTTATAATCTTTAATTAATAAATAATTAATTTAATTCAGAAATTATAAAAATAAATATCTAATATTATTAGATATTTATAAATATAATTTTCTAATTAAATAAAATATTTATTAATATAAATAAAACCTTATGTCCTAAGCTGCGGTCTCCTGAGCGTCTGGAACCGGTCTCCTTTTGCTTAACAAAAAATATATCAATTCCAACCGGGGTTCCAGCTTTAAAGAATATATCACTTTCCATTTCCTTGTGATAATTCTATTTTCTCATAACCCGTCCAGGTGTAAGCTACGGTCTCTTGAGGATCTGAAACCAGACTCCTTTTTCTTAACAAAAAATACAACAATTCTAACCGGGGTTTCAGCATTAAGAATATATCACTTAGAATTTCTTTATGATAATTCTTTTTCCTCGTAGCCAGTTCACTTGATAATAAAATCCTTGTGATTAAATAATTTAGCACTTATGTTGCTTGCACAATGGTTTTCCCACATACCAGTGTTGATAGCTTGAACCACTGAAGTTAATGATGAACAACCACTGTTTAATGTTGACACTCGATGCACGGTCTGGTTCATGAGTGATTAACCGCAATGACTGTTCTTCATATATTGACTTTAAAATATGGTTCCTTTTCTTTTCTCATCTCTCTTCAATTCTTCTGTACTGTCTCTATCACTGTCGAAATCTCTGTCACTTTAAACGAATCCACTTCTTAATGATTACTTCACTGAGGCTTGATCAGATGACTGAACTTCTTTCAATGTAGTAATTCCTCAAGTCTGTAGACTGACCTTGATCTTTTTCTTCTGGCAGATAATACAATATGAGATTCCTGTGACAGTCTATATAATATTTACTATTACAATATTGTTTAAGTTGAGTTGTATTCTCGAAATACAAATAGGCTACATCATATGCCTTTCAATCTCCCCCTATTTGTTTGTTAGACAATAATAAGCAAATACCTAGAGGATAACTCAACTAACTCACTTAAACAAGAAAAAGATAAAGCATTAAAGAATTTAGTAAATAATACATAATAAAAAAAAATCTCTGGTTAAGATTTAATAATTCCAAAATCCTCAGTTGATGAAATGATAAATGATTGTTCCTCTAGCACTGAACTGATCTTAAATAGATAACTCATCTTCATTTCTGATTCTTCATATCTTTGCCTGATAATCATTCACATCTTACATTTGTGATTATCAGCAGTTCTTGATTTACAATCACTTCCCTTCTCTGACACAGCTTTTCTCATTAAAGAAAAACAACTGCTCCTACTATGTAGACAATGGTGAATCAATACCATTTCTATAATATCTAGGAAATCTACTACTCCTCCACTTAACCTCTATACATAGTACATTGAAAGACTAATGGAATAGTATTGTGATGTACTTCTCCTTATATCTCCACTTTCTTTTCAACTGAAAGTCCCCTTACTTCTCCATCTAAATCTCCCCCTTAGTAACTTGACTTGCTTCTCCTCCTAAGCACGGTCTGAAATGCTGAAATGCTCCCCCTTTCTAACTCATTCTCCTTTTTCTTTTCTTGTACTTCCATACTTCTCCCCCTTAGTTGAGGAATCCTCCAATCAACTAGTTGACAAAGTAGTTGTACCAATTATAGAGTTCTTTGTTAGAAAGGAAGTTTTACTTTCTTCCTCACTGTGAGTGTGTGATAGTGTTTGGTGTACCTCACAAGTGTTTCACTCTTCTCTCCACTCATTTTTGTTGAGTGTCTCACTTCTCTCTGTGTTTACACTCTTGCTCACTAGTGTATCACTCATATGACTCATAGCTCCAACATCCATTAGTGTACCTGCAAGGAAAAATCACCCTAGCCCCTTCAAGAGAGGTCAGTGGTGGTGCAATGGGAGTTCGCAACTCCCAAATCCTCATTGGACTCGTCAGATGAATCTGAGTCATAATCTACAAGTTGCTAATTTTCCCTTTTTAGGGTTTTCAGATTTGAATTCTGAGAAGGTAGACAATGATCTATAAAATTTAGCATTGAGATCAAAGTTTCCTTCTAATGTCTGTGAAGACATCACCTTGTTAAACTCATCACGTAAATCTGAATCATAGTCTATAAGTTACCGATTTGCACCTATGTCAGACCCGTTACCCGTAGGATCCAGAGATGTTCCCTCTGGGGAGTTAGATAATGATCTTGATGAATTTTGCATTTGAGATCAATACCTTCTCTCGAGGTTTGTGAAGACTCTTAGTTCATTAAAGAACCTTTAACTTATAATCCTAACCGTAAAATGGTTGAATTACAGGTTTTCGTGAATTCATCCTTAGTGTGTGCAATCTCACTTGTGCATATGAAATACTTGGTTAGTGTATAAGGTAGTGACTCTCCAACTAAATATCCCACACATCCTTATTTGCTGCATCAAGTGCAGTTACTCCCTGGTGACCTCTAGTCTGATAGGTTACTTCCATTTAGGGGGTAAGTTAGAATGTGTTTGAGTTTGACTGTAGTCTGGGATAAAAGTTGTTGGGTATACAATCTTATGACTAATCATGTGAGAAAGCAAAACTCCAATTAGATGAACCTGCATCACAGAATATGAGCAATATAGAGATGGAATGCATTTTTATCCTTGAAAAGTTTTCTAAGAAAATATTTCATTTTATCTTAAGGGAAATGATATACATTTGTGATTTCAAAAGGTTTACAATATAAACAATCACAACTGTAGAAAAAGATTTTGAGTTAGAGGAAGATATAGATCTTGAGCCAATTTTACTAAACAAAAACAAAGGCAAAAATCCAATTAATAAATATTAATCGAATTAATGTAAGTTAATGTTTAAACCAATACAAACAAAACTATTTTATCATGTTTTAGGTCCTGTATATTAGATACCAACTGTTAGCAATTGATAGGTCTTGTCTTCCAATTGTTAGATCCTAAAAATCAAACGTTAGTTCCTAAACAATTGAATTGACATATACCAATTTGATACCAACAATGGTCCTATATAAGAAAGTCTGTCAACAACAACACAACAAAGAATTAGAATTAAAACTGTAGGTTATGTGTGTGTTAAACAGAAGAACAGTAAAAGAACCAAGTACAGGGACCTGTTTGTAAGTTTTGAAAGTATAGTGACTAAACTGTAAAAACTATACAAACTATTTATATACACATGAAAAAGAATATACAAAAATAAGAAATAATATACATAATAATTATATAAAATAAAAACTAAAAAGAAAGGAAAAATTCGAATTAAACTAAACAAAGAAGAAAAATTCGAATTAAAATAAAAATAATAAAACTATACATAAATTAATAATTTACATAGCTTGACTTATAAATGGACATAAGACTAAAATAAAAAGACAAACACTACAAAACATGTTAAATAAGATTAACATTCGAAAATTACAATACTTGTACAAAAACATATAAAATATATACAAGAATATTTATAATAAGATAGTAAATCGATATATTTTCTAACAAAATAACTTTCTACTAGAAAATTATTTAGAGAGAAAATATGATTTAATAAAATATCATAAACATTGTAGCTACTTTAAAATAATGAAATTTTTAACAAAAATAGTTTCCTCAAAAATTCTAACTTGAGAATTAGAGAAAAATATTTTTAGAGAAAATTTATTATTCTAAAAACAGAAACATGGAGTATAACAAGGGAATGATTATGACAATCCTTTTAGAAAGATAACAAGTAAAAATTTGGAAAGAATGTCATACCATTTATTCGGTGCTTAGACCTGGGCACCAGCTTCCATGCTTCTTGTTGTTCAGGATCAGCAAGTGCTTCCTCAGATTCCTTTGATTCTATACCTTGATTCTGAGAAACCCTTCTAGTTCTTACTCCAACATCTGGATCACCAATGATCAGTTCTATTCCAAATAGACTGTCCGATAAGGTTAGATCTTTGATGAATCGCCTTGTTCTTCATTGTGATGTTGTGTTTGACTAGTTGATCCTTTGTTTACTCTCTCCGAGTTATTGCCAGATTGACTTGATGATTCTTCTCCAGTGATAGGGGTATCTCCAATATTAAAATTGTTTCCACCACTATCACTTGGATAATTATCATCTGTTAAATATAATTGATGAGTTTTAATCAGTGTTTAAGTGTTTCAGGGAGTTATCAGAGTTTAGCTGGAAGCAGTCAGAGTTTAGTCAAACTCTGACAGTTGGAAGCTCGACAGAATTTGTTATACTCTGTCTAGAGGAAGCGCGTCTACTGTTCAACAGTGATTGAAGATTAATTATGGAAGCGATATCTTTGAAGATTGGATAGCTATCAAAGAGATCGAGTTGACATAGGAGACCTGTGACAATCTGTAATTGATATCATTGTATAGCTGATTATTAGGAATATCAATTAGAGATTGTATCGTAGCTGTATGGTATATAAATACAGATAGGTTAACCCTAGAAGGGTATCGAAAACGAACTATCTTTATTGTAACCTAGCAGCTCTTTGTGATATTTTACATCACGAAGAGGGTTTGAAATACAAGAAGTTTTTAAGTGCATAAACGCTTTTACTTGTTAATCTCTCATACAAAGTTGATTATTAATTGTGTATTCGGCCTAACAAGTGGTATCAGATCCAATCTGTTACTTTATTACAGGTTAAGATCCAAACACAACAATAATCATGTCAGAAATTCCTCCACCAACACCTACTGTTTCTGAAAAGGCTCCTACTACTGTGAGTCGTTATGAACCAATCAGGGTTCCTATTCTGAGGCCATTAGAGTATGCTATGTGGAAGGTCAAGATGACTATGTTTCTGGAGGCTACAGATCCAGAATATCTTGACAGGATTTATGAAGGTCCTCACAATCCTACAAAGCTATCTGTTGCAGTTGCTGGTGAAGCAGCAAAAATGGTTCCAAAGGAAAAGAAGGACATGACTCCTGAAGATCTATCATCAATTGCTAAGGATGCAAAAGTTAGGCATTTACTGCATAGTGCTTTAGACAATGTTATGTCTAACAAAGTCATTAACTGCACCACTGCAAAAGAGATATGGGATGCTCTTGAAGTCAGGTGTCAAGGAACTGCAGCTATTAAGAAGAATAGGAGAAACATACTCACACAAGAGTATGAGCATTTTGAGGCTAAACCTGAAGAGACCATGCAAGAAACATTTGATAGATTCTGTAAACTGATTAATGATCTGTCATTGGTCAACAAAGAGTATGATCTAGAAGACTCGAATCTCAAGTTTCTTCTTTCTCTACCTGAAAAGTGGGATGTGAAAACAACCACTATTAGAGACAACTATGATCTTGCTGAAACAGAGATTGATGAAATCTATAGACTGCTCAAAACTCATGAATTGGAAATGGAGCAGAGAAACAGGAGATCAAGCAGAAAAGGAAAGTCTGTTGCTCTTAATGTTGAAGAGAAGCCTCAGAAGAAAGAGGCAACAAGAAGGAAAATGAAGGGAAAAGCTTTGGTCATACATTCAGAAAGTGATTCACCAAACTCTGATTATGATTCAAACTCTTCTGAATCATCTGACTCTGAGGATGATGAAGAAGAAATGAGAAAAATGGTTGTGTTGATGGTGAAGACTTTCAAGAAAATGGGCTTCAAGAATTTCAAGAAAGGAAAAAGGTTTTCTAGGGATTCAAATGAAGACAGGAAAAGCTACAGGAAGTCTGATAAGAGAGATTCTAAAGGGAAGAAGGATAAGTCTGAAATTCAATGCTACAAGTGTAAGGAGATGGGTCACTATGCTCCTGAGTGCAAGAAGGGTAAAACTGGAAAGGTACTCTACATAAAGGCAGAGATTGGGCAGATACTTCAGATTCTGATGAAGAAGTGAACTATGCTCTCATGGCTACTACTGAATCAGAATCCTCTGAAAATCAGGTACCTCTAACTACCTATGCTTATAATATTGATGACATTGCTCAATTAAGAATTTTTCTTAAGTCATTGCATATAAGTTATAGGGATCAGACTTTAGAAAATGAGAGGATAAAAGCTGAAAATTCTGAACTTAAAGAAAGAAATAAACTTGTTGAAGAGAAACTTGAAAACATGCAACAAGTTCAGAAAGAGAGAGATGATGCTGTTTGCAAAGAACAGATTTTGCTTCAGAAATATAAACAACTTGAGTCAGAGTTGGAGGAAGCAAATAATAAAATTAGGACTTGGACTAATTCTGGAAAGGACACTCAACAGATTTTTCAAATGGACACTGTTGGTCTAGGTTATAATGAGGGAGATGAACTTAGATTTCAAAATCAAGTTAAAGTCAGAACTAAATTTGTTCATGGAACCAGTAAATTTTTGTCTGAAAATGAAAAGGAAGCTGTCAAAAGAAAACCAGTAAAAACTAGTGTTAAACAGGTTAATATTGGTTCAATGACAGATAAACAACTCAAACATAAACTGAAGGAGTTAAAATCTGTTGAGAAAAAGAAAGTGTCAAACAAGAACAGAAATGGAAAAGTAGGCATCACTTCAGGAAATAAACCAATGCTTGCTAGTTATGCTCCAAGAAAGACATGTCATAACTGTGGTAGTACTAAGCATCTTGCAAATTTCTGCAAGAAAAATAAAAATATAAATTCTTTACCTACAAAGTCTGAGGTAAAGAAGGATTTTTCTTGAACTAAGCCACAGACTTTATGCACACACTGTGGAAGCACTTGGCATTCCATCTATACTTGCAGAAAATATCATGCTATCTATCATAATTACTATGAACTGAAACCCAATCTGAAATGGGTTAAAGTTGATACTGCAAGTGTAAACACTGATACTGTTAGCTCAAACTCTGATAATGTTCATTCCGCTGCAAAAGCTAACAAAGTTAAGAATGCAAAAGGATCCAAGCAAGTCTGGATCCTTAAAACTAATCCTCAGTAATTGTTTGTGATTGCAGGGTAACAGGGAGGCAACCCTAGTCATGGACAGTGGATGTTCAGGACACATGACTGGAAATAAAGCCCTGCTATCAGAATATGAGGAGAAGGCTGGCCCAAAAGTTTCCTATGGTGATGGCAATATAGGAAGAACATTGGGATATGGCAATATCAATCTTGGAAATGTCATCATCAACAATGTAGCTCATGTCCCAGGACTCAAGCATGACTTGTTATCTGTGAGTCAAATCTGTGACAAGGGATATCATGTAGATTTTCAACCTGAATATTGTGAAGTTATCAGCAAATCTACAGGAAAGGTTGTTCTAGTTGGTCACAGGCAAAACAACATTTATGAAATCAAGCTTTTGATAGACTCTGTTGGAAAAGCTGTTTGCCTGTCAACAAGAATGTCTAGTGAAGAGAGTTGGAAGTGGCACAAGAAACTCTCACATTTGAACTTGAACAACATCAATGAATTGATCAGAAAGGATCTTGTAAGAGGACTCCCAAAGACCCTGTTAAATGTTGATGGCCTATGTGACTCATGTCAGAAGGCTAAACAAAGGAAGTCATCTTTCAAGAGCAAGACAGAATTTTCTATCATTGATCCCTATCATCTTCTGCATGTTGATCTATTTGGTCCAGTAAATGTTATGTCTATTGCAAGGAAGAAATATGCTTTAGTCATTGTTGATGAATACACTAGATTCACTTGGGTGTATTTTCTAGCAAAGAAGGATGAAACTGCATCGACTCTGATGGAGCATGTGAAGCTTCTGGACAAAGGATCAAGGAACAAAGTCAGAATCATCAGAAGTGATAATGGAACTGAGTTCAGAAATGCAACAATGGAAGAATTCTGCAAGGACAATGGAGTGAAACAAGAATTTTCAGCACCTGGTACACCACAACAAAATGGTGTAGTTGAAAGGAAAAATAGAACCTTAATTGAAGCTGCCAGAACTATGCTTGATGAAGCAAAATTGCCAACTTATTTATGGGCAGAAGCTGTTCAAACTGCTTGTTTTACTCAAAATGCAACACTGATCAATAAGCATGGGAAGACACCATATGAGATGGTGAAGAAAAAGAAGCCTAACCTGAAATACTTTCATATTTTCGGGTGCAAATGTTTTGTTTTGAAGACTCATCCAGAACAGTTGACCAAGTTTGAGTTAAAGGCAGATGAAGGAATTTTTGTTGGCTATCCACTGTCAACAAAGGCATTCAGAGTTTACAATCTGAGAACTAAAGTGATCATGGAATCTATACATGTTTCTTTTGATGATAAGAAGATAACTGGACTTGAAGACAAAGATGAATATGATCAACTGAACTTTGAAAATGATGTTTTAAACTCTGATGAAGGAAACTCTGATGAAACAATTCTGACAGACTCTGTTGAAACAAACTCTGAACCTCTACTGGTAAATTCTGGAGAAACCTCTCAGTCACAACAAAGGGGAGAACCAGTTGAGGGGGAGCATGATCAAGATGAAGACTCAAACACTGATACTGAGTCAACTGAAAAATCTGGATCAAACTTTGATGCTTCAAACTCTGAAAATACAAATTCTGACTCTGGGCTGTCAAATTCAGGGGGAGTCTCAGAAAACGAAGATAGATCACAACAAAATCAGGAGAGCATGGATCAAGGGGGAGGATCACATGCTGATAGAAGTCATTTGCCTTCTGCTAGGAAATGGACTAAATCACATACACCTGATTTGATAATTGGTGATCCAGATGCAAAAGTAAAGACAAGAAGTGCTACTGCAAGTGAATGTCTGTTTCATGCATTCTTGTCTAAAAATGAACCAAAGAAAGTGGAAGAAGCTCTTCAAGATGCAGACTGGATAACAGCAATGCAGGAAGAGTTAAATGAATTTGAAAGGAATGAAGTTTGGACCCAAAAGTTTCCTATGGTGATGGCAATATAGGAAGAACATTGGGATATGGCAATATCAATCTTTGAAATGTCATCATCAACAATGTAGCTCATGTCCCAGGACTCAAGCATGACTTGTTATCTGTGAGTCAAATCTGTGACAAGGGATATCATGTAGATTTTCAACCTGAATATTGTGAAGTTATCAACAAATCTACAGGAAAGGTTGTTCTAGTTGGTCACAGGCAAAACAACATTTATGAAATCAAGCTTTTGATAGACTCTGTTGGAAAAGCTGTTTGCCTGTCAACAAGAATGTCTAGTGAAGAGAGTTGGAAGTGGCACAAGAAACTCTCACATTTGAACTTGAACAACATCAATGAATTGATCAGAAAGGATCTTGTAAGAGGACTCCCAAAGACCCTGTTAAATGTTGATGGCCTATGTGACTCATGTCAGAAGGCTAAACAAAGGAAGTCATCTTTCAAGAGCAAGACAGAATTTTCTATCATTGATCCCTATCATCTTCTGCATGTTGATCTATTTGGTCGAGTAAATGTTATGTCTATTGCAAGGAAGAAATATGCTTTAGTCATTGTTGATGAATACACTAGATTCACTTGGGTGTATTTTCTAGCAAAGAAGGATGAAACTGCATCGACTCTGATGGAGCATGTGAAGCTTCTCGACAAAGGATCAAGGAACAAAGTCAGAATCATCAGAAGTGATAATGGAACTGAGTTCAGAAATGCAACAATGGAAGAATTCTGCAAGGACAATGGAGTGAAACAAGAATTTTCAGCACCTGGTACACCACAACAAAATGGTGTAGTTGAAAGGAAAAATAGAACCTTAATTGAAGCTGCCAGAACTATGCTTGATGAAGCAAAATTGCCAACTTATTTATGGGCAGAAGCTGTTCAAACTGCTTGTTTTACTCAAAATGCAACACTGATCAATAAGCATGGGAAGACACCATATGAGATGGTGAAGAAAAAGAAGCCTAACCTGAAATACTTTCATATTTTCGGGTGCAAATGTTTTGTTTTGAAGACTCATCCAGAACAGTTGACCAAGTTTGAGTTAAAGGCAGATGAAGGAATTTTTGTTGGCTATCCACTGTCAACAAAGGCATTCAGAGTTTACAATCTGAGAACTAAAGTGATCATGGAATCTATACATGTTTCTTTTGATGATAAGAAGATAACTGGACTTGAAGACAAAGATGAATATGATCAACTGAACTTTGAAAATGATGTTTTAAACTCTGATGAAACAATTCTGACAGACTCTGTTGAAACAAACTCTGAACCTCTACTGGTAAATTCTGGAGAAACCTCTCAGTCACAACAAAGGGGAGAACCAGTTGAGGGGGAGCATGATCAAGATGAAGACTCAAACACTGATACTGAGTCAACTGAAAAATCTGGATCAAACTTTGATGCTTCAAACTCTGAAAATACAAATTCTGACTCTGGGCTATCAAATTCAGGGGGAGTCTCAGAAAACGAAGATAGATCACAACAAAATCAGGAGAGCATGGATCAAAGGGGAGGATCACATGCTGATAGAAGTCATTTGCCTTCTGCTAGGAAATGGACTAAATCACATACACCTGATTTGATAATTGGTGATCCAGATGCAAAAGTAAAGACAAGAAGTGCTACTGCAAGTGAATGTCTGTTTCATGCATTCTTGTCTAAAAATGAACCAAAGAAAGTGGAAGAAGCTCTTCAAGATGCAGACTGGATAACAGCAATGCAGGAAGAGTTAAATGAATTTGAAAGGAATGAAGTTTGGACCCTTGTACCAAGGCCAAAGAACAGATCTATTGTGGGTACTAAATGGGTTTTCAGAAACAAGACTGACAGTGAAGGTGTTATCACAAGGAACAAGGCTAGACTGGTAGCAAAAGGCTATTCACAGCAGGAAGGAATAGACTATGATGAAACATTTGCTCCAGTTGCAAGATTGGAGGCAATCAGAATTTTTCTAGCATATGCCTCTCACAAGAAATTCAAAGTGTTCCAGATGGATGTGAAAAGTGCTTTTCTGAATGGAAAGCTTGAAGAAGAAGTGTTTGTTGAACAACCACCAGGATTTGTGGACCCCAAATATCCAAATCATGTCTACAGGCTAGATAAGGCACAATATGGACTTAAGCAGGCACCAAGAGCATGGTATGAGACACTTGCTCAGTTTCTTCTAGAAAGTGGATTCAACAGAGGAACAATTGACAAAACTCTGTTTTATTTCAATCAAGGAAGTGACCTCCTTTTAGTTCAAATTTATGTTGATGACATCATCTTTGGGTCTACTAATGATAAACTCTGTAAAAAGTTTGCCAAGCTCATGCAGTCCAGATATCAAATGAGCATGATGGGAGAGCTTAGTTACTTTCTAGGCCTACAAGTGAAACAAACAGAAGATGGAATTTTCATTAATCAAGAAAAATACACCAGAAATCTTCTCAAGAAATTTGGTATGCTTGACTGTTCATCTGGATCAACTCCCATGGCAACAGCAACTAAATTGGACAAAGACACAGGAGTTTCAGTGGATATGACAAATTACAGGGGCATGATAGGTTCTCTTCTATACTTGACAGCTAGTAGGCCTGACATCATGTATGCAACCTGTCTTTGTGCAAGGTTTCAGGCAGATCCTAGAGAGCCACTTCTGACAGCTGTGAAAAGAATCTTCAAGTATCTCAAGGGCACCATATCATTAGGTCTGTGGTACCCCAGAGAATCAGATTTCAAGCTACTTGGGTATTCTGATGCAGACTTTGCAGGCTGCAAGGTAGATAGAAAGAGCACTAGTGGAAGTTGTCAATTTCTTGGTGACAGACTTGTTTCCTGGTACAGCAAGAAACAGAAATCAATCTCCACATCTACAGCTGAAGCAGAGTATATTGCAGCTGGTAGCTGTTGTGCACAGATCTTATGGATGAAGAATCAATTGCTGGATTATGGATTGAGGTACAGTAATATACCTATTTACTGTGATAACCAAAGTGCTATTGCTATGACAGGTAATCCAGTACAGCATTCAATGACCAAGCACATCAGCATAAGGTACCACTTCATCAGAGAACATGTGGAAGAAGGAAATATTGAACTACATTTTGTATCTACAGAACAACAGCTTGCATATATCTTCACTAAACCATTGAGTGAAGCTACATTTGCAAGACTGGTCAATGAACTAGGAATGGTCTCTGGTTCTGACTAGGAATGTTGGTTAGATTCAAACTTTATTTATGTGATGTATTAATCATATTTCCTGATGGTTAAATGCTAAGTGAACTCTGTTGATTAAACTCTGTTATGCATACTCTGTTAAACTCTGTCAGCATGTCTGTATGTCATACACTGTTAATAAGTTTGATAAACTCTGTGAACTCTGAGTTGATTTTTGTCTGAATGAAAACACCAATGAAGAAATATGTATGAAGCATGATTCTCAGCAATTAATCATGAATCTTTCTGAGTTATTGTGATCTAATCTTAGATTGTGCAGAAAGTTAACACAGCATGATACTGGCTCATATTTATAGCATCTCTTGGTTTTTTTGTCCTAAACTCTGAGTCTATAAATACTGTGTGCATTACCTTTCATGAAAAACTACTGATGTTGATGAACTCTAAACTCTGTTAGTTATACTCTGATAGAATAAAATGTTTACTGCAATACCCCAAAGAAAATGTATATAGGTTGTTATACTCCTTTGAGATTATGTTGGATACTAGGATGACCCAGGAACCTATTGGTATATAATATGTGCTAAAATTCTCTAATTTTTGGTGACTAGTTAAATACTAGGATGACCCAGGAACTTATCAAAATGATAAGGGCTAAAATTTTTGAATTTTTGGTGACTGGTTCCAACCTCTGATTACTGGAATGAAAAATAAAAAAAAATAAAAATAAAAATGAAAAAAAATAAAATAAAATAAATAAAATAAATAAAAAATGATGAAAATAAAAAAAAATGTATATAAAGGGGGTATAAAATAAAAGTTACTGTATATAGTTTGATTACTTCAGAGTTTAGCTTTCATCATACAGTCAGTGTTTACTATGACAGTTTGTGCATCCAGTGTTTATTGATTTACTTTATGGATTTTATGAAAAATTAGATGCTTTAAAAATTGACTTAGTAAACTCTGCTTCACACACACAAATATTCACAACTGTGCAATTTATGAAAGGGTTTCGGTGATAAAGTTGGAGAATTGACAAACGCTATTGATTCGTGATTTGTACTCTAAGGTAAATTTTCACTTGGACAATTTGAAAGTCTTGGAGTAAGTAGGGTTTTTGACAACTGTTAATCAGTGGATAGTTGATGAATGTGTTCTTTATATGATTACTTTAATTAGTTTTCATATTCTCTTCTTGATTCATTTTCTTGAAGAACAGTTCATATAACATAAATAACAGTTGCAGAACACAATGAATATGATTAGAGAAACAAAATTTTCATTGATAATAAGAAAGAGATTACAAGCAAATATTACATCTTTTTGTTCTCTCTATCTGCTAATCTATTCAACAGGAAAGTAAAAGGTCCGTCCACACCATTCCATTGTTAGCAAAAATTCCCAGATCCCATCTTTGCCACTTTATTTGGGTGGAAGTTGAAGGGATAAGGTTATTTTTGCTGACATATTCATTAACAATGGTTGGTGGTGTTGGATGAGGATGCCTTCGAGGAGAGCCATGCCAATGTTTCTTGGAGGGCAGCATCGATGTCGATCACCCTTGCAGGTTTCTCTCTCTCGAGCTCTTCCAAACCAGCATCCATTTGCAGCCACAGCGTCTCAAGCTGCCTTTCCCACTCAAACGCTTCAAATTCTTCACGCGTATAGCTGAAGATGTCCCTATTCTCGACAAGATGAAGGTTCTTTTCTTTGATGGTAAGGTTGGCCATTGTTTTTCAAGAGTATTTGGTTTGAAGGGTTTGTGATTTTACAGGGGAGACTGAAAGGTTAAAGGTTTAATGAAATAATCTGAGCAAGTCTCTAGGCCTTAAATAGAGATGGGTAAGAACGAAGTTCTTAATCGCTTCGTATTCTGGTTATTAAAGGCAACAGGTAAACGCTTCAAATTCTGATTTTACTTGGGTCCAGATATTTTTAAAAGAGTATAATTTGATTTTTGTTTAAATCAAATATTTTAATGTTTTAATTTTTAATATACTCTTCTTAAAAATAGGCGCACGTGACCCACTTGCCCTTTAATGTGTCCCACTTACCTATTATCGTGTCCCACTACACATTAATCAAGGAACTGATGAGTGTTTGTTACATAAGAGATTGAGTTTTTCATTACTTTAATCACTTTTGTGTCCAAACGATTTTGCTTTATTCTTACTCTCACAGTTTTCTTATTTTTCTCTTGGGCACTCACGCAAACACCTTTTCTACATACATATCTCTTGGAAATTCTTGCAAATTTCTTAACTCAATGGCATCTAAAGCATTCACTGCTCTTGGTTTACGATTTGTTCCTAACAACTATGAAGCTCCACTCTATCATCAACGCGTTCCAGAATCGTTTCATCTCATGCAGAACTTTTTGAGGGATTCAGAGATTGGATAGGCTCTGATTGGACCTGCTACTCTTTCTGCGTCTCAAATTGCTTCATTCTGGCAGAATTCAGTTTATGAGGATGGAGGAGAGAGTGGAACTCCTACCATTATCTTCACTTACGAAGACCAAGATTATGTGATTACTCCACAGACTATACGAGATACAATGGGTTTTGACACACATACTTCTTATACTCTGGTTAATGAAACTTATCTGAGAGACATGCTACAAGAGATAGGTTACATGGAATCTCTTGACAAGCTTGGCAGTATAAAGCGACCAAATCTCAGAAAGGAATGGAATTTCTTCTTTGATTGCATAACAAGGACGTTCCACAAGAAAGTCACAAACTGGGATGCCATTCCAATGGATAGTCTCCAAATCGGGTATTCTCTGCTCTATGGTACTAATTTTGATTTTGGTCGACATGTTTTGATGAGCTTAGGTGATAAACTGTCAGAGTCTACCACTGTTTATTATGCTCGTTTTTGTCAAATGCTGTTCAATGCATGTGTACCTGGTCTTGAAATTGATGAAACTGATGCCATTGATCCTTTTAGAGTCAATAAGCGAATATTCTCTGATATGACTAACAAGGATGTTGGTAAAGAAAATCTTCCTGCTTTTGTCATGCCTCTTGCTCTACGAAATTTTCTCAATCAACCACAAGAACCACAACAACCTGAACCACAACCAGATCAACAAGAACCTCACCAAGCTGAACCTGAACAACAACAACAACAACCTGAAACACATCCTGAACCTCAACCAGAACCAAACACTGAATCACCTGCTCAGTCCGCAAACTCTGATTCGCCGTCAGCAAACTCTGATTCTCCATCAAAATCAAAGTCTAAATTTCAAAGAGTTAAGAAAGCAATTGCTGAACGACATGCAAGTCTAAGGCAGGCGGAAGAGACAAAGAGAAAATCAAAACGGAAATCTCCTGAAGCTGTTTACACTAGAAGGGGGAAAAGAATGAAAGCTCGAGCAAACATGCCTAAGTCACCACCTAGTGAAGAGGATTCAGATAATATACCTCTAGCGAGACGAAGAAAACTGATAATCTCTGATTCTGTGGATGAAGATATTGAAGCTCCAGAGGTTGCTTCACAGCAAATACCTCCTGTTGAGGTTGAGAAAGATGACATACCTGCAGAGGATGTAATGCCTGCAGAGGATGAAGTGCCTGCAGAGGACAAAATGCCTGCAGAAGAGGATGCAAGAGATGGTGTTTCTCCGATAAATGATATTCCTGATTCATTTATGCCATTCTCTGATCCTATCTCTGATGTTGGTGTAGCTGATCAACCTACGGCTGTTCCTCTTGAAGCTGTGGCATCTCATACTGAGATAATATCTGATGCTCACCACACTGTTGAAGAAGGTGAAGAAATTAATCAGGCAACCAAAGTCACTTCTCATTCAATGCCTGTTGCTGAGCCCGAGCAACATGGAGAAAATCCTGAAAAGCCTACAGAAGATATTGCTAAACCTATGGCTGAAGATGAACCAGTTAAAGCTACAAGTGTTGAAGCTGAAGGTGACAGTAGTGCAAACTCTGATACTTCTCTGAGTGCACCAGTACAAACTGATGATAAATATACACCTTTTTCTCAACCTTGTACTTCTCATCAAGTTGAGAGAGCACAATTTGTCAAGAATGCTGCTGAATGGTACAAAGAAGATTGTATTTTTCCACCAGGCAGAGCAGCTAAGTTTGTTAAGCAAAGTGCTGATACTATCTCAAATCCAGAGATTCTTTCTTGCTTGACAGCAACTATAGTTCAAGTTAAAACTCTGGATAGACGATTTGATGATACTAATTTGGCAATCACTGCTTTGCGAAATGAAGTTGTAGCTAGAGAGATGAAGATGGAAAGAGATTCGAAACTAGTGACCACAAAATTCTCTAAATCTCAAGATAATCTCTTTGCTAGGCTAGATAAAGTTGAAGAGAACCAGTCTGATTTATCTGCTAAGATTGATTCTATTGCTACCTCCCTGGAATTAATTACTTCTATCCTTATACCTGATGATGTCAAAAAGGGGGAGAGAGTTGTCAGAAGGGATAGTGCTGGAGATGGAGGGGCAAGTAACAAAGGAAAGAAAAAGGCTGAAGAGGTTCAAACTCTGAGAACTAGCAAGTCATCAAAATCACAGTCTGTTGGGAGAAATACTGATACTCAAGGTACTTCGAGGACCAAGAGTTTGTTGTTATCTTCTGATCCACAAACTGATGAAGAATTGGCTGCTAAGCTGTTCATTGAAGAGAATGAGGAAGGAGTTACGATTGAGGACATTGAAGCTGAGGAAAAGAGTTTACAAGAAGAACATCTTAAAGCTTTAAAGTCTGATAAGGTACAAAGAGGAAAAGCTCCTAGACCTGTTGTTAAAGGTGTTGTGATCAGAGAAAGGACTGATGTTAGTCAAAGTTCTCGGTTCTCAAAGGAAGAAATTGCAGTAGAGGCTAAACTCAAGTTAAAAGGCATTGAAGGTGAAAGTTCACAGAAGAAAGTTACAACTTCTGTTGCATCACAAGCAATGATCACACCTTTACACTCTTCACAGTTGAAATCTGTCTTTGGAAAAGGAACATTTAATGATCCAAATGTGTTATCTGGAGTCTCAATGAATGTTTCTGATGGAAAGGCTTTATCTGGCAAGGTTGGTAATAATAAGGGTGGACTAGGTTCACATAGAGACAGAAGGCAATATACTGGTCCTAGAGATCCTTCTTCACTGGCTGTTCCAGGTTGTGGTGTTCCTCAATAGAGTTTGGACAGACTGGAATCAGTGCAGTTGGTTCATCAGAAGAGTTTAAATAAGGATTTTCTTTTATACTTCATGGCTGATGGGACAGTATTCAAAGTTGGTGAGGATGATATTGGCTTGAAATGTTGGGAAGAACTAGAGTATGTTCTATATCTTCTCAAGGTGAATAGTCGAAGGACTCAGTCAGTTGCTAATGTGCTCAGACAGAAAATGACTCAGAATCTGGCAATCAGAGGACAGAAATACAATAGCAGATTTATTCCTAAGTACAGGGATTACAAGGGCAATCTCATTGAAATGAAGAAAGGTACTGCAAAGTTAAAAACTGATTTGGGAATCACAGTACTTGACTTCAATACTCAGGCAGAAAAAGTCAGTTTTATCAGACTGGGTAATGAAATGAGAAGGAACAAGATTTGTGATCTTAGGGCTGCTATCTACCAAACAGATGAAAGTGATCCTCAACTCGGAGAAATCAAAGAAGCAATGAAGATTGAACTTGAAAATGCAGAAAGAAGATTGCTGATTGATTATCTCAGAACCATGCCAGATCTTGAAATAATTAGAGATTAAGTTCTGTAAGAATTTTCTTATTCTCTATAGTTTTTATTAAGTAGAAGCTTAAACTCTGATTTCGTATAAACACTGTATTTGTCTATTTGTTTTGACATCATCAATTACTGTCATTAACTTGTACATTTTTGCTAATGAACAAGTTGGGGGAGATTGTAAAATATAATTGATGAGTTTTAATCAGTGTTTAAGTGTTTCAGGGAGTTATCAGAGTTTAGCTGGAAGCAGTCGGAGTTTAGTCAAACTCTGACAGTTGGAAGCTCGACAGAATTTGTTATACTCTGTCTAGAGGAAGCGCGTCTACTGTTCAACAGTGATTGAAGATTAATTATGGAAGCGATATCTTTGAAGATTGGATAGCTATCAAAGAGATCGAGTTGACATAGGAGACGTGTGACAATCTGTAATTGATATCATTGTATAGCTGATTATTAGGAATATCAATTAGAGATTGTATCGTAGCTGTATGGTATATAAATACAGATAGGTTAACCCTAGAAGGGTATCGAAAACGAACAATCTTTATTGTAACCTAGCAGCTCTTTGTGATATTTTACATCACGAAGAGGGTTTGAAATACAAGAAGTTTTTAAGTGCATAAACGCTTTTACTTGTTAATCTCTCATACAAAGTTGATTATTAATTGTGTATTCGGCCTAACATCATCATTAACATTTTAAATTTATGACTTCAAGGCAATTCCTCGATAATAACAATTGTTAACTCTTAACAACCGTTTGTTGGTAGACAACCTTGGTTCTATAGATAAGATATAATTACCAAAGTTGTCTTGTGTGCAATCTTAGAAATGATATTCTAAGTCCAACACACCTTGATCCATTGTATATATCATTTATTATCAAAGTGATTAGAAGCTCGCAACTACGCATAAAAATAATTCCAAGTAAATTTTCACTTAAAAAATTTTCACACCTTGTATAGTAGTATGAGTGAATTTCAAAAGATACAACATAGATTACTTAGAGGAGTTCTAATTAATTTCACTCATACCAATACATCTCACAATTAGTTAGTAAATAGAATTCTAACTAAATATCATTAACTGATATTGGTCGAAACTTCAATACAACCAATTGTTAGAACCATGATATTAATTGTATTGAATTTCTGAAAATGGAGCATTGATAAGTTCATTAGAATTAACATCTCATAATTAATTAAAGACCAACACAAATTAGGTCCAAATTAGTTATGTTTTATATTTATTTTAATAAATATGAGGTACAGAGCAAGTACTTATATTGAATTGCTTCAGGTTCCATAGCTCAAATTAATCAAAATAAATAATAAATAAATAAGTACTAAATCTCTATGAGTTAGATTTTAGCACTTAAGTATTTAAATTATCCATAAATAATCACCAATATAATATATGTCAATTATACACATGTCAATCATTCAATAGATAATTCTCAGCGTGAGGTCTGGATATAAATAAGTTCATAAGTCCTTTCAATACGGACAATTGAATACTTATGAACTCGTTTATGAATTGCTTACAATAAATTCACAAGTCCTTTCAATACTGACAATTGCATACTTGTAAACTCATTTAAGAATTACTTATAGTAAAATCACAAGTTCTTTCAATATGGACAACTGAATACTTGTGAGCTTACTTAAGAATTACTTAACAGATGGGATTTATAAATCATATAGCATTAATAAAATCCCAAGTTTACAAACCAATCTTGAAAAATTAATTTCATCAAGTGATTCAGCAAACGTATCTGCAAGTTATTCTTAACTAAAGACATGCTCTCGAAATATTTGATACCTTATGCAAGATGCTTAGTCCTTGAGTGTTCCACAGAGTTGTTGGAGATTAATTTGATTCCTTTTGCTCTCCTGCTTTATTACAACTTATTTGATCTGTCTCTATGTAGTAAAACATGTCAGAACTGATGTCTCTAGGGTACCATCTCCGCAGATTTGGGTCCAACTTAAGACATCTGAAAATCAAGTGTAATAACTACAAGAATAGATTCTCTAGGATCCACTTGGGGCCTTGCACATTTACATATTGAGAATATAATATGCGTGTAAGTGATCTATTGTCAATTGAATAAGATAATGAGCTGATTATTCCTCTATAGCCTGATTAGGTCCTAATTAGTAGATCATGAACTTGTTGGGTCAAATATCTCTAGGGTACCATTTCCTCAGATTTGGGTCTAGCTTAAGATTTGTGATTACCAACTTATTAGGTCCAAACTAATAGGTCAAAATCCAGCTATAGTGATGTGTTGGCAGAGAGTCTTGACAGGTCTAGAATCTTCTGAAAAGAAACAAAAAATTCTTGACTTACTTTTATTGTCATCATTCTTTTGGCTTACTAAAGTAAATCAAAAGAATTGCAACTTTACCAACATCAAAACAGCAAATATCTTGATACCAATTTATAGTTAGTAGACCAACATATAATATAATCAAGATATCATTGCACATATATATCATTTATGTTTGTGCCTAAAGATGTAGAGAATTCTATAAATATGACACCAAATGTTAAAAGATACCAACAGTTAAAGATTGATACCAAATATTAAATTATAGTTAGGGTGTCTTACCATGTCTTCCATGCTTGCTTGAGTGATGATACCAGTTCATACTAACATGTAGAGATCTTCCATTATCTTACCAATCAGGAGTGCACTTGTTCACATTCCTCTAGCATCTAGATTGAGTAGGTCCAGATGTCCATTATAATCTTGAATGTGCAGCAGGTGCCTGATATCCTCAAGTCTTGTCACTGGTGCTTCTTGTCAGATATACTATCTTATCAGCCTGTAACCTTGCATCCAGTTTGGCTTTGTCCCTCATAACAATGCCTTGACATCCAGTTAGACTTCTGGTTATCCTTGTACCAATTACAAACTTGTTCTTTGGTCTGGATACCAGCTTCCCTACAATATGCCTTTTGTACTGATTGAGATCATCTTGCATTGCAATCACTCAATCTGGATCTTTCAGAGCCATTGTAGCTTTCTTAGTTTCTTCTGAAAGAAAACTAAAGAAATAATCATTGGTACTTGAAGCTCTGCTAGTCTTTTACTTCCACCATTAGGAACACTAAGAACTAGGACAAAGAATTAATTGAGTCAACATTCTTTGTCTTGGCAGACATGTTCTCATAGTGTCCTATGATTTTCAATGTGGTGTTGTGTTGACTAAATGATCCTTCTTTTGCTCCCCCTAAGCTGTTGCTGGGTTTACATGAAGATTCTCAATGTTGACATTGCTTGGATCTGAATCACCATCACCATAGACAGATGAGAGCTAGAAGTTGTTGAACATCACTAAGACTTTCAATCACCTTCTGTTGATTAATAACAATCACCCTGTAGCCTATAGACTCCGTTGAGTAACCAAGAAAATTATCCTCTTGAGCCTTAGCTACAAAGCTTGGCAAGTTGCTCACTTCCATATATCATTGCAAAACAATTTCCTTCATACTTATGGGGTCTTCCTATGTTTCTTTCTGATCAGGGTTCGATCACGTCAGTAGCAAACTATTGAATGCTTCATGATTAATACTCTTGAAAGTGCAGAAATCATCCAGAACAACAATTGTTGGATTTACCCCTGTAATCTGACCTTCAAGTTGTCATAGTCAGTTTTGCTTCCTGCTCGATCTTCTTGATGTGATCAATCACCATCAATGGTGTCTTGTCTTCAGATTGTTTGAACAACAACTTGTTTGTTAAGAGAAGTCATCAGTCACCATCACTAAAGTATATTTTACATTGGTAGTACTTCTGTGTGATGCTTCTTTGACTTCCCTTTATGACATGCCTTGATTTCATTTTACTATAATTCCAGATGAGGCAGTCTCCTTTACTGATTCGATTTCTAGTAAAGAGTCTCTTGATTTGACATTCAGGTGAGAGAGCTCCTTATGTAATGCTGAACTCTTGTCTGATGAAGCTTTAGATTAAATCTTGTTGACTTTACCTTTAATTGAGATTCCATGTCAACTATAAATAAGTTATCTTTCCTTCCTCCTCGAATAGTAGGTTCTTCATCTTCTAGAGATGCTTTATTACTGACAATATTCCTAGCTATTGAATAGCCATGACCCTGGGTCATACCCTTGCTGTTATCTCCAAGGGATACCACGTGACCAGATACCTTCACCACTCTTGACAGCAGGGCTCTATCCTCGGTCATATGCCTTGAACATCCACTGTCCAGAATCCACATAACATGATCTACCTGTTTCACACCCTGCAATGCCAAAATGGTTAAACTTTCTTCGGGACCCAAGCTTGGTTAGGTCCAGAGTACTTGAAAAATTGGCCTTTGTCAGGCAGAACCACATTCTTGACCTTGACACCAATTTCATCATTAATCAATAGACATTTAACCCTATAAACGGATTTGAAAATCTTTTGTTTTATCTTGGGCATCCATGTCTCTTTAGCAGCAATAACTTTATTTTCAATGACTGGACATTTGACTTTGTAAACAGCCTTAATAAAACTTTGTTTAGGCTTTGGTACAAATGTCTCTCTCATAACATTAGGAGGACTAGCAGTCTTTGATCTAACATATTTATTTCTATTCATATGTTGTCGAGGAGCATTCTTATTAGTACATGCATGATTACCATTAAAGTAAGCAGACATAACATTAAAGGCACAAGACATACAATTAACAACACCACATGCTTTATGAGAAGAATCAATAATAGGCATGGTATGCATGTTAGACATGTTATTGTTATTTTTCAACTTATTACCACCTAGCCCAGTTTTAGAAGAACTGGTTGACTTAACAACACTAATTGGTTCTTAGGCATACCTTGTTTAGAATGAACATTCTTGGGATTAATGTCCTTAACAGATTTTACATTAAGCTGGACATTTCCATTGGCAATGTCCTCAGTACGCATCTCCTCCTGAATAATGATAGAAGTGAAGTTTGGAGGTTATGCAACGGACTTCTTAAAGAGAGGATCCTGAACATACTTAAGCACACGTGGTGTTCCCCTTTCTTTAGCACTAACAAGGTTAGGGATATTTATGCCTAATAATCCAATAGCCTCGTTGTAGCCAAACCCTATAGAAGTTTTAACAGAATTAAAGCAAGCACTAACCTTGGTTTCAAGTTCAGCAATTTTAGCAAGTTGTTTAGACATTACTTCCATTAAAGACTTATCCCTTTTATTAAGTCGTGCTATTTCCTCTTTTTGCTGATCTTGATTACCATGCACCTTTTTTAGTTCTAACACTTCATTTCTCAAGATCAGTGTTTAACAGAACTAGTCTAGCAATTTCATACTATGCATTAACCATGGAACTACCAAAATGACAAACTAACTCAGAGTCAATAAATTTTACCTGAGATTTAGGACCAGTTAGGATCTCTTCTGTTTTTGCCATCAGGGCAAGATCCTCAACCTCCTCTTCATCACTGTCGGTGTCATCCCAGCTTTTGCCTTGTACCACATAGGCCATGTCTATGTTCTTCTTACCAGATGCATACTCTCTCCTTGCATCTTGTTGAGGTTGATGATACTCAGTTGCAAAGTGTCCATGTTCATTGCAGTTAAAGCAACGAATATTGCTTCTGTCAACAACTCCAGTTTTGTAGCCACCCCTGCTACTAGAGGATGACGAACCACCTCTATGGAATCTGTTGTAGTTAGATTTAAACTTGAACTTGGGATTCATCCTAAATCTAAAGTTACTGAACTGTCTCACCATGAGTGCCTTGGATTCATCTTCCAACTGATCCAGCTCTTCTAATGAGTAAAACTCTCCACCATCCTGATTAACTAGTGTCTGACCATGTTCAACTTCAACCTATTCCTTGTCAGACCTGTAAGGTCGAACAACCTTAGCTTCCATTTTGATAAGTGGATTTTATATCCACTTATTATGCGCTAAATGGACCTAGATTGATGGTTTATCCTTAAGTATGTTGTGTCTTTTAATTCATTTTGTTGTGTTTCAGCATTTGTTGTGTAGAACTCGCAACTTTAGGTATCTATGCGATAAAAGGCTAAAAACGGTGGATTTCTGTCTCAATTTTATCAAATGGACTGGCTACGAGGAAAAAGAATTATCATAAAGAAATTTTGAGTGATATATTCTTAAATCTGGAACCCCGGTTGGAATTGATATATTTTTCATTTCGCAAAAGGAATCCAGTTTCAGATCCTCAAGAGGCCGTAATTTACACCTGGACGAGCAATGAGAAAATAGAATTATCACAAAAAGATGGAAAGTGATATATTCTTAAAGAGAAAATCCCGGTTGGAATTGATATATTTTTTTCCAAGCAAAAAGAGTCTGGTTTCAGATCCTCAAGAGACCGTAATTTACACCTGGACGAGCAATGAGAAAATAGAATTATCACAAAAAGATGGAAAGTGATATATTCTTAAAGAGAAAACCCCGGTTTGAATTGATATATTTTTTGTTAAGCAAAAGGAGTCCGGTTTCTGACCCTCAAAATACCGCAACTTTGGACTTAAGGATTTATTTATATTAATAAATATTTTATTTAATTAGAAAATTATATTTTTAAATATCTAATAATATTAGATATTTATTTTTATAATTTCTGAATTAAATTATTTATTTATTAATTAAAGATTATAAGCTGTGTGAGTTAAAAGGCAATTTTTACAGAGCCCGTTCTAAGAAGTCAAAACATGTCACCCGAGTTAAAAAAAGAAAGTGGCAGGTGGAAATGGAATGTTTTGGTTTAGAAATAAGAAATGAAGGTGTGGCCCAGGTCATTTGTTAAGTAAAAAGAATTGTTGCAAAACAATTTTAAACAATTGAGCTTGGTGGAATCATATGTATAGCTGTCGGCCAGGAGCTTTTGGATTGTTCACGCGCCAGGACGCTGAATGACATACACGCGCCCGTGTTATTAAAGAAAAAGGCCGCGCGTGGCTTGCACGCGCTAGTCCTGCATCTGGCCTTTACTCACCTGTTTCATTGTTGTAAAAATAAAAATGTTAGCAGGTCATAGGTGGCTGCTTTCCAGATTTTTTTTTATTGGTGCATCTTGCTTTCGGCTAGTGCTATGGCCGGCTGATTTATTTTTATTTCTCATGGCCTGCTGTTTTCTCCTATAAATAGGAGTGTTTCCTTTGGTTTTTGACACACCAATTTGGAGAGAAACAATTCTCTCTTGTAATCTCTCTAGTTTTTTTTTGTAATTTTAAGTTTTGTTTTTATACACTTTAATTTTTGCAAATTTAGTATAAGTGTTATTTCGGTTGAAGAAATTACGGGGATTATTCGGAGTGCTCTTTTCTTTCATTGGAAGCTATTTCGGTTCTACTTTCTAACTCTCGTAATTTTCATATTTAATTTATCGCAATTTTTAATTCAGTTATTATTATTATTATTATTATTATTATTATTATTATTATTATTATTATTATTATTATTATTATTATTATTATTATTATTATTATTATTATTATTATTATGATGTTTTCATTTAATCCCATGATGACGATTCGTTCGATTATGAACTAATCGCCGTCATGGGATTCTAATGGATTTATTTACGTAATTTAGTAATTCAATGCCTTAATAATTTGTATTATGATAAAAGTTCAGATCGCCTAATGTGGTTGCGCTTAATTTATTAGATGCTTAGCTAACGTCTAAATTATTAATTCCTAATGAATGCGAAAGTGGATTTAGGAATTTAGAATTTGCCATGTTAGCATAGGTTCGTAATTGTCTTGTACATTTACGATAAGTGGTAGGATTTTTTATCACATCACCCTATGTAGTCATAATAAAGGAATTTATTCGTAAACCAATTATGTTTTCAAATCTTATAGACATATAGGGTCTAAGCATAAAAGGTGTCCACGCGACTTCTATCTTTTTAAGTGGATGTTCGTATGGTTTGATATAAGTTAAGGCTGAAAGGCGCTTATGTTATTTTCGTGTTCCCGACTAGCTTTCGTAAATTATCAAAATTACTTTGAAATTAAGGCATCAATTCTAAATGAAATAAATAATGAAATTAGAATCCCATGTTTTTCTCATATAAATTTTCATTTAATTAAATTAATTAGTCCGAATTATTTAATATTACTAATTTAATTAATCAATTAGAAAAATACAAAAATACCCACTTTTGATATTTATTCAAGCAGTTTGTTGTTTTATCATACGTCGTTGCTTAAATATTATTTCTGAACAAACACGAAGTCTCTGTGGGAACGAATTTATTATATTACTTGTGACTGTGTACACTTGCGCAGTTAGTTTTCGAACCAACACATTTCCTTTGGAATCTCAACCACTAAAGCTGTAGATATGTTTGCAACTCTACCTTTACCATAAATCTCTTTCTCTTGAGCTTGCTCCAACTCATAGGTTTTCAGAATGCCAAAGAGTCTTTCAAGAGAAATTTCATTCATGTCTCTGGCTTCTCTAATGGCTGTTATCCTATGTTCTAGGTGAGCAGGCATAGTCAGCAAGAACTTTCGGTTAATCTCCTTTTGTGTATAGTTCTAGCCATGGATTTGCAAGTTGTTGATTATTTTATTATACCTTTCAAACACTTCTTGAATGCCTTCAGTAAGGTCAGATCTGAAGTGTTCATATTCAGAGGTTAAGATCTCAATTCTGTTCTCCCTGACTTCATCCGTTCCTTCATTGATGGTTTCAATAGTTTCCCACATGTGTTTAGCAGTTTTACAATTCATCACAAGGCTATACATCACAGCATCCAGGGAATCTATTAAGATGAGTCTTAAGTTTTTATCCAGTCTAGCATCCTCCTTTTCATTAGGAGTAAAGGAAGCAGGGTCCTTTTTATAGGTTCTACCAGGAATTACAACTTCTCCTTCAATAACAACTTCTGTTTCAGTGACCATAGGAATTTTAGGTCCTTTTTTCAAAACACCCAAATATTTAGGATTTGTAACATCTAGAAACAACTCCATTTTATTCTTCCACATATCATAATTATCTTTGTCAAAGATAGGTATCTTAACAATGGCTTTAGAAGTCATGATGAATTTTTAAGTGAGTTAAAAATTCGAGCTTGATTTTTAATTGAGTAAGGATAGGATCTTGATTTGTGTATCAATCAAATGGCTCGGATACCAATTGTTAGGTCCAATCTGTTTGTAGAAGTGGGGTTGAATACAAACAGTACTGTTTTATCGAAATTTGTTCGGATAGATTTTATATTTAATCCAATAACAAATTTGATGCGGAAATTTAAATGAAACAAAATTCAAGTTAAATATAAAATTATATTAAACTTGAGAGGTTGTTACAAATACAGTACAGAGCAATATCTCAATAATAAAAACAAATTTGAAAATTCGACATGAACTTTTCTAGATTTGTTAATAAAAATCGAGATATAGATTAGGAGTAAAAACTCGCTAATAGCACAAGAGTAGCAAATGATCAAGTTCTATCGGATCAAATATTACAAAGGCAACGAACTTGATTTTACAAAAAATATGTAAACTCTTGCTGTTCTTGAATAAAACGAGAGAGAAAGAGAGCTGCTGGGTTCCTTTTATTTTTGATAGAGGAAATGTTGAAGTATTTTTTGTCTAGCCGCCTCTGGTGGATTTAATATCTTCTTCCTCCTTCTAATAATTCCTTGAGCTAATAATACTTGCATTAAGACCTGCTGCTTTGAACTAATAAGACCAAGGATAATACATTCCATGTCTTAATAGCTTTAACAATTAAGCTTGATAAGACATAAATTGAACCAACAAGACTTTCGGTAAGACATAGCAGTTATGTCTTACAGGCTTTTACTCTTGTAATACAATCGGTAAGACATCCGGATATAGCTGCCAAGACATTCGGTAAGGCATAGAATTTATGTCTTAATAAAACAATTTAGATAAAACAATTCATTTGAATTGTACAAAAACTGACTTGCAAAGCCAAGCTGAAGAAGACTCTCAGGAAACAAAGTGAAGGACACGTGCGGCTGTTTTGCTGTTTGTCTCTGGCGCGTGAGCTGCACGCGCGGTGTAGGAGAGTGACGTCCAGCCGACAGCATCTTTATCACTACAACTTTTTTTTTATTCATTTGCAAACCTGTGACATGCTAACAATTCACACAAACCCGGGGCTTAATTTGTCCTATTAGGGACGAGTTCCATAGAAATGCTTTTTGTCCTGCACAGCTTATAATCTTTAATTAATAAATAATTAATTTAATTCAGAAATTATAAAAATAAATATCTAATATTATTAGATATTTATAAATATAATTTTCTAATTAAATAAAATATTTATTAATATAAATAAAACCTTAAGTCCTAAGTTGCGGTCTCCTGAGCGTCTAGAACCGGTCTCCTTTTGCTTAACAAAAAATATATGAATTTCAACCGGGGTTCCAGCTTTAAGAATATATCACTTTCCATTTTCTTGTGATAATTCTATTTTCTCATAACCCGTCCATGTGTAAGCTACGGTCTCTTGAGGATCTGAAACCGGACTCCTTTTGCTTGGCAAAAAATACAACAATTCTAACCGGGGTTTCAGCATTATGAATATATCACTTAGAATTTCTTTATGATAATTCTTTTTCCTCATAGCCAGTTTACTTGATAATAAAATCCATGTGATTAAATAATTTAGCACTTCTGTTGCTTGCACAATGATTTTCCCACATACCAGTCTTGATAGCTTGAACCACTGAAGTTAATGATGAACAACCACTGTTTAATGTTGACACTCGATGCACGGTCTGGTTCATGATTGACTAACCGCAATGACTGTTCTTCATATATTGACTTTAAAATCGGTTGTGGATGATCAGGTAGTCACTATTAATATAAATTCTTATATGCTCATAACTCAGTCATTTGAACATTCGTTCAAAGAGACTAGCATATTAAAATTTACTTATTTTTAGTGGTACATACATCAATCATCATGAATAGATAATTTCTTAGATATGTTTTACATACTAAGAATTTACATGTTGCAAGCACCATTTAATTACAAAACAATATAATTACATGTTAACATGATTTTACAAGCAAAGCTCGAGCGGTAAATTGCGTGCACATTAACCACCTATATATTAACATATTTAATTATAGAGGAACAGAAAACACATCGATCCATTATCACTTTCTTATGACAATATGGGTTTGGTAAGTTCTTCTGTTTGCTCTCTCCATTTTTTAAATTTAGGTTCAGTCCATTTTGGTAATATTAGCTCAAACAAAAAACGGAAGCACTAATTTAAGGCACTTGGTTTCATGGTGTTTGGATCACACGGTTGATCCCCGAGCAATTTGGAGCCAGTCTCTCGTATAAATTCTTGAATCGTATCGATCTTTTGCTAATATGCAAGTTCAGAACAGTCACTATTTATGTAAATACTTTTATACTCCTAACTCAGGCAAGTAGTAATCCTTGAAATGAGATTAGCACATTGCAAATGATACTTTCTTTTAGCTATATAGTTAATAAATACTGTGAACACATAATCCCTTTTGGACTTATTTGCATTCTGAGCATCAACATATTGAAAATACTATTTAATTATTTGAATATAGAGCAACACAAATACGTATTAACATAATTTTGCTTGCAAGTCCGTGCCTTGCACGGGCTATAAAGCTAGTTTGATGAAAATCCAATCTGTCAACTATTTTTAAAATATATGTATAATCAACCTACTAACAAGAAAATATATCAATTTAATTTATATTCAACTAAGTTATATCCTATATATAATTGGCGTAAGGAAGTTTACGTGGTTTGGTCGCCAGGGTCCTATATGTCATTTCTAAAATAATATTAGTGCTTAAATTTTTAAATTATTAAATTGTACACCATATTTCAAAAATATGAACATGGTTTATACACATTTTTTGAAACTTTTCAAATGAAAATCAAAATTTAATTATATAGAGTATGATAAAGTTATTGAGTAAACACTGTTGTGGGAGGATTTTAGCACAACAAACTAGGAGGTCGTTGCTGGAATAGCGCCAATGAATACGGAATAGTTTAACTGCCCATAAAGGCTTACAGCTAGAGATTAGAGACTAGCCGCCCAGAAAGGTTCACGACTAGGGGTTACCGAAGAACACGGGATGTGATTCGTCAGAAGGATCGGACTGGATTCAAGAGAATTAGAGCTCAAGGACCGAATGTTGGCCTGCCAAGAACCCTAATTATGAAGTGTCACACAAGAGTATATGTGCTCTATGCTTACTCAAGGTGTAAAATGTGTCTAAGAAGCCCGTAAACTGCCTACATACTCTTATTTATAGGAGATCAAGCCCGTATGTAGTTCTTGAAATGATATATTCGGTTATTTATGATGAATTATCCCATTTCTGAAGGGATTATGACTGATATTTCTGATATAAATCATGTGTGATGTATATAATCACGTTACCAAGTTGTTTTAGGATTTTAAGATGTTTATCCTTTGTATTTATCATGATTTTATGTGATTTAATCATGTATATTTGACATATATCCTCTAACAACTGAATATTTATCTATTTAGAAGTATAAATCAACTGTAAAAACGTGTTCCTAAAATGTAGGAGGTCTGCCTTATCCAAATTGGCGACCTAATCAGGCTTCCGGCGGAGGCTGGGGGTACCACCCGGTAGCCTGGCTCCGGTAGCCCCTCTGGTAGCCCAAGTGTGGCAGCTGTTCCGGAAGCCCTATCTGACAGCTGCTAAGGGTTATAGGTTATCCTCAAGGGACTGCCCTTGGGACCCTGGACCTTATATTTAGGCGTGCCCGCGGGTCGGGTTGGGCGGGTTACAAGTAATTTAGTAACCAACCCAATTAGTTCGAGTTTATAAAATTCAAACCCATCGTAAATCTTACTAAAGTTGGGTTGGGTTGGTTCGGGTTGATCGGGTTAAATATAAAGTAGAAGTTAGTGCAAAAAATATTTGTATTTGTTGGTTAGTGATAAAACAACTCGATGTCCAAGAATTAAAATACACTACAATCTACAAAACTAAATTACGTTACACATAAGTAGAACATCATTGTATTAAATATCTTTAATTCATAATTTTAGTGTGGAACATGTAATAATATATCCAAAGAATCTTAACTTTAAGTCAAGTAGTAAAATAGTAGTATGGCTCGTTAGTGCATAATATATGTCGGGTTGGATTGGGTTAAAATTATCAAAACCCTAACCCAACCCATTTAATTCGGTTTTTTTAATATTTAACCCATTCAATGTTCGGTTTAAATAATATCGGGTTGGGTCAGCTAAAAGTAGGGGCGGGTTGGGTCGGTTTAATCGGTTTGATCGGTTTATGGGCATCCCTACTTATATTCATTTAATGTGGTCACTTGGTAGCCCCTGGGGCTGCCATGGGCCCTCGGAAGCCCACTAAATCACTTATTTTCTACATGAACTGGACCCTATCTCCCAAGTGGGCCTGAATCTAACCCATGCAAGATTTTGGTCACAACAACTACCCCCGGTTCCTTGAAGTACTGAGTGCAAGGGGAACCAATCATTTGTAGGGTGCAGTTTTCTTAGTTTCTCAGCAAAAATCCGTGTCCTCGCACTCTCGTCAATTCGATATGACAAAGTGTATAAATATTAGAAATTCTAATTTGTAAACATCAACATTAATATTGAGGTTTATATTCAAAAAAATTTCCTACTTGCGTTGCGGAAGCTCGAATTAAAATCAATAAGAATGGGAGCCTCGTAGTTTACTCGCTGAAATTTTGATTAATTAATTTAATTTTCTGGGAATAAAGGGATTACTATCGTAAAAGAAGTAGTCAGGCTTGAACTCTATCAGTTTCTTTAGGATAGGCTTGGAACGTTTCATTTCCCCGTTCCAATACGTTTCCCCCCATGCCTCATTTTCTGTGCCAAATTCATTGGCTAGAAGGTCACGTCTCTTCCCTCTCTATTCTCATATAATAACGCATTCAAGCTTTCCATTTTTCCTTTTACATCTTTACAACTCTCTCTTTTAAACACACAAAGGGTTCCGAGAATCTTCGACAAAATCTTCGGTGAAGGCTAAAGCACTTGCATACTCGTCTTCTCATCTCTACTCAGGTGCGCTTCCTGATTTTCTCACCTCGTTCGTATGTTTGGTTGTGTGGTTAATTATATGTATGAGGTTCTCACACACTTATTGTCACTCTCATATATTTGTATACACAAGTTGGTGTTTTATCTTTGTCCTTGAATCGATAGTTGATTCGATATCCCAGTAGTTACTGCATGCGATTTGCTTTGATTTGTCTGAATTGGATATGCTTAATCATTAATCCCTGTTGTTCTTCCTATATTTTGAATCGCATCTAGGCTAGATTTGCACGCTTAAATAGCATAATTCATGTATGAATCTCTGTGTTACAAAGCATGTGTCAAATGGTTGGGACGGTCCGTATTCCGGCTACCCTCTTGATTGCTCTTTACTATGCTTGTAATATGTTTGATATTTGTTCTCATAGAACTCCTTTTGCCTTAGATTAGTCTTGTTGCATAAATGTATATAACTTGTTGATTTGGATGTGTTCACGGTACCCTAGGCCTGCTCCCCCTTGTTTGTTTTAACTGGATAGCCTTGGCACCTTCACATTAGGTTATTATATCAACAGCCACCCCCTAGCCCTTGCTTTCTTTTGATTTGGCCTGGTAGCCCCTCTATTTCCTGGGTATCTCCATGTTAACTATTAGCAACCTTTACTTTCCCCAACTCTTGGTTATCCAGTTTCAGTCCCCTCTTCTAATCTGCTTCCTCCTTGTAGTTGCAGATGTCTACCTCATCCATTTCGGGAGGTTCATCGCGGCATTTGGGTAACTTGTCGCCCATTTCTGGTGAGCCCTCAGACTCTGGGTCAACCCATTTCATCGATGTGCTCCTCCATCAACCCTTGCTACAATCCAAGCCATCCATCAGTTCTCGAACCCGTTCTCGAGTTGAGGTCATAAATCCTCTTGAGGCTGAGATTGTAAGTCAGCATCTTGACCCCTCTTTGGAGGCTGGTTCGTCGAACTTTGATAATGAGGACATTGATAGGATTTATCTGAGTTCAAATACATATGAAGAAGAGAAATTAACCGGGGTATTTTGGAATGAGGCTGAGCAGCCATTTTTAGATAATGAAGACTTATTAAATGAAGAAGAGGATATTGAAATTAGGTTGATAGCAGAGGTCGAGCGGAAGCCCCATGTCCCTGCAGGCTTTGTTCCCTCTTGTGAGGATTTAGACTCTACTATGAACACTGATAGGCTTGAGAAGCTGCTAGAGTCGTGCAACCCGTGATGCAATCTAGTGGTACCCAGTGCTGGTGAGAGGTGCCATAGATTTGATAACTTTTAGCCTGATCAATCTGTTCCGTGTGCAGTGTTGTTTTCTTCCTTCTTCAAGCTGGAATTCTCTTTACCATTACACCCATTTTTTGTTGAAATGCTCACCTTTTATCAAATTGTCCCCATACAACTGTCCCCTAACTCTTTTAGGGCGGCAGCCTGCATGTACATTCTTTATGACCAAACTTTTTCTGTTCCCCTCACTGCTAGAGAGTTAGGGTACTTTTATCAACTGAAAGATGTAAGAAGGAAGGTAGGTATGTTTTACCTTACTTCCTGGAATAATAGACAAGGTAGGTGCATAAGGGGTAACAAGCGCGGGATGTATGATTGGTTGGAGCAGTTTCTATACTGCTATGATTGTGAAGAAGTGAGGAAAGGGTGGAATTTGACTCCGGGTAAGCATCCGGTACCCTCACATATTTATGGTAGCCCTTACTTGGTCGATTCCTGATGCGACTCTTACTTTTTTACTATTAATTATCTCGTTTAGAGATCCCAACATAAACCCCTCTCGAAGGGACCGAGGAAAAGAGGGCTAGAAAGATTATGAGGTTAGTTGCCGCCCTAGGAGATGGTGAGAGTTTATTGACCACGGCTACCCTGATGAGGTTAGGGTTCTCAAGGCCTATGGCTCCCTCATCCCCGGCTCAGGGGATGGAGGTTGAGGAAGGGTCTGCTAGAGAACCTGATACCCAGGGTACCACCCGGAAGAAAAAGAGGGCTTCCAACCGTTCCAGTCCTGGTAACCTGGGCTTCCGCTTTCTTTATATACCCCTCATATGTTTCTAACCGTTATGTCATACTTTTTTATCCCTTTTTATTTGTCTTTATCCGCACTTTCATGGGCTTCTATGTGTACGTCATTAGGTTGCATGGTAGTTATTGCTTGTCTTGCATTTAGGCACTTATCCATGCTTTTCTTTGCATATATGTGTTGCAATTTCTAACATTCTGAACATCTCGTCTTTTCAGGCATGTCTGGTACCGTTTCTTCCTTTGTGCAGCCTTCATATAAGTATGAAGACCTCTTCTCAGACGACGAGTTGGCAGTGATGGAACCCCCAATTGATGCTACCACCGTCTCCCAGGCTAGGGCTCCCCCTGCTGGTAAGGTTGGATCTGCTCTAGCTAACAAACGAAGGTTTTCCCAGACTTTCGGTGGCCTGGTTTCCACTCCTGAGACTAGGTCTTCCAAGAGAGTTAAGCTACCCCAGTCACCTGGTATCCCTCAAGAGATCCAACAGTTCCACAGGTTGGTTGATGGGCAGATTCCCCTGGAGGTTATCTCGGGTTGGTCCAAGCTGAAGACTTCAGACGCTGCACGATCCATGCTATTCTCCTCTGAAGAGAATATGTTCCACCAGATGAGACTCAGCAACAGCTGGTAGCCATTATGCGCGGGGATATGAAGTTAAGGGAGGACCTGAAGCAGGTTAAATCTGATCTCAACATCGTGGAAGAGGAAAAGAAGAAGTTTCTTGCTGCCAACAAGAAGTTGAAGAGTGAGGTAGCAGTAGCAAACAAGGAGAAGGACAAACTCGGAAGGCTGGTTTTTTAGCAAGATAAAGACAGGGAGGAGCTAGCGGCCGCCCATGCTACCGAAGTTAATGAGTTGAAATTGTAGGTGGATGTCTTGAAAGCATCTGTGAAGAAGTTGAAGGAAGCCCTCCCAGAGAGGTACAAAACAGGTTTTGCCAAAGTGGTGCAAGATTATATGAAGGCTAGTTCGCGAAAGATGCCCGACTTGGATTGGGCACTCCTGGGCAAGGATGCCATCAAGCAGGTGGAAAGTTTCAAGGCAGAGGCTACCAGATCCCAGGTTCCTGCTCCAAACTGTCAACTTTTCTGAAGGATATGAATGAAGATGTTCAGGTGACTAGGGTTGAAGCTCCCACAGATGTGGTCGAGGTTGCCCCAGGTGATTCTGCCAAAAAGGCCGACCCTGTCGAGGATTCCCCTAGTTTCGAAATTGTCAAAGATCCTTCATCATCCTAATGATTCCCTCTTTATTCGTCCCTTCACCTTTTATCCCTTTGGTTTATGAACTCGTGGTTCTCCTTAACGCTCCACAGATGTAATAGTTTAACCTTGTGATCACTTTGTGGCCTTGGGCCTTGGATTTTTGAACTAGTTTTATCCGTATTATGCATGCTTAGTTCGTCATTTAATTTGTTATGGTAAACGTGGTTACCATGTTACCCCTTATGAAGTGTATCTTACTGGTCATGGCCTAAGTATCCTTCATGTAAGGGCTTGGTAACGAATATCCGGTGTCCGTGCACAGGCTATCGCGATCACAATCTAAGTAACTCGACTTAGACTGAGGCTTCCAACATGCCTTCTAACTTAGCTGTACGTAGATTTATTGCTAACTATTCAACGAAAACTAATTCATAATTGGTAGTTAACACAATTTAAACTTTAAACTCATCCTTAAGGCACCAATTTGCTAAGTAAGAAAGGTAATGCTCTAAATTAGAACGATCTATAACTAGACGCAATTATTGAGTTCTAATAAGTAACATGGTTTTCTTGACTAATCATAAGGTAAATTTACACGAACACTTAGAGGATATATGTCACACTTACGTTTATTAAAGAGATAATCAATAAATCATGAATTGAACAATCGGATGATAATGCAATATGGAAGTGTACTTGAGTAGTTATGGCAGCACATATCTGGATAGGCGGCCAACAAAATGATAAACTACTCGTACCTTAACTCGTATGGTTATCACCTCGGGTGTGGGGGTACCGTCCGGTAACCCTATAATATCTAGAAGCCCCTAGTATGGGAACTTGAATCTTGGAGCCTTACTGCCGGTGACCCATTCCTGGTAGCCTGGGTACCGGAGGCTCAGTCTAGAAGCCTTGGTTCCGTGAGCTCTAATCGTTTTATGATAATACCATGGGAGTAGTTCCTACAAGGCTACATCAGTTAAATATTTGTGAAACCATACGAGTCATCTCTTGGAACCTCGTAGGTTAATAATTGAAGGATCTATGTATGCCAATTAGGGTTCCATACATGATAAATAATTAAGGAAGCCATGTGTGCCGATCAGGGTTCCACACATGACTAGTAATAGAGGGATCCATGTATGCCGATCAGGGTTCCATACATGCCTTAATAATGAAGGGATCCATGTGTGCCGATCAGGGTTCCACATATGCCCTAATAATCATGGAAGCTATGTGTGCCGATCAAGGTTCAACACATAACTAAAAGTGAAGGGATCCATGTGTCCCGATCATGGTTCCGCACATGCCCTAATAGTCATAGAAGCTATGTGTGTCGATCAGGGTTCCACACATGCCCTAATAATCATAGAAGCTATGTGTGCCGATCAAAGTTCCACACATAACTAAAAGTGAAGGGATCCATGTATGCCAATCAGGGTTCCATACATGCCCTAATAATGAAGGGATCAATGTGTGCCGATCAGGGTTCCACACATGCCCTAATAATCATGGAAGCTATGTGTGCCGATCAAGGTTCCACACATAACGAAAAGTGAAGGGATCTATGTGTGCCGATCAGGGTTCCACACATGCCCTAATAATCATAGAAGCTATGTATGCCAATCAGGGTTCCACACATGCCTTAATAATCATATAAGCTATGTGTGCCGATCAATGTTCCACACATAACTAAAAGTGAAGGGATCCATGTATGCCAATCAGGGTTCCATACATGCCTTAATAATGAAGGGATCCATGTATCCGATCAGGGTTCCATACATGCCCTAATAATGATTAAAATTTTAAAAATGACAATTTTAACTTGTCAAGCTGAGAGGTGTATCCTCCATTACCCCCTAGTTCTGGATGGTAGCCTGGCTGCCATGTTGAACTATGCAGGTGAGGATTCCATGCCTTTCTTTTCTCAAGAATTTACAAGTGATAAATGTAAAAGGAAACAATCAACTTCTACTTTCACTAAAAATTGAAAGAGTACTATTACATCAAACTTCACCCGGAAGAGGTGTACATCCACTACCCCTAAGAACTAAAAGGGAAATGACACAACCACAACTAATAGGTTGTCTTTATTCATCCTGAGCCTGGAAGAGGCCTACATCTGCATTTGCTTGAAAAAAATCTTACTGATAGTACTTATTCAAGTGCTCGGCATTCCAAGCACGGGGGATGGTGTTCCCATCATGTCTTCAAGGTGGTAGGTGCCTTCCCAGAAAATGGACTTTATTTTGTAAGGCCCCTCCCAATTTGCTCCGAAGGCCCCGTGCCCGGGAACCCTCATGTTGGGCATCATTCTTCTCAGTACCAGGTCGCCAACCTTAAGGGGTCGAGGGCGTACCTTATTATTGTAGTATTTGCTGGTCCTCTGTTGGTAAGCCGCAAGCTTCAACTGGGCGGTAGCCCATATTTCTTCCACTAAGTCAAGTGCCAGCCTCTGATTTATTTCATTTGATTCTTGACTGAAGTTATCCCTCCGGTAGGATCATGTCCCTACCTCCACAGGAACCATAGCTTCACAGCCGTAGGCTAGGACAAAGGGAGACTCTCCGGTTGTAGACCTGGGAGTGGTATTGTATGACCACAAGACCATTGGGAGCTCCTCTGGCCAACTTCCCTTTCTGTCTTCCAACTTGTCCTTTAATGTATGCTTAATGATTTTGTTCACAGCTTCCATCTGCCCATTGCTTTGGGGATGACAAACGGCTGAGAAGTCTTTCTTTATTCCCAAGTCTTCACATAGGCTTCTCATTTCCTTACTATCAAATTGCTTTTCGTTGTCTGAAATCAGTTTGTACGGTACCCCGTATCTACATATAATAGCCTTTTTAACAAATTCTTTCAGCTTACCGGCGGTAATGGTAGCTAGGGGTTCCGCCTCAACCCACTTGGTAAAGTAATCAACAGCTACCACAGCGTATTTCACACCACCTTTGCCTTTCGGGAGCTCTCTAATCAGGTCAATTCCCCATATTGCAAAGGGCCATGGGCTTACAATAGGCCTTAGCTCCACAGTTGGGTTGCTATTAAAGTTAGCAAACCTTTGACATTGATCACAAGCTTTAGCAAAGTCATAAGCATCAGCCTTCATGGTAGGCCAGTAGTAGCCTTGTCGAAGCACCTTATGGGCAAGGGAGGTACCCCCCGAGTGATTGCCACATATGCCTTCATACACTTCCCTTAGGATATACTCACATTCATTCCCAGATATGCACCTAAGTAGAGGCTGGTTAAAACCTCTCTTGTACAGGATGCCATCATAAATTACATAGCGGCCAGCCTTGTATTTGAGTTTCCGTGCTTCATCTTTATCTTACGAAAGCATCCCCTTGGTGATGTACTCACGTATTGGGGTTGTCCATTGGATTTCCACTGAAAATTCTATCTCCATGACCTCCTCTCGATGGATGCTTGGTTGGAGTTGAACTTCAAGAGGTATCACCCCAATAGAATATCTTCTTCTTGGGATCCCAACTTAGCAAGGGCATCAGCATTGACATTTTCCACCCTTGCTACCTGATTCAGATTCAGTACTTTGAACTTACTAATGAGTTCCTGGGCATACCTCATGTAGAGTTCAGTACGCGAACCCCTGCTCTGGAAGCTCCCTTTGATTTGCCACACAATCAACATAGAATCACTGAAAACATTCAGGTATTCCAGCTTCATTTCTAGAGCTAGTTTCAGCCCATCAATTAGAGCTTCAAATTCAGCATCATTGTTGGTAGCCTTGAAGCCAAAGTGGATGGCGCTTTGTATTCGGTGCCCCTCTGGGCTTACCAACTCTATTCCAGCACCTCCCCCATTGTTGTTTACTGCTCCATCAACATACAGATTCCACCATAAGTGGGGACCCTCGGTATCCCCTTCGGTAGCTGGGGGTACCGGTATGCACTCTTCTCCGGTAACCTCAAAATTTGGGGGAAACTCCAGTAAGAAATCAGCCAGTGCTTGGCCTTTGATAGCAGTTCGTGGCTTGTAATCTATATCAAACTGTCCCAGTTCGACAACCCATTTCATCATTCTGTCGGAGGCTTCCGGCTTGTGAATTACTTGCCTTAGTGGGAAGGATGTCCTGACTTCAATTTTATGGGCTTGGAAGTAGGGCCTCAGCTTCCTGGAAGCGAATATCAGGGCATATGCCAGCTTCTCCATGCTGGGATACCGGGTTTCCGCATCCAGCAGCCTCTTGCTCACATAATAAACCGGGTACTGTACTTGCTCTTCCTCCCGGATCAATACAGCACTTGTAGAATATTCAGAAACAGCTAAATACAGGATGAATACCTCACCCTCCAGGGGTTTGGAGAGAAGTGGTGGGCTTTCCAACGGTTCCTTTAGCTTTTTGAAGGCTTCCTGATAGAGTGCATATTCATATACACTTTTATATGATTTATTCTCATATTTATTGTATTTTATAAATAATTGGATATTATTAATTAGAGTTTAATGTTTTATTACAGGAAATAAAGAATTCCCAAACGTGGAAGTAATTGAGCTTATTTGGACTTAAATTACAAGAAAGTTCGGATTTATTGGGCAGCATGTGCATACATCACTGTTTGGGCCATAACTCGAGTTTCAGACATCAAAATTGGGCGATCTTAAAGCCCATACGAAGCTAACGAAATTATCTACAACTCCGAACTGGTCCAACATCAATATTACAACTGGAGCAGCCCAGAATCAGGCCTGGAAGATAGACTACGAATTTTATGTTCAGAATTCAATTTGTTTTGGGAAATTACTTGTATTTTCTTGGAAAGCATTAAAAACTCTTTTATATTATGTATAAATATACTGTAAAGACAGAACATATTATAGTATAGAATAGATTTAGAGATAGCCATACTTTGGAGAGAAAAGGGAGAGAAACACTTTGAGAGGGAGATTGGAAGAAGGAGTGAAGGGATTCATCCTGATTTCGAGAAGCTTTTAAAGTTGTATTCTTCGTACCTCAATTCTTAAACTCATGATTTGCGTTTTTAATTCATATTTTCTTTATCTTATCATGAATAGCTAATCCCTTTTTCCAAGGGTTGGGTAGTATTCGTTGCCTTATTGAGTTTGTTTGATTGTATTGTGGTTTTCTTGTTATTGTTAATCTTTCATTGAGTGTTTTATACAATTAAAAGAATCGCGAACTTTTAGATGAATCTGTAGGAATTATAACAAATCGGGAGAGGTGTTGTAATTCTTGTACACGATATGATAGACAAAATTTAAGTATTAGGTCGGGAGATTGATATGTGAATTGTGAAACTAAAAATCCTTGGTTCTTAATAGTCTGTAGTCATAATTTGATTGACCATGGGAGTGGCGATTAAGGGATGACTGTAGGCACTATAATTTACCTTGGGAGAGGATTTTATAAACATTAGAAGGATTGTTTTTAACAAAACAAGAGACACAAATTAGACATTCATGATAGCCAATTGAAGAACCCTAATTCTTGGATTGTTTTCTCTCATACATAATATATAGTTTTTATTTATTTATTAGATTAGCTAGTAGTTAATCACACATCCACAAACTATTTTCCACACTTCTAAACTGTAAGAGATAAAATACTTGAATTGGTATTGATATCAGTCCTTCCCTATGAACGAAACTCAAAAAAGTACACCTCAACACTTCCTCGCATTCAGGGGTCCATGCGAAGTTTTGACCCTTCTTAATAGCCTTGAAGAACTCCTTACATTTGTCGGAAGACCGGGATACAAATCTGTTTAAGGCTGCCACCCTTTCGGTAAGCCCTTGGACTTCCTTAACATTCCTTGGAGACCATAATTCCAGTAATGCCTTGATTTTTACAGGGTTTGCCTCGATCCCTCTATGATTCACAATGAATCCAAGAAATTTTCCGGACTCCACCCCAAAAACACATTTTTGGGGGTTCAACTTCATCCGGTACTTCATTAGAATATCGAACATGTCAAATAGGTGCAACACATGGTCGGCTGCCACCTTTGATTTAACTAGCATATCATCAACATAAACTTCCATAGTCTTACCAATCTATTCCTCGAACATCATGTTTACCAGCCTTTGGTAGGTAGCCCCAGCATTTAGCAGCCCAAACGTCATCCCTACATAACAGTACAATCCTCTATCAGTTATGAAGCTGGTATGCTCCCGGTCCGGCTCATACATCAGTATCTGGTTATACCCAAAGTAGGCATCCATGAAACTTAGAAGAGCATGGCCTGCCATAGCATCCACCAGTTGATCAATTCTGGGGAGCGGGAAGCTATCCTTAGGGCAAGCTTTATTCAGATCAGTAAAGTCAACACTACCCGGACCAGTACCGGGTTTGCTAGCCATGTTGGGTAGAAGGATTCTTTGATCAAGCCAGCCTTTAATAACCGATCTACCTCTTCCTGAAGGGTGGTAGCCCTTTCACCGCTAATGGGCCTCCTTTTCTGCCGGATACCCCTTCTCTCGGGATCAATATTCAAGTGGTGACACATGATTTTCGGGTCAATCCCCACCATGTCTGAGTGACACCATGTAAACACATCCAGGTTACCTTTGAGGAAAGAGGTCAACCTTTCTCTTGTCCTTTCATTTAGTTGTTTCCCAATTTTCAGGACTTTATTAGGATCTTCAACATCTACCAGTATGGGAATAGTATCCTTAGCAGCACCTGCCTTTTCCAGGGTACCCGGCATCCTGGGATCAATATCGATTTCAACCGGAAGCCCTTTCACCACTTCCTGGCTTCCACTCTCCGGTAATACATCATCTAGATTACCATCTGAGGCATCCTTTAATGTGCCTTCCATTGGAATGTTTTGAATTTTTTTATCTTTTTCGGTAGCTTCCAACAGCAAACTTTCTGGTGGTACTACCCCCCAAAAAACTGGAACCTCTTCAGTAGATTCCTCTGGTAGCTCTACTATCATGATGGCATTGCATGATGCCTTCTCAAATATCTGCGGCTCTAGCCCATGGCTTCTTATTAGGGCTTCCCTGTCAGCCTTTTCCTCAATTTTGGCAGACTTATCTGCCTTTTCGGTAGCTTGCACAGCTTTTGTTATAGCATTCCCTTGATTCATATTGACATCATTTCACACACCCAATGCCATTTGGGGTAGGGAACTTCATTGAAAAGTGGTATATGGAGGTTACCACTCTCATGTCTTTCAATTCCGGTCTCCCAAGAATTGTATTATGAGAGATATCTTCATCTACTACCATAAACTCAGCCATTTTGGTGGCCTTGCAGGGATCCACACCCAATGTCAATGGCAACTTAATCTTTCCCATGATCTGGACCGGGTTACCGGTAAACCCATATAGCTCATGATGAGGAAAAAAAGTGGAAGTAAAATAGAGTTTTTATACACTTTATTTATATCTAGTATTCAGAAAATATATTATATGTATTAGTTAAATGAGTTCTAATTATTTAGTTTATTAATAATAAGTCCAACTGTTTACGGACTTTATTGAGAAGGTAGATATTTGGCTTGCAAGTTTTTATCTTTCACTTGAAAGGTTTTTTCTTGTTTTAAGCACTTAGGATTTATATTTCAAGTTAGACCAGGATTTTAATGGTTTCCTAGTTGGGTTCAGGTATTAGCTAAATTCTAGCTGCTCTTGAATTCCTTTTTGGATTCCAACCTGGATAAGATTATTTATTTAGCCTATATATACTCTCATCTTGTAATATTTTGGGGAGAGGATATTGATAATAAAATTTTGGCTATTCGATAGTTTTGAGAATCGAATTCAGGAGTGAATTCAGAGTTTGAGTTTTGTTTCTCCATTCGGAGATACAGAGTTTTGAGTTTTGTTTCTCCATCTTTGGAGATTCAGAGTTTACTTTATATTTGTCTTTACTACATATTATTACGAGAACATCACGTTCCGTATCAGCTCATTATTGGTAGGTACTAACTCTTTATCCAAAAACCCCAATTTCTGGAATGTGGTATAAGCCAAGATATTCACTGAGCTTCCATTATCAATCAGCACCCTATGCACATTCATCCCACCAATACTTACGATTACCACCAAAGCATCATTATGAGGGTGGTGAACCCACTTGGCATCCTCTTCTGTAAAGGAAATATCCTCGGTTTCCCCTTTGAACAGCTTAGAGGGCCTTTCTGCAAGATGGAAAACATTCGATAGGGGCTTCCCCTGGCCTTCCGGGCGTACCTATCTCTGACATTCCGACTTGAGCCCCCCAAGTAAGGGCCACCAAAGATGGTATGGATGCTATTCGCTCGGGTAGTCCTTTCCTGGTTTCCCGATGCTTTATCCTTATTGTCTTTTCCTTCTTTATACTTCTTGGCTTCTTGGACTACAAATTCTGTCAGGTATCCATTTCTAATCAATTCTTCAATTTGATCTTTCAAGTGCCTGCAATCGGCAGTCTCATGGCAATTTGCCTCATGAAAGGTACAGTATTTTCCTTGGTCCTTCCTGCCTGGGGGTCCTGCCCGGTAAGGCTTCCGGAACAGTCCACTCTTCTGATTTACTTCAAGAATATGGCCAATTAAGACAGTCAAAGGAGTATATTCAGTATACCATTGGAAACTCATCCTCGGGGTAAGTCTGTCCTTGACAAAAACTTTGTCCTTTGTTGCGTTAATAGCAATTGGGGCAGTCTTATCACCATAACGATGGGTTCCCACTCCGGCGATACCGCTCCCGGAAGCCCTCTTGTTGGAATCCTGGTTTCCAGGGCTATAGGAGCGATTTCTCTTGTTTCTGTTCCAACTCCTAGAATTAGAATCTTTGGATAGTTTCACCATTGACTCTTCAATCACCTTGTGGCGTTAATTCAGCCAGTGTTCTAGGCTCCTCAGTCTGCAATTCCATCCAAAATTTGGTTCCTGACCTAACCCCGGCTATCAGGAAATTCTTCAGGGTTTCATCAGAAGCCTTCTTCACCTTAGACACTTCCTCATCAAATCTCTTGAAATATTGCCTTAGGGTCTCTTGCTCTTTCTTCTTGATATTGGCTAGAGTGTTAACCGGTGGGGCATATGCCATGGTAGCCCTAAATTGTGAGATAAATTGGTCTCCCTTCTTTCTGCAGGACTTGATTGATCCTTCAGCTAACCTTTTAAACCACTGGTGGGCATTCCCACCAAGAGTGGAGGCCAGTAGCCTACACCTAGCCAAATCTTCCACCTGATACACATCCATCTCCGTATTGAAAAGGCTCAAATACTCAACTGGATCTGAGCTACCATCGAACTTCAAGTCAGTATTCATCTTAAATAACCTTGGAAAGGGTGCCATTTTCACTTTCTTAGTGAATGGTGAGCCGAAAATGGTCCCACATTTGAATTTTCTCTCCTCCTTGATTTTCTCTAAAGCTTCCAATCAAACTTTTTGAACTGTCCATTCTCACCATCTAAAAACATATCACTTCCAGAATAATCATCTTCATTAGCTATCTTACTCTTCCTGGGAACCGAACTCTGATGAGAGCTGGAATCCTGTCTGGTACCCCCATCGGAAGAGACTCTGGTATAGTGGGATTTTTTACTCTTATGCCCAGAGGTGTGGTCACTTTGCTTGTGACTCCTCCTGCCATCCGATCTAGACCTTCTGGAGTCATTCTTTGGGGGTACCGAGTGGGACCTCTCCCTGTACTCACGGGAACCCTGAATGTGGGACCCCCATTTCCATCTCTTCGGTCTCTAATTCTAGTATTTCCTAGCTTATGACGAAGGTCCTTATTGGTCAGCTTTTTGCCAATTCTATCAAAGACACTTAGGCTTCTGGTGGGTGAGCCCTCGGAACCCTGGGCTTCCAGGTCATCAGATTGGTAACCCTCATACTTTTCAACCTCAGACTCTTCTGCCTCTTCTTCATCAGATGGGACATAATCAGTATTGTCATCATCATCTTTCTCAAACTCAAAATCTAGCTTTATCGGAGTCACATTCTTTTTTGACCTCGACTTGTGCTTTTTACGCCATCTTTTCATTTTCTCGAAACATTTCTCCAAATGGTCAATTCTTTCATCCATAGCGACCACATGATCCAAGATATCTTTGTTGCTAACATCACCATTGTCACCTTTGTTTCGTCCATTACCACCCTGAGACGGTGTCTAATCACTATCGGAATTGTCACTCGCCATATCTCCTCCAAACGACGATTTTTAAGGCCCCTCCTTATGGCTCCAATTTTTGTGGAAGGATTTTAGCACAACAAACTAAGAGGTCGTTGCTGGAATAGCACTAATGAATACGGAATCGTCTAACTGCCCAGAAAGGCTCACAGCTAGAGATTAGAGACTAGCCGCCCAGAAAGGCTCACGACTAGGGGTTACGAAAGAACACGGGATGTGATTCCTCGGAAGGATCGAACTGGATTAACGGGAATTAGAGCTCAAGGACCGAATGTTGGCCTGCCAAGAGCCCTAATTATGAAGTGTCACACAAGAGTATACGTGCTCTATACTTACTCAAGGTGTAAAATGTGTCTAAGAAGCCCGTAAACTGCTTACATACTCCTATTTATAGGAGATCAAGCCCGTATGTAGTTCTTGAAATGATATATTCGGTTATTTGTGATGAATTATCCCATTTCTGAAGGTATTATGACTGATATTTCTGATATAAATTATGTGTGATGTATATAATCACGTTACCAAGCTGTTTTAGGAGTTTAGGATGTTTATCCTTTGTATTTATCATGATTTTATGTGATTACTAGAACTACAAGCAAAAACCTTGGGCAAAAAAAATATCATGTATATGTGACATATATCCTCTAACAACTGAATATTTATCTGTTTAGAAGTATAAATCAACTGTAAAGACGTGTTCTTAAAAGTAGGAGGTCTGCCTTATCCAAATTGGCGACCTAATCAGGCTTCCGGCAGAGGCTGGGGGTACCGCCAGGTAGCCCCTCTGGTAGCCCAAGTGTGGCAGCTGTTCCGGAAGCCCTATCTGACGGCTGCTAAGGGTTATAGGTTATCCTCAAGGGACTGCCCTTGGGACCCTGGACCTTATATTCATTTAATGTGATCACATGGTAGCCCCTGGGGCTGCCATGGGCCCTCGGAAGCGCACAAAATCACTTATTTTCTACATGAACTATACCCTATCTCCCAAGTAGGCCTGAATCTGACCCATGCAAGATTTTGGTCACAACAAACACAATATAAAAAATATAAAGTAAATAATTTAAATTAGAAAAATATGAATTTTCAAGCAAAAAAGTAAAACAACAATTTAAATTTTAAAATTATGTTAATAAAATAGCTATCATCAATTTAATGAAATTTGCAAACTTTGTTTTGTACGTCTTTCAAAAAAATTAGAAAAATAAATATTTAACATAAATATTCATTAATATTATTTATAAAGCATCTCATGCATTGCATGGGTATAAAGCTAGTAAATCAAAATAGGTACAACATAAAATTTACTCATTATTCTTTCAATTTTAACGTTAACCAGATTATTTATCAATGTGTTTCGCTAATATTTTTGTTATACAACAAAACTTTAATACCTATATTAAAAAATATTTATTTTACTAGAAATGAAAAATAAAATAAATAGCTGTTGACAACATTGTATGTGCATAGCACATGTATTGTTCACAAATATAGTAGATTGTATACATAATTTTGGTCGTCAAGCTATAATATTACAAAAAAAAAATACATCTTAAAATAAATAGATGGAAATCAATAGATCAATTATATTGAAATATTTTATGTTTTAATAGATTAATTACTTTTTATATATTTCAAGTTCCAACCCCTATAAAAATATATTAAAATTAAATATTTGTATTATTAGTTTTAAAAATTTTAACAAAATTTAAAAACTAATAACACATAAATATAAAAAAATTTATGAAAATTAACTATAAATATTAGAAATAGAACAGTGCATTGCACGGGTTATAAGTTAGTACTAGCGTAACTGCCTGTGCAAGGCACGGTCCTCTATAAGAACGCCTCTAATTTTATTTTAAGGAGGAGTATAGTGGTTGGTTTATTAATGTTTGGAATGTAAATTCATAATTCTGAAATTATAATATGAGTAGTAATATGTGTTAATAATGAATGCCAATATCAACTATATATAATAAAATAATAAAATTATAGTTAATACCATTCTGCATCAGGTCAACTTGGAAGAAGCATATTATGTTATATATTATTAATCATATATCCAAACCTGTGACACCCTCCCGATCAGGGGCCTAGATCGGAGAGTCATTGACACACATCTAGATGCAAACAACCTAAAATATAATATAAATATAACATGCTGACTGGCTCCAACACTACTATCCAAGATCTTTCACAGGTAATGGTATGAAACAAGCAAGCCATCGTCTAACTAATTATTATTACAAACCTGAATTCAAAAATATATTATTATTACAAACCAAAGTTCTCAAAAGTTCTACTGCCAGTTCTCACAACTAACTAAAGATCTCCTCACTGAGCTGTTATTGCATCTACCTCGGGAGCTATCTCAAAACAGACCAACTCAGGGCCACGGTAGGTGCGCTTCCTTGCGGTTTGGATTGTACGAACCATGATTCTTAGATTACTGTCAAAAGGGTTAGACAAAACAATAATGAGCCAATGCTTAGCAAGTAACTAAAGATCTCAACTGAATATAATACAACAGGGTATCGCAGAAGATGACAGTAATTCAAGATATGACATAAATATGCTGGAAACGGTAAAAGCAATACTGGTATTTAGTAAAGACAGGATATCATCTGATAAACAGGATAACAATAGATATTTCAAAACTGTGTAAAGTAATTGACATTTCAATCGGTAAACCTATTTCATTTCATAGTAAATAAAACGTAATCATCACTTTAAAAAATTGATTGGAGGTTTTTATTTCATAACAGACAATACGGATGATCAGCCCATAGAGTCCCCATACTGGACACAAAGTCCCTCTGGCCATCATTTCCTTTCATTAGGATAGCTTGGGTTCCCAAGAGGCAACACATTGGCCTATAAAGGTGTCGAACTGGACAGACCAGAACTACACAATACTACATCTCAAAAATTGACGGGACCAGCGTTGCCCGTTCGCCCCGTCTCTCCAATCGTCAGGAATTCGTGGAAACTATTTAGACGGAGTTCCTAACATTTTTATTAAAATCTTATTTTTAAAACATTAAGCCTTGAAAAACTCTTTTATCTTCATACAACATTTTAATACTTAATCTTTTCGAAAACTTTACTTCGAGGTACCTTCGACTCTCTGATAACAAATCAGCCCAGTCTAAGTAACCTCAAAGTATTTTAAGAAAACATCTCATTTTGATTTGCAATGATAAAAGTCAAAGGTTTTGACTAGGTTTTCTGACATCAATGAAGAAGGGGTACAAGTCTGAATCAAGAAGATATAGAATCAAGTGGAAATCAGGGTTTCAATCAGAGTATAAGGGAAACAATCCAAGTCAAAGGTCAAAGATATCAATTAGGTCTAGTTTTGAAATCATTTGATCAAGTTGTAAGGTTTAAAAGTCATCGATAAAGGATAACAAGTTTGTAAAAAGTGTTTAGGGCAACATGATATTTGATAAGTATTTTAAAATCAACACATGGTATCCAGGTTACGGACATAAGTCAAGTGGAACACTGGTTTATCGGTCTGTCAATATGATTTGATTATAGTAAATTGTAGGACATGTATGGTCAAGAAGCAATTAAAAAGAATTAGTATTGTTTAACTCGGGGTGACAGTATGGTCAAGAAGCAATTAAAAAGTATTATGCTGGTCTAGGGTTTACATATGTTGAACCAGGGTTTATCAATAAAGATTTGGATACATGCAAAGGTAAGTTTATAACAGATGTATGATCAACATGGTATAGAATAGGCATGCTTGAATCAACAAGATATAACAGTTTCAATAATATAAACTTTCAGAGGAAAGACAGAGTTACTTGCCTCCGGTAGAATGCAACAGCTCACAGCTCAGCCTACTGAAACTCAACCTTAGCCTTTCCTTTATCGCTAGGTTCTACGTCCTTCTTATCTACATAAATCATATCACTACTTAAGAATACTATACTTCTAATACGACTCATCCTAATCTACCCAAACGATTCCTATATCGCAATATCACTTAACACATATATCACATTCTTATTACGTACCTCACTAAGATCATGTAAACACATAATCAAATAGCATTTATAGCATGAAAGCACATAAGTCACTTAAGCAATTAACACGTAGTGTCATCTTGACTTGTAATCAATTTATAAGAATATACTACAGACTTTATAACATATAATTCTAACAAAAATCGGGCAGAGTTTCCTCTGTTTATAGGACTATCCCGTCGGAAAATATCCGACTCCAATTCAAAATCAAATTCCTACGATGGATTTAAAATCCACCTACACTTCCCAATGGATTCTAATTCATATCAAGTTATAATCATACTACTTTTATCCAACAATAACAATCATATCACTAAATAGTACTTTATCGATTATCAAACATAGTCACTAAATCATTTTCAATAAACCTCTAAAATCACATAATTCATATATTAAATCGTAATTCGAATTCTTACTCATAAAAATTCTGAAATTATATTTGTAAGTCCACTAGATTACTCATAGAAAATAATCAATAAAATTAACTCTTTAATTATCCTAAAAATTTATAAATTCCGAATTAATTCTTAATTAATCTTAAAAAATTCGAATCTATACATTATAAAATCTGAAATTAAACATATGTATAACACATGCTACTAATCAATCATCACAAACATTTTTAACATCACTTATGGCAAGAATCAGACACATAACCCTTTATTAAATTTTTATTCCTTAATTATTAACTCAAAAATTCGAACTTATTTATTTAAATTACAAATAATCATTACAATGAATCAAGAACACCACCATATGGCTTAACAGCCTTTGCTTGTCGGTTTCCTTGCATATACATACACACGACTTCATATATACACATACAAAACCCAACCAAAACTTCCACCAAATACTAATTACACATAGAACATAATTTAAGGAAATTAAAACATGAATTTGCAGCTTAGAAATCAAAAAGAATTAAAAGAAATTGAAAGAGAGAGAGAGAAGAGAGTACTTTGCTGCTGCTACTCTCGGGAAAGAGGAAGAAATGAGTGAGGCGGTGGATTAACATATGGCCTCAGGGGCAAAAACGTAATTAACAAATTGCTGAAAACTAATTCCTTTAAAAAATCTGATTTTACTTATTCTAAAATCGAAATAAATTAGGAAAATAGGAGAAAATTAATTTTTAAAATTCTAAAATGAAATCTATGAAATTACAAGGCTCCCCATATTTTTAAAATAATTTTAGGCTAAAAAATTAATTTTATATGAATTTTTGAAATAAAGGATCTTTAAAAGAAATAATGCTTTTTAAATCATTTTAAAATATCAAAACTCATAATTAAATATCCACACTAATTTTACAAACTAAATCTTGTCTCAAAGATGATAATGCAAAAGATTTCATAATTAAACTCAACTCCAATGAATTTATATGATTTTTAAAAGATTAAATATGCACTTTTAAAATACTTTTAATGCTTTAAAAATATAAATAAATTTCCATGAACATGTACGACACATACTAATCATCACATAATCACATAAACATGATTTCACATATACCTTGACTTCACAAAATTTATCTATCACATAATTCACATAATTTCCATATTTAATAATTAATTAAGCATTTATAAATCACGAAAAATTCTAGGTCATTATAGTCTTCCCCCCTTAAAAGGATTCTGTCCCCAGAATCTCACCTAAGTAAACAGATAAGGATACTTGGCAAGCATCTCACTTTCAAGTTCCCAAGTCGACTCTTCGACTCTAGGATTCCTCCACAAAACTTTAACCAATCTAACAACCTTATTTCTAAGCTTTCTATCACTTCTATCCTGAATCTCTACGGGTTGCTCTTCGTAGGATAAATCTGGCTGAATCTCGATAGGCTCATATTCAATTATGTAACTCGCATCGGGATTGTACTTCTTAAGCATAGATACGTGAAACACATTGTGTATATGGTGCATATGCGGTGGCAACGCAAATTCGTAAGCAACTTTTCCAACTCGCTTCAAAATCTCAAATGGTCCTACGTATCTTGGACTCAGCTTTCCTTTCTTACCAAATCTTGTAACTCCTGTCCACGGTGACACTTTCAATAACACTTGATCTCCTATTTCAAAACTAATGTCCTTTCTTTTTAAATCAGCATACTTCCTCTGACGATCCTGGGCAGTAATTAATCTTTTCTGAATAACTTCAACTTTTTCTTTCGTTTGCTGAAGCAGCTCTGGTCCTAATATCTTCCTTTCACCAACTTCTTCCCAATACACTGGGGATCTATATTTCCTTCCATACAAAACTTCATATGGCAACATTCCAATACTTGCGTGGTAACTATTGTTATATGAAAACTCAACCAACGACAAAGGTTCATCCCAACCCCCTTCAAAATCCAATGCACAAGCTCTAAGCATATCCTCTATTGTTTGAATGGTCCTTTCACTTTGTCCGTCCGTTTGTGGATGGTAAGCTGTACTCATCTTCAATTGGGTTCCTAGACAATCTTGAAATTGTCGCCAAAACCTCGAATTAAACCTTGGGTCTCGATCTGACACTATTGAAACAGGAACTCCATGACGAGAGACTATCTCCTTCAAATACAAATGTACCAACTTGTCCAATGAAAATATTTCGTTAATCGGTAGAAAATGAGCAGCCTTTGTCAATCGATCAATGATTACCCAAATCGCATCATGATTTGCCTTAGTTCTTGGCAATCCCACTACAAAATTCATAGCAAGGTACTCCCGCTTCCATTCGGGAATATCCAATGGTTGTAACAATCCACTTGGTTTCTGATGTTCTGCTTTAATCCTCTGACAGGTATAACACTTACTTATCCATTCGGCTATCTCACGCTTCATATCTGGCCACCAAAAGTTCTCTTTCAAATCTCAATACATCTTTGTACTTCCAGGGTGAATAGAATATCTCGAACTATGGGCTTCACTCAGAATCTCATTCTTCAATTCTTCTACCTTAGGAATCCATATTCTTCTTCCAAATCTTAAAATACCTTGATCATCTTTTTGTGTACAAATCTCTTCTCCAGTCAACGTATTCATCTCACAATTCATCACTTCCTCTTGACATCTCCGAATCTTCTCCAACAACTCTGGTTGAAAAGTCATTGTACTCAAAAACTCATCTGCATCCTTTGAATCATAAACTTCTAAACTTAACTTCTCAAATTCTCGGAATAATTCCTTTGGCATAGTCAATGTATTCAACCTCTCCTTTCTACTTAACGCATCAGCGACAACATTCGCCTTTCCGGGATGGTAACTTATCGTGCAATCATAATCCTTAATCAACTCCTACCATCTTCTTTGTCTCATATTCAACTCCTTCTAGGTAAAGATATACTTTAAACTTTTATGATCGGTGAAAATTTCACACTTTTCTCCATACAAGTAATGTCTCCATATTTTCAACGCGAACACAATTGAAGCTAACTCCAAATCATGTGTCGGATACTTTTGTTCGTGCGGCTTAAGCTGTCTCAAAGCGTACACAATAACATTCCCGTGTTGCATCAAAACGCATCCTAATCCTTTGTGCGAAGCATCACTATAGATAACAAAATTTCCTTTATCATCTGGCAATACTAACACTGGTGCTGAAACTAATCTTCTCTTTAGCTCTTGAAAGCTTTCTTCACAATTATCATTCCAAATAAACTTCTCATTCTTTCGGGTCAACTTTGTCAACGGGGTAGCAATCTTTGAGAAATCTTGTACAAATCTTCGATAATAACCAGCCAAATCTTGTACAATCTGAGAGTGAAGAAAGGTTTGTTCAATCACAACGTATCCCGCATGAGCGATGTACGCCTCTATGGTATCCACACGAACGCTTTCTCGAAAAAATTGCAATGTACTAGCACCAAGAACTCGAATCTTCTCCTCTTCTTTCTCTCTCACCTTTTTGCTGTTAGGGTTTAGTGTTTTTAATAATAGAAACGTGTAACCTAGCAGCCTCCCAAGAGAGAGTTATATAGCTGGAGATAAAAAAACGAAATTCAACTCTAATCTCTTTTAGAGTTTTGTATAAATCCAAATTCTGTTAATTCTCATCTTATTAAGTCTTGCTTAATAAGCAAGCTACTGAATATTCAATTTATAATAATTCGAACTTTGTTTATTTAATTAATCAAGTCAATACTTAATTAATTAATTAACAATTTGATTTATCATCTTAATTTAAATTCGACTATTTAAATTAATTTATCCTTCAAGCGCTCTTGTGTGTGACCCTATAGGTTATTATTATATTGGCAACAATTTTATTTAATAAATAAAATCGTAAACAATGAGCGGCATCTAGTAATACATCATTGTTACCCAAATAATAATAATTAAATCGGTGAATCGATTTCGCCTTTCGTGAACAATGTTCTATGTAATATAATCCGTTTAACCATGATATTATAGATTAAACTAGAGGCATGGAATGTGTCATCCTCGTCATAATTTAATCTTTATTTTCTTGATCGATGAGTAGACTATTCAAACAAATCACTATTTGAGCACGGCCATGCATTATATATATATATATATATATATATATATATATATATATATAAAGGAGGGTTAAATTCCATCTAGATCATTCACATTTCTCATACGATTCATAATATACCCAAGACCACCTTTATCATTAACCGATTAAAGATAACTTTTGATAGAATCAAAATATATTAATTCTCATATAGAAATGTAATGACTTCAGGTCTAAGGATCATTACATCATTATCACACTGAGATTCATAATGACACATTTATTCATTCCATGTCGAATCTCATAGTGGGTCTATCCAGTACATCATACTCATACATGTACCTATGCATTGACTTTAGTATCACTATACTTATGATCAATGAGAAGTGATCATCAGTCAATCAACATACTAGTCTCGATGTATTATTATTGTCCCAATAACAATAATACTTGACTAGGGATATTTAATATTATTATACTGTATATTATCTCGTATTAATATAGTTCGTGTCAAAAATCTAGGGACATTTATTATACTAACAATTATATCGCAGTAAATACAAAGCATAATAAAACATCAATATAATCAAAATAGAACATAAATGTCAATAACATAGTTTAAATAAACTGAAATGTATTGTCTCTAGGGCACCTACACTAACAAAGATATCAAATCAGTTATCTCAGAGTTATCGAATGTAAGACTTGTCAGTTCTTCAACACAATAATGTTAAATATTCTACCGAGATTTGTGGACAGAGAATCTACACGAACCAAGACATTTACAGTGACGTATCATTTGTAATGTCATGGAAAGTCTACAACTGAAGCTTAAAGAGATATTCAAGATCAAATTAGCTGAGGAAGAATCTGGCTAGCATGAAAGTTTGGTAATATCATGTGTGTCCAGTCATGCCTAAAATGGTATAAACGTGTCTAGAAAGCAAATTTGTCTATTACCATTTTTGTTACAAGTTGACTTTGCACAAACTCTTTAAGTGCATAGTGTTACTTCCTTAGTACTCAAGTTTTTCACTTAAAAGTTTTTCATTGTAATATCTCTTAGAGAAAAACGAAACTGAGAATACTTCATTTGTATTCATAGTTTGTAGCATACTTTGATCTAACAAAATATTAGATTAAAGTGAGTTGTTTGTGTTCTTAAGTTTCCGCACTTAATCTTTGATAAACACTTACATACTCAGCTACAAAACCAAACATAGATCCAAACAGGTTGTCTTACGAAAGAAAATCAAAGAAAATTTGAAAATACATCCACCGTAAAAACCTGATTTTTCGGATTATTAATCCTAAATTCGAAACTAAAATAAAATTATTTTCTTCAATCAATAAATCCAAATTTTACAAAATTCAAACTGAAAGTCAATATAAGCTCCACAACTTCTCAAATCAATATTTTACACTTAACAAAACAATTAAAATTCTCAAATCAATATCTTACAATTAACAAAACATTAATTCTAATAGCAAAACAATAAATTGTATCAAATCAAATGACAGGAAAATCCACACGTCACTTTCCTATTCGATCCAAAGCTTAGTAACCTGAAATATATTAAAACAATGAGCTGGAAAGCTCAGCAGGTAACCATCGCCCAATGGCTCAAAAATAATAATACGTAAAATAATTCTTAGAGTTTAGATCGATAGAGAATTTCAAAACATTGCATTCATATTTTAACTCCCACAGTTCTAAGTCACGGTCACACTATGTCAGTGACACGGATTCTATAGTTCGATGGGGGCTAGTTTACGTCCCTCGTTAAGTCAAACTCAAAAAGGTATCTATGTGTTCCGAAACGTGCGTAAACTAGTTCTATGCATATCACTATCCACTGACCGGATTATATAATTCGATACGCAACTAAAACTGGGGAATTCTAAAATAATTCTTTTCTAAAATCAATTTTCGATGTCAGAAATTTTCAATAATCAAATCAATCAGATATTATAATAAAAACAGATTTATAGTGAGCAACGAAAAATCACTTACCTCGATATCGATGGCGTACCCTGAAAATAAAATCACAACAAATCCTAAATATTAGTTCATTATCTATTAACAATCAAATAAAGCAAACGAGAGCACGCACCTTAATAGAACTCATGTGGCACTTACATATAACTTACTCAAAGAAAATTCCAAAAATCATACACCAAAATATCTTACAAAATAGACCATTGTTAACAAAATCAGCCCTGACCAGTTCTGAAAATTGGCAAATTACTCTACGAAAATGATTTTATCTGAAAAAGTACAAAGCACGAAAAACATAGACAATTCAGAGACCTTTCCATACTGGTAAGGCTCAATAAACAAACAAGTAACGAATTCAGAATGTAGATATTTGCGGACTGTAGAACAGAATCAGACCCTGAATTTCCTAGTATTTTGTTATTTAAGACTTCAAAAACACAAAATTTGATGGAGGAATGCAAACGAAAAACGTAGAGCTCAAAAACATCTTTTCAAAATGATATTACTCATAATTTTTGGATAAAAACTCAATTTAGTGGGAATTTTTGAAGTTAGCCTTCTCAATTTCAAAAACATACCAGCAGGTCAATAAATCATAGAAAACTCATATTTACAGGCCGAATTTCGAAAACCACAAAGAATTAAAGTTGTAGATAATTAAAATAACTTTTCAAAAAGTCTAATTTCATGCAATTCCGATGAATAATGAATCAGCTACGAATTTTTACAAGAATTCATAATCCAAATATACTATACATACAAAATCGGAGTAATGATACCAAGACAATGAATATAACAAATAACTCATGGATATATACACAACATCACCACATATACAAAATTCAAGAGAACAACGACACTACGCCATAGATTGCTTATAGCAACCCCAAAACTGTGTTACCATAGACCCCTGTTTGAAGTTGCTATAGGCCAAAATCGGGCTATGGTAACACTTCAGCCGTGTTAGGTTCTCAGCAGTAACTACAGGTATCAAAGGTAACATCAAAAACAACCTATGGTAACATGGCAAATGCGGTTACTAAAGACCTCTATAGCAACATCTTAAACACTCTACAGCAACATAGTTTGTGTGTTACAATAGATGATACAATTTTGAACAAGTACACCTATGGGACCCACATCTAGGTGGGGTCCAAAATCTATTGTAACACCCTCTTTTACTAATTGTAACACATTGAGTGTTACATAATTAAAATCATTTATAACTAATTTTAATAACAAAAAAATTATGACATTTAAATATTACATTTTCAAGTAAATGAATCAAGAACCAAATTAATTACATTTTAATATCATCCAACATCATTTTAATAACATCATCTAGTACAAAACCAACCAAATCATCCAAAAATATCTACCAACACTAGCTAATGAACAAAATTTAAAAATGTACAAGTACTAAAGCTAATAACATGGTAATTTTCAACTATATGCGCCCTTTCATTGGTACAAGCAGACGGCTCTTTATTGCCTGGGAATTATTACTGTTGAGGCTCCTCTTCATTTTTGGACTCTTAACCTTGTCTGATGGTTGCAGCAGTGAAGAAGATCATAGAGAAGGCAATCCAAAGGTGCTGTGACAATGATTGGAAGCTAAGTTATCATGTGAGGAAGGATATCGTCATTATAAAAGCAGTAACCTTTACCTATCAATGTCAATTACAGACTTACAGGAAGGGCCTTTAATATTGCAGCATCAGCCACGCTAACCTCATCACCGGGAAGTAAAGCCTTAAACATCCTAAAACGAGAAACAAGTGGTTACAGAGGTGTTACACAAGCACCACAAACAACGATGTGTTACACAAGCACCACAAACAACGATTTCGTTTTCAGACTAGACAAGGAGAAAGCACCTGATGAATCGACTTTACTAATATAGGACAACTGCATATAATCTGGTTCAACTTTATAAGTTCTGTTTTGTGCATTATGAGGAGAACAGAAATCCTGAGCATTATGAGGTTCTCTGGTCAAATTAGCTGAAATGCTCTCTGTCATACTTTCCGATGGGTCGTATCGCTCACCAGAACCAAACTTGCTATTATCTGAAGGTTCATTTTTCATATAATCATTAACATAGTATTCATCATCATCGATTCCTTCCGAATCTTTCATCATATATGAATCCGCAAAATCATAGTCAAACTCATGTTTAACAGATAAATCCCACACAATCTGCGAGAGTAATAACAAAGTGTCCATTAATAGTGAACCCAAGAAAATGTAGACTGATTACAAAGTAATATAAAAAACAAAGTGCACTGTTGCTTGAAACCAAAAAAGGACAACAATTGTTAACTATTTTGCAACTACTGTATCTTTCAGCACTCCATTTAGATGAAAAAAATACAATTAAATGTACGCTACAGACACAATTTAAGGGCAGAAGCAGTATTAAATATAGTCTAGCTGAAACTATACTTATATATAACTAATAACTCCCAAGCATTTCGAAGAATCGGACAAAGTATCCATAAAGCAGCTTTTTAGTTGTCACAACAGTTATGAAACAAAAGTACCTCACAGTGCATCTGTTCATCACTACAAGTCCATCAATCGGAGGGGATACAGTCTATATACTAAAATGATAGACATCGCTTGTTCAGATTAATTCCATGGAGATATGCCAGGGTCAAACCAGCAAGAGCTTTAAGTAACCATCCTGGAATACTGTCCATATCACTGCATTCAAACAGATATTCAGTTAATAACTTTCTTAATGAGCTCCGCAACTCTTTTTTGATAATTTAGTCCCTAGATCTAGCAAAAGTTTCAGTTTCTCAAGTTCCGGAAGCCTCACCCTCCTGTTAAGGAATCAAATAGCCTTTATGATCTCCATTTGCACAACTTGTAAATGTGGTGAAAACGTTTTCAAGTCTGTCATGTATTGATTTACACCATGATCTACAAGAGAAAAGATAATGTTCAGGGAGTTAGCCTGTACTTAATTTATAGGCTATAAAGAAGTCAGTACGTATAGAACTTATATATCAAAATGGACTACTGATGCTTTGGCCTGGCATCTCCTCGGAAAAATATCACAACTTTGAGGGTTCAATTTTCATTATAAACACTACAAATCAGATTCTTATATTATAAACTTCCCACCAAACAAGGCCATACTTCTGGAGAGTGCGCAACAAAAATGAACCAGTTCTAATATCACCAACAAAGAACTCTTACTTCCAGTCTATGCATACAGTTACTAATTTTTATACCTAAAACATATCCAAATACATACTTTACCATCCGAAACAGCACATGTGTTGTAACAGATTGTGTATTTCTCGGATACATATTGATTCACAAGGGTACAATTAATAAGAACTCCTGAGCCATACTAATAACAAACAAGTAAAAAACACAATTCCAATCCCTTTATCAATTAAACACACTGCCGGAAGTAATTAAAACAAAATAACCACAAGCTAATAGAAGAAAACCGCATACACATATATATATATATATATATATATATATATAAATCAGAAAAAATTAATCCACAAAACAGCATAAACAAGAAATTTATACCTTCAATTAATCAAACACCTTCGAACACAAACTTCAATTAATCCAGCTGGAACCCTAATTGAATCCTTGACCAGTTGACCCAAGCTTCAATTAACCTAATTAGTTCAAACAAAACAGAGAAAGAGAGACAAAGACACAGAGAAAGCGAGAGAGGAGTAGACACACACACACACAGAGTGAGAGAGAGAGAGAGAGAGAGAGAGAGAGAGAGAGAGAGAGAGGAAGAGATACAGAGAACAATGTGAGAGAGGCGAGAGAAGTGAGACAGGGTTGTATTTTTTCCCCAATTTTTCCCCCCTATTTGTGTTTGACTAAATTGATTCTAAATTTTCATTTTGCCGCTCTCTTTTTTGTTTACCGCTTAGCCCATCTTTTTTTTTTGTTTGTAGCCCAGCTAAATAATGAAGTGTACTTTTCATTTTTATTTTTTTAAAAGTATTTTAAATTTATCTTAATTTTTTGGTGTTAAATTATAATTTTTCAATTTATTATTTTCATTATTTTGAAATAATTCATAGTTACTACAAATTATTATTTTCTCTATTTTCATTTTTTAATGAATTTAGTTAAAATTTAATAATGTTTGGGTATTACTTTATTTTAAAACCTTTTTATTTGAAATTTATAAACAAAATTTAATATTTATGAAAAATCAATAATTTAATTATTTGATGGAATATTACGTTTTAAAATGATTACTTCAACGATTTTGCTAAACTTAATTATTTTTAAAGTCAAATAATTATTAAATCATTAATTTTAAATAAAATAAAAATTGTGTTCATGAATACTCTATGGTAACACAGCTCATGGTGTTACCCAATGTAACACCTTTTATAACTATAGTAACATACTTTTGTGGCTATCGTAACACCACAATCAAAAGGTTGCGATAGCTCAAAATTTTCATAGCTATGGTAACATCCAAGATGGTAACACCCATGCCAAAAGGTTGAGATAGGTCATCTATGGCGTAGTGCGAAGATCCTTAATATAATCAAAATCAATCAAATATAATACACATGAATTAACACGAATATCAAGAGAATTAAAGAATCGTTACCCCTTCTTTTTATTCTTGTTATCAATCTTCCTCCTCTCATGTTCTTCTTATTCTTCTTCTCTCTCTCTCTCTCTCTCTCTCTCCCTCTCTCTCTCACCGTTTCTTTTTCTTCCTTTTCCCGATTATATTCTCTTGCTAGGATTTTGTAATGTTTCGTAACTGACATATCAATCTTTCTCTATTTTCTATATACATACATTATGCTATATACGTCTTCCTCTATTAAAAAAAACTACTAATTTTTAGGAAAAATTCAAAACTTAAAAAAACAATTATGAGTTACAACCTTTTAATAATACATTTTTAATGACTTTCTATCGTAACCCCTCTAAATTAAAAGACGTTTCAGTTTTAAAGCCTAACTTATTTAAATTTAAATCACCAAATTATCAATTAATATCTTAAAAAAACCTGGGATGTTACACTCACCCCCCTCTGTATTTTCTCGCGTGTGCAACTCATAATCAACAAAAAATAACAATTTATTCGTTTTTAGAACATACTCGTGGCTTGCACTGGTTAAATAACTAGTTCTACTTTATATGCAATTTTACAAACATCCCATTTTATTGGGTCAAGTATACAAACACACTTACGAAACTAGGATAGGGCCTCTACACTTCCGGATGAACAGAGCACTGATAACACATACACTTCTCCTCTGGTTGACACATTTGCAAAAACTTGTTTGAGTTTATAATTCTAATTTATTTTTATTTTACAAACTCTCGATACTTAGTAGTTAAACATCATAAGTTTGAGGACATATTAGGATATATAATACTGTGGAATATGTTTCATTTATTATATTAGTTTTATTAAATATTTTTTTATTATTACTTCAATCTTGAATATATAAACTTTTTTTGCAATAAAACTATTAAAGTTTTAGCATACTCTACGTATTTCAAAAATAAAATCATAAACAAATCATTATAAATTAATGTGGTTATCTTTATCAGTATTATAAAAACTGATGATCAAAAGTAGCGATATTTTATAAAATAACTAACGAGAATATCGAAATCTAAAATAAAAGATCATATCTATCAGTATGTTACACATCTTAAAAAAAATGTTATCATGTACATATTCAATAACGATTTATAAGGCATGATCCACGTCCAATATTCAAATAAAAATCATGTAGTTCACATTACCAATTGGGATATATTACCATCTCTCTCTTCCTCACTCTCTCCCAGCTTCTTCCCTCCAACTCCCTCTTATTATCTTTCTATTTCTTCATTTTCACTCAATTTATATTCATATACATCACAATCCACATACATATAATTTATTACTGTTGCCATGAACTTCGGTGTGAGTTCTTGTGATAGCCTTTGAAATACGTAACACATTTTGAAAATGATAATGGATGGATTTATATTATTTCATTAATAATCAACAAAAATCAAGATAATCTTGTTATTTTTCTATAGATTAATGGAGATGATTAAATGAGAACCTATTTTAAAATGAGAACTGAGATCGAATCATAACCCTTTATTAATTACATTTTTTCTTATTCCAGTCGTATGTTTTTCTCCACCCCCACCCGCTTCTTTCCGTGGTGTTTCATTTCCATCATATGCCTCACAAATTTATTTTCCGTCTCATTTTTTCTCTTCCACAATCTCTCTCTCTCTCTCATTTGAAACTACGATTTAATCTATAGAAAATGACGTGTTTGTTTTTTCCGACAAGTTCCATATTTTTCGGTGACTGAGAATTCGATTTCTATTTTCTTTCTTCAAAAAGCATATCCATACGTATATATTTATATGTACTATACATACATGCATATTCATATTTTCATCTCCTACAAATCTAAAGATTTTTCATCATTTTTTATTTACAAAATCATTGAGCAACACGATGTTGTTGTGTTTTAAAAAGACGTAAGCACAACGAGATTCCAAATCTGTTTTTTTTTTTTTTTTGCGATTTGCTTTTTAAAAAATTGGTGATTTGTTTTAAAATTTAGTAATTTTGTTGAAATTTTGATGATTAAAACTTAACTTTGGTGATTCTGTAGTAAAAGTAATTTAAATTTTATGAATATGATTTGAGTTCAGTAAATTCAATAATTTTGGGGTGTGGTGATGTTTTGTGATGTTGATAGATAGTTTTATATACTAAATTGATAGATTTTTCAAAATAAATTTAATAATTTAATAGCTCTCTACAAAATAATTTTAAAATTTACTTATCTCGCAATTGAAAATGAGTTTGCTGGTCTTGAGATCACCCTCATGTAATAACACGTGGTAAAAATAAAATAAAGTACAAGTCATGATTATTTTTTTTAATATTGAAATATGAATTTTATTATAACAAAAATGTCATTCAATAGTTACATTATAAATTAAGTAAGTGTTCCTTTTTCTCATTAAAAATTATTTGATAAAAATATTTATATTTCTTTAGTAATTATATACAAACATAATAATAAGCTTATATAGTATTAAAATATTATGATGCCCATAATAATAAGCTTATATAGTATTAAAATATTATGATGCCCATACAAACATAATAATAATCTTAAAGTTCAGTAGAGATCGATCTGAACCATTGAATCTATTATGATCTAACGATCCCGCTAGGAGCACCCTCACACAATAAACATGGTCCCTCACATACATTAGAATTTAAAAGAATTTTTTTTTTGGTGAATAGTAACCGATGACGTGACATTGCTACCTTCAATAGGTGCCACGTGTCACTGCCATGTTGGTGTGGCAGTGTACCGTTAGCAGGTTGCACATGTCAATGCCACGTCATCAATTTGATGACGTGACAGTACCACGTAACACCTGCTGACGAGGCATTACCACGTCATCGATTATTGTTCACCAAAAATTTTAATTGTGTGCAGATGCATTAGATATGTGGTCTGGAATGATTTTTCACGATTCTCCACGTAAAAAGGGTCTATGTGGAGTGGGACTTAGAGCCCGTTTGGCAACGGGCTTTAAGCGGAGCGTAAAATCAATTTTTACTTTATGTCAAAAATTGTCTGTTTGTGTAATAAATCAAGAATTAACTTAAAATTAAAAAAACAGCTTAAAGTCAAAAGTTAGTAGGAGGTACTTTTTTGAAAGACTTATTTTGTTTTGTGGATTTTATTTGATTAAATTTAAATCATCATTCAAATAGATTTATCAAATTTATTTTTATGTTTACATTTTTAATTATTCATAAGTCACTCATAATATAAAATTAGCCAAATAGATATTACCTTAAAATTTTTACTTTTCTTTTATCACTTCAAATAACTTTAAATCATAAGTAATAATTTTAAGGGTTTCATGTGCGTGAAGGTGACCTCGGGGTTATACTTGAGGTTAAAAGAATTACAATACAAAATTAAGGGTATTTATGTAAATAACAGAAAAAAATATATTTACAAAAATACCCTGCGGGATCCTTTACTTTATAGATACATATGTAGGCCATTGTTCTGTGGAGAACCATCTTACGCGGAGAACCGTGGAGAACCACTTATTCTATGCTAATTTTTGATTCTATTACAGAACCAAATTTTTATTTTTTTGGTTCTATAAAAAAATTTGGTTCTACAAAAAAAAAAAATTCTGGGTAAAGCTGACGTGGCATGTCTGCTGGCGTGGCAGTGCCACGTCGCCTACCACGTCATCATTGATGACGTGACAGTGCCACGTGGCACTGTCACGTCAACAATGATGACGTCACCGATGACGTGGCACTGCAACGTCAGCACTGCTGACGTGGCAGTGATGACATGACAATTTCGAATTTTTTTTTTAAAAACAAATTGGTTCTGTTACAGAATCATAAAAAAATTTAAAAAATATTGGTTCTAGTACAGAATCATAGGATTCTCCACGGTTCTACGTAAGGTGGTTCTCCATAGAATGCTACTCTACCTATGTATTACTCCCTCCGTCCCAGTTTTATTGTCCACGTTATTTTTTGCACGCATTTTAAGGTGCAAATTAAACATAGCTCCATAATTTTTTTTCAAATTTTCTTTTTCTGAATAAAAATTCAGTATCTAAACTTTTATTCAGAAAAAGAAATTTTTAAAAAAAATATATGGAACTATGTTTAATTTGCACCTTAAAATGCGTGTAAAAAGTAAAGTGGACAATAAAACTGGGATGGAAGGAGTATAACAATTAGGAGAGATATATGATATTATCCTCAACCCCATTTTTCTCTAATTTTAAACTTACCGAAACCACCTCTGATATTATGATTTATGAAAGACAAAATATAGGATCATATCTATAGACACGGGAGGATAAATATTGTGGTGTACAGACACTTGTACGTACCATAGGTCGATTTGCTATTATCACACTGTAAATTTCACATCACAAACCTACCCCCTCCTGATGTCAACACCAACTAAAACATATACCCACCAACCCTTAGTTGCCAACAACTCTCAAAGTCTCGACCTTTGTTTCTTTTTATGCGCTCCCTCAAACCAACCCCTGCTCTTCTTTAATTTTTTTTTTGCCACAGTAATTCTGTTATCTTATTATCTGTTCGACAAGGCATTCTCAATTTGTACTACTATATAAACCCTTTTTGTTCTCATCCTCTGTGTTCATTTTTTAAAGTTTGTTGTATAACAATGGAAGCAAAGCTGTTGAGAGTTGGCTCTACTGCCATTATTTCAACTAATTATTCCAATTTATCCAAACCCAATTCAACTATTTCTCGCAAGGCCTTCCAAAATTGCAGCTTTCCATGTATTAATTCCAGGCATTTCAAGAACTCCTGCTTTCAGCCTGTTCAAGCATCTGCTGCTTCCATTGGGTACAGTCATGCTATTTGTGTTTGTATATTTAAATTTATCTTGCTTAGTATATTTTCTTCTGGCATTTTATTCACACCATGACACTTATACACCATATTCTTGTCCTTTTACAAAGTTATGTAGCTGCTCTGTGAACTATTTGTTTATTAGGCCATTTCGATTATCATCTTCATGTGATCTTGTAAGCAATAAGTAAAGGTACCGTTTTAGCAAAAAATGGAAAAAAAAAAAAAATACCCATTTGAAGGTGTTTGGATAACCATTTATGGACAAGATAGATAAGTACTTTATATGCAAGAAATGACAGCAAATTTAGAAGTGACATGTAGTAAAAGAAATTACATGCATAAATACTTTCGACTTTTAAGACCAGATGTGGTAATTTGGATTCTCAATTATATTATAGCATAGAAACACTAATGATTTTAATTCTCCTATTTAATTGAATACTTGGATCAGTCATTCAGACTGTAAACATTCCCCAGTAGCGAGGAAAGTTATGCTCGTTTGTAATTTGTACATTTATAGTATGTTTGCTCCTGCGGCTGTTTTGCGCAGAATGGACACAGTTCTAATGGTATATATCGTATATGTGAGACTTTCGTTAAATTATCTGTCTACGTAGTGAGAACCTTTATTAATTGTTTGCAGCACAGTATGTTGTATCTTCTCATTTAGTAAGCTGTCCGTTGTGTGTTTAATTGTGTTTTAGTCCTCAAATAATAATAACGTTGGTACTATTTTTTTTATCTTATCAAAAATGGAAATTCTTTGTTTACTAAAGAAATTCTCTTTACTCACTAAACCTCCCTCTCTGTCTGCCCACTATTTTTTATTATATTCAATTGTTTTATTTAATATATAATATATCTAAAAATGTTCAGATATTACCGACTTAAAATACTTCATTACTTTGTGTAGCTGGCTTTAAAAATCACAGCAGCTATTTTAAAGTTATTATTCTTTCTTTGTAGATCGGATGCTAAAAGGAGGATTGATGAGAGCGACAGTTATACTTTAGATGGGATAAGAAGTTCATTGATACGGCAAGAAGATAGCATTATATTTAGCCTCGTGGAGAGAGCACAGTATTGTTACAATTCAGACACATATGATCCTAATGCCTTTTGGAAGGACGGATGCCAAGGATCTTTGGTTGAATTTATGCTTAGAGGAACTGAAAAGCTACATGCTCAGGTATGTTTTAAGAAGTGATGATGTCAAACTTATACAGGAAGAACAGAAAACTGACTGACAAGAATTCTTCTTGTTGAATATTGACGTAGGCTGGAAGATATAAGAGTCCAGATGAGCACCCGTTTTTCGCAGACCACTTGCCAGAACCCATATTGCCACCTTTGCAGTACCCGCAGGTAAGAGATCAGCACAGCAAATATAGGAATCATACAAGTATATTTACATTTTGAGTTAATTGCATTTTACATCCCCAGTTTTACTCCAAATTCAGTTATGTATATGTAGTTTCATAAACTGCACTTTAAATTCCCTAACTTCATTTTATAGGTTAAATCACAATCCCTTCTACGTTTTCTATCAAAATTAAACGAAAATATTGACAAATGCGAAATAAAATTGTGCAACAAATATATAGTATATATTTTAAGATGGTCTAAATATATTTTAATGATTTTATATGTGTCGTATGTCATAGACTCATAGTAGTCACAACTTTATTTAATTGAAAATTGTGAGTTCAATTTTTTATAAATATATTATTATTGATTAATGGTCAAAAAATAATATTAGATTATAATTTATAATTTTAAAAGTGTAAAATTAATGACATGTTTAAAGTCCTAAAAGTTATATAATCACTGCAACAATTTTATATCACATTTGTCAATATATTAGTTAAAACAATATTATTTTTGATAAAAAATGTATAAGGGGTTGTGATTCAACCTATGATTTAAAGTTAGGGGATGTAAAGTGCAATATATGAAACTTTATATACATAATTGAATTTGGAGTAAAGCTAGGGGATGTAAAGTGTAAATTAACTCTTACATTTTTGCCTAATATTGAAGCACCTGAGCAAATTCACTTGACTGCAGCTGGCTGTATTGTGTCTACTTCGTCCAAGAAACACTGTTCTAACTGTATTATATTGCATGCTAAGCAATACTTTTAGGAATATGGGATGTGATGATCGTTCTGTATTTTATTGTATATCGGTACCTGCATAAATGACTGACTTGTCAAAGTTCATATGCATGAACATTGAACAACATTCATTTCAACTACAACAAAGCAACCCTCTTTACTGACAAGTGTTTTTAATCAGCCATGTTCCTGGTAAATATAATCTTAGCACCAACTGTTTGGGTAATTCTGAACATGAATTATAGAACTTGTAATAATACATAAACAGTATAGCCTGTCGTCTTCACCACTATATTTGAAAATTAAAATTCAAAAGAGTGGCATAATACTTCCATTGAAGGTACTGACAATATGTGCGCGTGAACTTTCAACTATTAAGTGGCATGAAAGGATTTAATTTGTTTGTGGAATTAACTTTAGATATGCCATTCATTATTTAAATTATTCTTTAATGCGAAGATACAATATTGAGATGAAATTCCTGAATCACATCATTCCGAGAAAATTTTCTAAATTTCTGATATGTATGTAGGTTCTGCATCCTGTCACTGAATCAATCAATATCAACAGTAGAATATGGGATATGTATTTTAGGAAACTCGTTCCAAGATTAGTCAAGGAAGGCGAAGATGGAAATTATGGAGCAACTGCAGTGTGCGACACAATTTGCTTGCAGGTAAATGTTTTGTTATATGGTTTTATATGTTACATCTTTTATTTATGCACAAGTTATATTAGAAAATTAAATCTATGACATAAATCTTATTGTATGAGTATCAGCTCCTCTTCTCGCATCAGTACTCTATATTCTCGTATCTATATGTTGGTCATTTGCGGTAAGAATAAGTAAATTGTCATTTACTCTATTATCATTTATCTCCATGTAAGCTTGTTGAGCGGTCATCAAGAAGGTTCCCAATGGTACCATCTCCCCTTTTAGCAACAGGACAACAATTGAAGTCTCCCAAGAGATATGTGGAGCAAACAATAGAGATTAGGATTAAGAAGCCCTCATCTAGTCTTCTGTTCTAGATTTGAAAAGCTTCATCACCATTAAGGTTGCCACTTTAAACAGCAGAAAAGGATAATCGGAGCAAATTGCTCTTTAACAAAAGATAAATACCCCCAGAAAAATCTTATTGTCAGCCCATTTCGGTGATTTCATACTCTTTAAAGAAATATAAGGACCTCTAGAAGAAACTATGTCTTCAACCAGGTTAAACATTTTTGTTAGTATTGAAATTGTTGTGAAACTTGGCTACTTATATGTATTGAAATGTTGTAAAAGGCAGTTCCTGGAAGTAGAACCTGGAAATTAGTGTAGTTAAGTAGTACAAGGCCCGATAAATTAGAGAAAGTACTAGACAGGTGGAAATGATGGTCTGTTTAAGAGTTCAGCTTCCTGTTTGTTTGAATAACAATGAATCACATTTTTTCTGTGCTCCCTAATATTCCTCTTAATTTCTTTTTCTTCATTTTATATTTTTAAATTGATGGTGCTTGGGCTATAGATTGACATTTATACTTTAATTGATGGAGGTAGATCTTAAGATTAGCCTTTGTTATGTAATAACTCATTAGTAAATCAACCATAACTTGTAACTGATGAATTTCACATAAGCCACATCCCATTCCTTCGATTATTTGCCTTTAGGTTTGATCGTGATGCAGAAAAATGATCAAGTCTTAATGCTTTTCTGGCCCTTTTTATTTAGCCTCTGTTCACTGAATATCTTATATATCATAAACATTTGGATGAATATAGTAAAATTTGCTGATATCTTTGTATGCAGGCCCTCTCAAAGAGAATTCATTATGGTAAATTTGTAGCAGAAGCAAAGTTTCGAGCCTCACCAGATGCCTATGAAACTGCTATAAGAGAACAAGTATGTTTCCTTTGAAGCTGTACTTCCCAAATTTTTAATGACATTTTTGTTAATGGTCTTGAGTATTTCAGGCTAATATATGGAGGAGATGGTACTATGTTTGATTTCAGTTTCTCATAGTCATATTTGGTGATTGATTATGCAGGACAGGGCCCAGCTCATGGACTTGCTAACATACCCAGAAGTGGAAGAAGTGATCATTAGGAGAGTAGAGATGAAAACCAGAACTTACGCTCAAGAGGTGACAGAGGATAAGGCTGAGCCTGTATACAAAATTAAACCAAGCTTGGTTGCTGATCTCTATGGAACCTGGATAATGCCACTAACAAAGGAAGTTCAAGTTGAATATTTACTGAGACGTCTGGACTAAATAGAATGTTAAATAACATATGTCCAGGTATATCACGTGATGGAGTGTGACAAACAGAATCCTGTATTCTTGATGTTGTGTTCATAGAAATCTGGAGGATTTATAGACCATTTTTCAATGCATCAAGTTATCGTTTAGAAACCAAGTGCCTGCAAGTAAAAAAAACAATTTCTTTTGTTTGGTGTTCATTTGTTTATATATAGACAAGATGCAGCAGTGAGTTGTATATAGACAAGATGCAGCAGTGAGTTATGCATTGATGTATGTAGTACTGATCATTGTTGTATGCTTTGAATGTTTACTTTTCAGTATAACTAGTGGCGAAAGCAGAAATTGCATTATTTTTTACAAGTGTTTTAAAATTCAAAAACAGCAGTTCTAGATTATTTTGATTATCTTGGGGAGACGTTGCAAAACAATCTCAATTGAAAATTTTACCTGAGAAGGAGATCAAGAGCCTCTCCAAGAAAAACCTACATTTAATTTTAAAAATAATATAAATGAATGGTTTTTAACAAGTTATTACATTGATATATGTATTAAACTCCATCATTATATTAGCTCTTCATTTATATTTATCAAGTAGGTCACTCATTGCGTACAAATGTATCAATTGAGTCACTAATTTTAAAAATGATTCAAATTAGTTACTAATTTGAAATTTGTATCACAGAGGCCATCTGAGAATGATTAAGTTGATACAAATTTTTAAGTTTTTAATTAAGTTGATACAAAATTTTAAATTAATGACTAAATTGAGTCATTTTTACAGTGAATACATTTGAACACAGCTAATGACCTACTTGATAATTAACCATATTAAAAAGTTAGGTATGAATTGAAGGAAATGTCATACTTTATTAATAAAATACAAGTTAAGAACAATACCCATTTTGCATATAAAAGAATGGCTCTTTAGCAAGTTAAATGGGTATTGTTCTTAAAAATGCGAATAGAGAATATACTCTTAACTTTTTAAAAAGACATTGAGAGCCTTTTGGAGCATACTTTTATTTTTGAAGTTAAGAGTTTTCTTGGAGCATACTCTTTATTTTTTGAGTTAAGAGCTTGTATAAAAAATTTTTTGAAGATACGATACCAATGTAAGATAAGATTAGTTTTTTATTTATAGAGAAATATCGGTAATCTTTTTTAAAAATGTTAATCTATATACTCTTTATTAATGTGAAAAATCAAGTTACCAAATTTAGTTATCACTAAACTCGGTATCGATTACTTACAATTACATAATTATGCAAGATTTATTTACTTTAATTTTTTTAACTTCACCAAACGTTCGATTTTTATAATTACATAATTAAATAGTGTTTATTTATTAAATCTTTTGATCATTCAATTATCTACAAATACATATTTAAATAATGTTTATTGAATATATTTATTTTCAAAAATTTATAAATATTAATATTTTAATTTCGATTCATGCTCGATCCATACCCGTGCTTTATACGGACTGAATTTATCAATATTAATATTTTAATCTCGATCCGTGCTCGATCCATGCCCTTACTTTGCACGGATTACCCGTTATTTACAAGTAAAATGTTAGATCGTTTTTTTATTTAAAAAAATTTGAAAAGGTCGAAATGAAAATTTAAGACCACATAATGCCCAAACAAAATGTCCACAGGTTTATTGTAGTTATCTACCTTGTACGAAAATAAAAGAGACGGATCACTTTAGGGTGGGGGTTCCTGAATGGGAAACATGGGAAACGAGGATGCCTACTAAGAATCGGGGATTTTTATTTTTATTAAAAAATAACTTTTAAATATTTTCTAACAATTTTTATAATAAAATTAATTTGTTAAATTATGGCATACAATTTATATTTTAAATTCAGTGACCTGTTCTAAAAATTATTTTGAATTAACTTTAATTTGTATTAAAAGATATAATTAAATTATTATAATTAAATTAAATTTTAATATTAAACTTTTGGATATGTAAAATAAATTAAAAATTTTAAGTATTAACAATATATATAAATATATTTATTTATAACAATTTAATTTTATACATATATAAAGATTCTCGACCCCGTCCCGATTCTCGAATTTTTTTTAAAAATATTTCCCGCTCCCCGTCCTGAATCTGTAAAATTCTCCAAATTCCTGATCGAAACGGGGTGAGGATCGGGTCGAGATCGGACGGGGCGGGTGAAATGCCCATCACTAATACTAGGGGTGGCAAAATCCGACACGACCCGAAACCCGACACGAACCCGACCTGTAAAAGTACGAATTAGGGTTTGGGTTTTTGAGTTTCGGGTCGGGTTCGGGTTTGGGGTTTTTAAAAATATGTGTGTGTGATATTATCTTTTACTCAAGCCCAGTCCAGAAGAAGTAACCCAATGTCCCAATCCCAGTAGCCCACTAACCATTATACTTCTAATAATCTATCAAATAATCAAACCCTACTTACTTCTTACTGAAAGGCAGAGTGTGTAAACTTGTAACACTATAACTAATGTAACTCAACTAAAGGAAAAGATACTTAACCAGAAGACAATCAAGAACAAGAAGCCACAAAGAAATCAACACTAAATGAAGACAAGGTAATTGATACAATTTAACATGTGAACTATGATCAAGCCAAAAAGAAATCATTGAGAGAAGTTCAAGTCAAAGTTGTTCATGCCTCAGTGATTTGAATAGCCAAGAATCAAGATCATAACTATCAGTATCAATAAGACAAATTGATTTCAAGTGAACAAGAAGGAAAACTAACATTGGAAAGCCACATTACTAATTGAATATGGTAATTTATTCAAGAAGCAAAAACACTATCAAGACTAGTCACTTATGAACCAGACCAGTGCATCAAGTGTCAGGACATTGATATCAAGTTTATGTCAGTAATAAAGATCCATGTTCAAGAGCTTGGTGAAGAATAAAGAAGACATGAAGATATCACAAGTTCAAGATGTGCATTGAAGTTTCAAGTTGAAGACCAGAATATTTTCTAAGTATTAAATATTCTAGATGACCAAGTAGAATATTTCTAAGTAGAAGTTCTACTTAGAAATTCGAGATGGCTAAGTAGAAATTCTCAAGTAGAAGTTCTACTTAGAGTGCAGTTTCAACATGACACATGGCATCTTCTGATTGGCAGATTTCCAAGCTTTCAAGATAAGACAAGATTTATGTGGACATCATTGGGCCACGTATATCTTAGTCTTTGAAGACTACAGGACATAGATTACATGTAGTATAAATAGAAGTACTTGTGTAATGTTTTAACAGAGCAATTCTTGAGAGAAACACATGTAAAAGAGAGAGAGTGTATTCACAGAGCTTAGTATCATTCACTACTCTCTGAACTTCTGTTATACTTTGTAATGAATGTTGTAGCAACCACTTCAAGTTATATATAAGACATATATTCCTTGAATCTGTGTGTTCATTTATTGCATCGTATTTATTGCTTATCAAATTCGAAAAGTTGTATTCACCCCCTCTCTACAACACATTTGGACCTAACAATTGGTATCAGAGCTATATGTTTAACACACAAAACATAGATCCTTGTGTTTGGTAGAAGAATCGTGAGTTTTCATTTTCTAGATCTACTTTTCTAAAATTCTAGAAAAGTGAGCTTTAATTCGTTTGTAGTGAAAACTCATCCAAAGAAAATTATTTAAATACTCCAGGTGTTATTATTGTTATTATTTAGCTTGGGTGTATTTGAATTAATTTTTGTGAATTAATCTGGGTACTTTGATATTTGGTGTTCTTGAGTGTTCATCATTTGTTCTTATTAAAGAAGACAACCCAACAACTTTTTGATTTCCTTCTCAAAAAGATAAAAAGTAAAAAAAAAAGGGTGTTTTTGGACTTTTGATGTGCGTTATTCACGGCAGAAAGCATAGCAGAACATACTCAGTACCTAGCACGTGGGTTAGGTAATTTAGGTGAGTAAAGCCTCAAAAGTTAAAAAGGTGTTAAAGAGATAATATTGTTTATTCAATATTAAAGTAATCTGCAGCAAAGTTATTCCAAGGACAAAAGTTCTACATAGAGTTTCTACTTGAGATTTTCTACTTAGAAATTCGACTTGGATAATTTCTACTTGGTGAAGTTCGACTTGAACAAAAATTTCTACTTAGAGAAATTTCGACTTAGGCAAAAGTTCTACATATATATTCTACATAGCCGAGTCTTGGGTACTTAGAAACTTTTGGTTACCAGAATTGAAATGGCTCCTAAAAATGCATTCAAGATCCCAATGTTGAACCGAGATCACTATGAAGAATTGGTTTTCAGAATGAGACTCTACTTAGAGACAGTTAACCCTGAATATCTGGAAGTCCTTGACAAGGGTAAATTTGTTCCAATGGTGATTATTCCTGAGCATACGGAAGGAAAGGAGGTTATACCACCTCGGTCTGAGCCTAAAAAGGCATCGGAGTTTTCAGATGCTGACAAGGAGCAAATAGCTTATGATACTTCCGTACGACAAACCTTGATGGAATCCCTTGATCATGAAATGTTCAACATAGTCAAAGGTCTGACTACAGCAAAGAAGATTTGGGACAAGATAGAAGTTGTCATGGAAGGATCTGCAGAGGTTAGAAGCAACAAGACACTCATACTCAAGATGGAGTATGACACCTTCAGAATAAGAAAAGGAGAAGGCATAACAGACGTCTATCTAAGATTCAGTCAGTTGGTATTGGATTTGAATCTGAGAGGTGTAACTCTCCCCATGGTTGAGATCAATACGAGATATCTGAGGAACCAGCCAAAGAGCATTGAACATAGGGTCTACGCTATAAGAGAAACCAGAGATTTGCATACAACTTCTCTGGAAGAATATTATGGAATACTAAAGACCTATGAGCTGGAGACACTTCAAGATCAAGCATGGGACAATGTTTCAAAAGGAAAAGAAACTGTATCAGGATTAGTTGCTGATGAGGAAGAGTCTAAGAAGGCAATAGTTGCAGAAAAGTCTAAATCATCACCTGCACCACATCAAGTTAATAATGATGACGAGTGCACATCTAACAGTGATGATGACTACTTCACCCAAGAGGAGCTGGACAACATGGACGATAGTGTCGTGGCATACATGGCAAGGAAGTTCAGCAACATGAGATTCAGAAAGAGCAACCGACCTCAGAGAAATTCTTCATCTTACTATCGGGTTGCTAGTGGTGGTGGTAGTTCGTCAGGATACAAAGGTAAAGGCAAGAGTACCAGCTACAAATCTCCTTTGGATTTCAAAATGAAGTTCAAATGCTATAACTGTGGTGAAGCTGGACATTTTGCTACGGACTGCAAAAAGCCTAAACAGACTTATCCAAAAGAGACATATGAAGCCCTCAAAAGCAAGTATGAATCGCTGGTGAAGGAAAGACATGGAAAAAGAGCTTTATTAGTAACAGAAGGAAGAGCTTGGGATGATTCAGATGAGGAAGATGTTACTCATGTAGCAAACTTTGCCCTCATGGCTGAGACATCAGAGGAACCAGAGGTACCAGTTCTAACCCTTAAAGTAGAAATGTCCATTGATGAGTATAAGGAACAGAACGGGGCTCTTAGTGAAGAGATCTATATGTTGTGCAAAAGCCTAGACACTTCTCAAAAGGAACAGAAAACACTTATCGCCAAAAGCAGAATGCTTGAGGCAAAAGTGGAAGAGTTAGAGGCTGCTTGCACTGTAGATACTTCCCTAAGAGACTTTATTAAATCTTTGGAACACAAGCTCATCCTTAAGGAAGAAATAGAAGCATGTCTTAGGAACGACCTAGCTGAGTTAGAAACTAAATGCGAAGCTTACAAACTAGCTGCTAGTAAAGTGTATGTAAATAATGGCACATTTAAGAAAATAACTGGAATAGGTATAGGACTTGACTATTCTAACTTACCTAAGAAAGAAGGAAAGAGACCTATCGACACTAGTTCCAGTGACCTTAAAAAGGAAATTCCTAGCCCTCTTAAATCAGCTGTCAAACCTATCTTCAAACACCTTGTTCCTCGATTAGAAGAAGAGACTGAATTAATAGCTAGATATGAGATTGAGATGGAAGATCGCCAGAAAGCACAACCTATAACTCCTATCAAACAAGTTAAAATCAATTGCCCTAGAGATAAATCTAGAGCAGGATTAGGAGCTAAGGCTGTTAAACAACAAGGTAAGAAAGAAAAAGGCATAAAAGAGGTTAAGGCTGAACGAATAAAGAAAGCATGTTATCACTGTAAATCTACTGAACATCTTTCTTATGCATGTAAAGCTAACATAAATGTTCCTGTTGCACATGCCATGCCTGCCACACATACAATGAATAATCTGCATCAGAATCATGCACAGTGTGGTCAACCTAATTGTATGCCATGCACTTTTAACATCATGCAAACTTTTGTGAATTTAATGAATGCATCTAGCCAGTCATGCTCAAATACTGCTGCTAGTTCAAACATCAAAAAGAAGAATGTGCGAGCCAAGACTGTCAGTCCTCCTAAAGTTAGTTGTGATAAACCTTCTCCTAAGACTGACAAATCTGTCAAGTCTGAGAAAGGAAAGGAGAAAGTCGAAAGCTCTAGTAATGTTAAGAAAAGTGCATCTCCTGTTGTTAAATCTGTTGATTCTCGATCTTATAGAAAAGCCGGGCCCAATCAAAGTTGGGTTCCGAAGAAAGTCTAATCAATCTGTCAATGCAGGGCATTAAGCAGAATAGAAATAAAGTTATATGGGTGCTAGACAGTGGAGCATCAAGACATATGACTGGAAACAAGTCCCTGCTTACAGAGTTGGTTATGAAGGCTGGCCCTTATGTTACCTTTGGAGATGACAGCATAGGTGTGACAAAGGGATATGGCAAACTGAAGACGGGTAATGTCATCATTGAAGATATTTCCTATGTTGAGGGACTGAAGCACAATCTGTTGAGTATCAGTCAATTCTGTGACAAAGGTTACGAAATTGTCTTCAACAAGAAAGGTGTATCAATTACTCACATCAAGGAAGGCTCATTGGCTTTGAGAGGAGTTCGAAAGGCAGATCTTTTTGTTGCGGACATGGATTCAGCAAATCAGAATGAGGTCACCTGTTTCTACAGCAAAGCTTCGGATGATGAAAGCTGGTTATGGCACAAAAAACTATCTCACTTAAACTTCAAAACGATGAATGCTCTCGCGAGACGAGAATTGGTGAGAGATCTACCTCAAATGGAGTTCGTTCCAAAAGGACTCTGTGAAGCTTGTGAAATGGGAAAGTCGAAGCGAGCATCGCATAAAAGCAAAGAAATATCTAGTATTACTGAGCCTCTGCAACTTCTTCATATGGATTTGTTTGGCCCAGTGAATGTCTTATCTTTGTCTAGGAAAAGATATGCATTGGTAATCGTGGATGACTTCTCCAAGTATACATGGGTATTGTTCGCAATGACGAAAGACGAAGTACCTTTCCTAATCATTGATCACATCACTCAAATTGAGAATGTTTCAACACTTACTGTGAAGACGATTAGATCAGACAATGGCACTGAATTCAAAAACGGAGTGCTGAATGACTTCTGTGTATCTAAGGGAATACGTCGTCAGTATTCAGCCCCGAGAACTCCACAGCAAAATGGAGTAGTTGAAAGGAAGAATAGAACTTTGGTTGAAGCAGCAAGAACTTTGTTGTATGATTCGAAACTTCCTCTGTACTTCTGGGCCGAAGCAGTGAGTACCGCGTGTTACACTCAAAATAGAACCTTGATCATAAAAGAAAAAGAAAAGACACCATGTGAGCTAATGAACAACAGAAGACCAACAATCAAATACTTTCATGTCTTTGGAGAAAAATGTTATGTACTTATAGATGATGAAAATCTAGGCAAGTTTGCAGCAAAAGCTCGTGAAGGAATCTTTGTTGGTTACTCCACAGATGTGGTGGCAGCTTATAGGGTGTTCTTAGTGAATGATCGAAAAGTGACTGAAAGCTACAACGTCAGATTCGACGATACCAAACTCCCATCAATTTCTAGAGATTCTAGTGAACCTGAGTCCCTAAAATTTCAGAATCTGGACTTAGATGAACTTGAAGATGAACCTGAGTTAGTTGTCCCATTAAATGTCCCAAGTGTATGTGAAGAACCTGAGTCTAGTGAACAATCTAATTCTACAAGAGCAGAAGAGACTTCTTCAGTACGAACCGGCAACAACTCAGGGGGAGTAAATAGCAGCTCAAGAACAACTGTTCAAGGCTCGAGACGAGTTGACACTAGTTCTGTAGGAGCTGGCACTAACTCAGGGGGAGTTAGTGAAAATAATCAAAGTAGTCAACACCACAACTCAGAAAGTCAAGCTGAATCATCAAGACAATTTCCAAGAGAACGGGTATGGAATAGAGATCATCCGTTTGAATTAATTATTGGTGATCCAGATGTTGGTGTGACTACTAGAAGAACTGCAAGAGCTGACCTGGCTAATATTTGCTTATATTCTGGGTTCTTATCCAAGCTTGAACCTAAAGAAATAGAAGAAGCTCTTGGTGATGCTGATTGGGTGATTGCAATGCAAGAGGAACTCAATCAGTTTGAAAGGCAGAAAGCTTGGAAACTGGTACCTCGACCAAAGAACATATCAGTAATTGGAGCTAGGTGGGTATTCAGAAATAAACTGGATGGAAACGGACTTGTAACACGAAACAAGGCTCGTTTGGTTGCAAAAGGTTATTCTCAGCGAGAAGGAATTGATTATGATGAGACCTATGCACCGGTTGCAAGACTTGAGGCAGTCAGGATGTTCTTGGCATTTGCAGCACATAAGAACTTCAAGGTTTTTCAAATGGATGTGAAAAGTGCCTTCCTGAACGGAGAGTTAGAAGAAGAAGTGTATCTGGAACAGCCGCCTGGCTTCATCGATCCAGAAGTTGTAGATTTTGTGTATCTTCTCTTCAAATCTGTCTATGGCCTCAAGCAATCCCCAAGGCGATGGTATGAAACCCTATCCTTATTATTAATTGAAAATGGTTTTACTAGGGGAGTAATTGATAAAACATTGTTCTATAAAAATGTAAGGAATGATTTAATACTTGTTCAAGTCTATGTGGACGATATTATTTTTGGGTCATCTAATGAGCGCTTGTGCGAGAAATTTGCTAAGATAATGCAGGAAAAATATGAGATGAGTATGATGGGAGAGCTGTCCTTCTTCCTTGGATTACAAATCAGTCAGAGAAAAGATGGTATCTTTATCTGTCAATCCAAGTACGTCAGAGATTTACTTAAGAAGTACAATCTAGAAGATGCATCAGCAGCTAAAACTCCCATGGCAACAGCCACGAAGCTTGATGAAGACAAATCAGGTAAATCATTTGACATCACAAGCTATCGAGGTATGATTGGCTCACTTCTCTATTTAACTGCAAGTAGACCCAATATAATGTTCGCAACTTGTTTATGTGCAAGGTTCCAAGCGGATCCTAGAGAATCACATCTTGTAGCCGTCAAAAGAATTTTTAGGTATCTCAAGGGCACACCAAATCTAGGGATTTGGTACCCAAGAGATACAGGTTTTAATCTAATTGGCTATTCGGATTCAGACTATGCAGGTTGCAGGATTGATAAGAAAAGCACATCTGGTGCTTGTCAATTTCTTGGCAGAAGATTGGTGTCCTGACAAAGTAAAAAGCAACATACAGTATCTACTTCTACTGCTGAAGCTGAGTACATTGCTGCTGGAAGCTGTGTAGCTCAAATACTGTGGATGAGGAACCAATTGAAGGATTATGGCATGGAGCACAAGAAAATTCCAATTATGTGTGACAACACAAGTGCCATTGCCATAACCAACAATCCTGTAGATCACTCAAGAACCAAGCACATCGACATAAGGTATCACTTCATAAGAGAACATGTCGAGGAGGGGAATGTGGAGCTACATTTTGTGCCCACAATGCAACAAATTGCAGATATATTCACCAAACCTCTTGAAGAAGTAACATTCAATAGATTGGTTGGTGAATTGGGAATGCTTAACACAAGTTAGTAAAACTTCCTATCTGTAAAATCCAAAAAAAAAAATTTTGCAAGCTATTTAATCATTATGTGCTTAGACTTTAAAATGCCTAATTAATGATTGTTATAGGTTGCATATAGTGTTATTTTACATGAATTCATTGTGTTTTAAGTGTACTTAATAGTACAAATCTTTGAATTTATGCTTGTTAGATTGCATGATCATAGGGGAAGTTAAATTCATAATATTCTAAATTTTGCATGATTTTTTGATGAATTTACCTATGTTTTTCATGTAATTAGAGGCCTTAGAATTATCAAGGAATGTTTTAATCATGTCACTTATTAAAAATCCTTGAATTGATATTTATATTAATTTGGAAATTTAATTGTTGAGAAATCTAAGTATCTTCAAAATTTCGAGTTAGTTTCTATCTCGAAACTCATCTAGAAATTCGACTTGGATTTCGATTTGAGCTTCCGGAGTGAAGTTTTGAAAATTCTAAGTCTGGGAAGATTTTCGAGTTAGTGTCTATCTCGAACTTCATCTCGAAACTCGACTTCGGGTTCGAGTTCGAGTTACCAGTGTGCCTAGTTTCATCTTCAAAATATACGAGATAAGGTCTATCTCGAACTTTATCTCGAAGTTTGAGATGAGGTTCCACTTGAGGGGATATTTTGAAAAGATCCAATTCTGAGAATAACTTCGAGTTAATCTCTATCTCGAAACTCATCTCGAATTTCGACTTGATGTTCGAGATAGAATTCTCAGTTGGTTACAGGGATTTTTCGAGTTAACTCCTAACTCGAAACTTATTTCGAATTTCGACTTGAAGTTCGAGATAGGTTTCCCTGGTAGTTTTCGCTGTTTACATGGTTCAAGTGTGTTTGTTCGAGTTAGCATCTATCTCGAACTTCATCTCGAAGTTCGACTTAATGTTCGAGATAATGTTCGACATAGGTCTTCCCTGTATGTACTTAGTGTTTCACTCTTTTTAACAGGGTCACTTTTGTCATTTCACAATCATGTCTATATATACATCTCTAACTCGATGATTCTTTCACTTTTACCTAATTTCACTTTTACAGCAGCCTCCACACAAAAACAAGGCGATTTCAAAATTGCAAACCTCTATTCATTGTTTTTGTGATTAAACTCATACAGACCACGAATTACTGCCAATTTTAGACTACTATTATCTGTGTGTGATCATTAATCTCTGTGTTTGTGTGTTTTGTAATTGTTCATATACACATGCATATATATACACACGAACATCAAGTGTTTGTGTGTTTGTGTAACTGTTCATACACACACGATTTCACTGGTATACACACACGCATATACATCTCCATTGACTGTTACAGATTTAGTAATTGGCTATTGTTTATATCCCGTAGTTTAATTTCTCAGAGTGACTTTTGGTCTTCTCGATAAATTAAAAGGGCTATAACTTTGGATTCTTTAATTGCTTGTTTTTCAAAAACAAACAATATCACATTTTTTAAGGAAAAACATTTAATTAAAATGGCTCACCAATTTTCACTTGCCAAAAATAATTTTTATAACATCTCTACGGAAATTGGTGATCAACTCCCGCGCTTTAAGTTTTGGGTACGATTTCTTAATTTGTATTCCAAGGCTAGCTTTGCTTTTACTGCTAAACCCACACTGGTACATGATGATTTACAGCAATTATGGACTAGTGCGGTTACCTTTGGGAGCAAATCTACCCCCTATGGTTTCAGGTTTACCTTGGCGGGTCAAGAATATGAGGTCACAGAGGAAATTTTCAACAGGGTTCTGGAATTCCCGGTCAAAGATGTTTATGATCCCGAACCTACAGCGGCAGAACGCCTCACATTCTTTGAAGAAATAGGATGTTATCCTCCGACTGGCCGGATCACTGGAAATGTCCAGAAACAATTCTTTCATGTGGAATGGAATTACTTTTTCGAGGCCATAACAAGATGTTTTCGGGCACGCGAAAGAGATTATCATCAGATTCCAATTCCCATGCAAATCTTTGGAGTTGCCCTAGCACGAGAACTGGATATTAATTATGGACGCATAGTTCTCTCTAAGATAGTGGCTACAATGGGATCTCCTGCAAGCAGAGACCTTACTACAACTGATGTTGTATGCTGGTATCCTCGTTTCTTACAAATGCTTATTAATCATTTAGTACCGAGGGATGCTCTTGCTGTTCGACAGGGATTTGCCAGAAGTCCAACATCTGCACCGCTAGGGATGGGCACTAAGTCACTTACTACAATTGCAAATCAGGATAAACATCAAGGTAAACCGATGTCAATTCCTTACAACATTCAACTGTGGCTTACGTATGATGCAGGAGTTACTACTTTGGCGGAATCATCGCAAGTATCGTCATATGCTCAGAATCCGTCTGCTCATGCTGAAGCATTTAAAGAGATTCCTGATGAGCAAAGTGATGATGAACAAGGTAATGAAGAAGGTAATCTCTCTCTGCATACTACTCAAACCTCTTCCTATATATCTGATTCCGTGACCCAAGAGACTGCTAGCCCGCAGGATCTATCCCAGAGTGAGAGCTATATTTCTGAGTCTGACACACAGTCTTATTCTCTTTCACCTCTGTTAACGGAAGCTAAAAGGCCAGCACCTGTAGATTTAGGAAATGATTCTGAGAGTGACCCCAAAGTGCAGCCACTTATTCGAAAGAAAGCCAAAATTTTTCATGCTGCCACTTCAAAAGCCCAGTCCAAACCTAGTGTGTCGCACTTAACCACTCCAACTCACGTGAGTGGTTCTCCCCTTGCACAGTCTGCACATAGGGATTTTGGTGAGGAATTTGTACCTTTTGAAGATACTGTTGCTTCAAAAGGACATGAAACTTTACGAACTTCAGCAGTACCTTCACCGGTACGTACTGATGCTGCAAAGATGGTCGGTTCTGATGTTGTGCAAGAACACTTTGCAACCTCTCAGCCTGAGATTCCAACTCAGGAAACAACAGGAACAGATCCCATAACTGCAAATTATTTTTCTTATACAGTTTCTGCAGGTACTGCTTCTTATTTTGGATCTATTATTGAAGACATACACGAGCGTGAGACAGGGAGTGTGTGTGAGCGTTTAGGGAGAGAGGGACCTTCATTTTTAAGGCCCGAAAACGAGCGCCAAATACTATCAGAACCAGTATTAGAGCGAGGTCACCTAAGCCAAACACCGTCCCTTAACATTCAAAATCTTGAAACACGTATGACATCAATGGAAGATCAAATGAGGCAGTTCGGGCAATCGATGGGGCAGTTAGGGATCAATATTGGAGATAATCAAAGGGCTCTTGATGACTACGCAGCACGAATGGCAAGTCAAGCTACAGCATTCGATGTCTTGACAAACAAGATCAATGACTTGGGCCATGCTGGTGGTGTCTTGGGAAGCACTCTGAATGAAAGAATGGGAGCAATGGAGTCTACAATGCATACAATGGCGGTGGAGATCAGTAAAATGATGTTTGCAGTCAGGAGTTTTGTGCCCCCAGAGTGTTTCGAGTCGCAATACAATCAACCTCCCCCCGATGATGGTGCTGGTGGTGCTGGTGGTGCTAGTGGAGCTGGAGCCTCCGGGTCTGGTTTTGGTGGTTCCTATGCTGGTGGCTTTGGAGAGCAAGGTGGTGTTCAGGATAACTCACCTAAGGGGGAGAGTGGAAAGGAGACGAGACAGCAGGGAGTTCAAATCGAAGAAATTGAAGAACAGGCTGATCTTGTCAAAGAAATAGAAAGTGAGCCGGTTGGTCATGAAGAGGCTTTGAGGAAAGAAAGGGTAAGGCGACGATGGTTGAGCAAGATGAACCATTCATTGACCTAAGTCATCATCAAGAAAAAGTACAGGAGGTACTTGATTCAGACTCTGACATGGAGGACGTATCTTTAGCACATGCAATAAATAGATCTTTGAAGGAACAAGGTGGAGGTGCTGGGATGTCTTCCGGAAAGCCTGAAGAAATTCCTGTTGATGAGGAGACTCTGAAATCTCAACAGTTAGCCTTGGAACAAGCTCAGTTCCATAAAATGAAGATGATGCAAGAACATGCTGCGTTCCTTGAAAAGAAAGTAGAGCTCAAAGGGAAGCAGTATGATCATGAGCTTGCAAGGCTAGCTGATCCTCAAGTTGATTTGGACAAGAGAAGGATTGGACAAAAGTGGGATGATGCAAGGAAGATTTTGATGGGACCTTGTGCAAAAGGAGTTAACAACAAGGAGGCAGATGACTTGTTCTATAACTTGAACATGTAGAATCCACTGACTGTGAACTACATAAATGCGTTGAAGAGCATAATTTCGGAAGTCAGGGTTGGATACAATGCGATGCTTAAGGAGTGGCAGGTTATCTTGTCTTTAGTAGAAGGAATCCCGACGTCTTTCCTGTATGTGGATGATCAATTCATCGCGAGAAGATCTGCGTCAGAGTTGTTCTTGCTAGCAACAAAAATTCAATACTCTCAATCTGAGGAGCTCAGCATTCTGTATAGGGATCAGTTAATGCAGCTAGCAGAGGACAAGGGTCCAGAATTCTCAGCATATCCTGATGTTGTCCGAATGGTAGTAGGTGGGAAGATGAAGAGGGTAAGTATGGAAGAAACTGATTTAATGGATCTTTCAGTGGAATCTCCCAAAGCTGTCTGTAGACAAATGATGAGTAAGGGGTTTTACTCTGAAATTAAAGAAAAATCGGTGAAGGTCATTGAAAGAATCATATTCAAGAAGAGCAATGAAATATGGAAGTGTGATATTATTGCTCCAAACCCTCTAGATAATGTGAAGGTTGAGCCGGAGCTAATGGAGAAGAAATAGAATATTCTTCAAGCAATGAAAAATGTAGATGAAGCTCTGACTCTTCCGTCTGGATCACTGGAACAAGGAAAGATAAGGGAGGTAGTTGGTGTTCCAGGAAGAGATAGTGTATACTGGATACACGCATATGTCGATGACACAGCTGATGCCTTGGCATTCATAGACGCAGACCAGAATCAAACACTCTTGCATATGAGTAGAACATGGCTGTTACAGACTCAAGATGCGGCATTTCTGGAGAGAGTTTTATATGTGTTCAAATGGAGCGAAGTGGAGAATAAGTATGTGGAAGAAAAGCAGAGACTCACGAGTTACTTGTCTGAGGTAGTGGTGGAAAAGAAGCGGATGGAGCGAGATGCGGCTAGTGTCCACAATACTAACCGTGTCAAGGGCTACCCCAAAATGATCTATTGTCAGTTTAAAGCTGATAAAGCACATTGGAAACCTCAGCTCATAATGAAGAACTTTGAGGACATTCCAAAGATCAGAACTACTCAGGAAGTGGACAAACTCAGAAGGCTTTTCAAACATCCTTATCCAGAGCCAAAGAACCCTCTAGAAATGGAAGCAGTAAGTTTATTGAATGCTAGGTGGAAGCAGCTTCATGATCCAGTATATAAGAAAGAACAGCGGCAGAAAGAGAAGCGCAGAGAGCAGAAAGAGGAGAAGCGCCAAGCTGCTGAAGCTCGGAAGAGGAAACGGAATTAGGATTAAAGGTCAGAGTGGTGTGAACTTGAAGTTGGAAAAACTTCATGTCTTTCGGTTGCTTTAACTCACTTGAGGAAAATTCACCTCAGAGTGGATCCAATAAGGTGATATAAGTTTGACTAAAAGGTATGAAATAATCCAGGTGATAGGAATTACTCAAATGATCTTTAATTCGAAATTCGAATTCTGTTTCTAGTTTAAGTTCTTTGCATTGTTTTCCAAGTACATTTCAATTGTAAATTATTCAAGACTTTAATGTTAGTTATCCTTTCTTGTCTCATTGTTTAGTTGAGTTATCCTTCATTAATTTGAATGTCATTGTTAGACAGTCAAATAGGGGGAGATTGAAAGGCAAAGTGTGTAAACTTGTAACACTATAACTAATGTAACTCAACTAAAGGAAAAGATACTTAACCAGAAGACAATCAAGAACAAGAAGCCACAAAGAAATCAACACTAAATGAAGACAAGGTAATTGATAAAATTTAACATGTGAACTATGATCAAGCCAATAAGAAATCATTGAGAGAAGTTCAAGTCAAAGTTTTTCATGCCTCAGTGATTTGAAAAGCCAAGAATCAAGATCATAACTATCAGTATCAATAAGACAAATTGATTTCAAGTGAACAAGAAGGAAAGCTAACATTGGAAAGCCACATTACTAATTGAATATGGTAATTTATTCAAGAAGCAAAAACACTATCAAGACTAGTCACTTATGAACCAGACCAGTGCATCAAGTGTCAGGACATTGATATCAAGTTTATGTCAGTAATAAAGATCCATGTTCAAGAGCTTGGTGAAGAATAAAGAAGACATGAAGATATCACAAGTTCAAGATGTGCATTGAAGTTTCAAGTTGAAGACCAGAATATTTTCTAAGTATTAAATATTCTAGATGACCAAGTAGAATATTTCTAAGTAGAAGTTCTACTTAGAAATTCGAGATGGCTAAGTAGAAATTCTCAAGTAGAAGTTCTACTTAGAGTGTAGTTTCAACATGACACATGGCATCTTCTGATTGGCAGATTTCCAAGCTTTCAAGATAAGACAAGATTTATGTGGACATCATTGGGCCACGTATATCTTAGTCTTTGAAGACTACAGGACATAGATTACATGTAGTATAAATAGAAGTACTTGTGTAATGTTTTAACAGAGCAATTCTTGAGAGAAACACATGTAAAAGAGAGAGAGTGTATTCACAGAGCTTAGTATCATTCACTACTCTCTGAACTTCTGTTATACTTTGTAATGAATGTTGTAGCAACCACTTCAAGTTATATATAAGACATATATTCCTTGAATCTGTGTGATCATTTATTGCATCGTATTTATTGCTTATCAAATTCGAAAAGTTGTATTCACCCTCCCTCTACAACACATTTGGACCTAACACTTACTAATTCTTATCCGCCTCTCTCTCACTCTCTCGATATCTATCTTCTCTCCGCCTCTCTATCGTATCGTCTCTCCGCCTCCTATCTTCGAACCCTAATATCTCAAACCCTAAGCACCTCATCCTCTCTTTACATCTATCTCAATTTGGTAATTGAATTATCTCTTCTCAATTTGGTAATTATGTATTATCATTAGTTAATCACTGAATTTTGTATTTATATGTACAGGTTAAATGGAGAGTGGGAGTGAAAATCAAAATAACGTTGCTTCTGAACACCATGCCGATGATATCATTAGTTAATCAGTTATGTTAATTAGCAGAGAATGTTGTTCCTGCAAGACTAGTGAATGTTTTGTAATTTATTTTTATTACTATTTCCTACATGATGACTTGAAAGGCTGTTGCTTTGAGAAATTTCTATTATTATTCACTGTTTTTCATTAAAGTTGTTTGCTATATTATTTTTCGGGTCGGGTCGGGTCCGGGTTGGTTAGGGTTAAATACAACTCGTTTAGATTTCGTGTCAAAACAGGTCGGGTTCGGGTAAGTTTGGGTTGCAACAGGTCGGGTTCGTGTTTATATAATTCAACCCGTTTCGGGTCGTGTCGGGTTCGGGTAGACCTAAAAAAAAAATCGGGTAAGTCAACCCGACACGAACCCGACCTGTTACCCGAAATTGCCACCCCTAACTAATACAAACTCTCTCTCATTTAATTGAATATATGTTATTTTCTCGATTTAAATTGAACATTGGTCCTTCTCTCTTTTAAAATTGTTGCTTATGTGACAATTTTTTAATAATTTGATATAAAAAAATTACTTTTATGTTTCATTAATTCTTTTTTCTCCTCATTTATACTTTTTATTTATGTTCATTTATTCTCTCTCCTCCTCATTTTGCTTTTCCGTCTCCACTAATTCTTCCTTTTTCCTTTCTTTTATGTATCGTTGAAAATAACTATTTCTTTCGATCTCTCATTTTCCCATGAATGTTCAGTTAAATTAATAAATTTTAAATAAGAGAATTTACCAAAAATACTAGGTTTCAAGTTTCTTTTTGCAAAAATACCATCTTCTTTAATTCAATGCATGTTTACTATCTTAAGTTACTTAATTGCAAAAATACTATCTTTTCTTTCCAACCCTTTTTTTTAAAAAAAAAATAATTCATATGAACAGTAACCTGTCGATGAACAGTACCTACCACGTGGCACTTCCACGCGGCTGCCACGTGGCAGGTACTGTTCATCGAATTTTTTTTTTTTTTAAGGTGGGATGATATGTTGGATTTGGGTTGCAAGGGGTAATATTCAACTTAATGCAACCACATGCAACTGAATTGGTGGATTTGGGTTTCAAGGCCTCGTCAAGGACAATATTCAACTGAATGCAACCACATGCAACTGAATTGGTGGATTTGGGTTTCAAGGCCCCGCCAAGGGCAATATTCAACCACATACAACCACATGCAACTGAATTGGTGGATTTGGGTTTCAAGACCCCGCCAGGGGCAATATTCAACTGAATGCAACCACATGCAATTGAATGCAACCACATGCAACTGAATTGGTGGATTTGGGTTTCAAGACCCCGCCAGGAGCAATATTCAACTGAATGCAACCACATTCAACTTTTTTTTTTTAAAGAAAAAACGGTTGGGTGATTTTGGTGGATTTGGGTTGCAAGGCCCCGCAGAGGCATATTCAACTGAATGCAACTGAAAAACAAAAATTACATTCAGTTGGATGTAGTTGCAAATTTAGTTGCATGTGGTTGCATTCAGTTACTGATTCCTGTTCCATTTTTCAAAAAAGAGGTTGAAAATGACAACTAAAAAATGGAACTTGAAATCAGAAATTTAGTTGCATGTGGTTGCATTCAGTTGAATGTGGTTGCATTCAGTTGAATATGCCCCTGCGGGGCCTTGCAACCAAAATCCACCAAAATAGCACCCCACCTTAAAAAAAAAAAAAGAGTCGAACTGGGCAGGCTGGGCAGGGGGAAGAGGTGCCCTAATTTCTAGTATTTTTGCAATAGAAAATTAGTTTAGTAAAATTGCAAATAGCTATTCTTAACAAAAGTAAATGTGCAAAAATTTACTTTTTCCTATTTATTTATGTATTACATTTCATAAATATATGATAAATTATTAATTGTACATATTTAAAGTTATTTTCAAGTATATTATATTTAATTTATACATACAATTCAAGTATGTATATTAATAAGTGCGAATAAGATATATGATAATATTTTAAATTTTGAACTATTATCTTTAAATATAAAAATATTAAAATTTAAAATGCCATTACCATAAAAATAAAGAAAATAATTATCTAAATTAATAAATATTAACTTATTCGTAATTGAATAATATATTTATTAATTGATAAAGTAAATAAATTAGTTAAATAAATATATTTTTTTTGTTAAGTATATTCATTTACGGAGGAAAAAATAAAAAATTTAACAGCTTTCCAGCTAATTTATACAAAAATAACGTTTCTTGGTTAATTGTTTAGAGCCATTAAAAAAGATGAAAGGCCCATTTTGTTCGAATTTCGATTGATACATCGCATACACACACATCCACTCTCTAATCCTCACCTGCTTGGAGCCCTGGATTAGATTGTTTCAAGTCACTCCATATCCATACTAGCTGCTCTCATCTCATTACTCACGTGTTTAATCTTCATTATGCGATTGATTGATCTTTCATTATCGTTTTGATCCATATGATTTTAGTTTGACTAATGCATGTTACCTGTTTGGTAAAAGTCCCCTAAGAATTATTTTTCTTGGAAATTATTATTCACTGTTTAGAATTGCTCATCAATTAGTAATGTTAAGAATGAAATAGTAATCGGAGCAAATGATATTAGACCTGATTTTTTGTTCAAATGATAGTTAATGTGTTTTAGAGATTGTTGGTCCTGACTTTATGTATCGGGTGCCGGATATAATATACATTTAGTTTTAGCACATTTGTGATATCGGTTCATGTCCTGCACAAGTTAAAGGAGGTGCTTAAAAAATGTATATATATTGTGTTAGATGTAGATATATGGAAATTTTGATATAAAAACTCGTATCGATACAAGTTCCAAAGCCAAACTTGTACTAAATAAGTTTAACCTTTAAAACCCTCTAACTTTCATGTTTTCTTTATCCATGAATTTGAATTACCTTGAGTGAATCCATTTTTTGCTGCTTGAAAATGTATATTTCTTTTTTACGTTTACATACTTTGAAGGTTCAGATGATCTTCTCATACTCTGTATATGTGTCCATCTGATTTGTCACCTGCAGTTCAGCTTTCTTTTATAATATGCAAATCTAAAAGCATGCATTTTAGTGACTTATTATTTGTTGTGATGTTTTGCAGGGAACTACAGAATGAAAGTAAAACTCTTACGTATCCTCAGCTGCTTTATTCTCTTCAATTATATGGAATTTGCAGATAAATGAGCACATATGTTCTAAATTTGTTGTTTATTGTTTATTGATAAGATGATTACCTGAAGACGGAGCTTATTAACATATTGCTACTGTATTTAGTTAAGATTACTTTAATATTAACTGTGAGATGAGCTTAATATGTCTTCTTAATAATTTGAATAGTCTATACTATAACTTGAAATATGCAACCTGCAGAAGCATATTATATGTCATTAGCACTCAGCACTTCAATACCGTAATACTGTTATGTGGGAAATAATAAACATTCCTTTCAAGCCAGGCTCATATCCTTGATTCCCAATGACAAATTAGAGGTATATCCACAATTTCTGCTTGTAAATTATCAACACTTGGCATGGTGCTTTACTTTATGCACCTTTAAGTTATTATGGTCATGGAGATCTAGCGTCCTCTTCATTTTTTGTGTGTGTGGACATGATGTCTATTTATTGTTTAATATCCTTTCCTCATTTGTTTCTTGAAAACTGAAGGTAAATTATGGCTATTGAGTAGTTTCTGTTTGCTTTTACTTTTTTTTTTTTTTTATGGTGATCTATTTCTTAACATAATTATCTTGCTTAAGCTTAGAATATTTTTTTCTTTTTGATTAATTTTATATTTGATATTAATTATAATCACATTTGGTTATGCCAGTATGGACTATTTTATTGCTAACCCAGAGCTTTCTTAACACCTTGAGTTTCCATATACTTTCTAGTATATTGAATACAAGCAAAACTTTTTCATTTCTTTTTGCATTTGTGAAATCTTTTTTTGTTAGTTAATGCATTCCATATTGTTGATTTAAGCAAAGTCGGATCTATTGTAACAATTCAATACGGCATGGCTTCGTATAATATACCTATTTCTTTTTTGCATTGATGGAATCTTAATTTGTTATTGATTGTATGCTGTATTATTACTATAAGCATAGTTGGATTTTTTATGTCATGTTTCGTTTCTCCTACTTAGTTTTCTCTTGACTTATAGCCTAATGTTATATCGGTGAACTAATGAACAGAGTAAGTTGTTTCTCTCTTCTGGTCACAGTTATTAAAGTTAAATGAGTTCATGTTAAGGAGTCATTAACACCTTTGATCCTCCCTATCATTATAGGTGGCATGCTGTAGCTTCATGGACTTGGGATGCTCAAGACGAAACATGTGGAATATGCAGGATGGCTTTTGATGGTTGTTGTCCTGACTGTAAACTCCCTGGGGATGATTGCCCACTAAGTATGTCATTTGCTTTGTATACGTTATCTTTGCATATTGCATGCCTCCTTGGTTGTTTAAAAACATATGTAGGTGTGTGTGTGTGATGTGGTGTAGTCTAGGGGTTAATCACATCTTATGCTTCACTTGATTGGGGAGATTGGAATGAGAAATTGTGAACTAGAGTAAAGGAGAAATAAAGGAGGTAGGACTTGGGAGATAAGAGTGAATGAAGATGAGTGTATGCCAATTTTCCATGATGAATTTTTTTTGAAATAACAAATGAGTTGGATGGAGAATTTCTCAGAAATTGGGGGGTTTGAGCTCTATTGTACTTTGATGGGATTGGAATGAAGGAAAATAAAATAAAATTATAAGCATTTACCCCTAAATAGTACAAATTTCATTCCATTCATTCACCCCAACGAAACACAACATTAGTGTTTGTGATCTATGATCCATTACCTTTTTTTCTTTATTTATTTTATTCATTTAGTTCATTGTTTAGGGATATTTGAGCAGAAAACATTAATATGCTTCATTAATCATGTAATAAGTATTGATTTGCCTCATGTAATATATGTTTTTGCAGTATGGGGGGCATGCAACCATGCATTTCATCTTCATTGTATCCTGAAGTGGGTGAATTCACAGACTTCTCAAGCACAATGCCTCATGTGTCGTAGGGAATGGCAATTTAAAGAATGATTACGGTCTTTTAATATATCAAGATCTCAGCTGTCTTTCTTTTTTGTTATGGAATATTTTCAATCAGTGTTATATGTAAATGAAGGTAATACTGTAACAGATCTTAAGTTTCATTTCAATGAAAAAGACTCCCAACTTTTTAGTAGTTTTGTAGAAAGTATGCCTGTGCCGTGTGCTCTCTAATGCTAAATGCTTGGCTTCACATTTCGATCCACACTAAATTTCATTAATAAAATTCATTGAACCATACTTCAATATGTAGCTTTCCTGGCTTTTAACATTATCTGCCGGTACTTTGCTTCGTTAAACATTGGCTTCTCTATTATGGGATTCTGACTTCTGAGTCTCTGACTACCAAAAGTGTATTACTTACTATTCTGCTCTGCAGAACTATACATGGTAACCTTCACGAAAAATTAATTTCCCTATATCAGAAGAGTCTATGGATCAATTATCATTTGTTGATTATTTAAATCTAACTCTACACAATTTTGAAGCTTAGCTTGCTGATTTTTGCTTTAGCAGGTTTCATGTAAAAATTATTACGTTATACTCGCAGTGTTCTAAAAAACGGCGATTAATTGTTGTTCGGTATCTCTCTGAATTGGTATTAATCAGTATTAATTGCCGATTAATCGCTGTTCGGTGCCTCTACCGATTAAGTTTGATTCCCATTTTTTTACAACACTGTACTTGCAATAAAAAATAATATTTGTAATGTAACTTTCTAAAACATTTTTAATGAATTATATTTTGCATACTCAAAAAATTTGTTTTGGAAAAAAATTGTAAATATGAGGTTGGTGGATAAGGCAAAATAAAAAGGAAAAATGATGAGAGGACAGAAAAATATGTTCGCAGAGTACATGTTTAGTCATTGGGAAGTAGCTTCACACAGTTGACACACACAGTAGATTACACCAAACACTCAGTATGGCGACGCCGTTTTGTTCTTCATTATCAGCTACACTTTCTCACACTTTGAACTCTCTTGCCCCAAATGTAATCCCTAAATTTGCTGTTAAATCTTTTAATTTTAACCCGTTTATTGCTCGACCCGTTAGCACATTTCGGAGCTCCAGGATAAAGGCCTCGTCTTTTTCGTCGTCACCGTACCCTACACTCACGGAGAACGAGAAAGCACTTAGTATAGATGCTCTTCAAAGATTCATTGAGCTCAATTTGGGTAACTGGATTGGTTGTTTCTATGTAAGTATTTGTATATGTACGTGTATTATACTATTCTGTTTGTGTCACCCAATTATAGGTCAGGTCTGGCAATTCGTGTTGTGTTTTCGTGTTCGGTGTACCGAAAATTTAAACCGAAACCAAACATTATATTTTTAGTGTTTTTGTGTACAAAATTGACGGGTCTAATTTATAGATTTGTATGTGTGCGTGTTTGAAGTTTTTTTTTTAATGACGTGGCAGCAATTTGATCCGGAAGGGAATTTGTTGAATGAAGTGACTACTAAGCTTGCTGTTAGTTCTTATGGTGAAGATGATCTTGTCAGTTTAATCCAAACGTAAGTTGTGGGTAATGTGTGTTGTAGTATGAGTTCTGATGGACAAAGGAGAATGTTGCTTGCTCGAGTGGAGTAATTTTGTAAATGTGTTCGTGTGATTTTTTAATGATTAAAAGTGGTCTAAGCAGTTAAAGAGTAGATTTTTATCAAACTGAGAGAGTATCGAATACTGGTCCTACTATGAAGGGAAATATCTGTTTGTTTTAGATAACCTTGGAACTTTGCCGAGATAAGTAAAGGGTAGTATTTTTTTTCTAAGTTCTGCGGAGAGTTTTAGTTATGGTCTTTAAACTAATGTATAAGTAATGGACAAAACAAATGTTTACACTTGAAAAGTTGAAGGACCTAATTGTTCAACTGTTGCTTGGTGATTGAGCAATTGAACTGATTAAGAAAATGAATTTGGGTCTTTTGACATGGTAAATAAACCGAGCCCTTAATTTCCTGTTTAAAAATGAAATAAAAAATTATAATCATATCATCATCAAGATTCGACAAATGCTATAAAAATAGCCCCTTAACATGCTGAAAGTGTGAAGCACAAAATTATTTAGTAGTTACTATTCTCTTTTGGTGCAAGCTTTTCACAGAGTTTCTTACTCTGTTCTAAATTGGTAGGCTATATATCCAACAACCACCATCAAGCTCTTCAGATTCTGAAGAAGATCGCGAGCAAGAATGGGCTGAATACAAAATTAAGGAGACCAACATGTTTACTGTGGACAAATATCAACAGGTAAGCTCCTTCTCTGTACCAGGAAGACTTCTTGGTCAGTGATCATTGATTGGGTCTTCTTATGCATATAATACTAAGGCCCTGGTGCCAATACAATGCTTATCTTTGTGTTTGTTTAATATCCACTGTACTCAGTTTGCAGATTAACATCTTTCCCAATGAGAAGGCCTTTGCGTTAAGGTACCAGACAGCTGGCATGTTGGAGACTGTCTTAAGACAAGGGGTTCTAGGTGAAGATGACATTGGGGAAGAGTTTCCCAAGTGAGTGCATCTGTTTGTTTCGATAATCTCTGTTATTGATGCATGATGAGTAGTATACATAAATACATATGTTGATCCATCTGTTGTAATGATGAATTTAAGAAAGTAATTATTCATTGTATTGGTAATTTGGTATAGTCCTCACCCCATTATTGAATTTCTGAATTTCAAATTGCATGAATAGATTACTGATCTGCAACAAGAAGTTTATACTTTAAGGAAATTTCGAGATATAGGCCCTAAAAGCAGATTGAAAATTTAAAATTTCAGCCGTGCTCATTGCCATTATCTCTGAAATCTTCCACAACATCCTTAATTATAACAATCTGCAGCAACTACTGGTGTCTATTTGTTCTTATCTCATTGTCATCATAAATTAAATGCAGAAATCTAAAACTTCCCTCTCGGCGACCTGCTATTGTATGCGAGACTTGCCTCTTTTCCTTAGAGAAAGATATGCGAGCAAGAGCATTCCATATTATGGATCCCAAAGGTATTATCGAAATGATTCTTATCTTTCTTGAAGAAAGAGGAGGTGAAGTGCTTATTGCCCCTTCCCTAGATGATTCAAAGGTACTTAATTAACATATATGATAGCTCTTTTGAATTTATTTCTGCCACCCTATTATATTTTCTTATCTTTCGATTTTTTATCATTTTAAGATATTTTAAGTCCATAACTTTATTTCAGGATAACACAGATAGAATTATGCCACACATTGGTAGATGGAAAGGCCAGTCTGTGACAAAACGCAGTGGTATTTATGGAGCAACCATTGCAGAAGCCGATACAGTTGCTTCACTTGAGATTGATAATAAAGGTCAACTAATTCAGGTATTTTCTGCTCTTCCTTTCCTTACAGTTATATAGCTAATTGGTTTTCCTTGTTCGATTATTTTGGAGGATGCTATAAACTCGCAAAATAGGTGAATATGGAAATTGACAGTTTGTTTTGTTCTGAAAAGGTCTTGCAAGTATTATGGTAATGAAAGTAAAAAAAAAAAAAGTGGTACGACACGTCTCAGATATATTGGACTCTTTGTCTAGGAAAGTCTTATATGGTGGCACAGTGTTCGACTGCTAACAAAGTTTAGCAAGCTATTCTCGTTCAGTGTAGTAAGGGTTTATATTATTTGTTGTGTACAAAAAAGTGCGTCAGATTTGTTGTTCTGGCCATCGCAAAATTGTTAGTTGTCTACTTAGCAAAAAAAATAAAATAAAAGTTGTTAGTTGTCAACCTTTAAACAAGTCTGTGTTTGTAAGTTTAGTAATTGTTATGTTCTAAGTTTCTCCCTTCCTATGTGTTTTTAACAGGAAATTAGTTCAACACCCAAAAACAGTGACGTTACTACTAATGTTCTATGGACGGGTACCATGTCCAACAACGTGGTCACCTACGATGGTGGTTTCCAAGTGACCTTATTGCCCCAGGGCATGTACTTGGGTTGCCCGTGTGATGTGTCAAAGAGTGTGACAGATTCCAAGTCATTTCATTTGGAGTTCTGTTGGCTCGAGTCAGCAGGCAAAAGGCAGAGACTAGTTCGCACTTATGATGTTGAAGGCTTGGCTGTCTCATCGACTTACTTTATAGAAACCAAGCTGTGAGTCCTTGCATTTGTCTCATTTCTCTAGTATCTTTTTGGGATTGTATAGTGAGCTATTAAGTCACTTGTGCTCATTGCATAGTTTCTTAGATGACTGAACTTGTGATTTACTGTTCTAGCTAAATCTTAGTTGTATGATCAGATAAAAAATTTGTTTCAAATATTACATAATTTAGCAGGGAACATGTCTGGTTTGTTAGTGTATGCGAGTGTGCGTGTATGTTGACGTGTATAGGTTAGAGGTTAACTGTTAGTTATTGTTAAGGTCATTAGTGCCGCTTGGGTGATCTGAAGACTTATCCTGCATTGGATGTGGTGGTGCAAAAACAGGTAAGATAACAGCTGTCATGTTGGGTTTTGAATGCTAACCATGAAGTAAAATAGGGCCTAAATCCGCCACACTCAACTGCCTGTTTCGACTTAAAACCTCCAGTCTGACAAATCGGGGTTCTAACATACAAGGGGTCCATTTCTTTCTGTTTCCTACTACTGAATGTATTGTAGGTTGCTGTATTATATTGGCAAAGCAGGAAAAAAAACTTGAATAAAATACAACTGGCATGGACATGGCATGTGGCACAAAAATAAGTTGGGTTGTTATAAATTTATTATTCTATCCTCCAGCTATTCAGTGATTAGTTGTATGCACAATCGGTCATCTCAACTGGCCTGTTAGTCCATCGTTTAAATTTATGAACATTTAGGCTCCGTTGCGTGGAAAATATTTTTAAGAAAATATTTATTTGTGTGTTTGTTTGATTTTTGAAAAATATTTTTCAAATTTTCTTGTGTTTGTTTGATTTTTCGGAAAATAAAGAAAGGAAAATTCTTTTAACAAAAGTGATGATTGTTTGGAAAATGGCTTCCGTTTCTTAATCTGGGAAAATATTTTCCAAAATAGACAAATTTTCATTATCTTTTTTTGTAATAGCAAAATAACAAAAAATAATTGAAATTTTTCGGGAGAAATATTTTTCAATAAATTTTGTTTTGAGTTTGAAAATTATTTTCGAGAAAAAATATCTCGAGAAATTATTTTCCCTGAAATTTTTTTCCCGAGAAACTTTTTCTTGAGAATTTTTTTGATAAATATTTTCTATGAAAATTTTTCGAGATTATTTTTCTCGAGAACATTATCTAGAGAAATTTTCTAGCAAAATTTTTTTCGAGAAAAAGTTTAATCTCTTTTCCGAGAAATATTTTCTTTATTTTTTCCCGAAAAATCATTTTTCAAAATTTTTTTTTTCAAGTAAACTTTTAGTAAAAAAAATTGAACATTTATTTTTTGTGAACCTTTTTTTTTTGGAAAATATTTTGTAACAAAAACACTTTCTAGAAAAATATTTTCTTAAAAAATAAAATTTTGCCCAAAAAATCTTTTTCCAATAATTTTTTTCTCAAGTAAACTTTTAGCAAGAACTTTTTAGGAAAAAAATTGGACATTAATTTTTCGTGAAAAAATATTTTTTGGGAAAAAGAAAAACATTTTTCAGGAAAATATTTTGTAAGAAAAACATTTTCGAAAAATAATTTTTGGAAAAATATATTTTTAGGAAAATAGTTTCTAAAATTAAATTATTTTTTGATAAATAAACGAAAGCTTAGTTGAAATAATTATGATAAATGAATAAAAAAAACGGGGGAAAACTAAAAGAAAGGGGTACTTGAGAAAAAGCATTACGCAATTTGGCATAAAAATCCAAAAATTGGAAACTGTAGTCATAACATAACACCATGAATGAATATTAAACCAAGTGGGACCTTACGATGACACTTGGTGAGGTGGTGGAGTAAATCTAAAGGGCTGCGCAAGTCATTCATAATTTTAGTACAAACTCTTTGGATTTTATTTGACAAATATTTATGGCCACAATATTTACATGCAAGTACTTAGATCGACATGAATAAATAAAAAGACAGATAAAAAAAAATAAAGTAAATATACACTCAAGTTCAGCTCCCCTTCTTTTATAATTAAGTGTAAACACCGCAATCTAAGTGTTGAAGTTTAAGGTTCACTTTTTTTAAAAAAAGAAAGAAAGAATGGTTGTTGGGAAAGTTTTTGGTTGGGGTTGGCTCAACACTGCACTAGTATCAGCTATGGTGGTATTAATAACAATTGGGCAGCAGTAGGTAAATTTTGCTTTGTGCACCTTTAATATTTTCTATACATTTCAAAGTTTCAAGATTTGTCTTGACAAAAAAAAAAAATTTGAAGATTTGTCAAATAATTTAATATGATCTGTCGGATAAATGTGTGTCTAAAAACCTAACTACCCTTTTTTTTGTGCCTAATTTAAAAACCAGCTTAGCACCACAAAAAGAAGAAAAGAAAAAAAAAACTACCACATTTCTATTATTTCTGAGTTTTCTTTAAAAAAAAAAAATAGATATTCTTCGACATGTTTTCTAGGGCCTTTAAACATTCTGAATTTCTTAAAATTTTTATTGTATGAGCCTATTGTATATATATCCGTCTTTCAATTATGAAGACTTAATTTTGTAAATTCACATGTTCAGAAAACAATGTCGTTGAAATTTGAATTTGAAAATTCAGTAAGTACTACAATCGTTATGTAAACACGTAATACGTAACGTCATACTATAAAAAAAACATAAATATGTTTTTATGCATCATGTAAATTAACACTTAATATATGTCAAAACACAATGTGTATTATATATTGAGTGTACTTGCATTCCAAATTTTTTTTTATTAATTTTCATATACAAAATAAAAATTAATGTTAACAAAATTCGAATATTCTCATAAAAATGTTATTGATAAATACAATCTCTTAAAATATTTAATGCATAATGACTTTTTTATGAAAGAATATAGTGATTAAAACGATCAAACTCAATAAATTAGGTAGAAATAAAATGACTCATATTTTTTTAAAAGATGATCAAATCATAATTAACTAAACCGAAATATATGTCTTCGCCCTTCGGAAATTAAGTGAAAAATCGATGAAAAATTACCCAAAATACCCACTTTTTTACCACCCACTATCCAAATATCCGTTTTTAAAATCACTGCCCAAAATATCCATGGGATATGCCGTTGGGAGAGGTGTATCATATGTACTGTAGCTCCCCCCGTTTCTCTCTTCCTCTCGCCTTCTCTCTCTCTTTGACGTTCAATCGTCGTTTGGGACAAAAAAAATCCGACAATAAAAACAGGATAATATTGGCATAGGGTTGTAGATTGTCAAGAGACGAATCAAATGAGCTATAAAACATCAACGGAAAGTAAACGGAGATGTCGAACGGAGGGAAAATGTTTTTGCTGGAAAATCGGGTTTTGGGTTCGAATTGGGGATTTACAATCCGACAATAGAACTTGTTTAAGTTTGACATAAGTTTATAGATCGTTGCAATACGAATCTATTGATATATGTAACATCAACATACACTGTCGTGAGAGGGAGAACGGAGAGGACGAGAGTTCACCAGAAATTGTCGATGAAATCGCCGTGGGATCGTTTTCCTTGTCTATATTTTTAGTCAACTTCCCGATGTTGGTTATATTTGTCGAACCTATAGAGACCTGTAAGAAGATTCCACACCATCTCTTACCATATTCAAATGATATATTTTATTTATAATAACTTAAAATAAAAATAACATACTATTTTTAAAATATAACCAATCAATATAGTCAGTATCATTAAAGCACAATGCCTTACAGACTCAATAAATTTTACATAATCAGTATTTTCTATCATTTAAGCCTATTCCATTGAAGATGCTCTCATAAAATACAAAATGTATGACATTTTTGAGGAATTAAAGAGATTGGATCAATTGAAATAGGAAAGAGAAAGTAAAGGTGGGAGTCAAGTGAGTCACATCACAACTGCAATACACACTCGTCCAAAATCTCAATCAAAGGATAAGATTATTAGAGCATCTCCAATGGCGTTAGCTAAAAATGATGGGCTATATTACATAAAATATTGATTATGTAAATTTTGTCGAACCTGTAAGATATTGTGTTCCGAGGGTATTGGCTATAATGATTGGCTATATTTTAAAAATGGTATGTTATTAATATTTCAAGTTGTTATTAATGGAATATATAATTTTAATATAGAAATAAGTGATGTGGCAATTCACTACAGGTCTCTAGAGGTTCGACAAATATAGCCAACATCAAGAGATTATCTATAATTATAGATAACAGTTTTGTCCCATTGGAGTGTAAATTTTTTTACACATTCTTTATAATTCTTATTTATGGTAATTAAATTTAAAATTTACCTAAGGGGTCTCTCCCATTGGAGATGCTCTTACCCCATTAATCATTCACAAACCAAGCAACAAACCGCATTTTCCCTGTAAGAAAAACACCCACATATACACACACAATTACACACACAAACATATCCATTTTCTCTCTCAAACTAATTTCCAGATCAAGCAACAACCACTTTTTACATAGTACTATACACACACATGATACATGAGAGACAACAACAAAAGTGTAACAGTGTCTGTTTAGAAATGGGCTTTTATTACAACTTCAAGTAATATTAAATCTTTCTCTCTGCTGTCTCAACTCCACAACTTCAAGAAAGTCAACTTTGCTTATATACACATAATTGTAGATAGATACAGATAAGCAAGAAAAATGGGTGAAGCAGAAGAAGGATTGGCTACACAATCAAGGCCATCATTCACTTTAAATCTCCCACCAAGGCCTTCAATGGAAGCTCTTTTCTCAGGTGGGCCTGGTTTGAGTCCAGGCCCTATGACCCTTGTCTCTAATTTCTTCTCAGAGTATTACCCTGATTCAGATAACTGTTCTTTCTCTCAGCTTCTTGCTGGAGCTATGGCTTCTCCTGTGGCAAAGCCTAATCATGGTAAAGATTTGAAAAGTGAAGATGGGAGTGATAAGAAATCAGGGTTTAAGCAGAATAGGCCTATGAATTTGGTTGTTGCTCAGTCACCTTTGTTTATGATGCCTCCTGGTTTAAGCCCTTCTGGCTTTCTTAATTCACCTGGGTTTTTTTCACCTCTTCAGGTAATTTATTGATTTTTGGAAATATTATGAAGGGTATAATTTAGGTGATTGTTGTGTGTGTTTAACTTTAATGAAATTTTGGATCTTTTTTGTTTTTGATTAGTAAAGTTTGGATCTTTATAATTTGTTAGTTTCAATTGGCTCCAGTTGTAGTTCATTGTAAGCAGATTTTTGGATTTGACTATACAAGTTTGGATCTTTGATAGCTTCCACTAACTTTTCCATGTGAAAACAATTTTTTTGTGGGTTGATTCCATGTGGTAGGAACTACTGTAGGAAGTAATTTGTCATTAGTAGTTAGTTATGCCTTGGAGTTGAGGGTACATGGGAAACTGTTTCTTTCATGAACTGGCATCATGTTTGTGGATATACTTGGCTTGCCTTACAGGGTAAGCAGACACTTTGGATATTTGCATACAAGTGCGTTAGATGATAATCTATCTGTTTTGTTTTATTCAGAGCCCTTTTGGGATGTCACACCAGCAAGCTCTGGCTCATGTTACGGCTCAGGCTGCATTGTCCCAGTCCCAATCTTTTATGCATATTCAAGCTGACAGTCAGCTGTCTTCTCTATCACCTGCCTCTGCAGAAACTATGACATATCCTAGCTCTGGCTCTGATTTAGTGTTCGGACAACAGATGCATGATGCAAAACTGGAACCCGAAAGTTCAAAAATTGAATCACCAGATATCTCGAATTTTGAGAAGAAGTCACTGTCTACTCCCCTTAGTACTGATAAACCTGCGGGTGATGGCTACAATTGGCGGAAATATGGGCAAAAGCAGGTCAAAGCGAGCGAGTATCCAAGAAGCTACTATAAGTGTACATATGTCAACTGTCCTGTTAAGAAGAAAGTTGAATGTTCTCCTAATGGCCAGGTAACTGAGATTACCTATAAAGGTCAGCATAACCATGAGTTACCTCTGTCCAATAAACGTACAAAAAGTGGTAGTGATCGGAGTAGAGCTGTAAATGCCGAGGCAAAGGTTGAGCCTGGTTTTATAGGTCAGACTGAATCAAGTAGGTCAGAGGAGACTGTACCTTATCATCTAGTACCTACCGATCAGCTGTCAACTCAACTGGTACCCCGACAATCACATGAAGTAACTAATGATGACGTAACATATGATGCTGAACCAAGAGTAGATGAGGACGAATATGGGGAACCAGATCCTAAAAGAAGGCAAGTTACTGTGTTTTTTGTTCTCTTAGCATTTTTTCACCCATACTCAGATTATATTTGTATAACATGGGGTTTGCTTGTCCAAAATTTAGAAAACTTGATTAATGTGATATACTGTGGGATGCAGGAATATAGAAGTTGGGTCACAGGAGTTACCTGTATCTCATAGAGCGGTAACAGAGTCAAGGATAGTTGTTCAAACCAGAAGTGAAGTTGATCTTCTAGATGATGGGTTCAAATGGAGAAAATATGGACAGAAAGTGGTCAAGGGTAATCAAAATCCAAGGTTGTTATTTTATTTCTTATCTATAGTTTGAGTATTAATTTAGACTTTTTGGATGTTTGAAATGAGAAATAAGTTGGGCATTAATTTTTGTTGCACTACAAATTCTATCATGTCGAGTTTGTGCATGTGTATGTCAACTAATTTTGTGGTGAATATATATATCGTCAGTTGTCTCATAAAAGAATCATAATCATCCATATGACAGTAATTTTTCCCATTCGGATAAAAGAGTTATTTGAGCTTTACAGTGGTTCTAGATCATGCCTGCTTAAACTCAGATTCGTCAATAATTTGTCCCTGCTACAGAGGTGCTCTGTTCGTTGAAGTAAGTTCGCAGTTTATTTTTCTTCTACTATGTAGACTTAGTGAATGTGAAACTTATAATAGGATGTAATGCCGGTTGTGATGAAAACAGTACCATTTTTTACTAGGTCATACTCACATACATGTTCTCTCATGTGACTTCGGGTAAGGCATGGAGTGACCATTGGACTAAAACCCTTTGATCCACAAACTTCTCTTTTGATTTGTACATACTTGGCAATTTTCTATGGGCACATGAGACCCTGGCTCTCACTCTACGGAATCGTATTCCTGGCAGTTGTCTGTGCTTTAGTAGAATTGTCTCGTATTGCTATCTAGGCGATCAGTTAGCATGCATATTCAGTAAATTGACTTGACTGTAACTGGCGCAATGATTTAAATCTTTTGCTTCATTGCCTGAACACATAAAATATCTCTAGAAAATCAATTGGAATCCTGGGAGGATATACTGTCTGATTGTTTATATTGGTTAAATAATGGGAGTTTAAGGACTTCAGTAAGGGGAATGGTTCCTGTGTAAATGCTTCTTCACCTTGTATCGTATAGCTTAAAAAGTGTCAAATGCTTAAAATGGCCTTATTTAGTGCGGCGGAATTTAGACAAATTAGAATTATCTTTTTAGTTTTTAAAATCTCATAGGGTTTTCTATTTTTCTGTGAAAAGCACCAGGTCATGTAGTCTTTTATTTTTCCTCCGACAGTCCAGCTATACATGTTCTGATTCAAATCCTACTTCTTTTTAAAGATTAGCTCTGATGCAGTCAAATTATATTTGCAGGAGTTATTACAAATGCACGTACGCAGGATGCAATGTTAGAAAGCATGTCGAGAGGGCTTCAACAGACCCTAAAGCTGTTATTACTTCATATGAAGGCAAACATAATCACGATACACCTACATCAAGAAACAGCAGCCACAACTCGAACAATGCAAGCGCGAACCAGTCAAAACCCGCAAGAGCAGGGACCACAAAGAAACCTTTGCATAAAGATATGGACTTTGAAATGAATCAGAGTCCATTTCTTTTGCAGCTGAAGGAAGTCTGAAGTATCTAATCAACCTTTTGTTATTACACTCGGATGGGTGTGTGGTATATAGTGTAAACTGTAATAGCCGATTCAAATCTGCAGCAATGCACGTATGCAAGAGCCCCGACTATGGAAATCACTGGCCTTTTTTGGGTTCATTAAATATCACATTGTTATTGGTGGTCCCTTTTTACTATAGTTTTAAATAAGTTTAGCCTGAAATACAAAGTTTGGTCATTTTTACCTAGAAGATACGTTGTTCTGGAAAGGGTGTCACCTCAATGTTTATTTTCTCCGATGATGATACGTCTTTTAATAATGTGGTGTTAATTTTTTGATAGGATACACATTTGTTAATGCAGCTGTATATGCTGGACTACATATTATTACTTGCTAAAAACCCAGGCGTCCTCATTAACTAGAAGCATTGTCACCGGAATAACTAAAACATGGCATGATTGCTGGATCACGGTTGCCTGGTGGATATGATTGAAACTTCAAATTGCTGTGTCCATATTCATGTTAAATGTACTACATTTTGGTAGGTTTATTTTTTTTTAATTTTTTTTTATCTGAAGGAATTTATTGTACGGTAACCGGTCACTGAATACCCTAACAATATCCCAATTAAATACAAGACATAGATCTCGTGTCAAGCCTATCTAATTTAATCATATGATTTCTTATTCCTTATGTATAGTTCATGTTAATGTAAATCAGAAACTACTTTCTAATTTCATTCACTCTGGCCAGAGATTCCTGAACTACCGTATTAAGAATAGCATAGGATATTCACACTACTAGAAAAAGTAGAATAGACATCGCCCCTTTAACATTGGTTCATGATGTCCCCGATGTAAAAACTATCAATAACATCGGTCGACAAAAAACTGATGTCTTTAACATATTATGAAATCACATTACCAGCCAACCGATGTCATTGACATATCATTGAAATATTAATGACATCGGCCAAGAAAACAACTGATGTCTTTGATATATTATTACATCGGTCAAAAATAAACCGATATCTAATGTATGCTTAAAAAAAATTTCACTCTACGCTCACACAAAATTAACTTTCCCCCCTTAGCCAATATTTTAGTTCCCCCCTTTATTTCCCCCCTTAGCCAATTTTTTAGTTTCCCCCTTTTTTCAGCTCTTTTCAGACAAAACCAAATTACTCTTCACACAAAACAAATTCCCTCGCCTCTCTCTCTCGACTCATCTCTCTCAACAGCCCCTCTCCCTGTCTCTCTCTCTCTCTCTCACCCCATCAGTTAATTTCTCTATTCTCTTCTCTTCTTTCTTCACTTTTCTTTTCTCTTCTCTAATTGGTTTTCAATCTAATTGGTATTTGATTTTTCAGGTGATTAATTAGGGCTTTACTCACTCACTCCGATTAATGGGTAAATACATACATAATTTCATTACTTCGTTGGTTTTACATACATAATTGCCTCTTTTTCACTCTTAATTTTTTTTATTTAGGGCTTCGTTGGATTTGTGTCGGGGCTTCGTTGGATTATTTAGGGCATCTTCGTTTTGTTATGTACTTATATAATCAATTACCTTACCCTGTTTGCTTCTAACTTCTGGACATCATGGACAAGACAGATATCGAGGTTAGTATAAGCGGTTAAGAATGTGTAGATATGGTTTAACATCTATATTAAATTTATTAATAGGCAGCCAATTGTGTAAACTTGTCTTGTACGAGGTCTCAGCCTTACTCAGTAAACTTTTACTGGTTTAAACCACATTATGGAAGACCTGTAGGATCGGGGAAAAATGAAAACTTTTGAAAGTTATATTAATAAGAGAGAGTGAGAGCGGAAGAGGGATTGTGGGGATGATGGAGTTAAATTTTAAATTGATAAGTTTTTTATGAACAAATCTGAAGATAATTTGGTTTATTCCGATTCTCTGTGGATGTAATTGTAAGATCTAGCTTGTACAACTCTGTATACAGGTGTAATTAAACTTTGAAAGATTTATGGTGAACTGTTAAACATAAATCTTATTTTGGTTTTTTCTCTTTTGGAAACTATTTCTCATTTTGGTTGTTTTGTGATTGCAAAACATGGCATTTGCCATGTTTATTTTTAACTTTTGCAGAAGAACTATGTAAGTTTGTTCGTGCTTATTTTTAATTAGGACTTCTTGATTCTGGTTTTGTAGTCGAGAGAAAAATAGGTCCAGCATATTCGGAACATATTTCATCGTCAACTGTCTGTTCCTCATACTGCCTTGGATGCAACTCTTATCGCCTACAAATCTTGGGAAGCTGAACAGGGAACTAGTATTGATCTTAGTAATAGCAGATTGGATGGGATTACTGGACATACTTCTTCTGCTTACTGGAAAGCATTGGAGATGCTAAATGCTCGTGTTCATTTTGAAGATTTGGTTTCTAATCAAGAATCAACAGATTTCGAAAGACTTCAAGAATATATGGTATGTAAGCAACAATGTTGTCTCGACCTTTATCTCTCTAGGTTGTCCACTTCCACATTCAAAGATTCCGTTCTGCAGATCAGAGGGTTTGATAACTTATACATAAAAACTTCTATCTTTCATTAATTTAGTTACAAAATGAAGAGCTTACACGCTACTCTGTGCAGGAAAAGTGAACATCATTACAATTGATAAATGCGATAAGATGGCGTGTACACCACCGCCATTTGGTTTCCTTAGTCGGTTACTGCATTTTTGAAAATCAAAGGATGCTTGTCTACGACTATATCCCCAACAACAACTTGTACTTCCATCTTCATGGTAGATTTTATTCAAGTAAAAGTAATAAGACTTAATTTTATTGGCTCCTTTGCGTAACTTGGTTATACTCCTTATCTTTTGTAGGGGAAGGCATGCCAATAATGAAGTGGGATACATGTGTTAAGGTAGCTGTTGGTGCAGCTCGTGGAATTGCTTATCTCCATGAAGATTGTAAAATCCTGATCCTTTTCTGTTTCTGCATTTTAAAGAGTATATCAATCAACATTTTACATCCTGCATACACGGTTGCATGTTAACTTTCTGGTCTTTCTGATACAAGTGCGTTATTAGTGATGACTTATCAGTATCATACTGACATATTGCTGTATTGTTTGGGAACACTGTCATTAATCTTGTGACAGAACTCACATTTTTTTTAGTACAATGGCAAAACAATGAAGTAGAGGTGTCCATTATGCTGACTACAGCGAAAGCTATTTGAGACAGTAGAGGGTTCTATACTTCCAGTATCGTGTCATGACATCACCTAGGACTCCTATATTTCCAAAGCTTCTTAATCTAAATAAATAATTCTTTTATACGATTAAAGCATATGATTGTCATGCTGTCGTTTAGATAGGAACCAATTATGTACTTACTATTGTGTCAACGGTCAAAAACCCAGAATTACATAAACATATGAAAGTCCCTGGATCAGCAGCTGACCTGCCATTATTCTGTTCAATTTTTATTACAGGCCATCCTCGCATAATTCATCGAGATATCAAGTCATCAAATATTCTTTTAGATAACAACTTTGAAGCATGGGTATGCCAATTCTTTATAGACTTCTCTCAGCTAATCTTTTTCACATGCTTGAAATTTTTGAATACTTTTCTTTCCCGTTTACAGGTTTCCGATTTTGGGCTTGCTAAACTAGCTTTGGATGCGAATACACATATTAACAACTCGTGTTATGGGAACCTTCGGGTTAGTCATCTATCTGACTATTACAGAATAAAATTCTTAAGATAGAAACAGTCAGTAACTGTTCTAGTAATGCATACATTTTTAAATGGTTAATGAGACTTGAGATCAATTTCTTTTTCAGATACATGGCTCCTAAGATGTACATCATCTTTACTATTGGTTTGATGGGAAGTGAAACTACTGTAGTTAATAAGAATTCTAGTTACATAGACTCTGAATTTGATTGGAACACAAGCTCCTCGATCACTCATTGATGAAAAACAAACTAAGAATGATCAATCAGAAAACATTTTCGTAGAGGTATTGTTGCAAATCATGATAGTGACGCTGACAAAGTAATTCCTTGTATCCAGGTCTTGAAGATGGAACTCTGAATGAGAAACAGCCAGTGAAACTTCAGCGACCTCGTACGCCTCTCATTGATGCAGTGGCTGCTCATGACAGAAGCATGGTAATTATTGTTCTCTAGTAATTTAGATAACTGCATTACTAGTGAATTTTTTTCCTGATATTATGGAACTATATGCAGTTGAAGAAGGTGAAGAAACGACCTCGGCCTGAGGTACAGAAGGTAGAAGATAGAGATAGTCTTTTACAGCAAATATGTACCAAGGTACTACTTATGAAATCCCATAATTCCTCCTTCTATCTCTTCTTTTTGTTTTCTTCATGCCTGAGAGTACTATTCATAGGGGAGATGCTGAACTTGGAGGATGTTAAGAGTCGTGCGCATTATCACAATGTAAATTTTGTCAGTCCTGTGTTTCTCTCTGTGTAAAGTTTTACTTAATTTTATTTGTTTATTTAGGTATAAGGAATGTTAATGGCAAGATCAACATATGAAGGCATGAAAGTAAGCGTCCATTTGTTCTCACTAGAGCTGGTTTTTTTTGTAGTTAGAGATATTGTTAGAGATATTGTTCTCATGTAGGGAGTTTATGTGGATTAGTTATTTTGTAAGGATTGACTTGGTAATTAATATTTTGAGAACCATTATGGCTTGTTTTTCATTTTGGAATGTTTTGGTTGTATGTTATAGTTTTGTTTTGGCTAGTATTGTTAAACTCAATGAAACCGATGTTTATAATAAGTAGAAACATCATTATTACAAATGAAACTGATGTAAAAGACACACTGTAACATCGTTAACACAAAAAACTGATGTAATTTAAACACAATGGTGTCACATTGTTGATGCTTTTGACATCGGTTTATAACTAATGTTAATATGTATGATACACATCGGTTATATTACAGTAAACGATGTCTCAAACACTATTTGACATCGGTTAGTTTCTAGTAACCGATGTTCAAGATAGTATCTAACATCAGTTAGGTGCCAGTGAATGATGTGATAGACAATCTTTGACTTCGATTAAAAACCGATGTGTAAAGGCCAGTGAACGATGTGATAGATACTCTTTGACATTGGTTTTTAACCGATGTGAAAAGGGTTGGACCTTTCTCTACACCCACATAGACATCGGTTGAAAAATGGCCAGACATCAGTTTTTAGCCGATGTCTATTGACCTTTTTCTAGTAGTGTCACTTCCTTTACTGAAAGGGGTAGATCCTTTATCGATAGTTAACTATCTCCATATATAAATTCCAATGCCCAGAATAGAACTTATCAATTTCCCTTGAGACTAAGGACTAAACTAAAGCATTGTTCATTATATACAAGATGACTCTAACAATCTAAAGTCTAAGGATACTTGTACAACCATCACTATATGAACAATTACTGACACGTAAGTAAACTCTATTAATTGTTCAAGTGATCGAGTCATGTTTAGTGAACTCATTCCCCAATGAGCACATACATACTAACTATAGTGTCACCACACAAATGCCTATGAGAACAGACATCCTTCGTAGGAAGCAAGTATAGTATGTACCGATCTTTACGGATTGACTAACTCCAAATTAATTATCCTATGATCAGGAACAGTTTAAGTTTAGTGTTATCATCTTCTAGATCTCACTATTATAATCTCATTATAATTCTAGAAGCTTTACTCTAAACTATGGAACATCTTATTTAAAACACTTTAAATAGATAAAGCCCGTAATAAAAACAAACAAGTCTTTTATTAATATAAACAAAATCAAATATGATTACATGAAAGTTCTTCCTAACTCATCTTACATGATTGGATTTAGGACAAAACCTTTCAGGATTTGGCTAATATCCAAATCCAAACTCTTTCGGGTTTAAAAATCAAACCCAAATCCAAATTTAAAAAATCGGGTTCGGTAAGATCCTATCGGATCGAATTGGATCGGGTATCCGTCGGATCGATTTTTTTTGCCATCCCTAATGGGACATAGATTCTCTAATATTAAAATATAACAATGGATGTTAAAAAATTTATAACCCATCAACTTAAAACTCATCAATTTGTGGACAATCTTCCAATGATAATATTAATATTTTTTAAATTAGATATTTGAAAATAGATTAAATATAAATCCTACAAAGAAAATATAGAAAATTAAAAAAGGTTAGATGAAGTTATTTATAAATCCTACAAGAAAAGTATAAAAATACATAGTATATAATGAACAATTGAAAAATATTGAATGAAAATTTTTAAAAGTGATTTAGGAATTACAACTAATTTATTTTTGTTATATTTGATGATAAAAAATAAATGAAATATACCTGTTACAATATAACAATGAAAAATTAAAAGTGAATTCAGCAAAAAGAAATAAAAATTGATTAGACATGTAATGAAAATACAAATCCTACAAAAAGAAATTATAAAATTACTAAATAAATATTGTAAAATAAAAATGATATAAATAAATATTTGTGAAAATTATTTGCAAAATATAGCGAAAGAGTATGTTAATCAAATGTGTAACCATAATTTTGCATCGATACTAATATGCAACAATAAATGAGAGAATTATGTCATTAAAACTGAAAAAATGATGATTCTTAATTTGTGTCCTTGAACACATAATAGAAAAATCATAAAAGAGAACATCTCAAACAACACTTGAATATCAACCTCTACGAGTAGGGCTGTTCACGAACCGAATTTTGACCGAAACGAGCCGAGCTTTGATCTTAATGAATCGAGCCGAGCTTTGATCTTAACGAACCGAGTTGAGCTTTGACCGAACCGAGCCAAAATCGAGTTGTTCACGAACAGCCACGAGCCGAGCCGAGCTCGATTCGAGCTCTAGCTGTTCGCGAACAATTAATTTGGTTGGAGATCTTAGTAGATCACTACTATTCTAACTAGTACTAGTAACTAGTGCTTTGTCACGGATTTTTTTTTTTTTAAAAATATTTCTCGACGATCCAACCGTACAAATGTCAAGACTACGAGAAGTCCTGCGATTAACCGAATCATTCTTCTATTAAACTTTAGCACCATCTTTGACACGTATTCTTCTTTAAATAAAATTTAAATTTTGCCAAAATTTATTCTGGTGTTCCCTTAAATAAGAGCCTTGGCTATGGAAAGTGCTTGAGGACTAAAGAAGTTTCTTCCTTGAATCAAGTAGGCTTAAATATTTACAAAGGACAACGTGCTTGGAATATGGGATAAGTTCTTACAAGAGCTATTAACGAAACTAACTTTTCGTGAACAAGTTCGAGCTCAGTTCGTTAAGAACTCGATTCGGCTCGATTTGTTAAGAATTTTGTAATAACCGCGAATTTTCGAATAATATTTTAATTTTGAGTCGAATTTAGGGTATCGTTTTAATTATTCAGCGGGAGGAAAACGAACTCTTTTTACCAAATAATTATATTAAATATTTTCATCATTATATCATTTCAATTTGTCCCCCATTTTTTTTATTTCTTTTAGTTTAATAATTACCACTTACAAAATAATAATTAGGCATTATGGCCACTAAAAATGTTACAATGATTATGCCTCCATGATTTAGTCTTTTTATTTTTTTATTGCAAGCATTAACAGTTTCATGATTATAAGAGTAGTGCATATTTTTTTTTAGTAATAGAAAAACCGGAGCTTTTATTTATAAGACAGATACACAGCACATTTTTTTTTGCAAAACAACAACCTATATTCTTTCTTTCCTGCAAGAGACATTACCTCCCCTATCTTTTTCTATCCAAAAAACCCGGTTACATATATAGATACTAAACAGAGAGCCACAGGTAGTTTATTTTTTTTTGTTAAACTTTCCTTTTAGTTTCTCTTTTTCCAATTTTGTTTCTTGACTTCCGATTTTTCTTTTTGTTTTCGATGTATGTGAATTGATGTTGTGTGTGGGAGAGTGTGGGTTGAATTAGAGTGTGAGGACTGGAGATTGTGGTCGTTGTTGTCGACGTTGTGGTGGTGGCGTAGGGAGAGATGAGAGGAAGGGAGAGATGGGTTTCGCGAGGGAGAGGGATGGAGAGAGACGAGATATGAGATCGAGGTTGAGAGAGATTGATGAAGACAGAGATTGTGGAGAAGGGGGAGAAAGAGAAACAGTGGTGGTGGATGAAGAACGGGGAGACGCAAGAGAGGGATAAATCGGAGAGAGGGAGGGGTTGTGTTGACAGAAAAAGAAAGGGGATCAGTAGAGGGGAAGAGGAGAGAGTGATGTTTGTTGAGAGAGATAGAGATGTACGAGAGAGATTGAGGTTGAGGGAGAGATTTAGACCGAGAGAGATGGAGAGAGAGAGAGAGGAGGAAGAGAAGGGTACGGGGGAAGAGAGAACAGGGGAGGGGGACGCGCAATTGTCGTGATGTGTTGATACGTTTTTCTGGAATTAAAACGTATAATATATAATAATAAAATAATATAGTTTCGATAAAATTTATAATCAAATGTTATAATTGGGATTTAATTATTTGGATTACTATTTAAAATAGTTGGTAATAAATAATTAATTAGAATAATACAGTATTATTAAAATCGTTTGTCTGACTGTTTTAATCGGGGAATAATAAAAGAGGTTCGACGAGTTTCGTTAAAATTTTAATACTATTAAAATGATTAGTAATTAATAAATTGATAAAAGTGGTAAAATTGATTAATTAATTAAATAGAAATATTTTGGTGATTATTTTAGAAATTTAATGATTCGTTGATAAAAAGGTAGATTAATTGTGAATAAATAGAATTAGAAAGCGGTATTATTTTAGGAGATTTATAATTAATGATTCCGGTTTATTCTGATTAACCGGATCGAGTCAGATTTATTTTAGAGATTAAAAATTTGATTTAAATAAATTAGAATTTGTGAGGTTGCTTAAAATTAGAATTCTTTGATAAATTATTTTTTTAAAAATGAGCATAATTATTTTGGATTTAAATTGAATAAAACTGAATTGTTGAATTTTTCATTTTGAGTAAGAATTGAGATTTCCAGATATTAAAAATAGGATATATTCTCCAGATTTAATTCCTGAGTTCGAAGAGATATTTATTTATTCCGGAATTAATTCCCGTTATTTATTCAGGAGATGTTTATGAGATATTATATTATTATTAATTATATTATCGGATCGGGAATATTTTATTCTGAACAATCGCTCACGTATTTCTGGTTGTCATTTTTAGAGAATAATTCTCGAGACGTAGATCGACGCCAAGTTCACGGGTAGAGTATAATTTTTATCTGCATTCATTTGCACTTCGAGATCGAGGCAAGTTCATTCCTACCCTAACTTTTGGAAACTGTGAATTTCTGTTCGTATTATTTAATTCCTTAATTATTTTCGAGATATTATATGTTGAGATATATCTGTTGCTCCGTATGATGCAATAATTTCTTTTGAACATTATTTCTCGTTAAATATTATTATGCTGTTAATTTAGTTTATTTGAGAATTATAATCCCTATAAGCGTAGAAATAATTTAGTTGCTCTCGGGTCGATCTCATTAATTCGAGACGACTATTATTTTGATTCAATGAAACTAATCTCATTCGTCTGAGATAGTTAAATTCATATCTTTCGATTGAATTTATTGTACAAATTCAACCATTATTTATTGATTATCTTTTAGTTAGTTCGTCGTTCGAATTAACCGATAGGAGTTTAAAAATTATAATTGTTAGAGATTTTTACTCGTCGATCAAGTGAAAAATATTCTATTTAAACGTTCATCAATGTTGAGTATTATAAATATTGAGAAGTAATATTTGTTCAGTACGACTCCCAATTACTTCAATTTAAGACTATTCTCATAATTTCGAGATAGTTGAGTTTATTGTCAAGGTTGGACATTTTGTACGTGTCAACCGATAAATTATTATTATTGAGAATTTACATCAGACCATTGTTCGGATTGGTGGTAAAATCGAGTCAGACTGGCAGTCCGCCAGATTTGTAAATATTTTCTGGAAGAATTATTTCAAGTTATCTGTACCCCAAATATTCGGGAATTCTGTATTCTACTGGTCAATTTTGGGTAAGAGGCCCATTATAGAGAAAGAGAGACTCGTGTACCATTTTACGGACCCGAGAATAATTAGGCACTTTGTTGCCATGGTTGAATTGATAACCATTATGGTGCTAGCATTCATACATATATATATTATTGTTGATATCGTATGGTAGCCGTGATCGGGCGAAGTGCGGTGTCATTGGAGGCCGGTATTCTTGGTTGGTTAGTTGATCGCCCCACCGAGATACGGAGAGGTGGAAGACCAGTTCATTCTTAAATCATGAGTTATCAGAGTTATATCGAATGAGTTATCGAGTATTCTGTTTCGAGATGAGTAATGAGTCTTTTGAGTATTCTGTTTTGAGATGAGTTTTGAGCCTTTCGAGTATGATATTTTCAAGATGAATTTGAGCCAAATCATATTGTGATATCCGATATTAAAATTTTGAGTATTTCTTTCGGTAAACCTTATTATATTTTTTATACCGAGCGAGAAGAGAACTTGCTGAGCACTATAGTTGCTCATTCTTGCTTTACAACATTTTGTTCAGCTGTCAAGACGGAAAGAGGCGAGACGTCCAGCCAGGGCTACAGAGGCAAGGGGAAAGCGCAAGGCTATGGCGACAATAATTAGAAGATCCAGATGGAATCTTTATATTTCTACTGTTGTGAACTTTTGTAACATATTATTTCGAGATGTATCAAGTTGGTTTGTACTATGTTGTGAAGACGATCTTGGACCTGCGGAGTGGGACATTTTATGCTCCGTTGTAATAAAATTTGGTATTGTTATTGCGTTATCATATTGAGACAATGTGACGACCCGAGTCCCCGGTCAGGGTGGATTTGGGGGCGTTACAAATTTGAGCTCAAACTCGAACACAAAAAAATGTTCATTAAGCTAAGGAGCTCGAGTCGAGCCTCTAGCATGTGCGACTCGAGCTCGGTTTGATTTTGTTCAGCTCGTTAGAGCTCGAAAAAATTGTAAATATTTTATATTTTTATATATTATGTATACATATTTTTATATTATTTTATATGTAATATATATTTTATATAGCTTTGGATGAGTTAAAAAATGATAAAATGATGCTGTTAGTGGATTTAAGTCTTTTTCTTGATAATTTCTTTTAATTTTTTGACAATTTTGTTGAGTATTGAATACAGTAAAAGAATACAGAGGGGGGGGGGTGAATGGATTCTTGAATTTTTCTTCGTTCTTGAATCTTTGTAACAAGATAAGTGATGAGTGTGTGAGATATGAAGATGCGGATAATTAAAGACAAACACAACACAATATCACTTTAATCTAATATTTTATTAGATAAAGATTTTGCTACAATCTGTGAATACAAATGATAGTATTCTCAGCTTCGTTTTTCTCAGAGAGATATTTTCTGGATATTTTTGAGAAACTTCAAAACCTTAACAGCTAAGGAAGTAAGGCTGTATCCTTATAGACATGGATACACCCACTTGCTACAAATGAGGTAGGTAAAACAAAAGCACTTTCCAGTCTGTCTATCTCATTTTAGTAAGAGTCCAAACGGCTACAGATTTGACTTTGAAAAGCCTGTTTAGATCCACTTCTTCAGCTCCTTGTCCCTTGTCTTATCTCTCCAAGCTTCTTTGTAGGCTTTCCAGCATGCTTTATAGGACAGAGTCAAATAAAGTATCCTGGTTTGTTGCAGGTTTCTGACTTGTACAATTCTTCAGTATTTTGTCCTCAAGAATGTATTCGAGAAGTGACTAAGTGAGTGATTCGAGAACTGGAGTTGACTTGATCGATAACTCTGAGTTCTCGAATAGTGTTATCTTGACATATCGAATCACTTCTCGAATAGCTCTTTTCTCTGGGACTCCTTGAGATATCGAATAGAGCATTTTGACATATCGAATCCCTGAGATATCGAATAGAGCATTTTGACATATCGAATCCCTGAGATATCGAATAGAGCATTTTGACATATCGAATCCCTGAGATATCGAATAGAGCATTTTGACATATTGAATCCCTGAGATATCGAACAGTGTATTCAGAGATATCGAATAGTGTCTTCTGAGATATCGAATCTCTGACTTCTCGAATGCTAGACTTCTCGAATAGACAAATGTACTTCTCGAATTGGTACTTAGGCAAATTCTTCATTTCTTCAAATCCCAACTGTGATTATTTGGCAGCCTTTATCTCCTTGCTTGAGGCATGAACCTTGGAACTTCTTTCAAGCATTATTCTTGACTTTATAATTACAGTAACACAACTAGAATTTGATGCCTATTACAAGTACAGAACAAATAGAAACTCTACAACTAGAGGTTCCCTCAGTTAAGAGGTCATGTAGGTAATGCATAGCATTACACATACTTAGGCTTGTTATTAGATGTATTCAGGCATGCCTCTGTGACTAACAATCTCCCCCAAATTGTGAGTAAGACCCTTAGTCACAATTTCATGTCTGATAACAAGCCTATCATACATAAAGATAAAACTTGACAGTACAGGTATGAATTTCCATTAGCAATTTGGATAGAACTACAGAGTGAGTAATCTTACAGCCTATGATGAAGAACTAGCCATTGTCTTTTGATTCCCTTTCCATAGCTTTGGCTTGAAATTCATCATATTCTTTCTCTCTTCTTTCTTTCTCCTTCCTTGTATTCTCATCCATAGCTTTTATTATTTCTGCCATAGCATCCAATTCTTCAAGCAAAATTGAGTCTTTGAAATCTTCAAGTACTGGTTCCAGAATATTTGCAGGATAGTGGTTGAGTAGATTCATTCTGATGTTGACTTGATTTCCATTCCTCCTCCTATACTTTACCATGTAGGGGTTGAACTGAACTCTACACAAACCCTTTTTCCTCAGCTTTTCTGCTTCACTTTCCAGTCTCTCAATTTCTTTCTCCCTTGCCAGCCATTTTTCAAAACACTCTTTTCTGACTTTTTCTTCATGATCTCTCTTCATTTTCACAAAATCAATTAGCTCCAGTTTCCATACTCTCTCCACTTTATCTTCTGAGCTCAACAGTGCAATGATTCTCTCTATGTCATATAGCTTGCCCCAGTGTTGACATCCTCCTTGTTTGAATTTCTCCTCCCTTCCATCAGAATATTTAATCTCAAGGCAATTATCAACAATGGCAACATGATAGATTCTTTGAGCTTGCAAAAATTGCAGTTGGTCTACATCATAATCTTCATCTAGTGGTTGGAGTTTTAGGCCTGGATAGATTGTCAGGGTTTTTGATGTGGTTGGCTTTGATTTCCTTGCAGCTTGCTTGAACTTGATTCTTTTTACATGATTACTTGGCAGCAGTATGTGACCTTTGTTTGTAGACCATTGTAGTATTCCATTAGCAGTTTGCTTTTTGAAACATACAGATGGTTTCTTGACTTGAATCTTCTTCTCTTCTTGAGGTGGCAAGACAGTTGCAGAAGCCATAGATGCAAATTTTGAAAGGTCACTACTGGCAGCATTCACCCTAGACTTAGAGTCTTGTGTTGTGGTGAGGTTACTGTCAGCAATGCCTGAGGCTTGCTGTCTTCCACTTTTCCTCTCAGAGCCTTTACCTTGATCATCATCATTCTTCCTCTTCTCATCATCCTTCTTCTTCTTCTTGTCTTCATCACCCTTATTACTCCTGTGATGTCTTCTCCTTCCATCACTTTTATCTTCATCCTTGTCTTGATCTTTGCTTGGGTTGAACTTAGCAGTCTCAGATACAATGCCAGTTGCAATATATGACCTGAGATAAGATATAGCTTCTAATTCTTCTGCTGTTCTTGATCCCTTCTTCTTGATCAGTTTCTCAATGATGGCTATGATGAGATTTTTATTTTGAGGAGTTAGATGCTTAGGAATGACCAGCTGCTTGATATCTTCAATTCTTGTTCCAGCCTGGTAGATAATAGTTCTAGGATCTGTGAAAACTTCAGGTAGCCTTGAAGGTTGACCATTCCTCAATTCATCATGAAGACTCTTGTTGTTCTCATTTCCCTTCTCAATTAGTCCAAGGAGCACATTCACTTCTGAGTGCTTTAGACTCTGTAGAGTATTGATGGTTAAGTGCCATATCTTGTTCTTTCCTACCATCAATATCTCCTTGAGCCATAGATCATTAAGCCTCCTTGGTACTACAGTGAGACAGTCAATCTGACTCTTCAAACTCTCATGATATAGCAGAGCATCACCAGCCTGTTCTCTAGAGACTTTCAGAAACTCCAAGAATGCATCATCATGATAGACATTTGAGTTTGCAATTTCTTGTAGCTTGGCCTCAGTGACCACCTTCACTTCTACTGGCTTGGCACTCTTAGATATTGAGATTCGAGGCTTGTCAGATGGCATACTCCCAGCAACCACTGTGGTTGTGATAGACTGCCTTTGACCATCAGGAGTAGTGATGTGCACAGTTGGTAGAGTGACAACTGGCAGAGAAGTGGGAGGCTCATCAACTTTGTCCTTTCCTATTCCAGGCACATGAGTAGTAGATTTCAAAGTTCTCTGATGGCCACCCTCAGTGATCTTGATGCCCTTTTCTAGTGGTCTCTCCCCCTTTGGATTTGAGTTCTTTGATATCCTCTTCTCCCCCTTAGGCTTGTTGACAGACACAGGGACTGTAGGAGGCACCTTTGGAGTTGAAGATTCATCAGGTAGAGGGAGACCCATGTGCTTCATCATTGCAGACAACATTGATTGTTGATGCAGAAGAACATCAGCTGTGGTGGTGGCTTGAGTGTTCAACTGCCCAGTCAGAGTTGTCATAGTGTCTGTAAGATGAGCATTGGACTTGTGGAGAGAGACTACCTCCTTTTCAAGAGTATCCACTTTAATGAAGAGTTCATTGGCCTTAAAACCAGATAGGGATTGATCCTTCAGTCTCTGCACTTCGAACCTTGACATCTCATGCACAGGAACCTCAGTGACCAGCTTGTCTCCATATTGATTTGCAAAGAGGGTCCTGAGCATGGCATTGGCATCAGTTGTCTGATCTGATAAGGATTGAAATTTGTGCCCCAGACCTGTGACAGCATCCTTGAGAATAGCCAAACCATTGTCCATCCTGGTGCAAGTAGCATTGCAGGTTCGAATGTCCTTGAGAACAGTCTCCAATTGAGGGAATTTAGCATCAAAAGTCCTCTTGATCTCATGCACCTCCTTGGTTGTAGCTGAACACACTTCATTAATTTCTGTCTTTAAGCCTTTACCAAGATAGTGTGCAGCCTTGAGAATGCCTTTATAGCTATCATTCACTGCTTCAAACACATCAGTAGGGTTGAGAGATTTGGCATTGGACCCTAGTGAAGTGATGTACTCTTCTCTGAGGTACTGGAGACCTTCTGAGAGAGGGATTGAATTGGTTCCTTGCAGCCAAGCATCGATATTCCCATCTCTCTCAGTTTCATCTATGATCTTCTCCTTCTGTAGCTCTACATCCTCTTTGTGACATAGGAGAATAGCTTCATAGTCTGGATTGGGCATGTTTGCAGTGAGAAGGTGCTGAGCAATTTTTGTGAACTCAGGGATCTGATCCACAACTAAGCTTTGAAGTGCTTCAACCGTCAATTGTGGTGGAACAGACCCTGATCCTGAAGCACTGTCATGTTGCACAGGCTTCAGCCATTGAGACAAAAAGTTAGAGCTAGAGCTAGGCTTGCTAGGCTCCTCAGTTACAGATGCAACTTCTGCAACCGGATGAACAGACTCTACTACTGTTGTCTCCACAGAAGTGGGATGAGTTACAACAGTAGTTGACACAGGCACAGAGTCTCTAGTAAGAACTAGTGAATCCTCTGTGTTTGTGATGGTGTCATTAGGATATGCCCCAGCATGCATTCCCTGACCATCCAAATGTGGTACCTGGGTGGTGAGCAAGGTGTCATGCACCAAGTCACTTGAATTCATTGGCTCATCAAAGGAAAAGAATTCTTGATGATCAATGCCTTGCTCCTCAATTGCTTGAGTTGCAGGCTTCAAAGAAATATGAGTGGTAGATTCTGAAAGAGAAGTGTGTTGTAGACAAGATTTTGGCAACTCCCCCTGAGAAATAGAGGGAGTTTCAGTTATGATGTGCTCTCCACTCAGTGTTGTGCCAGCCTTATCACTCCCTTGTGCTGACTCTTTACAGATAGGTGCATTGGGGAGGATGCTTGATTCTATAGATGCATCCTGTTGAGAGGATACATCTAGTGAGCTGTGTGCCCCTGATTTTACAACTTCAGCCATTTGAGTGACTGAAGAGGTGGTTTTAGACTTCTTCTTCTTCTTTAGGCTTATGATAGGTAACTCAGGTGTCTCACTTTCTAACCCTAGTTCTACAGCCAAGGCTGCTTCAGTTAAGATTTCTAAAGGTTCAGAAGCAGCCTGTTTTCTCTTCTTTTTACTAACATCACCCTTTTGAGAGGATGATGCAGTTGGCTCTTTGCTGGATAGAGTGTTTGGCTGAGGGGGTTGGTTAGCAGGCCTTGGGTTAGCACTTTGTTCTCCTTGCTTAGGCTGTGCTAACTGTGATTTTGAATCAAATATTGGCATGTTGTGGGGGTAAGACCTAAACAAACCCTCCATGTGGGGAGTTATGCTAAGTCTTACATCCACATCATTCCTAGTCTCCAAATTACCAAAAATGAGTTTGGTCATGGACCTAGGATAACCTATTTTACTCTTATCTGCTCCAGGCAATTCAATCAATGAAGCATTTTTAAAGTTAAGTACTGATTGAATAAAGCGAGGAAAGAAAATTTCATTACCTCTCTTGGCTGTGGTCTGACCAAGTCTCCCATAGAGTTCCTGTAGGATGAGAAGTCCAACATCTATCTTTCTCCCATGAGCCAAGGCATAGGCAAGCTGCTGCACGGGTGTACTAATCTGATCAAAGCTTGATTTCCGTGCAGTGAATACATGAAGGAGTGTAGCAAATACAAAGCTCCATTCTTTCCTCAAGAACTTCCTATTCAACTTTCCCAGCTTGATAGTATCAGAGTAGTTGATGAAGTCAAAGAATTCTTCCAACTCATCATTGGAGGCCAGAGCATCATACGTCTCTTGCTGCATATCCAAGGCTTGATTCATGTCTGCAGTGGTGATAGTGATATCCTCCCCTTGAATCTTGCAGTGAACAATATAAGAAGTGATAGCATTCTCAAGAGCGATGACCTCCACAGTAGCAGTCCTCCAGAATTGTTCCAATAGATCTATGTACAGAGTTGGGTTGGCTGAGAGCGCACTCTTGATGTATGATTCAGACAACCACCGAACAAAGCACTTGAAATTGGCATTCGGTGCTTCCACATCACTGGTGATTGCGATGAAATTAGTTTGGGATGGTATGGTGAGTTGAGTGTTTGCCATTTGGGTAGAGAAGAAAAGAGAATTAGGATTGAAGAAGAAATTCGCAGTTAGGGTTTTTCAGAGGTTTCAGGAGTTGAGATGCTTGAGAAATCGAACGAAAAGAATTGAATAGTTGTGAAGTTGTATATATAAATGTCTTGAGTTGTCGATAGATAAGTGTTCTGTAGCGACAAGTCATTCGAGAAGTATGAAACAACTATTCGAGAAGTCAAGAAAGGCTTATTCGATATCTCAGGCAGTTTTTAACTCACAGCTGGCAGTGATTTAACTCAGAAAATAATTCAAAGTTAAGAATATATTTTTATGAGTGAAATGAAGGTTTGAATATAAATCCAAAAAGCGATTAAGTGTCAGCGAAAAATCAGCCTTTTCAAATGATTCGATAACTCAAATGCAGTATTCGAGAACTCTATCATTAGAGAACTAAAATACTCTATTCGAGAACTCAAAGTGTGCTATTCGATTTCTCTAAAAGACACTATTCGAGAACTCAAGAGGGTTCTAGATAGGCCTATTCGAGAACTCGAGCCAAGACATAACAATGAACCATTCGAGAAGTCTGACTTATCGAACTAGACTTTTCACTCATAAAATTCAATTTTCACTATCTTTTAAAATTTACCAGAAATATTCACTGAAGAATATTCTACTAAATTAAATAGTGATTTTCTCAAAATTTCACAGAAATTTCAAGCTAAAGATGTATGATTTTCAACATATGCAGCATTGTGGAATATTTATAAATCATAATCCAGCCAATACTTACTTTAAAAATATTGAGCATTTGATAAGGTAAGTATTTACTGCTACAACAATCTAGTTGATATATTCACTCAGCCAGAATTTGAAGAATTCAGCATTCCAATCTCACTAACCAACCTTGTGAAGGTGGCTTCATCTAATGGCTTAGTGAATATGTCAGCTAGTTGTTTCTCTGTGGGAACATAATGCAACTCAATGGTTCCATTAGTTGCATGTTCTCTAATGAAATGATATCTGATGTCAATGTGCTTTGTCCTAGAATGATTGACAGGATTGGCAACTATAGAGATTGCACTTGTGTTGTCACACATGATAGGAATTCTTTCCAACACAAGTCCATAATCTCTAAGTTGGTTTCTAATCCAAAGCACTTGAGCACAGCAACTTCCAGCAGCTATGTATTCAGCTTCAGCTGTGGAAGTTGACACAGATTGTTGTTTCTTGCTGTACCAAGAGACTAACCTTTGTCCAAGAAACTGGCAGCTACCTGATGTGCTTTTCCTATCCACTCTGCATCCAGCATAATCAGCATCAGAATAACCAACCAGATTGAACCCTGTGTCCTTAGGATACCATAACCCCAAGTTTGGTGTGCCTTTCAGATATTTGAAGATCCTTTTTATTGCTATCATGTGTGATTCCTTTGGGTTTGATTGAAACCTTGCACATAAGCATGTAGCAAACATGATATCTGGCCTACTAGCAGTGAGGTAGAGTAGAGAACCAACCATGCCTCTGTAGATTGAGATATCTACCTTTTTGCCCTTAGCATCATCATCTAACTTGGTGGCAGTGGCCATGGGTGTCTTCGCAGGTGAGCATTCTTCCAAATCAAATTTCTTCAGTAAATCTTTAATGTATTTGGTTTGACTTATAAAAATGCCATCCTTCCTTTGACTAACTTGCAGTCCAAGAAAGAATGTTAATTCTCCCATCATACTCATCTCATATCTGCTTTGCATGAGCTTAGAGAATTTTTCACACAGCTTCTCATTTGTAGAGCCAAATATGATATCATCCACATAGATTTGAACTAGGATAATATCATCATCATGTTTCTTGTAGAACAGTGTCTTGTCCAGTGTGCCTCTAGTGAATTGATTCTCCAGTAGAAATTGTGATAGTGTGTCATACCATGCCCTAGGAGCTTGCTTGAGTCCATACAATGCTTTAAGTAATCTGTAGACAAAGTGGGGAAACTGTGGATCCTCAAAGCCAGGTGGTTGTTGCACATATACTTCTTCTTCCAACTCCCCATTCAGGAATGCACTCTTGACATCCATTTGATAGACCTTGAAATTAGAGTGTGCAGCAAATGCCAAGAAAATTCTGATGGCTTCTAGTCTAGCAACAGGGGCAAAGGTCTCATCATAGTCAATACCTTCCTGTTGAGAGTATCCTTTTGCAACCAACCTTGCTTTGTTCCTTATGACTACACCATTTTCATCCATCTTATTCCTTAGAACCCATTTAGTTCCAACAACGGTTCTATCCTTTGGTGCAGGCACTAGTTCCCATACTTTGCTCCTTTCAAATTGATTTAGCTCCTCTTGCATAGCAATTATCCAGTCAGGATCCAACAATGCATCATCAAGTTTCTTAGGCTCAACTTGGGATAGAAAGCAGCCATAGAGACATTCATTTATAGTTGCTCTCCTTGTCCTTACTCCTGCATTTGGATTTCCAATTATCTGATCTGTAGTGTGTGATCTATCCCATTTCCTTGTATGTTCAGATTGATTTCTCATCCTTGATGTTGCTTCATCATTTAGATCATGATCATCTACATTTCCTCCCCCTGTGAAGTTGTCACTCCTCACAGGTGTATCTTGGATGCTTGTTTCTTCATTGTTGGTTGACACAGGTTCTTCATTCACTTGAGTTTGTTGGATTATGAGTTCAGATTCACTTTCAATCTCCTCATCAGAATCATCTAGATTGTCAAACTTCAAGGGATCTTTATCTTCATCATTGGCTTCTTCTAATCCAGGTAGTTTGCTGTCATCAAATGTTACATCTGTGCTCTCCATTACTTTCTTTTGACAAATGACATAAACTTTGTATGCAATTCTTTCCATAGAATAGCCAAGAAAGATTCCTTCAAATGCCTTTGCATCAAACTTTCCAACATATTCTGAATTATCTTTTAGCACAAAGCACTTGCTTCCAAAAGTATGAACATACTTTAGAGTAGGCTTCTTTCCAGTCATCAAGTTGTAAGGTGTCTTTCCAGTGTTTTTGTTGATGAGGGTTCTGTTTTGGATGTAGCATGCAGTGCTCACAGCCTCAGCCCAAAAACATGTAGGCATCTTTGCATCAAGTAGCATTGTTCTAGCAGCCTCTATCAGAGTCCTATTCTTTCTCTCAACAACTCCATTTTGTTGTGGGGTTTTGAGAAACTTCAAAACCTTGGAGCTGAGAATTGTTGAGAAATACCATTTTCTTTGCAGAATGCTCCAAGCATGGCATTTCTGAATTCTGTCCCATTATCACTTCTTAATGCAATCACACTTGCATTTATGGCCTTTGCTTCTTTGTCAACTTTCTTTATGTGCTCAATGATTACTTGTGGAGCCTCATCCTTTGATGCCGGAAATTCTACCCATGTATACCTTGTAAAATCATCAACCATCACTAGAGCATACTTCTTCCTTCCTAGTGACATAATATTGACAGGCCCAAACAAATCCATATGAATCAGTTGCAGGGGCTTGGTTATAGATGTCACTGTTTTTGACTTGTGGCTTGATCTTTTCATTTTTCCCTTTTGACACGCCTCACACACTCCTTCTTGACAGAATTCAAGTGTGGGCATGCCTCTCACTAACTCCCTTTTGACTAGGGAATTAATGGCTTTGAAGTTCAGGTGTGATAGCTTCTTGTGCCACAGCCAACTGTCTTCATTTGATGCTTTTGAGTAGAAGCAACAAATTGTGTCCTTGCTTGCAGAGTCCATATTGGCTACAAACAGGCTTCCCTTCCTTACTACAGACAGAGCAAAATCACCAGTCTTCTTGTGGGTGATCAAACATTCATCTTTGTCAAAGTTCACTTTGAAGCCTCTGTCAGTGAATTGACCAACACTCAGTAGATTATGCTTGAGCCCCTTGACCAGTGCTACATTCTCAATGATGACATTTCCAATTTCCAACTTGCCATATCCCAGTGTGTTGCCAATGCTGTCATCTCCAAAAGCAACCATTGGGCCAGCCTTTTCCTCATACTGTGATAGCAGGGCCATATCACCAGTCATATGATTTGAGCATCCACTGTCCAAAATCCACATGACCTTCTTTTTACTTTCTTTGCCCTGCAAACACAAAAGTATTACTTCTCCTTTGGTACCCAAACGAGTTTGGGTCCATGTGACTTAGTGACAGTTTTATCAAAATCAGCATGCTTATCAGTTTTCTTGATGTTGGTCTTCTTGTCACTGTTGGGAGTCTTAGAATCAGGGTTCTTAGACTTAGGTGACAGAGGTACCTTCCTAACTTTAGGAGGACTTGAAGACTTTGTCCTTGTGTAGTGTGTGTGAACATTATGATTGATACAGCCCTCAATGAATTGTCTTCTCAAATTAAAACAACTAGTCATCACATTCATGTTACATGGCATACAATCAAGTTTATCACAGAAAGGAGAGTCTCTATGTCTTAAAGGCACAGAGCAATCATAGAATGGTTTAGCAACACTACCAGATGGTTTCTTGCAAGCATGAGTCAAATGATTAGAGCTAAAACAGTTTTGACAAACTTTCCTAGGGGCATTTGGCACATAAGCATAGTTGTTATCTTTGTTAATCCCTAATTTGCCATTCCTGTTTGGTCTCTTATTAGTCACTTTCTTCTTAGTCTCATAATTTCCAGCTGAAACAAAATTTACAGATTTCTCAAGTCTAGGTCTACCTCCTACTGGCTCCTTGGCTTTGGTTTTGACATTCTTACTCTCAGAGGATGCTTGTTGTTCATTTGATTGTGCCTCATCTTCATCCTCCAACATTTGCTTGATGAGTAAGGCATCCTCATCAATCTCAAGTGTTGGTGTTTTAAATATTGGATTCTCAGTCTTTTTCAAAACCTGAGGCACCTCCTCTTGAACAACAATGTCATCTTCAATGACTGCATAGCCTTTCCTCTGTTTAAGAGTGTCATAATCAAGTCCAATGGCAGCCTTAGGTCTAGCTAGATTTTTCTCATGATAAGACTGCAATAGACTAGAGGAATTCTTAAATGTTTTCAACTTAAATTCATTTTCAGCTAATTCATCCCTAAGAGCTTTCTCAACTTGACTAGCACATAGAACTTTGTTCTTTAGATACTCAATCTCTTGTTTAAGATTTTCTATTTGCACAGTAGTTAGCTCTAGTTCCTCATTTCTCTTATTTAACAGTTCATTCCTAGTAGACAGTTTAGCAATCTCTTCATTAGCAGCAGTCATACTAGTATGAATGTTAAACATCTCAACGGATAGTTGTTCAACCAAAGATTTATATTCAGAAACAGACATGTCTATGGTAGTGAGAGATGGTACCTGTGAGTCTGATGCAGATGGTTCTTCCTTGGAATTGGCCATCAAGGCATAGTTGCAGAATTCTTGTTCTTCCCCATCACTGTCAGAATCATCCCAACACTTCCCTTCAGCTATGTAAGCCTTACCTGGTGTCTGCTTCTTTAGAAGGGCCTCATACTTAGCTTCAAGCTCAAGAAACTCCTTATCCTTCTCTTTAGGCTTCTTGCATTCACTGGCAAAATGCCCTAGGTCATTGCATCTGTAACATCTTACAGATGACCTATCCACATAGCTGGTTTTGAATCTGTTCTTGTTTGTTTTCATAGGTGCCTTGCTCTTGTTGAATGAATGATTTTGAGGTCTAGGCTTGAAGGGCTGATTCCTCTTGAATCTGATGTTTGGGAATTTTCTAGCCATAAAAGCATATGATGTATTTTCCATGCCATCCAGCTCTTCAAGAGTGTAGAACTCATCTTCTTCCTTGTCATCAGCAGGTTCAGTCACTACTTCCTCAGTTTCTTCATCATCTACTATCTCTTCTATTCTCAGCTGACTTGCAGATGCTTCCAGGTCTTGAATAGATTTGTTGACAATCAAGGCACAGGATGTGTTTATCATTCTGCCTTGGTTAGCTTGGATAGCCCTCTTTTGAAGCAACTCAAGCTCGTGTGTCTTTAAAACCCCATAGAGCACATCATACGTGACTTTGTTCAAATCTCTTTCTCTTAGGGATATGACCCTTTGCTCTAGATGGTTTGGTGACGATAGTAGAAACTTCATATTTAATTCCTTAGTGCTGTAAACCTTCCCATTCATTTGGAGCTCAGTCACCAGCTTGTGAAATCTTTCAAACATATCAGTGATACTTTCCTTGGGCTGTGCCATGAACGCCTCATACTGTGTGACCAGTATCTGTTTCTTATTTTCTCTTACCTCCTCTGTCCCTTCACATAACACCTCGATGTGATTCCACATGTCCTTGGCTGATCTGCATGATGCTACGTTGGCAAACATCGACATATCCAAGGAGTCTATGATTAACAACATGAGGTGGCTGTCTAGGGCAATCTTTTCCTTCTCTGAGTCCGTCCATTTGGATGGCTCTTTTGGAACGTATGATCTAGGAATGACTACTGCGCCCACTGTGGATTCAGCAACTTCTTGTTGTGGTATGAATGGACCATTCTTGAGAATGTCAGGGTAGAGAGGATTGGCAGCTTTGATGAACAACAGCATTTTTATTTTCCAGAGGTTGTAATTCTCTTTGTCGAACTTAGGGACCTTTACCGTACCTGTAGTCTTTGGTGTATTCGAACTCATGATCGTTTTCTGTTTAGATTAAACAGCCTGCTCTGATACCACTTGTTGAGTATTGAATACAGTAAAAGAATACAGAGGGGGGGGTGAATGGATTCTTGAATTTTTCTTCGTTCTTGAATCTTTGTAACAAGATAAGTGATGAGTGTGTGAGATATGAAGATGCGGATAATTAAAGACAAACACAACACAATATCACCTTAATCTAATATTTTATTAGATAAAGATTTTGCTACAATCTGTGAATACAAATGATAGTATTCTCAGCTTCGTTTTTCTCAGAGAGATATTTTCTGGATATTTTTGAGAAACTTCAAAACCTTAACAGCTAAGGAAGTAAGGCTGTATCCTTATAGACATGGATACACCCACTTGCTACAAATGAGGTAGGTAAAACAAAAGCACTTTCCAGTCTGTCTATCTCATTTTAGTAAGAGTCCAAACGGCTACAGATTTGACTTTGAAAAGCCTGTTTAGATCCACTTCTTCAGCTCCTTGTCCCTTGTCTTATCTCTCCAAGCTTCTTTGTAGGCTTTCCAGCATGCTTTATAGGACAGAGTCAAATAAAGTATCCTGGCTTGTTGCAGGTTTCTGACTTGTACAATTCTTCAGTATTTTGTCCTTAAGAATGTATTCGAGAAGTGACTAAGTGAGTGATTCGAGAACTGGAGTTGACTTGATCGATAACTCTGAGTTCTCGAATAGTGTTATCTTGACATATCGAATCACTTCTCGAATAGCTCTTTTCTCTGGGACTCCTTGAGATATCGAATAGAGCATTTTGACATATCGAATCCCTGAGATATCGAATAGAGCATTTTGACATATCGAATCCCTGAGATATCGAATAGAGCATTTTGACATATCGAATCCCTGAGATATCGAATAGAGCATTTTGACATATTGAATCCCTGAGATATCGAACAGTGTATTCAGAGATATCGAATAGTGTCTTCTGAGATATCGAATCTCTGACTTCTCGAATGCTAGACATCTCGAATAGACAAATGTACTTCTCGAATTGGTACTTAGGCAAATTCTTCATTTCTTCAAATCCCAACTGTGATTATTTGGCAGCCTTTATCTCCTTGCTTGAGGCATGAACCTTGGAACTTCTTTCAAGCATTATTCTTGACTTTATAATTACAGTAACACAACTAGAATTTGATGCCTATTACAAGTACAGAACAAATAGAAACTCTACAACTAGAGGTTCCCTCAGTTAAGAGGTCATGTAGGTAATGCATAGCATTACACATACTTAGGCTTGTTATTAGATGTATTCAGGCATGCCTCTGTGACTAACAAATTTTAAAAAATAATAGTTTGTTAACGAGCTGTTCGATAAGAGCTCGAGCTCGGCTCGACTCATTTTTGTTCGATAAAAGCTCAATCTCGGCTCGGTTCATTAACGAGCTCGAGCTCGAACATATATTTTGTTTGATATGAAAGCTCGGCTCTGCTCGATTCGTCAAAAAAAAAAAAATTAAACTCGGCTCGGTTCGATCAAAGCTCGGCTCGACTCGATTCGTTTACAGCTCTTCACTTCGTACCTCAGCTATCTTATCGGACTCTATTATTTAGTACTTAGTACTTGGTTGCAAGCTTTTAAATAGCTATTTTGTTATTTAGAACCAACAATTAAATAGTATTAATATTTAAAAATATATATAATTAATTTGAAATCACAGTTTTATAGAAATTGGGTATTGGACAAAATCGTAAAAGGACCTTACAAGGATTAATTAATAAATCGGGAATTAATCGGAAGGATTAATCGAAATAAAAAACAGATGTATTTTAATATTATAATACTCCCTCCGTCCCACCCAATTGTTTACATTTTTCAAGGAGTGTCTAGCACGCATTTTAAGGTATATTTTAAGGATAGTTCTATAACTTATTTTTAAAAAAATTCTTTTAAAACGGACGGAGGAAGTATTATTTAATATACTATTATGATTTTATTAATTATTTATTAAGTAATATGTGTTTATCATATCATAAAATATATAATAATTCATATTTTGTTAATGTATTATTTTAATTTTTATTATTTATTATAAATACTTCGATGAAGAAGTACTCGTAAAGATTAATCAAAAATTTTAAAAATCAAATCGACTGAATTTCTTGTAAATGATTAATCGGCATTTTTAGAAGAGATGAAATCACGTAGAAATACATGACTTTAATAAAACTAGTTGATAAAGCCGCGCTTCGCGGCGGCGTTGCAATATTTTTAAAAAAATTCAATACATTTACGTTATATTATAATATTAATATTAAATTTTAGTAATTAAATAATCTTCTCTAATGAATCAATTTCTTGTTTAATACGATTCTTTCGATTGAGCCGCTCTCTCGTTAAAACTGAAATCCCAACTTTTAACATATATTATAAAGACTAATATAATATTTTTTATCTATAAAATCGAACCGTAAAAATTAAAAAAATTTATGACTTCAGTATCAAATTCTAATAGCTAATACAATCTTTTCTAGCGAGCCGTCTTCCCGTTAAATACGTTTCGAGTCGCTCTTATTTGAAACCGAAATTCTAACTTCATTATATAAAGAGAGTAAATTCCAATATTTATATTCTTTAAACTTTCTAATATTTATGGAGTTTTAAAAGATAAAAATACATCTTATATTTTCTGTATATTATAGATATTCTTGTATTTATTTACAGTTTCCGCATGGGAATGTCTTTCTGTTATGTTAACATATCAAAAAAAATTAAAATACGAAGACTTTTCGTTACGGGAATAATATTACATTTATGGATATATTTTTGTAGTGCGAGTATAATTAACTTGTCTAAAAAGGTTAAAATAAAGGATTTCTAGGAAAAAAGATGTATAGTTTACAAAAATCTTATAAGACGTCTCCACCGTCCTCGTATTCCACTTCCAATAAAACATTTTATTTTATGTATTAATTATATATTTAAACATATTTTATACGGTCTTATCTAATGAACCGCTTTCTTATTAAGCACAGTTTTTACCATTGATGCCCTCTCTCGTTAAGACCAAAAACCTAACTTTTACATATATTACTTGTATGATAATGTTTATCCATAAAAATCAAATCATAAAAATAAAACAAAATTTATAACATCATATGATATTTTAATAGCTAGTACAATCTTTTATAGTGAGCCGTCTTCCCGTTAAACACGTTTCGAGCCGCTCTCGTTTGGGATCGAAATTCTAACTTCATTACATATTATTGATGATACTTATCTTACACAACAATTTTTTTCCTTGAAATCAAAACCTAAAAAATAGAGTGAATTCCAATTTATACTTTCTCTAGATTTTCTAAATTTTTTGGAGTTTTAGAAAATGAAAACACATCTTATTTTCTCTTTATATTATAGATATTCATGTATTTGTTTAGGATTCCTGCATGAGATAGTTCTTTTACTCATTGTTCTTTTATTATGTTAACACATCAATTCTTTTCTTTTTAAATACGGTGACTTTTTTCATGACAATAGTATTGAATTTATGAATAAATTTTCCTAATGTAAGTATAATTAACTTATATAAAGAATATATAATTTAAGAAGATCGTTCAATCAATTTTTCTAATTTTCTAGAATTTTAAACACTAATAAACCGGCCACCCCTTCCCTCCGTCCCTGAGTGTATCAGACATACTTTAGGGACACTGAGCTACGTTTTTTTTTTTCTTTGACAATTTATTCGTATAAACACTGAAATTTCGAGTTCCATTGTTTTAATAACCCAAAAATATTCAAAAAGAATTTAGAACCGAAACCCTTGCAAATGGCCCTAGTTTTAATGCACTGGTTATAATTTTGACAGACTTGTCCATTTCTAGATATTTTCCATCCTGTTTCAAACTTAAGAGATAGGATTAACTGTCTTACTTAAATTATACGTAAAAGTTTCAACTGAAAAGTTGCAGTTAATCAAGGGAACTACCACCATGTCTATTGTTGATTCAATCATCCCTTGTTAATGTTGGAGCTCTATAAATTCAAACACCTATTCTAGTTCTAGTAGAAATTTTATTTATATAATTTTTCTATAAATTCGAACTCTTATTCTCTATAAATTCGAATTCCTATTCTACTTCCAATAGAACTTTTAATCGTATGCCTTATAAATATTTATTATACTTGCAATAGAACTTCTAATCATATATCTTCCCTATAAATTCGAACTCTTCTCCTTTATAAATTCGAACACCTATTCTACTTCAAATATGCTAATTGATATTTTTATATATTTTCCCTATAAATTCGAACTCTTCTCATTTATAAATTCGAACACCTATTCTACTTCAAATATGCTAATTGATATTTTTATATTTATTAGTGTTTAAAATTCTAGAAAATTAGAAAAATCGATTGAGACGATATTAGAGCGCCACTTAAACTCCCGTTATCCTCCTTTATATATATATATATATATATATATATATATATATATATATATATATATATATATATTGATTGAAAAGTATAAGAGCATCTCCAATGGAGAGACCCCTTAGGTAAAATTTAAAATTAATTACCATAAATAAGAATTATAAAGAATGTGTAAAAAATTTTGCACTCCAATGGGACAAAACCCTTGTATATAATTATAGATAATCTCTTGATGTTGGCTATATTTGTCGAACCTCTAGAGACCTGTAGTGAATTGCCACATCACTTATTTCTATATTAAAATTATATATTCCATTAATAACAACTTAAAATATTAATAATATACCATTTTTAAAATATAGCCAATCATTATAGCCAATACCATCGGAACACAATATCTTACAGGTTCGACAAATTTTACATAATCAATATTTTATGTAGTTTAGCCAATCATTTTTAGCTAACACCATTGGAGATGCTCTAAGGACTCATTTGTCCTTTACACTGGAAGTATTCGCTCCGTCTCTCTAATTTTTTTACACTTTTCTTTTTGAACGTCACACCAATTTTTTATATTACTAAAAATAGTAACTTTCAACAATAAAATGTATTATTTCATTCACTACTTCACTCCACTATTTTAATACTTTACACTATTACACACATTACTTCACTTATTTTAAAAATAAAATCACTATTATACCCAATATTTCATTTATTTTAATAATATTACACCAATTATTTTTGGTCTCCGTGCGAATGTAAACATTTTGCCGGGACACAGAGGAAGTATCATCGAACAATCAATGATTGAATCAGAACCACACACAGGTAAGCTATGGAGAGCAAGGACCTAGACTTTGAAGTCCACTGTCAACTTATATTCTGTTAATTAAATAATTTTATCATTCAAAGATGAAAATTCAAATTTAAAAATTGAATACCTTTTGTAGCTCCGAAAGTTGATTCTAGTAAATTTTGTCGTTTATTCTGATCCATTATATGTGTTTTTAACATTATTGACATGTATATTAAGGTTTTAAATAAAATTTACTTGGCCAAAATTTTTATTTTTAGTATTTAAATAAAAAAAAGTGTAGAATCTGAATATTAATTTTATAGTATCTAACATACCAAAATTAAAGACAGCTAATTTCATTATCTTATTAATTTAATGACATCATCATATTTATGTTTCATTTTCGAATTAAATCTAACTAACTTATAACCCGTGCAATGCACGGGTTTCATGAATTATATTATAAATTTTATTTAATATTATAATTATGTTTTTGTATAATCATTATTTTTAATATTGTTTTTAATTTTTATTTAATATAATTTAATATACTCATGTTTACAGATTATATTAATGTTTCCTTATTATAAACAATTTATACGATTTTTAATATATTTTATTAATAATTGAGAAACATGATGTGATATTTTCGGGTATATATTAATGATTGTAAGATTTGTTTTAAATTAAAAAGGTAACGTGTTTTAATTATAAAGGAAATATTAATGATCTAAATATATGATACGCTTGATATTTTTATGTGTTTATAAAATGTAATATGTTCAACTAAAATTAAATGTGAAAAAGGTAATCGATTAATTACTATTAATTTAGATTTGTTTAAATTAAAAAGGTAATGTGTTTTAATTCGAAAGAAAATATTAATGATCAAAAGATATGATACGATTGATATTTTTAGGTGTTTATAAAAGCTAATATGTTCAACTAAAAGTAAATGTGAAAAAGGCAATCGACTAATTACCATTAATTTTATTATCTTAATCGACTAATTTTCATTAATTATAACGTGTTTTAATTGGAAAGAAAATATTAATGATGAAAAGAGATGATACTATTGACGTTTTTAGGTGTTTATAAAAGGTATTATCTCGACTAATTACCATTAATTATATTATGTTATTATTTATTTTAGGTGTATTTATGTTTCTTTATAATGAAGGGTAAATAAGTAAATTCACTAAGTACCAAAAAACAGGTACCAAAACTTTCAATGTTTCGGAATTTATATAATAGTATAGATTTGCTTTATTACTCATTTTTTTTCTTCTCCACTTTCTCCGTAACTAATTCTCTTTTCTTTCTTTGTTTTACTTCCTCCACTCCACTAATTATCATTGTTCCCAATTTCTCATTCTAATCTGTTTTCTCAATATTATTTACACAAATATTTGCCATAACCATTTGTGTTATAATTTTGATAATTAATATATATAAATTATTTTTTAATACTAGATGATAACTCGTGCCTAGAGATTTATTTAAATTATTCACTAATTTAGTATTGAAAATTATCATATTTATTTATTTACTTGTGATTTTTTTACTTTTTAAAATTATTTGTAAAAGTACGATTTAGACAAAAAAAACCAAGTATAACTTCATTTTACGTTTTTTTGAAATATAACTGAAATTATCTAATATTTTCAGAAAATCAAGAAAACATAACATACATAATTCATACGTGTGATAACTTAGTATATTTTTAATAAAAATTTACAACATAATAGAATTCCGATATTTCATTTAAAAATCTATACTATTATATAAAAGCCGAAACATTAAAAGTTTGGTTGGTTGGTCGGTCGGTCGGTATGGTACCTGTTGATTTTACTTATTTACCCTTACTCAATTACAGATCTACTAATGTTGTGGAATAAAATCGAAGGTTTGTAAATTACGGCTAGGGTATGTATGTTTTAAATACAAGGGATGGTGAGCTTCACGCTTTAATGGCTGTTCTTGCGTTCGAGACTAATCGGTCCTCACAAGATGCCTACGTATCTCTGTATTGTTAGAGAATCAAGCCAACGTAGTTCTGAGAATGAGGGGTCAGGCCCTTTATATAGGCTGAGAAGCCTTAGAATTAAGGTAGGAGTTGGAGACTTAATAGATAAGTCACCTCCTTGAGGAAAGTTCTAGACTCCTTCCTTATAGGAGTCTGTTGCCATATCGAATTGGATGCCTTGGAGACTAAGTCTTGTAGAGATAATGTCCTTATCTGACATTTATTGCTGAGCTGTTTATTACCCCTAATATTAATTACGAAATTAATATTAAAAATAGGACTTTGGACCCTGTTGGTGGGCCCCACGTTCGGACCATACCGGGTCTAATTAATGCAACACTAAATGTGTCTTTAGGGCTTATTTTTAGCCCATATCATTTGCCCCCCAACTTCTAGGAAAACTGATCAGGTTTTCCTTGAAGTTTTAACGGTCCTTTCCAAGACTCGGGTCAGGGTTCATCTTTATACACTAGTGTTTCACGAGTATTGTCTTTATGTAAAGCGTGGAGCGACCGACGCGTTTACGACAATGTTAATTCGATGCTAATCGGCACTAATCAGCCTTAACGACATTTAAACAATGTTTAAACGACGTTGAACGGCATAAAACGGTACTAAACGGTACTAACTAGCCTTAAATGACACTTAAACAACGTTTAAGTGACGCCAACCGGCATTAAACGACACTGAACGGTGCTTATGGACACTAACGGTGGTAATCGGCACTTAATCGGTGCTTATCGGCACTAACGGTGCTATCGGCACTTAATCGGTGCTATTGGCACTAACAGTGCTATCGGCACTTAATCGGTGCTTATCGGCACTGACGGTGCTAATCGGCACTTAATCGGTGCTTATCGGCACTAACAAGCCTTGAACGACACTTAAACAATGTTAAGCGATTCTAAACGGCGCTAAACGGTGCTAAACGGCACTAGCGGGGGTCCGGGGGCGGCAGGCCCCGGGCGGGTCCAAGGGGCGGCAGCCCCTGGCGGGGTCCAAGGGGCAGAGCCCTGGCTAGGGTCGAGCTGCCAGGTCAGCTTGGAAATTTTTTATTTTCAAGGGCTAGTACTATTCAGAAATTATCATTTCGACTCAAATTTCTGAATTTTAATCACAAAATTCGAGCTCAATTTCGAGCTCAAATTGTCTCCAGGTCGAAGCCAATTTTCTTGTTTCCTAGGTCATTTTCGACCTGGAAATTTCGAGCTCAATTTCGAGCTCAAATGGGGGCCAGGTCGTGGCTGCTTTTCTTGTTTCCTAGGTCATTTCGACCTGGAATTTTCGAGGAGAAAGTATGTATTTTCGAGCTCAATTTCGAGCTCAAATTGGGGGCCAGGTCGTGGCTGTTTTTCTTGTTTCCTAGGTCATTTTCGACCTGGAATTTGCGATCTCAAGCCACGTTATAACGACCTCAATTTGAGTGGAACGACCTCAAAGTGGTTTCTCCAGGTCGCCTTGTCGAGCTCGTTATTGTACTAAAAAACGAGATCGATTGTCACGACCTCGTGCTTCCTTTAGGTAACTCCAAGTCTTATTATGGACTTTAACGGGCCCTGTCTTTAATTTTCATGGGCTGGGCCTAGGTTTTCAAATTGTTTGGACCTTTATCATGGGTCAAAATGACCTTAAATCAAAACCTTAATTAGGTTTATCAATCTTGGTTGGGTCGTGACAGGCCTTGATCCTTTTTAATTACTTTAGCTGGACTTGGGCCTTTGTTGGGCCTTTGTTGGCCCTTTTAGAGTCCAATTTGGTTCCTTAGCCCTTGATTTATAACACAAGGCCTGGATTCTAAGGTTGATGTTGGTGTTATGGATCACCAACACGAGGTTTCAGGTCAATAGGAGGTGTTTGTTATGCCTTAAATGGTTTCGTGAACCTTGACTTGTGACCTTCCGGGCCTTAACTTATTTGCTGAGACCTTGGTTTTAAGGTCATTATCAACCCTTGATTCTCATTCTAAGATGTAGAATGATGAAGTCCCTTAGTTCTTGCCCCCCTTGCTTCATATAGTGGAGGTCTTGCTTCTCGGTTGATCGCTCAAGGAGTTCACTTGCTCTTCAGCGTTTGACTTCAAGTCCGGTGTGTCTTGGCTGGTTGTTAACCTTCTTTTCTTGATTCTAGGTTTCCAACCTTCTTCTTATGCTCACAGGACCTTGCTTTAGTTTATATTGGATTGAAGGCTCTTGATTCAAGTCCTTAAACTTCAAATGACAAATTTGATTGGAGGCAGACAGCCTTTTTGGCCATCAAGGCTAAAATTTTGTGTCGGGATTTGAGATTCAAGATTTTAAGTAAGGAATGACAAAGGACCTCTCATCTCAACACTCTCACTAACTGTTTCTGTGCCTTCAAGGCATCATCAGGGAGCCAACTAGTCTCAAGAAGAGCTCGAAGAGGGTCTATCCTTCAGCTTACATCAACTGGTTCTACCAATTTTGATTCGATGGTGGGGTCTTCAGGACCTGGAAGCAAAAGCTCTCTGCATAATTCTTTATCTCAGAAGAGCCATACTTAGATTGGGCTTCGGCCTTAATGTTCTTTTCTCTCTTGGGATATACTCAACATGGCATTTATCGAGCGGGGCTATCACGGCTTTCACAATCCTCAAGTATTTGGCCATATTCTTTTCTCTATCCTCAAACTCTCCATTGACTTGTGAGACTACCAGCTTTGAGTCTCCACAGACTTTCAAGTTCTTGACCCTCAGGGCTCTTATCAGTCCAAGGTTGGCTATCAGAGCTTCATACTCCGCCTCGTTTTAGGTTGTTGGGAAGTCCAACTTCAAGGCATACTCGAGTGTGAACCCATCGAGGCTTTGCAGAACTTAACCCGCACCACTGGTTTTTGTTTTTGATGCCCCATGAAAATAGAGCTTTTTGTTTTTGATGCCCCATCAAAATAGAGCATCCAATATTCCTTCTTCTCTTCCAGGGGTTTTCCACCTTGCTGACCTTCCTGGTCTATTACCTCCTGCCCCCCGACTTCTTGGTTGTCAATGGTATATTCAACCACGAAGTCGGCTAGAGGCTGGGTTTTTATGGTCGTCCTATGCTTGTACTTAACATCAAATTTTCCTAGTTTGATTGCCCACTTGATGAGGTGTTCCATCAGGGCTTCAACGTTTGTCTTTATCCAGGGTCCTTCAAGGACTTAAACTCTTATCTGCTGTAACCTAACTCTACCCTTCGGGGTATGTATTTGTTTGTTTTCATTCGTGTATTCTTTTATTTTCGGTACTTGGTCATCTTTGACTCACACATCAGGTGCTTGGCACATAAATAAAATCACAATAAATGAATGGAAAACAAACTTGCATTAATAACTTGAAATGGGTTCAACCCTTACATAGAGTACTACTGTCCTACTCGGAGCAACATGCTCTGCAATGGTTTTAATGAACCTTATTTCTACTTCTACTATAAAAATATGAAGCTAAGTCCTACTAGGATAACTTAAGTCCAATCGGGGTTTTGTAAGACTAGGCCTGCACCACTTAATTTTGTTTTTGATGCTCCATCAAAATAGAGCACCCACCACTCCTTCTGGTCTCCTCATTCTTATTCTGCAGTTCACTTCCTGCTCGGGGTACTACCTCCTGCCCCCCAACTTCTTGGTTGCCGATGGTGCACTCAACCACAAAGTCAGTTAACGCCTTAGCCTCAATGGCTGTCTGAGGCTTCTGTGTGATGTCCTCTGCTGACCTTTCTTTGTGTTCCTTACCACTGTGGACATTCATGTCTTCAATCGGAAGGACCTGCCCCCCGACTCCGTCAGGCCTTAACGAGGCTACATAACAGCTTCGTGCCATCTTCTGATCACCTTTATGTTCTCCAACACCATTCCTGGTAGGGAACTTGATCTTCACATGATAGGTTGAGGCAACAGCCTTGAATGCATGAAGTCCAGTCCTTCCAAGGATAGCGTTGTACGTTGAATCCGCCTTGATTACCAGGAAGTTCAACATCTGAGTGGCCTCCTTGGGCTCTTGCCCGATAGTTACAGGCAGCTGAATAGTCCCTTCAACTTTGGATTTTACTCCATTAAATCCGTATATAGGCATGTTATTGGGGGTCAACTGAGAATCAGTGTATCCCATCTTCACAAACGCATCATGAAACAGAATGTCAACGGAAGCTCCATTGTCTATCAAGACTCGCTTCACCTCCGAGTTTCCAATCACAGGAGTTATAACCAACGGGTCATCATGGGGGAACTTCACCCCTTCCAAGTCTAAGTCATCAAAGCTAATCGATACCTCAGTTTTTGCACGCTTCGGGGCCTCTCCCACGATGTGCAACACCTCTCGAGCATAAGCCTTTCGAGAGTTCCTAGTTGTCCCGGCCGCAGTCGGGCCTCCTGAGATCATGTTGATTACTGGCCCTCGGGGCTGTGGGTTGCGATCTTGATCGTCATCCCTTCTATTATAGTCTCTTCTCTGATTAGCACGGTCTTCACCCTTAGTGAAGTGCCTCAGCTTCCCTCTACGGATCAAAAACTCAATCTCATCTTTGAGTTGCTTACAATCGTCAGTGTCATGCCCCACGTCTCTATGAAATCTGCAATACTGATTCTGGTTTCTCTTTGCGGGATCACCCCTGAGTGGCTTCGGCCATCTGAAATCCTTATCATTCTCAATGTCCAACAAGATTCGACTCCTAGGAGTATTCAACCTTGCATACTCAGTGAACCTTGACCCTTGGTTCTTCTTAGGGGCAGAGTCGGAGTCCTCGCTAGTTCGGGGATACTTGTCCCTAGCATCATACTCTTGATCATCATAGTCCTGGTCTTGCTTTCGCTTCTTGGAGTCATTGTTACCTCCTCCTCCACCTACGGTGGTTTCTTTCTTCAAGCTATCCTCAGCTTTAATATACTTATCAGCCCTTCGTTGGAGCTCAGCCATGTTCTCCGGGGGATGCTTCGTCAATGATCTCTTGAAGAAGAGGTCAGTGGTTCCGTGTTCCAGGGCTACCATTGCCACCTTATTTTCCAAATCAGTGATGTTCAACGTCTCCTTAGTGAATCGCTTGAGGTAATCCCTCAGATTTTCGTTCTTTCCTTGTACCACATACATAAGAGACGCGGAGCTCTTCTCATGTACCCTTCCGCTAATGAATTGGCTAACGAAGGCGGCACTCAACTCCTTAAAAGAGCCAATAGAGTTTGCAGGTAGACGACTATACCATCTTTGAGCCATGCCTGACAGAGTTTGAGGGAACGCCCTACACTTTAAGGCATCACTAGCAGGCTGCAGCAGCAGTGCGTTTGAGAATGTTCTGACATGATTTGCGGGATCGCCCGTTCCATCATAGGCCTTAATAGTTGGCATCTTAAATTTCCTTGAGATGTGGGCATTCATCACCTCCTCAGTAAACGGAGGTGTGGGATCGTCAGGGTCCCCAAGTGGCATCAGATCTTTGGGGTTACTCTTGGGGGTTTCCACCCTCATAGCTTCTCTTGTTGGGACATCAGCCCTCTTCTGTCTTCTTGAGGACCTCTCCAAATCTATAACGGGAATCCTTCCTGAGATTGGAGGGGGTCGAATTAGACTCTGTCTTGCCTGTTCCCTTGCCATATCTTCCTTCAATTTTAAGATCTCGGCCTCATAAGCCTTGATCCTTTCAGCAGTTGTCAAAGATTGTCCATCACGGATGTCTTGAGTCCTCCTTCGACGTTCTCTACTAGCACGTCGCCTCCTCGGGGCTTCATCACGATCATCATCCTCAGACGATGAATCATCAGTATAAGGGCCGGAGTAGTCATCATAATCTCGGTCCCGGATTTGTAAGGCATGACCACTTGGTCCTGAACCTTGAGTCATCGGGGGGTAGTTGGGCAGACCGTGCCTGGGATTAGTGTACAAGGGGAGATCCGTAGTATGGATCTGTACCCCTGGTGGCGGGTTGTTCGGATCAACAATCTGGAGAGAGTTGGTCGCTTGTCCTGCCTGATTGGACAGAGGCAACGTACTCTCAGCATGGGGGATCACCCCTGGTTGCTGAGAAACTTGAGAGTGGATAATGACAGCTGATGCTGGGGGAGCCTGTTGAATGATCGTCCCTGATGCTGGGGGAGTCTGCTCGGTGAGAGGTGGGGCAGAGCTAATTGGCACGGCCTGAGTTACAACTGGTGTTGTTCTTCGTGTTTGAACCATGGTTGATGTTGTCTTCCCACAGGCGGCGCCAAATGTTGTGGAATAAAATCGAAGGTTTGTAAATTACGGCTAGGGTATGTATGTTTTAAATACAAGGGATGGTGAGCTTCACGCTTTAATGGCTGTTCTTGCGTTCGAGACTAATCGGTCCTCACAAGATGCCTACGTATCTCTGTATTGTTAGAGAATCAAGCCAACGTAGTTCTGAGAATGAGGGGTCAGGCCCTTTATATAGGCTGAGAAGCCTTAGAATTAAGGTAGGAGTTGGAGACTTAATAGATAAGTCACCTCCTTGAGGAAAGTTCTAGACTCCTTCCTTATAGGAGTCTGTTGCCATATCGAATTGGATGCCTTGGAGACTAAGTCTTGTAGAGATAATGTCCTTATCTGACATTTATTGCTGAGCTGTTTATTACCCCTAATATTAATTACGAAATTAATATTAAAAATAGGACTTTGGACCCTGTTGGTGGGCCCCACGTTCGGACCATACCGGGTCTAATTAATGCAACACTAAATGTGTCTTTAGGGCTTATTTTTAGCCCATATCAACTAACTAATCAATTTCCTTTTTCAGGTTACACATATTATCTTTTCTATTTTTCAAGAACTAAATAATTTCTTTTTCAGGTAAAATACAATATCTTTATATTTTATCTAACTAAAATTTCTCCTTTATTATTCAATTTCCTTTTTCAGGTTAAACATATTACCCTTTTAATTTTTCAATACCTAAATAATTTCTTTTACCAGGTAAAATAGATTATCTTTTACATTTTATCTAACTAAAATTTCTCCTTTTTAAATACATTACGAATAATTCTATTTAATAAAATAACATAATTATATTATAATTACTATTAACTAATCAATTACCTTTTCAGTCAAAATACGTTACGTTTTCTCTTTTCTCTAACTAAAATCTCTCTTTTTCCAATTATATGGTTACCTTTTATAGCCAGAACACGTTACCTTTTTTATTTTCTCTTACTAAAACCTCTATTTCCCAATTATATCACGGGCATTTCTATTTAATAAAAATAAAATAATAATATTATAATACTAATAATTAACCGATTACCTTCTCAACTAAAAAATATCATCTTTTCTATTTTTTCTAATTAAATTCCTTTTTTTCTAGAAAAATAACGGGCAACATTAATTTCTCATTTTCTAAAAACTATAAACAATTTTATTTAGTAAAATAACATAATTAAATTATAATTACTATAAACTAATTAATTATCTTTTTCACATAAATCATGTCATCTTCACGTTACCTTTCTATTTCTCTAACTAAAACCTCTCTGTTTCAATTATATCAAGGACTATTCTATTTAATAAAATAAATTAATAATATTATAATCTATACTATTATATAAAAGCCGAAACATTAAAAGTTTTGGTACCTGTTTTTTGGTACGCTGTAAATTTACTTATTTACCCTTCATTATAAAGAAAAAGATAAATGATATCTATACTATTAAAACTCCTAAAATAAATAATAACATAATATAATTAATGGTAAGTAATCGATTACCTTTTTTCACATTTACTTTTAATTGAAGATATTACATTTTATAAACACCTAAAATATTAATCGTATAATATCTTCCAATCATTAATATTTCCTTTCGAATTAAAACACGTTACCTTTTTAATTTAAAACTAATCTTATAATCATTAATATATACCCAAAAATATCATATCATATTTTTCTATTATTAATAAAATATATTAAAAATCTGTATACGTTGTTTACAATAAGGAAACATTAGTATAATCTGTAAACATGAGTATATTAAATTATATTAAATTAAAATTAATTAATTATATAATAGCCGAAACATTAAAAATTTTGGTACCTATTTTTTGGTATATGTTTTTTAGTATTTCGTGAATTAACTTATTTAACATTTATTATAAAGAAAAATATATACGATATCTATACTATTAAAATACCTAAAATAAATAATAACATAATATAATTTATGGTAATTAATCGATTGCATTTTTCACATTTACTTTTAGTTGAAGATATTACTTTTATGAACACATAAAAACATCAATCAAATCATATCTTCCAATCATATCATATCTAGCAATAATTAATATATAACCAAAAATATCTTATCATATCTTCTAATCACTAACAAAATATAATAGAAATCCGTATACTACGAATAATGATCATTAGATTTTTATTAAAAAATCAGAATGGTTAGATCTAATGATTAAATATATTATATAATTAAATTAATTTACGAAAATTTAAAGGTTCAAATTCTATAACGACATATTTATTTTAAAATTTTATAATATAAGTTTTAAACCTTGCATATCATTAGATAAATTTATATTAAATTATTAATATTAAAATTAAAATAAAATATTCTAAATAATGATTATATAAAAATATAATTGTAACATAAAATAAAATTTGTTACATATAAAAAAAATCCGTGCATCGGGTTATAAGCTAGTAATATAAATTTGTAAAACATAATAAGAATTTAGGGGTATAAATTTTTTTAATTAGCCCTGCAGGCCCAATCAAATTTATAGTATATTTTTCAAATATCTCAAGAAAAGTTTCCTAAGATCAATCTCAGGGTCCTTTTTCTCTAACCAAATTTGATACCAAATTAAAATTAAAAATCAATTTTTCTTCTTAATAAATAAAGATGTTGTGCAAATTAAGCCATAACCTTTAGGGCTGCAAACGAACCGAGTCGAGTCGAGTTTTTCCTTAACGAGTTCGAGTTCGAGTTTTTCTTAACGAGTTCGAGCAAAACTCGATAAGCTTATCGAGCAGATTTCTTTGATCGAACTCGAGTTCGTTAACAATCGAGTCGAGTCGAGTAGTTCACGAGCATTTTGAGTCGAGTCGAGTCGATCTCGAGTTCGAGTAGTTCACGAGTTTGTTAGTTTTTTTTCCCCATTCTTTGGGCTTATTTTTATATTTCTCGACGATCCAACCGTACGGATGTCAAAATAAATCTAATTTAGTGATATTCCCAATTTTTCAAAAAATAAAAAATTAATTTGGTTCGAGATCTTAGTAGATCATTAATATTCTAACTAGTACTAGTAACTAGTGCATTGTCACGAATTGATGTTTATATATTTTTAAAATATTTCTCGACGATCCAACCGTACGGATGTCAAAATATATCTAATTTAGTGATATTCCCAAATTTTCAAAAAATAAAAATTTAATTTGGTTCGAGATCTTAGTAGATCACTACTATTCTAACTAGTACTATTAACTAGTGCTTTGTCACGGATTGTTGTTTCTATATTTTTTAAAATATTTCTCGACGATCCAACCATACGGATGTCACGATATATCTAATTTAGTGATATTCCCAAATTTTCAAAAAATAAAAATTTAATTTGGTTTGGGATCTTAGTAGATCACTACTATTCTAACTAGTACTAGTAACTAGTGCTTTGTCACGGATTGTTGTTTCTATATTTTTTAAAATATTTTTCGATGATTCAACCGTACGGATGTCAAGATATATCTAATTTAGTGATATTCCAAAATTTTCAAAAAATAAAAAATTAATTTGGTTCGAGATCTTAGTAGATCAGTACTATTCTAACTAAAACCAGTAACTAGTGCTTTGTCACGAATTGTTGATTCTATTTTTTAAAAATATTTCTCGACGATCCAACCGTACGGATGTCAAGATATATCTAATTTAGTGATATTCCCAAATTTTCAAAAAATAAAATTAATTTGGTTGGAGATAAAAAAAATAAAAATATTTTTTTTTAATTTTTTTCGAGCTTTAACGAGTCGAGTCGAGTTCGAGCCCATATCGAGTCGAGTCGAGTCGAACACTCAAAAAACTCGAATCGACTCGATAACCTTAACGATCAATTTTTTTTGTTCGAGCTCGAGCTCGTTATCTTATCGAGTCGAGTCAAGTCGAGTTAAACGAGTCGAGTCGAGTCGAGCCTAATGAGTAGCTCGGTTCGTTTGCAGCCCTAATAACCTTTATTACTAACCAAAATCCCTTTTTTAATAGTAGTACTTTGTACCAAATTTGATTTGGACTATATTTTGGCTTCATCCCATAATCCTGTTTATACTAGAATTTTATGTTATTTTTTAAAAATAAAATTAGAAATTCTATTATAAATTTTTAATTTGTAATTTTTAATATAATCCCATTTCACCTAGAATTTTATGTTGTTCTAAAAAAAATAGAATCCTATTTTAATTATAATTTTTTATTTGTAATTTTTGTAATCGAAAAAGACTACTATATGAGAAAACACCAATAAATATCTATAAGATAAAACAGCAATTAATACAATATACGGTTACATATGCTATAATTTTTTATAAAATATCAATGAATACATGTGCTAATCGTACAAGATAAGCCCCTTTTAATGGCACTGTGATATAAATTTGGTTTTACCTATGGCTGCACATGGGTTCCAAAAATCGACCAACCCAAACCAACCCTCTTTTTAACCGATCAAATCGAATCGTTCAAAACCATGGGTTAAACGGATTAATTTTTAAAAAACCCGAACTAATTGGGTTGGGTAAGGGTTTCACAAATTTTAACCCTTACCCAACCCAACTTACATAAAATGATTTTTTTTGCATATTTTCTACATATTTTGTATATTTTCTAACAAATTTCTGCATTCTATAAATTTCTTGCAACACTTTCTGCAACATTCTGCAACACTTTTCTGCCTTCTGTAACACTTTCTACAACATTTTCTACGAACTGCAGAATTTTTTGCAATGTGCAGGATTTTCTGCAAAGTTCTTGTGATTAGCAAATTTAACCCAACCCAACCCGAACCAAACCGACCTAATTGGATTGGGTCGGAGTTGGGTTACAATATTTTTTTTCAATTAATGGGTTGATTTTTTATAAAACCAAACTAATTGGGTTGGGACCCAACCCTACCCATGTAGCCCTAGTTTTACCCCAGATTACTACTTCTCCTAGAATTAAAAAAATTGGAATTTTATTATAATTATAACTCTTTTAATATAATTTTTTTGAGTTGTACAAATAGCGTATCTATTATATATATTGTGTTTTCTTGATTTTCTTAAAATAACCTTAAATAAATAATAAATAAAATATCTTATTAAAAAGTGAAATCTCGCTTTAATGTTAGTTTTCCTAGATTCATATATCCTAGAATTATTAGAATTATGTAGTAATTACAATTCTATTAATATAAACTACTTACGTAATTTTCTTTTGTACTTTTATAATTTTATAAAATATTTTTTATAATTAACAAAATAACCCTTATAAGAAAATATTAAATAAATCATCTAGCCCGCTTCGGGTGATCTTTTAGTAGGTTATAATATATGAATTATAATTATAATTGAATTAAAACAATTCTGGGAGATACGGATATTTAAACGGAATTTCGATTATTAATATAGATTTTTTTTAATATTTAATTAAGAACATTTTAAAAAATCTAGAAAACACAACATACATGATTTTTATAGATACATTATTTGTGCAAGTTAGTGGGGGTTATAATTCCATAATTATAATTATAATAGAATTTCAATAATTTTGATATTTTATTAAAAAATAATACAAAATTCTAGAGAACATAGGAATTTAGAGATGGAACCAAAATAAGGGTGAAACCAAATTTGGTACAAATAAAAAAGATTTCGTTTATTAATAAAGGTTATAGATTTGTATAATATTATTAAGATTATCCATTAGAAAAAAAATAAAACAATAACCATCATATAAGCATATATTGGAAAAATTAGTAATAAGCTAATGTAGTGAATTATTTTACGAATTTAAATATTATTTTGAAATAAATATAACAAAACCCGGAGAATCCTAAGAGCATCCCCATTCATGAACGAAAATTAATCAATTTAAGGGGTCATTTGTTAAATCTGAAGGACATTTTCTGGATGATTAAAATTCTGAATGAATGAATAATGTGAATGCTTAATGAGTGATATTATTTGTTTAGCTCGACTATATTTTATATGAATGACAAAATTTCAAAATTTTGGAATTAGTGTCGTTAAATTTGGATTACAAATTACCATTATTTATTCTAACTAGGTAACAAAGCCGCGCTACGCGAGGCACAAAAATACTTTTAAAAATCGTATATATAACATCATTGTTCGTTGAGTTTTATTATTTGAAAATTGATTTGATGAATTGAAACATGTGTAAAATGTAGCTAAATTTGAATGTTAAAGAATTATAGAGAAAAGAATTAGCAGAAAGAAAACATGTTTCAGTTAAAATCTTAAGTATTAATAATAATATTTTCGAAAATATTGGCGACATCTAGTTTATTGCATAAAAAAATGCTTTTGAAATCCAATATTGATAAACAATTGTAAAGTTCAATAATGGATAAGTACAAATAACATTTTTGATTTTTGCTTTCAATGGCATTATAAGAGATGTGATTGCTTAGCTTGTTGATAAATTTGTTTGTATGGTGAAAAAAAGAAGCAAAATGTAAATGTGATAAGAGGTGTGATTGACTTAAATTGTCGATAAATTTGGTTGCATGACAAACAAAACAGAATTCAAATATATTTTGTAAGTCAAGCTTCATATTTCTTAGAGTGATCCGACACCTGTATTTGTTCATTTGATTAATTTTTTGAGCATTTATAAAAACTTTTTTGTATGTAATATTAAATTTAAATTCATGGACATATGTTCAAAATGGTACTCACATATTATAATAATTTTTTATTAAATCTTATAATAAATATGTACATGTAATTATTTTCTATCTCTAATAAAAATGAATTTAAAAATCATTGGAATCTCAATAAACATTAAGTCGTTTAAAATTAATTATACAAACAAAATAAAGATCCTCTAACATATTATTAACTCCATAAAGGTCTCTTACTTTTTTCATACGTCAACATAATTTTTATAATAAAAATTTGTAAATTATTAAATATAACTAATTAACGTTCTTAAACTCCGACGCCCGTCTCATAACATACATGCATGATTAATTGATTAACAATAGTATAAGAATTTGTGTAGTTAGAATATTAATTTAATCCAACACAATATAATGAAACAACGAATGCATAACTTTTTCATTGATTTAATCAGTAAAGAAAAAAGTTGGATTGTTTCAATTTAATCGAGTTGGTAACACTCCATGTGTAAATTGTTCAAGTGAAAAAGTAAATTATACAATATTGCTTGTGTTTAAATTGTGGATGTTAATTGGAAATTTTATATACTTTTGTATCATGTCATGATTCTCACGGTCACTTATTACGAATTAATCGAAAAGTTAATATCGTCTATTTATTATTGGAGAAAAAAATTCCATCAATTTTGAATAAGGATTAGAATTGGACGATATAAATAATTTTATTTTATAGTTTTACCTTGAAATAATTGTACTTTTAGATAGATAATTAATATTTTATATTAACATAATAATTATAATGTTCTAATAAAGATTGCTAAAATTTTATATTAAGTATAAAATAAAGTGTATTTAATATAAGTTTAATAGGTACAATTAATGACTAATTAAAATACCATTAAATGCAAGAAAATAATTTTAATAAAAAAAACCAAAATGTGAAAAATCAAGAAAAATATTTTGAAGTTTTTGAGTGAAAGCCTCTCCGATCTCCTGGTATTATAATATATATATATATATATATATATATATATATATATATATATATATATAGATTATTTGAAATTATAATCTCATTATATCGCAAGAATTTGGATAATCTTATAAACATATCATAAACTTGAAAAATAGCAATTACAATACAAAAGTAATTTTTACGATAAAAATTTATAAATATTAAATATAATTAAATAACATTTTTAAAGCTGACACCCCTCTTATAACATTAACATACATGCTCAATAATAGTACAAGAATTTATATAATTAGAATATTATTTTATTTTGACAATATACAATTAAACATTGTGTATAACTTCTATATCGATTTAATTGGCCGATAAAATGGTTGAGTTTATTATGTGCAAAAGTAAAAAATCTATAATTATTATTTGTATACAAATTCTAGATTTTAATCTATCAGTTAAGATCATTTGTTCTACAATCGTCCTAAAAGATATTGCAACGATCTTGAATATGGAAAGAAATGATGCAATGTGAACAATTTTAAGTCGTCAATATATATAAAAATAATCTTAATTTTATACATATAATTAATATTTTATATTGAAATAATAATTATTACGCTCAAATAAAATTTGTTAATCTTTTATATAAATAATATGAAATAAATTTAATATGTATTTAATAAGTGTAATTAATGATTATTTAAGATGTCATTAAAATGCTACTTAATGCAAGAAAAAAAATTAATAAAAAAAACAAAAAAAGTATAAATTCAAGAAAAATATTTTAAACGTTTTTGGTGCGTTTCCAGTCTCCTGACATTATAATATATATAGATAATGCACATGATTTTAATAATTCTTTTTTTTTTTGAATATTTAGGCTTGTATGAATATTTGTTCTAATAAATTTTGAGATGAGTGAGAATCCAACCAAAATTTGAGATGTGAAGAGAAATAAACTCTAATCATATAAAAAAAAACCACCTACAGAACTCTTGTAATAACCGCAAATCCTAGAATAAATATTTCCATTCGATATTTAAATTTTATTTAAGAGTGATACACTAATATATTTAATTAGCGCATTTTTGTGAAATTTTAAGATTTAATTTATTTATAGGTGAATAAATATTATATTATATCTATTTATTTATATTTATTTGTATTTGTTAAAATTAGGAAATTTAGGAAAATTAGATTTTTATTTTGAGTCGAATTTATTTTCGGAAGCGAAATTAGAGCCTCGTTTTAATTGACCGGCATGGAAGGAATGGATTAAATATTATTAATGATGGTTAAAATCAAAAGAGGACAACAATAATTTCCACAAAACCCGGAGCTTGTTTTCAGGCCATTATTTTGATACCACATTCTTGTTTCTTAAAACGTGTAAATCACAAAACAAACACTCCCATACTTATTTTTTCTATTACAATATTACAACCCCTGTTTATTTTTAAAACAGAGAATGACTCATTCATTCTACACAAACAACCAGCACACTTTTGTTTTTCTCTTTCAATTATTACCAAAACATTCGGCCTTATTACTCATAACCAAACAAGAGACCCAGTAGAATACTCTCTCTAAACATATTTCCATAACAACCGAGCAAAACCAAGGTAGATAAATTGCTCCTGAACTTTCATTCTCTTAATTCATTTTCGAATTCGTATCTTTATATTGCTTTGTTTTCTTTTCTATTACATCCTATTTTTTTTTTCTTTTCTTCCGTACTTGATTTGTGGTAACAGATTGGGGTTGAGTGATTTGTGTGGATTTTGTTGTTGGGTTTGAAACGGAGGAATAGAGAGGGAGTCGGGGTGAGGGAGATACAAGGGAGGTTGTGATTGTCGGAGTGGTTTTGGTGTTGGCGACGAGAGAGGAGAGGCAGAGAGGGTGAGAGACGCAGTAGAGAGAGAGAGAATTGGTGGCAAGGTTTTGTTGTCGGGGAGGGGGGAAAAAAACGACCACCACCGTTGCGGTGGTGGTGTTTGCGGTCGGTGTTGGAAAGAAAAGGAGAAGAAGAAATCGGAGTTGATGGGTGTAGTCCATGGTGTTGTTCCGAGTGGTTTAATTGTTGGAGGGAATGAGATTGTTGATTGTGTTTGTTGTGGTTTGTGAAATTGTTGTCAAAAGTAGTGTTGTTGTGTTGCTATTGTAGTGCAGAATCGGGAGAGATTAGAGGGAGTTTAGGGAGAGATTGAGAGAAAGGTTGGATGCAGCCGAGAGAGAGATGCAAGGGAAGGGGAAGGGACAGGTGGGGCCCACACGGCGGGACCCACACTGAGGTGTAATTGTTGTTAAATATAATAAAATATTAACGTAGACGTTCGGGTTTTATAATCGGGATTTTTGTTAAACGATTCAATAAGTTATGTTAAAAATGAATTATTAATTAATTTGGTTAGTAATTAATAATTTATTTAAAATGGTTTAGTTAATTAATTAATTAAATAAGATTTTAGATGTAATTTAGAATTTATTATTTATTAATTAAATAAGTGTTGTTATGTGATTTTGAAAAACAAATTAGATATTTATTAATTTGCAATAAAAAGGGTTTAACAAAATGGATTATTTATTTGTTTGTTAAAAAGAGTTATTTTGTGATTTTTGGACGAAAATTAGAGATTTAATAATTTGTTGATAAAAAGAAGAATATTTGTGAAATAAATAGAATAAAATATGTTTTATTTTGGAAAAGCTGTTTTTATTATTTTCCGGTTTATTTTAATTAACCGGATCGAGTCAGATTTAATTTAGGGATTTAAAATTTGTTAATGAATTTAGTAAATTAGAATTTGTGAGATTTCTTTTAAATTAGAATTCTTTGATAAATTAGTTTAAAAATGAGAATAATTATTTGGTTTTAAATTGAATAAAAATAGATGTTTGAATTTTTCATTTTGAGTAAGAATTTAGATTTCCAGATATTAAAGTAGGATATATTCTCCAGATTTAATTCCCGTGTTCGAAGAAATATTTATTTATCCCGGAATTAATTTCTGTTAATTATTTCGGAGATTTTATGAGATATTATATTATTATTAATTAGATTATCGGATCGGGAGTATTTTATTCTGAAGAATCGCTCACGTATTTCTGGTTGCCATTTTTAGAAAATAATTCACGAGCCGTAGACCGAAGCCGAATTCACGGGTAGAGTACAAATTTTATCTACATTTATTCGTACTTCGAGATCGAGGCAAGTTCATTCCTACCCTAACTCTTAGAGATTTGAATTTCTGTTCGTATTATTTCATTCCTTATTTAATTTCGAGCTGTCAATTATGAGATTTAATTATCCTTTTGAGCATTATTTTCTCGTTGCGATATTTTGTTACTGTTAAAATTAGTTTATTTGTGAATTATATCCCTTATAAGCGTGGAATTAATTTCGTTGCTATCGGGTCGATCTCATTAATTCGAGACGACTATTATTATGATTCAGTGAAACTATTCTCATTCATTCGAGATAGTTAAATTTATTCCTTTCAGTCGAATTTATTGTACAAATTCGACAATAATTATTGATTATCTTTTAGTTGGTTCGTCTCTCGAATCAATAAATAAAGGTTATAAAAATTAGGATCGTTAGAGTTTTACTCGTTGATCAAGTGAAAAATATTCTATTTAACGTTCATCAATTATGGGTATTATAAATATTCGAGGAGTACTATTTGTACAGTACGACTCCAAATTACTTCATTTTAAGACTATCCTCAATATTTCGAGATGGTCGACTTTATTGTCAAGGGTTGGCATCTTGTTCGTGTCAACCAATAAAATATTATTATTGAGAATTTACCTCAGTCCATTGATCGGATTGGTGGAACAATTGAGTCGGTCTGGCAGTCCGCCAGATTTGTAAATGTTTTCATGGAAGAATTATGTCGAGTTATCTGTTCGTCAAATATTCGGGAATTCTGTATTCTACTGGTCAAATTTTGGGAAAGAGGCCCATTTTAGAGAAAGAGAGACTTGTGTACCGTTATGCGGACACGAGATATATTGGCACTATGATGCCAGGGTTTAATTAATAACCCCTATGATGCTAGCATTCATATTTTTATATTATATTGTTGATAGCGTATTGTAGCCGTGATCGGGCGAAGTGCGATATCATTGGAGGACGGTATTCCCGGTCAGATAGTTGATCGCCCCACCGAGATACCGAGAGGTGGAAGACCAGTTTATTCTTAAATCATGAGTCAACAGAGTTATATCAATTGAGTCTTTCGAGAATTCTATTTTCGAGATGAGTATTGAGTCTTTTTCGAGTATTCTGCTTTCAAGATGAGTACTGAGTAAAAATCCAGATTTGTGATATTCAATTAATTTTGGGAAATCTTATTATATTTATATACCGAGTAAGAAGAGAACTTGCTGAGCACTGTAGTTGCTCATTCTTGCTTTACAACATTTTTATTCAGCTATCAAGAGGGAAAAAGGCGAAACGTCCAACCAGGGATCCAAGGGAAAGGAGAAAGCTCCAGGCTATGCTGACGAGAACTAGAATGTCTAGCTGGAATCCTTATCTACCTACTTTTGTAACATATGTAAAATATTATCCCGAGATGTATTATGTCGTATGATAACAATGTGTGAGACTGATCTTGGATTTGCGGAGTGGGACACTTATGCTCCGTTGTATTATATATTTTGCTTTATTATTGCGTAACTTGTGCTACAGGATATTGAGACAATGTGACGACCCGGGTCTCCGGTCAGGGTGGATCTGGGGGCGTCTCAAAGTTGGTATCAGAGCATTAGTTATATTTTTAGGAATCGTACGAGCCTTGGAGTATAACCCGATGCGAGAATTTAGAGATATAATACGAACCTAGAACTATAACGCGACGTGAGAATTTAGAGATATGATACGATGTTGAGATTTTGGCACTAAGCGCCTTACGCCTTTATATATATTTATAGGCATATCTAGTCGATTGAAACCTGACCGAGATTTTTCGTACTTTTGTAGGTGTCTACTTCTGGACCAGCAGATTTTCGTTCTACTCGAGATAGACTTCCGACACCTTATTCACATGGACCCCTAGTTCCCAATTAATTTAAGATAGGATGCCTAATTTCCCATTATAAATGAGATCGGATGATACCTTATAGAGTTTCCACATTTTGTAAATGTTGTCAATACCTTTACCGGAGTCTACGAGTGTCACTTTTATTCGAAAATCGATAGTCGATCCTAAGAGCTTATGGTGTGCTTGGAAATCGTTCCTTAAGTAACTTCCTTAACAATGATTATCGGTGATTTTTATCATTCGAATTTACTCAGGCAATATCTATCCTATTTGAAAAGACCTATATTGTTCAAAGGTTCATTTACAGAGCGTCATGTACTTCTCTAAATATAAAACTCTTTCATATCCCTTCCTATATCTGTCACCCTTTGTGATACTGAGATGAACAACCCTACTTATACAGGGGAAGACTGTCTGTCTCTGTGATAGAAGTCTGGTGGGACGCCACCATTTGTACTGTTGTTTGTTAATTAGAGTACTAAAGGCTGGCCACCTTGTGTACTATGACGGTTGTCCTAATGATACATGCAACAAAACAAATGTTCGATGATCATAATGATCTCTCAGCTACTCCTTTCATAAAAGATTCTCACCATCAAGAATTGAGTGTGCACATGTGTTGTTTAACATCTATTCCTTATGAGTTATCTCTATTCAATGTTCTTATGGATCCTATAATGATTGGGGCCTAAGAATTCTAAAAGTGGTATACGAAATTTTTTTTATTTAGATTGTGTTGAACATTTTTTGTTGTAGATTGTGTTGAACATTTTTTTATTAATATTTCATCTTTATTTAGCTTATGATAATTTTTTGAGGTTTTTTGATAAATAAATAGGAAAAAGTAAATTTTTGCACATTTACTTTTGTAAAGAATAACTATTTGCAATTTTACTAACTAAATTTCAAAATTGCAAAAATACTAACCCTAACCCTAGCCCCCTTCCCCCTCTTTCTTTGGCAGGCGGCGGTTGTACTTTTTTTTTTTTTTTTTAAGGTGGGGTGCTATTTTGGTTCATTTGGGTTGCAAGGTCCCGCAGGGGCATATTCAACTAAATGCAACCACATGCAACTAATTGCAACTAAATGCAACCACATGCAACTAAATTTCTGATTTTAAGTTCCATTTGTCATTTGTCTTTTTCGACCTCATTTTTGAATATATATATATATATATATATATATATATATATAAATAAGGTGGGTGATATTTTGGTGGATTTAGGTTGCACGGCCCCGCAGGGGCATATTCAACTAAATTTGCAACTGAATGCAACCATATGCAACTAAATTTCTGATTTCATGTTCCATTTTTCAGTTGTCATGGCGGGGCCTTGCAACCCAAATCCACCAAAATCACCCCACCTTAAAAAAAAAAAAGTTGAATGTGGTTGCATTTGGTTGTATATTGCCCCTGGCGGGGCCTTGCAACCCAAATCCACCAAAATCACCCTCACCTTAAAAAAAAAGAAAGTTGAATGTGGTTGCATTTGGTTGAATGTGGTTGCATTCAGTTGAATATGCCCCTACGGGGCCTTGCAACCCAAATCCACCAAAATAGCACCCCACCTTAAAAAAAAAAAAAAAAGTTGAATGTGGTTGCATTTGGTTGAATGCGGTTGCATTCAGTTGAATATGCCCCTGCGGGGCCTTGCAACCCAAATCCACCAAAATAGCACCCCACCTTAAAAAAGAAAAAGAAAAAAGTACAACCGCCGCCTGAAGGGATAAAGGGGAAAAGGGAAAGGGGGGAGGGTTAGGGTTAGGGTTGGTATTTTTGCAATTTTGAAACTTAGGTTGGTAAAATTGCAATTAATTCAAGGAGATGGTATTTTTGCAAATAGAAACTTTAAATCTAGTATTCTTGGTAAATTTTCTAATTTTTTTATATATTATTTTATAATAGATTTTTAAAAAATATATAATCAATTTTACTCCAATCGTTAAGCTTATTTTAGCATTGAATGATCTATGAAAATAAATTTATTATTAATAATAAATATATATGTAAAAATGGTAATATAAAATAATTATAATAATAATAATAAAAATAACCCGTGCTTTGCACGGGCTATAAGCTAGTATTATTAAATAGTGCAGGAGGGGCTTTTTTTGACGTGAGTGCATGAGATTAGTAGTAGGTAAAAAAAAGATAATGCAAACGTCAAGTACTTACATGGATGGTTCAGCTGATTTTTTTATGATGTATCATCCAGAAAAAAAAAAAAAAAGGAATCGTCCAGGTACTTAAAATATTTATCAAACAATTTGGACGTTGGAAAAACCACTCATCCAGTTCAAATAGCATCAGTGATAAACAAATGAGGCCTAAACTTGATGGAGTTTATTACTATGCAAAAAAAAAAAATTATTTTGCTATTTTGTATGTAGTATAAATGAAAATAGTTAATCAATGAATCCATGAACTTTTTATACATGGAGCGGGTGTCTTTGGTCCATCAATGCCGACAATTCATTGACAATCCATCAACCACTCATAACTCATCAAAACGGATTTACTGAATTCAATTTTATTGACACACTAATAAAAAACTGTTGCATCACTAAACTCCATTGATCCATCTAACGAATCAACTATTTCTCTTGATGGAAGCATTACCTCTGGACTAATTAACTAGATTACTTGGTAGGCTGCCACTTTAGCAAGTTGTCTTTGGCGGTAGGCAGCAGAGGACATTTTTTTGGCATTAACCTGTGGCAAAGTATTTGGTTTAATGGCCAAGTGTGTGTTCTTTAATTTAACTGGTTGAAGTTTCTGAGAATTTGATGGTTATTGGTTATATTTTTTTTTTTACTTATTTGATGCTGAGAATGGTGTACCTTAAATTGAGCACACACGGAGTAAATTAATTACGCGTCTACTGGTGTGGACTTGTCTTCAATAGTTGCTTTAAGCTGTTCCACAAAATGCTTGTGCTAATTTTGGTATAGACGATTGGTGAACCATGATGTAAGACCATAAGTCAATATTACAATACTTTCTTTGTAACACTGCGATCATTATTAGTACTGCATGGCTTTGTGATTGTAAATACTATAACTACTATAGCTCTGATCTGTGGTATATATGTTTTATATGGCAGTAATCAGTGGGCTTCGCATGCTTTGAGTATTAATGGCAGTCTTTGCAAATACAGTTGTGATAACTCTCACGGTTGATAAATCTACAGTCACTGTAGACCACTTGGTAACCGCAAAAGCTACAGTGAGCAGCTAAATCTACAGTTTAGCCGCAAAAGCTACAGTGACCGGTGTGACCTTTCCTGACATGTCGCCATTCTGCTACTGTGCGTCATATTGCTCACAGTTTGTCTGCTTCAGTTGGATGTCCTTGTGTTCCCTTGAATACTTTATTGTCTCCTGTCTCATAAAGCAAGATATTTTGTGCAAGTGTATTTTTGTAATAATATTTATTGTCAAGTTGAGTAATTTTGGGAGAGATAATATCTTATAACACGTGTACGGAATGATAAGGACTATGTTATGGATGGGCACCTACTCACGAGCGCGTGCCCAGCGAGTGGACCGTTTCCACATCAGTACCTATCAAGTTGTTAATGCAGAATTGCAGAAAACACAACTCTTGTTATACTACAATAATGGGCAACGACCAAGACTTTTGAAGTCCACTTTCCAACTCCATGAACACCAAGGGCTTTTCAGAAAACACTTAACTTGTAAATTGGGTTAAATATGGTCATTGAAGTCCTTTGTTATACTTTTTTTAACAAATTGTTGTTATACTATATGAGAAACGTTAGAGGTACAAAATGAGATACAAAATTATGTATAAAATATTTTTATTTCATTTTTTGATTAATTATAAATGAATTAAATAAATTTATATACATTTAAAATAATATCAACCAATACATAATATTGTATCAGCAACGCCACGAAGACTTTAAAATCTAAACTTATCAAATTATGTACAAAACAAATGAACAAGTTTGATAAACAAATTAATGTCAAGAAAGATGGTTTATTTTTCTTTGTGCATCTTCCTTTTGCTCCCACGCCTTGTTGTCATGTCTGGCATCTATCTCGACCCCGCGCCAGCCGTGTCGCCGGCATATATCTCCCTCGCCCCCGCGCCAGCCGTGTCGCAGGCATATACTCCGACCGATAACATTCTCATCAATTGTGGTGCACCTATTAAGGATGCTTCTCTTGATGGCCGAGAATGGGACACAGAGTCCCCACCAATAATTACATCTTCACCATACATCTTTAACACTTCAAAAGCAACCTTCAGAGCTTTAGAACAAAGTAATTCCGTAGAGGAAATTCCTTACTCAACGGCTCGCATTTTCAGTTCTAAATTCACATATACAATCCCTGTCTCCAAAGCTGGTCAGAAATTTCTCCGCCTCTATTTTTACCCTACGTACTTTATGTTTGGCTTTGACATGACCAAATCGTTCTTCTCAGTTGATGCTGCAAACCACAGTCTTCTTTCTAACTTCAGCGCTTTTTTAAACCTTAAGCCCCCATCATCAACTCTCATCAAAGAATATATCATCACAGTGAATCAAAGCCGTGTACTAGAGGTCACGTTTACACCATCTCCAAACTCGTACGCCTTTGTGAATGGCATTGAAATTGTTTCCATTCCCGATAACCTCTATATCAAAGGAAATGATTATCCCATTAAAATGGTAGGTCAAAATAACCATTTTTACATTAATGATTCCATGGCACTAGAAAAACTTTATCGGTTAAACGTAGGAGGCGGTGACATATCCTCTACAAATGATACTGGAATGTTTCGCTCTTGGGAGAAAGACGATCTATACTTGTTCGGGTCCTATCTTGGATCAACAGATTCTTTTGGTGACTTTCCAACCAATTACAAGTTGACGATTCCCCCCTACGCTGCTCCTTATAATGTTTACTCCAGTCAACGACGTGCTTCACAGTATTCCGCCTCCAACTTGACTTGGAGCTTTCAAGTTGAATCTGGGTTTCATTATTTATTTAGACTACATTTTTGTGTGTTGCCATATACATACGTTACTGATGAAGGAGTATTTTCTATTTTCATCAACAATCAGACGGCCGAGCAATCAGTAAATGTTTTCTACTGGAGAGACGAAGCACCAATTCCAGTTTATAAAGACTATACTGTTTTTGTCAGTGATAACCCAGATGACAGCAAGTCTAAGCCATATTTGTGGCTCGCCCTACAACCTAATAACAATGAAAACAAAAGTTATGGAGATGCCATGTTGAATGGATTAGAGATTTTTAAGTTGAGCCAACCCGGAGGTAGTCTTGCTGCAGAAACAGAAACAATTCGAGGCATCCAAAAGAGTGGCTTCTCTCACTCGACACTCGTGGGCACTTCACTGGGGATTTTACTCTTGTTCTTATTGATAGTTGGTTTCCTATTATGGCAACGGAGAAGCAAGAAATCTCAGGACGTCAACAACAAATTCAGATCAACTTCCACGGACATTTCATTATTGCCGCCTGTCAGAAACCGGAAATTTTCCGTGGAGGAGATAAAATTAGCTACAAGCAACTTTGATGACAATTTTGTTATTGGGAAGGGAGGATTTGGTAACGTGTATAAAGGGTATGTGAAAGAGGGTACATATCCTGTAGCAATCAAGCGGTTGAACCCGTCATCACGACAAGGGGCCCACGAATTTCAGACAGAAATCAAGATCCTTACAAATTTGCGCCACCGCCATCTTGTACCACTGGTTGGATGCTGTGACGATAGTGGTGAGATGATACTGGTTTATGATTACATGGTTCACGGAACCCTCCGTGGTCATCTTTATGGTGGAAATAATCCGCCATTGTCGTGGAAGCAGAGGCTACAAATTTGCATCGGTGCAGCAAGAGGCCTGCATTATCTCCATGCAGGTGCAGAGCGTGTGATAATCCATCGTGATGTGAAGTCAACTAATATTTTGTTGGATGAGAAAATGGTTGCCAAGGTGTCAGATTTCGGTTTGTCTAAAATGGGACCCAGTGATATATCGGTCACACACATGAGCACAGTAGTGAAGGGTAGTTTTGGATACTTGGATCCAGAATATTACCTACGGCGGCAATTGACTACCAAATCAGACGTCTATTCATTTGGAGTGGTATTGTTTGAAGTGTTGTGTGCTAGGCCAGTGATAATGCAGGACTTGCCACATGAGCAAATGAATTTAGCTGAGTGGTCTCGAAATTGTTATAGGAATGGCATCCTTGGTGAAATAGCGGATAAAAGTTTAACAGGTGAGATCGCAGTAGAGAGTCTAAACAAGTTTGGAGAGGTGGCATATAGCTGCCTAAGGGACCACGGGATGGATAGGCCTACCATGAGCGATGTTGTTTCGAGCCTTGAATTTGCATTGCAGCTTCAAGAGTCTCACGAGAAGTTGGACCACGGCAACCTCTTTTTAACCAAAAGTGCGGCACAAACTAGAAGTGGTGAAGCCTCAACTTCAAGCACTGGTAGTGAGGGAATCAAGTCTGGAATTGGCAGCGTTTTCTCTGACATCCTGAACCCGAATGCACGATAAGGTTGATGAAATATGGACAAAGGAAAACCACCGAAGAAATTAGAGGTAGATGATTAGTGGGCATATAATTGACGGTGCTTCTTGATAAGAAAGCAGAAGAGTACAAAAGGTGGAAGAAAGAAAATGATTAGGAAATTGTAAGGCACTGAATAGACCAGGCGTATACCTTTGTCCGCTCGCTCATGACTAGAGAAAGTTGCTTGGATGATCCCTACTATTTTCGTGAACCTGCCAAACATTTGTATACCCTTTCAGGTGTCATATTGCAATAATTGAATAGAAGAATACTTGTAATATTGTAACATTTGTAATCTTCTTGCTTTGTAATATATATATTTTGTTGCTAATATTGATTCTTTATTGAACAGTCTACATGAACACTCATTCAACTTTTCAATATTTTTTAGGTTGTTTGTCTATCATTTCTTAAACAAAGACATTTTATTTCCGGTCCTGGTTATGTCCCATACATTATCAAGTTGCAACTACTTATGAACCAGAACCAAAACAACAGACCCGTGTTAATAACTATTAATTCGGATATCTTGCCACAATCTCCTCTAGTTTTTGACCTAATGTGTCATAGAATTATAAGAAATGATCACTAATAATATTGATAATGTATTTGCTCCTCGAGGTCAGTCAAAATTCCCAGTTCTTAATTGAGTCTGTTTATTTTGGTGGCCAAATATGACACCGAATTACAAGGTGGCTTGAATTCTTTCCCGGCAATTCATTGATTAAACATTCATTGTAATCAACAAAAAAGTGGCCTGACTGTTAAATGGACAATAAGAGTTTACAGCGGAGAGGCAATTTTCGGTATTTTTCACAAGTAATTACTGCCGTGAAAGCTCTTAATTTAAAGCTTGAAAAGCAGTAAACAAGTTCAACAGATTTGACACTGCAGACATAAAAAGAACCCAGACGAGAACAGCCATGCAAATCCATCTTAATTAGCTTTGAATTTGTACATTAGAGTAAATAACAATTTGGCCATTTTATAAGCATTAACTTTTGATTAATTAAACCTAATTTACGTACATGCATTACTCACCTAGGTGAGCGAGATCGAAAAAACGTGTGTGAGGTTAAAACAGTTTGGGATGTCTGCAGAAAGTTTTGAAAATAGATATTCACTAACAAAGGGATAGCTCGCTCGCTCCCACTACCATTTTGTATGCTTTAATTTTAGTTTGAAGACCTGAAAAAAAAAGTGAATTAAATAATATTTTATTCAATTTCTTTTTCGATTGAAATGTGAAAAAACTATGGATTTTTTTTACAATCCGCAAGATAGTCCTCGCTCGAATGTATAGTATTTTTGAATAAACAATCAAATAAAGAAATTTGATTTAAGAAATGTGTTTGAAAAATTAATTATGATTATAATTTCATATGAATTTTGCCAATATTACAAAATAATTTCGGCCACTAAACCAAAACAAACCCTGCAAAAAAAAAAAAATGAACTCCAAATATGAAAGGTTAGGTGGCTAGACAAAGTTTTTATATAACCCCACTTTCTTACTTTTCGCGCATTGAATTAGGTCGAGTTGATAATTTGTGTTATGTAAAAAATGGAAATCGGATTTTATCGGTAAAGCCATTGAATTGTGATTAGTTGTTGATTAATACTGATTAATTTCTATTAATTCAAATTAATTTCGATTCAGAGAGACATCGAACAATGATTAATCACCGATTTTTAGAACAGAGTTTGTATGAGATTTGGGCGTCTCGTCATTTTCAAATCGAAAAATACTTATTTATGATAAAAATAAAATATAAAATTAAAATTTTGTAAATAAGTAATATTCTCTTACAAAAAATTTTGAATTAGTGAAATAAATTAAAAGTTAACATTACAATACTATAAATTGTATTTATTAACAATAATTTAGTTTTTATATATATATATATATATATACACATATACACATATAAAGGGTCTTATTCAAATAAAAATCACTAATAAACTAAAAACTAAAATAAATAAAATATTTCTTAAATCATGTCGAAATATAACACACACGGTATGCAAATTGATCATTGGGAGATGGAAAAAAATACAGTGAAGTCGGATTTTAAAAAAAAAACTCACCGATTGACGGGAAAAATCAAATTAAAAATGGAGAAAATTAGATGGGATTGTGTATGTGAGGGTGCATTGAATTTGTGTGTGATGCTCCTAGCGGGACTATTGGATTAAATTGATCTAAGGGTTTAGATTAGTTACTATTTTAATTTTGATTTTTATTTAATCACTAGCCTATATATATATTACCTGTAACACCCATGTCCCACATCGAGTAGATTTGGGACTTCTGTTCAGTTTATAAGGCAAAATAATACTACTAAGTGCACCAACAAATCATGATCTTTTGGGGGCCTGTGGTGGGCTTGTGGATTACCCAAGTTGGTTGCATTTGAGCCAGTTTACTTTGGTTTATTTCGGATTTGATATCAGGGATTGACCCGATTTTCGAAAAAGGCTCGGGATTTGACCCGGGTTGTCACATATGGTATCAGAGCCGACTCTCGAAAGCTTGATTCGTCAAGTTACCGGAGGTGGGGACACGAAGGTTTGTGGTATTATCCCACAATGGACAGAGGTCCGGAGGTGGGAACACGAAACCAGCCGGTATTATCCCACAATGGCTAGAGAGGAACGATCTTGGACCTATGGGATATCTGTTCAGGCCTGACGAGGACGTCATGAGTTTAAGTGGGGGAGTTTGTAACACCCATGTCCCACATCGAGTAGATTTGTTGGTGCACTTATGCAGCATGGGAAGGTGATTTCTTACGCTTCTAGGCAGCTTAAACCTTATGAGGTAAATTATCCTACTCATGAAGTACATTTTTACTCAGAAGGAGCTTAACATGAGGCAGCGAAGATGGCTTGAACTTCTTAAGGATTATGATGCTAATATTCAGTACCATCTAGGGAAGGCGAATGTTATGGCAGACGCTCTTAGTAGGAAGAACTTGGGGAGTGTTGCATCTCTTATTACTCAGCCGCATCTTATTTCAGACATGGAGCGCTTTGGTATTGAGCTGTATGTTAGAGGATCAAATGGTAGCATTGCGAGTTTGAGAGTGGAACCAAATCTGATTTCAAGGGTTAAGGAAGCAGAAGCTATCTTAGCTCGAGAGGAGCGAATTTTGAGGAAGAATACTATACCGTTTGTGAAGGTTTTATGGAAAAATCATTCTGAGAGAGAGGCTACTTGGGAACTAGAGGAATCTATTCGCGAGAGATATCCGCATTTATTCGATCCAGGGACGAGTTTTAGTTTCGTTTGATTCTGGGGACGGAATCCTTTTTAAGGGGGTATATATGTAATATCTATAATTATTTAATAATAATAATAATTAGAATAAACTTAATAAGATTAATTTTAATAATAATAATAATAAGATATTAGAATAGAATAAAATTTGAATTCCTCATTAAATTAGAAATAGTAATATATGTTTATAATAAAATTTGATTAAAAGGAGATTTGTAAATTAGTAATTATTAGAAGTTGGATAATAATTCTAAAATTTATATATATGAGATGTACTACCTGTTTTCTTAAAAACCCTAAAACAATTGTGAGAGAGAACAACAAGCCGCAGAGAACAAGGGAGTAAAGCATCGTTTAAGAGGGGTAAGTGTTCGATAATCAAGTATCAAGTATGTACTTCTTCATTCTTTGTTTTTAGTATAGTACATCTGCTATAGACTGGGTTATACGATATAGTATTTATGTAATTTACATACACTTGATTATACAATGAATTTCAGTATATGTGTAAATGGATTTAAACAATATTATGTAGTAGTTTTGGCACACCATTAATACATATATTAAAATTGATGTCAATATCTTGACCGAACTTATTCACTGCCATACCGCCGTACCTATAAATGCATGCAGTGGCGGATACAGCGATTTGTAAATGGTGTGTCACCCGTTTACTATATAAAAAAAATTGTGTATTTGAGAAGTATTTTTTGTAATCGCTTTTTGGTAAAAAAGTTTGAGATATCTCACGTACTTGGTCTTTTTATTATTTCAATAATAAAGCAAATAAATATTTACCCCAAATAAAAGCAATTGAAACTCAGTTGAACTAAATTCTTAAAAACTCATACTTTTAATTATTAAATGAGTAATGCTAGAGAACCAAAAAATATCTCCCAAAAATTGTCCCAAATGACGTGGCACTTGGCATATTTTAATTGGGGGCGCATATGTGCACTTTTACAAGGAAAATTACCTACTAAACACATAACACATAAATATTTGGGACAAATTTTGGGTTCCCTAGTATTTTTCTTATTAAATTACAAAAAATTGAATATGGAGAATGGAGGATGGAGATAAATAAGTTGGAGAGATGAAGTAGAACTTGATATGCATAATACAAAAAAAAAACTTTTTTTTTCACAAATAATGGTGTGTCACAGGACAAACCATGCATCAGTGTAAATCCGCCACTGAATGCATGCATTACTTGAAGAATTCATGGGTTTTAATTTTTTTAAATTTTTTTTTGCCGGTTTCAACAACCTATTTTTGACTAATTAAGGTTCTGTTTGGGATTGCTGTTAAAAATTGTTGTGCTGTTAGAAAAAGTGCTGGTGAAAAAAGTGCTGTTGTAAAAAGCTGAAGACTGTTTGGTAATATTTTTGATATGTGCATGTTTTGATGTTAAAATATAATAAAAATAATGTTTTTGGTGGGGTTTGATATTGAAACCAGCATCTGCTTTCCGCAAAAGCCGAAAAGTAGCTTTTTTTCAAAAGCATGGGGGACCTGCTTTCTCTAAAAGCAGCTTTTCGGCCAAAAGCACTTTTCAAAAAAGTAGCTTTTAAATTTCACCAAACACTTTTTCAGCTGCTTTTCAGAAAAAAACTGCTGTTGCTGTCTGCAACAGCAATCCCAAACACACCCTAAGTTGCAGTTCAATTATTATTACATTTTTCTTATAGTAGCAATTTCACATAAAAGAGCATATACAGTTTTATCAAACATAATATTTACATTGTTAGTACTATGATCTTACCGCCTCTCCTTATTTTGACTATGCTTTTAGTCCTTTATCCATACATCACTTTTTAAATAAAAAAAATATTATTAATGTTTCTGTGAGGGAGTATTATGGTCGAGTGTGTGATTGTGTATAGGAGGTTATTGCATGACTTGTGAAGGTTACTAACATGGTCACTGTACTTCATGAATAAATCTTAATATTAAATATGGTCAATCAAGATTTTAGGTATCAATCTTGTTGATAAAATGGAGTATTAAAGTGATAAATATAGAGTTTATATAAATGATTCGGGTTGTTTAATAAAAGGTACAAATCAATAAATTTTAATCACAAATTATATTTTGTAATTTAGATCGGGAGCCGAGAGTTTAGCGAATCATTTGCGGATTTCGTTAGTATTCTTAGTTGCTATTTGCGAGGTACGGATTCTCTTTCCTTTTTATTCAGCGCTACTCATCTTAGAATTAGTTATATTAAATCTGTTTTGTCCTCCAATCTATTCACTTGGTTTTAATTGTTTTGACTGTTCTGATTTTGAAAAAAAAATGTTTTGACTCGTTGTCTTTGGAAAGTGATTTTTATATCTGTTTTGAAATATTTAAATATCTGTTTCTGCGACTTCCGAAATTTTGCAAATTATATATTTATTGGAAATGTTCAAATATTTGTCTGTTGTGTTTCGGAAATTTTGTGAAGTATTTTATTTGAACCCTTAGTGATATAGGGTATACCGAGTTAACCAGCTGTAGGGGTACTACAGCCATGTCATTGCGGCACCTGTGACATGACACTTCCGTGGTAGTGTGATTGGTCACGGCGTATCCTTCTGATAGCTCAGGTGGCGAGCTTTTGCGCAATTTGATATTTGTTTCAGGATACGTGGGTGCACCCAGATTTGATTTGGCGGTGACGTTGTATATGCCGTACACGTTATCCGATTTGTTGCACACATTAGGTACCCTATGATGTGTGTATCTGTATCTGTTCTGTTCTGATCTCGGTATGAAATATCCTAACCACTCGTTGCTTCAGCCAGGCATATTTTAAAATAAATGTTTTATTATAACTGTCAAATATACTTATCTGTTTTCCTGTTTTTATAAATTGTATTCCAAATCCGTACTGGGCGTTTGGCTCATGCTGTATTCTTTTTCTGGCAGGTGCTTAGGGGGATCTGGGACTGTGTGATGGAGTGCTACCCATTATCTCGTTGCTTAGGATTTATGGACTTCTAGAATTATTTAGACTGGATTATTTATTTACAGATTTTGGTTTTTCGTATTTATTGGTTTGAACTGTAATTTGGAGGTTTATTTAAATTGTGGAGATTATCAGACTGTATAATTGTTATTTAGAGAATTATGTTAGTGCTCTGTTTGCAGGTTTATGGACTATAAGTAATATCTCCTCCCATTTTATGAAGGGGGTGTTACATTACCTTTATGGAAATACAAGAACCGGGGATCAGAATATTGTACAGAATATTCTACTCCCTCCGTCCCACTTTTATTGTCCACTATTTTCTATTTTCTTAGTCCCAAAATAATTTTCCACATTTAATTATAAATATATTATGTGTTAACTATGTTAACTTTTATAAAAAATAATATAATTATTTGGTAACTATGAGTTTAATTGACATGATTAAATAAAAGGTGGATTTTGATAGATGGACAATAAAAATATGACGGAGGGAGTAATTACCAATTCCGTTCCCGAGCTTTAAATTATTGTATCTAATATTTTATTTGTTACTTTCTTCGAATTAGAATTTTTTTTAAATTTTTTGATTTGTTCGTTTGAAATTTCAAAAAATTTCGAATTTCGACCCGAACAGGACAGACGAGAATCTGATCGAGATGAGATCAGTGAAATGACCATCCCTAATTAATACTTTGTACAATAAATTTTAGATTTTTTTCTCTCTATCGATTGGTTAATCCCTTTAGGTCCAAAAAAGAAAAACGTAAAAACATAGAAAGGAAAAACTGAAAGAATCAGAATTTGGACCAATACAAAATGACACATGTCTTCTTCTAATTGGTTGATTAAATAATTAATGTGATGAACCGCATGCATTCATATGAATTCCCCAATTAAAATTTTGCATTTTGCCAAGCCACACTTACCAGTTACCACGTCATTTTGGAAATATTTTTGGAAAAATATTTTGATTTCCTAGCATTACTCTTCTCAGCTTGCTTAAAATCATTCTTTCCCCGTGTATTTCGCAACACCCAGGGGAGAGACGTTGCACAGAACCGAACAAAATCTTTGTCTTTCTTTGTTTCTTTAATTAATCTCTCCTTTAACAAAAATATTTAAATAAACAAAAAAAAAAGTAAATCAAGCAGTGCCACCACCTTTGTTGTTTCTTCTTCGTTAACGCAATCTCCATTGTTTCCACCATGATTTCCCTCTCATAACCCATATCCCCCATCTGGGTACGGGTCCAACTTTGATGGGTATGGGTAGGAGGTAATGGGTTGCGTTTGCTCTAAGAAATCATTAACGTTAAGAAGAACAACAAAAACAAGTCCTGAATCTTCTCCTAATATTTTTGTCCAATCTAGTATTGACAATGATTGGACCCTAAAATCTAATTTTGGCTCTTTTTCTAAAGTTGGATTTAGTGGAACATTAGATAACATTAAGGCGGAGCCTGAAAAGGAGAAAGATGATCATAACAAATTATTAGTCTCACAGAATCAAGAATCGGGGAATTTATCGAAACCTCTGAGCACCGGAAGGAGCTCCTCTTTTAGCATTAAATATGGAGGGAGGTTTACCCAAGGAGAGAATGTTGCTGCAGGGTGGCCTCCTTGGTTATGTTCGGTAGCTGGCGAAGCGGTGAAGGGATGGCTGCCTCTTAAATATGACAGGTTTGAGAGGCTGGAGAAGGTACTATTGATTTTCTTGAGAAAAACTGTCTTATATTTTACATTGTTGTAGGTACCTTTTTATAGAATGAAGGTCTCGATCTATGCAGTCTTATTCTTACTTGCCACGAAGAATTTGTTTCTAAGGGTTTTCATGACCTAGCGAATACCAAGTAGCTAGACCTTACTAATTAGATGAGAATGCGTGCTAGTATAGTCTCTGTTATGGACTGGCCCAAGTCAGAAGCTAGCCCAATGAGAGGCCCAAGAGGAATTAGAACGTGCAGATAAAAAGTGGGGAAAAATGAAAGAATGAGGATATCGAGAATATTGTTTTGCTAAGGTCAGTTAGGTTGGGAGAGAGCGGACCTCTCGAAAGTCCTGCAACTTGTTCGTTCTTATCGTTTATGGTTCTGTAATTGACTTAAGTACTCTGGTGTTTTCATTGTTAATCAAATCGTTCAGTTTCTTCTTCTTAAATCAGTAGTAATCTATTGCAATTGGTATCAGAGCTGTTCGATAATGGGGCACTCAACGGCGTCACAAAGATCAGAGATATCGGAGGAGATATCAGATTTCAAAGAGAAGATGAAAGAGTTGATTACGACAGGGGTGGAGGAGGCTATTGAGAAAGCAATGGAGGCAGTGCATCAGTCACTGGCAGAGTGGGCTATTGAGAGGCAAACCAAAGTGGCAAAACACCAGGAGAACGACGAGGGGGAAGAGCAATTGAAGTGCGTGGAGAAAGAACACCAGTTAAAGAGATGTCCTCAAATAGGGTAAATCATTTAAATCAGGTAAATCAGCCAACCAAAACTCTTACTCTTGTGTCATTTTTTGTTAATCAGGATAATTTAAGTAATGTGGAAAAAGTAATTGATGTTAAGACTGAGGGTTTGAAATTGTTACAAGTTCTTAAACCTGCAAATGATGCCCTTCAAGTGTTTGATATAATTCCTGAGATTGATTTGATTGCTTCTCCTGTTGAGTCAAACAAAGAGCTTATGAAAACAGATTTTTTCTATCCTACTAATAGGTTTGACAATATCCAAATATATAAGCTACATGAAAATGAATATGGTAAAGCTCATGGTACACTTTATGAAAATGAATATGGTAAAGCTCATGGTACACTTTATGCCAATTTTAAGAATATGGTCAATGCAACTCAATTATTTGATTTAAGTTCTGAGACAAAGTATGAGAAGTTTATGTTTTATAAGCTTTGCGAAGACGAGCGTGGCAAGATTGAGGCTCTAACAGAAAGTAGGAAATCACAATTTAATACTAAGTTGCTTGACAAATGTGTAACTGTCAACTCTATCATGGCTTTATTTCTGAGGTTACTTTTAAAGGATGATATAATTTGTACAAAAATGATGACGAATCACGTAATTATGGGACTGGTTGGTCAAGTAGTGGAGAGTCTCAAGAGGATGCCAGAAAAGAAACTAATGTCGTATAATATTTGGTTTGCAACGATATGTCTAATAAAGATAGGTCTGATTACTCTATATTTACTCTCGACAATGGTAGAAGAGAGAATTGAGTTAATAAGTTGCACTTTAATTTGTGATGTTACTGATAGCGATAGGTTGGCAGAAAAACGGACGAGTGTGACTATGATTTGTGTAGTGGTTTTTTTTGAGATCCTGCCTACAAGTGGTGTTAGTGGTTGGACCAAAATACAAAAAGTTAGTAAGAAAATGGAGAAATATTGGGAAAATGCTGATGAATATAATGTAGGCACAATGATGACATGGAAAATGTTTGATAAATCACTCGTTAAGGTTCGTTTGTTGAGCACACATTCCTTGCTTTTGTTAAGAAAGAATCTGATACTTGTACAACTATGATAATGGGACTCTCTCTGTATAATGGTTGGTGTGAAGCTATGAAGTTGTTTAAGAATATGCGATTGGAAGCAAAGTGTCTAACAATAGTGCTCACTGATTTTGCTTTTGGTGGGGGATAGATATTTCTTGAACAAGTACCTGAAGGAAATGAAACAATTATGTGGACATTGGTGACTTCTAGTCGGAGACATGATCATGTAGAACTCTACGTGAATGATCCAGAGAATAGAATACTATATTATGTTGCTATTATGGATGGCTTGTTGATGATGCAGATTAATAAAGAGCGTGCAGCAACTCCAAGTGCTTATAGTTTAGATAAGTACTGCATTATTTCTGAGAAGAATGTACGTGTCTTTGATTGTGGCGGGTATGAGCAAAACAAGAAGTTAGTTTGTAGTATTAATCTGAACAAAGAAAGGAGGCAAAACAAGCACAGAGCTGAGGGGAAGCCTTTTGACAAGCCTAACATTGTCACTAGAGCTAATGTTCAGGGATGTTGGGAGAAGCTTGCAAAATATTTTTAGGTAGAGTTGAAGGAAGTGAAGCTAGGGGAAGGTTACTATATAATGGATCCTATAAAAGCTGTGGAATTAGTCAACAAATGTCAATAAATGTCTGACATGCCTGGACGCTGTCTTCAATATGATGAGAGCCAACAAAATATTGTTGCAAAAAATTGCGATTCTATGAGTTAACCTGATGCTTCAAGTGTTTCAAGGTCATTTTCCAGTGAATCACAGGTTTTAGAATCATCTTGTGCAGCCATTTATGCACCTCTGAATAGCGTCGAACTGGAGAACACTAACAAACCAACATCATCCACGTTCCACCCCTCAAAAGTTGGGAGGTCCAGTATAGCAGTTCCCAAGCCATCAGGAATTGGTCTGCACTTAAATAGCATACTTAATGCATTGCTAATGGGTTTTGGAGCAAGTGCAAGTGTGAAATCAACTGACGCGTATTGCATGATTGTACAAGGCAAAAAGTCAATGTGCACTACAGAGTCTCATTCCACAAATAATGCAGGGAATTTACCAACTTCATCAAAAGCAATTGATGGTTTATTGAAGCCAACTGAGCATCATTCTACTACATGTGATAACATGGAATATACTAAATTGAGTTCACAAAAGAAAAGGAAAAGGTCGACAGGCTCCAGTGACGAAGATGGTTGCGAAAGCTGTAATTGCAGGAAGACAAAATGTTTAAAACTATAATTTGATTGCTTTGAAGCTGGATACTACTGCGCTCAAGCTTGTTCTTGCCAAGGGTGCTTCAACAGCCCTAAATACGAGGATAACCATTATATATCTATGGTTCGGGCTGCCTTCCTGGATGAACGTGGTATCACCTTCGACCTTGAGGACAAGGTCGTTCTTTGGGAGCGGGGTATTGTTATGGACTGGCCCAAGTCAGAAGCTAGCCCAATGAGAGGCCCAAGAGGAATTAGAACGTGTAGAATAAAAGAGGGGAAAAATGAAAGAATGAGGATATCAAGAATATTGTTTTGCTAAGGTCAGTTAGGTTGGGAGAGAGCGGGCCTCTCGAAAGTCCCGCAACTTGTTCGTTCTTATCGTTTATAGGTCTGTAATTGAATTAAGTACTCTGGTGTTTTCGTTGTTAATCAAATCGTTCAGTTTCTTCTTCTGAAATCGGTAGTAATCTATTGCAGTCTCCAAGTACCGTTGAACAGTTTGTTATCATAGTTTACCATTGATTGTAATAGAAGACCATGCCCGGGCTATTTCAGAATGAAATGAGCCCGTAAAATTTACTAAGATGGGGAGTATAATGCATTTGAATTATAATTCCACCAAGTAGTTGCCAAAAGTATTACCTTTTAACTTATGCAAACTTTATAGGTTTAACATCACCTCGTTTTGAGGATGCAGACCTCCTGGAAAAAACTCCCTGTCCATATTTTCCTGTCAAATATCAGTGTAGATGGAGGTGGGATGACAAGTCTCTTCCAAAACCAGCAATTTACCTCTTAACCAAAAAGATACCAAAGCCTTGAGCTCATCAAGTTTGGACCTCTAAGAGTTTTGTGTTTCGTGTATAAGTACAAATTGTGGCTTTAATTTCCGCTACCAGTGTATCGAAATGTCAATATGACTAATTCTGATAATTAACAATGTTATCTAATTCAATTTTCATATAATTACTTTGCTATTTACATCAGAAGGGTCTAAAGAGCTCATTTTTAATATGTAGATAGGACAAGGTATGTACAGCAGTGTCTTCCGTGCACGTGATACAAAAACTGGTAAAATGGTGGCCCTGAAGAAGGTGAGTGTTGAAATTTATGGGTGATAGCATAGAGACAACTTAACTAAATATCCGTGTACTTAGTTTTTATTAAGTTGAACATATTGTCATAGCCAGAGTATGTTCTTATAATCAAATAATTGCTGTCGTGTAATAATTGTATGTCTTGGAAGAAGTTCATACATTTGTTCAAGCCTCAAGGGATACATCCAGAAGACAGCAAGAATAAAAGTTACTGTCATAATCTTGACAGTAAGATTACAAGAAGACAAATGTTTCAAGTCACGACAAAGGCTATATCTGACAGCAACATTGGCTGAAGCATGGGACATCAACATTCTCACACTTGACAGCAAGTCTGGAGTTCCGATAGCAACTTTGGCGGGAGCTCGTACTGTCAATATCTGAATATTCCTTCGACAGCAGACTTGGCGGTTAAGGTTACTGTCTCAATGAATTATTTGATTTGGGTACTTTTCTCAGTCAAAGCCCGTGACAGGTTATATGTTCAGGAAACAGATTTGCTGCAACACTCCATCGTTTGTAGCAGACCTGCAAAGACTATGACAGAAGCTTGAGAGTTCACAAGACAAGGCTGGTCAATTCAAAGAGTATGATATATCCACATATATTAGAATTGTATTAGCTAGAAATAGAAAGAATCTAGGTTGGTTTACATGTAATGTTAACACTGTCTGTATAGAAATTTAGGAAAGTCACACGGGTGTGCAAATTGTAATGAGCTGCCACTTGAAAACGACAGCAGCTCAACACCCCATGCGATAAGGACAACAGAGTATCTTAGTCTACTTAGATACACGTCTCTAATTCTTTTCTATACACTGTACTGCTTCAACGAAACAACTTGTATCTCTCAAGAAGTTTGCAGCTGGAGAATTTTTTCTCTAGGTTGTAGCACCACTTCACAAGATAAAAAAAACATTTATTATGTGAGAAATCTTGTTCCACTTACGTTTGCATATTATTACTGATAACCTTTAATCTTTATCATCGTTGTTGTTTTGAAGATTGTAAATTATCAGTATTGCATTCAACCCTCCCTTCTACAATACTCCGGGACCAACAACTGGTATCAGAGCAACAGATTGACATATAAATCTGAAGATCATGACGAGTGTTCAGAAGTCGAGTGGTATCAAGATTCCAGTCTTTGATAAAGAGAACTACAATTTCTGGAAAAGAAAGATCTTGTTATTTATCAAAGCTGCCCATCCACTGTACTTGGGAATCCTTGAGAATGGCCCATTCATTCCACAGAAGGAAGTAGCTGCTACTACTGTAAATGATGAACTCATTCTAGCCCACTGGGTTGCTAAGAGGCCTTCTGAGTACACAGAATCCGAAAAGGAGAAAGTAGCCTTGGATGACTACTTACAACTTATCTTGCTTGACTCTCTTACATTAGACAAAGCCATGTGTGGTAATGTCTTGGGATGTTCATCTGCAAAAGAGATGTGGAGTAAGCTAGAGTTGCTATGCGAAGGAAGTGAAGAGGTTAGAGAAAATCAACGGCAAATTCTTGTGTCAGAATATGAAGCTTTTATGGCTAAGTCTAGCGAAGAACTTACACACATGTTTGAAAGGTTCAGTAAGCTAATAGCTGAGTTATAAATTCATGGAAAGTTCTATGATAGAAAGGAGATTAACATCAAATTTCTGCTCACTCCTCCTGAGCATCTTGAGCACAAAGTTACAGCCATAAGAGAAGGAAGAAACTTGAACGATGTTTCGCTAGAAACTCTGTAGGGTATGCTCAAATCATACGAACTCGAACTCTTTTAAAAGAGAGCTATTCAAACTGGAACCAAAGGAAAGTTGTCAAACATGTCATGAGCCCTTGTCGCTCATGAACCACAAATATCTCTACCGAGTGAGCCTTCACAAAGTTCACAACCAACACAAGTGCCATCCTTGAAGATTGAAGAGGTGTTGGACGATGAAGAGAAGGTGGTTCTGCAGCTCAAAGTTGTTGAAGATGAAGACTTTTACATAGTAGAAGAGATTGAAAGCATGGATAATCCAACCATGGCTTATATGGCTAAGAGATTCAAGAATATCAAGTTCAGAAGGGACAAGTCATACAAGCCACAGGGTTAATCATCTAAGTTCAACAAGGGAAGTTTTTCAAAAGCTATTGGTGGTGCCACAAGAGGTGGATACAAGACAGGAATGGTGGATAGGTCGAAGTTCAGGTGTTACAACTACAATGAGCTAGGTCATTTTGCTACTGAGTGCAGAAGACCGAAACAGAATCAAGGAAAAGGATCTGGAAATCAGTCTAAGAAGAATCAAGGAAGAGCCTATGTGGCTGAAGGAAAATGCCGGGATGATTCTGAAGATGAGGAAGAAGAAGAGTTTGTAAACTTAGCCCTCATGGCTAAATCTGATGATGAAGCTTCTAGTTCCTCAACTCAGGTACCATCTCTCGTTTTACTTGATATGTCTAAAACTGAGTACAAGCGTACCATTGAAGAATTTAGTGTTGAGATGTTCAACATTCATGTTAGTTTATCTGCTGCTCATGAAGAAATTACTAAGTTAACTAAACAGAATGAAACTCGCAAATCTGAAAATGAAATGTTATTGCTTAAAACCAGTCCACTAGATTCTTTAGCTCAAGAGAATGCAAGATTGAAAAATGATATTGTCTGTGCTAAGGAAATAGAGGAAATTCTCAGGAATCAAATTGCAGAAAATGAATTTAAACTCAAAGCCTTTACAAATTCTTTTAAGTTAGTCCAGGAATATCATGAGAACCACAGTGTGAATCAAAAGGTAGGAATAGGTTTCCAATATGGTAGAAGGCCTGAAAAGGCAATTGTGCTTGATGATTGTTCAGATGGTGATGCTATCAAACCTCATATCCTCAAAAGAGTTTACAAAACGATTTAAAAAAAAATATTCAAGCTGCTTTTGATGAGATCTCCTTGCTCATCAAAAAAGAGCTTCTTGGAGAGGATGAGTGCATTGACAACACACTAGATGAAGGGAAAGATACTGTCAAGTCTCCCGTGACTGAAACTTTGCCAAACAATCAGTCAGAATGTTCTAAAGTAGTTGACTATAAGGATAAGACAGAAATTTCAAAAGATACTGTTAAGAGAGTACCCAAGACATCAACCTTCAAACCTACTGTCAAGACAGAGGGTACAAAAGGTACTATCAAAGGTGGCTCGACAGCAACTTCAGAACATACTGTCAAGGCAAATTTCTACAAGCCTAAGAATAGGAATGGCAAGTTAGGAATTGACAAGAAGAATGGCAATGCTTATGTTAAGGATGCTCCTAGGAAGCTTTGCAATAACTGTGGCTCATCTCAACATTTAACACGTGTTTATAAGAAACCCAATCAGAACAAGGTTAATGCGACCAATGTCAGTGGTAACTTACATAGAACCCCCATTATGCAAAGAGAAATGGACGTCTGTAATAACATTGACTGTATGCCATGTAAGATTGTTGTCATGAGTACATGCTTTAATTTGCCTATTCTGTCTACTGAAAGATGTTCCTATATGGAAACTGCCGAGACTTCTATGCCTGCCTATGTTGGTAAAAAGGCAGCTTCCACTATGAGAAAGACCAAGTCTAACTCTAGAACTAAGTGGACAGCAAAAGAAGTCAAACAGGAGGATTTTATTGTTGATTTGAATGTGAAACAGAATGATATGAATGATAATGCTGTAACTACAAGACCCAACAGAGTTTGGGTACCAGATGCAAATTAAAATCATCAGTTTTACAGGGCAAGAAGCAGAAGCAAGTCATGTGGATCATCGACAGTGGGTGTTCCAGACACATGACTGGTGATAAAGCCCTGTTATCACATTATGTGGAGAAAGTCGGCCCAATCATAACTTTTGGAGACAACATCAAAGGTTACACTGTGGGATATGGTTGTTTGGAAATTGGAAATGTTGTTATTGAAGATATCGCTCTTGTAGATGCATTGAAGCACAACCTACTCAGTGTCAGCCAATTCAGTGACAGAGGATTCAAGTTTGATTTTGATATGATGGTTTGTAATATCTATCACAAGAAAGATGAAGCCTTTCTTTGAAAGGGGTCAGAAAAGGAAGCTTGTTTGTTGCAGACTTGAATTCTGTGAATAAATACAAGGCTTAATGTTTTTACAGTAAAGCATCAGTTGGTGAAAGCATGCTTTGGCACAAGAAACTCTCCCATCTCAATTTCAAGAATATGAATATTCTGATGAAAAAGGATTTGGTGATAGGACTACCTCAACAGGAATTCTGTCAAGAAGGACTATGTGAGGATTGTTAAATGGTTAAATTGAAAAGATCAGTGCACAAGTCAAAGCAAGTGAATACCAACACTGAGCCACTCAAATTGATTAATATGGATTTGTTTGGCCCAGTAAATGTTCAATCTCTTGCAAGAAAGAGATATGCCCTGGTAATGGTGGATTACTACTCAAGATACACTTGGGTAATATTCTTGGAGTCTAAGGATGAAGCTGCTCAAGAAATCATTGATCACATAAGAGTTCTTAAAAGAACCCCAAATGCAAAAGTTCAATATCTAAGAAGTGACAATGGTACTGAGTTCAGAAATGCCACACTTGGAAACTTCTGCAAGGAAGAAGGCATTGTCGAACAATTCTCCACTGCCAGGACACCACAACAAAATGGAGTTGTCGAAAGGAAAAACAAAACTCTCATTAAAGCTGCGAGAACTATGTTGAATGATTCTAAATTACCAACATATTTCTGGGCAGAAGCTATTAACACAGCTTGCTACACACAGAACAGAACCTTGATCAACAAGACTCATGGAAACACTCCTTACTATCTGTTAACAGGAAAGAAACCAACTGTCAAATATTTTCATGTTGGGAGTAAGTGTTTCATGATGATTGACAACCATGAAAGGAAAGGAAAGTTTGATGCTAAAGCTTATAAAGGCATTTTCATGGGGTATGGATTAGAAAGGACTGCTTACAGAGTCTATGTCATCGATCACAAAGTCATTGAAGAAAGTGTGAATGTCACGTTTGATGAAACCAAGTTTCCAGGATTACAAGAGGATAGTTAAGTGGAGCCTCTTAGATTTGAAAATCAAGGGTACTTGGAAGAAGAAGAAATTGCTGCTGAATAACCTACTTATACTCAGAATATTGAGTTTGAAGGAAATGCTGTCAACACCAATGATGCTGCTCAAAATCCAGCTCAGTCTCAAATAATAACGCCCAATCATCAGATTGAGAATGACTCTGGAGATAATGAAGAGCATGAAGGAGAAAACATCACTGATGGAGAATCAACCCATCAAAGAAGAGTTGAACAAGCTAATCAAGAAAAAAGCTTGCCCAGAACTACCAAGTGGAACATAGATTACACTAGCAATCTAATCATTGGTGATCCCACTACTGGTATAAGGACAAGAAGAAATGTTTCTGCTGACAACATGTTTTCTTGTTTCCTATCTCAAACTGAGCCAAAGTCAATTGATGAAGCATTGTTGGATTCAGATTGGGTGATAGCTATGCAAGAAGAGCTCAACCAATTTGAGAGAAACAATGTATAAAAGCTGGTTCCTAGACCAAAAGGGAAGTCCGTCGTTGACATAAAGTGGGTCTTCAGAAACAAGTTGGATGAAAGTGGAAATGTGACAAGAAACAAGGCAAGGCTAGTAGCCAAAGGTTATTGTCAACAGGAAGGGATAGACTATGATGAAACATTTGCACCTGTTACCAGACTTGAAGCTATCAGGATCTTCCTAGCCTATGCTGCACACTGCAATTTCAAGGTGTTCCAAATGGATGTCAAAAGTGCCTTTCTCTATGGAGAGTTAGAGGAAGAATTGTATATTGAACAGCCGCCTGGATTTAAAGATGCTAAAATGTATGACTTTGTCTACAAGTTGTTCAAAGCACTCTATGGATTGAAGCAAGCTCCTAGAGCTTGGTATGAAACTCTCTCTACTTTCCTAATTGAGAATCAATTTACAAGAGGTGTAGTAGACAAGACATTGTTTTACAAGCACCATGGCAAGGACATCATTTTGGTACAGATTTATGTTGATGACATAATCTTCGGTTCTATAAATGAGAAGCTGTGTGAAAAGTTTCATCTCTTATGAGGAACAAATATGAGATGAGCATGATGGGAGAACTATCATTTTTCCTAGGTCTGCAAATTCATCAAAAGGATGATGGCATCTTCATTTGTCAAGAAAAATATGTCAAGGAACTTCTTAAAAAGTTCAACTTTGAAGATGCATCACCTGCCAAGACACCTATCTCTACTGCAACCAAACTGGATTTGGATCCTAAAGGAAAGAAAGTGGACTCTAGCACCTACAGAGGCATGGTGGGATCTTTGCTATATCTAACTGCTAGCAGACCAGACATCATGTTTGCTACATGTCTCTGTGCAAGGTTTCAAGCTGATCCAAAAGAGTCACACTTGGTAGCAATCAAAAGAATCTTTAGATATCTTAAAGGCACTCCAAGCTTAGGCCTTTGGTATCCTAAAGATACTGGATTTGATCTGAAAGGATATTCTGATTCAGACTATGCTGGATGCAAAATTGACAGAAAAAGCACAACAGGAAGCTGTCAATTCTTGGTGGAAGATTAGTGTCATGGTTCAGCAAGAAGCAACATTCTGTGTCTACCTCGACAGCAGAAGCTGAGTATATTGCAGCTGGAAGTTGCTGTGCACAAATTCTATGGATGAAAAATCAGTTATTGGATTATGGTCTAGAGTTGTCTCACATTCCTATCCATTGTGATAACACCAGTGCCATAGCCATCTCAGACAACCCAGTTCAACACTCTAGAACAAAGCACATTGATATCAGACATCATTTCATTAGAGAGCATGTTGAAAAGAGAACTGTGAAGCTGGTTTATGTCCCAACAGAAAAGCAACTTGCAGACATACTCACGAAACCACTGGATGAAGCAACCTTCAACAGGTTGGTAAGTGAGTTGGGAATGCTAAATCTGGTATGTTAACTTACTAGTTTTTACATTTTCAATGTGGTTAAATTGCATCTTGTGACCGTAGCGTTCAATGTTACTATCATGAGAAGTTACTGTCTTATGTGCTACTTGTTTGTTGACAGCATGTTTGCTATGACTATGTTAAATTAAAATTACATGTCTGTTTAACTTATGTAATGAGTGGTCACGTGACATTAACTTAATTTACACGCGTGCAAGTGATGAGTAGTCGTGTCATTTGAAATGACCCCGAGTATTTGTTAGCCTTTTTCTTTTAAAGTTTAATACTTTATTAAAAGGAAGCGTGTGGGAAACTGTTTACACAATATCACGCAAGTATACGTGGTCACATGTAATACAATTAAAGTTCGTTCCACTGAGATCTGGTTAAGTTCGTTTCAGTTAATGCACCTATTCAACAATGTATGATTTTAATTCACTGCTAAGACAATAAAAAAATTGAGATTTTAATTAACTAAATTAAGCTAAGATGCAAAGTAAGAACTAATTAACTAATGAGAATTAAATCTGAATTACTTATAAGAATAAAAACATGGGATCCTAACTTCATTATCTACTTCACTTAGAGTCGATGCCTTTAATCAATACATATGATGGTTTTGATATCTGATCGGATAACACGAAACAAGTAAAAGCTACCTCTCGGTATACTAATACCAAACTACGCATGCATCCACAAAAGAGATAGAAGATGGGTAGACACCAAATATGTTTAGACCCTATATCTCTATAGAATTTGAAAACATAAAGGTTTAAGCACAAGTTATCCACATAGATCACATAGGGTAGCATAATATCTCTATTTACGCCACAAATCATGATGTTAAAACATCAACCTATCCTATGCTAGCATGGCAAGTTTTAAATCTCAAGATCCACTCTCGTTTCGCAAGAGATTAACAAATTAGATGTTCGCGACGCATCTAAATACATGAAACACAACCATACGAGGATATCAAGAATTCACCACACATAAATATTTAAAGCATACAAACTACTAAGGTACATAGATAAATCCGTTAGAATCCCATGACAACGATTAGTTCATAATGGAACCGTTCATCGTCATGGGATTTGATGAAAACATGATAACAAACAGGATAGAATAAAAGAAGTAATTAAATTAATAAAACAAGAGTTGAGAAAACAAATCTTGAATCCAAAATAACACAAAAGATGAAGTAGATCTAGATCCGTTGCTTGTTAGGAGCGTTGAATCCTTCTCTCCTTTTCTCCCTTGCAGATCTAACTATGATACAATAATAAAAACTCTCCTAATTACAATGCTAAGATGTGTTTAAATAGGCTCTAGATTTCTTGCCCAGCAAGAAATTACCTTCTATTACAATTAGAATTCGATTTAGGTACTAAAAACTGCCCAAAATACAATTAGAATTAGAAAAAGGGCAAAGCAGTAATCTTTCAGCCTTGCTTCACAAAGAACACGTGCGCGAATTTTAACTACACGCTCCCTGCACCTGCTATCTGTCCCAGGTTGTATAAAATCTCCCAAGCTTCGCGTGAGCTGTAAGATCGCTGAAAACGGATTTCTAGAACTCCAGATATGGCCAAAATAGTGTAGACTTGCCAACCTTCCCGGAAAATCCGAATTTTAATCAATTAATCCTCCAAACACGATAGAAGCATCAACCATAATCGACATTCTTGTAAATCTGCACAACTAAGCAAAACACATCAAAACTACAATAAACTTGAGTCCAAGACAATCAATTTAAGCCGAATTGAAGCGATCCAAGTGGATATAAAATCCACTTATCACACCCCCAAACTTAAACCGATGCTTGTCCTCAAGCATAAACAATTACAACTAACTAACTAACTAGTACCACTTCCGTAGGTGATCACGGTTGCATTTGGCATATGCAACAAGCCCTTTAAACCCCTAGGCAGCCCTAGTGGACGAGTAAGGTCTCGTGAGGGCCTATAGTGAATGTACCCACAAAATCCATCTAACTAAACAATGCAATAACAATGCAATGCATGAATGCAACTAGTATGAAAATGCAACGATCCCCTTCAAACTAACCAAAACCAACTAGCAAACAAATATCTTAGAGAATGCAACTAAATCCAAATAGAGCTCGACTAAGTTCCCGTATACTAACAATACATGAACAGAAACGTGCGTGTGTGCAATGCTCATCAGAAATACTCCCAACACTAGATCAAAATCATACATGCTCTTCGTCAAGACAATCACAGGTTTATAACTAGAATAGACTGTAAACACTTCATAACCTAGAAACACCTCCATCCTTATCCAAGGTAGACAAAAATTCAAGCTTTATTACTAACTACTACGACACATATATACAAGTATGCTTATTTAACCGTGCAATGGATGAGACCCCAAAAGGCTTATACAATAATACCCATGTAGCGAGCGTTAGGTCAGTGGATCCCAGACTATAAAAAGCCTTAGGTCACTAGGTACAAAGTCCCCGCAAACTTAATAGCTCGAGTATTAAAGAGCTCACCCTGGTTAATTTTGCATATAAACAATTGAAACTTTTGACTTTGTTTTTGACTTTTTTTTTTCTTTTTTTTTTCTTTTTTTTTTTGCTTTTTTTTTCTTTCATATATGCCATCTGGAATGAGAATTCTCAATTCCAACCCTAGACTACTCATATAAATATGAGCCGGCTACTAGCCATTTGACATCTAGCAATTATTGACAATTATTTACAATTAAGCATGAAATCTGTTTTCCCCCAAACTTAGACTTAAGTGCTCATACGCCATAAAGGGAATAAAAAAAATTCTAAATATAAACAAGTGATTAAATCTCAAAACATCCAAACAAGCATGACCCTAACCTAGCCCAAAAGCACCCAATGAGACTGTGTAATTAGTTTTGTTCCCGTAACATGCAAGTCAATTTCATAAGAACTATAAATCAACCCTCTATTCATCATTACCACATTCAATTAGACACCTACCTACCAATCAGAATTAGCTCGTCTTAAGGGATCATGAAATATGCATGCTATGCAAATGCAACTAATATGAACTCACATGGTATATGAAAAATAAAAACAGAATGTCCAATATGAAACAAACATAAATATTACGAACATACATGCATGAACTACCACTAATATGAAAAGCATGAAATCCTACATGAACACATAATACAACAACTACTAATCCCTCAAACCAGCCCCAAACTTAAAATATTCAATGTCCGCATTGAATGGAAGTAAATACAAGGGATAGTAGAAAACATACCTAACTATCTAAGCCATCACCCTCCTCTAGTGAATCTAGTGGAGGATACTGCGTACGAGCTCCATAGACTGGCCACTCCCCAAATATACAAGAATACTACAAAACCCCTCATATACAAGAACACAAATTCGTACTAAAACAAGATTAAGGAAAAGATTTACCCAATACGAATCGGAGAGGTGAACTTGTACTAACATCCCCCCCAAACTTGAATCCTTCTTGCTCCTTGAAATTTGAATGGAGGTTTAGAGATTTTAATTTAGGGATTGGGTGTATATATTTGTGTAAGTATAGGTATATAAGGTAGGAATTTGAATGGAGATATAAAAGAGAAGAATAAAATTTGAATTAGAATTGATATGGGTTTAAGAATTTGAAGAGGAGATGGAGGATTTGGAATTGATATAGGTTTAGGATTGGGTTTAAGGATGTTAGTATAAGAGGAGAAAAGAATTTGGGGTTGGAAGAAAAAAATTTTGTTTTTTTTTACATGGAATAGCTGAAAAAAAACTGACCTGACTGCACCAGGCGCAACCTGCGCAACAGGCAGTAACGCAGGCGCAACCTGCGTCACGCAGGCACAACCTGCGTCACGCAGGCGCAACATGCGCGAAGAACAGACACGCAGGCGCAGCTAAGACAATAAATAAATTAAGATTTTAATTAAGATTTTAATTAAGACAATAAATAAATTAAGATTTTAATTAACTAAATTAAGCTAAGATGCAAAGTAAGAACTAATTAACTAATGAGAATTAAATCTGAATTACTTATAAGAATAAAAACATGGGATCCTAACTTCATTATCTACTTCACTTAGAGTCGATGCCTTTAATCAATACATATGATGGTTTTGATATCTGATCGGATAACACGAAACAAGTAAAAGCTACCTCTCGGTATACTAATACCAAACTACGCATGCATCCACAAAAGAGATAGAAGATGGGTAGACACCAAATATGTTTAGACCCTATATCTCTATAGAATTTGAAAACATAAAGGTTTAAGCACAAGTTATCCACATAGATCACATAGGGTAGCATAATATCTCTATTTACGCCACAAATCATGATGTTAAAACATCAACCTATCCTATGCTAGCATGGCAAGTTCTAAATCTCAAGATCCACTCTCGTTTCGCAAGTGATTAACAAATTAGATGTTCGCGACGCATCTAAATACATGAAACACAACCATACGAGGATATCAAGAATTCACCACACATAAATATTTAAAGCATACAAACTACTAAGCTACATAGATAAATCCGTTAGAATCCCATGACAACGATTAGTTCATAATGGAACCGTTCATCGTCATGGGATTTGATGAAAACATGATAACAAACAGGATATGAATAAAAGAAGTAATTAAATTAATAAAACAAGAGTTGAGAAAACAAATCTAGAATCCAAAATAACACAAAAGATGAAGTAGATCTAGATCCGTTGCTTGTCACGAGCGTTGAATCCTTCTCTACTTTTCTCCCTTGCAGATCTAAGCTATGATACAATAATAAAAACTCTCCTAATTACAATGCTAAGATGTGTTTAAATAGGCTCTAGATTTCTTTCCAAGCAAGAAATTACCTTCTATTACAATTAGAATTCGATTTAGGTACTAAAAACTGCCCAAAATACAATTAGAATTAGAAAAAGGGAAAAGCAGTAATCTTTCAGCCTTGCTTCACAAAGAACACGTGCGCGAATTTTAACTACACGCTCCCTGCACCTGCTATCTATCCCAGGTTGTATAAAATCTCCCAAGCTTCGCGTGAGCTGTAAGATCGCTGAAGACGGACTTCTAGAACTCCAGATATGGCCAAAATAGTGTAGACTGCGCAACCTTCCCGGAAAATCCGAATTTTAATCAATTAATCCTCCAAACACGATAGAAGCATCACCCATAATCGACATTCTTGTAAATCTGCACAACTAAGCAAAACACATCAAAACTACAATAAACTTGAGTCCAAGACAATCAATTTAAGCCGAATTGAAGCGATCCAAGTGGATATAAAATCCACTTATCAGAAACTGTAGAGTCACTTAAGGTGTTATAAATAAGACCGAGGCCGAACCCTTATTTCTCACTTCACACTTAAATACTCTAGAGAAAATGAGCAAGAGGAAAGCTTCGGAAATGTCTACATCAGATAACTCCACCGCCAACAAAGCTGAGGAGGTGCCTAAACAGCCGGAGGAGACTACTGTTGATGCTGAGGATCCATTGGATCCATGGCTAGATGAGCTTCAGGCTTATCTAGACATGCTGGGGGTCTCCGATGAGAAGGAGATTGGGAAGATCGTGGAAGGGCTGCTGCTGGAGGCTTTTTCATTCATGGATTAATAAAAATGATAATTTGTTCTTAAGAACTTTATGTACTATTTTTATTAATGAAAAGTTTCTTTTGCCCTCCAAGTGTTCTTGCATATTTTCTTTACCTTCTTATCTTGGCTATCTGTTGTTGAATGCATGTATGCATGTGTGTATGTGTGTATCTTTGTATGTGGATGTGTGCTCGCTTAACGAATATGCGCTTAAATCGATTAAAATGCTAATTGGTAATTTACTTTTAAGCAATAGGCAAAATCGATTAAAATTCATAACACAAATTATTTCCGCACAAGTTGCTGTCAATAAGTGAAGATGCTTTCACGATGTGCCTTGACAGCAAGTTCCTTATCAGCAAAAGAAAAAGTTTCCGTCATGAAATTTAAAGGAAATTGTTTAAATTGCTTAATGGTGATAGCACGTTCTTGCGACGATGTTACTGTCAAGCAAAACCTGCTATCATCCTCTCAAATTACTGATGAATTTGTAACAGCGCACAGGTTACTGTCAAGTTAGTGGACCGATTTAATTGGGATATTACAGCCATGATTTACAGCCACTAAAAAGTAACCACCCACGACACTACGTGCCTGATTAATGGGTTAAGACTAGGCCACTTTCCCCTTTCTCAGTAAAACATTTGTTATTCTCATATAAGCAACCGTCAAACACACAAACACATAACTCTTAACAGAACCTATTTCTTCCAAAAAGCAGAAATCTCTCTCCCAAAACTCAAAGCACAAAAATGGCACCCAAACAATCCTCTTCTCAAACAAACTTTGCTAGTATTCTCACTGCTGGAGATGCTGGTGAAGGCTTTAAAGGACTCGTATCCTTTCGTGCCTTTAAGTCATTAAAACCCCCAGAATTTGAGGGAACTGCTAACCCCGTAGTATCCAGAACCTGGTTAAAAGAGATGGAAAAAGCTTTTGAGATATTGAGGATAGAGGAAGATCAGAAAACAGTTTTTGCAGCCTATCTCTTAAAGGGAGAGGCAAATTACTGGTGGGAAGCTAAGAAGAACCTAGAAGAAGTGGGAGTGATAACCTGGGAGCGTTTCACTAGGGTGTTCCTAGAAAAGTATTCCCCTAGGTATTTGGAAAACCAAATGGAAATAAAGTTTCTGGAGTTAAAATAGGATAACCTAACAGTGGTAGAGTATGAAACTAAATTTACAAAACTGTCGAGGTTTGTTCCCGAGTTTGTGCGAACTGAAGAACAACGAGCGAAAAGGTTCCAACAAGGATTGAAACCCTGGTTACGAACGAGAGTGGCACCATTTGAGTTGACTGATTATGCTGCAGTGGTTCAAAAGGCATCTATTATAGAGGCCGAGAGCGAACAGGCTCAAATAGGTCGAGAGAATAAGAAAAGAAGATTTGAGGGCCCAAAAGGAGGTTCAAGTGAGGGAAGCTACTTTAACAAAGGAGGTAGAGGACAAAAATCTCAATTTGTGGGAAAGTCGGGGGGTAACAAGACTACTAGTGAGACGGTAAATCAGGGTGGTAAATCTTCAGGAACGTTTCAGTCCAATCAATCACGACCACCATTACCAGATTGTGACAGGTGTGGTAAGAAGCATATAGGAGTCTGTAGGGTGCTGGGAGTAACTTGTTTTAAGTGCGTACAAAAAGGACACTACCTTAACCAGTGCCCATCAACTGATACAAACCCTAAAAGAGATGTTAAGTGTTACCAGTGTGGGAAATTAGGACACATTGCTAGAGATTGCCGTTCCGGGGGGTCATACGCGCCAGGACAGAGTGTGACTGCTTCAAATAGGCCTACTGCTAGAGTGTACAACATGACCTTAGGGGAAGCGTTGACGAAACCAGATGCAGATACAGGTACTTGTTTTTCGATTTAAATTTTTTGTGTAAGTCTTTGGTTAAGGATCGACTTAATCAATTAATGGAGTAAATAAGTTAATAATATAGATAAGGAAAATCAGTATCTGTTAAGGGCTAGGAAACGCTATGAAAAGAAAAGTAGGAGTGTTTTGGGAAAACACAAACTCGTTGAGACGAACAGGAAATATATATTATAAGTAGTATTTTCTTACAACTGCTTTAAAGAATACTGTTAGAGCTTATTTTCTGGAAAATTTTACAGAGATGAGATATAGGAATATTGAGGTGTTAATATTATGTCATGATAGAGATCAAAATATAGACAAACCATAGTGAGATACACTACCATTCAGAAAAGGTCAATGTGGTGGCGGATACCTTTAGTCGAAAGTGGAAGGAGAGACGAGATAATATGGAATGATTGAAAACAGGAGGGAATTTGCAAGGAAAAGATAGTGAAAGTACTACTATTGATAAACTAAATGGCATGTTGATGAATGACAAGGAAGTTTATGTTGGTGTATTTCTGTGCAAACAAGATAGAGATATTATGAAAGGAAAAGGATAGAGGAAGTAGTGTGGAAGTTAGGAGGTGTGAATGAAAAAGGGTACCTATGGACATTTCCAACGTGATTCCGGGACGGAATCCTTTTAAGGGGGGAAGACTGTAATAACCCTAACTTTAGCAATGCTATAGTGATCATATGAATAGTAAATTTTGAGGATTTAGGGAAATGGTACGTAGGTACACTATAATTAAAACAGAAAATGAGTAACAAGAAACCATATTAGTATTGTACTAGGAAAATAAGTGACTCGAAATGACGATAGATTTCAGAAATTCCTGAATACGGATTTTTGAGGATTTTGAGTTCGAATGAGCTTCTATTTTATCAGATATTAAGGAGCATGGAGATATTAAAGGAATTATATATTGAGAAATTGGTGTATTAGGGTAAACTAAAGGATTACTAAGTTAAGGAATTATCAAAGGAATTTGGATTGTTAAACGATTTCAGAACCCCTGAGATAATGAGGTATATTCGAACCGAATCACAATTAGACGAGTATGGAAACCAAACAACCAAGATTATAACATAACAAGGATATATACCACATTATTATTACCAAGAGTGCTAGCAAACTACTTAGGAAAATCAAGAAAAAGATTAAATGATGCATCCAATGACATCGTGAATGACATCATCATCCACTAACTTGTTTTTAGGGGCAAATTAGTCTTTTAACCATGGGATTTTCCATAAAACTCTAGAATTCTCAAGAGATTAAGACAAGATGAGATAAGATTAAACAAAACACAAAAATCTCTCCCCCATCCTCTTCATTCTTCCATTCGGCCCCTTAGAAAAAAAAGAAGAAAACAAAAATCAAAACCCTAGCTAGCATCCATATTAAATCCAAGGAAAATTCATGGAGCATCTTGGAGGTTAGAAAGGATCATTCACCAAGTTTCATAGCAAGCAAGCATCATCTAGTAAGGTAATTAGATCATCAAAGTTACTAGAAATGATGATGAATAGTGTTTTTCTAAGTGTTAACTTTGTTTTTATGGTTTCCTTTAGTTGATTCAAGCTATTGTAAGGTTGTTAAGCATATCCCAAGGCTTGTTAAGTGTGGTCAAGCTTCAAGGAGGTATAAATCTCAAGACCCTTTAGTATTACTTTGAATATATATGCTTGGTTATAGCATGCTTAGTGATTTAAGTTAGGATAAGTGATGATTTATGGTGATTTATGTGTTTGTAAGTGGTTTGAGTTAAATATTGAAGTGTTTTGTGTTGGAAATCCATGGTTGGTATGATGACCACATGGTGTAGGGTTGATGTATGTGTTTGGTGATGGAGTTGGAGATGAGAAAATTTTGGAAAGTATGAAATTATAGCCGTTATAATGCCCGATTTTCGTTAGGATGTAATCTGCCCTGTTTTGGACTCCCTGCATCCGTACGGTACCCTACTGTCTAGGTTACCAATTGACCATGAAATGATAGAGCTTAGCTCATAGATCGTTTTGATATAAAGTACGTTAAAATCTGATGAACGGTTTAGGAGAAAAGTCAGTTTTAGTGAAAGACGTTCGAGAACCGAGAAAATGTAATTGTATCAAATTGGAGGCTATGAATACCATACTTAAACATTTTTAAAAATTATAAAATTTTGGGATATTGTAGTGGAGTGGTCAAAGAGTCATTTCCATTTGACATTACATTAAAATTCGAAATTGAGATTTTCTGAGAATTTTACAATCGGGTATGGTTGTTAAGGGAAATGGTGAATAAGCACCGAAACCTTGATTTAACCTAAAATGGTTAGGTTTTTGGAACACTTGGGTTATGAATAACATGTGAAACATATATTAAAGTGTCAAGGGTATTGTTATGCAAGAGTGAGGTGAGTAAGAGATGTGGTATTCTAACGACGGTCCTTTTCGTGTTTATAGAAACTGCGGGAGAGCCACGAGCCATACCTTCAGGACATCGAGATCGAGGCAAGATCTTTTCTATCCCTACTTGGAAAACTATTTATCTTCAAAGAAACTTGATTTCATGGAATATATATATGTGATGCTATTATTACTATATTGTGAAGAAATTGTCTTCCTTGAGTATTGATATTGAAAAGAAAGGTATACGAAGATGTATATGAATATGGATATGGATATGAGTACGAAGATGTATATGAATATGGATATGAGTACGAAGATGTATATGAATATGGATATGAGTATGAGATGGATATGGATAGAGATGATTATGCATGAAGTGAACATGCCTTATGATTAAGAGAATATGAGAGAATGGTATCAGTTGTTATCTAGGGTTATATGATTTATAACATTTTGCTAAATATATTCTTTTTAAATATCAGTGGTTTAATAAATATTATTTGATTATTATTTACTACTCTTTAAATAGACGGAATATTTTAGGAATATAAAAGTATATTTGATTGCTTGAATATGAAAGAGATGTCTGGATCATAATCAAAGCATTATGTTATATATATATATATATATATATATATATATATATATTATAGAAGTAATGTGCGAGAATGGAAATGATATGAGTGAATGATATGTGGAAATGAAAGCGAGAAAATGGAAATGTGGAATGATATTTTATTAATGGAATAATGATGTGACAAAAAGGGGGATTGCAACAGACTTGCGTAAGTGGCTGTGTGCGACACAGTCCAGCATTTATTATTTTTATTACGGCACGAAGATGCCAAGGGAGGATGTTAGCAGGTGGCCTTCCTCCGGGGATGATCTTCATTCCTTCTACCGGTAGTAAAAAGAGAGCAGGTACGATTAGGCGACTGATCATCGTCCTAACGTATCAGGCGACAGCAGATATCCCCAATGTTTTTGAAAAGAAAGTGTTGACAATGGTTTTCAGATTTCTATACTGAAAACAGAATAATGATATGAGATGATGGAATTATGGTTACAGATGAAGAAAAACTGATATTATATTATTTTAGATTTCTTTCTTATAATAGTAAGTGGATGATGTATTATTAAATAAGAGCTTTATTCTTCCTTAAAGATTATAATTGGTCTCTGCTTATATATGCTTATATACGTATACCTGTTCACATTTTAAATTCTAGTTTACAATATTATCTTGCTGAGCTATTATAGCTCACTCTTGCTACTTATGTATATAGCAGCTAGGTCCCATACCGATACTACGCACTACACCCCGCAAGTGGGTAAGGGAAAGGCGACCTTTTGAACGAGTGTTGGCAACCATACCCGAGGTAGTGGCAAGCGAAAGGGGCTTAGTAAACTTATGTAAATTAAGTGTGTAGGTTTGTAATAAACTTTTGGTTGTTGAAATGCTTCCTGTAGAAGTATTATTCAACAATGTACTTAGTAAGATTCTGGGTTTGTAATAACTGTTTAACTCTAAACTTTTAATATTGTGGATGTTGTTCTATGAGCATATGACTGGTGTGTGTGTGTGTGTATTAGTGTGGGGTCAATTGCTTAGGTATTAAATATTAAGTTTTTTAAAAAAAAAGAGACTCAAGAGACATGGATATTGATCGGAAATTGGACCGTGATGACCTGGATCCTTGACCCCGGATCTAGGGGCGTCACAGATGGTATCAGAGCTAAGAGTCATAATGCTCAAGAACAAGAGTAATAATAATAATTGTATCAGTAATAATATAAATTGTGAACTTCCATCGAGTTCAAGGGTGGTATATCGCAGATAGTTTTATTTTAAGCATTGATTATAATTTTATAGATTATTACTAATAGAATTTTATGTTTTATTATAGGGATCAGAGATGGGAGAGCCGAGTCGAGACCCTCAGTGGTTAGGATTATCAGAGCAGGAGCTTGTAGATCTACAGCTAGCCGGGGTAGAGGTTCCCGAGTATGCGGTCGATGACCTCAGGGAGAGATGTCGAGCGGCAGCCAGAGAGAGATGTGAGCAGAGACTGAGAGAGGAGGCAGAGGAGCGTAGACAGAGAGATGCTGTAGCCATAGTGCCATACATTGGTAGACCTTCTACAGGATCTGATGAGGCAGGTCCTTCTATAGTGAGATGGGAGATTCCTGAGGAGGAGAGGCCGTTACGTAAGAGGCCTAGGTTGTCAGTCATAGCTGAGGAGGAGGAGGAGACTGAGTGGACCGATATCCATATGATACCTACCCCTGCCTTGCCTATTCCAGTACCATCACCAGTCCCATCTCCCTCACCGAGTCCCAGCCCTCTAGAGGATCCAGCTGAGCCATTCACTCCGCCCGGACATTTTATCGTTTCAGAGGATGAGATAGAGGGAGATCCGTCTGAGGATGCAGATACCGAGTCTATTCCTCCATCCCCACCATTTGCACCTCCACCACCTCCACCTGTACAAGCACCTGTCCCAGCTACTGTGCCCCCTCAGGAGGCACCCTTACCAACAGGTGACCCACTACCAGCCATTCTGTTGACAGAGTACTTTGCCCTACAGGGTCAGTTAGAGGAGTCCCGCCGGGTGATAGACACATTGATGCAGAGGTCAGAGAGAGGGAGAGGAGGTATCATTCCTGATGGTATATCCTTGGGATTAGTGAGTGTTGAGCTGCGGGCCCTGGGGGACATTAGGAGGCTGTTAGCTGATAGAGGAGACCCAGAGTGGAGGGCTACGATAGTGGATACAGTCACGTCTATGGTAGTCCAGATCCGAGACATTATTAGGGCAGGACTGTGAGTCGGGGTAGTAGTCTTCGTTACTAATCAGATTAGTCATCTTACTGATGTCTTTTTGGGGGATTAGTTTAGTTGGTTACTGTTTTAATCCCAGTCTGATTGGGAGACAGCTAGTAGGACTTTTGTGGTAGCAGATTAGTATGTACGGTTATGTTTGTAGATTTCGAACCATGTACTCTATGATGTAAAACATTGGTAGTAAAAGACGTTGTACCCAAGTTGTAAAAATAATTATGTAAATTAATGAAGTTTGTGCATTCTGTCTAAATTTTTACTGCATTTTAATAATAAATGTGGAGATTCAAAAATATTGATGTATAAAAGGTGATTGACTTAATGAAAAGGCTATCGTGTTAAGGGCGATACACTTACTTACTAAGGTTATAATATAACTAGATGCAAACCGTGTGGAGATAAGAATATTGTGATGTACAAATGAGTTAATTAACGATATAATTGTGTATATAGAAATGATGTATATTGTACCCTAAATTCGGGTAATTAATGGAGAATATTGTTATATACAGAATCATGCCACCTAAGCGTAATAGTAGAGCGAATGCAAGGGAAAATGAGAGAGATGAAGGAAGTCAGAACAGGCTGAATGAAAATGCTCATAATGAAGAAAATCATGAAGAAGAAGAAGAGGAATCAACTGGCCAACAAGGAAATCCGGGAGGCAATCCCTTTAACCAATTCATGGAACTATTAAGGCAGAATTTATCTAATCCACAGAATCCCCAACAACCACCTGTTCTCCCCAATCAGGCAGCTAATTCCTTTCGTGCCTTTAAGTCATTAAAACCCCCAGAATTTGAGGGAATTGCTAACCCCGTAGTAGCCAGAACCTGGTTAAAAGAGATGGAAAAAGCTTTTGAGATATTGAGGATAGAGGAAGATCAGAAAATAGTTTTTGCAGCCTATCTCTTAAAGGGAGAGGAAAATTACTGGTGGGAAGCTAAGAAGAACCTAGAAGAAGCGGGAGTGATAACCTGGGAGCGTTTCACTAGGGTGTTCCTAGAAAAGTATTCCCCTAGGTATTTGGAAAACCAAATGGAAATAAAGTTTCTGGAGTTAAAACAGGATAACCTAACAGTGGCAGAGTATGAAACTAAATTTACAGAACTGTCGAGGTTTGTTCCCGAGTTTGTGCGTACTGAAGAACAACGAGCGAAAAGGTTCCAACAAGGATTGAAACCCTGGTTACGAACGAGAGTGGAACCATTTGAGTTGACTGATTATGCTGCAGTGGTTCAAAAGGCATCTATTATAGAGGCCGAGAGCGAACAGGCTCAAATAGGTCGAGAGAATAAGAAAAGAAGATTTGAGGGCCCAAAAGGAGGTTCAAGTGAGGGAAGCTACTTTAACAAAGGAGGTAGAGGACAAAAATCTCAATTTGTGGGAAAGTCGGGGGGTAACAAGACTACTAGTGAGACGGTAAATCAGGGTGGTAAATCTTCAGGAACGTTTCATTCCAATCAATCACGACCACCATTACCAGATTGTGACACGTGTGGTAAGAAGCATATAGGAGTCTGTAGGGTGCTGGGAGTAACTTGTTTTAAGTGCGGACAAAAAGGACACTACCTTAACAAGTGCCCATCAACTGATACAAACCCTAAAAGAGATGTTAAGTGTTACCAGTGTGGGAAATTAGGACACATTGCTAGAGATTGCCGTTCCGGGGGGTCATACGCGCCAGGACAGAGTGTGACTGCTTCAAATAGGCCTACTGCTAGAGTGTACAACATGACCTTAGGGGAAGCGTTGACGAAACCAGATGCAGATACAGTACTTGTTTTTCGATTTAAATTTTGTGTGTAAGTCTTTGGTTAAGGATCGACTTAATCAATTAATGGAGTAAATAAGTTAATAATATAGATAAGGAAAATCAGTATCTGTTAAGGGCTAGGAAACGCTATGAAAAGAAAAGTAGGAGTGTTTTGGGAAAACACAAACTCGTTGAGACGAACAGGAAATATATATATTATAAGTAGTATTTTCTTACAACTGCTTTAAAGAATACTGTTAGAGCTTATTTTCTGGAAAATTTTACAGAGATGAGATATAGGAATATTGAGGTGTTAATATTATGTCATGATAGAGATCAAAATATAGACAAACCATAGTGAAATACACTACCATTCAGAAAAGGTCAATGTGGTGGCGGATACCTTTAGTCGAAAGTGGAAGGAGAGACGAGATAATATGGAATGATTGAAAACAGGAGGGAATTTGCAAGGAAAAGATAGTGAAAGTACTACTATTGATAAACTAAATGGCATGTTGATGAATGACAAGGAAGTTTATGTTGGTGTATTTCTGTGCAAACAAGATAGAGATATTATGAAAGGAAAAGGATAGAGGAAGTAGTGTGGAAGTTAGGAGGTGTGAATGAAAAAGGGTACCTATGGACATTTCCAACGTGATTCCGGGACGAAATCCTTTTAAGGGGGGGAGACTGTAATAACCCTAACTTTAGCAATGCTATAGTGATCATATGAATAGTAAATTTTGAGGATTTAGGGAAATGGTACGTAGGTACACTATAATTGAAACAGAAAATGAGTAAACAGAAACCATATTAGTATTGTACTAGGAAAATAAGTGACTCGAAATGACGATAGATTTCAGAAATTCCTGAATACGAATTTTTGAGGATTTTGAGTTCGAATGAGCTTCTATTTTATCAGATATTAAGGAGCATGGAGATATTAAAGGAATTATATATTGAGAAATTGGTGTATTAGGGTAAACTAAAGGATTACTAAGTTAAGGAATTATCAAAGGAATTTGGATTGTTAAACGATTTCAGAACCCCTGAGATAATGAGGTATATTCGAACCGAATCACAATTAGACGAGTATGGAAACCAAACAACCAAGATTATAACATAACAAGGATATATACCACATTATTATTACCAAGAGTGCTAGCAAACTACTTAGGAAAATCAAGAAAAAGATTAAAGGATGCATCCAATGACATCATGAATGACATCATCATCCACTAACTTGTTTTTAGGGGCAAATTAGTCTTTTAACCATGGGATTTTCCACAAAACTCTACAATTATCAAGAGATTAAGACAAGATGAGATAAGATTAAACAAAACACAAAAATCTCTCCCCCATCCTCTTCATTCTTCCATTCGGCCCCTTAGAAAAAAAAGAAGAAAACAAAAATTAAAACCCTAGCTAGCATCCATATTAAATCCAAGGAAAATTCATGGAGCATCTTGGAGGTTAGAAAGGATCATTCACCAAGTTTCATAGCAAGCAAGCATCATCTAGTAAGGTAATTAGATCATCAAAGTTACTAGAAATGATGATGAATAGTGTTTTTCTAAGTGTTAACTTTGTTTTTATGGTTTCCTTTAGTTGATTCAAGCTATTATAAGGTTGTTAAGCATATCTCAAGGCTTGTTAAGTGTGGTCAAGCTTCAAGGAGGTATAAATCTCAAGACCCTTTAGTATTACTTTGAATATATATGCTTGGTTATAGCATGCTTAGTGATTTAAGTTAGGATAAGTGATGATTTATGGTGATTTATGTGTTTGTAAGTGGTTTGAGTTAAATATGGAAGTGTTTTATGTTGGAAATCCATGGTTGGTATGATGACCACATGGTGTAGGGTTGATGTATGTGTTTGGTGATGGAGTTGGAGATGAGAAAATTTTGGAAAGTATGAAATTATAGCCGTTATAATGCCCGATTTTCGTTAGGATGTAATCTGCCCTGTTTTGGACCCCCTGTATCCGTATGGTACCCTACTGTCTAGGTTACCAATTGACCATGAAATGATAGAGCTTAGTTCATATATCGTTTTGATATAAAGTACGTTAAAATCTGATGAACGGTTTAGGAGAAAAGTCAGTTTTAGTGAAAGACGTTCGAGAACCGAGAAAATGTAATTGTATCAAATTGGAGGCTATGAATACCATACTTAAACATTTTTAAAAATTATAAAATTTTGAGATATTGTAGTGGAGTGGTCAAAGAGTCATTTCCAGTTGACCTTACATTAAAATTCGAAATTGAGATTTTCTGAGAAGTTTTACAGTCGGGTATGGTTGTTAAGGGAAATGGTGAATAAGCACCGAAACCTTGATTTAACCTAAAATGGTTAGGTTTTTGGAACACTTGGGTTATGAATAACATGTGAAACATATATTAAAGTGTCAAGGGTATTGTTATGCAAGAGTGAGGTGAGTAAGAGATGTGGTATTCTAACGACGGTCCTTTTCGTGTTTATAGAAACTGCGGGAGAGCCACGAGCCATACCTTCAGGACATCGAGATCGAGGCAAGATCTTTTCTATCCCTACTTGGAAAACTATTTATCTTCAAAGAAACTTGATTTCATGGAATATATATATGTGATGCTATTATTACTATATTGTGAAGAAATTGTCTTCCTTGAGTATTGATATTGAAAAGAAAGGTATACGAAGATGTATATGAATATGGATATGGATATGAGTACGAAGATGTATATGAATATGGAAATGAGTACGAAGATGTATATGAATATGGATATGAGTATGAGATGGATATGGATAGAGATGATTATGCATGAAGTGAACATGCCTTATGATTAAGAGAATATGAGAGAATGGTATCAGTTGTTATCTAAAGTAAATAAAAGAATGGTATCAGTTGTTATCTAGGGTTATATGATTTATAACATTTTGCTAAAGATATTCTTTTTAAATATCAGTGGTTTAATAAATATTATTTGATTATTATTTACTACTCTTTAAATAGACGGAATATTTTAGGAATATAAAAGTATATTTGATTGCTTGAATATGAAAGAGATGTCTGGATCATAATCAAAGCATTATGTTATATATATATATATTTTATAGAAGTAATGTGCGAGAATGGAAATGATATGAGTGAATGATATGTGGAAATGAAAGCGAGAAAATGGAAATGTGGAATGATATTTTATTAATGGAATAATGATGTGACAAAAAGGGGGATTGCAACAGACTTGCGTAAGTGGCTGTGTCAGGGCTGTGTGCGACACAGTCCAGCATTTATTATTTTTATTACGGCACGAAGATGCCAAGGGAGGATGTTAGCAGGTGGCCTTCCTCCAGGGATGATCTTCATTCCTTCTACCGGTAGTAAAAAAAGAGCAGGTACGATTAGGCAACTGATCATCGTCCTAACGTATCAGGCGACAGCAGATATCCCCAATGTTTTTGAAAAGAAAGTGTTGACAATGGTTTTCAAATTTATATACTGAAAACAGAATAATGATATGAGATGATGGAATTATGGTTACAGATGAAGAAAAACTGATATTATATTATTTTAGATTTCTTTCTTATAATAGTAAGTGGATGATGTATTATTAAATAAGAGCTTTATTCTTCCTTAAAGATTATAATTGGTCTCTGCTTATATACGTATACCTATTCACATTCTAAATTCTAGTTTACAATATTATCTTGCTGAGCTATTATAGCTCACTCTTGCTACTTATGTATATAGAAACTAGGTCCCATGCCGATACTACGCACTACACCCCGCAAGAGGGTAAGGGAAAGGCGACCTTTTGAACGAGTGCTGGCGACCATACCCGAGGTAGTGGCAAGCGAAAGGGGCTTAGTAAACTTATGTAAATTAAGTGTGTAAGTTTGTAACAAACTTTTGGTTGTTTAAATGCTTCCTGTAGAAGTATTATTCAACAATGTACTTAGTAAGATTCTGGGTTTGTAATAACTGTTTAACTCTAAACTTTTAATATTGTGGATGTTGTTCTATGAGCATATGACTGGTGTGTGTGTGTGTGTGTGTGTATTAGTGTGGGGTCAATTGCTTAGGTATTAAATATTAAGTTTAAAAAAAAAAGACTCAAGAGATATGGATATTGATCGGAAATTGGACCGTGATGACCTGGATCCTTGACCCCGGATCTAGGGGCGTCACACCAGGAGGTGCAGGTAAGGACACCGTACAATGCAAAATCAAAGAGGTTACCTGCATTCTCACAATAAAAGGCATCAATGATGCTTTGGGAACTGGACTGCAAGAAAAAGAATCTTACCAGGAGCTTGCAAGTGAAGAAACCCTAAAGAAGTTTTTCTTCAAAATTAGGTATTCTGGTCCTGTTCTTGAAGAGGGTACATCTAATTGGTACTCGACTGGTGAAATGGACAAAAAGTATTTAAGGAAAGAATGGAGCATGATTCTTGATGTCATGGTGAAAGTTTTCTCAACTAAAACCACTGGTTGGAATGGTATTCCCTCCCACATAAAGAAACTCACTCTCTGGTCCATGAATACAAAGTGGATGTTGGAAAGCTGCTTATGAGTCAACTTAAGTCAGCTCTGAGCAAGAAGGTACATGTTTATCCTCACTTTCTCACTATGTGTTTAGATTCGTTATGTGGTATTGATGATAATGCATCTCTCACTATGGAGTGCAATGTTTTGAAAAGAAATACACACACATCACTCAATTCATAGAATTTAAATACACATATTCCACTCTGTTTCACCAAGCACATGGCTGATCAAGAGCCTCATCTTGACTTTGAACTACCCTCTGGGTATGTTATCTTCTCCCTTGAGAATAAAGCTGAATTAGACCCAAATTCAGTTAACCCACATTCTAAATCATTCAAACCAATCAGACCTTCCAGATAACCAAAGACCACAAAAATAACTCTGTAAGAATCCAAGAAAAAGACCCTTGGAAACTGGTGTTGGTGGTAGTTCTGAGAGTGTTGAGGGAGAAACTGCACTTGATGCAGCAAAGAAGGATGTTAGTCAAAGTGAACCCACAGTGGTTCCTCTTGAGCCTAAGAAGAAGATAGCTAAGAGGGGCAAAGCCAATGTTAGCCAACCCACAGTCTCACAAAAAGCTGTGGAGGATAAAAGGGAATTAAACACATCCCTAGGTGCTTCTTCTCAACAAGGAGTATCTATTGAAATTGGCCTGTCTCCCAAGGCATCCTATAAAGAGTCTGCACAACCTCATGTACTCACTCATGAGGAGCCTACACTTGCAGATATGCACACAGAGTTAGGGCACAGTGATGGTCATGAAACTTCTATTCTTGATGTTCCACAAGTTGCCCCTGTGGAACAGCCAAAAATCCCTTCTATACCATCACCTTCTTTATTCTCTAATCCATCAATTATTTCTTCTCAACAACTAAGAGAGGGGGACATTCCCAACCCTTCAGGTTTTGATCATCCATCTCAAACTATGGATGAGCCCCCATCAAGTGGTCCACAAGAACCCATTTCTCAAAGTGAAATGGATACCACTACCTCAAACACTTAGCTAGACCAAGGTGGCAATCTGCCAGAAAATGAAATAGCCAACATCTTGGTCGAACTCTTCCAAGCAACTGACCCAGGGGAAGTTGCTGTCACAGGCTCAGCTGCTATCAAAAACACCACAAAAGTTGCTGTCAACCAACCTGTGGACAGTAACATTTTGGGTAAAGATACTGTCACCTCTACACAACTTGATCAAGACTCGGTAACTATTGAAGATGCTTCTGATGATGATCAACTCACTATCTCTACTATGAAGGTACAATCTAAACTTTCTACTTCTTCAACTAAAATGCATGTAAGTAATGCTCATACCCATGCATCTAGGCTGAGTGAGGGAGTGAAAAGAAAAAGAGAGATAAAAGAAAAGGGAAGTAAGCCTAAAAATGAGAGGCAGCCAAATGAGCTGGCAAAAGGTGAGGGACTTTAGCATGTTTAGTGTGAAATTGAGGGAACCCCACAAAAAAAGGCACTAGGCCTTGAGAGTCATTCTGTGAGGAGTGATGAGATCACTCAGAAAAACAATGAGTGTGTGAGACACCTCATAGCCTCCTAACCCCAGTCTTTTCCTAAAAGGTTAAGGTCTGGTGGTCCTTCTAAACAAGCTGAATCACAGTTGAAATACCTTGAGGGCAGATGTGCATCCATGGAAGCTAAACTTGATGCTTTGTCCACCATGTTAGCTGCAGGTTTTGCTGAGCTTCAACAATTTTTTCTATCCTTTTTTGCTACTCTTAGTGCTGTCAACTTAACTAAGGGGGTGAAAGTGGTAGATCAGAATAAAGAACAAATGGTAGATCAAAGTACAGCAAAGCTGGTAGAGAAGGAGAAACAAGGTGGAGCTACAAGCAAGGGGGAGTCAAGAAGTGAGGGGGAGCAAGAACAAGTTGATAAAGGTGTAAGTGAGGGGGAGCAGGAGAAAGAAGAAAGAAACTTTGGTGAAGAACTAAAGGCAGCAGGAGATGGCAATGTGTTTGAAGGAGAAGTAGATGGTGAATCAATATTATTAACCAATTAAAGAAATATTGGAGCAATTAAAGGAGACTCAAAAGTCTGAAAGAACAGTACTGCTACCACTAAAAATCAATGAGCCAAATCCTGAAAACAAAGAAGCTCCATTCTAGCATTTGCAGAGTGAATGGAGAGAAAAAAAGAAACAAATAGCCCTGGATAAAGGTAAAGGCAAAATGCCTGAGTATGTGAATATGACTACTAGAACTTTCTGGTCAGATGGAAGTGAGTATAGACCTGAAGATGCAGAACTGATGATGGTTAGCTACATGGAGAGTACTTTGAACAACGAAGATGAAAAGTTCAGTAAGTTGGTCGATGAAACAATTAGTGAAGCAGGGGGAGCTTTTACAAAATTGGCATCAACACTGAGAAGCAAAGTAATAAGTATCTCTATAAGAGTTAACTTGGAAAGAAGATGGGCTGTGCAAATTTATTTGAAGACCGGATTAACCATATTCATCACAATTCAACTTTTACAAAGTTTGCAGGCTATAGTACTCCAAGTCCATGGAACTTTGGTGGTGAGAAATTCAATAGCCTTCAATGACAGTCTGTTAGCACAAATTGAGAGGATGGTTGAAGACAAACTCCCTGAGGTGATTAACAATCCCTATGGTGTGTGCTTCAGGAAGGTTACAAAAACAGGAGCAAGAAGACTGAATTTCCTACCCTTGGACAAAGGTTCAGGACTAAGCACTGAGTCAATCATGACAGTGCTGAAGAAAATTCTCAAATCCAGTATCATCAGTGACAAGGTTAAAGCTGTCAAAGATATTCACAAGATTTTGGCAAAAAGAGATGAGAATGTTAGCTTAATCATAAAGAAGCTGATCTCTGATGCCGATACTAAAAGAGGTGAGAAAGGAAGAAGCTGTACCTATGATGATACTTTGGATGATGATGAGAATGACATTGGAGGAAGTGGTTGACCTGGAGAAAACAGAAGGCATAGCAGAGAAGCCTCTGAGAATGTTGGAGCACAAACTCAGAAGGATGGAACCCAAGAAGAGCAAGAAACTCCCAGTACTAAAAAGAAAGATGCTGTCAATGATGAAGGGGAGTTAGAAATTATTGAAGCCTTGGAGGCAAGTGTCTTAATATTTGTGGTTGAATGCTTCGATCTAGAAAAAGATACTATCAACATGAATACTATCAAAGAGGCTGAAGACACTATCAAGAAAGATGCTATCATAAAGGACACTGTCAAAAGCCAAGACAGAAAAGCTGTCAAAGATGCTGTCATGAAAGATGATGTCAAGAGTCAACCTGAATAAACTGTCAAAGTACGAAGGCTTGTTAAGAAATTTATGTCTAACAGAATTAAGACTAGAGCACAAGCCTGGCGCGCAACCAACAGAAAAGGGAAGACTGTTGCAGCAGCAAGGAAAAAGAAGCATGGAGCAGCCTTGATAGAGAAGCCCATTGGTAGAAGAGAAATAAATAGTTTTGAACTATTGAAAAGAAAGATCGATGGGTATATCACATCTGTCTCAGTGATAAAGGATTCAGTCAGTGGGAATGTGTCCAAGTATGTTCTCAAAGACTGTGGAACTGAAGTCATAAACGTGGATCCAGACTTTACCATGGAGATGAATTCACATATGATAAGCGGGAAGGACATCTCACTTACAACTGTGAAAGTGAGAAGATGAATTGATTTCTTCGTTCTGGAAAGGATGGTTACTCTCATGGAACCCGACCAAGAGGTTTCTGGTGATATCATAGAGCACATCAAAGAATACACTACTAGAAATCTGTTAATAGACATCACGCCTTTAACATCGGTCAGTAATGCCACCGATGTCTTTGTGTTTTAAGACGTCGCTTGAAATAAAACTGATGTTTTTATGTTTTAAGACATCGCTTTCAAGAAGAACCGGTGTCTTAAATAAGGTAAAAAAAAATAAAAATTCCCGCGCATACCCCAAATAGTTCCCCTTAGAATTCCCCCCCCCCCAATTTGTTAAAATGTTTTCCCCCATTAGGACATTTTTTGTTCCCCCCAATTTATCAAACACACTCAAAGCTTATTCAGACTAAAAAACAAAAAACACTCTCTCTCGTCACTCACGGTACTCACCCCACTCCTCTCAAGAACCCTAAATCTCACACACTCACCGACCTCTCTATCTCTCTCTCTCTGTCTCCCTCTCTCTCTCCCTCTCTCTATCTCCCTCTCTCACACACTCACCCATGCCTCTCTGTCTCTCTTTATGCAGCTGTAATTTCTCTCTCTCTCTCTCTCTCTCTCTCTCTCTCTCTCTCTCTCTCTCTTTCTCCTTGCTTGTTGAAGATTTGTTCGTCTGAAGAGTTGTTCATAGGTACAAAGTTATAAACCATTTGTTCCTAGCTACAAAGCTTGAATTATTGAGTAGGTAAACTTTATTTAAACTCGAATTAGTTTGATAAAGTTTTAAATTGGGGATTTTAGAACTCGAAACCCTAATTTTTAACTCATTTTTTCTTTTTTTTTTATATAGGGTAAGAATCAACTGCTAATTTTTCAGTTATTGCCATTTAATTTTTAATTACTAATTTTTTATTTGTTTAATTTTATGCTCTGTTTATATCTAAGTATCTAATTGTTCTTGTTCTCAAATATTCTCATTTCTGATGATTTTAAGACACAGCTATCGTGTTTGTTCCCTTTTGATTTTTCGAACTCTCAACCGTAAGAAAATGTTGATGTTCATGGTCTGTTGTTTATTTTTAGCAACTCTCTGATTTTGGACTCGCTAATTCATTTGGATTTTGCAGTGGTGGGGTTTTAATGTTACTGTTATTATCATGAACAAATGAATCTTTCAGGTCTTTTTCTTAATTTCCCATTTTCAAATTTGCTTATTTTATGGGTTTTTTTCGTTTTTTCTCAATCTCCAGCTTTTTGAATGCTTGTGTTATTATTATTTTTAGTTTGAAGCAATGGGTTTTTGTAGTTTTATATATGTGAAACTGATTTTGCATTGTACTTTAGAAGATGCATGATTGAGAAGGATAATAAAAGGGAAAGTCTAAGTTTGATATAAGCCATATTACATGGATGTATTTAATTGAGTGCGGTAAAGATAAAACATACTCTATATTTCATTGCATTAATAATGGAGAAAGAAGACAATAGTATTTGTAAATTTTGGCATTAGTCATAGTTAATTTTCAGACAGTAGATATGTTTTAATTATGTAGTAGTACCTGTACATGGATAGATCCATTTGGAGTGTATAAAATGATATTAATTGAATTGATATTATTTATTTTTTAATTGAACTCTTTGCATAAAACTGAAGTCATAAATATTTTGAAATATAATTTAACATATTTGGAGTTGTTTCCCGATTTGGTTCAGGATCAATTTCATCATCACTTAATTTTGGAAGCAGAAAGGAAGGAGTTTAGAGGTATAATCGAAAACAAGTTGCGCATAGTTCTTGTGCACACGACCTCAGGATAAAAGTATGATTAGCTCACTTTTTACAGTAACATTTTTAAAAACTTTTGATAGAAGATGAAAATTATATTTGAATGTTTAAACTATTGGGCTCATTATTAGTTTAAGCAGAATTGTGGTTGCAAAATAAGTCTTGTTTCACAGGCTCGCGAATCTTTTTTATCGGGACTAATTTCATAAAAGAAAAACATGAATTGGATATTTCTTTCCAGGCATTCCTGATAGTTCCTTCTATGTGTAATCTTTTCAACTTTACTGCGTTAGCGTGTAGCCACCTTCCTATGGTTTTCCCTTTACTTTGTAAAGTCAGGATGGAAGCAAAGAAAAAAGTTAATAGGAGTTTCAATACTAGGCATGGTTGATGTGGAGGTAGATAGTTCTTAGCATCTAGTTTAACAAGTTCATAGCTATATTATATACTTCTAAGTTCAAGTCTTTAAACCACCTGCTCTTGGTCAAGTTTTTGTTATATTATATATATTGTTATGTTGCAGTCTTTTTTATGTTTCTGTTGGGGATTATGGAATCCTGTATCAATATGAGTTGATCCTAGTATTATGTTTTAGTATTTATATAGGCCCAGGGGTCCAGCGGGCTTCATATTTCTTGTGCTTGGTCTTTAAACCACCTGCTCTTGGTCAAGTTTTTTTTTTTGGAAATTATCATTGACATGTAATCTATCGGTTACGGGGCATTTTTTTTATAGTCTAATCCAACTATTGCTTGACTTATACACATGCATAGTTTCAGATAGGTGCTGAGTGCCCCAAATGTGATGAATATGATAAAAGATACAAAGGCAGCACATGAGGTATATCTAGAAAGTGGAGTGCCAAATTATAATTATCAGCATCAGAAATAACTTCTTATTTTCTCTCCTCCCTTGGTTTCTTCTATGAGACTTTTTAGTGGATGACCAAGACTCGAAGATCTTACACTAAGGCCGAGCTAGATGAGGTGTGTATTGAGGCTCTCAAGTTCATCCAAGACCACATTTGACTCTACTTTTGACATATGGTAGTAGTAAACATTTTTGTTGGTTTTGCGGATTGGTGCATAGCATTGTGATGCTTTGGAGTTGGGTAGCTAGTTCTTTAGATATTGTAGATTCATTTGGATTAATTTTTGAGTGACATTGGTTGGATATTTTGTAAATGACAAATTGAATAGTTGTGGTTATGAGATGAATGTTATTTTGGATTAAGGTATCAATGTTTGGATATTATGTAAATGTTTGGTATGAATGTTGTTAATGACAAATTGAGTAATTAAATAATAAATATTTACTAAAAAACAATACATGAAAAAAATACAATAGACATTAGTAAAAAATGACGTCTATAACAAATATATACAACGATTATCAAAAATAAAACCGATGTCTAACTTCAACTTAAATAGCGAATAAGTATAAAAAACGATGTCTAATATATTCTTCCACAACGGGTATCACAAAGAAAACCGATGTCTAAGGTTATATTTAACATCGTCCAGAACCGATGTCTAATTGGATATATAATCGATGTGTAAAAGCTTCATGGACATCGGTCTAAAACCGATGTATATGAGATGTACTTTTAACATCACCGACAAAGACATCGGTCTCATTTTTTAATAGACATCGGCCAGAAACCGATGTCTATGAGCTTTTTTCTAGTAGTGATACTATGCTAAAAGATATGTTGAATTCTATGAGAAGTATGGTGATTGGAGAGCACATGATGATGCAAATCTGGAAGTTAGCTCAAATGGTGAGCCAATGCTTGATGTGGATCTTACAGAAGCCCATCGTCCTTTCACTAGGGCAGGCATGGCCGAATATGAGGCAGAACAAGCTTTTTAGGCTGCTAGAGCTACATCATCCCAACCAACTGTTTACACTAATACACGCAAGCGTACGCGGTCACAATTAATATAGAAAAAAGTTGAGCTCGTTCGCACAGAGATCTGGTTTAGGTTCAATTCAGTTCATGTACCTATGCAACAATGTATGGTTTTTATTCACTGCTAAGACAATTAACAAATTTGGGTTTAATTAACTAAATTAACTAAGCAGTAAATTAACAATTAAGAATTAACTAACTAACCAGAATTGGAATCGAATTACTTCTACAAGAGTAACATGGGACTCTAAATTCATTATCTACTTCACTTAGAGTTGATGCTTTTAATCAATACATGTGATGGTTTTGATATCTGATCGGACAACATGAAACAAGTACTCGTTACTTCTCAGTTTACGAATACCAAACTAAACATACATCCACAAAAGAGATAGAAGATGAATAGACACCAATTATGTTTAGACCCTATATCTCTATAAGATTTGAAAACATAACGGTTTAAGCACAAGTCATCCATTAAGATCACATAGGGCAGCATAATATCTCTATTTACACTACAAATCATGATGTTAAAACATCAACCTATCCTATGCTAGCATGACAAGTTCTAAATCTCAAGATCCACTCTCGTTTCGCAAGAGATTAACAAATTAGATGTTCGCGACGCATCTAAACACATGAAGCACAACCATACAAGGATATCAAGAATTCACCACACATAAATCTTTAAAGCAATCAAACTACTAAGCTACATAGATAAATTCGTTAGAATCCCATGACAATGATTAGTTCATAATCGAACCGCTCATCATCATGGGATCTGATGAAACCATGATAATAAACAAAATCTGAATAATAATAAAACTAGAGTAATAATGTTTAGAAAACAAATCCAAAATCCAGAGTATCGCCTAATTTAGAAGAATACAAAAAGATGAATTAGAACTCCGAAAGCTGTCACGACCCTCCGAAAATCCTTCTTCGCGTCTGAATCTCTAACTTTGGCTATCTCAGAGTGTTTCTGGTGTCTCCCCTTTGCAGGAGTTGTATGTGCTTATATAGGCATTAGGTTGCTTAACCAACAAGAAAACCCGATAAAAAAACCTTTTTCTAGTCAAAATAGAATTTTCTGCACCACGCCCCTACGCTCCCGCGTACTCCTGCTACACAGCCGCGCACCCTGCGCTCCTGCGGCCATTATCTGCGCTGCAGCGCAGCCATTCTCTGTACCTTGGCTGTTTTATTTCCAAAATCTTCATTTCAACTCCGTTTTCGTCCGTTCTTTTTGCATTGGCTTCCTCTCTTCATGTAGAATCATAATATCACATGGTAGTAACCTCCATCTTTCATTGCAAACTCCAAATTTACTCTACGATTTACAAATCACACCAGAACCTATCCGACACTTAACAAACCTGCACACTAAACAAAAACACATCAAATATACAACATACTTGAGGTCAAAACACCAATTTAAGCCAAAATGGAACGCTCCAAGTGGATATAAAATCCACTTATCACCAACCAAACCTGCCAAACAATCTGCTAAAGATTTAGAAGCTTAACTGAAGGAATGTTACAAGAATGTTAACAAACTGAACAGTGAGAAAGCAGATTATCAGCCCTATATACTAGATGATCCTCTCAGAATCATAGATGGAAAAGAAGAAATCTATGTTGATAGTTTTCACAAACTGAGGACCAGTGTACTGAAGGATCTCTACTGGAAAGTTGTTGGATCATTTCATAAGCTCGAAATGCTAGTTGCTTGGGAACTAGAAGAAATCTTTGATAAACGAAGAGATGAAGATAAAAAACTGGACATAAAAAGGAGAGTATCTCTGAATGCTTTTCCTGGAAGGAGATTCAAGATCATCCAAGGAACTTTGAAGTTCAGAACATTCACTTATGATTTTGAAACTTGGTTTGATCTGAAAGATGCTAAAGTATTTCCTTCTCGAGTGATTCAAGGGTACATTGAAGACATTGAAGATGATGCCAGAACTCCTGAAGAAAAAACTTTAGTAGAAGACCTGAAGAAGGCACAACTCGAAGCTCTCAAAAGAGATGGAAGAATCTGAACAACTGAAGACTGCTTAAATCATGTTAAGTAAAAATCTCTGATCTGCTCATTCTATAGGAGTAGTTGATTTGCAGATTAGTTCATCAGTTTCATGTTCTTTATTCTTCAACATTTATCAGATATGGTATTTCAACTATTCTGATCAGTGTTAGTTAAGTTGTCAGTATGTTTAATTGTAAATTTGTTGTTATTGTCCATAAAAACAAATTGGGGGAGATTGTTTGGATTTATGAGTGATAGCATAGAGACAACTTAAATAAATATCCCTGTACTTAGCTTTTACTAAGTTGAACATACTGTCACAGCCAGAGTATGTTCTTGTAATCAAATAATTGCTGTCGTGTAATAATTGTATGTCTTGGAAGAAGTTCATACATTTGTTCAAGCCTCAAGGGATACATCCAGAAGACAACAAGAATAAAAGTTACTGTCATAATCTTGACAGTAAGGTTACAAGAAGACAAATGTTACAAGTCATGACAAAGGTTATATCTAACAGCAATATTGGCTGAAGCATGGGACAGCAACATTCTCACACTTGACAGCAAGTCTGGAGTTCCGACAGCAACTTTGGCGGGAGCTCGTACTGTCAATATCTGAATATTCCTTCGACAACAGACTTGGCGGTTAAGGTTACTGTCTCAATGAATTATTTGATTTGGGTAATTTTCTCAGTCAAAGCCCGTGATAGGTTATATGTTCAAGAAACAGATTTGTTGCAACACTCCATTGTTTGTAAAAGACCTGCAAAGACTACGATAGAAGCTTGAGAGTTCACAAGACAAGGCTGGTCAATTCAAAGAGTATGATATATCCACATCTACTAGAATTGTATTAGCTGGATATAGAAAGAATCTAGGTTGATTTACATGTAATGTTAACATTGTCTGTATAGAAATTTAGGAAAGTCACATGGGTGTGCAAATTGTTCTGAGCTGCCACTTGAAAACGATAGCAGCTCAACACCCCATGCGATAGGGACAACAAAGTATCTTAGTCTACTTAGATACACGCCTCTAATTCTTTTCTATACATTGTACTGCTTCAACGAAACAACTTGTATCTCTCAAGAAGTTCACAGTTGGAGAATTCTTTCTCTAGGTTGTTGATAAGTGGATTTTATATCCACTTGGAGTGTTCCATATCGGCTTAAATTGATTCACTTGGCCTCAAGTATGTTGCATTTTTTATGTGTTCTGTGTAGTTGTGCAGGTTAGTAAAATGTCGGCTAGGGTTGTTGATTCCCGTCGATCTTGGAGTTGAATTTGAGCATTGGAATAAAGGACGGAGTATTTCTCTATGCTACCATGAAGATTCATGAGTCAAAGGAATGAAGAAGGGAACTAACACAAAAAGAACGGAAGACAGTGGAAATAAAACGAAGAAAAAAAGGCTAAAATCAAGAACTGGCAGAAAGGGCAGCGCTGGCAGCGCCACAGATAGCGCATGCAGCGCCAGGATTACACAGATAGCGCTGGCAGTGCTAGGGAAGCGCAGGCTGCGCTACAACCTCTGGGAAAAATCCTGATTCGAATTTAAGATGTAATTTTGGTAGTTTCTTGATGGAAAAGTCTTCTAGGGCCTATATAAACACGTCCTATCATTGTAATTCGGAGGAACACATCACATAACACAGAGAGAGAGCCGAGAGACGGAGAAACATAATCAAGGAAGGATTCAACGCTCGTGACAAACAACAGAGTTCTAGATCTACTTTTCTTTTGTATTCTTCTATTAAGGCGAAACTCTTAGATGTTTTTGGGATTGTTTTTCTTAACTCTTTACTCTAGTTTATTATTAAGACCTTGTTCTATTATCATGTTTTCACTTGATCCCATGATGACGAACGGTTAAATTATGAACTAATCGTTGTCATGGGATTCTAACGGATTTATCTATGTAGTTTAGTAGTTTGTTTGCTTTAAAGATTTGTGTGTGATGAATTCTTGATATCCTCGTATGGTTGTGCTTAATGTTTTTAGATGCGTAGCTAACATCTAGATTGTTAATCTCTTGTGAAGCGAGAGTGGATCTTGAGATTTAGAACTTGTCATGCTAGCATAGGATAATTTGATGTATGTGAGACATCATGATTTGTAGCGTAATTTGAACTATCTTATGCTGCCCTGTGTGATCTTTATGGATAACTTGTTCTTCAACCGTTATGTTTTCAAATCTTATAGAGATATATGGTCTAAGCATAATTGGTGTTTATTCATCTTCTATCTCTTTTGTGTATGTATGAGTAGTTTGGTATTCGTATACTGAGAAGTAGCCTATACTTGTTTCGTGTTGTCTGATCAGATATCATAACCATCACATACTTTGATTAAAGGCATCAGCTCTAAGTGAAGTATTTAATGAAGTTAGGATCCCATGTTTTAATTCCCATAAGTAATTTGATTTCAATTCTCATTAGTTAAGTAATTCTTAGTTTGTTAAATTGCTTGTTAGTTAATCTTAGTTAATCAAAACCCAAATTTGTTATTTGTCTTAGCAGTGAATAGAAACCATACATTGTTGCATAGGTGCATTAACTAAACTGAAACCTAAACCAGATCTCTGTGGGAACGAACTTGACTAATTCATATATTACTTGTGACCACGTATGCTTGCGTGATTTTGTGTTAACAGTTGTAGCACCACTTCACAAGATAAATAAAACATTTATTTTATGAGAAATCTTGTTCCACTTACGTTTGCATATTATTACTGTTAACCTTTAATCTTTATCATCGTTTTTGTTTTAAAGATTGTAAATTATCAGTATTGCATTCAACCCCCCCCTCTGCAATACTCCGGGTCAAACAGTGAGGTTTGACAATTTCTCACCAGAAAGTGTAAGGTTTATGGCACGTGAAATCACAATTCTCAGAAGGCTGGATCACGTAAACGTCATGAAATTAGAGGGGATCATTGCTTCAAAATTATCTTGTAGCATATACCTTGTATTTGAGTATATGGAACATGATCTTGCTGGCATATTATCATGTCCCGACATCAAATTCACTGAGGCACAGGTTTGTTCTTTTTTATCACAATAAGTGTTCAGAGTATATTACAGTACTATATATCTTACCCTTCAAATCATTTTTATGTATACTGATATGGTTTGGATTCTTTAGGATTGTAGCGTCCATCAGCTTTAACTCAAATCATTAAATAGTTTAGAGTAAATTACACAATTGTGGCTTAACTTAATCCAAATTTGCATTTTAGTGGTCAGAGTTTGAAATTTGCAATACATTGGCCCGACATTGCTTTTACATTTTAAAAGGATGGCTAAGGGCCATTTTTTGAGAAAAAATAGTTCAAAAAAGTGGTTCTTGACCATGCTTTTAAAATGAAAAAATATTGTGTGGCCGACATATTGCAAATTTCAAATTCTGACCATCAAAATGTAAATGCTGACAAAATTCAGCCACGACTTTACAATTTACTCATAGTTTTATATTTTTTTGCGAGCAGATTAAGTGCTTTATGCGCCAACTATTATGGGGACTTGAGCATTTCCACACTCACAAGGAATAATGCATCGGGATGTCAAAATATCTAATATATTGTAGAATTAATTAGTTAGTGTGTCATTGAGGACATTGACTCATTTAAGTGTGGGGATGTGTTTTCAATATTTATAATATATATTTATTTAGATAAAACATAAAAAATATCAAAAATTTGAAAAATCACAAAAATAATTCTAGTCTTGTGAAGATTATTTGTTGTAATTTGCCTTGATGCAACCATGCATGCTATAAGAATTTTGTGTTATTGACGCTTTTGATTGAGAAGTGATATGATTTGTTCTTGTGCACACACATTTAATCTAGTAGACTCATTGAATGTTGTAAAAAATTAAAAGGACAAGAATATGTGCAAGATGATTTGGTTTGCATGCTTTGAGTACAAGTAGGTGCGTTTGAGAGACTTTTTTCTTGGGATTGATTATGTTTTGCCACCAAGTGAGCTTCTGAGCCTATAAGCATATCTTTCGCATTTTATATTCATTTGCTTGAGTGTCCACATGTTGTTTGCATTGCTAGCACTTGTTTGAGACCTTTGTTGAATTGCATGACATTATTTGATGATAACATGATAAAGGCATTTAGGGATAACCTCATATTTCCTATATTATATACCACACCATGTATACATGATCAATTAGTTAAACCGTTGAGTTTAATCCTATTTTTTCGGTGACACACCACATTAATTGCCTAGACCTTTTTCTTGTATTAGCCTTACTTTAACTTGAACCCAAATTGTCAAAGGCTAGTAGAGTGCTTGAGGGAGTGATAAGGTATGCTAGGGGAGGTTTATTGATGGTCATTGCTTTGGGAAAATATCGGGTTTGGTTGTTTGCTTGTTAGGCGAAATTTATAAGAATATGGAGGATCATTGTACTTGTTTATATATTAGTTCCTTAGCTCTCTAAAAAAATTGAAAAAAAAAAGAGAAAACAAGAAAGAAAAAAATATTATTTACATGAGAGCATACTTATGTTTGTGTGATCCTTCTTTGTTCGACTAATCAAGTTATTTGTTGAAAGAGAAAAAAAACGATCCAATTGTGGGGATGATGATAGATGGGGAGTTAAATGATTTATTTTGTTGGGTACTAGCTTTTGACACTTCACCTTCTTTGGCTTTACTTGACATACCTTATTCCTAGCCCCATTACAACCAGAATAAAGACCATTTGATTATCATTAGTGGTGTGTGTTGTGTTAAAGTCAGATTGATACCAAGTGTCAAGCATGCTTATGATTTTGTTGGAATTGAGTGATACACTTACCCTTGTTCTTGAGTGAATATTCTTTTGTGAGTGAAAGGTAGTAATTACTTGTTTTTGCATATGAGATCCTAAGTTTCGACTCAAAGATGTACTATTGTGGGCTTAGCATGCTTACCAACTTATTCTTACACTTGACATGGACTTTTGAGAACTTATGCATATTCTTTGAGTAGACTATGTGAATACTTGCATCTTCGACACCAAGACATTGTATAATTACTTTAATTCTTGAGTTGATGTGGAACGAGAGGACTTGTATGTGTGGTGTTGTATTGGCATTAAATATTTTACATGAGCTAGATGGATTTTGTGGGTACATTCACTATAGGCCCTCACGAGACCTCACTTGTCCACTAGGGCTACCTAGGGGTTTAAAGAGCCTATTACATATGCCAAATGCAACCGTGATCACCTACGGAAGTGGTACTAGTTAGTGGTTAATAGTTATATTATAGTAGTTTGCACGAGGACGTGCAAAGTGCTAAGTGTGGGGATATTTGATAGAGTATATATTTATATGTATTTTATATGATTTATTCTCATATTTATTGTATTTTATAAATAATTTGATATTATTATTTAGAGTTTACTGTTTTATGACAGGAAATAAAGAATTCCCAAACTTGGAAGGAATTGAGCTTACTTAGACTTAAATCACAATAAAATCGGATTTATTGGGCTGCATGTGCATACATCACTATTTGGACCATAACTCGAGTTCTAGACATTAGAATTGGACGATCTTACAGTCCATGCGAAGCTAACAAAATTATCTACAACGTAGAAGTGGTCCAACATCAATATTCAAACTGGAGCAGCCCAGAAATAGGCCTGGAAGAGAGGCTACGAATTTCACATTCAGAATTCAATTTGTTTTGGGAAATTACTGGTATTTTCTTGGAAAGCATATAAAACTATATTATATTAGGTTTATACAGATATTGTAGATAACATATCATAGAATAGAATAGCCGTCCTTTGGGGAAAAAAGGGAGAGAAGCACCTTGAGAGGAAGATTGGAAGAAGGAGTGAAGGGATTCATCCTGATTTCGAGAAGCTTTTAAAGTTGCATTCTCTGTACTTCAATTCTTAAACTCATGGTTTGTGTTTTAAATTTATATTTGTTTTATCTTATCATGAGTAGCTAATCTCTTTATCCAAGAGTTGGGTAGTATTCGTTGGCTTATTGAGATTGTTTAATTGTATTATGATTTTCTTAGTTTGTTAATCTGTCATTGAGAACTTTATACAATTAGAAAAGTTAAAAACTTTTAATTGAATCTCTAGGAACTATAATGAATTGGGAGAGGATTTGTAATTCTAGTACATGATATGATAGACACAATTTAAGTATTAGATCGGGAGATTGATATGCAAATTGTGAAACTGATAATTCTTGGTTCTTAATAGTCTATAGTGTAAGAACCCCGATTTTTGGTAGGAATTAAAACTTTTATTATGGAATGGATATGGATTCCAATATTTATATGTCATGAAGAATGCAATGGGTTGACAACTTAGGTAAGAATAATCTATCGTCAAGAAAGTAGGATATGGCATACAAACAGAGGAAGTAGTCTCATGTCATCCAAATCGATATCTGGTATAAGTCTCGTGGTTCCGTAAAAAGGGTTAAGGAACGCTCGGGAAAGCGCAAGGACATTTTTCTAATTATAAGGAATAAAGAGAAAATAAGTGATGATAGTGTTTTTGGAGGAAATATGAATATTATTAGACGACACTATATAGAAGTACCTGGAATGAATTCCTGAGTTCGTATTAATGATCCAAGGGAAAAAAGAGTGTATGTAAAAGTTATCGGATTCTGAAAAATAGCACTTTTATTTTCCCCGAGATTTCCCTGGACACTGAAAGACTTAAGGGATAATTGAAAAGGTTTAAGGAATATGGATTCAAGAATTATTAAAGATAATTGAGAATGATAATATAAATATTAAGACGATTTACGGTAAAACCCTAATTAGAAATCTTCGAGATATTCCTCCGAACGATCAATGAAAATGATCCATAACCGGACAAAGAAACAAGCAGAGAGCCAAGCTACATGCATGTACAAGTGGATATGATCAAGTAACCAAGCTAGTTACAATGCTAACTAGCAAGATTGTAAACAAACCAAATGATACAAGATTATATCACTTAAACCACCACTTGCCCACTTGATTCTTGCATCATGGATGACATAGGCACTTTAATAAAGCTACTTTAGCTAGAAATTATCCAAGGCAACGCAATAATACAAGGATAAGATCAAGAACAAGCAAGCAAACTCTCCCCCCATTTTTTTTACACCATTCGGCTATCTCCAAAAATGGAGAATCAAAATCCAACTTCCATCCATGGTTAAATCGCAATAAAATTAAGGTGAGTCCTATATTTCATAACTAAGATATCCTATGAATTTCATCTTCAAATTCCATGCCAATCTTGAGATATAAAATCAAGAAGGTTGAGCGTGAATAGTGATTTCAAGAACTAACTTTGTTTTTCTTGATTCTTTTGGATGATCTAAGCTTTGTTAAGGAAATCTAAGGACTATACAAGGTTTATTAAGTGCATACACACTCCAAGGAAGGTATAAACTTCAAGAACCCTAGTTTTTGTTTTGAATTTTAATGAAGTTTTGGATGAGTTTTGGTGATTATTAGATTAGTGATGATTAAGATGATCTTATAAGCATGATTATGTAGTTTGTTAGTGGATCTAAGTATTGTGATGTTATGAGGATGTAGTAAGATGTTCTTGGCTGTTAATTATGAGAATCATGTGTATAAGATGTATATTATGCCCGGTGTGGCTTGGTTTGACGTAACAATTTGGAAATGATCGATTTATATCGGTCGTAATGCCCGATTTTCGTTAGACCTTAAGAATCCGTTCATAATTTCCTGAACTGGTTGATTATATCACATATCCTTGTAGATCTCGAGTCATAGATTGTTTTGGTGAAAGAATCGAAACAAACGGACTTACGGTTTAGGAATTATGGCCGATTTACTAAAAGTGGTTCGGAACCGTAAATGTAAATTCGTAATTGAAATTGAATCCCCATAACTCGAGTAATTCAGTGACGAGTCTTGGTAATTAAATATTAGAAATCATAAGGAAGGTGTAGGAGAAAACCTCGTGTCAAACGGATCGTTTTTCAATTTTATAAAAATGTTTGAATCGAGGTTAAACGCGAACGAACCCCTAAAAGTGTACTTGGTTATAACTTAGGAAAAATCACTTAGATAACGATCGATAAATCTCGTGGTATAATCTTTCGACCATAGAACTTATATGGCTTAAGTACCTACCAAGTGTAAGTGTAATGACATACCTTGATAGCAAGCAAGTGTCGGGTCATAACGGTGTTAGTGAGCGATAACTTGAAAAAGTGCTTTAGCTTAAGTAAAGTATTTACTTGGCGTTTCAAAGTGATATGTGATTAACCCGGGATAATTTTTGTTGTTTATAGATTGCCGGACCATCCCGGGAGTACCAGGCAAGTCTTCAAACAATTTGAAGCTGTTGTTGTGATAATATATATATATATATATATATATATATATATGTTTGATGTTGTTATACATATGTCATTGCATGCATGCCTACTTTTAAATTGATATTGTGATGCTTGTTCCCTGAATTGATATTGGCTTATAAGTTAGGTACAAGATATACTAATTATAAGCCGGATATTGCTAAGGCCCTTAGTGAAGGGCATATGATCTCATTCTTTTAATAAAGACCGGGAGCCTGTACTTTGTAATATAGAGATAGTCATGGAAACCCGGAGGGATTCCAGTGACAGATTATTTGAGGGATGTTATTTATGAACATTATTTATATTTCCATAAGTATTAAGTACTTGGAAATTATTCGAGGAATGTTATTTGAATACTCATTCGGGATTATTTATTTAATGAATATTATTTTGAATATTCATTTGAGGCTATTGATTTAGATGAATATTATTTTGGAATATTCATTTGAAGTTATTTATTTAGTGAATATTATTTTTAATATTCATTCGAGTTTTATTTATTTAAATGAATATTATTTCGAATATTCATTTGAGTTAATTGGTTATTTTCGAATATTCATTTGAGCTTATTTACTTAACGAATATTATCTTGGATATTCATTTAAGGTTTTAATTATTATCTTGGATATTCATTTAAGGTTTTAATTACTTTCTTGGATATTATTTCGAATATTTATTCGAGGAATTATTTATTTAATGAATATTTTATATACACTTATTCGAGGGTTAATCATGAGTAGTATTTGTATTAAGAATATTCTTGAACTATTTCTGGTTTATTAAATATTCTTTGAATATTTATTTAATTCTTTCAACTGGTTCTAAGATGAGATTTTTATTTCAAAATTTCCTTGCTGAGGTAGGAGTACCAGTAGGCTAGACTATCAGCTTTTGATTCATCAGACTTATTGTGACGCCCCCAGATCCGAGGTCGGAGATCTAGGCGCTCACGGTCCATTTTCCATTAGTAACATACCTGTTCTTGCGCACAATATATATAACACAGCCATCGACCCCACAACAACTCACACCACACTCACACACACACAGGTTAGAGCCTCAGAAACGTCACACATTGATTAAACAGTAATAAAGTTATCAGAGTTATTACAGACCGAATTAAATAGTATTTATGCTACCAGCAACACTCCGATATGAAGCGAAGCTGGCGGCTTGAAAGTTTGTTACGATACACTGCCTTGCACAGGTCATGCTGATAAATAAAACGTACTAACAAAAGCTGCCAACCAATCCGGCTAATGGGGCCTACCGGTGGAATCTCAAGTGGAGGCTCGGGCCTAGTCACCTGCTTTCGAGCAGTCTGCCTGGGTCTTGCCATATCGCTTAGCTGTTGTGTTTGTAAAATTTGAAAACAAGCAAGAGTGAGCAACTATAGCTCAGCAAGAAATATATATGTAAGATAAGTAATATACATCTCATATGATTGGCAATTGATATATTTGTTTGTATCAATCAGTTATAAAATCACTTGTCATAGTTGATAAATCTCGAAGGTGCAACAATATGTGCCCTTGTTCTCAAAATAAACTTGCAGTTCTAGATACTGCATTGAATCAACATCTTTCTCGTCAAAATAGAACACTATCAGCAACTTGGCACAAAAGCCTAAGAAGCAGTGTCAAAGCATTTTTCCAAAATGGAGGAATGGGACTTAAAGAAAACATAAAAACCTGACAAGGATTGACGATGATCAGTCGCCACATCCAAGTCCAATAATCCGCGGTCTTCTCTACCGGTAGAAGGATAGAAACTACATCCGTAACTATCCCTCGGGTGAAAACTACATCCGTAATCACCCTCGATGAAAACTACATCCGTAATCATCCTTCGGCAACACCTGGGCCGGAATAATAAGTGATGGACCGCCTGGCTCACGGCCGCTTACACATCCCGGGAATCGCTCGTCAACGGTTCCCACACCTGCCAGAGTCCCTTTTTCTTTTCTTTTAAAACTTGATTTTGATTGAAAACAGAGTAATTGAGGTCCGACATCAGTCGACCGATGATTCTTGAAATCATACAAGAAGCAGAATCTGACCAGGGGTTTTCGAAAATGTTTTGAGTTCGAAAGAGTTCGAGTTTGAAGTATTTAAAAAGTATCTTGGATTAACTTTGTCTTTAAATAATGAACAGTAATTAATAAATAATATTTTAAGATTTAATATCAATAATTAATAAAATAATTATTCGGTAAAATAAACTCTTAACCCAAGATAGGGTTTCGAGTATTTACGAAGATATAACGATAGTTATTTGAATATACGAAACCACCCGAATGACCCTTCGGGTTTTCGCACTATAGATACGATATAATAATATACCGCTCCCCGGTCAATAGTATATACGGACCGCTACGACCTCTATTGCTAGAGTCGTTGTCCGAAGAAAACATTTCGATCTAAGTTCAAGGGGTAAAAGCATACATATACTTGTTCAATCTCAATTGCATCAATACTTCGATAAACATAGCATTTGATATCATTTGAAAACTACAAACACAACAGTAAAAATCCTTGTATATGGATAAGTTTTGAAAAGTAAACTTGCCTTGGTTTGGTTGGGGTGGTCGAGCGTGCGAATTCGAACGATCTATACATAAACAATAATCGTTCGTTAGTACCTCAACAACTTCTCTCTAATTATGGGTTTTTAAGGGGGTACGAGATTAACTTAACGACTTCGTCTTATGACTCCCTAGCCCCACTATAGGTCCGTGACATCACTCGTTTACGCTCGTCACTTACTCGACTTAATTTAGTTACCACGTTCGAACCATAACCACTAACCCTAGAATAATGTTCCACTAATCGACCTTTTTCCATTGCGCGAATTTTACTCTAGCATTTTTATAAAATCCAAAAATTCATATTTTAATCCAATTCCTTTTGGGTGGTCTTCACCACTGTATTACTTACATTCTCAAATTTTTCCACGACCCCAAATATATTTTAAGGTGTTTAAACAAGGTTCACAAGGGAGTTACTTAATGCAGTCCATAGTCCAGAAACAAAATTCACTCCTCCGGCCATAACTAAAAATCCACACATCACATAGCTATGAATCTTACTTTTCCAGAAACTACATTCAATTATCTTTCCAACAATATAAGGTAGGACATCAGGGGACATCATTTGGGTATTCAAAATCGTGCTACAACACAGGTCAAAGTTCCTGGACAGATTCAGCAAGCTCAAATCACTTAAATCAACCATTTTTCATACTTCCATAACATAAACACCACTTAATACACTTAGATCATGACTCATAACACTCATGGAGATATATATCTTAACCATAATCATAAAAATCACAATCTCAACATCAAACTCAAGATCCATGCTATCCATTACATATACATTCAAGATAAGCCCTAAAATACATGGATCTACTACCATATTATATGAACAACACTTATCCAAGGGTGGTTTGAGATTTCATACCTTCTTGAGCTCCTAGAGGCCTGGAACAAACTTTACACAACTTAAAAACACCTTAGATGGCCTCCTACAACACTCACAATGCAAGATCTAAAAGATAATAAACTTATGTTAACACTTTTCTAACTTTTAACAAATCATAACTCAAAAACTAATGGATGGAAGGCTTTGAAATTTATACCATACCTCTAATATGATGCAAGGAAGCCTTAGGAAGGATGTAAATGAAGAAATCTTGGAGAGAAAAATCTCTCCCTCTCTCCCAAGGGGTTCGGCCGAATGCTATTTTCAAGGGGGGGGAGTGTTTTTGGTTTCTTGTTTTGTTGGAATGGTAAAAAGAAATGCAAGCATGCTAGGTATTATTGTGGTTAACAAGGAGTAGTCACATGCCAAGTCTATAGCCTAGGTTGCATCCATGCCCTAGTGTCCCCCTAGGTACATCATCCAACATGCTAGTTCCTTTATTTTTCTAACTAGCTAATTACATGGCACTTGCATGTAATTTCTTTCCTTGTAATATTATTCTTCCACTAATACTTGTTATTTAATCCTTATTTCGTATCGTAACTTAATTATTCTCTCGTAATAATATTTCGTCACGTAGAGATTTCCCCTATAATTCCTTAAGTACTTATTGCGTAAATTCCTCGAATGTCCATAATACCTCGTCATAATTCTTAATAAATCCTTTAATATTCTAACCATTCTCAAATTCCAAATTAATAAATATTACTAACAGTAAGACTCTTGCCTTCGCAATCTCTCTGTATATCTTACATCATAAATGCAACAACGCAGTTTCTCAGACAATCAATTCTATAAATCAACAGGGATGACTAGAAAGGTTCCATAATGACAACGTCGCAAGATATTTAAATAAAAGGAAATATTACCAAAAATTAGGGTTCTTACACTTATTATATGTATGACCTATGTAAATGGATGGCAAAGAGTATGTAACAGTTAAATTGTAATTCCTTTGGGTTGTAAGAACTCAAAACTTGTGATTAATAATATTTGTTGGTTACTCTGATTTCATCTCTGAGACTACAACGGGTGTGTTTTATGTTATTGTTTTGGGTCACAAGGTTGTAGTGGATAGAAATTGAGACCGTGACGACCGGATCCCCAACCCTGGATCTGGGGTTGGTACAGAAATGGTATCAGAGCGAAAGTTATATATCCCAGAGATGACGCGACGTTAAAACGATAAATTCACTAAGATAATAAGAACTCTTGCCAAGTTCATAGTCGGACTACTTAATGTAGTACTGACATATAAAACCCTTATGGGAACTCTTAAGTATCATGATAGTAACTTAGCGCGTTCTCGTATCGACTTGTAAGGCGACGGGCCTTGAGGCGTACGAGCAGTAGCACGGTGATGCTTTATTATATGCTGGCAATCGGCTTGTTGATTCGATAGTATACCCTACTGAGAACTCGGAGGAGGTTCCAGCTAAGGAGGAGAATCCTGTTAGGGATAAGGAGTTTACCCTTGAGGAAATGAGGGCTGCAGCCAAAGAGACTATAAGAGTTAAAGTATAGTGCCCAGAGAAGTGAGTATAAAGAACTGAGATATTATTAATATATCTGAAGATGCATATTGAATTCATAGCTAGACTACCGGGTGTAGTACCAGCAAGTAAGACGGATTGGAAAAATAACTTGAGATCTTATATGGGGATAGATAAGAATCCTTAGAGACTTTCAGATTAATGAGAAAAGAATTAGAATGATGGAAGACATCGATATAGGACGGGGAGCAGAGTCTCCAGGAGCAGTTGAGATAGAGGCAGCAAGTGCCATATCATTGGATAAATGAATTAGTGTGAATATTGTCGAAGGTAATTCGCCATGAGAAGGCAGATTCCATAGGTTATAAATTATGAAGTCAAATTAAGATGGAGGAGGTGATTTTATCCAGGAAATGTTCACATTTTGTTGAATGGATCAGCTTAGAAAGTTAAGACAGTGTGAAATAATGGCATGATTGGACAATATGATAGAAGTAGTAAGCGAGACGATGATCTCAGAACCTACAGGTGGAAAGGACCAGTGAGTCTATGATAACCTCGTAATAAGACTGTTGTTAGAGACTAAGTATAGTGTTAATCCAACTCAGTTGAGTGATGAATCAGAAACATTAGATGAAGGTGATTCAGAGGAATATTAATTCTTTTGTTCCCTTGAATGAATTATAGTAGTTACATTAAGTTTACTCCGATGCTGAATCATAAATGGATCAAGTAATACGATCAATGGTTAAGCGGTAATGGAAAATGTTTTAAAGGTGAAACCTAAAAGAGAAATTGTATGCCAAGTTCTCGAAGTATGAATTCTGGTCAAATGAAGTTCAGTTATTAGGACATGCGATCAATAGTGAGTGGTGTTGGTTGACCCCGCCGACTTAAAGGCAGTTTCAATTGGGAAAGGCCAACCACACCGACTAAGGTGAGAAATTTCATGCGATTCACCAGGAAAATGTGAGAAAATCTTCCTGGAGCTAAAGAGGAATTGGGGGCGACCCAGCGTTGGCATTGACTAATGGAAGAAGGAAGACTTTGTGAGAAATAATGATGCACCTCATATAGGTTTAGGTGGCGTGCTTATGCAACTCGGCAGAGAAATTGCAGATGTATTCGGACAACACGGTTCACCAGATTCGGGTGACCTTGATAGTGCTAATTTTGTGAAACGACTAACTCTGACGATAGTGGTCTTTCTGAGACTGGTGGTTATGTAGACTAACATTTGGTAGCATCAACTATTAGGACGTATATGCATCAGGAAGATGTGACATGTTTCAGTTTAAAACTTCTTATTTCCCTTCTGTGGGATGTATATATTTGATTCCTTTCCAGTGGTTAAACTTCCAACTTTATGCCGGTCATTCCGTTATTATAACTGCTTACGATTCCACCTGCTTGGATATTCATAGAACTGATCTTTAGGTTTCGAAATTGATCTTCTTGATTGTTACCAGTGGGTGGATAGATTAACCAAAATTTTCCTGATTCTGGAAAGAACTTCAACGAATTTTGGCAAACCTTGTCTTTGTGATTATCAGAGAACGTCATTGAAGAGAGTAGAAACTGGGGCGAACCCCGTGGATTGGGTAAGGTAGCCGCTATATGGGTTGGTGGACAGACTCCGATTATTGCGATTGATTGTAGAAATAAAATGATAAAGTTGAGATTGGACGGTAAAAAGGGGAAATGTACTTATGGACCAAAACGGACTGAGGAGTTCCGGGATTGACTTAAATGAAAAGGTTATTATGCCAAAAGTGTAAGCTTGTGTAGCACATGGGATTGATAAGAGAAGTTGAAGATAAAAATAATGGAAAGGTGACCGGAGACGGTACCGAGAAGTCGATTTAGACTTATATTGAGTAAAATTTTGAAAAGATCAGAAGGTATCGAGGCAGAGGGATGAACGAGGAGTGGCAGTGCTCAAGTTGAGCGACTATGCTACTCTGGCACCCAAGATTTGCTGTGTAAAGGAAAGTAGTGAACAATACATTTAGGAAAACATGGGAAAAAACATATGGATAAGCGTAACCTGTCCCAGATAATTGTCTTCACTATGGACGAAGGAGGCAATTGCTAGAAAAGTAATGCCATTAGTTAACCCCTAAACTCATATGTTTTAGTGTGGCCAGTTGGGGCCATGTCATAAAGGATTATAAAAGTGACTAGACCAGTGATGTAAGGACAAAGCGGGGTTGCTTCTAACCAAGCACCAACCGCGAGAAATTTGGATATAAAGCGAAGTGATTCAGGCGTATATGATTGACCAACTTATGCACTAGAAAGAGAAGTAATAAATCGAATCAAGATACATGATGATGGGATTTTATAAATACCATGGATGTATTATTACTGAGGAAAGTGATCAATGAAGGTTTATGAAGATTGTTAGAAATGGCGTAGTACGATGCATAAATGTTATCCGAAATTTAGTATCTTTAAGAAGAGTAATAAGTACTAAGAAATTCACGTTGAACACGACCAATATCTTCCAGAACATCCTTGTTGCCATTACCAAATTCTGAAAGAAGAACCGATAAATATATGTTCTCTTTTGAAGGCCATGAAGATTGACATCCGTTTAAAAGAGAAGGTTAGCATGAACTACCTATGGATTATCAAGATGTGAACGATTGAAAAGCGACCCTTATTAAGGAATTATGAAGTGATTGTTAACTAAAGGATGTAAGTATTTTTGAAAATAGAATTGAGGATAGAATATCCATAAATTAAGATGAACCCTGGGGACGCACAAATGGTGGCATTACCCCTAATAAAGAAATTATGAATTCAGATGATATGAGTTGGATTGAATAAGGCAACAATAATCTTTAAGGACTTACTGAAAGGAGTTTCGGAAAGTACATAGACAGAATTGTTACAGAATCGATTAAGGATAATTTGATATACCCTGTACCTAGAAAATACAGGAGGAACGACGAGGATGACCTAGAAACCTTACAGGAAAAAGGGTAATATTCTGAGTTTCAAAATAGAAGTTTGGTAGGGAATGTATGACCCAATAATAATAATGCCAGACGAGGCATGTGTGAGACCATGAGGAAGTATGGATTGAACCAAATAAAGGTTGAGATTATCCTAAAACAAGAAAGGATTAAGAAAAGAAATATCCCAGGTATGATTGGGAGTAACCGTGATAAAGTTCACACGTAAAGGTGGAAAAAATGACTTATGGAAAAAGATTGATAGATACTTTCTCCTTCAGCAAAGCTTAAGGGAGAATGCATTCACCCAATAGTGATGGGAATGAGGTAGAAAAGTTTGAGTTGGAATAGATTCAGAAAACATTGATTGTGAGAAGTTATTATTATCATGAAAGGCCAATGAGGTGGCCGACACTTTAAGTATAGAGGAGTAATTATAAATGCTCATATAAAAGAAAACAAAACGATATTTGGAAGGACCTTGAAGGTCATAATGTGGTGGAGGAATTTACATTCCTTCTGATGATTGTGCAAGAATCGACGGTAATAATAGTTTAAGTAAAGATTCGATTCCTGATGGCGTCTTAAGCATATTACATACCTTAGAAGGTCCCATTTTGAGGTAAACCAGGACCATGATACGAAATTGATTAAGTGAACCGTGAAGTTTTCAGTCTTCTAATGAAGACATGTGATTAATAATTTCATCAACCTAGCATAGCTACGGTGATTGAAACTCTTCTGCAATTTTATCTGCTTCATTAATATCTACATCAAGTTCAGGAAGTATTCCTTATGAATAAGGAATAGTGATTAGTTCGTCTTCCTAGAGAATTTTTGGATATGACGACTATGAAACCCGTCTGATTAACTATTAAAGCACTACGTAAACAGCAAACGATGGTGATTCAACAATGGACTACATTAATATAGTGGTGATTCTTCTGAGAAAATAGATGACAACGAAAAGATAAAGATAGTGTTGCTATTGATAAGCTAAATGGCATGTTGATGAATGACAATCAAGTTTATGTTAGTGTATTTCTGCGCAAACAAGATAGAGAATGCGAGGTTGGAGATTTATGTTGCTAAAGGTAGTCTCGTAGAAAGAATTAATGAGACTTGGAGAGAAGGACAGTTGAGCCCGAGATTTATTGGGCCATCTGAGAATTTAAAGGTGTTTGGAAGGTGGCATTCGAGCCAGCTTTACCCCCAAAACTTATAGCATGGTCGTAACATGTTTCATGTGGCAAGGCTACACCAGTAAAATGCATATGCTCGACAGATGATAAGGGTACGAGCAGGTAGATATATGACCTAGTCTGACTTACGAAGAACAACCTGTGAAAAAAAATCACGGATAGAAAATAATAAGTGATGAGAAACAAGTTTGGCAGAAATAGATTATATTGGATCTAAGTTAAAGAAATCGACAAGATTTATTTTGGAGGGTTTAAATTAGAATGATGTGATGTTTGAGATAAATGATAATGCTATGATGGCTCATAAAGAGATTATAGTTGAAATTGAAAACATAAGAGACATACAGATTAACTCCCTTTAAGTTGAGAGGATTCGAGGAAATAGATGGATTGAGTAATAAAGAGCCTCGTGGATCGAAAAAGTGAGAATTTAGATGGTTGAACAGAGGAAAGCTTAACCCCAAGAATGTGATGATTATTGAGCAAATGTGACGGGATACCAATAAGAAGGTGCCAAGTACAAAGGACGTCTTGATAATATAATAACAGTGGAGGTAAATAAGAATCAGACAATAAGACGGATGTGATTGATAAAGAAAAGATTGGAAAGTAATTATGGGAACGTGAAGCAGGGAATGCTACGAATGGACTGATGAATGGGTTCTCTGACGAACTCTCGAGATGATAACCTGATAATGTTAGAATTATAATTATGAAAGAGCTAGTAGCGTGGCGTGGAATGTCAGTAACAATGATGTCAAGCGAGAAATCCAAGATTTAACCTGAGAGGTTGAAAGATTTTCCAAAAGTAAGTGTTGCTGAGGTTGAACCAGAGTATAGGTCCATAGAATAATGGACAAAGCAGCAAGATATGTTGACACGTGAGATTGCGATCAAATAGTATTGGATATAATTATGATTATTTTCTTCTTTGATGAACCTCTATAGTTCAGAGGTAAATTCTGAGTATGATATTTTACAATCATGAAAACTTTCTATAATTCTTTAGAATTCTTTTCTTTTCTTCTCTCTTATTCATCTTCTTTACGAATTGAGAAGCACAACCCTTTAAGGAGGGTAGGTACTGCTACGTGACTATCTTTCTGTGTGATAGAAGTCTAAGTGGAATACCATAACTTGTTTAACTGCTTGTCAAGTACTAAAGGCAGGCCCCCTTCTGTACTAGCTATGCAATATAACAAATGTTTATTGATCATAGTGATCTCTCAATAAATCTTTCCACTTCTCTATATTGATCGAGATTGCAAAGATTAAGGCGATCAGGAAATGCATAGTGCGAGTGAGTTTATCTCCAAATTCGCAGCATGATAGTGATACCAAAGCCACTGCGGATATCAATAAGGATAATAGTATATGACTGAGTAAGAGCATAACCCGGATAATGTGTTGTACGAAAAGTAGAAAAGTTGATGGAAAAAGGATAAAGTACGTATTGTAGCACCAGTAGATGTACTGAGAAAGGGTAGAACGACTATGAATTGACCGGGAAGCGGAAAGGTGAAACGACAGACAAACGAATCTTTATTTCCTACCTGATTCCAGGACGGAATCCTTTTAAGGAGGGGAGACTGTAAGAACCCCGATTTTTGGTAGGAATTAAAACTTTTATTATGGAATGGATATGGATTCCAATATTTATATGTCATGAAGAATGCAATGGGTTGACAACTTAGGTAAGAATAATCTATCGTCAAGAAAGTAGGATATGGCATACAAACAGATGAAGTAGTCTCATGTCATCCAAATTGATATCTGGTATAAGTCCCGTTGTTCCGTTAAAAGGGTTAAGGAACGCTAGGGAAACCGCAAGGACATTTTTCTAATAATAAGGAATAAAGAGAGAATAAGTGATGAATAGTATTTTTTGGAGGAAATAGGAATATTATTAGATGACATTATATAGAAGTACCCGGAACGGATTTCTGAGTTCGTATTAATGATCCAAGGGGAAAAGGAGTGTATGTAAAAGTTATCAGATTCTGAAAAATAGCACTTTTATTTTCCACGAGATTTCCCTGGACACTGAAAGACGTAAGGGATTATTGAAAGATTTAAGGAATATGGATTCAAGAATTATTAAAGAGAATTGAGAATGATAATATAAATATTAAGACGATTTCCGGTAAAACCCTAATTAGAAATCTTCGAGATATTCCTCCGAACGATCAATGAAAATGAGCAATAACCGGACAAAGAAACAAGAAGAGAGCCAAGCTACATGCATGTACAAGTGGATATGATCAAGTAACCAAGTTAGTTACAATGCTAACTAGCAAGATTGTAAACAAACCAAATGATACAAGATTATATCACTTAAACCACCACTTGCCCACTTGATTCTTGCATCATGGATGCCATAGGCACTTTAATAAAGCTACTTTAGCTAGAAATTATCCAAGGCAACGCAATAATACAAGGATAAGATCAAGAACAAGCAAGCAAACTCTCCCCCCATTTTTTTTACACCATTCGGCTATCTCCAAAAATGGAGAATCAAAATCCAACTTCCATCCATGGTTAAATCGAAATAAAATTAAGGTGAGTCCTATATTTCATAACTAAGATATCCGATGAATTTCATCTTCAAATTCCATGCCAATCTTGAGATATAAAATCAAGAAGGTTGAGGGTGAATAGTGATTTCAAGAACTAACTTTGTTTTTCTTGATTCTTTTGGATGATCTAAGCTTTGTTAAGGAAATCTAAGGACTATAAAAGGTTTACTAAGTGCATACACACTCCAAGGAATGTATAAACTTCAAGAACCCTAGTCTTTGTTTTGAATTTTAATGAAGTTTTGGATGAGTTTTGGTGATTGTTAGATTAGTGATGATTAAGATGATCTTATAAGCATGATTATGTAGTTTATTAGTGGATCTAAGTATTGTGATGTTATGAGGATGTAGTAAGATGTTCTTGGCTGTTAATGATGAGAATCATGTGTATAAGATAGATATTATGCCCGGTGTGGCTTGGTTTGACGTAACAATTTGGAAACGATCGATTTATAGTCGTCGTAATGCCCGATTTTCGTTGGACCTTAAGAATCCGTTCATAATTTCCTGACCTGGTTGATTATATTACATGTCCTTGTAGATCTCGAGTCATAGATCGTTTTGGCGAAAGAATCGAAACAAACGGACTTACGGTTTAGGAATTAAGACCGATTTACTAAAAGTGGTTCGGAACCGTAAATGCAAATTCGTAATTGAAATTGAACCCCCATAACTCGAGTAATTCAGTGACGAATCTTGGTAATTAAATATTAGAGATCATAAGGAAGGTGTAGGAGAAAACCTCGTGTCAAACGGATCGTTTTTTAATTTTATAAAAATATTTGAATCGAGGTTAAACGCGAACGAACCCCTAAAAGTGTACTTGGTTATAACTTTGGAAAAATCACTTAGATAACGATCGATAAATCTCGTGGTATAATCTTTCGACCTTAGAACTTATATGGCTTAAGTACCTACCAAGTGTACGTGTAATGACATACCTTGATAGCAAGCAAGTGTCGGGTCATAACGGTGTTAATGAGCGATAACTTGAAAACGTGCTTTAGCTTAAGTAAAGTATTTACTTGGCGTTTCAAAGTGATTGGTGATTAACCTGGGATAATTTTTGTTGTTTATAGATTGTCGAACCACCCCGAGTCATTCCACTAGCATAGCGGGAGTACCAGGCAAGTCTTCAATCAATTTGAAGCTGTTGTTGTGATAATATATATATATATATATATTATACATATGTCATTGCATGCATGCCTACTTTTAAATTGATATTGTGATGCTTGTTCCCTGAATTGATATTGGCTTATAAGTTAGGTACAAGATATACTAATTATAAGCCGGATATTGCTAAGGCCCTTGGTGAAGGGCATATGATCTCATTCTTTTAATAAAGACCGGGAGTCTGTACTTTGTAATATAGAGATAGTCATGGAAACCCGGAGGGATTCCAGTGACAGATTATTTGAGGGATGTTATTTATGAACTTTATTTATATTTCCATAAGTATTAAGTACTTGGAAATTATTCGAGGAATGTTATTTGAATACTCATTCAGGATTATTTATTTAATGAATATTATTTTGAATATTCATTTGAGGCTATTGATTTAGAAGAATATTATTTTGGAATATTCATTCGAAGTTATTTATTTAGTGAATATTATTTTTAATATTCATTCGAGCTTTATTTATTTAAATGAATATTATTTCGAATATTCATTTGAGTTTAATTGGTTATTTTCGAATATTCATTTGAGCTTATTAACTTAACGAATATTATCTTTGATATTCATTTAAGGTTTTAATTGTCATCTTGGATATTCATTTATGGTTTTAATTATTTTCTTGGATATTATTTCGAATATTTATTCGAGGAATTATTTATTTAATGAATATTTTATATACACTTATTCGAGGGTTAATCATGAGCAGTATTTATATTAAGAATATTCTTGAACTATTTCTGGTTTATTAAATATTCTTTGAATATTTATTTAATTCTTTCAACTAGTTCTAAGATGAGATGTTTTATTTCAAAATTTCCTTGATATTCAAATACTATGTAAAGTATCTCTGAGTCGTATTATTATTATTTTTATCAAGGAAGGTTCTCAAAACTCCATTCTTCATTCGAATCTATCTTCTAAAATATAGAGGAACCTTGCTTGAGAAATGTTATTTCTTTAACTGCCCGGTCATATACTTGTTAAACTACCTTTTCACTCGCGTTTTGATTCGTTTCAAACATCGATATGAGTCTTTTTGGTTACCTCCTCAACACTCGAGGGGTAAGATTGATGGAACAAGTTTATATCCATTAACAAGCAACAGCTTGGGAAATATTGGTGAATTTTCCTTTCCAATTAGATACGACTACTTTTTGGAGTCTTATCAACAAGTATTATACTTTGAAAAAGGGGGACGAACCTTATGTTTCAGGGTCATGGATGTTATTCGAACTAGGAGCCGCGTAAGTGACCGAGTAACGCCGGTCCAGCAATGACCCAACCGTTGGCCGGGGGGTTCCAGAGGGCGTAGACGAGTAAATCCGTCGGTGCTTCCTTCTACATGTAGAGAACAAAAGTGGGGAGCATAACCTGCGACTGATCATCGTGAACGTTATGTCTCCTAGCACATCAATGCTCCAAAATTAGTTCATTTGTCAAAGTGGAATTTTCTGCAACACTATCGGTGTTGGCATGTGAAAAAGTGATTGAATCTGGAATTGCAATATTTTCTGCAAGTTCCTCTTGTATGATAAATAATGCTATCTTGCTTATTTTTGGCATAGCAGATAATCCCACAGAAATATATTTCGAGTTACTTTGTAACTTCATCATTTACATTATACGGGCACTCTTTTCGTTAATGCATGGCATATGGTCTCAAAGATGCTTTTGACCTGTTATATATTATTGTTCGGTTATACATTATTTTTGGTGGGCTATTGCTCACCCTTGATTTACTTATTATATCACAACAACAACTAGATCTGATGGTCAGCACAAGTCGCACTCGGTGCAAGCAGGGACAGCAGTCATAGGGTTGCCCACTGATGTCATGGTCGGCATTGCTGAGGTAGGAGCAACCAGTAGGCTAGACTGTCAGCTTTTGATTCATCAGACTTATTATATGTATGACCTATGTAAATGGATGGCAAAGAGTATGTAACAGTTAAATTGTAATTCCTTTGGGTTGTAAGAACTCAAAACTTGTGATTAATAATATTTGTTGGTTACTCTGTTTTCATCTCTAGGACTATAACGGGTGTGTTTTATGTTATTGTTTTGGGTCACAAGGTTGTAAGTTAATGTATCTTGATGTAGTGGATAGAAATTGAGACCGTGACGACCGGATCCCCGACCCTGGATCTGGGGCTGTTACAGTCTATAGTCATAATTTGATTGACCATGGGAGTGGCAATTAAGGGATAATTATAGGCACTATAATTTACTTTGGGAGAGGATTTTATAGACATTAGAAGAATTGTTTTTAACAAAACAAGAGGCACAAATTAGACATTCATGATAGCCAATTGAAGAACCCTAATTCTTGGATCGTTTTCTCTCAAATATATTATATAGTTTTTATTTGTTTATTAGATTAATTATTAGATAATCACACACCCACAAATTGTTCCCCACTTCTGATTTAAGATCCCTAACAAATACAATTAATTTTAAAAACCACTAAAAATTGAATAAAACGATACAACTTCTCAAAATCCAATATGTTACAATTCATAAATTAAAAATACACCTAAATTTTCCAAATATCGCAACTCGCACTCTTCCCAAAGTAGCCCACTTAAAAAAGATCACCTGCCGAGAGATTAAGAAACAAAAGGACCGGTAGTGAGCTAAAGGCTCATATACGGGTATAAAATGAAGCACAAGCTGAAAAAATTAAATAGCTGAGCAAGTTAAGAATAAAAATGAATATCTGAATAAATAGCGAATGAGACAACAGAAAGTAGATACTAAACTCACAATATAAAAATAAACGATCTCAAATAAAAATAAACTTACTCTAACAAATAATCTTATCACTTACGCATAATTAACACATTAACATAACCAAAGACAAAAGCGATAATATAATCTGACTCTTACTCATACACTTACAAATAATATTCAAAACAATTAATCTTACCACTTACACATAATAATCAGCAAAATTATTATCAAAAACAAAAATTTACTTACTGACATGGGAGATAATCTTACAGGATGTCCTACATTTTTGGTCATCCAGAATATGTAGTCATCAAAACTTACAGGGGCTTGTATAGCACAAAGCAAAGAAATGATGTCACAATATTTCCGAAATATTGTGCCAAGTACGAGATTCTCTCCACTCATGACGGAGTCTTACAATATCTCCCAAATCATAATAAAATCATAAATAACTTACTCAAAAAAGAAATGATCTCACAATATTTCCAAAATCATACGTACATCACAAACAACAGATAACACATACTCAAATATCACACACCAAAATATAGTACAAAGTAGACGATTGAATATAAATTTTCAGAACCTGACCAGTCTCAAAGAATAGCAATTTAATCTATAAAGATGAACTCAAATGAAAAAGTATAAAACACGAAAGTCGTAGAGGATTCCAAGACCTTTCCAAAATGGTAAGGCTCGTTAAAAATGGAGAAGTAACGAATTCAAGAAACGATGAAAATACGGACTGGCAGAACAGAATCAGGCACGGAACACAGTAGTAATTCGATATTTAACACATCAAAATCATAGAATTTTTTAATGGAACGTAAACGTAAAATGCAGATATCGAAACGAGCTTTCCAGAATGGTATCGCTCATAGTTTTTGAACAAATTTACGATTTACTATGAATTTTCGAAGTTCGGACATCAGGACTGAAATTAACCCACCAGATTGCATAAAAGGCAGATTTTAGCATATTTAGAGGCAGAATTGCAGACAACTTAAAGAATGAAAGTCGAAGATTAACAAATTATCTTTCTAACGAGACTAGAATCACAACAATACAATAAACAGTGAATTAATTATGAATTTTATAATAAATCAGATCACACAAAAGATTGAAAACAAGAAATGAGTGAGATAATGCGAAGGCGAAAGCAATAATACAAAATCCGTACCTTAAACCTTAGCGATTACAGATGATGCTCAAGAAATCCTCAAGAAACTCAGCCCCTCCAACCTAAAACATCCTATATAACAAGTTCATGGATTTTATAAACCCTAACTATGATCTCACATACATGTATATACATAACGAAATTCTAATCTCTTACCTTAATCCGAAGAACCATAGTTTGGTCACAAGGATTAGTAATCTCATCTTTCTCTCTTCTCCTTCCTCTCCTTTCCTCTTCTTCTTCTTCCTCTCTCATCTAAAAAGTAACGTATGTTTTATTCTTTCCTTCTTTTTCTTAAAACCCTTACTCTTATTTTTTTTTTCTTTTCTTTTTTTTTAACTACTAATATCCTAATTACTAAAAACAATTATTTACTCATAAATTAATATAAATACTATCTAACCAATATTTTCCAATCCTCGATATAAAATAATATAACTAAAAATATTTATAAAAAAATACGGGATGTTACATTCTTCCCTCCTAATAGAAATTTCGTCCTCGAAATTTATCTTTCGCACCTTACATGAACAGATGTCGATAAAGAACACGAACAATTTTTGCTGGTCTCCCAAGTAGCCTCTTACATTACTAACATTCCAAAAAACTTCGCTTTCTACTTTCGCACTTAGAATGAAAATATGTCGAAACATATAGCGTTTTTCTTGTTGTCCTCCATGGTTCAAATATTCACGAACGATCTGACATTTACGATAGAGCATCTACAACACACCTCCATTTAGTAGCTCTCGTAACTATAGAACATGACTAAAGATTGCACGAAAAGGCGAAAATCAAAGGAACACGAAACGAATAATATTCTTAACTAATGATCCATCACACGGTCTACCCACACTCACAGGTCAAGCCTAAAGGCAAGTCTAATGCTCAAACTATATCTTACAACTACCCAAACCTCACAAATCGAGCCTAAAGGCAAGTCTACAGAATCTATAAACTCTAGCTCTGATACCAACTTTAAAATCCTTAACAAATACACTTAATTTTAAAAATCACTAAAAATCGAATAAAACGATACAACTTCTCAAAATAAATTAAAAATACACCTAAATTTTCCAAATATCGCAACTCGCACTCTTCCCAAAGTAGCCCACCTAAAAAAATCACCTGCCGGGAGATTAAGAAACAAAAGGACCGGCAATGAGCGAAAGGCTCATATACGGATATAAAACGAAGCCCAAGCTGAACAAATTAAATAGCTGAACAAGTTAAGAATAAAAATGAATATCTGAAAAAATAACGAATGAGACAACAGAAAGTAGATACTCAACTCACAATATAAAAATAAACGCTCTCAAATCAAAATAAACTTACTCTAACAAATAATCATATCACTTACGCATAATTAACACATTAACATAACCAAAGACAAAAGCGATAATATAATCTGAATCTTACACATACACTTACAAATAATATTCAAAACAATTAATCTTACCACTTACACATAATAATCAGCAAAATTATTATCAAAAACAAAACTTTACTTACTGACATAGGAGATAATCTTACAGGAAGTCCTACATTTTCGGTCATCCAGAATATGTAGTCATCTAAACTTACAGGGGCTTGCATAGCACAAAGCAAATGTTACCCAAAATCTTACAGGGGCTTGCAAGGCAAAAAACACAATGCTACCCAATTGGCCAAACATACACAATAGTCATGACTATACGTGTCCCATACATCGGCGACACGTCCATACTATTTAAATACACCGCATAGGAGGTGCCAAGCACGAGATTCTCTCCACTCATGACGGAGTCTTACAATATCTCCCAAATCATAATAAAATCATAAATAACTTACTCAAAAAAGAAATGATCTCACAATATTTCCGAAATCATACGTACATCACAAACAACAGATAACACATACTCAAATATCACACACCAAAATATAGTACAAAGTAGACGATTGAATATAAATTTTCAGAACCTGGCCAGTCTCAAAGAATAGCAATTTACTCTATAAAGTTGAACTCAAATGAAAAAGTATAAAACACGAAAGTCGTAGAGGATTCCGAGACCTTTCCAAAATGGTAAGGCTCGTTAAAAATGGAGAAGTAAAGAATTCAAGAAACGATGAAAATACGGACTGGCAGAACAGAATCATGCACTGAACACAATAGTAATTCGATATTTAACACATCAAAATCATAGAATTTGTTAATGGAACGTAAACGTAAAATGCAGATATCGAAACGAGCTTTCCAGAATGGTATCGCTCATAGTTTTTTAACAAATTTCCGATTTACTATGAATTTTCGAAGTTCGGACATCAGGACTGAAATTAACCCACCAGATTACAAAAAAGGCAGATTTTAGCATATTTAGAGGCAGAATTGCAAACAACTTAAAGAATGAAAGTCGAAGATTAACAAATTATCTTTCTAACGAGACTAGAATCACAACAATACAATAAACAGTGAATTAATTATGAATTTTATAATAAATCAGATCACACAAAAGATCGAAAACAAGAAAAGAGTGAGATAATGCGAAGGCGAAAGCAATAATACAAAATCCGTACCTTAAACCTTAGCGATTACAGATGATGCTCAAGAAATCCTCAAGAAACTTAGCCCCTCCAATCCAAAACATCCTATATAACAAGTTCATGGATTTTATAAACCCTAACTATGATCTCACATACATATATATACATAACGAAATTCTAATCTATTACCTTAATCCGAAGAACCCTAGTTTGCTCACAAGGATTAGTAATCTCATCTTTCTCTCTTCTCCTTCCTCTCCTTTCCTCTTCTTCTTCCTCTCTCATCTAAAAAGTAACGTATGTTTTCTTCTTTCCTTCTTTTTCTTAAAACCCTTACTCTTATTTTTTTTTCTTTTCTTTTTTTTTAACTACTAATATCCTAATTACTAAAAACAATTATTTACTCATAAATTAATATAAATACTATCTAACCAATATTTTCCAATCCTCGATATAAAATAATATAACTAAAAATATTTATAAAAAAATATGGGATGTTACATCTAAACTGTAAGAAATAAAAGACTTGGTATTGGTATTGGTATTGATATTAGTCCTTCCCTGTGAACGAAACTCATAAAAATACACATCAACATTAGTAGAATCAATTCAAACTTTAGAGCCGAGTTCGAGCCTATCGAACTTTTGTCGAACCGATTTTCGAGCATACAAATTATGGCTCGGTCGAGCTCGAGCCCGATCTATTTAGTCAAGCTCGAACTCAAGCCTGACAGTGTTCGACTCGGCTCGGCTCATTTACACTCCTATGCTAAGTTGACCATTTAGCTATGAAAATATGTAAAATACTAAGTAACCCAAAAAAAAGACCCAAATCTTTCCCCAAATGCCATGTGTTAAGTTTTAATTGGCTCACCTCTCATTAATATAAATGGGACCCCCTGCATTTACATCAATCATCCAATCAAAAACAACCACCTCATCATTTGGGAAAATTTGTGGAAAATTTTTGGGGAACCTAGCATTGCTCTCACTAATAATATTTTCATTGACTCTGTAAAAAATTTTATATTTTGATTGATAATCTACACACCAAATAATATCTAATGCTATTCGAGAGTATATTTAGTACTTTGAATAATTCAAATATATTGTTAATTTGATTTATTTGTCCCATTAATTATTACATAACTAAAAAATATTGATATGTAAAATGTTAAAGATAATTGGTTTAAAATTAATTTTAATATGTTAGTTGATTGAATCTTCTAAAAAAAAAGGAGTTCGCTTTGTTTTTTTCATAGAATATCGTCGAAGAAAAAACGTTCTGACAATATAACCACACCACATATATGGACTAGCTGCATTATCTGGGAAGACTTTGAAGTCTACTGTGAAAACAAGAGAAAGGACTTTAAATGTTCTTTTTAGAAATTAATAAATTAAAATCTTAAACGGTATTTGGAATCTGATTTCATGGTCTTAGAATTGTAAATTAGATAATAACAAGTAACAATCCCCTTCAAAGTTCAAACTAATGCCAAGTAGCTTGTTTTCCTAGGTTAAAAAGCAAAACAAAAGCTTTCTGTCTAGCCAGGTTTTGATAAAAACACAACAAGAAAGATGCTTAGGTTTTCTTTGCATCTCTTCCTTCTGCTCCCTCAGTTTTTTCTCATGTTCAGTATCTCCTCAGCTGTCGATAATAATATCCTCCTCAACTGTGGCGCATCTTCGTCCAATAGCAATTCTTCAGATGACCGGGAATGGGACGCAGATTCAGCATACATCTTAAAAACTTCAAAAACAATCTCCACAGAGTCTAAACTAATTCCTTCTGTTGACCGAGTCCCTTACTCAACGGCTCGAATATTCCGTTCTAAATTCACATACACGTTCCCCGTCTCCAAAGCTGGTCAGAAATTTCTACGCCTCTACTTTTTTCCAACAAACTACTCAAATGGCTTTGACATGACCAAATCATTCTTCTCCGTCCATGCAGCAGACTTCACTCTTCTATCCAACTTCAGCGCCTTTCTCAACCTCGAGAAAAATTTAGCCACTCTTGTCAAAGAATATGTCATCATCGTCAATAAAAGTCGTTTACTGGAGGTGACATTTACACCGAATCCAAATTCATATGCTTTTGTCAATGGCATTGAAGTTGTTTCCATTCCGGACAAGTTGTACATCAAAGGAGATGGCAATGAAAATTTAATTAAGATGGTGGGTCAAGATACTCGTTTTCTTCTTGATGATTCTGTCGCACTCGAAACACTTTACCGCTTAAATGTTGGCGGCCCTGACATTTCTCCAACAGATGATACTGGAATGTTTCGCTCATGGTATAAGGACCAACCATATTTGTTGGGGGATGCTGGAATGTTTCACTCATGGTATAACGTCAAACCATATGTGTTGGGGGGTGATCCTGGGCTTATACCATTGATCACAATTCCGATCAATTACACATCGACCACTCCACGGTACACGGCCCCTGAATATGTGTACTCAACTGCAAGGACTATATACTTTGAGAGTTACAGCTCCAAAATGACTTGGACCTTTGAAGTTGATTCTGGGACGTTTATTTATCTACTTAGACTATATTTTTGCGAGTATAGGCAGCAAGTCACCACCCCTAATCAATTTGTATTCAATATTATCATTCACAACCAGACAGCTGAGCAAGCAGCAGATATAATTGAAATGACTGGAGGAAGAGGAGTTCCAGTCTATAAAGACTACGTTGTTCATGTCGGTGACAACCCAGATAGCATGTCTAAGACAGATTTGTGGCTCACCCTGCAACCCAACAAGGAGCGTAAACCTCAATATGAAAACATAATTTTGAATGGCTTGGAGATTTTCAGGCTGAGTAGAAGTGGTAGCCTTGCTACACCCAATCGCGAATTTGTGCCATCACCACCACCGGAAATAAAAAAATCTAGAGGCAACCAAAAGAATGGCGCCTCTCACTCTCCAAGTCTAATTGTGGGAGCTTGTATCGGAGGTTCACTTGGGGGGGTGATTTTGTTCTTGTTGATTGTTGGTTTTCTATTATACCGGAGAACAAGAATGAAATCTCATGACATCTGTAGGAACTGTACTAAAGAACGTGACTGTGTACAGACAGTGAGAAAAGGAGAAAGGAAACAAACTTATATTCAATCTTGTATTGCAGTCGTTATATTCAAACTGCACTCCAGAGCCAAATAAATACTAGCACACTAAAGGAATCAAACATGATCACACACACATGTGTTCACATGGACACCATACAACTTTGCTGTAAAGAAACTAACAGCTCATACTCACATGGAAAACACTCAGCACACTCATGTAGTAACTACTAACCCACTACTAACTCTTTTACACTTTATTCTCCTAACAGCACACTTATTCCATGAACCTAGCTTTAAGCAAACAAACAACCGACCAAGCACTATAAAACATAAATAAATGAAACAAGTTAGATTAATTCCCAACAATCTCCCCCTTAATCTAAGCTTGTTTCTGTAGATTCTTAACATAGCCCGTATGGCATTCAACTGAGCCCGTATGGCTAATCAACTGAGCCCGTATGGCTATTAAACTGAGCCCGTATGGCTAATCAACTGAGCCCGTATGGCTATTAAACTGAGCCCGTATGGCTAATAAATCTGAGCCCGTCTGGCTAACTTGCCCGTATGGCCACTAACTTGCCCGTCTGGCTACTAACTTGCCCGTATGGCTACTAACTTGTACTCCACCTTGAGGACAAGAATCTTGTTCAAACACACATCTTCAACATCCTCTTCCTTATCTCCATTCTCCGAAATTTTCTTAAACATTTCTTTAATGTTACCATGTAACTTCTCTGCAATAAACTGTGCAGACTTACTACCTCCATGTCCATCATAAACTGACTAGCAGACACGATTATACAGATTCTGGACAGTGCAGGAGAACACCATATGCATCCCATACTGCACATGAAAATCTCTCCCACTTTTTCAAATACACCCGACACTAACACCTTCATTTTCGCAGCTTCTCTCGGCAGCCTCATCTCTCTCCTTTTTTGTTATGATTTGTGCCCAGGCCATACACAGACCAGGCGTACCAAGCTGCCCAGAAACTGCTCCTCAACCTCAGAAACAGCTCCTCAGAAACTACTGCAGGCTCCTCACAATCACCTGCCAGGTGAGGCCAAGTCCATCACTGAACCACGACCTCACCTGAAGCTCGAACCACCTGATGCTCTGATACCAAGTGTAGGAACTGTACTAAAGAACGTGACTGTGTACAGACAGTGAGAAAAGGAGAAAGGAAACAAACTTATATTCAATCTTGTATTGCAGTCGTTATATTCAAACTGCACTCCAGAGCCAAATAAATACTAGCACGCTAAAGGAATCAAACATGATCACACACACATGTGTTCACATGGACACCATACAACTTTGCTGTAAAGAAACTAACAGCTCATACTCACATGGAAAACACTCAGCACACTCATGTAGTAACTACTAACCCACTACTAACTCTTTTACACTTTATTCTCCTAACAGCACACTTATTCCATGAACCTAGCTTTAAGCAAACAAACAACCGACCAAGCACTATAAAACATAAATAAATGAAACAAGTTAGATTAATTCCCAACAACATCAACAAGAAGTCAAGATCGACTACCATGAAAATTTCATTATTCCGGGAGCTGGAAATTTTCTCTGGAGGAAATAAATTTTGTTACTAGCAACTTTGATGACAATTTTGTCATCGGGAGTCGGGACAGGAGGATTTGGTAACGTGTATAAAGGGTACATGAAAAACTGTACATACCCTGTAGCAATCAAGCGATTGAATCCATCATCACGACAAGGGGCCCATGAGTTTCAAACCGAGATCACGATCCTAGCAAATCTGCGCCACCGCCATCTTGTACCACTGATCGGATGTTGCGATGATAGTGGTGAGATGATACTGGTTTACGATTACTTGGTTCACGGGACCCTCCGTGGCCATCTTTATGGGGGAAATAATCTACCATTGTCTTGGAAGCAAAAGCTACAAATTTGCATCGGTGCAGCAAGAGGCCTGCATTATCTCCATGCAGGTGCAGAGCGTGTGATAATCCATCATGATGTGAAGTCAACTAATATTTTGTTAGATGAGAAAATGGTTGCCAAGGTGTCAGATTTTGGTTTGTCTAAAATGGGACCCAGTGATTCATCCGTCACACACATGAGCACAGTAGTGAAGGGTAGTTTTGGATACTTGGATCCAGAATATTACCTACGGCAGCAATTGACTACCAAATAAGACGTTTATTCATTTGGAGTGGTATTGTTTGAAGTGTTGTGTGCTAGGCCAGTGATAATGCAGGGCTTGCCATATGAGCAAATAAATTTAGCTGAGTGGTCTCGAAATTGTTATAGGAATGACAACCTTGGTGAAATAGCGGATAAAAATTTAACAGGTGAGATCGCAGTAGAGAGTCTAAATAAGTTTGGAGATGTGGCATATAGCTGCCTAAGGGACCATGGGACTGATAGGCCTACCATGAGCGATGTTGTTTCGAGCCTTGAATCTGCATTGCAGCTTCAAGAGTCTCACGAGAAGTCGGACCATGGAAACCTCTTTTTAACCAAAAGTGTGGCACAAACTAGAAGTGGTGAAGCCTCAACTTCAAGCACTAGTAGTGAGGGATTCAAGTCTGGAATTGGAAGCGTTTTCTCGGACATCCTGAACCTGAATGCACGATAAGGTTGATGAAATATGGACAAAGGAAAACCACCAAAGAAATTAGAGGTAGATGATCGGTGGGCATATAATTGACGGTGCTTCTTGATAAGAAAGCAGAAGAGTACAAAAGGTGGAAGAAAGAAACTGATTAGGTAATTGTAAGGCACTGAATAGACCAGGCTTACACCTTTGTCCGCTCGCTCTCATGACTAGAGAAAGTTGCTTGGATGACCCCTACTTTTCTCATCAACCTGCCAAACATTTGTATACCCTCATATTGCAATAATTGAATACTTGTAATATCTGTATGAAATAAGTTAATCTTCTTGTTTTGTAATTAGGGCCGTAAATTGATTCAGATTATTCGATATTTTGATTTATATTTGGTTTGAAAATATGATACACGTTTCAAATTCGTTTTACAAATGATCCAAATCTGGCGAAAAAATTTAACCCGGATAAAATATGATCCCGGGTATGGGCACTCATGTACCCGCTCAGATTAAGTCTCACGTTTATTTTTTATTTTTCCTCTGACCGTCCAGCTATACATGTTCTGATACAAGTCCTACTTCTTTTTAAAAAATCAGCTCTGATGCAGTCAAAATATATTTGCAGGAGTTATTACAAATGCACATACGCAGGATGCAATGTTAGAAAGCATGTCGAGAGGGCTTCAACAGACCCTAAAGCTGTTATCACTTCATATGAAGGCAGACATAATCACGATACACCTACATCAAGAAACAGCGTCCACAACTCGAGCAATGCAAGTGCAAACCAGTCAAAACCCGCAAGAGCAGGGACCACAAAGAAACCTGTGCATAAAGATATGGACTTTGAAATAAATCAGAGTCCATTTCTATTGCAGCTGAAGGAAGTATGAAGTATCTAATCAACCTTTTGTTATTACACTCGGATGGGTGTGTGGTATATAGTGTAAGCTGTAATAGCCGATTAAAATCTGCAGCAATGCATGTATGCAAGAGCCCCAACTATGGAAATCACTGGCCTTTTTTGGGTTCATGAAATATTACAATGTTATTGGTATTGGCTCCTTTTACTATCACTACAAGAAAAAATCGACCACACGACAGTTTTAATCCGACGTCTGAGGCCCTGCTTTTTCGTTGTCTATCTCGATGCCGTCTGTTACCAACATCAGACAACACCAGCATAACCGTTGTGTATGTTGCAGACAGATAAAAGACCAAGTTTAAGAACTGTTGTATGAAAGCTGGTATAGACGTTTTACAAGAAACCATTGTCCAATTTCACGTCACTCAAGTGTTTATGAGAGTAGAACTGTTGTCTAATTACACTGAAGTCCATGGTTTATTAAACATTAATCTATTGTTTGTTTATGGTATAGACATTGGTCTCTTTGTAAAGAAGTGTTGTGCGAAATTTCGTTAGACAGCAGTTTAGTTTGATTTGTATGTTGTATGTGTTACAAGTACACCACACTTTCTTTGTTACTACATGTCGTCTGAATGTATAAGACACTACGTTTTATTGTTGAAAAAGCATTGTGTAAATGTGTCAAGTACAACATTTTCATTTCAATTTTATGTTGTATGTGTTTTAAGTACACCACACTTGTTGTGCTTACTACATGTCGTCTGAATGTATAAGACACTACGTTTTTAGTTTTGCAAAAGCATTGTGTAAGTGTTTAACCTACAACGTTTTCATTTCGTTATTGTGTTGTATGTGGTTTAAGTACACCACACTTTTGTGCTTACTACATGTTGTCTGAATATGTAAGACACTACGCTTTCATTTTGCTAAAAACATTGTTAAGTTTTCTTATAAACAATTGATGCATTTGTTTTGCTGTTGTGTGGCTTTTCTTTATACAATGGTGTAGTTGTTAAAGCATGGTTTGGTTATAAAGCACACGATGGTTTTGTTATAAACCTTGGTTATAAAAAAACCATTGTCTGTTAGATAGAATAACAAGTATTCCAAACAATGTTCTAACTGGCTAAAAGAAAAGTAGACAACGGTTTTTGTATATACAATCAAAAGCAGTACTGTGCAAAATAAACATGCCAAAATCATAAACCATCATTCCATTCATTCCATTACAACCAATATTCTCCGAACGACCAACCATTACAACAAATATTCTCCAAACGACCAACCATTACAACTAACATCCACAATCAATTCACCATTCACTTGACTAATACCACCAACCAAATCCAACCACAAGATTAAATATTTTCAGTTGAACATTCCAACAAAAGAGATGGACTAAAATATTCACTTAAAGCTTAAAAGCTATATTTACCATGAACTCGACAGTGAAGCTCCCAAAAGTTTAAGATATATGTTTAATCCAAAATACCCAGCTATACGATTAACTTTATGTGGCATGGTTCTTCATGAAATAATTTGTGAAATCAGTCCTTACTTCATTGAGCTCAGGCGGGCCATAAAAGTTTTGGTTGTTTCTGCGTAGCCACTATAAAATGAAACAATAGACCAAGTCACAAACAGGCTTCACCATGAAGTAGTAGGATTAAGAAAAAAAATCAGATATTTGGAATCATACCTTTATAGAAAATTGGAGTTCCTTGTCTACACATATTTCTTTCATATAGCGCATCACAAATAGACCACAATCTTTACTCCCCATTTGGAGAGGAACTCCTTGAAGAAACATTAAATAAAATTATACATACGGCCAAACTATGTTTTGTAAAAGAGAAACATATAAGATATGCACTACGAAAAATATATTACCGCAAGATTCTCCCACATTATTTTCTTCTTTGGAAACTTTTTTGCTTTGTCCTTGTACAGTTTGATGGCACTACGGAAATACAACATAAATCAAGTTTAAGACAGTTTTCTTAATAATTATAGATGTGATTCTAAATGAAATATATTTCTTATATGGTACTAACTTGTCAACAACTTCTGTCCATTCTTCACTTGCAATTCTCCGCTTTAAAGGATCCATATGGTAAACTATTTGTGTATCCGGATTTACAGCCGTCAACGCCCAATGGTTGCTATTATTTCATGAACACCACAAATGAGAACATGTATCTTTATTAGAGGATAAGGATTTTATTTATAAGGGCCAGATTGATTTTATTTACAAAGCCTAGATTCACAAACTATAAATTTATATACAGGTTCCTTAAACTATATCATGACATTAAAATATAACAGAGATGACATTAAGCACATATATATAGGCATAAAAAGAAGTACTAACGCATGATTATATGGGAGCAAAAATAATTGGTTTGGCTTAGAGTTTTTGAATCTGTTAGATAGGGCTTGCGACCTCTGTCCTGCAGTTCCACAACCGAGGGCGCCTATCATCGCAGGATTAACAAATTCTACCATGTCAGACATCTTCTGTTTTTTCAAGTAATCCTGGAGTGAACTGCATAAAAAGTATACAGTCATTACAACAAACTAAAAGTTTTAATCAAGTATTTGTAAAGCCAAAGAAAATTATAAACTGCGATACTTACTTAGCAAACATACAAATAACAGAGCCCGATATTTCACCCCCCAGTCACAAAGCATACAAATCTGATAAAAATAGAGCCTTTTTACCGGTTGATCTAAAGGCTTGTTGGCATAGTTGAAAAGAAGTTACACGGCCGTCTTTCAAGGCATTTTTGGCCCAAAGCCACAAACGCTTCACAAGAGGCGGGTAATCAAGACCGAACTCCAACACATACTCTTCTTCTTCTACTACTTCAGGTGCTTTCCCACAATCTTTCACCTTTTTAAACTTCTCTCCCATAAATTTCTTACTTCCCTGTAGTGGATTATAAAAAGAAAATTGAGAATGTCAAGTGTTAAAAAATGTAGATCTGTTAAATTATCAAAAATATAAAATAATACTTTTATTCTTCACATTAAAAAACAATACAAATTTCAATATAATTATAATATATTCATTTTTATTTAGCACATATGTAGTAATTTTTAATTGTTCTTTCCCGCTTTAACTCTATAGAATCAACAAATTAGAATAAAATCTTACTTATATGAAACAGAACTTTACCCATTGTTCTACTTCAACATCTCAAACAAAATTGAAAACACTTATATATAGACGAATATCAATAAATGAGATCAAAAGTCCAAAAACATATACCTTTTATTATTAAATAACTGATTGTGACATTATTAATATATACCGGTGAAAAACAAGCTAATTTGCATTAACTCTGTACTTTATTCACCTAATGCAAGAAATATTTTTTAATGATTCAAGAGATTACACGAAATGTGTACCTTTGTACTTCCATTCACTGCAGTGGTTGTCTTCGGTTCAATTATAACGTCTATTGGCCATGAACTATAAGTTCCAACAGCTTGTTCAACGGTCTCGATTTCACCCTCGATTGGGAAAGGAATCTTTGCAGATCCTTGAATTGCACGAGTTATAGACACTCGTGCATTCTGTTCTTCTATAGCTTTCCCATGAATGACATCAGCCTTTGTATCCACTGTTGCATAAGCAACAATATTTAAAGGAGAGTCGATTGCCAATTCGTACTCCATAACAGCCAATTCAGGTTTCATGCCCACCTTACCAGCTACTTGATCATGTTCGACTTGTACAGACTCCATTTCCCCCTCATTAAATTTTTCCAACTCAATATTTTTCTCATTATTTTTTTCCGCCCCAGTCTTCTCCTCGTTCTTTTTCTCCAACTCAGTCTTCTCCTGAATCTGTTTTTCCTCTCCAACAAACATGTGATCTTTAACAAGATCCAATTTTTTTTCTTGCACCTTGCAACTCCAACTCCTTTATCATAGTATGTGCACCCTTGGAACAACTCCCTTGTTGTGATCCAATATTTGGACTCGAATCAGACTTAGTAGTCTTTCCCAAACAAGCTACTTTCAGCTTTGCCATCTCATCGGCCCAAAAGGAATCTCGCTCCCGAATTATCTTTTCAGTCTCTTCTTTCATAAATTTATGAATACCTTCTTGGATTATGTCCTCTATTGACTTGCCTTTCTTCCTCTGCCTGGGAAGTTTAAAGTATGTAGACTGCGTGACATAAGCCCCTTGCCCACATACCCGGCCTCCATGCTCAAGTTTACCGAGCACTTTGGTCAAGACATCATCGGAGCCTTCTACCGTCACTTCCCCTTGTTTAACTCTTTCTTTCATTTTCACCTAAAATATTGACAGCAAATGGAAGTAGTTAAGAAAAAAATTAGAGAGATAAAGAGTATTATTTAGAAAATAAATTGTATGATAAAGTTAAAGTTACATAAATGAACAACTTACAATATCATCAGCAATTTCTTTAATTTTCTCAGATTTAAAGTTCCCATCTTTATCCTTGCGTGCAAGGACCCACGAATCTGATCTATCTATCTACATTTCATGATCACCTTGAGACTGTATGTGTAAACATTTTTGAAAAATCATATAGTGTCATTAAAACACATTAATCATGAAAGATATTTTACAAATAAACATATGTATTATTAGGGCTGTCAAAAAAATTCGAAAAATCCGATATCCGACCAAAAAATTCGATACCGAATCCGAAAAAAACGGATAATATCCGTACTCGAAAGAAAATGGATATTATTCGTATTCGAATTCGTATCCGAAAATAGCGGATACGGATATAGGCATATCCGTATTCGAAATATCCGATATCCGAAAATTTATATATGTATATATGTATATATATATACTTTAGAATATATAATTTATAATTAATAATTTAATATTTATAATATATTATTTATGTATTAAATTCAGATATTATTTATAATTTATAATATATTATGTATAATATATTTCGTTTATTCTATTTTATTAAGTTTGAATGGAAAAAAATTGTTATTTTTAATTTTTTTAAATGATTCGGATATTCGGATTTTCGGAGATATTCGAATTTTTAAAAAAATCTCAAAATTCGGATATTCGGATTCGGATATTATCCGTATCCGAATAATATCCGTCTGATTCGAATTCGGATATAATTTTCTAATATCCGTCGGATTCGGATAGTGATTTCGGATTTCGGATTCGGATATAGGCAGATCCGTATCTGAAATATCTGTCTGACAGCCCTATTTATTATACATTTTGTGTCTAATATGAGTCACGATTACTAACCATTTCATGCTCTAGGTAGGAATAACCCTTTCGAGACATGCAGTGATCATATTCACTCATTTTCCTCCTTTTTTGCTGTGTGTTGTGGATGCCCTTGAAGAACAAACAAAAAATATTAGAAACAATGTTGTACTACTTATTACTTTTGCTATCTCAGAATTTTGTAAACAAATAAGGTCAAAAACTCACATCAAAATCATCAGATAGACGGTCAGCAACGAAAATGTCCCAATGTGCCTTCTCGATGCAGGAGTAATCAGCCGGAGGAAACTGTAACAGCTCACGATGATTTTTATTCGGAAGGATATAAGCTGTTGTTAATTTACTCTTGAACTCCCTCCATTTCGAGCACGCAGATTTCATAATAATGCTCCTCGCTGTTGGTGGTACCACGTATGCCATCTACATATATAATCATTTTGATTAGCACACATCTGTTAACTTAATTTTAAAAAAATGAAAAGAAATCCAGAATCCGGCAAAAAACCAGGACTCCGTCTAACCAAAAATAGACTACAATTCTAGCATCCCAAAATCCGGGGGTACAGATATGGGGCCACTAACCACAAACCATATTATACAACCCTGGATATAAACAACATAAAACAATAAAAACCCCTTAACCAAGATCGCTTATAGGTTATGGTATGAAACAACTATCAACTTATAAATTTACAACCATTCTCAAAATAAAACTGTTATACAATTTTATAACTACATGAGATTTCTGTCTATCTAAATGTCCAACCTTGACCAATTCCCAATCACTATCCAGCGAGATTCCATAACCCGATCGTCTCCTCTCGCTGCTGGAAAGCAACACCACTAACCATCACTAGGTCCACTAATCCTCTCTATTAATTGAAGAAAACAAACAAGCAAGAGTGAGCCAACAATGCTCAGCAAGTGCAATAGTGATAACAATTCCAATAATGATGACAAATCTGATAAACAAGGGGGTTTCATTTCATTCTATTAAGGAATCAATTATATCAACTTTTAGCTTGCCACGAGGGCCAACAATTCACCATTCATAAGGTGCATCAGAAACTAGAATTGATAAGAATTCCAATATCAAATTATTATCCAAACAGACTTCCAAGAAATCAAGAACTAAACATCTCAATCTCAGAGTATAGATTAGAATTGGAATTTTATTTATTTTAAAAAAAATCATCAAGGTTAGGCTGCTGATCAGTCAGCACTAACCCCGGATAAACGCACACAGCAATGTCCTATAATGGATCCATGGCACACATTGGCCTTAACTTCTGACCATTAATCTGGTCTCCCCGAAGGGACATCTGTTGACAATAATATGGTCTCCCCGAAGGGACATCTATTTTAAAAACATTTCCAATTATAATTCAAACGCATTAGGTGTCGGGACAATCGACAACCCTGATATCCAACCACTGGAAACTCACGTCCAGAATAACAATTCAAGATTAGGAGTTAATAAGAACGATATCATCGTCTAGTATCGACAAGTTCGATACAACACAGGGAATAACCAGATAATCAAGATCTTAAGTAAATACCGACAAGTTCGGTACTAAGTGGGGTGGAGAATATAAAGGACAGCAATTGAATGAATATTGACAAGATAAGTATAAATAAATGGGAACGTAACATCATTAAATTGATTGAAGGGATAATCGACTAGAGCAACAATAGAAGATGTAAATCGCGATAAGATTATCATCAATTGAAATTCTAAGTTAGAGCAAAGACATAATTGAGTACTACAAATTTATAAAATTCTTCAATGCACAATAAGGTTTGATTTCACATAAGCAAGTAAAACAGCTTAGACGGTTATTTGGGAAAAGATGGTTTTAGGATAATCAATTTTTAATCATTTTGAAGAAAACATTTTAAGAAGAAAGGGGTTCTCTGGTGAGATTATGATAAAACCAGAAATTTTAGTAACAGATATTTGTAGAGGTTTGAAACATGGATTCTCCCTGTTTAGAGAGCCCCTTAACATTTTCAAGCAAATAAAAGGAAAATCTTCCACTAAGGAAGCTTTAACATCCCTTGGATGAAATAATTTGCGGAAAAAGGTTATTGGTAAGGTCCTTTGAAAAGTTTGATGTTTGGACTATGAGTGGAGAAAACAATTTATTCCACGCTAAATGAAGAAGTACATCACTTTCTAATATACTTGACCAATCCATCGTATACGACAAAAGTATTGAATTGCATCACTTGAACAATAAGTGAAAAGCAAAACACTTGCCTCGATTCACAGAGTTCCTGATTCCACATCGATACTCAACTTATCTTCTCGTCAGTCTCTTTCATTTACATGTGACTTCTCACTCGGTCTCACTTTCATCCTTTGCACTTTACCAGTTCCCACATCAGTTCACCCGTCGGCTTGATACTTGTCCTTCTGTTCCTCTTTCAGATCTCCCGCACTGTCCTTGGCTAGGTTTTCTATTCGAACCTTTTCAAGGTCAAATACTATTTTAGTATCCAACTAAGCAAAATCTTATTGTTTTGCCCTACTCTACCCATACGCGTCCTATAACGCTTACTTATATAACATATACAAACATACTTAATCACATTCATAATATAGTTTCAAGACAACCACTAAGTCAAATACTCACTTCACATAATTACTTAACATATATGGTTACTCGATACTTAGATACCATCTAGGCAACCACTTCACAGCAATTCCACAACATACTTTCAAATCATCAAATCAAATAAATTAAATAGATTTTAAATAGATTCGCAGGGGAATTTTAGAAAATTTTGGCATGAAGTATTCGTAAATAGGACTATTGCCCTGTTTTTCAATTCAACCATTTACCAACCAAATTATATGAAAATAGAGCTACCTCAACTTGTAGCAACATAAAAGTAAACATATAAGAAAAGTACCCGCCCAGACATGCGGTACATAGCACATAAGGAATTCTGCCTCGACATGCAGTAACCACATAATAATTTATATTAGCATTAACTACTACTTACGCTACATCAATAATCGTATCACTCACGCATTTTAATGATACACGTGACAATCAATTATTGATATTCGTAAGCCCTAGGGAACAACCCCTAGCATTAACTATTACTTACGCTATATCAATGATCACATCACTCAAGTATATTAATTATACTCTTGATAGTTAATCATTGATATTCGTAAGCCCGAGGAACTAGTTGAAGAGAATTACACAAGTCCTTAAATATTGACACTTAAGACTTGTGATCTCATTGCAACTCCTCGCAGATAAACACATAATAAAATAAATCTAACAATTAATCTTTGATAATAACATTTTAAAACTATACAATCAGGAATTAAATTCTTATTTTAAGAAAACTTTGTGAATTATCCTTTTTGTAAGTTGGACTATCCCGGGGTCACAACCCCGCAATTTTAATCAAAACTTAATCAAGACATACCGCACAGCCTCTAGGGCAAGTGGTACTTTCAGAATTCACCACATTAACATCTACCAAATATAAGGTTTAATTAAATATAAAATACTAAGTCAAAACCATTTTGACCATACGTTTAACTCATCACCACGTATTTGACAAGTATAGCATTTAACAGATAATATGACTCGACCTATAATATTTAGCACATAGACATTTATAACTAGTATAACCACATAACTCCATGTATTATCCGACGATTGATAAATACCCACTAACGACCACCCAATCCAAATATTATATCAAAACCTCAATTATTACCAAAATCATAATTAACAACCCCCAATCACTAAACCCGATATTAACGAGACCACAAAATATTTCCGACAATTACAATTAACAAATAATAATTCACAATTAACAATTAACAATTGACAATCATCTAAACATATAATCAAACCCACTAATATAAGCAATTAAAACATTTAATCAACTTCGACTTACATTAAAATCCCCAAATTTAACTTCTGAGATTATAACTCTAATTATTACACAATAATAATAATTAGCAACTAACAATAACAAAACATATCATCGAACTCGCAATTTAACCCCACCATCATATTTAACAACTATAATCTTCCAAATTAAACTACGAAAGTTAAAACAATAATATCGCAATTAAATCTAATTTAATTACAACCATATTTTCACAATTTAATCTAAAATGAAAGTTAAATAATTACATCGAAAAATAAAATAAATAAATAAAAAGGGCATACCTTTCCGATTCCAATCTCCCCCAAAAATATCTCTCCCTTCTCTCTCTCTCTCTCTCTCTCTCTCTCTCTCTCTCCTTCTCTCTCTCCACCTCCTTCCTGCCCCTACTGCTGCCGGCGCCGCCCGACGCCACCCTGCCGGCCACCGCCACTGTGCGGTCTCCCCTCCCTCGCGTAGCTGCTCCTTCCGCAGCCCTCACACCAGTACACATCGAAATATTCACAAACACACACATACACGATTATACATACACACAAAATTATACACACATATATATATAGGTTTCAATTGATTAAAATCAAACCCCCAAATCTCACTTGTCCCCCAAATTACAAACCCTAATTGTGTTCCTCTCTCCCCGATTTTATTATTCTGCTGCTGATATCTCTTAATGGGCTTGGCCCATTTCTTTTGTTACTAACTACTAACAATACTCCTCGGCCCAAATATACACTAATAAATGACTTCTATGAATCACAATTAAATAAAATCTTCGAAAAATTAAACTTTTCATTTTTAAAAATAAAGAATATTAAATTACGAGCACACACATATTTTTAAAATATTTTTAGGATCAAAAACGAATTAAATATGAATTTTTCAAGTTTTGATCCTTTAAATGCAATAAAACTCTTGAAATCATTTTAAAATACTAAAACACCCAAATTAATCCACCCAATAATTTTAAAAACTCAATAAATATATAAAGATAATATTTTAAGAGATTTCATGATTTTTAATTCCTCCGATAATTTTATAAAATTGACAGAGGATCAAAAATGCATGATTTAAATATAATTAAACCCTCTAAAATACAAATAAAAATACACCAACCTTCACAACTTACCCAAATCATCATATAAACACATAAGCACAATTTCACATACGTTTCACCTTTACCACAATATTCACACAATATAATTCATAATTTATATTAAATAAATAATTTTAAATTCAAAATTTTCTAGGACGTTATATCCTTCCCCCCTTAATAGGATTCTGTTCTCAGAATCAACGCTAAGGACACAATTAACAATTTTCCTCAAACATCTTACTTCCACTTCCCAGGTTGCATCTTTCAACTCTAGGATTTTCCCCCATACCAACTCATAAATTTATAAGCTCATTCTATGAGCCCTCAATTTCCGAAATAACCATATGCTTTGGTTTCCGAGTCTTTATCACACGAGCACGAATATCTTTTCCCCGAAAATCAATATGACTTTTTCACATAATGAACAATACCCTGCGTCAAAACTATATTACCACGCCAATCCTTCGCAGTAATACCACCGTGCAATTTGCCTTAATTTACAACGACCTACACTTGGTATAATTCCCACGCTTTACTTATAACCACACGATTTCAAATAGAATTTCGAGAAAAGAATCTCAAGAAATCCTCTGATCGCTTCCACTCCACTTTTCAAGTACTATGTTGATCGAAAAGGGAATAATTAAGAAGTTTCTTTCTGTCTTTAGTCCCATATTTTTACCGAGTACCCAATCTGGAAACTTAACATCATTTCGTCCATTCTCAGTAGCATCCTTGCAATCGAATACTATAATCAACACATACGTCCTTGGATGCACATCAAGCATAATTCAATTAACAACTCGATTCTCAATCTTATAAAATATTCTGGTTTGCTAAGTCTTTGTGAAACATAGCCTCGATTATTTACAGCTTTTGATAGCTAATATACCCGTCACCTTAATTGTGACTTCACTCAATATAAGAACAAAATTGAAATGGAATCAATCTGTAATATCAATTCTCCCGAGGTCACAACCTCACTTGATACTAACCATGAAACAATTCTTACTTTAACAATTCCCAACAAGCTTCCGCTTTTATCAACATGCATATTCAACTTATAACGCTTCACCATTTATTTACATATCCTAAACGAAGCCTTCCTCAAATAAAACTTTGAGAAAAGAATATTAAGAAATTCCCAATCATCTCACTCCTCTTTCACGTGCAATGTTAATAAAGAAGGAAATAATCAGAAAACTTCAATCCATCCTTAATCTCATTGTTTTACTGAGTAACCATTTCGAACTGATGACCATTTTCCTTAAATCGTATATATATCTTATTCAAAATACACTACCCCGCGTCCTCTGAAATCAACTTTCGAATCGCAAATCTGCATACTTGACGAGTCCTCGAATTTGACTCTACACATTATAACTTCAACATTTACACCACTCACATTAACCACAAAATCATGACTTTCGAAATTCTTTTGTTATTAAAAATATTATCGCAAATGTTAAGATGACATTTATAAATTTTTATTAGCGTGATATTAAGGTATTAAGTATTAAAAATAAAAACCGAAAAAAATCGAAACCGACAAACGGTTAACCGAACCGAAAAAAACCGTTCAGAACGGTTTGGTCACGGTTAATAGGTAAAAACCGAGCCGAACCGACCCGTGCACACCCCTAGTGACTTTATAGGTTAGAGAAATTTTGACGGTGACTCAGATCTGGTGAATTTGATATTGTTACGAACTTAAATCTGATTTTTTTTTTGTGATATTGTGCCCTGAATTTTTGGTGATTTGGGTGTAAAATTGGTGATTTGTCTTTAATTCTGGATCAAAATTTTAGTTTGTTTCTTCTCCTTCCCCTTCTCTTTGCTTTCTCTCTTTCTCTCTATCCCTCGCTCTCGTTGTAATATCAAACTTTATCATTTTAAAAACACGACATTGAAACACTCCTCCTCTGTAACGCCCCCAGATCAGATATACTCTAATTTGAGTCGTCACGCCATCTAACAATCACACCTGTCACCTAATACAATAATATACAAAATATGCTCCATAATATTACAACTTAAACCAAAATAATATTACAACTATTCCTCAAATTCATCTTCATCATTACAACACAAAATATAATATAAGGTCCTTAACAAAAGTTGTTACATAATACTAAGGCATTATAGCTATGCCAGCAAACTCCCAGTCTGGTGAATACTATTAAGACATCTTCAATTTCCCTTTTCCTGCAGAGGGAGGGGTCTCCTGATTTTCCTCCTTAACTGTAAAATATAAACAATTAATATCATGAGCGACAAAAGCGCTCAGCAAGACTACTATTAGAGTAGCAAGATGCACCAGATAATTCCCATTTATAAATGATATATTTATTGATGAAGTAACTATAAAAGAATGGAAAGGGTTTGATTAGGAACAAATTTCCCACTTACTCGCTTTCTCACAACTTAAGAACTCGAATGATCTCTAATATGTGAAACTCATGTATTAAAGATGGAAGGAACTCAAGGAGCACTGGTCTAGGTCACCTTTTTCCCCATAGTCGGTGATCAGCCGATCTATGGCACCTACTTTACTGCTAGCAGATGGATGCACAAGTCACCCAAGGCCACACACGAGCCAAATGTCACCTTTGTTCAAGTATTTAAAATTCTTGAACAAAATAATTACCACGATTATTTTTCTCTAATAATCCCGTTGACTAGTATCAGATGAAAAATACACCTTTGATAAGTTAAAATCACAAGTTCATTTGAAAAGATAAAAGTCTCAAAATATGCTCATGTTAGCTAACTCGAACAAATGAGGTTAGCTTATGTCTCCGAACATTTGTTTGTGATCCCGAACAATTGAGACCACAGTGTAATAACTAACACTCTGAAGATTCATCATAAGATGTTGAAATCACATTCATCATCCACTTGGTTCGATTCAATGAACCCGTTCAATAGAAATAAATGAAATTATACTAATCTGAATCAATATATTAGTATGTTGCTTCTCATACAAGTTGTAATATAAGATAGCTCTCAAATAGAATCACCTTTAGCTAACTCGAACAAATGATGTTAGCTTGTTATGGTTGACTGAGGTGCTGTCTTGAATGAATAAGATCAGCAAAATACACCAAGAATCTTCGATATTTGAATAATTTATCTTTCTTGGAAAATGCTCACATAAGAGTAATTTACATGAAATCTTTATGAAAGAGTATAGGAGTTCAATCATCTCGAAGAAAGTTGGATAATTAACTAATCAGATCAAGAGTGTTCAACTGCATAATCAAATATAACAATAATAAATAAAAAGAACATTCTCTCAGTAGAAAGAGGATAGTAGACTTGCCTGGAGTCCTTAGCTATTACAAAAGAAAGCAACAAAGAGTAAGTCTATTTTTGCGTTTCAGTGTGAAAGTCCTCCAAATAGATTAGGCTCTAGAAGCACAGAACAACATATCTCACGTTAGTAATATATTTAATCTCAACCCAAGTTTAACTCAAGTAAAGTTCTAAGTCGAACAATTACTTTCGCAATTCTATTTAACAACTTTATCTCTAATTAACTTCTTAATTTCTTAGTCTCAAAGTTAACTACTTAGCCCTTCTTATAACAACAACCCTTGTATATTATGCCACGCAACTTCCTTTTAAACTTGATCTTAATAATAGCTCTTATTATATATTTGTTTCTAACGAAAATTCGGCATGACCTATTCGTTTCACGGACTATCCAAAAAAATACCAAACAATCACATTAGGCCCATGCCAGTCTCCAAACATCAAACACTCCCAATCAATCAAGCCAAGGAAACTATCAAGTTTCCGACTCGCTCACACATTTTCCAGTTAGTTCATCAAGTCACAAATATACTTATAACACACTTACCAATCATAAACAATAATCAACTTCATTAGCAACCAATCTGAAATTTAAAATGACACCGCACACACTCTACTCTAACATTTTTAATAAATTGAAAAATTCATATTTTCACGCAAATCTTTTTCTAAAATCTCTATAATTCCTTCCTTTATCCTCAATAAAAGTTTCAATCCAATTTATAGAGTTTAACTAGGGTAAACATAGCTCCAAAGTTGGAATCCCGAGAGCAGACTCTGTTCTGCGCAGGTTTTACTAAAACGTCATTTTCTCCTAGCTCGTTAACCCAAACGACGCACCGTTTTCTCCTACACAAAGTAGATTCCAAATAGAACAACTTTCATTAAATGATTACTGCCCAGATCAGAGCACAACCTGCTCGAATTCCTCTTGCAAAACAGGTCAGACCCTAAAAATTCTGGACAGATTTGCATACTAGACTCTACACATAATCAACTACCAATTCCACAAATGAAAACTAAAATTCAAGAACCCAAATTCAACATAAACCCTAATTATATAATCAAACATAATCAAGCATAAATAACTTGAAGAAAACAAGAATCATACCTCCTTAAGACTCAAGAACAAATACCAAAATTCCCCTTAAGCTAAACTCCAAGTTCCAAGCTTTTCCAAATCACTAATCTCCTTTTCTTTTTCTTCTTTAAAACTCCACCAATCCCTTGTTAATACCTTAATCCAAGCTCAATCCATGCTTGTATATGCTATTCTCTTTGATTTCTAGATATCGTTTCCGATTTTCTCAAGATAAAAAAAACTAATTTCAAATTGATGTTTAAAAGTCTCGATGTTTAATTCCTCAATCTCATGATCTCAAGAATTTCTCCAAACTAGGGAATATGCCCGTGCTACGCACACGGGAAATAGGATTTTTTTTTAATTTTGTTTGATATGAATATTTATAATTTTAGTGTAAAAAAATCAATGTTTTCAGTATCAAATAGTTTTACAGTAATAAAATCAAATATTTATAATTTTGTTTTGTAAAAACATTTTGGAGTCTTTAGATGAAATTACTTGAATTTAATAATATTGATTAAAGAGTATATTTTTTATTAAAAGCAAACACATGAAATGATGGTTAAATTATTTTTGGGTTTTTTTCCAATATGTCCCATTTGAATAAACCATTTATGAATATGTCCCATTCTTAATTGTAATTATAAATATGTCCTTTTTTATTAATATGTCCCATTTTTAATTTTAACCATGATTAACTCACTAAAAGACAATTAGATAAAAGACAATTTTGTCCTCTACTTATTTATTTTTAATTTTTGTCATTAATTTGGATGAAATAACCATTTCTCGGCTAGAGAAAATCGGTGAGTGGCTTGCTGTTAATAGAAGTGAGTGTGTGTGTGTGTGTGTGTGTGTGTGTGTGTGTGTGTGTGTGTGTGTGTGTGTGTGTGTGTGTGATTTAAGTAATAACAATGGGGATTATTTTATTGAACAAAAGCTCTTGAGTTCTTGGTTTTCGAAATAGTTGTTAATATGCAAATAATGCTGGAAGGTTTGGACTTATTGCAATGACTTCCGACTTCCATAGTGGTACATTGTTTCTTCTACTTCTTCTTTATCTAATAGTCAACTTGATTGGGCAATTAAATAATAATATAAGTATCATGTGATAAGCAGCTGTTAATTTAATAATAACTAGCTTCGTTACCCGTGCAAGGCACGGGGATATTCTAGCGTTATTGCGAGATTTTGGTTTTGATAGTTATGATCATGAATATTCTTAAATTTGTTTCAATGTTGCCTAAATATAGATTAACTTACTCTCTTTTCAAGTGCTCTCCCTTTTTAATAGGTTGTGGCCAACAAATTCTAATTTCCAATCAATTAGTCATCTAGTTCAATGATTTTAGTTATAAATGTAAATTCATTATATTTATAACTGAGATGTCACAATTTCGATTCTGTACAATGTGAAGATTAACTAACGTTTTCATAGCATTTGACTTTAGGTGGGTTTTATAGTAAAATCATAGGAAACTGGAAGGCATAAATGTGAAATGATACTAATTAAAATGTAAAATATTGCGATATTTTGGCTTTTAGTAATTAAATTTTGTGGTCGTGAACACCTTTCAATTTGTAACAGTGTTGCCTAAATCTAGCTTAGCAAACTCTTTTCTCGAGGGCTTCATTTTCAACATGATCTGTCTAAGATTTATACTATCTGCTAAGATAGCCATCTAATTCAATATTTTCAACCGTAAATTTAAATTCACTTTATTCAAAACTGAGATGTTAGAGTTTCGGTTCTCGATGATGTGAAGATCAACTAATAGTTTTATAGTATTTGATTTTGGGGGTTTCGATTCACGACAATGTGAATATTTCTAACAATTTTATTGTAATTTGATCAGATTTCTCGTATTTGCGATTTAGTTATTTTGATTCAAGATTTTAATTTGTTGCTTGTATTAATCATGCTCATATGTATTATAACTTTTAGAATTTTTTATATTACCATCTTTCTTATATCTCTAATTATACAACAATATATTTGATTGAAATCGATTAAGGGCTGGTGATTGTTCACTCTAGCTTAAGGTGAAATATATCGTGTATTTCAAAATTTTGTTCGGCACTTCGACGTCCCAATTTTATCGAAAATTTTGTTAGAAATTACATTTTTCCCTAATGAAATCTCCACAATATAATTTTTTATATTGTGTGTTAGTAAAAAAATACGTACTTGTTGTATTTCCTAGTGAGCAGGTGTTTTCAACGTTGTTTTTCCGACCCTTTACTATCAAAAAGTATAAACAAACGTTTCAATTACTTAGTAATTGCAACTGTAACACCTTTCAATGAATATGTAGAACTTAATTATGTATGTGCTAAAATTCATTTATATGAAAATTATACTCAGTCATAAAGAATATATTATTTCACTCTTTTGCAGAATTAATACAATTTTTTAATTTAAAAAATATAATTATAACTAATAAATTATATAAATGTCATTAATAGAGTAAACATATGGATATTTGTGTAGGAGTGTGATTTGAATTGAGCTGAGTCAAAGTAAAAAATTATCGAACCTAAAATTTATATTCGAACATGACTCGTTTACTATACGAGTCGAGTTCGAGGTGTTATCGAGTTTTTAGAGCTTCTTGATTTTTTAACGAGTTTTCAATTTTTTCGAGTTACCGAATGTTCGAGTTTTTGAGTTTTCAAGTTTATAGGTTCAGATCGAGTTTTCGAGCTTGTCCGATTCTTATCAAATTTTCGAGTTTATCAGATTCTTACCGAGTTTTAACTTCAGTTCCATTAAAACTATTTGACTGGATTATTTTTCATTCAAGTTTAACCACAAAATATTATTTTTTATTGTGAACAAACATTATTTTTATTTTTCTAGAAATAGGCACTGTTACACTGAAAGTCACTAATGATTTTATAAATTGGATTTTTAATTTATTAGCAATATTGTATATCATAATGTTACCATATTCTCATTCATGTAGGTTATAATTGTACAAGATATATCTATGTAAAAGTCAGAACTTGATCTTAATAAAAAAAGAGAAATCTTGACCTCCGTACCGAATGTTCGAGTTTTTGAGTTTTCAAGTTTATTAGGTTCAGATCGAGTTTTCGAGCTTGTCCGGTTCTTATCAAATTTTCGAGTTTATCAGATTCTTATCGAGTTTTTACTTCAGTTCCATTAAAACTATTTGACTGAATTATTTTTCATTCAAGTTTAACCACAAAATATTATTTTTTATTGTAAACAAACATTATTTTTATTTTTCTAGAAATAGGCACTGTTACACTGAAAGTCACTAATGATTTTATAAATTGGATTTTTAATTTATTATCAATATTGTATATCATAATGTTACCATATTCTCATTCATGTAGGTTATAATTGTACAAGGTATATCTATGTAAAAGTCAGAACGTGATCTTAATAAAAAAAGAGAAAGCATTGCTCTATATAGCTAATGAATTATAATAGTTGTACAAAAATGTATTTGGCTTAATGGTTGTTATGAGGAGTTAAAAGTGCATTATAATTGGGATGTCATAGGTTCAATTCTCAACATTGTAAAGATTATTTACTTTTTTGTAGGCTTTGATTTCTAAAGGTGGAATAGTGAAATTACATGAGGGCATAAATGTAAAATAGTAGGAATAAAATGGTACATGTTGGCCTATTATATATATAGTATATAGCTAATGAATTATAATAGTTGTACAAAAATGTAGTTGGCTTAATGGTTGTTATGAGGAGTTAAAAGTGCATTATAATTGGGATGTCATAGGTTCAATTCTCAATAATGTAAAGATTATTTACTTTTTTGTAGGCTTTGATTTCTAAAGGTGGAATAGTAAAACTACATGAGGGCATAAATGTAAAATAGTAGGAATAAAATGGTACATGTTGGCCTATTATATATAGTAGATAATAATCGTGATGGGTTGGATCGGGAAAAGTACCCGTCGACGAAAAGTGTTGAAACTTTGTGCTGCCCCTACGGGGCCAGGAGGGGAAGGAAAAGATAGGGGCATTATAGTCTTAATTAGTATAAATATATATATATATAATTATATGTATATAACTTATATATGAGTTAAATATTAACTATAGGACATATTTATAATATTGATTTAAAATAGGACATATTGATAAAGACACTATTAATTTGGGACATATTGTATAAATACTCATTATTTTTTGTTGCGGGAACATTTTGAAAAGGGACATGTATTTTTTGTACTTCCTCGTTATTATATGTTTCAAAGTCAATTTTCATAAGATAAATGTGTATATACATATACACGCTTAGTGCATGTACATTGCCTTCCTTGAATTAAGGTTTTTTTAAAAAAACATTCTTCGTATATATTTATCTACAACATCGATAATTATTGAATAATATATTGTCAACTATATTTAATATTTGAAACACTTACTGTAATAAAATCAAATATTCTTGACAATGACAAAATCCAGCCAGAAATGTGTAAATAAATAATTACATTTGGAAACATTGATATCCAAAATACTTATTTGAATAAAAAGCAACAATTGTTCTAAAAAAGGAAATATCACAATAAAGGTCTTGTGATTTTATTCTTCAAACGTTTCCCACTATGTCCCAAAGCCTACTGCTCCTGCATTTTACATTTTGTAATGTTGATGTACATATAATTAATCAATGCATGCAAAAATAAAATAAATTTAAATGTAGAAATTTAGAAAAGATTGTTTTACCAATTTTATTTTCTTGTTACACGATCTAGCGGAACCTGGAGTAGTGTCTCCAACAGCCAAGTCGCCATTCTGAAATAAATTTAATAACTTAATTAATTATTTGGGGTAAGCAAAATGGAACAGGTACATTTATAAGACTTCGAAGGAATATGGAATGAAATAGATTTCAATATAAGAAAATCAACTCACATCTGCAGAACTGGATATGGTGTAATTTGGAATTTCCTGTATCGAGTCAGAACATTTTGACATGGACTCTTTAGGAAGATAGGCATCGCTTGCATCATACAATTTACTACTGATTAACACATTTTCTTCATTTATCATAATATTTAAAGTAAGATCTTTGCCAGCGATATCCATTATCGACTGAGGAATGGAAATGTTTGATGCAGCCTGAAAATGATTTATAGTGTAAATATAAATATTAAAAAGTTATAAGAATATTACCATAGTAAATTAAAATTTCTAGTCATGAATTATTAAATGATAATAAATTCTTGTACCTCCCCAAGCTCATCTATCATTGTAGATGCAGTTTTTCCAACTAAACGTTTAACAGCACGATCATGAAGAATAACATCAACAGCTTGTGTAGAATCCTGAGCAAGTACTTTAATCTTGTATCTATTTGAAAACAACCAAGAGAATTTTTATATGTTCTTACCTTTGTACTAATATGTGGTTATGAATTAGTTAAAATTTGTAAACAAACCTTGTCTCACCACTTGGCATGTTCCTACGACACTTAAGACAATTAAACCTTTCCTCCAAATTGTATACCTCTTGTTGACAAAAGAAACACCTAATAAACCACCAACTATCAGTTTCGTACACCTTGCTGATTTTGACTTTGCACAAGACATTCCTCTGCCCAAAAAAGATATACTTTTTTAATAAACTTGTGTATCTAGGTAATTAGTTTTAATTACCATTTAGTGTGGTAATTTAGGAATTTTTCAGGCCATATGAAAAATGTCCACATAATCAGCAAGAGGTAATAGATATAGTGTATTATATATGTAGTAATTTGAGCAGATACACAATTTAGATTAACCTGGTCGATCCATGTGTTCCTCCACCGTTATTCTGGTTTGACTTGTAGTGCGCAAACCATAAATTTATTTTTCTCCAATACTGAAAAAGCTATAAAAATAATTAATAAAGACAGAGAAAGGAGACAGCTAAATAACAGTCCCTATGTGCGCTGAAAAACAGATTATATAACAGTCCCTGCAAACTATCAGAATTCTGAACTGTGGGGTATCAGAATTCCCTCACTAAGTTTAATTCCTTAAACTGTTGTTGCAGGGATTATGGCTCTATGTGCCACCAGTTCTTATTATGATTCAACTGAATTTTTTTTTCTTTTAGCACATATAAGATTTGTAGTGCCCTGAAATTAGTTTCTTTTATCACTATTTAATGTCTACATCAAAAATATGATCTCTGAAATATATTTCATGTCTACACCTTTTATTCTTGTACATAGGAGACACATTAAGATGCGGAGTGCATTTACCACATTCTTTCTCTAAAACCATCAACTAACGAAATCAGTATAGCAGAAGCAACCTGCTTCAAGAAATAACATCTTCAGTTGTTTGAATTTTTCATGCCAAAGAAAAAAAAGTTATCAATACTGAAACACAATCATGCTGAAGCGCTATCAAAGTTGCAGCTAGTATTTTCTGGTGTCTATCCTTCTCCTACTCCAACTACTCCAGTTGTTCAACATCATATTCTTTTACCCACAGTGAGCCACAAAATGAGGCATCATATTTATTTCTCTGTCTGGAGCTATTCAGCAAACATAATATATTAAATCACATCTAATTTCTTCGAATGTTTCACTCAAACCAAAAAACTAAATAAAACAGAAACAGAATTTTGCTGGTTCGCTGAGAAAGGCAATTTAGATGCAAATATAATGGAGAGGTAAATTTTCTTGTCTTAAGCAAGTAAATAAGCTGAAATCTCCCTCATGGAGGTGTGGCATTCAATGCTCTATGTACAGGCAAATAAAAAACAAATGTAGAGTTCCTATTTTGAACTTCTTTGGGAGGCAAGTACTCCAAACAAATGGCTACAATAATATTAGCTTTCAGTATAAATCTTGTATAACATAACATCCTGATATCAAGCATATATATCAAATTTAGGAAAATAAAAAAATTAGTGTAAGGTTAACAGTTCACCGTGCATTGGAAAATAATTTCTGTTGGTGGCAGGGTGTCTTAGAAGCAATTAGGATCAGCCGTACAGGGTATCCGAAAAAACGATCATTTGATGAATTCCTTAAACGATTCGGAATGTTATCTCCAGATGTATTGGATGGGTATACAACTTCATACATACCTCTATGTACTTCATTTTTATATTAAGATGAAATGAAGCTGAGACAACAATAAATAGACTTGCTTATGACTGCTTCCAAAACAGAAGAATGGTTTTTGCTTTTAAGAATTATCATCTAAGACATAACTTGGTTTAAAGTTTTCTCTGTTGCACATATGCTATTTACTTATTATTATCAGAAGGTGTTTAATTATTCATTTCCCCATATGCAGATCGGATGAAAAATCTGCATGTGTTGCTATTTGTGACAGTATGGGGTTAAAGGGCTATCAGGTATAAAAAAAAAGGTTTTGCACTAAATATATTTCAGCATCAATGTGCGAAAAGAATCAGTTATTCCGTGTGATTTTAGATGAATAATAATCTTTTTTGTACTCATTTGTTTTCATTTCGACTTTACTTATCATAAGCCATTATTCCATAAGCCATTATTCCGTAATTAATGACGAAAGTCCAACTAAGAGTTGCATGTATTCCATTTTTAAAGTGATATTAGCAGTTGATAATGGTTCTTGCAGGCATAATTGGAAGGAAGGTGAACTGGAAATCTAATATATAATGAATCATCTACATTACTTTTCATCTAATCTATAATGAAGGAAAGAGTAGGCAGCTAAGCTAAACTACTTTTCAGACTTGCTTCCGTTGCAGACTTGCGATTTGCTTCAGTAGCAGATGCACTGTCTTTTTGTTAATAAGCACAGAGTAGTAAAGGTGTTAGAAAACCTCATATTATTCTAGATACTTCATTTAACAACCATAAAATATCATGAAAATGGTATTCATTTTTTTTATAAAGCACATAATTAAGACATTGTATAAAAGATCTTACAACTTTAAATCAAGATTGTGCTAATTTTAAACAATGGCAGATTGCCTTAGAGTATTCCTTTTACAGGTGGTCTTTTTACCAAGTATTGTATAATCACAATACCAATGCAAGTGCTGCCTATGTGTGGGTTTTGTAATCAAGATGTTGTATCAATTAGCAATGCTACTAATTATCATACTAATTATAACAGGCTACTAATTATATGTGGAGGTATGGCATTCTATGCTATGTATACAGGCAAATAAAAAACAAATATAGAGGTATTATTTTGTACTTTTTGAGAGGCAAGTACTCCCACCAAATATTAGTTCAGTACATCATAATAGCTGAACACGTGAACTTTGACACCTAGCTCTTTATAATTTCTAAATGCCTATATCTATATATATATACTTTTAGCATATATACTTAAATAAAATCAAGAAAGTTTTCAAGAATATTTTCATTTAGAGATGAAGAACATGAACCACAAATAATTGAAGAAAGTTTTACAATCAAATAAATGGAAGCCAGAAGGAAACAGTCTACTAACTATTAAATTTGCTAGGCTATAACTGCAATTGAATACATACCTTTGGAGGATCGGAGAGAAGGAAGACGAAACTGATTAAGCCGATGGAGTTCCTTTTGGTTAGCGGGTTTAAGGAATTTGCTTGGTCAATTGTAGATACCGAATTATTTGACATATTGCTGAAGAACAGATATCAAAAACAACGAAATCAACGGGATATGAAATCAATCGATCAATCTAAGGTAATGTTGTCTGAGTGTTTTGTCAGAATGTTGAGATGTAATAAATCGGGTTTAACCCAATTGTACCCGATCGTATTTTTTAAGTATTGGGGTTTCATTTAGTTTTAATCGGGTCATTTGTTTAAAGGTATGGATAATCCATTTGTTTAAATTACAAAAGTATCCTTAAAATTATGGAAGCTTTAGAAATAAATAGAGGACAATATCAGTAATTTTTCAAAAACTGTGCTAGAAGGCATTTAGAAGATATAGATAAATCTCCATATATAAATACGACTTATATTATAAAAGAAAACTTACAGAATATATTCTGAGAATCTTGGTTATTACATCCTCTATGCTGTAAAATTTTTTAAAATCATATTTCGTCCTAGACTTTCATCTCACTGATGTTGATTATAGACCATTACAACGGAATCTTCGACGAAGCTTTTGAAGGTATAAAAGAAAAATGAAGATGTCATAGATCAATTGAAATTTGAGTTCACTTAAAGGCTACTAACAATCGGCGAGCACGATAGTGACGGTATAGGCTAGGTAAATGGTGATGATGACTCAGATCTAGTGAATTTGATACTATTACGAACTTAAATCTAATTCTTTTTGTGATTTTGTGCCCAGAATTTTTGGTGATTTGGGTGTAAAATTGGTGATTTGTCTTTAAATTCTTGATCAAAATTTTAGTTTGGTGATTATGTAACTATTGGTAGTGAATATGATCTAGAATATTGGTGATTTGAATATGGATTTGGTGATTGAGTAGCTTATAGTGTATAGTGATTATGACGATGTGTTCTATATTAATGATTTGATTTCAAATTTGGTGATCCATGTGGTGGCGATGGAGTACAAATTATGGTATGGTGATGGTTATGTTATGATCGGTGATGATGGAAGTTACAGTGGTTATGCTGGCGATTGTGATTGTCAGATGTGATGGATGTGATGGTAATACAAGGACAGGGGCAAAATATCGTGTTGGTGGAAAGGATAGTGAGTCGATGGCGACATGTAAGGATCCTGCGTGTTTGGATATTGGGATTCATTTATGACCCAATGTGCAGTTCTCACAATAAAAGGGTCTCACTAGATTAGCCCTATATATATATATATATATATATATATATATTGTTGCTAATTTTGATTCTTTATTGAATAGTCTACATGAAGACTCTTTCAACTTTTCAATATTTTTTAGGTGGTTTGTCTATCATTTCTTAAAAAAAGACATTTTATTTCTGGTCCAGGTTATGTCCCATGCATACATTATCAATTTGCAAATATATTATGAACCAGAACCAAAACAACAGACCCGTGTTAATAACTAATAATTCGGATATCTTGCCACAATCTCCTCTAGTTTTTGACCTAATATGTCATAGAATTATAAGAACTAGTTTCAATACCCGTGCAAGGCACGGGATTGCTCTAGTTTACGATAAGAGTTTTTGCTTAATTTTCTTCATTGTGCATTGATATTAATGTTCGATGTTCGTATTGTGACGATAAAAATCATTTTAGGTATGCATAAATTTTTTGAATTATGTACCTAAAGAGGCCGATATTTTGTGTCTCTATCTTTTTATTGTTGTTTTTAGAATGTTGATGCCTTTCTTGCGATTAGAGTTAGAAAAATAATTGACGAATGTACTTTCAACGTTTTTCATAAGTTTATTAAGATGATCATCTCTTAATCTATTGACTTGTTATATTTGCATTCAATTATATATTATGAAATTATATGAATATGACTTTTGATTTAATACTACTACTAAGTATTATTGAAGCTTCAATAATTCGTTTATGGATTTATAAAATATGAATTAATAAAAATAAGGTTATTGTTATAGATGTTTAAGGTTCAGTTCTCACTTATGTGACGCAATTTTAATATATTGTAGCTTTTAATTTCAGACGATGCTATGGTAAATCATAACAAATTGAGAAACATAAGGGTAAAATTTGATTGATTAAAATGTGACATGTTGCCCCATCATAATTTATCATTTCATATCCACTACTTACCTCGAGCCTCATATACTGTAATTACTACATGTCCGATTAATTATCTAGGATACATGCCTAGAATTTGATATAAAAAGTTCGACCATACACGAGTTATAAACGTGTTAGGTCATAATTAATATGCATCGGTTTAGTAACCAACTCTCCAAAATTGAAATTACATCACATGTATCGATTAAGTATTCGAATCTCCCAAAAAAATTCGGGAGAAAGCGATGCACCGGTCAGTTAGGACGGTAGTTTGAAAATATTGTAAGAAATATATTTTTTTAAGAAGACAAGCAATAACAAAAAATAAGATCATTCAGAATTTAAATGAGTACTAAGATTTTGTTATCACATTTCTAATCCGGATATTATAAATTGTATAATTATACAATATCTTTAATATTTTTTACATTTCTATTGGTGCTTTCATAAAAAATTAGAATAATGATGATTTTTTTTTCCGCAAAATATCCTTCTAATATTAGTAGACATAGAGATTTTTGTATATATACAAATAATAATATGTAAAATTATAAAACAAATATTGATAAAAAAAACACATGATTGATAGGTAAATAAGGTAAATAATATAGGACATAATATAGGACACTCTGACACTGGTGAATGTATCTAATGAATCATAAAATTTAATCAAATATACATGTAGCTGAATGGTCATAATGGTGAATTTGAATAAATGATTAGTAGATTCCTTATGTCAAATGTTCGATCGTCATCTATATCATAATATTTTTTTTACTTAACTTGACATTTAGGGGCATTTTTGTAAAATTAAATGGATTAAAATGTGACATGTTGTGGTATGCATTTAAGTGTTTAGATTATTACGTGTTCATTAACCATTTTTTTAAAAAAAAACATGCATTTAAATTTAATAAATTTATTATAATTATCTATGTATTGCAAATACTAATCATTAATATTATTTTATTAAGTCGAATAATTCCGAAATATCTAAGTTCACTAAATATCATATATCACTCGTTTATACTAAACTATAACATAATAAAATATAAATATGTAAATGTAAAATGAAGAAAAATGAATAAAATATCTTAGAAATCAAAATACCAAATATTCTTCATTCATCACCCAACATACATAGCATATTTATGACTTACAACACATGTGATTTGTTAGCCTAGTGGTAAGGTGGTGTGCAAATGAATGGAAAGACTTAGGTTCGATTCTCATTAGAAACAACTTTTTAAATTTTTTTAATCCAAATGGATTAAAATGTGACATGTTGTGGTATTATATATATAATAGATAATAGATTATTGTTATATTAGGATGATCGTCTCTTAATCTATTGAACTGTTATATTTGCATTCAATTATATATTATGAAATTATATGAATATGACTTTTGATTTAATACTACTACTAAGTATTATTGAAGCTTTAATAATTCCTTTATGGATTTATAAAATATGAATTAATAAAAATAAGGTTATTGTTATAGATGTTAAAGGTTCAATTCTCACTTATGTGACGCAATTTTAATATATTGTAGCTTTTAATTTCAGACGATGCTATGGTAAATCATAACAAATTGAGAAACATAAGGGTAAAATTTGATTGATTAAAATGTGACATGTTGCCCCATCATAATTTATCATTTCATATCCACTACTTACCTCGAGCCTCATATACTGTAATTACTACATGTCCGATTAATTATCTAGGATACATGCCTAGAATTTGATATAAAAAGTTCGACCATACACGAGTTATAAACGTGTTAGGTCATAATTAATATGCATCGGTTTAGTAACCAACTCTCCAAAATTGAAATTACATCACATGTATCGATTAAGTATTCGAATCTCCCAAAAAAATTCGGGAGAAAGCGATGCGCCGGTCAGTTAGGACGGTAGTTTGAAAATATTGTAAGAAATATATTTTTTTAAGAAGACAAGCAATAACAAAAAATAAGATCATTCAGAATTTAAATGAGTACTAAGATTTTGTTATCACATTTCTAAACCGGATATTATAAATTGTATAATTATACAATATCTTTAATATTTTTTACATTTCTATTGGTGCTTTCATAAAAAATTAGAATAATGATGATTTTTTTTCCGCAAAATATCCTTCTAATATTAGTAGACATAGAGATTTTTGTACATATACAAATAATAATATGTAAAATTATAAAACAAATATTGATAAAAAGCACATGATTGATAGGTAAATAAGGTAAATAATATAGGACATAATATAGGACACTCTGACACTGGTGAATGTATCTAATGAATCATAAAATTTAATCAAATATACATGTTATGGTATTATATATATAATAGATATAATAGATAGATTGATCGCTAATAATATTGGTAATGTATTTACTACTCGAGGTTAGTCAAAATCCCAGTTCTTAATTGAGTCTGTTTATTTTGGTGGCCAAATATGACACCGAAGGAATTACATGGTGGCTTGAATTCTTTTCCGGCAATTCATTGATTAAACATTCATTGTAATCAACAAAAAAGTGGCGTGACTGTTAAATAGACAACAAGAGTTTACAGCAGAGAGGTAATTTTTGGTATTTATCATCTACAATCGTCATTTTGTCACAGAAAACATAATTACTGCCGTGAAAGCTCTAAATTTAAAGCTTGAAAAGCAATAAACAAGTACCCATGATTTGCAAATGTTCAACAGATTTGACATTGCAGACATCTGCATCTTTGAGTTTCTCTATTGCAGAGCGGTGACAGAAGAGAAGCCGAAAGATGGGGAACAGAAAAAATCAAATGTCACATGCATAAAATTTAACACGCAAATGTCTTAAAATGACAAGGTGGGTGCGTGAGTGTGTTTATAATCAAAATAGGCGGAATCATAAATTAGAGACACTAACTCAGCATTTTAAAGCTTCTAAAAAAGACAGTAGATAAATCAGTAACAATGTTTATTACCTGGACTCACGGTGTTAAAATAGTACTTAGAGCTGCAATGGGTTCTTGGACGAGAACAGCCATGCAAATCCATCTTAATTAGCTTTGAATTTTATGTGTCATTCGATCCAACCCAAACTGGATGATAACAAAGGCCAAAGGGATATCACGCTCCCACTACCATTTTGTATGCTTTTTAGTTTGAAGACCTGAAAAATAAAGAACTGAATTAAATAATATTTTATTCAATTTCTTTTTCGATTCAAATCTGAAAAAACTATGGATTTTTTTTTACAGTTGTTGAGTAAGATTCGCACCACAAAATAGTCCTCGTTCGAATGTATAGTATTTTTGAATGAACAATCAAATAAAGATATTTGATTTAAGAAATGTGTTTGAAAAATTAATTATGAATTTTTCCAATATTACAAAATAATTTCGGCCACTAAACCAAAACAAACCTTGCTGTTATAGGGAGAATATTGTAAAACAATATTTTGGAGGTTTGCTGGAATCACGGAGCAAAATACGGATATTTCACTAAGAACACGAAGAACACGGAAGGAGATTGGTGATTTTTTGTGGCTGATCTTGTTTGTTGATATTGCAGGGGTGAACTGTCAATCATCCATAACAAGATGCCTACGTACCCTATTTATAGGGATCAATCCATACGTAGTTCTCTTGGAAAAGAAGCTACCCAGACAGGCTAGGGTTTCTGTGGGCTCGACTTGGCCCAAATCCACTAGACGTCTTTGGGCTGATATAATCTATCCATTAATCCTGATCATGACCCATGGTCCAATAAAGGTTACATATGGCTAGCATGATGCTCGGATCGTATGGCCTCACTGGCGAGGCTAATGGAAAAGCTACGTGGCCTCGCATGCGACCTCGCTGGGCTTAATCATGCGAGGTGGTCCCACGCTATATGGAGATAATCGTACTCACGCGACCTCGCTGGGTCTGATCATGAGCCTTCACAATAAATATACTCTAGGCCTCGCTGGACCTAACTATATCTACTCATGCGACCTCGCTGGGCTTAGCTATGAGCCTTCATATCTACTCATGCGACCTCGCTGGGCTTAGCTATGAGCCTTCATAAGAGTATTCTAGGCCTTGTTGGACCTTTAGCCTTCATAAGATTATTCTAGGCCTCGCTGGACCTCTAGGCCTCGCTGGACCTCTAGCCTCGCTGGACCTCTAGGCCTCGCTACACCTCGCAGAGAGATGTGATAGATGCTATCCCATACTAGAGACTACTAGCGAACTCGACCCACGGCTTGGGGTCGCAAACTTCAACATTGTGTGCTTGATAGTATATTGGACTGACTCCTGGTGGTGGGTTTTAGTGACCCAATCTTCATCTCTAGGCCCATTATGAGTTGTGGACCTCTATTCTAGCCCATTATGCCTGCTTAGGGCTTATGCCAAGATTTGGGCGTAACAACTACCCCCCGAGTCCACATTGCCATTGAAAATGCGATATGGAATCAAAAACCGCTTTGTCAAAACTTCGATGTGAGGCTTGTGCTCGCTATAGATTGTTGTAGATGAAAGCATAGCTATCTCAAGTGCCTTGGTATTGCATCGCGACCCCTATGAATTTGAATGATTTCGGACAGCTATCGTGTCTCGAGATCTTCTCCTAGTCGCTAAGATAATGACACGTTTTGTGTGTCTTTTAATTAATGTGAAGCTATGTATAAGTGAGTGATAGTGATGTCGAAGGGTCCTTCCAAGCGCAATATGGTCCTGCAGGGACCTTAAGAGGCGATCCTGTAGGGCTTTACAGTCATAAATTGTTGTAATTATATCTTCTATCCAGCTGAAATGTGAGCTCGGGCTCTCACCTATATCTTCAGGTCTTCTTAAAGCATGATGAGATGGCTCTCCCTATTCCTTATTATTATGATGAGAGGCCTCCTCATAAGTTGAGAGGACTCCTTGCAGTCTCATATGTTGCGAGGCCTCCTTGCAGCCTCTATGTTGCGAGGCCTCCTTGCAGCCTCATATGTTGCGAGGTCTCCTTGCAGCCTCATATGTTGCGAGGCCTCCTTGCAGCCTCATATGTTACAAGGCCTCCTTGCAGTCTCATATATTGCGAGGCCTCCTTGCAGCCTCATATGTTGTGAGGCCTCCTTGCAGCCTCTATGTTGCGAGGCCTCCTCCTCATAGCAGTACATGGTCCTGGTCAACATATCGGTATGAGATCTGTACTAGATTTCCGGACTTGTCAGCCCAATATCAATTCTCGTAATGGGTCTGTTTAGAGGCCATATCAATTTTTGAGCATGACAACTACCCCCCAGTTCTTCGGTGCAGGCAGCTGTAGCGGAGAACTATATTTTTTTCTTGATCTTCAAAATTATTTTGAACTCCTTTAAAAATTAAAATCAAAATATTTATTTAACACGAGCTTTCAAATTTTTAATTTAACACGAGCTCATGTCTCCTCGCAGTGATCACCTCGCAATATTTTTTTTCCCCTTCGTATGCAGCCTTCTTGCATCTCTTTTCGCCTTGTTTTTCTTTATAGCCTTGTGGAGCCGTGGTCCTCGTATTTGTACTTTCACCTCGCCGACTTTTTTTCCCTTTTTTCAATATTTTCTTTTTTCGCTTTGGCTGAGATCTCCTCGCCTTTCGCTACTTCCTTCTATTTTTAATAACTCTTACTGATATAATAAAAGGACTCCTCGTAGCCTCCTATGTGGAGAGGCCTCCTCGCTGATATAATGATAGGACTCCTCGTAGCCTCCTATGTAAAGAGGCCTCCTCGCAGATATAATGAGAGGACTCCTCGTAGCCTCCTATGTTGAGAGGCCTCCTCGTTGATATAATGAGAGGACTCCTCTCCTCTATCAATGTATATGCGAGGACATCTTGTTTTTTTAATAAGCCACATGTGCTCCTGTTAGTCCACACGCGGACCCCTGTTCGTCTTTTTTATTTTAGTTGATCATGTTGCCCCGCTATTTAACTTCATTTTTATCCTTGATTCTGTGTGCCTCGTATTCCACTTTCTTTATAGCCTTGTAGACATACTGCATCCATCATGTCGTAGGCCATGCATATTTGAAAATTGATAATTTTGAATTTTTCCAAGTGCTTTGGGATACCTAATTGAGTTTTCATATGCTCCAATTTGCTTATAGACTGATTTTAACACATGTCTAGAGATAGCTCCACACTGTATAAACTTACGGACTGACCCATCATCGCCAATGGGGTTAAGTGGTCTCGCATCGTAAGATATCGGGCGTGTGGCCTCCAACACTAGGTGTTGGCCTTGTCTTGCAATTTTTTGAATGTCTTGCTAGAAGTGGTGTTTATGTAATGCCACTACCCCCGAGTCCTCATTATCATTGCAGATGTGATGCGGAATCAACATGTTTCAGCAACATTCTTGTATTATTTGGAGTTGACACCATTTGCAATGAAGAGCATTTGATGTGATCACGCTATAAGCAGACTTGACCTCTTCAACGCTATCCCGGGGCACTCGACCTCTTCACTGTTGGACCAAGGCATTTGGAGTCTCCAATGCTAAGTGAGAACACTTAGCTTCTTCAATGTCATAACAGGATTCCCTATATTGAACAAGAATGTAGATATCGAGGTCTTGAGCTCATTTTGATTTTCAAATACTTTGGTTTCTCTCCCTTCATCTCTAGTGAGAGCTTGAGGCCAATAATGAGAGCCTCATACTTAGCCTCTTTATTTGTAGCTTGCTCTTCCCAGTGTCTTGAGGTAGTCAAGGACCTCCACATTACCGGCAAGGGTCGGGGGCATCCCCCCTCTCCTTGGCAAGGGTCGGGGGCATCCCCCCTCTCCTCAACGTAGAGGTATTTCACCATGAAGAAGCAAAGCCAAAAGTCATTACATCAGGTATGAGAGGTGTCTATATAATATCACTACCCCCCCTCGATTGAGGATGAATTTATTCGTACTTAGTGTATAGATACATAAAGCTACCAGGACCAATGCCTTTACTGATAGGCCTCCCTCAAGTGCTCTACATTCTGAACTCGTGTTATAAGCTTGTCATCCATACTTGTGAGGTGATAGGTCCCCATCAAAAGGGCCCCGGGGACTTTCTCCACCTTAATACACAAGTTGTCAAAGTAACCTTCTGGGAGTTCCCCAATGGATATCATGTTACAAGCTGTTGAAGGCTTCGTCTCTCCTTTGCGAACTCTATCCTCTTCTTCAAAATCCTTCTTAATACGCACCGGCTTGTTCCCCCATCTCCGCGGAGCGTAGGGCCTTGTTATAACATTCTTGAGATTCATATTGAATTCCTCTAACACATCCAACTCCTTGTGGGGTAAGAAACATAATAGAGAGGTGGTAGATGGAGGTCACTACCCGCATTTCCTTGAGAATGGGCCTCCCTACAATGGCGTTATAGGTTGAAGGCTAATCCACGACCATGAAGTCTGCGACCTGCGTTGTGATGCAGGGATCATCCCCTAGAGTGATGGGGAGCCTGACGAGGCCTTTTACCCTAACTGAAGCTCCGGTGAACCCATAGAGATGCCCCACTATAGGGATAAGATCTTTGTCCACAAACCCCATTTTTTTGTAAACCTCACATGTAAGGACATTAACTGCGCTATCATTATTCACGGGGATCCTGTAGACATTTTGGGACCCAATACGAACTCGGACCACTAGGGCATCTGAGTGGGGATGATGAACCCACTTCGCATCCTTATCAGTAAACATAATGTTAGTGTCCTCCCCCTTGAAGAGCTTCGGGGGTCTCTCCTGCAGATGATGAACATTAATGAAGGGTCGCTCTTTGGCCTCGCAAGCATACCTCTCCCTGGCCTTGTTGCTATCACCCCAAATATGGGGTCCTCCAATAATCACATGGATACTACCAACACGCTCTTCTCTTTCTTTATGAGGCTCTTCCTTTAGCCCAACTGGTGGCACATCATTATATCCAAGACCTGACTCAGCACTGTGCTTCTTCACCTCTCGAACTACCCACTCAGTTAGCTGCCCATTATGAATTAGCTCCTCAATTTGCTCCTTGAGTTGCCTACAATCCGTAGTATCATGCCTTGTCTGTTCATGAAAGGCATAATATTTACGAGTATCCTTGGTTGCTCGACTATTCATAGATGGGGGCTTCTTAAACATCCCCTTGTCAGCATTGATTGAATAGATGTGATCAACGGAGGCCACTAAAGATGTGGACTGACCCTCATTCCTTCCACTTTGAGCTCGCGATCTCGTCTTCGCCTAGGGCTTCGAAAGTCCTTCCTCTTTACTCCATTGCCCTTACTTCCACTACTGCTAGCCTCATTATTCTTCTAGAGGTTCTCCATCGACTTTTCAATCCATTTGTAAGGCTCTGCCTCGTAGAACTTAAAGAGAGTACTCGTCAGCAATAATTGAATAGATGTGATCAATGGAGGCCACTAAAGATGTGGACTGACCCTCATTCCTTCCACTTTGAGCTCGCGGTGGTGACCTCCTTGATAGATCACGACCCCTCCTCTTTGGGCTCTCACTAAAATCTCGTCTTCGCCTAGGGCTTCGAAAGTCTTTCCTCTTTACTCCATTGCCCTTACTTCCACTGCTGCTAGCCTCGTTATTCTTCTTGAGGTTCTCCATCGACTTTTCAATCCATTTGTAAGGCTCTGCCTCCTTGTAGAACTTAAAGAGAGTACTAGGTGTCTGTGCCTGCAACTTCTTCCAGAACTTGGTGCCCTCTCTCAGCCCAGCAATAAGAAAATTTATAATGGCCTCGTCATTTGCTCCTCGCACCATAGGGTCCTCGGCGTTAAACCTCTTGAAGTAGTCCTGTAGGGTCTCACCCTTCTTTTGCTTTATGGTCACCATAGTGGATACAGGAGGTGCATAGAGCTTGGAGGACTGAAAATGCTTAATGAAAATGTCCACGAACTTCTCCCAAGAGTCTATAGTGATGTGAGCCCCTAGCTTAGAGAACCACTATTGGGCACTACCCCTCAACGAGGCCGCGAACAACCTGCACCTAGCCAATAGCGAGACCTGGTTTACTACTCCGGAATATAGTGGGTAGCGGAGTGGTCCTGATCTCTTGAGTGAAAGGTGAGGCCAGGCCAATGGGGTTAATGATCCCCTTATCTGCATTCCTCTTATCCAAGGCCTTTTTTAACTCCTCAAGCTTGTAGTCTCCAATCTTGGTCTTCTTATCTTCAACATTTTTCTTTCCCTTTCCAGTGTTGTCATGGTGGGATTGGGACTTCTTGGGAGCACTAGAATCCTCTTGATCCTCCTTTCGATTCTTCTCTTTGCAATTCAGGGGGTCAGGTTTGTACTTATGGGACCGCTCACACTCTCGATGAGGAGAGGGGGGTCGTTCCAAACCTTGGCTCCAAGCCTGGGATCGCCTATCCTTCTTGTCAGTTGTATGTTTTCCGAGCTTGAGGCGGAGATCATGCTCAGCTAATTAACTTCTTTCCAAGACGATCAAAGACACTAACTGACCTCCCCTTGGATGAGGTGGCCTCATTCTGCAACCCCTCCTTTGTCTTAGTATCTTCTATATCCTCCTATTGCTCGTGGTTGCTCTCCTCCTAATAGGTCTTGGGCCTCTTCCTGGTATTCCTCTTCGCGCCCCTTGAGCTATGCCGCTTCTCCACTCTAGTCATCCTTTCTTGCACTGCTGACACCTCCTCGGGCCCATCCTCGGCCTCTCTCTTGGGGGGATTGCCTTTGGTATCTTGTGCGACCTCGGGGTCTCCCCGTTGTTGTGCCCTCCGTTTATCTTCTTGTTCGATTTAGTCATCGCTCTCCCAATTCAATGACTAACCCTCCTTCTATCGCCAAATGTTATAGGGAGAATATCGTATAACAATATTTTGGAGGTTTGCTGGAATCACGGAGCAAAATACGGATATTTCGCTAAGAACACGAAGAACACGGAAGTAGATTGGTGATTTTTTGTGGCTGATCTTTTTTGTTGATATTGCAGGGGTGAACTGTCAATCATCCATAACAAGATGCCTACGTACCTTATTTATAGGGATCAAGCCATACGTAGTTCTCTTGGAGAAGAAGCTACCCAGACAGGCTAGGATTTCTGTGGGCTCGACTTGGCCCAAATCCACTAGACGTCTTTGGGCTGATATAATCTATCCATTAATCCTGCTCATGAACCATGGTCCAATAAAGGTTACCTATGGCTAGCATGATTCTCGGATCGTATGGTCTCATTGGCGAGGCTAATGGAAAAGCTACGTGGCCTCGTAGGCGACCTCGCTGGGCTTAATCATGCGAGGTGGTCCCACGCTATATGGAGATAATCGTACTCACGCGACCTCGCTGGGTCTGATCATGAGCCTTCACAATAAATATACTCTAGGCCTCGCTAGACCTAACTATATCTACTCATGCGACCTTGCTGGGCTTAGCTATGAGCATTCATATCTACTCATGCGACCTCGCTGGGCTTAGCTATGAGCCTTCATAAGAGTATTCTAGGCCTCGCTGGACCTCTAGCCTTCATAAGAGTATTCTAGGTCTCGCTAGACCTCTAGGCCTCGCTGGACCTCGCAGAGAGATGTGATAGATGCTATCCCATACTAGGGACTGCTAGCGAACTCGACCCACGGCTTGGGGTCGAAAACTTCAACATTGTGCTTGATAGTATATTGGATTGACTCCTGATTGTGGGTTTTAGTGACCCAATCTTCATCTCTAGGTCCATTATGAGTTGTGAACCTCTATTCTAGCGCATTAAGTCTGCTTAGAGCTTATGCCAAGATTTAGGCATAACACCTAAAAAAAATAAACTCAAAATATGAAAGGTTAGGTGGCTAGACAAGTTTTTATCGCGGAGAATTAGGTCGAGATGATAATTTGTATGCGGTTTGGGCGTCTCGTCATTTTCAAATCAAAAAATACTTACTTATGATATAAAACTAAAATATTGTAAATAAGTAATATTCTCTTACAAAAATCTTGAATTAGTGAAATAAATTAAAAATTAACATTACAATACTATAAATTATATTTATTAACAATAATTTAGTTTATATATATATATATATTACCTTTTCGGAAATATGAGAACCGGCGATCAGGATATTCTAATTACCGATTTCGTTCCTGATTTTTAAATTATTTAATATTTTATTTGTTACTTTCTTCGACTTTGATTTTTTTTAAAAAAAATTGGTCTGTTCGTTCCAAATTTCGAAAATTTTCGAATTTCAACCCGAACAGGACAGACGAGAATCTGATCGAGATGAGATCGGTGAAATAAACATCCCTGATTAATACTTTGTACAATAAATTTTAGATTTTTTTTTCTATTTGTTGATTGGTTAATCCCCTTTAATTCCAAAAAAAAAAAACAAACGTAAAAACATAGAAAGAAAAAAACTGAAAGAATCAGAATTTGGACCAAAGAAATTGAAATACATATTCTCAACTTGGTTAAAATCGGTGAGGATCCTCTGTCCCCTTTTTCGTGTCCCCTGTACAAAAAAGTGCCCCTAGCGGGGCCACTGTATTAAAAAATAATAATAATAATATATTTTTTTAATAAAGGGCCCCACCAGGGACACTCTTTTTGTACAGGAGACACAGAAGGGGACAGAGGATTCAGGCTCGTTAAAATCATTCTTCCCCGTGTATTTCGCAACACCCAGGGGAGACGTTGCACAGAACCGAACAAAATCTTTGTTTTTCTTTGTTTCTTTAATTAATCTCTTCTTTAACAAAAATATTAAAATAAACAAAAAAAAAAGGTAAATCAAGCAGCGCCACCACCTTTGTTGTTTCTTCTTCGTTAACGCAATCTCCATTGTTTCCACCATGATTTCCCTCTCATAACCCATATCCCCCATCTGGGTACGGGTCCAACTTTGATGGGTCTGGGTAGGAGGTAATGGGTTGCGTTTGCTCTAAGAAATCATTAACGTTAAGAAGAACAGCAAAAACAAGTCCTGAATCTTCTCCTAATATTTTTGTCCAATCTAGTAATGACAATGATTGGACCCTTAAATCTAATTCTGGCTCTTTTTCTAAAGTTGGATTTACTGGAACATTAGATAACATTAAGGATGAGCCTGAAAAGGAGAAAGATGATCATAACAAATTATTAGTCTCGCAGAATCAAGAATCGGGGAATTTATCGAAACCTCCTAGCACCGGAAGGAGCTCCTCTTTTAGCATTAAATATGGAGGGAGATTTACCCAAGGAGAGAATGTTGCTGCAGGGTGGCCTCCTTGGTTGTGTTCTGTAGCTGGCGAAGCGGTGAAGGGATGGCTGCCTCTTAAATATGACAGGTTTGAGAGGCTGGAGAAGGTACTATTGATTTTCTTGAGAAAAACTGTCTTATATTTTACATTGTTGTAGTTACCTTTATATAGAATGAAGGTCTCGATCTATGCAGTCTTATTCTTACTTGCCACCAAGAATTTGTTTCTAAAGGTTTCCATGACCTAGAGAATACCAAGTAGCTTGACCTTACTAATTAGATGAGAACGCGTACCGTTGAACAGTTTCTTATCATAGTTTTCCATTGATTGTAATAGAAGACCATGACCGGGCTATTTCAGAATGAAATGAGCCCGTAAAAATTACTAATTAAGATGGGGAGTATATAATGCATTTGAATTATAATTCCACCAAGTAGTTCCCAAAAGTATTACCGTAATTAAGTTATGCAAACTTTATAGGTTTAACATCACCTCGTTTTGAGGATGCAGACCTCCTCGAAAAAACTCCCTGTCCATATTTTCCTGTCAAATATCAGTGTAGATGGAGGTGGGATGACAAGTCTCTTCCAAAACCTGCAATTTACCTCTTATCCATACAGATATCAAAGCCTTGAGCTCATCAAGTTTGGACCTCTAAGAGTTTTGTGTTTCGTGTATAAGTACAAGTTGTGGCTTTAATTTCTGCTGCCAGTGGATCGAAATGTCAATATGACTAATATCTGATAATTAACAATGTTGTCTAATTCAATTTTCATATAATTACTTTGCTATTTACATCAGAAGGCTCTAAAGAGCTCATTTCTAATATGTAGATAGGACAAGGTACGTACAGCAGTGTCTGCCGTGCACGTGATACTGAAACTGGTAAAATGGTGGCCCTGAAGAAGGTGCGGTTTGACAATTTCTCACCAGAAAGTGTAAGGTTTATGGCACGTGAAATCACAATTCTCAGAAGGCTGGATCACGTAAACGTCATGAAATTAGAGGGGATCATTGCTTCAAAATTATCATGTAGCATATACCTTGTATTTGAGTATATGGAACATGATCTTGCTGGCCTATTATCGTGTCCTGACATCAAATTCACTGAGGCACAGGTTTGTTCTTTTTAACACATTAAGTGTTCAGAGTATATTACAGTACTTTCTTACCCTTCAAATCATTTTTCTGCATACTTGTATGGTCGGGATTCTTTAGGATTGTAGCATCCATCGGCTTTAACTCAAATCATTAAATAGTTTGATATTTTTTTGCGAGCAGATTAAGTGCTTTATGCGCCAGCTATTATGTGGACTTGAGCATTGCCACTCACAAGGAATAATGCATCGGGATGTCAAAACATCTAATATATTGGTTAACAATGAAGGAATTTTGAAGATAGCAGATTTTGGTCTGGCAAACTTTACTGCCAGATATAACAAGGAACCTTTGACAACTCGTGTTGTGACACTATGGTATCGTCCTCCTGAACTTCTACTGGGCTCGACAAACTATGGAGTATCTTTGGATCTCTGGAGCGTGGGCTGTGTATTTGCTGAGCTTTTTACGGGGAAACCATTTCTTAAAGGAAAAACTGAGGTGATAACACTTAAAAAATCTCTGTGTTTCTTATGTTATTATGCTGTGTAGCACAGATTAATTTTTAAGTGAAGTTGGTTTGGTAAACTGTGTAGAAAGTTTATCTGCTTGCTCTTAATGTAAAGACTGCATTTTTGTTGGTCTCCCTTAGGAGCGGAGGTGAGGTTTAGGTACAAATTACCTTCCCTAGATCGATTTACATCCGGGATACACCAGAGCCATTTGGTTTGATTTGGTTTACTGGTCTACCTTAGAAAAAGTAAAGGTTTTTTTCTGTTACATAATTTTTTTTGGTTTGCATGGGTTCTGTGTTCGGGGAGGGGATAAGGTCACTTGATCATTTTTATTGAACTTCTAAAAAGTTCATTACATGCACACACAGGTTCTCAATTAGATTAGCGTCTCTAAAGTTCCTTTACAAAATCCACAGGTTGAACAGCTACATAAAATTTTTAAGCTTTGCGGTACTCCACCTGAGGAATACTGGAAAAGGTATAAACTCCCTCTTGCAGCAATGTTTAAACCCCAGCATCGCTATGAAAGTATGCTTCGCGAGAGGTGTAAAGAATTCCCAGAAACATCTCTGAACCTTATAGAAAGTTTCCTTTCCTTTGAGCCACATAAGCGTGGGACAGCTACTTCTGCACTTAATTCTGAGGTAACTTCGTGGACAAGTCAGTATACTAGGAATTATATTGTAACATGACATAAAAAACACTTCATTCTTGTTGATCCCCAACTTTAATTTAAAAATTTGTACCCCGCTTTGATCATGAATGTCATATGCTAATACATCTTATCAAGTTCACTTCCTGATCGGAAGCCTTTGTGCAAGACAGTATTTTACTTCAGAGCCTTATGCATGTGATCCGTCAAGCTTGCCAAAATTCCCACCCAACAAAGAAATGGATGCAAAGCTCCGTGAGGAAGAAAGAAGGTAGCTCTTAAATATACTTGTTATATATGTTGTCTTCACATGCGAAGTTTATAGAATCGAATGAATTATGGGCCCATAATTTTTCTATTACAATTAATATGTTAGTGATTAAATTCGACTACTGCTAATATTCAGTTTAGTACTATGTAAAAAACTCCTGTTCGGCCATTATATTTAGAGTTTACTGCAGATAAAGGTCTTAACATGACAAGGTCACTTTCTTCCAGACTCAAGTAAAGCTTAGAAATGGAATAAAGAAAAAACAAGTATTGTCAATGAATGTTTTAGATTGAATAGTTCCGTATCATTGAAGTATTTTACCACCTGTGGACTCAGGAAAAGGGCTTCCAGGATGCGCACATCTAGCGTTTCAAGTAATTCCAGAAGAGAGCGTCAACCCTTGCAGGAATCAATCACGTCAGAACAAAACCAGGTTCCAATCCTCCTCTCTCTCTGATTTTCAGTTCCAGACAAATATTTGCCTCCCACTAACTTAAGTAATCTTTACTGACGTGCCAAGGAAAAAGGAGCCAGGAATTCATTGAATTCAGCATCTAATTCTGTGACGGAAGCATCTGAAGTTAGTCAAGTGACTGAGATGTCTCAAGCAAACAGCACACCTTCACTACCAGTGGCAGCAGAATCTAGTGGTTTTGCTGGGGACAAAAGGCAAAAACAGGATTCTGCATCCTCAAGATCACAGGGAAGGAAAACTTTGAAAACTCAAACCTCCAGTGTGGACTATAACAGTGCATATTCAAGCAAAGAGAAGCCTCCTTTAAGACGCCGCGGGAACAATTCAAAGCGTGTGATGCAGAGGGAACAACTTCACCCTCAACGGCACAATTCGTTTGAATGGTCTGATATCGATACACCGGGGAATTCATATGGAGTAAGTATCTCCTCTTTGTTTTAGTTTCAAAAACCTTCTCTAATTCGTTTTAGTTTTGTGAAAACTTTAGACTTTTCCTCATTAAAAGAAGTGGATAATTTTGTCAAAAAATGGATAGTTGAGTTATTAAAATGGTTCATAGGATGGTAGAATAATCTGGATATATTCACATTGAAAGAAGGTCTCGCACTGCAACAAAGGGAAATCTTTAGTACACTTGTCATGGACAGCAGATTACAACTTCTTGCCTAAAAGTTACAAGGAAATCTTAGTGAGCAAAGATATTAAAGATTTTATTGTATTCGTGTATAACAATTTTTTTCAGGGAACTTAACAGAAAAAACATCCATTTATTAAATAAAAATATTAATTTGTTTTCCATGTCGTATAACTCAGAATGCATTAATGATTCCTGCATAAAACAAGAAGCACCTCATTCTTGTTGATATGTCAGTGTTGTGTTTTTGGCTATAAAGTTGAAAGTTACAAGGCTTTGTACATGATAACTGAAAAAAAAAATCGTATTGACTAATGAACTTCATCTGGCTTCTTGAAATGTACTGTAAGAGTAACAATGAGAGGAAGGGAAGGAGTTCATTCTCAGGGCCATTGACACAGTCAGGCAGAAATCGCGGAAGCCAAGACAGGAATACTCATCAAAGTGTTGATTATCCTTCCCGTTTTCATGAAGGTACATGTTCTATGAATGTGAAATTTACATACATTGCAGCATAAGCATGAACAACTTATTTCCTCTGTCACGAAAAAAAAAGTGGAAAAACATCTAAAAAATCAGTCTAAATTAATCGGCGGTTGGCGTTAGACGGAACAAAAACGACTAATTTTACAAAAAACGGTGATTAATTGGATCTAGGGGGTATCGGTTAATAGCTGAAAAAATGGTCAAACTATGAGTGAAATTGTAAAAAGAAAATGCTAGAATACCGAATTGATTCCCAAAAAATTTCACAAATGTCAAGTGCATCAATTTAATTTGTTATAATTATATGGACTCCCTTACATTCACGTCAATCACTCCAATCAAAAAAAATTTCCATTATGGCCTATAATCTTTATCCCATAATAATTTTTGGAAACCATGTCGGGATCCGTAGGATTACTCATTATAAAAATATCATGTTTATAATAGAAAATTAAACTAATACATAAATGGGGGTATATACCTATTGTATTTGATAACAAAATGAGGATATTAATATATTTTATGTGCATAAAAGACATTTTTGAATAATTAAAATATTTTTTATAGATTAAATAAAAATGTTAAATACATTTAATTAATGTTCCGATTAATCGTTCCGATTAAACGTTACCTAGCCGATTAATCGGTAGTAAGTGTCTCACCGCCTAGCATTTATTAGAACATTGAATGACAATGGGTAATGCATTTGTGAAATTTATAGATTTAGCGGGGAAAGAACATTCATTGAACTGTGTGGTTAATTTGTTGGTGCAGGAACATAATGAATCTGCAGAAACATCATCAAAGCTGTCAAGGCAATTGCAGCATAAGGGGGTGTATAAGAGCTCCACCGTTATATATTTGCTTAAAATCCTAGTGTTACTGAATTCACAGTGTTGAAACGGTGGTTAGCTTTTAATTTTTGGATCAGCTTGACAATCCTGAACACTTGTTTTTGGTCATATTATTCATTAGTTCATTTGGTACATTATTTGTCGACGCTCACCTCATTCATTTGCACCAATTCTGAGGTTTTTTAGTGTTAAACACTTGCGTCCAACACCAGCATGTATGTAAAGGCAGCACACACATCCATGGACATTGTCATCGTTACAACTTACATCTGAAAATTGAAAGCACAACCACACTGACACAACGAATAATCCTTACTCTTAGGGAAACTTGGGTTCAAATCCGACTAATCGACTAATCTTTCCTCCTGTGCTCAATACACGAACAAATCAAGCGAGATGGAAGGCTTGGGTTTAAATCCGACTATTCGACTTGTCTTTCTTTTGTTCAATACAAGAACTCAAAGCGAGATGCTTCCATGTCGCTGATTTTGAATCAATATCTGTTTGTTTTAATCGTGCTCCTTCAGAGCAACTCCAACCCAAAGGATCCTTACCTATATTTATCTTAGGTGTACATAATTTAGGGGTTCAGCCTTAAAAATGATACTCCAATGGGACTCCCTATCCCCTATAAATTTTAGGGAAGAGAAAATCAAACCCCATAATTAGGGGAGAGAAGTTCAAACCCCTATAATGACACATCATCATTTTTTCCTTATAATATAATATATATCTATGCCAACACACTCATCTCTTCTCTATATTACCTAAAATATTGATTAAATATTATTTTTTAAGTTATAGATAATGAATATAGGTAACACCATTGAAGCAAAACAACTTTTTGGTTACCTATATTTTGAGTAATCATTATTTTACTATATTTTAGGGAATGAAAATAGGGGTTGCCCTTGAAGATGCTCTCACAAATCAAATTATACAAATAACGCACAGTAATACTTCTTGGGTCTCACTTGAACCATCGTTGTCTTCAATTTCTAACCTTACCTCAATTTCCGGTTCAATAACACCACCATTCTATTCATTAAAACAAGTTCAATATCAACACCATAAACAAACAATTTCATTAGAACAAGATACAACATACAAGTCATCTTCATACACCATAATAAACCACCCATTTTTCTTAAATAAACACAAGTCATCTGTTTTTAATATTAAAACTAAAACACACAATAATACTATTAAATCTACAACACAAAATCATCAGTTTCCAAGATAAAATCAAAAAATATTAACCGGGAAAATCGAAGTGTTCCTCTTACAAGAACACAGTGAAATCAAAGACACAAACCACAAACAAGCAGGGACACGTCCCCCCTAATGAACAATATCATAAACTTAGATTTGTAAAAATAAATAGCAGGATGTAGGATGGGGAACCCAAGTCGCTTTAGCTGGAAGACCAAAGCAGCAAAGACGAGAATGGGATTTAATCCGGTTAATGTGCGCCTATCACACGACGTAATCGTGCGCCACAATTAAACCTTACTCGTGGAATACCACGCTACCCCTTCTTTTACGGGGACAGCGCTCGGCCTAAGGCGCTTTGTTTCTCGTCTCTACCCACCTATCGTCTTCTTTATATACCCCCCTCTTCAACCCTAATTCCTATTTTTTTTACCTCTTTTTACCATTTCACCCCTCTCCTTTTTTTTCCCTTTTACCAAATCAACTTTTATTAATTAATTTGAATTTTAGAAAATTCAATTAAAATTTGGGGGTATTCAGCGAAGAATTTAAAATTTGATGATATTCATTTCAGATTTTAAAAATTATAGGTGTATTCGATCTGGATTTCAAATAATTTTTTAAAATCTAAAAGTATTCTCTTGTGATATTCAAAAACTTATTGATTTTGACGGATTTTAAAATTTCGTGGATTTTGTTGAATTTCACAGTGTATTTTTAGTTTTTTGACATCTCACCAAAATCTAAAAGATTTTAGGGTATTTTTGAAAAATATCCTAATATATAATTTTTTTTTGTGCAAAAATTCTATTATTTTAAAGTTCAATTTGCAAAAATACCATCTTTTTAAAAAATTTGGAAAAATACGAGATGCAACTACAATCAACCAGATGCAACTTTTTTGACAATTTAGTAAATCTGAAATGAACTCAAATCAACTAATTGCAACTTAATTATTTCAACCCAAATCCACCAAAGCAACCCAAATCAACTGAAATCAATCAAACGCAACTTTTTAATATATAGTTGAAATAATAGACTGTATGCCCAGATCTAAGGTTCTCGTTTTTACTTAATTAATAAAAGATTAGATTTAATTTTAATAGTCCTTCCAAGCCCCTCATTAGCCAAAAAATGATGGTACACTTCAGTTCAATCTCAACGATACACCAAGACTACTACTGAACATTATTAAAGGCAACTACCACATATAGCTGCATATTCGCCTAGCCTAGTGTTGTCCTCTCTTCTCAATATGTAAGGGATCAGAAAGGCTATGCATTACGAAACATTAAACAAATCTTGAAGTAGAAATTAACATTAAAATATATAGACTACAGTCTATTTGATAGATCGAAGCTCGCCGGAATTCAAAAAATCGGAAAAACATATCGGAGGTGGTGGCCTGCGCCTCAATGAGCGGAGATCGGAGGAGCGGGGCGGAGGGCGGAGATGGAGAGGGGCAGAGAAGGGCGGAGATGGAGGAGGGAGGAGATGGGGGAGGAAGGAGGAGGGTGGCGATGGCAGGCGGAGATGGAGGGTGGGGTGAGTGAAGAAGAAGGAGAAGAATGAGGGTTGGAGAATAATGGGGGTTGAAGAAGATGGAGTATATTTGCAATTAAGATAGTATAAAATAGTATATTTGTAATAAATTTGAAAAGATAGTATATTTGCAAAATAAACCAGAAAACATAGCATTTTTGGTAAATACCCAATATTTTAGTGGATTTAAGCTCAATTCTACCTAGAATATATCTACGCTGCAGACTCTACCAATTCTACATATATTTTACATAGAATATTAAATCATCAACAATCTACCAAAATCCATGGATTATTAATAATATGTTAAAATTTGAAAATGTTACTATGTTTTTTATATGATTTCTTGTTTGTTAATATTTGAATATATTTTCTTGAATTTAGTTAGAGCAGTTTATAAGTTTATTATTATAATATATTCCTTTATATATTTTATTAATATTTTCTAATTTCTAAATGTAGTTATGTTCAATTATATATATATATATATATATATATATAGTTGCTTGTTTAGCGAAATTATGTTTGAGTCAACCAATTAAAAAATAATGATCAATTTGCTAATTTTATACAAATAAAAGTATGTAATTTCTACTTTACCTGCAATTGTGGCATTTTATCCCATCATTCATTGTGATACTTCTTCCTATCATTTTTTGTGATATTTTAATTATTATTAGTCATGAATTATTTGTTAAAATTTTGCACATTTTTTCTTGTTAAAATACACCATACCTTTTAATGGTATATACACATCAGCTTATAGTTTATTAACCTTTTATCAAGTTTACTTATCACCATGTCATTACTTTTCATAACAAACTTATCATAACTGTTTTATAATCATCTGTACATATTGGTCTGATAGCTAGTTTTCACTTTACTACTCTCAGTAACAGTTTAGCTTAGTCAATAAGATTACTCTTTTCCTTCATTATGTAGATATACACAATAGATGTCTTGTGCTTCATGATTAATTAATATATTTGATCTTAAGACCTTTTTCCTTAATGGATGTTATATTTCACACAAGGATTAATTAACCGTACTGCATTCCATTTCAAATTTTCGTACTAATAATTAAATTATGATTCAGGCTCAAATTTTGGGGGTGTTTGGGAAAACTTATTTTTCAGAATAAGTCAACTTATTTTAAGTTGAAAGTTAAGATTCCTAACTTTCCAACTTATTTTTGCAACTTATTGAATCTCAAACATATATTAAATATTTGTATAAAAAAAATATCAAAATATAAAATTTTTACCCGAAAATAAGTCCATAAGTCATGATTATAAGGTGAGCCAAACAGGGGCTTTATTGATTCCAAATGCATGAACTGTAGATTGCAGCTGCAATAGTATATTAGATTAGATATAGGTATGATTAACATAACGAATGAGCCGAGTTGATTCCAATTTGATCACGTATTGTACATTCATGATAGATTCTTCTTCTTCCATAAGCAAGGTTGTAGCTCAATTGTAGACACAAGGAATATCTGGAGTACTCTGAATCAAAATTGCCACAATGAATCTCAAATACCCTCATCAAGTGCAATAATTCCTGCTATTTGGCCTCGGTTAATGAAATCAATCTTGTTCAGCCTGAGACAACAAAGTACTCGTTCCGGCAATTCTTCTTGTTTTGAGCCTATGTCAAGCTAGTAAGCATCTAAATACATATACTTTGCATAAAAATTTGTGATTAACTATGTTTTTTTAACAAAAAAATGTCAATTTATAGAAAACCGGGAAACAAAATTATATTGTTGACAAAAGTTGGATGGCTATGACATAAATTAATTATAGTCATGTTAGGTCCAAATGTGTTGTAGAGGGGGGGGTGAATACAACTTTTCGAATATGAGAAGCAATAAATACGATGCAATAAATGAACACACAGATTCAAGGAATATATGTCTTATATATAACTTGAAAGGGTTGCTACAACATTCATTACAAAGTATAACAGAAGTTCAGAGAGAAGTGAATGATACTAAGCTCTGTGAATGCACTCTCTCTCTTTCTCTTGTGTTTTTTTCAAGAATTGCTCACTAACTAAAACATTACACAAGTACTTCTATTTATACTACATGTGATCTATGTCCTGTAGTCTTCAAAGACTAAGATGTACGTGGCCCAATGATGTCCACATAAATCTTGCCTTATCTTGAAAGCTTGGAAATCTGCCAATCAGAAGATGCCATGTGTCATGTTGAAGCTGCACTCTAAGTAGAACTTCTACTTGAGAATTTCTACTTAGCCATCTCGAAGTTCTAAGTAGAACTTCTACTTAGAAACTTCTACTTGGCCATCTAGAATATTTAGTACTTAGAAAATATTCTGGTCTTCAACTTGAAACTTCAATGCACATCTTGAACTTGTGATATCTTCATGTCTTCTTTGTTCTTCACTAAGTTCTTGAATATGGATCTTTATTACTGACATAAACTTGCTATCAATGTCCTGGCACTTGATGCAACGGTCTGGTTCATAAGTGACTAGTCTTGATAGGGTTTTTGCTTCTTGAATAAATTACCATATCCAATTAGAAATGTGGCTTTCTAATATTTGCTTTCCTTCTTGTTCACTTGAAATCAATTGGTCTTATTGATACTGATAGTTATGATCTTGATTCTTGGCTTTCCAAATCACTGAGGCATGAACAACTTTGACTTGAACTTCTCTCAATGATTTCTTCTTGGATTGATCATAGTTAACATGTTGAATTGTATCAATTACCTTGTCTTCATTTAGTGTTGATTTCTTGTGACTTCTTGTTCTTGATTGTCTTCTGGTTAAGTATCTTTTCCTTTAGTTTGAGTTACATTAGTTATAGTGTTACAAGTTTACACACTCTGCCTTTCAATCTCCCCCAATTTGATTGTCTAACAATGACATTCAAATTAATGAAGGATAACTCAACTAAACAATGAGACGAGAAAAGATAATTAACATTACAGTCTTGAATAATTTACAATTGAAATTTACATGAAAACAATACAAAGAACTTAAACTAGAAACAGAATTCGAACTTCGAATTAAAGATCATTTGAGTGATTCCTATCGCCTGGATTATTTCATACCTTTTAGTCAAACTTGTATCACCTTATTGGATTCACTCTAAGGTGAATTTTCCTCAAGTGAGTTAAAGCAACCAAAAGACATGAAGTTTTTCCAACTTCAAGTTCACACCACTCTGACCTTTAACCCTAATTCCGTTTCCTCTTTCTAGCTTCAGCAGCTTGGTCTCTCTCTTCTTTCTGCCTTTTGCGCTTCTCCTTCTGCTGCTTTTCTTTCTTGTACACTGGATCTTTAAGCTGCTTCCACCTAGCATTCAACAGACTTACAGCTTCCATTTCTAGAGGATTCTTGGGCTCTGGATAAGGATGTTTGAAAAGCCTTCTGAGTTTGTCCACCTCCTGAGTAGTTCTGATCTTTGGAATATCCTCAAAGTTCTTCATTATGAGCTGAGATTTCCAATGTGTTTTATCAGCTTTAAACTGACAATAGATCATCTTAGGGTAGCCCTTGACACGGTTAGTATTGTGGACACTAGCCGCATCTCGCTCCATTCGCTTCTTTTCCACTACTACTTCAGACAGGTAACTCATGAGTCTCTGCTTTTCTTCCACAAACTTATCTTCCACTTTGCCCCATTTGAATACATATAATACTCTCTCCAGAAATGCAGCATCTTGAGTCCGTAGCAGCCATTGTCTACTCATATGCAAGATTGTTTGATTCTGGTCTGCATCTATGAATACTAAGGCATCAGCTGTATCTTCAACATAAGCATGTATCCACTATACACTATCACTTCCTGGAGCACCAATAGCCTCCCTTATTTCTCCTTGTTCTAGTGCTCCAGAAGGAAGAGTCAGAGCTTCATCTACATTCTTCATGGCTTGAAGAATATTCCATTTCTTCTCTATCAGCTCCGGCTCAATCTTCACGTCATCAAGAGGGTTTGGAGCAATGACATCACACTTCCACACCTCATTGCTCTTCTTGAATATAACTCTTTCAATGATCTTCACGGATTTATCTTTAAGCTCAGAAGCGAATCCCTTACTCATCATTTGTCTACAGACAGCTTTGAGAGATTCCACTGAAAGCTCCATTAGATCATTTTCCTCCATGCTAACCCTCTTCATCTTTCCGTCAACTACCATCCGGATAAAATTTGGATATGCTGAGAATTCTGGACCCTTGTCCTCTGCTAGCTGCATTAACTGATCCCTGTACAGAATGCTTAGCTCCTCAGATTGAGAGTACTGAATTTTAGTCGCTAGCAAGAACAACTCTGACGCAGATCTTCTCATTATGAATTGGTCATCCACATATAGGAAAGATGTTGGGACTCCTTCTACCAAAGACAAGATCACCTGCCACTCCTTAAGATTTGCATTGTATCCAACCCTGATTTTAGAAATTAATCTCTTCAAAGCATTTATATAGTCCCCAGTCATTGGATTCTGCAAATTCAAGTTGTAGAACAGATCATCTGCATCCTTGTTATGAACTCCTTTCGCACAGGGTCCCATCATGATCTTCCTTGCTTCATCCCATTTCAGCCCTATCCTTCGTTTGTCCAGATCAACTTTAGGATTAGCTAGCCTCGCAAGCTCATACTCATACTGCTTCCCTTGTAGCTCCCCCTTCTTTTCTAGGAATGCAGCATGTTCTTACATCATCTTTATTTTATGGAACTGAGCTTGTTCCAAGGCTAACTGTTGAGCTTTAAGGGTTTCCTCATCAACAGGAAATTCTTCAGGCATTCCGGAAGACATCCCAGCACCTCCACCTTGTTCCTTCAAAGATCTTTTTATAGCGTGTGCCAACGGTACGTCTTCCATGTCAGAATCTGAGTCAAGTACCTCCTGTACTGTTTCCTGATGACTCAGATCAACAAATGGTTCATCAACCATTACTGCCTTACCCTTTCTCATCCTCAGAGCCTCTTCATCAACAGACGGCTCAACTTCTGGTTCCTTGACAAGATCAGCGGGTTCTTCAATTTCTTCGATGTGAACTGCCTGCTGTCTCGTCTCCTTTCCACTCTCCCCCTTAGGTGAGTTATCCTGAGCTCCACCATGGTCTTCAGATCCACCAGCTGCATAGGAACCACCAAAACCAGAACCAGAGGCTCCCGCTCCACTAGAACCACCTGCACCACCTGCACCAGCATCGGGGGGAGGTTGTTGTGACTCGAAGCACTCCGGGGGCACAAAGCTCCTGACTGCGAACATCATTCTACTGATCTCCACAGCCATTGTATGCATTGTAGACTCCAATGCCCCCATCCTCTCATTGAGAGTGCTTCCCAAGACACCACCAGCATGGCCCAAGTCATTGACCTTATTTGTCAAATCATCAAAAGCTGTAGCTTGACTTGCCATTCTTGCTGCGTAGTCATCCAGAGCCCTTTGGTTGTTTCCAATGTTCATCCCAAACTGCCCCATTGTCTGTCCGAACTGCTTCATTTGATTTTCCATAGAAGTCATACGCGTATCAAGATTTTCAATGTTAAGGGACGGTGTTTGGTTTAGGTGACCTCGCTCTAATACTCGTTCTGTTGGTATTTGACGCTCGGTTTCGGGCCTTGAAAATGAAGGTCCCTCTCTCCCTAACCTCTCACACACACTCCCTGTCTCACGCTCGTGTATGTCTTCAATGATTGATCCAAATAATGAAGCAGTACCTGCAGAAAATTGATAAGAAATGTTGTTGACAGTTATGGGATCAAATTCTGTTTGATCCTGAGTTGGAATCTCAGGCTGAGAGGCTGCAAAGTGTCCTTGTACGACATCAGAATCGATCCTCTTTGCAGCATCAGTACGTACCGGTGAAGGTACGGCTAAAGTTCTTAAGACTTCATGTCCTCTTGAAGCAACAGTATCTTCAAGAGGTACATCATCCTCACCAAAATCAAAATCCCTATGTGCAGATTGTTCAAGGGGTGAACCACTCGCGTGAGGTGGAGTGGTTGCGTGTGACACTCTAGGGTTTGACTGTGGTTGTGAAGTAGCAGCGTGGAAAAGTTTGGCTTTCTTTCGAATAAGTTGCTGCTCTTCGGGTTCAATCTCCTCATCATCTTCTACATATACACGTGCTGGCTTTCTGACTTCCGTTAACAAGGGTGATAGAGAATAAGAATGTGTTTCAGACTCAGAGTCAGAAATATGGCTATCACCCTGGGATAGATCCTGCGGGTTAGCAGTCTCTTGGGTCGCGGAATCAGATATATAGGAGGAGGAATGAATAGTATGCAGGGAGAGATTACCTGATTGATTACCTTGTGCATCATCGCTTTCCTCATCAGGAATCTCATCAAATGTCTCAGCATGAACAGATGGATTTTGAGCATGTGATGAAACTTGTGATGATGCCTCCAAATTGGTAACTCCTGCATCATATCTAAGCCACATTTGAATATTTTCAAGAGTAGACATTGGTTTACCTTGATGTTTATCCTGATTAGCAATGGTTGAAAGTGACTTAGTGCCCATCCCTAGCGATGCAGATGTTGGGCTTCTGGCAAATCTCTGTCTAACAGCAAGAGCATCCTTCGGTATTAGGTCATTAATGAGCATTTGTAGGAACCGAGGAAACCAGCAGACAACATCAGCTGTAGTGAGGTCTCTGCTTGCAAGAGATCCCATTGAGGCCACTATCTCAGAGAGAACTATGCGTCCATAATTTATATCCAGTTCTCTTGCTAGGGCAACTGCAAAGGTTTGCATTGGAATTGGAATTTGATGAAAGTCTTTTTCGCGTGCCCGAAAACATCTTGTGATGGCCTCGAAAAAGTAATTCCATTCCACATGGAAGAATTGCTTTTGGATATTTCCTGTGATTGGGCCTTTTGGAGGATAACATCCAATTTCTTCAAAGAATCTGAGGCGTTCTGTAGCTGTAGGTTCTGGATCATAAGCATCTTTAATTGGGAATCCCAGAACTCTGTTGACAATCTCTTCAGTTACCTCATATTCCTGACCCGCTAAGGTAAACCTGAAACCTAAGGGGGTTGATTTGCTCCCAAAAGTAACCGCACTAGTCCATAATTGCTGTAAAGCATCATGTACTAGTGTAGGTTTAGCAGTAAAAGCATGGCTAGCTTTGGAGTACAAATTGAGAAATCGTATCCAAAACTTAAACCGCGGGAGTTGATCACCAATTTCCGTAGAAATATTATAAAAATTGTTTTTAGCAAGGGAAAATTGGTGAGCCATTTTAATTAAATGTTTTTCTTTTAAAAGATGTGAATTTTTATTTTAATTGAGAAAAACAAATAAATTACGAATTAATCAGTTTTATTCCTTTTACTTTTTCGAGAATATCAAAAGATAATCCGAAAATTTAAACTACGGAATATGAACAGTTGCCAATTACTGGATCTGAATATTCAACAAAGATGAATATTCGTGTGTTTATCAGTGAAGTCGTGTGTATATGTGGAGAATATGAAATCGCGTTTTGGAACAGATACACAAAACTTGATGTTTGTGTGTATGTATATGCGCGTGTATATGCGGTTACAAAACACACCAACACAAAGGTTAATGATTACACAGTGAATCTCAGTCAAAAATTTGGCAGTAATTCGTGATTAGTATGAGTTTAATCACAAAACACAGATTAATGGTATGAAGTTATGAAATCGCCTTGTTTTGTGAAGAGGCTGCTGTGAAAATTAGAATTAGGTAAAGTGAATTAGGCATCGAGTTAGAGATGTATATATAGATGAATGTGAAATGACAAAAATGTCCCTGTTAAAAAATGTGAAAAGTACTAAGTCCATACAGGGGACATCTTAATCGAACTCTATCTCGAACATTTCTATCTCGAACATCTCTATCTCGAACATCAAGTCGAACTTCGAGATAAAGTTCGAGATAGAGGTTAACTCGAACAATTATGCACAAATAAGAACTTTAACCAATATTACAGCAGAAACTATAGGGAAATCCTATCTTGAAGATTAATGAATTGTAGTAAACTTGGAAAAATTCCCTTCTAAGAAAGACAAGGAAATTCAAGATACTTTTCGAGTTAGAGTCTATCTCGAACATCAAGTCGAAATTCGAGTTGAGTTTCGAGATAGACTAAGAACTCTATCTCGAACATCAAGTCGAAATTCGAGTTGAGTTTCGAGATAGACTAACTCGAAGTTAATCTCAAATTCTTTCCAAAATACCCCCTTGAACCAAAAAGTACAGGGTAATTCAAGATATGTTTTGAGTTAGGAGTGTAACTCGAAAGATTCCCTTTAGCTTAACTGAGAACTCTATCTCGAACACCAAGTCGAAATTCGAGTTGAGTTTTGAGATAGACTAAGAACTCTATCTCGAACATCAAGTCGAAATTCGAGTTAAGTTTCGAGATAGACTAACTCGAAGTTAATTCTCAGTTCTTTTCAAAATATTCCCTTAATGGAAACCTCATCTCAACCTTTGAGATAAAATTCGAGATAGACTTTATCTTGAATATTTTGAAGATAGAACTAGGCACACTGGTAACTCGAACTCGAACTCTAAGTCGAATTTCGAGATGAATTTCGAGATAGCCAACTCGAAATTCTTCCCAGACTTAGAATTTTTCAAAAACTTCACTCTGACAGCTTAAGTCGAAATTCAAGTCGAATTTCTAGATGAGTTTCGAGATAAAACCTAACTCGAAATTTTGAAGTTTTTTCAATTCTAAGGCCTCTAATTACATGAAAATCAAAGGTAAATTCATCTAAAAATCATGCAATATTTAGAATATTATGAATTTAACTCCCCCTATGATCATGCAATCTAACAAGCATAAATTCACAGATTTGTGCTATAAAAGACACTTAAAACACAATGAATTCATGCAAAAACACACTATATGCAACCTATAACAATCATTGATTAGGCATATTAAAGTCTAAGCACATAATGATTGAGTAGCTTGCACATACAAACATAAACATGGATTTTACAGATAGAGGGCTTTACTAACTTGTGTTAAGCATTCCCAATTCACCAACCAACCTATTGAATGTTACTTCATCAAGAGGTTTGGTGAATATATCTGCAATTTGTTGCATTGTGGGCACAAAATGTAGCTCCACAGTCCCCTCCTCGACATGTTCTCTTATGAAATGATACCTGATGTCAATATGCTTGGTTCTTGAGTGATCTACAGGATTGTTGGTTATGGCAATGGCACTTGTGTTGTCACACATGATTGGAATTTTCTTGTGCTCCATGCCATAATCCTTCAATTGGTTCCTCATCCACAGTATTTGAGCTACACAGCTTCCAGCAGCAATGTACTCAGCTTCAGCAGTAGAAGTAGATACTGTATGTTGCTTTTTACTTTGCCAGGACACCAATCTTCTGCCAAGAAATTGGCAAGCACCAGATGTGCTTTTCCTATCAATCCTGCAACCTGCATAGTCTGAATCCGAATAGCCAATAAGATTAAAACCTGTATCTCTTGGGTACCAAATCCCTAGATTTGGTGTGCCCTTGAGATACCTAAAAATTCTTTTGACGGCTACGAGATGTGATTCTCTAGGATCCGCTTGGAACCTTGCACATAAACAAGTTGCGAACATTATATCTGGTCTACTTGCAGTTAAATAGAGGAGTGAGCCAATCATACCTCGATAGCTTGTGATGTCAACTGATTTACCTGATTTGTCTTCATCAAGCTTCGTGGCTGTTGCCATGGGAGTCTTAGCTGCTGATGCATCTTCTAGATTATACTTCTTGAGTAAATCTCTGACGTACTTGGATTGACAGATAAAGATACCATCTTTTCTCTGACTGATCTGTAATCCAAGGAAGAAGGACAGCTCTCCCATCATGCTCATCTCATATTTTTCCTGCATTAGCTTGGCAAATTTCTCGCACAAGCGCTCATTTGATGACCCAAAAATAATATCGTCCACATATACTTGAACAAGTATTAAGTCATTTCTCACAACTTTATAGAACAATGTTTTATCAATTACTCCCCTAACAAAACCATTTTCAATTAAGAATAAGGATAGGGTTTCATACCATCGCCTTGGGGATTGCCTGAGGCCATAGACAGATTTGAAGAGTAGATACACAAAATCTGCATGTTCTGGATCAACGAAGCCAGGCGGCTGTTCCAGATACACTTCTTCTTCTAACTCTCCGTTCAGGAAGGCACTTTTCACGTCCATCTGGAAAACTTTGAAGTTCTTATGTGCTGCAAATGCCAAGAACATCCTGACTGCCTCAAGTCTTGCAACTGGTGCATAGGTTTCATCATAATCAATTCCTTCTCGCTGAGAATAACCTTTTGCAACCAAACGAGCCTTGTTTCGTGTTACAAGTCCGTTTTCATCCAGTTTATTTCTGAATACCCACCTAGCTCCAATTACGGATTTGTTCTTTGGTCGGGGTACCAGTTTCCAAACTTTCTGCCTTTCAAACTGATTGAGTTCCTCTTGCATTGCAATCACCCAATCAGCATCGCCAAGAGCTTCTTCTATTTCTTTAGGTTCAAGCTTGGATAAGAACCCAGAATATAAGGAGATATTAGCCATGTCAGCTCTTGCAGTTCTTCTAGTAGTCACACCAGCATCTGGATCACCAATAATTAACTCAAACGGATGGTCTCTATTCCATACTCGTTCACCTGGAAATTGTCTTGATGATTCAGCTTGACTTTCTAAGTTGGGGTGCTGACTACTTTGATTATTTTCACTAACTCCCCCTGAGTTAGTGCCAGCTCCTACAGAACTAGAGTCAACTCGATTCGAGCCTTGAACAGTAGTCCTTGAGCTGCTATTTACTCCCCCTGAGTTGTTGCCGGTTGGTACTGAAGAAGTCTCTCCTGATCTTGTAGAATTAGCTTGTTCACTAGACTCAGGTTCTTCATGTACGCTTGGAACATTTAATGGAACAACCAACTCAGGTTCATCTTCAAGATCTTCTAAGTCCAGATTCTGAAATTTTAGGGACTCAGGTTCACTAGAATCTCTTGAAATTGATGAGAGTTTGGTATCGTCGAATCTGACGTTGTAACTTTCAGTCACTTTTCGATCATTCACTAAGAACACTCTATAAGCTGCCACCACATCTGTAGAGTAACCAACAAAGATTCCTTCACGAGCTTTTGCTGCAAACTTGCCTAGATTTTCATCATCTATAAGCACATAGCATTTTGCTCCGAAGACATGAAAGTATTTGATTGTTGGTCTTCTGTTGTTCATTAGCTCACATGGTGTCTTTTCTTTATCTTTTATGATCAAGGTTCTATTTTGAGTGTAACAAGCGGTACTCACTGCTTCGGCCCAGAAATACAAAGGAAGTTTTGAATCATACAACAAAGTTCTTGCTGCTTCAACCAAAGTTCTATTCTTCCTTTCAACTACTCCATTTTGTTGTGGAGTTCTCGGGGCTGAATACTGACGACGTATTCCCTTAGATACACAGAAGTCATTTAGCACTGCGTTTTTGAATTCAGTGCCATTGTCTGATCTAATCGTCTTCACACTAAGTGTTGAAACATTCTCAATTTGAGTGATGTGATCAATGATTAAGAAAGGTACTTCGTCTTTCGTCATTGCGAACAATACCCATGTATACTTGGAGAAGTCATCCACGATTACTAAAGCATATCTTTTCCTAGACAAAGATAGGACATTCACTGGGCCAAACAAATCCATATGAAGAAGTTGCAGAGGCTCAGTAATACTAGAAATTTCTTTGCTTTTATGCGATGCTCGCTTCGACTTTCCCATTTCACAAGCTTCACAGAGTCCTTTCGGAGCAAACTCCATTTGAGGTAGATCTCTCACCAGTTCTCGCCTCGCGAGAGCATTCATCGTTTTGAAGTTTAAGTGAGATAACTTCTTGTGCCATAACCAGCTTTCATCATCCGAGGCTTTACTGTAGAAACAGGTGACCTCATCCTGATTTGCTGAATCCATATCTGCAACAAAAAGATCTGCCTTTCGAACTCCTCTCAAAGCTAGTGAGCCTTCCTTGATGTGAGTGATTGAGACACCTTTCTTGTTGAAGACAATTTCGTAACCTTTGTCACAGAATTGACTTATACTCAACAGATTGTGCTTTAGTCCCTCAACATAGGAAATATCTTCAATGATGACATTGCCAGTTTTCAGTTTGCCATATCCCTTAGTCACACCTATGCTGTCATCTCCAAAGGTAACATAAGGGCCAGCCTTCATAACCAACTCTGTAAGCAGGGACTTGTTTCCAGTCATATGCCTCGATGCTCCACTGTCTAGCACCCATATGACTTTATTTCTATTCTGCTTAACGCCCTGCAATGACAGATTGGTTAGACATTCTTCGGAACCCAACTTTGATTGGGCCCGGCTTTTCGATAAAATCGAGAATCAACAGATTTATCCTGGCGATCTTCCATCTCAATCTCATATCTAGCTATTAATTCAGTCTCTTCTCTTGAATCATTGTCCCATGCTTGATCTTGAAGTGTTTCCAGCTCATAGGTCTTTAGTATTCCATAATACTCTTCCAGAGAAGTTGTATGCAAATCTCTGGTTTCTCTTATTGCGTAGACCCTATGTTCAATGCTCTTTGGTTGGTTCCTCAGATATCTCGTATTAGTCTCAACCATGGGGAGAGTTACACCTCTCAGATTCAAATCCAATACCAACTGACTGAATCGTAGATAGACATCTGTTATGCCTTCTCCTTTTCGTATTCTGAAGAGGTCATACTCCATCTTGAGTATGAGTGTCTTGTTACTTCTAACCTCTGCAGATCCTTCCATGACAACTTCTATCTTGTCCCAAATCTTCTTCGCTGTAGTCAGACCTTTGACTATGTTGAACATTTCATGATCAAGAGATTCCATCAAGGTTTGTCGTATGGCAGTATCATAAGCTATTTGTTCCTTGTCAGCATCCGAAAACTCCGAGACCTTTTTAGGCTCAGACCGAGGTGGTATAACCACTCCTCCTTCCGTATGTGAAGGAATAACTACCATTGGGACAAATTTACCCTTGTCAAGGACTTCCAGATATTCAGGGTTAACAGTCTCTAGATATAGTCTCATTCTGAAAACCCATTCTTCATAGTGATCTTTGTTGAACATTGGGATCTTGAATGCATTTTTAGGAGCCATCTCAATTCTGGTCACTAAAAGTTTCTAAGTACCCAAGACTAGGCTATGTAGAATATTTATGTAGAACTTTTGCCTAAGTCGAAATTTCTCTAAGTAGAAATTTTTGCTCAAGTCGAACTTCACCAAGTAGAAGTTATCCAAGTCGAAATTCTATGTAGAAAATCTCAAGTAGAAATTCTATGTAGAACTTTTGCCTTAGAATAATTTTTCTGCAGATTACTTTAATATTGAATAAACAATATTATCTCTTTAACACCTTTTGACTTTTGATGCTTTACTCACCTAACCCACCTAACCCACGTGCTAGGTACTGAGTATGTCTTGTTTCACTTTCGGCCGTGAATAATGCAAATCAAAAAGTCCAAAAACACCTTTTTATTCTTTTACTATTTTTCTGTTTGAAAAGGAGATCAAAAAGTTGTTGGGTTGTCTTCTTTGATAAGAACAGATGATGAACACTCAAGAACACCAAATATGAAAGTACCCAGATTAATTCACAAAAATTAATTAAAATACATCCAAGCTAAATAATCACACCTGGAGTATTTAAATAATTTTTCAGATGAGTTTTTCACCACAAACGATTTAAAGCACACTTTTCAAGAAAATGAAAAGTAGATCTAGAAAATGAAAACTCACGATTCTTCTACTCAACACAAGGATCTATGTTTTGTATGTTAAACATAAAGCTCTGATACCAATTGTTAGGTCCAAATGTGTTGTAGAGGGGGGGGGGTGAATACAACTTTTCGAATATGAGAAGCAATAAATACGATGCAATAAATGAACACACAGATTCAAGGAATATATGTCTTATATATAACTTGAAAGGGTTGCTACAACATTCATTACAAAGTATAACAGAAGTTCAGAGAGAAGTGAATGATACTAAGCTCTGTGAATGCACTCTCTCTCTTTCTCTTGTGTTTTTTTCAAGAATTGCTCACTAACTAAAACATTACACAAGTACTTCTATTTATACTACATGTAATCTATGTCCTGTAGTCTTCAAAGACTAAGATGTACGTGGCCCAATGATGTCCACATAAATCTTGCCTTATCTTGAAAGCTTGGAAATCTGCCAATCAGAAGATGCCATGTGTCATGTTGAAGCTGCACTCTAAGTAGAACTTCTACTTGAGAATTTCTACTTAGCCATCTCGAAGTTCTAAGTAGAACTTCTACTTAGAAACTTCTACTTGGCCATCTAGAATATTTAGTACTTAGAAAATATTCTGGTCTTCAACTTGAAACTTCAATGCACATCTTGAACTTGTGATATCTTCATGTCTTCTTTGTTCTTCACTAAGTTCTTGAATATGGATCTTTATTACTGACATAAACTTGCTATCAATGTCCTGACACTTGATGCAACGGTCTGGTTCATAAGTGACTAGTCTTGATAGGGTTTTTGCTTCTTGAATAAATTACCATATCCAATTAGAAATGTGGCTTTCCAATATTTGCTTTCCTTCTTGTTCACTTGAAATCAATTGGTCTTATTGATACTGATGGTTATGATCTTGATCTTTGGCCTTTCAAATCACTGAGGCATGAACAACTTTGACTTGAACTTCTTTCAATGATTTCTTCTTCGATTGATCATAGTTAACATGTTGAATTGTATCAATTACCTTGTCTTCATTTAGTGTTGATTTCTTGTGACTTCTTGTTCTTGATTGTCTTCTGGTTAAGTATCTTTTCCTTTAGTTTGAGTTACATTAGTTATAGTGTTACAAGTTTACACACTCTGCCTTTCAAGTCACCAGATTGTACATATACAAGCATATTCAAGAATATGTGTTTATCTACTATGTAAAACTTAATGAAAAAGTAAGGTGCTTTCATTTTCTATTAGATACAAATACTTGCAACTATATATGAGAAACAACTGAATTATCATAACGATTGTAACTAAGAGTTGGTTATAAATATGTTATAATAGGCATCATTGATTTCTAAAGTGCTACGTGAATTGTTAAACCAAGATCCATTGTTGCATTTCCCAACCGTTCTCGAAATGCTTCTAGTCCCTTCCTGGCTATGTAGCTAAAGCGATGAATGTCAAGGTCAATCTCAAAATAATTTTGTCCCTGTATTGCATCAGAATGGTAAGTATTAACAAAGAAATCGCAAGCCTATACAAACAAAGACAGCAGGTAGACGTTATCCTTATTGTGCTTCCAACATTGTATATAAAATTAGGATTAATTATCAAATTGGCCAATATAAAATTAGCAAAGTTTTAAATATACCATATACAAATTTGGGGTCTCAACTTGGTCACTATTAAGTTGGAGGGGTATCAAATCGGTCACTTTTAAGTCGATAGTAAGCTAACAAAATCTTAAATTTATCATTAAAAATTAATAATTTTGTTTAAAATGTGACCAATCTGATACCCCAAATAGTAAATGGTAAATGTGATATATTGTTAATTATATAGTGGCTAGTTCAAATTTAAACTATCAGGTGATCATGATGTGACATAAAGAAAAAAATTGAATGTCAGCCACATATTTCGAGGGTAGGAACATGATTGATGTATATGTGCAGCGTATTGAAGTTACAAGTCGATTCTATAAATATCTTTGGTTGATCAACACGTGTTTACATATTTTAAACAGTCGGTGGATCAATAGAATTAGCATTTGACCTGATAAAAACTGTGTTGTGGACGTGATAGGACTGGCTTTTCGTTATAAGCATTTATAAGTTTTCTTTCAGTAGAACTGGAAAGAAGATCGTCGGGATTAACCACTCAAACCATGGTCTTCATTCTTTCTCTGAAGGAAACTATTGACTCTTTTGTAAATCCTTTAACCTTTTCCACATTGTCCTCAATAAATTTCTGTGGCACAACCAAATATTGAATTTAATTAGCCAAAGGTTCAAAACATTTTATAAAGTAGAAGTACATTTGATCAAAGATTATCTGGTGATAAGAAATAAGAAAAATCTAACTTCATTCAGGGAGTCCGGAACGAAAATCTGGTGCTAAGAAATTACTACTTCTTTTCCAAAAATGGCTAATATTCTCCCATACTATAATACTACACAAATATGGTCGATCATGTACGCAGTACTAAACACATGACTACAATAAAACTAAAGCTTCCATCTCCTTCCTATGATGGCCTTTGTTTCTTGTCAAATATAATTTATAATCCACCATGTGTGCAAGCAGAATTTAGTTTGGGGTGAGCCAAAATCCATTCTCCGCATATTACTATAAATAGCAAATCATCTGTGTAATTCTTGCATTTACATGCAAATAACTTAAGTTATTATTTGTTTGATAGAGCTCTCTTCTTTAAGGTAAGAAATGGAAAAAGAAAATTAAATAAATTTAAAAATGTAAAAAGATCGGAGATTGTGGCTCATTGTGTAAAATGCGGGGAGGGGGTTGTATCACTGAGGTTTATATATGGGGGAATCCTAGAGGCACTAAATATTATAATATTAAAGAACATTAAAAGAAAAAATATTTAAGATTGTACTTGATTTATGAAAGACAATTTACTAAGAACTCTTACCTCAAATATATTAGTAGACTTTTAAATTAGGTAACACACAACTAAATTGATTGTAATTGATTTTATGAAATACAACTTACTGGAAACTCTCACCTCAAATCTCTTAGTTGACTTTTAAATTAAGGTAACACATGACTAGCTTAAATGCTGCAAAGATATACATATCCTGATTACCGGTTGTGTTTTCTTATACAATAAAGTAGATCAATCCAAATAAAACGAGGCTTTTCCACCGAGTATCATTAGATACAACCAGATGGTGGAGGACGTCCAACATAATACATACGACCATTAAAAATAACTATGATGTTATAATTTAGAAGCATCAATTGTAGACTGTTAACAAAAAAATTGGTGAAGAATCACCTTAAAGATCTCCTGAAATTTTGAGGAAGAATCTTTCTCGAAATTTTTAGAAAGTTTGAAGTAGAGCACAAGGCTCAAACCATCTCCATCACTATCGCCACTGAACATTACAGTAGGATAAGTAGGAAGTTGCATCAAGAACAGAACAAAAAAGAATGAAAATTTGCATGTATGATACCACTCTTACAAATGATGATTTTATTATCAGGCAAACAAATATTTGTTATAGTAGAAATAGTGGATTAGAGAATAAGATGGTAACTGGTTATACCTGAATATTTATAATAAGAAATTGAGGTACTTTCCCTTCAGCTTTTACAGGAGGAAGCTCCAAGTGTTGGGCAATGTGATCAACTTTATTTGGGCAAACAAATAAATCCACACCAATTGGTTTATATGGACAGTATTTTGGAGCAGGGGCTTTCTTTTTATCTCTACTTAACAATGTATATACACTCATTGATACTGATTTTGCAATTACATTCAGAAAAGTCAAAAGCCATAATGGTAACAAGCATACCTAAAGTAAGTGTCACTACGTACTTTGAAATTCGAAGGTTCAATCTCTGACCAAGAACCTGGAGTTCCATGTGTACTACATGGAATCAAGTTTCCTGCTTTAGGCCGGTATAAGAATTTTTTTGATTCACCTGCATATATTGACAGTGTTAAATGCAATATATAGTCAGTGTTTAATGTTATATACTGTGATATGATTGAGTAAGGAAAAAAACATAATGAATACGTTTTCTTAGATTTTGAGTCAGGCTTGAGGAACATCATAGAAAATGTTGTCAATACAAAACCTTTCATGGTGTACTTATAAATTTCAGTTATTTTATCTCCATCAACGGATGTTCTCTTGAAGGAAAGCCCGATGACCTTTGATTTTCTCTTTTGAGATTGACGGCCTGGATATGATGCATTCACGACAATGTCATTAAAATTTACATTTTCCAGCGGAGATAAGTTATATCTCTTCACGTTCTCTATATTTTTCTCTACACAATCATGTTGATCGTCTTTCACTCCATAAAAGTTTTTTGTGAGTTTGAAACCATCTGAATCCTTGATTCCATCTCTATTTACCAAAATTTCTGTTTTACCATTATCGATTTTCATCAATTTTTCATGAATTTCTTCGTACAAACATTTTCTATCTACAGTGCACGATGAGGTTTCATATTGAAGTACTTGTCCACTTGGGAGGTATGCACAAGAAAATTAGTAAATGCATTGATACAAATAATACGAATACAATTGGTTACCAGGGATAAGCCAACTACATATAGATTATGTATTGCATTCAAGCTGAAACCTAACTATATCAATTACACTTGAAATTAGTAATGTTGAAGCTTATCAACACCCCCCCAAATGGTAATGCTGGATAGTTATTTAGTTATGTAAAACGCAGAACTAATGGATTTAGTATTAATAATAGTTCATAAAGATGAAAATTGTTGACTATATATAACATATATAAAATCAGAATGACAAAATCAACCTCATAACATCTAACCAACACTTATAGTGATGCCAAATATAAAATGCTAATGTCCAATACCTTCGTGTACACTATTGTAGTCTTCTTCAGTATCACACTCCAAGATGCTTATTGTATCAAACCATGCTTCCTCTTGGCAGATACTGCATGACCATTAACATGGACAATTGAATCACTTTACTGAAATATTTCTTGGGAAGTTACTTGCATCAGTGATACCTCAGGCAAATTCTGTGCCAAAAATCTGTTACATTCCAAGCTAAAAATCATTAGTAGTGATTTTAACAATATGATCATCAAAATAGAAAAAATGTGCATAAGGTTCTGTATCTCCCAAAACCCTATATAGTTTCCCAATTATAAAAGTAATCTGTTTGGTGAGTAACTATTATCATATTTTTATGTTAATACACCCCCTTTCACTTTAAACGTTATTTGGAGTGAGGTTTTTAGCATCAAGGTTGGTGGTTAGTGTCCATGAGATTGGGATAAGGTTACAACACCATGTTGGAAGACCCACGAGAGTCATATATGAAAGTAGATCAAGAATTCTGAGATATTTTAAAGCCACTCCAAGGAAAAGGGTGATGTTTGTGAAATATCATCATCTCGATAACGATTTATACATTTGTAGAGTGGACGGGTGCAAGCATGGACAAACCACATCTGATATTTTTATATTTATCGGAGGACATAATGGACTAGATCAAATTTACACCTTAACTCAGTTTGGATGTGTACGAATACGTTTTACGTTGACAACCAAGATGCAATATACATCTTCAATGATCTAATTCTACATGGCCAAACAAATCAGAATTGTTCTAACACTTCAATACTTCATTAACGAAAGCATCGACTGTGGCTTTTTCACTTTCCAATTTGTCAATTTTGAGTATCAGGGGACATATGTTCTAATTAAAGTTTTAACAGTAAAGTTGTTCTACTCTGATGTTTAAAAGTGTGAAAATTAGGCCCGGTAAGTGGGGTATATATTATAAGCTATGTAGATTACTCAATATATTAAAGATCCTAATCTTGAGTATAATCTTTAGTAAGGTCATATGTATTCATATATTTGGACTAAAGGATGCACATAGCATTAACATAAAAGGCAATTGGAACTTGAAGTAGATATATTACTTATATTCAAAAAGATATGTACGAGTGCCTTAGAATTGAGAAAGTGTACCATGATCATATTGTTCACTCCAATCTCATTAAGTTGCAGGCCATATTAAGAAATCGGTATGCACATTCTTCTCCAAAAAAACATTACTTTGGTAGGTTTGGGTCGTAATGACTAATATTCGATCATGATTGATTTTTTTATCATTGTTATGTAAAATCTTTTAAAAATGAATATTAAATTTGGACAAAAAAATATACCACTGCCATCATTTTGTTTATGACGCCACTGAAACTGTGTGAGATGATATGTTGAACTGGAAACCTCAGATCTTCTACATGTGGTGGTTGTTTGAAGAAAGTCGATTACAAAAGCATCACTTTTTCCTTTCCTTCTTCTGTTGCTAAAAATTTTCATGAGCTTACCGCCAACTTTTCTAGGATGGTGACTGATGATGCTGTGAGACTTATGATTTTTAGGTAATGTTGAAGAACAAGTACCCATAGTGATCGCTTAAGTTCAGATTGTAGATAACCCCACAAGTACATTTAGCAGTGCCTGGTAAATTAAAAAATCAGAATTCTCAACATAAGTATATCGAGTATAACTGCTCAAAGAATATCGAAGAATGACCTGACCATACAGTACAAATGAAACTACACCATGTGAATTTTGCATCGAGTGAAGAGCCATCTTAAAGCAGTGATGGTTCTAATTATAGAAATATCATGACATTACCCAAGATTTCACTAATAATAATATCAATTAGGAGGTTACCATGCCTGTAAGGCATGCACATGAAACAAATATTTTGATTTAGGAGTCATCCTCAAGATGCAAAAAAATTTGGCAAAATAGCCTTGTTGTAGTAGCTATACAATCAAACAGCTAGTAGGATAAATAATAAGGCTTGTACAATTGCTTAAAGTGAGTGAAAAAAAATGACTTGACTGAGCATGTACACTATAGATTCCACTTGCTCGAACCGATAGCCGTTAGAGGAACATGTTAAGATAATTTACTAAGGATTAATTGGTTCACCAACCTTGCTTACCAATCCAATAAAGGGGAGCAAAATTCGGTTCTAGTACAAATCTCATGTGTTGAAACAACTACGTAAAAAAATATTTGCTGCTAAGCAAACTTACTTGACCTTCATTCATGGCTTCTTAAGTTATAGAATTGCTCTACTCCTAAAATTTTGAAAATGTCTAGGATTTAAGCTATCAAAAGTTCATTTTGCAGCTCAAGATCAACTTAGAAGAGTAAGTTAGCCAAAGTACGGTTAAATCGACAAAGTATATTTGTTTTCATTGTAGCTCGTCTTCCAAACTAGTAACTTTTACTAATTAATTAATTAAAATAAAAATCTATTTATGCAAATAAAAGAACCATATTTTTTTCAATGTTAGTCTAGGAAAAACACTTGCATCACTAATCTGTGAGAAGAATAGAACTTAACCGGCTCATCCAAGAGCAACCAACATTTGCACAGGCCAACAAAGATAAGCTGGAAACTTCTATACTTAAATGAGGAAATTGTATTCGTAAGTTTTAAAAGGTAATATTCATTTCTTTTGCCCACTTGGTACATGCAAGTTAGTAAACTTCGAATATTCAAAATTCTTAATTCCATGATTTCAAACAATGACATTAACTTGAATAGTTACAATCAAACACCGATACACTTAAGAGCTCAAAGTGCTATCTAAATGGCATACCTTATAAAATGCATGTAGGAATTTTCTCAAATAAATCATTCAATCCTAGTGCATGTCTATGTTATGTAACAAAAACATCCGAGTAAGAACATTAACAAGTGAACAATGGTAAATCATGATTATTCTTAATAATGTTAGCACACTTGTTATACATTGCAATGGATTAAACTCTCAACTTCGAACCACGGTAACCATTGTATGAGCAAATTGTATAGATTGAATTAAAATTAAATTCAAATATTTAATTTAAATAGATCATATTAGGCAGACTAGCATAAAATTAAATATAGGAAAAGTTCTACGAATTGATTTAATAAATTTATTAAAAAAAATATAAAAAAGTAGAGGATTTTTTGATGGTATAGTTGCATGCAAATATACAATCATACTAAGGTACATTATACCTAGCTATATATGCATGATGCATGTATGGAGGAAAGGAGGATGTACCTTGCGTAAGAAACTAGAAGAAGAGAGATCCTTGAGTAATTGATGATGTATTATTGTAACAAAGAATGTTATGTAAATTCTCCACATCTCTTTGCAACCATGTAATTAAATGAAAAGGATAAAAAAGAATTTGGGGAAAGAGATCGAGAGTAAATCAAACGTATCGAATGCAAATTTAAAACCCTTTCTCTTCTCCACTCCTGTAATTATTATTATAGAGAAGAGAGAATGAGGAGGATGACAAGTGCATCCCCTTTTTTAAAATATTCATTTTATCTGTATATGTATACCTAGCAATAATACACTTGTACATGCATTATGTATATTATAATTATATGATCATAATTTCTAACTAATGTTGACAGCTTAGGACAAAAAACAAGATCAAAATTTTGTCATTGCCACTGCTTACATGAAATTAATTAGGATACATTTTTTAATCTTCTAGTTATATTTTAAACTTTTACATTATATTTGGTTTTAATATATTTGAAATTTAATATAATAATCTCAGGTAGATTACAATATATTTATAGATTTTGAATCTGCTCGAAAAAACTATCAAATGAGAAAAGGTGCTCCAAAAATCATAATTTTCTTTATTTATTGAGCCAAATTGTGTTTTATAGGAATCAAAGTTGATTTAAATGTTTTGTCAAAAAAAAAAAAGTTGATTTAGATGTTATTTCATTAGAAAATGGTCAACAGCAATTGAGAAAATTTTAAGTTATTTATTTTTTATAAAATAAATTATTTTTTTGTTAAAAAAATATAGTTTAATTTTAAAATAAATAAGTGTGAAGAGTTTGTTTAATAGCATAGAAATATATGTGAGTAATGTATTTCAAAAAACTAAATTCGTTATTAAACGATAACTCTCTATACATTAGTGTCTTTATATCTTTTATTCTTATCTAATTAATTTTCTCCTTTACTAACGATGGGACTGCGAAGGATGCACCTAGATATGTGGATGGTGGTGACGTGGTGACATAATAAGAGATTACAAAGGTTACTTCAAGGTTGGATTTTTAGCTAATTTCGATCATTGTACAACTAATTTCAATCATTGCACTACATGCAGGACTGAGATGATGGCAGTAGGAAGGTATCTCGAATTTGGTAAGAGTTTGAAGATAGAAAAATTAATTGTAACAGCCCGACTTTTCGGACTATTAATTCTAAATGATATTTCTAAATCAAAACTTAAATAAATGGAATTCTTTATTCAAATACTCCAAAATTAACAAAAGTCAAATGCAACGGTCAAATGCAATATTCTAAAATCATCAAATCGGAGACGCAGTTCCACAAATCCAATATTCAATATCTAATAATGTACTGAAAATTTATTCAATAATCCGATATAGCATCTAAATCAAGTTGCACGAAATCCACACAGCTCAAATCTTTTATGTTATTAAGCTTCCAAAAGTCCGAACCTGAAACATATTAAAACAATGAGCTGCGAAGCCCAGCAAGTAACTATCGTCCAACGGCTCAAAAGCAATATTTTTATAAGAGAACAAAATTTTTGAAACTTTAAATCGATAAAAGAATCTAAATAAATAAATCATATTTTATTCCCACAGTTCTAAATTACGGTCACACTAAACCAGTGACACGGTTCTATATTCGATGGGGGCCAGTTTACGTATCTATGTGTTCCGGAACGCGCGTAAACTAGTTCTATGATTCGATATGTCACACTATCCAGTGACCGGATTCTATGATTCGATACGCAACTAAAACCGGGGATTTCTAAAATAATTCTTTTTCTAAAATCAATTTTCGATATCACAAATTTCGATAACCAAATCAAACAAATATTTTGAAACAGAATAAAACAGAATTTATAACGAGCAACGAAAAGTTACTTACCTCGATTGCGATACAAACACTGAAAATTAATATGCGAACTGTTCCTCTCTGACTCTCTCGTTGTTGAGTTTCTGTACGATATATTCATAAGCTAACGAGTTCTTATATAGGCCTCTAAATCCTAAAATAATTTAGGTAATTCTAAAATTTGCTACTAATAAAAATTGTAACCTCTCCAAGTAATACCTAAATTAAAAGATTCCAGTACACATAATTAACTTAATTAAAAAGATATTGATTCACTAAATTATTTTCACGCTCCTTTCCAAATATAACGTATCTTATCCTTTAGAATTCTAGAATTTTCTAAATAAAATAAATATCTAACTAGAAATTATTTTAAAATCTAATATCAAAAAATAAAAATAAAAAAATTACGGATTTTACATTAATGTTCCAAATTAACCACAGGTCGAATTTGTAAGTTTTGAATCAAGATGGGGTGAATGGTGCGTGATGTAATATTGTTATCAATCTATATATTATAAATTGCTGGATAACCCTTTCCTCAGTTTCAGTTTCGGGATCCATATTTAGGTTCGGTTAAAATTTTTAACTATATTTTGATCCATGGACTATCCATTTTTCAGGATTTGGTATCCATATTTAGGTTTGTAAAGATTCATGTATTTATTTAACCCATTCTGAATTATGGAAAATCTACATATAAATTTAAATATCATTAATGTCAATTATAAGGTTTATGGTACGTTCATTAATAAAATTTTAAATTACTCCTTTAATTCAGGTAAGTTCTTTAATGCATGTAATCATACAATATATACGAATTGAAATCATCTTTAAATGTATTTGTTATAATAATAAAAGAATAATCTTTTATTTCATTAATTTTTTTCTTTCACAATTATTATTAAAAATATACAACTTTTTTATTATTTAATTAACCAATAATTCTTTTATATTTATAATTTTAATAAAATGATTTTTGAAATGCCTGTGTGCGTAGCACGAGTTATAATCTAGTTATTATAAAAATTTGTTGAACAATCCAGATGGAAATTTGGATTTGTGCACTGTTTTGTTTCAAAGAGATGAACAGAATAGCAGATTATTCAGTAAATAAAGGAGGGTTAATGGAGCATGTGATAATTTTTGAAAAACCTCCATTAGAGTTAGACTCATTTTTAGGGATGATATTGTAGGAGTGACGATTTCCACTTTTTTTGAAAATATCACTGAGTATCATAAATATAATTATTATAATTAAATTATATTGTTTAAAAATTTTGAATTTACGCTTAGCAAAAAAAAAATTTGAATTTACAAAATTCATATTTTAAAATTATGAATAGAATTTAATAAAAAATTGTATAATATTAAAAAAATTTATGCATTGCACGGATTCTAAGTTAGTAATCATATAATAACACCATTAATTTGACAAAATAGTTTAGGCAATTCTTATTATATTTCCTGTCCAATTTTTTTTATTTCATTTAAAATGCATCTTAACATAACAAATGAGAACTTTTCTAAATATTAAATAGTCAAAAAAATGACAAAATTGTTTGTATTATTAAATTTCTAAAATACATAAATAAATGTAAAAATATTTGGGAAGTGTAAAATGAAAAAGGTATAAAGTGTTGATTTGGGGGGAGTAAAAAATAGCGGAAGAGGAACAAGGAAAGTAGAGGCCCCATCCTCCCACTCTATTAATTCACTCATTTTTCTCCTTACAAGCTTTTTTCAATCCCCCCCTTTCACTTGACCTAATTCAGGTACATATATTCTCGATTCATCCCTCTGTATGTATATGTCCACAAACACACACGCACTGATTTCAACTCCATTTTAATGTATTTTCGTGCAATCAAGTTTGTATTGATAGCATTTGTTCATTAATTTGATTTTTGTTTAATCTGTTTCTTTCTAATCTCGTAATTTTTGTACTCGATAAGTATTGAAATATGTTGTTTTCGGTAATTTGAATTGAATAGATGAAAGGTGATTTAGATCTCTGGTGGTTAGGGTTAGTTTAGGGTTTTTGATGTTAATATTGATTAGAATTCAGTTTGTTTAGTTTGCTTGAAAGTGTTGATTAGTAGATTGGTGTTGTATATGATTTTGTGGATCTGTATGTGTGATAGTGTGTGTATGTTTACTTCGAAGTTTTAGATTTGGTAGGTTCGTGTCCTGTTCTGTATTTCCTGGATTTCGAATAACTGTTACTCTGTAGGCTTATGGAAATTAGTAGTTTCAAAGTGAATTGGTAACTTACTGATTTGTGTGAGGTTCCTTTTGCATCTGCCTTGTACGAGCTTTTTATCAGCCTTAAACGAGAATTTTCCAGTGTTGCTAGGATAATGTGCTAGCCTATTGGAGGATATACATTTATTGAGATTTTACAGCAAATATGACAAGTCGGTTAAAAATGCTAGATAACATCTGCATTATTTACGTTATTAATATTCTTGCCTCTAGCGAAGGGCATTGCTAAATGCAGCTATGTATATATTGCGAAACATAGGTAGGTTGCATGTTGGATTTAGCATCACTCTTGTACTCTTTCTTATGATTGCCTTTAGACAGTCAGATCAGGATAACAGATTATGATTGTATCGAAGTTAGCTTATTATTGCTGATAAATAGATACAAGATATCCTTATACAGGATAAAGGAGGATACTGATACTAACAGAAGTTCTGAAGTTGATATTTACTGCCAATATGGACGTTCTTAGGTTAATTTGTAATAATTTAGCATAGTATAACCATCATTTGGAGTCTTTGAAACTTGACTTATTAAATACAAAATCAAGGTTAGGCATTGATTTTGAACAAGTGGTGGCCTTTATGAACCATGGATGTTTGCAAGGTGGCTTGCTTGTATCTTCAGTGCCCTTGATATTTACCTTAATCTTACGACATCTATAGCATATTTTAGAATGTGTGAATAATGGCTCTGAACTAGTTCATCTCTATAAAGTTTACTTGTAGTTTTATGCTAAAAGCATGTGTGTTCACATTTTCTGTGTGCATTGGTGTTAAGCTTCTGTTCTTATTTTTTAGGCCAAGAGAATGGATGGCTCAGCTGGACAGGGTGGTAGTACTGTGGATATGTTCTTGAGGAATTACAAGCTTGGGAAAACTCTTGGGATTGGTTCATTTGGTAAGGTCAAAATTGCAGAACATGCATTGACAGGGCACAAAGTTGCTATCAAGATCCTTAACCGCCGAAAGATTAAGAACATGGAGATGGAAGAAAAGGGTGAGTCTAATATGCCTACAAGAACACCTTACACCTTTGCTACACCCCCACTTCCTCACCTCCCCTAATAACAGAAAGGAAGTTTGCATTTTGTTCATCTTGTCTGCGCATCTGATAGACCAATGTGAATTTAGAATGTGTTCCCTGATTTTCTGAAACTATTTACTAGAAAGATTCTGCTAGCCACTGGTCTCACATATGCTTAGACTTAGAGATGGTTTCTTATACCAATTGTGCAATTTGGAATGAGGTACTTCAGTGATATACATAAATTTTCCTAGCTTTATTCAAATTATCTAGGGCCATTTTTGTTTTAAAACATTGTAAAAAACCATTTGAGGCATCTTATGTGAAACAAGAAGTATACTCATTAATTATGTGCTGTAAAGAATAAGATAATGTACCAATATAATAACAGACACAACTCAACAGCTTTAAGTTAATATGAATGGTTATGACTTATGCCTTTATAGAACTTTGTCTACGTCTAGAAAGCTTACTGAGATGGAGGGCAGAACTGAAGAAGGTGTAGTGGTCCGAAACAAATGAAAGATAGGCACTAATGACTTATCTGAAGAGATCTCAGTAGCCCAAGGACTTCTCACTTGCAGAAGAACGGAGATTGTCTGAAGGATCGCAATTTATAAAGAGAAGTATATCAGTTTTGTTAATAATTAAGTTTTCAAGTTAAGAAATGCGTGGAGTTTACATGACTTGTGTACATGAATGATGAATCAAAACACTAATAATGTAACTCCATGTACTAAGGCTTGCGATCACTTGGGCTTCTAAATAATTTAAACATTCACAGTTGGCAGTCAAACTAATTTGTTAATCTAGTACTGATTATACATCTATTTATCTTTCTAGTGTGCGTTCAACTTTTTAATAAAATATTGAAATATCCTTACATGTGTACCCTGTCACGCAAGTGTATGAAACAATTTCATTGGCTCTGTTGTTGCATGATGGTAAACAATTAATATGGATCTGGTATTAACCTTGGGCGTGGCTCGTTTTTGCAGTTAGAAGAGAAATAAAAATTCTAAGATTGTTCATGCATCCCCACATTATCCGTCTTTATGAAGTTATAGAGACACCAACAGATATATATGTTGTAATGGAATATGTGAAGTCTGGTGAACTTTTTGACTACATTGTGGAGAAGGGTAGATTGCAGGAGGACGAAGCTCGCAACTTTTTCCAACAGGTACTAGTGTACTTTTTCTGTCATTGAGATATCCCTTAGTCATTCTTTTGAGTAATTGACATGAATGACCTGAATCATCTTCTTATGATGCAATGCATATTTTATAAGTATACAATAAAATCACATGTTGCAAATACTTTGCAAGCAGATAATATCTGGTGTGGAGTACTGCCACAGGAATATGGTTGTCCACAGAGATCTTAAGCCTGAGAACCTACTCTTGGATTCAAAATGTAACGTTAAGATTGCTGATTTTGGTTTGAGCAATATCATGCGTGATGGTCATTTTCTAAAGACAAGTTGTGGAAGTCCCAATTATGCTGCCCCTGAGGTATGGAGTGTAGTTTAGTAACTAATAATATGTTATTAGAAGACATATATATTGGTCACTCTATTTATCCTGTATTGGTTAATCAAATTACTATGTGTAGCAAGTCTAGTAAATTCCAACCACTTCTAGATTCTGAATGAAATATAAGATTCTGTAAGCCATATCAAGAGCAACAGGGTTTTTGTATCATATTTTTTTATGCTGAAATCAGAAATATATTCTGAATATTGTACCACTAGAGGAAGACACAAGAAGATTTTGATTGCTACTGATACTGATAGTCCATAATACTGATCAATAGTCTGAATTCTGAAATATGTTTTGGACATATGGAATTTGTTTCGGAGAGAGTGTTTATAGTCATATAAGTAAAGAACTAGTAAGGTTACACAATTTCTCATTTATGAACTATTTATGCTCCTACAATTTCTTTATAGTGTGAGATTTATATTTTAAAGTTTTATATGGATTAATGTAGGTTATATCTGGAAAATTGTATGCTGGACCTGAGGTTGATGTATGGAGTTGTGGTGTTATCTTGTATGCCCTCTTATGTGGCACCCTACCTTTTGATGATGAAAACATTCCTAACCTCTTTAAGAAAATTAAGGTACATCATGGTGATTCTGGTCATATGGATGATATACATTTTTTAATTATCTATCAATTCCTGCTTGGTTAACATTGATTTTTTACCCCTGCTAGTTTATTAACATTAAAATTTAGTTGTGCTTATATTGCATCAGACTGTTATATGTGCATTTGACTTGAGCTTGTAATATTTTGGATCTTTCTCTTTGGGGATTGAAGAGTATATAGTATGTCTTCTCAAAATACTAGGCATTAATCCCGGTTTTTTCTCTTAATTTTTCATTGTCTTTTCGAGGACTCCAGTGATTTCAATGGTTACTATTATTTTCTTAAATTTTTCCTCCTACTTATTAATCAATTCGTTTGAATATATATGTAAATTGCTATCGATCTTTGTTTCGTTAATAGAGTTTTCCCCATAGTACGACTGTTTAGTTTTAATCAACTTGCCTGATCCTTCTCTTTTCAAGGTACAGTATATAGAGATTAGATGGTTTGTCTTTTGATTCTCAAGTATAGGCGTTTGAGTTTGCTGCTGCTTTTAATCATTTACCGTCTATTTGTCCAAATGAATATTATCAGCTTAAGCTAGTGTTAAGATGATTTAAGTATTTAACGAAAGATTATTGGATTCTAGGGCTTCAAAATCTCAAGTTTAGCTACTCCATGGTTTTATTTGGGCTCCTTCTGTGACTTGAAGACTTTATTTATCAGATCTCAGTGGCAGTGTCACTCTACTGATTTAGTCTAAATACCATCTTTTGTTTACTCTGGCCTCAAAAACCTTATCTGAGCTCTGTTGTTGGTTGCCTATGTATTGGTGAAAAAATAGTGTTTCCAGCAGAATGTAAAAAGCAAGAGGCTTGATTACTAACAGCTAACAGGAACTGTTTTCTAATGTCCCAAACAGAACAATATAGGTACTGTAAGACCTGTACCAAATTCTTGACAGGGTATCATTGTCTGATTCCAAATTTATGAGATTTAACAATTCTCTTGAATATCTCAAACATTATCCTATCAAGCTGGTCGTCATTTGAATTGTGATCGTAAATACTCTTAACTTGGAGTGTCATAATTTTTATTCAGGGTGGTATATATACCCTTCCCAGTCATTTATCTCCTGGTGCAAGAGATTTAATTCCAAGGATGCTGGTGGTTGATCCTATGAAGCGCATGACGATTCCTGAAATACGGACTCACCCATGGTTTCAAGCTCATCTCCCACGCTACTTAGCTGTGCCACCTCCAGATACACTGAAGCAAGCCAAAAAGGTATGTGGACTCTTTCTTGATATAAGGTAACATTATTTTGATTGAAATTTGTATTGAATGCCAAAGTCAGAGTCTAGCATTGACTTTTCAAAGAACCATTGCTGATAAGAGATGGATTATTGGCCAATTGGCTTTTTTTTATTAATTTGGATAGTTGTTTATTGTAACTTCTGCCATGCGTAGGAAATAATTTTTTTTGTTGCTAAATTTCTTTCTTTTAAGTGTAATTTATAAGTAGGGAGAAATGGAATGTTTACTAATATATTCAGAACCTTTTATCCATTAAATCCTTATGCACAAAGGTGTACTCTATTAGTTTTACTGCATATTCCTTCTTGTACCCATTTTTGTTGACACTCCGATATTCATGTTTGTGGAGATGTGAATTTTTTAATTAATTGTGTCTATAGATTGATGAAGAGATTCTTCTAGAGGTTCTGAAAATGGGATTTGACAGGAGCAGCCTTGTTGAGTCACTTCGTAGTCGAGTTCAAAATGAGGTAGGCATTTGTGATGGTAAGTCCACTTTATCATAGACTACTGGGTTACTGATTTCTTGCATTCACTCTAGGGTACTGTGGCATACTATTTGTTATTAGACAACCGATTCCGTACCTCCAGTGGCTATCTTGGAGCTGAATTCCAGGAGTCTACGGTTAGTTAATATTGGATTATTTTGGCTCTTTCTGTTCTAAGTTCTCTGCTAAAGTACATGATAGATAAGTTCTACCTAATTGAAATAGATAGTACTATATATTTATATATATTTAACAAGGAACATGTTGTCTTCATTGTTCATTGCATTAATATGCAATTTCACACGATTTATTAGAATGTTTTATATTTATCGTTCAGGATGCTTTTACCCGTATAAATCAGAGTGAAACATCACCAACTTTAGGGCAAAGAATTCCAGGATATATGGATTACCAAGGAACAGGTTCAAGACCGCAGGTTCTTGTTGACAGAAAATGGGCTCTCGGACTACAGGTAAAGCTGTTCTATGTTTGGGGGTTATCGATATAAAAAAAAACTTGATGCTGGAATGTATATCTTGGAAACATGCAAAGCACACCAGTAGCATTTCATGCTGGAAAAGTTTTTTTTTGTGTGTGTGTGTGTGTGTCAATTACAGGAATTCGAAAACTCTCTCTCTTACACACACATGCCTCTACCGATGTTCTAACTATCAACCTCTTATAACAGAGACAGACAGAGAGAGAGAGAGAGAGGGGGGGTGGGGGGGGGGGGGTTATCCATGAGGCTTAACCCATGCCGGAAAGCTTGATTTATTAATTTAAGGATTCTGTAAATAAGGCCTAGAAAATGAATATTTTGCAAATGTTTTGGAGTATAATGCTTGAATCTTATCTTCTAAGATATTAATTTTGGATGGAAACAACTGATTATGAACTTTAAATTTGTTGAAGTCCCGAGCTCATCCACGTGAGATAATGACGGAGGTTCTGAAAGCTCTCCAAGAACTGAATGTTAGCTGGAAAAAAATAGGGCACTACAACATGAAATGTAGGTGGATTCCTGGCATTGCTGGGCATCATGAAGGGATGGTAAACAATTCTATGCGCAATAATCATTACTTTGGGGATGACTCTACTATCATTGAGAGTGATGGTGCTGCAAGGTTGCCCAATGTGGTTAAATTTGAAGTGCAGGTTATCTTTCTACTATTTTTATATCTGATGCACTCTCAGTATTGCCAATTGTTATTTATCATATTATGTTCCCTAGACATTTTTGTGTGGATTGCTAATAATATTATCGAGCCAGTGTTCACTACATGTCTAAATTCTCCTTTCATGTTCCTAACAAATTAAGATTGAACGCCCGTTGATAAGTAATCTACTTGAATTATGTTTGAATTTAAGTTTTTGATATGCATTTGTTATGGCCTTGAGGTGCCCATGATATGTGTGGAACGTGATCCCAAATGACTTTTTGATATAAGAGTAAGAAAGCGAATATAATTTATGTTGTTTTGTTCTACTTTGTGGTATTTAATCAACTAGTTCCTGAACTGCCATCTATGTGCTAATGGATATCTTACAAGACCATTTTTTCCAGCTTTATAAAACTCGCGAGGACAAGTATCTGCTTGACCTACAAAGGGTCCAGGGACCACAATTTCTCTTCCTGGATCTTTGCGCTGCTTTTCTTGCTCAACTTCGAGTTCTTTAAACCATTAGTCTGATGAAAAGGCCAGCTTAGACAGCAAATTGTTAGTGACATTTGCGAAGTAAAGCTTGAGCTGTATGTAACTAGTCTTCCACTCAGGTCGCGTCCTACGTGTTACTATTGTTTTCGTAAGTTTATATTGTAGGCGGCTGTGTATGCCATTCGAACTGGGGTCATTTTTAACCACGTGCCAGGAGTTTGGGCTTTTGACACAGCCAACTATTCATTTCGCAATGGAATCTTGTCATTACTAAAGATCTTGTAAACCATATTACTCTATTGGAAAGTTGATGATGTAGTAATTGTCATTGCTGAGAATGATAAAGGAGTAGAAAATCTGTTACGAGAAGCAAGTTGATGAGTATGACCAGTGTTCACTAACCTTTTGCTGCAACCTGTTAATTATGTAATTAAACAGCACAAGGTTCAAATACTGTAATTAAATATCAGTTCATAGTATTGTTCATACATATACTTTCTTAAATAGAAATGTTTATTCAAAGTTGCATCTTCATTAATTTACAATGAGAATAGAAGTTTAATTAAAATGCATGTAAATTGCTTACATATGGCTTTTAATGTTTGGTCATGAACAGTAAATATGTAAACTTGAGTAAAAATTTATAATACAACTTTCATCAGTCAAGACTATAAATTTTGTATGGTGCATGGCGCACCGTTCTAACAGCCCAAGTAGCCAAATAGAAGTTTTCACTTCGCAATGGATTTCTTCTCATTGTTGAAACATCAAATGTTTTACATTCTCGAAAATCGGTGGGCAAGGGAGATGATTGATATGAAGGCAGCTTAATAAGTAAATAATTGGCCTCAACAGAAATAAACTACCAAGGAGATTAATCAATAATTAACGAAGCATATGGGCTGAAGATCAAGAGAGCTCCACAGTGACAATTCGTTTTCATTGCTATGAAATGAAGATTCCATATACGTTGATGTCTCCAATCCCTCCTCTGGTTTCTTGACATTCTCTTCTTCAGCTTCCTTCTGATCCTGTTGATTCGTGTTGCATGCATTACGAAGTTTACTTAGCTGATCAGATCCAATTCTTTGGGTGGCATTAGCTGATCTAAGCTTAAACTTTAAACACTCTGTTATCCCATTGAATGCATAGAGAGAAGCTGAGAACTTTCTTTCGTATTTCATTCTTCTCATAGCCTCGCTAATCATTGTTGGTTCACCCTCGCATACCATTTGCTCAATAGGCAATGCAATCTCTTCAGTGATCTCAAAAGGGGAGCAGTAAGTTGATCCAAGTTCATCAACAAATTGGAAATCGGTGGAACATAGTTCAGTAGTTCCTTCATCTTCTTCAGTATTGCCTTCAACAATTTCCTCACCACTTGAGCACTGCCCACCTGAGGACTGATCTGAGTGATCAATCCAATCATGGACCAAATCAAGGTCTCTCCCATGATCGGCACCATTAAAGTTTTGATCTGTTAAATATGAGTCGTAGCTAGCATTAGTGTATTCGATAGTGTTTGTATTTTCAATAGCACTTGCGCTAGCATTGTTGAGCAATTCGTCATTGGGGACATAATCTTCTATATCATTTAGAAAATCAGTGAATAGGGTATCTGAAAATTCAGCCACCTCCTCTTCATATCCTTGCTGAACCTTCTCTTCATGGTTCACAGGGACAGAAGAGTTAGATGAGGAAGCTAAAGAGTTATTTCTGGCTTTGAGCCTGTGAAGAAGAATGTTCGAAATTTTTGCTGGAAGGGCAGGAGCTGAAGATGAGGTCTGCGAACAAGGCCAGAAGTTTGTGCGGGTATTAGCCCCGCGAAGCAAGCAAGCAGCTTCATCATAAGCTCTTGCTGCTTCTTCGGCAGTATCATACGTTCCCAGCCACACTCTAATCTTCTGAATCGTATCCTTTATTTCAGCCACCCATCGTCCTGATGGCCTTTGTCTAACCCCAATGAAACGCTTTTTACCACAACGTGCTCCACCTAGTACAGCAGAAGTTGCTGCTGCTTCCTTAACCAATTTATCCCAATCCATGTTTACTTCACCAGAGCTTATATCATGGCCATTCACAGCTTCTCCAGCCTTTCTCTTCCTACCCATTTTTTTCTTTCTGTTTGTGCTCAGTACTCAAGTTGGTTTTTTTTTGTTCTTGTCTTGGTATAATATGTTTCTGTACCTATAGTATAGTAGACTTCAAGATGTATGGATTTATATAGTGGCAGAAAAGTAAAGATTCTGTCAACTAAGAAATGAGTGTTGAATAGGTCTCTACTGCTTGTTCACTTCTTCTTAGTCCTATTTTAATTTAGAATTATAATGAAGTTATAGGAAACCACTTGTAAGCTTCTCTTTAAATAAATAAAAATGTAATGTTGGTCAATCCAAAGAGTACAGTGCATTGCTTGCATCCGTTTCTCTACTAAGAAATAATTTTAATTTGACAGTGCACTGCTTAGACTTGATTATGCCGTTTTCTAAATTTTACAGCTTGTTTTATGCGCGTAAATCCAATACTTCATTCCAGATAGCGACTACTTGTACAGTTTCTTTTGTGTGTTTTTATGTACATTGTATTCCTAAGAGGTCATTGGTAAGAGAGACCAACAAAAGATACACCATGATGTGCACAGGAGATGAAGCTGAAAGCCTGAAAGAGACGCAGGCAAGTCTTATACAATAATATACGAAACAAGAGACAAATGGCCTCATCGCCTACAATATCTTCCATGCTTTTGTTACCTATAATTTACTAACTCTGTATTATATATTCTTGTATGTGCATATAAAATTAACATGGTTGAAACTAAACAAAAGATGCCTTTATGCTTGTTCTTGATTGGTCTACGACGTTGCTAATGTCGCCACATGGAGCTGCTGCTGCTGCTGTACTAGGTGTAACATAATACTAATAATATGACTATGAGACAGACGGCTTTATTTTATGATATGTGTTCATCTGTAGTGTCTGTATTTCTGATTATGCTCCATGACCAGATTAGCTACTTCAATCGGCATTCTTTATATGATGAGCTCCATAAGAAAGTAGTTAAATGGCCGGTTCTAGTCGTATACAGTAACTTGTTAATACCGTTGACAAGGAATGGAAAGTTTAACCAGAGAACTGCTGTATACTCTTTTGGGATTCACTTGATAACTCGTCACTTTTTTGTTTGCTTGGACTATTTTGGCTCAAAGTGCATTATGTGGGAAAGAACTTGTGAAACCATACCGTTCACAAGTATATTTATCATTTTAAAATTTTAATTTGAGCAATGCTAGGGATCCGAAATGGTTCTCTGATGCCAAGTGACATCTTTTAATTAATGGAATTCATATGAATATATGGAGAGTTTTTTTTTTTTTTTTTTTTTAAAATACATATTCAATTAGAACTTGACAACTAAGGCCTTATTTGTTAACAGCCGGACGGAACTGAATGGACCTTTTTGCTGGACGACACCCTCAAATAAGCTGTTTGTTAATAACTTTTTTTGACTGGACGAGTCAAAATTTCACTGAACCATACCTGCTAAAAATTTTATCCCGACCATCCAGAACATATTTATGATGGGTTAATTGGCTATTTCATAATTGAACTCGTGCTCAACTTGCAGTTGGGTAATCGAACTCAAAAAACTTGCATTAACGTCATTAAACTAATTAAACCTTGCAATCTCATAATTAAACTATTAAAAGCTTGCACGACCGTTAACTTTCATTGATTTTTAACGGATGTCCGTTAATTTTGTACAGATAAGGGATAAAATGGCTAATTCATAACTGAACTGACCCTCAACTTGCAACTGGGTAATTGAACTAAAAAAGTTTACAACTGGATAACTGAAATTACACATTAAAACACGCACATATCTCATTATTTAATATTATTTCAATATTTTCATATTACAATTTGTACTTGAACAAACATGTTCTTATGACATATATGTCTACTTGTGTCTTAGACGAAAAAAGTTAATAGCAATTAACCGAAATGATTACAAGCAAAGAAGGTGATTACAAAATTAGATTTTAGGTGGTATAAAATTGTGAGAAAATTATCTCTCTCTCTCTCTCTCTCTCTCTCACACACACACACATATATATAATATGTACATCTCTTGCACGCCATATTATATCTAAACACAAATATTGAATTTTTTTTATACATTATATTTGATAAGTAAAAAATATATAAAATTTATATATGACCCAATTATAAAGTGAAATGAGACAATCATCACCACTAAATTAGAAAAATATTTTTAAAATACACACGGAAAAGTTGTCATATAATACGTCTATATTCAACTTGTGGTGTAGTCGTTCATACTTCTTGATATCCAAATTATATTTCAAAAAATAATTATACACACAATATAATGATTCTTACATTTGGCATTGTATTAAATCGTACTTTAAAAGTATTATTTTCATAGTAGAAATAAGTTCAAATTTACATAAATTCATTAAATCTAACGAATTGGACAATGATTAGCTTCACAAGATGAATATTACAAATATTAACTATCTCGTACAACATACATATATTAGATATATTTTTGAAAATTAATAAATAATTGAAATTTGGAGGGTGCACGTTCTTTGCACGGGCTAAAGAGCTAGTTTAATAAGTTAGTTGTTTAGAATATTTTTATAACACTAAATATAAGTAAAATATATCGTTCCATCATATAATTTTATATATTATTATTTAGATTATTTTTATAGCACTAACTGATGAGTTGATTGCAACGTTTTTTAATTCAATTACCCAGCTGCAAGTTGAGGATCAGTTCAGTTATGAATTAGCCATTTTACCCGTTAAAATTCTTGCCACGTCAGCTTTCCGTCAGTCCAGTTAAATGAGTTGACAGCAGTTATGAGATTGCAAGTTTTAATTAGTATGATGAGTTGACTGCAAGCTTTTTGAGTTCAATTACCCACTTGCAAGTTGAGGTTCAGTTCAGTGATGAATTAGTCAATTAACCCTATTTATGATACAAACTAGAAGCAGAGGATAGTAGGCCTTAACTATTTATTTATTCATAATATTATCCTGGACGCCAAAAATATTACTAATAAAGCTGTTTTAATTAATTTTTAGCATAAATAATAATACATAATTAGATTTATATTCTAAATTGCATTAATTGTTACTCTACTTATTTTAATATATAATATTTTTTTTGAAAACAATATATAATATTTTTAAAACATTACATATTCATTTTAAATATATTATGTAATCCCTTAGTTCTCCTTACTCCTCCCAATTCTTTACAATTGGGTTAGACGTTAAGAAATGTAAAAAAAATAGCAGAAAGTGAGTATATTACAGATTCAATCATTATTTAAGTGATAGATTAGAAAGATGGAGGGAAGGCGGTTCCATTTTTATTTTTAAATTACTAATATTCCACTATTTATGGAAAGTTTTAATAAATGTAAAGAATTGGAAAGAAAATTTAAAAAGGAAAAATGTAAAGAATTGGGAGGGGTGGTAGTAGTAAATTATAATTATAAAATTCAAATTATTTTTTACTATTTACGGTGATTCAGAAAAATAATTTACCAAATGATTTTAATCATTCAGCAATCAGATATATTATTCGTCCAAATTTTTGAACAATTCAAAAAAAATTGTTCAGATTTAACAAATGACGCCTAAACTTTTGGAAATCCTTTTGGAAATTTTTTTGGAACTCTAGCATTTTTCTTTCATTTATTAAACCAGCAAACAGCTTTAAATAAACTCACGTACACTTTGAGGTCCACTTTTGATTTAAAAGAGTGGATTTAATCCACCTGATTCCCATCTTAATGAAAATTTTCATGTTTTACGGCATTTTCAACCGATGCACTTGTTAGTAAAAAAAATCTTAATTGTCACTTTATATAGAAGAATAATAGTCATTCAAAAACAATCTCCAAGGATGTGCTTGTGTTGGGTATATTTTTACAAAACATGATTCAAGATAGCTATATTTGGAGGATCACAACTCACCTGTTAGCAAAATTCCTACCTCTTCATTATATAATATATACTATTTTTCTAATTTATCTAATCATTATAATTAATATCATTAAAACATTTCATCTTACTAGTTCAATAAATTTTAATTAACAATTATTTTATAATATTGTAACTAACTAAATTACCTAATATCTTTGGAAATGTTCCTAAAACATCATCAAATGCTTTCAATCACCATTTTCTATTGTTAGAACGGAAGTAATTTTCAAATTTCAATTCTTTTTCATAAATAACAAAAAAATGGAATTATACTCGTAATTCTACCTTCATCCTCATTGATTGTTCATTCAATTTTTTGCAGGTATTTTTTGGTATTATAGAATGATATTATCTAAAATTATTTCCAAAGTTTTTACCTTTTCAAATATAAATAATAAATTTTAGTTTTAATATAACTATAAATAATAAAAACTTTATTTAAAAAGAAATTGAAAAATAAAAATTGGAAGTATACTTTTGCACCTAGTATCAATACGGGTAACTTAATATGGTCATGGACTCATGGTTTCTTACGGAGCCTTAACCGCTTTTACACGGTCACGGTGTCGTTTGAGTATATAATAGTATATAATAAGAGGAATGTTAAATAATTTTTTCAAAAATTTGTCCAAAATAATGTAATAAATGATAACATGTTAAAATGAAAAATTAGCTTTATAGCATGTGCAAGGCACGGACATGTTCTAGATATCAAATTTTTAAAAATAAATAAAATGCTAAAAGTTTTTAACTTTTTTCCAGGACCATTTTTGTTGTTGTTAAATACATTATATGTATAATAATGCTTTGATCAGAAATGTTATGTACACGAGCATCACCAATACACATGTAGAAGCTAATATACTTGTTGAACACAACTCCTCTTGTGATTGTGTACACAATTACGATGCACACGCAACAAAATATAGTACTATATAATGTTTTCACAAGATGACAACTCCTCTGCGGCATTGTAGAACATAACTGTGAAATTTTTCTTGCTAATAAACCAAATCCTTTGATGAGCCAGTTTCATCTTTGTGGTTCACCATCGTATATCCGCGTGGAGAATAAATAGTTGGTGTATTGGATCTTAAAAGTAAAATGCCCGATTTGGATTAGCTTCTTCGTATGGTCCCTTAAAAATTTCCCAATCTCTGTTTTTCAATACAAGATTGTATACCCACGACATCCTTTTTAGTCTTCTTAAATTTTTATTCTTGACCTTGATAACTCCACCCTCTCCCTCGTTCAATATTAATAAACACATCTCTAAACATGCTAGGTGCCGCCTGGGTTGCATTTGATGCAGAAACCTTACGCAACTTATCCGTTTCAGTCGATACGATTCTTTCAAGTTGTGGCGTGTAAGGACACAGCCAGACACGAGTATAAACCACCCTGCATGATCATATGTTTTATACAGACAATAAGCTGAAGATCATATATATATATATATATATATATATATAGGGGGCTACTCCAATACAAACCTCCTTAAAATACAAACCTACAAACCAAGCATAATCTAATATTTCAAGCTAATCTAATGACCAAACTAGGGGTACCCCAATACAAAAAATGCTTAAAATAATTGGCTCTATCCAACAAAAAAAATAAAAAAATAAAAAAAATAAAAAAAATTCATTGTTCACGTGATGACGTGGCAGTGGATTTCACTGGTTAACGGTGCTTCGCACCTTCTTGTACGGCGCTTCGCGCCTTTATCATTCTAAAGTTGTAAGGAATGACAATCAATGTTAAAGGCAATAGACGATTGACGGGTGTGTCGAGAGCCTTCGGCCCTCATGACTACCTAACTCATCCGTTTACTGTCTTAAATGCTTCGCATTTCCACGGCAATTTTTTTTTTTTTTTTATTGATAGAGCCAATTATTTTAAGGGTTAATAGGCAGTTACATCACTGAAGTGGTGGATAACTTTCAAGTGGCCTACCGAGTCAAAAAAGCTTTCAAACGAATCATTAAGTTAATTAAATATTACAATTTGATTATTGAACTAATTAAAATTTTCACGGCCGTTAAGTCCTATTGATTTTTAACGGAAAACGGTAGTCAACACACACGTAAATGCCAGCTAGGATGCCACATAACCAACCCCATCAGCTGTTATCCTCCATGTCTCTCTTATCTCTCTCGCTATCTCTTTCTCTCCCCAACTGTTCGCCATCGCCAGCCACCTCCGCCTTGTTCAAACTCATTTTGAAGCTTAAATCATCCAAAAAACCTGGATTTGGTAACGTCTACAGTTGAAAATCAACAATCCTAGTCATCTTTCCGTTAGATTTCTAACGGGACTAACGGAAGAAACCAAAATGAAAGTTATATATTACTTAGTGATTCGTTTGAAAGCTTTTTTGACTCGGTAGGCCACTTGAAAGTTATCCACCACTTCAGTGATGTAACTGGCTATTAACCCATTATTTTAAGCATTTTTTGTGAAGGTACCCTTGGCGGGAACCTTAGAATAAATGAAATATAATTAATTTAGTGTTGGTTTGTAGGTTTGTATTTTAAAAGTGGTTTGTATTTGAGCACTTGCCTATATATATATATATATATATTCATATTCTACCATATATTTCAAAGAAGTAACCAGCAACACTGGAGAAAGAGAATGGTTCGGTAATCGGTATATGCGATAAGAAAATAAGAATATGGAGGCCTGCTACTTGGACACAAAATAATTTTGAACTTACAGTTTCAGTGTAGTTACGCCTTCTGATCTATGTAAAGAATACCCTGATGGCTGATGCCATCCTACTAATTTTCCAGTTGGGTAAATTACAAGCAGCAGCTCGGCATACTATTACCTTAGGATAATGTAGTAATAAAACAGTTACTCCAAGTAAAAATATATCCAATTCTCTGACAACATTTACCCACTCATACTGACTTGACAGATATTCATAATATATAGTACAAAATTTCAAAAGAATCAACAGAGAAGGCATCAACCACAAAAGTCTTCTTATTTAATTTTATAATTACTTTTAGTCCTCCAGGAACTTGATATCTTCGGACAGCAAGAATGGTGTTCCATATACCAGCTCTAAAATGAAATAGAAAACTGGAGGTGGCAAGTGGAAGTATAGAACTAACCTGAACAAATCTCATTTTCTTTGTGTTAGGATCATCAAAGGATTCTTTCCAATGTGATAAGTAACTAGGCACTCGAGGAATTGCAAATAAAACAGGAAAGAATTCCAACATGGATATTATTAAAAGCGAATATGGACTTGTTTATGATGATAAATATGAATTTGATTGATCCTAATAGGCTTTCTAAAAGTGCAAACGTGATACATGAACACTTAATTACTTGAACATAAGAAATGAAATATATGTAGTATAGCATTTTCTCTATAAAAAGATTTATGAGGAAGATGGTGCATAACAAACGAAGTATGAGTTGTATGAATTAGGTTATGATTCAGTTACAGAACTTCAGTTTGACACCATGGTATAGAAAACTTTAATTGGTTTTAATATGTATAAACCACAAAACAATACACTATACATAAAAAAGATATACGGCAAGCTTGATCAACCCAACGACTTTCTGTTTTATCTATCCCCGTGGTAAATTTAATATGCATAGCTTTATTTAATTATATTCTAGCAAATGGAAGTATGAAAACAACGCTGTCCCTAGATGCAATTCATGAAGGAAAGTTGATGAATATCCCTTAAGAATTTCATTCTATAAGGATTTGTATTAGGATATAAGAGCCAGTACAATACCAGGTCAGTGTTCTAGAATAAAAAATCATTATTTGGATTGAAGCTAATTAATAATTACTTCCAGTACTAACATATTAGTCTCATGTGCTCATCTAGAATCGAGAAACAAAATGGACGTTGACATATAAGTTCATTTTTAATACTAAGATGAATACAGATGAAAAGATCTTAAAAGATTAGATTCTTCCCCTAAGAGCAAGATCAGCATCAGGGTGGGAAATTGAAAGAGTACTCATTGCACTGACAAGAACAACCATCGGATGTGCATCATGTGGCATGGCTTGTGTGATATCCTCCCAGCTTCTTCACCCCTGGCTTTCTTCCCACTTGGACTCTATGTTTGTTACATTGTTTCATCTACAAAGACAAGCTAGAAGCATAAATATAGTAGAAAGATAAAGTAGACACACATACATATAAGAGGAGGAAGTGAAAAAGGAAAATGAATTTCATGCGGAACAAAAGGCTTGTATCAATAGAAATATACACATAACTATTGCTGGATTTTTTCAGGCAAAGCAATCAGTCCCTTGCTCGTGGTACCCCTCCACAGTGCAATGAAACTGCAAACGCCTCTATTCCTCTAACTCCAAAATAAGATACATCCTGACAAATTAGCTTATCCGTGTAAAATCCCCATGTAGTATATGTACATAACTCGGTTTCTTCTCCTATTGTTAAACTTTCACCATCTGTATCTTTTAGTCTTATAAGTGAATAAATCATAGTTGATTGGCTTCTATGGGCACATGTACAACTTGGTACATATATTATCATAAAAATATATTACTATTTTTCTTGATGATTAGGTCTTGGTGCAGTGATTAATGTTAATCGATTGTATTTGACAGGTGAGATAATTAAGTGTTAGATATTGGTTCAAGTGATGTCAGGATCTGGACTACTGATCAGATACTGATGCTGACGTCGTCAGTAATGCAGCGTCAGTATTAGGGTGTTATCATGATTATGAGCTGATCAGGATTACATGAAGATTTTCATCAGTCCAGAGATCAAGGAAGATTGATATGTCGGTTCCTAAATTATAGGAAGGCAGCTATCATGCAAGATATGCATTCAGAGTTGTATGTAATTGATTTAGAATATCTTGTAATTGATAGTGCAGCTGTGTACGTTATATAAACACAGTTTAGGTTTTACATGATTTTAATCGCTTACACGAGTTATCTTGTAACCTAGCAGCTCTCAAGAACACAAGGATTTCTTGAAAGATTTTGTAACAGTTTTATATCAGAGTTAATAAAGCTGTTATTTATTCATACTTGCGTTATCATTTCTGTTTAAGTCGAAAATCTTATACAATTGTATTCAACCCCCCTTCTACAATTGTTAATTACTGGGCAACAATTGGTATTAGAGCAAACTGATTAATTATAATCAGAAACGATCTTAAGATGTCGACAAGCAAGTATGAAAGCATTAAGATTCCTATTCTAAGGAAAACTGAGTATCCAACATGGAAAGTGAAAATGTTGATGTATCTGAAAGCAATTGATCCAGATTATCTCGATAGGATTAATGATGGACCATTTCTTACAACGAGATTAGTTGGAAGAACAGAGACTGTTCCTGAACACTATTTCATCAAGGCAAAAAGTGAAAGGACTCCAGAGGAAAAGGCTTAAGTACTCAAAGATGCAAAGGTAAAGAATATTTTGCATAACAGTCTTGATGTTGTCATGTCAAACAGGGTAATAGCATGCAAAACTGCTAAAGAAATCTGGGATACCTTGGAAACTCAATGCCAAGGCATTGAATCTATCAAAAGAAACAGAAGGGCTCTGTTGATTCAGGAGTATGAACAGTTTGATGCTAAATCTGATGAAAGTCTTACTGATATGTATGATAGATTTCTGACACTGCTGAAAAATCTATCTCTTGTTGGCAAAGAGTATGATCCAGAGGATTCAAATACCAAGTTTCTAAGAGCCCTGCCTGAGGAGTGGGATACTCAAGCCTCAATCATTAGGCATCAGTATGATTTGAAAATGTTGTCTCCTGATGAAGTCTATAGAATGCTGAGAACCTATGATCTTGAGGTTCAACAAAGAAAGAACAAGAAGAATGTCAAGGCAAAGTCTGTTACTTTGAATGTGGAATCAAAATCAAAGGGAAAAGCTGAGGAGTTTCTAGCAGGAAGAGTAGAGTTGTAGAGTCAATTCCTGATGACTCATCATCAAATACTGATGCTAGGTCTGATTCTGATACTGATGATGACTCTACTGATTCTGACATGATGGAGATGGTTGCTATGATAGTCAAGGGCTTCAAGAAGATGAAGTTCATAAAGGCTAGGAAGCAAGGAAAGTTTCAAAAGAAAACTTACAATGCTGACAAGGACAGGTACAAGAAGAAAGAAGACAAAAGCGGCAAATTTGACAAGTCAAAAGTCAGATGCTACAATTGTGATGGAATGGGTCACTTTGCAATTGAGTGCAAGAAGGCCAAAGCTAGAGCTCTCGTTTCATCAAGCAAGGATTGGATGGACTCTTCCTCTGAATCTGAAGAAGAGAAGGTGAATTATGCATTGATGACTAATACTGATGAAACTGCTGCTGATAATAAGGTATCTGAAACTTTGTTTGATTTTGATACTAATAATGTCTCTGAGTTAAGATCATTTCTAAAATCTCTGCATATTAGCTTTAGAAGTCAATCTCTTAAAAATTATAGAATAAAATCTGAAATGGCAGAGGTGGCTAAGGGAAATGATATTTGGAAGCTGAGTTACTTTTCTTGCAAGAGGTACAAACAAAATGTGATAATGCTAAGCACATGAAACTAGAAATAGAGTTTAGATGTACTAAACTTGAAAAAGAACTTAAGGATGCTAAAGAAAAACTCAGAACTTGGACACACTCTGGAAAGAAAACTCATGGAATTATCACTGACAAAAATTGGAAAGATTGTCTAGGTTATAAGCAAGAGAATGAGAAAAAGAATAAAGGTAAAGTTGTTACTGCTGAAACAACAGAACCAGGAAGAGTTGTTGTGAATGAGTCAACAAATCCAAAAACCTACAGATATGTTACAAACAAAACAAAAACTGAATTAAAACCTGATAATTATGTGTATCCAGAAAATCCCAAATCTACTTCAGAAAAGGGATATACTTCTACACAAAATTCTGAGTCTAGAACTGTCAAAAACAAAAATGTAGGTCTTTTGTCTAAGAAATGAGAGACAGAATCTGTGAAGTAACAGATAAAAGAAAGTTTCTACTGCTAAAAGGAACAGGAATGGTAAAGTTGGAATAAACAAAGAGAATAATTATAAGTATATTCCAAATGCACCAAGGAAAGTATGTTTTAATTGTGGTAACTCTAATCATCTTTCAATTGATTGCAGGAAGAGTAAAAAGAAGGCTACTGTAATTCCTAAGTCTGACATTAGGAATAGATCAGTATTTTATAAACCACAGAATCCCTGTTTTCATTGTGGTAGTAAATGGCATTCTATTTATACATGTGAAGAATACCATAGTTTGTATTACAATCTTTACAATCCATTGCCAAAGTTTAATAAAAGTGCAAATTCTGGTAAAACAAAGAATGTGAATTTTAAGCATGCATCTGTTAAATCCGATAATTACAAGGCAAATTCTGATGGAGTCAATCCTAAAGAAAATGCTTTTATTAAGAAGTCTTCTGCTGCTAAAAATGTTAAATTTCATGCAAAAAGAACCCAACAAGTGTGGGTTCTTAAAAATTCTAACTGAGTTCTTTGTGGTTCAGACCGCAGGGTAAAAAGAAAAATGGGTTAATCATGGATAGTGGATGCTCTGTACACATGACAGGAAACAAAACCTTGTTGTCAGGATTTGAAGAGAAGACTGGCCCAATTGTGTCTTATGGAGATGGCAACATTGGACAAACTTTGGGATATGGCAATATAATCATTGGAAATGTCATCATTGAAAAAGTAGCTCTGGTGAAGGGACTCAAACACAATCTGCTAAGTGTTAGTCAAATCATAGACAGAGGTTATCATATCAACTTCTATGATACTCATTTTGAAGTGATCAGCAAGGCATCAGGGAAGGTTGCATTAACTGGTCAAAGGCATGGTAACATATATGAAGCTAACATCTACACCAATACTGATGGTTCATCTACTTGTCTCATCAGTAAAGCTCTGTAGATGATAGTTAGAATTGGCACAAGAAGCTTTCTCATCTCAACTTCAACAACATCAATGAGTTGGTTAAGAAAGATTTGGTGAGAGGATTACCAAAGGCATTGTATACTCCTGATGGACTCTATGATGCTTGTCAGAAGGCTAAACAGAGAAGAACATCATTCAAGAGTAAAACAGAATCCTCAATTGATGAACCATATCACATGCTTCATCTTGACTCGTTTGGACCAGTCAACGTAATGTCCATCAGTAAGAAAAGGTATACTCTAGTCATTGTTGATGAATATACTAGATTTATCTGGGTGTATTTTCTGCACAGAAAAGATGAAACAGCTGAGATACTTTTGGATCATGTGAGACTGATTGAAACTGGCACAAAGTACAAAGTCAAGATTCTAAGAAGTGATAATGGAACTGAATTCAAGAATTCAGCAATGGAAGAGTTCTGTAAGTACAAGGAATAGTTTAACAATTCTTTTCTCCTGACACACCCTAGCAAAATGGAGTGGTTGAAAGAAAGAACAGAACTCTTATTAAAGCTGGCAGAACTATGTTGGAGGAAGCTAAACTACCTACATATTTCTGGGCAGAAGCAGTCAACACAGCATGTTACACTCAGAACATTACACTGATCAACAGACATGGTGTAACCCCTTATCAAATGATTAAAGAAAAGAAGCCAAGTCTGAAGCATTTACATGTATTTGGCTGCAAGTACTTTGTTCTAAGACCTCATCCTGAACAGTTAGGAAAGTTTGAGACTAAAGCTGATGAAGGCATCTTTATTAGCTATCCAACAACAAAAGCCTTTAAAGTCTACAATCTAAGAACAAAGACAGTCATGGAGTCTATCAATGTATCCTTTGATGATAAGAAGATAACAGGAATAGCTGAAGACTCATGACAATTTGGTTTTTGCAAATGAAGCTACCAAGAATTCTGATGAAATTATGACAGATACTGAAACACCTTCAGATCCTGACAATTCTCTCATTCCTGATGAAACACAAATTATTGATGGTGATGCAAATATTGAAGGGGAGCAACAGCAAAAGACCATCAACTCAGAAACAACTCAAACATCAGGAGGAGATTCATCATAAACAGATTCAAGTGATAATTCTAACAGAAGATTAGAAAGAGATAGCATTATCTCAGGGGGAGCTTCTAGAAATTCTAGTTCTTTTGAAGATAACATCAATCCAGGGGGAGCATCTAGCTCAAGAAATGACTTACCACCAGAAAGGAAATGGACTAAAAGCCATACTCATGATTTAATTATTGGGAATCCAGATGCAAGTGTTAAAACCAGAAGTGCCACTCAGAATGAATGTCTTTATCACAACTTTCTATCAAAGGAGGAGCCTAAGAAAGTTAAAGATGCACTTAAGGATGCCGATTGGGTTACAGCTATGCAAGAAGAACTAAATGAATTTGAAAGAAATGAAGTCTGGAAACTAGTACCAAGGCCAAAGGGTCGGTCAATTGTGGGCACAAGATGGGTGTTCAGAAACAAGACAGATTCAGATGGCACAATTGTAAGGAATAAATCAAGACTAGTTGCAAAGGGGTATTCTCAACAGGAAGGAATAGACTATGATGAAACTTTTGCTCCAGATGCAAGGCTAGAAGCAATCAGAATTTTTCTGGCATATGCAGCCCACAAGAAATTCAAGGTTTTCCAGATGGATGTGAAAAGTGCTTTTCTAAATGGAGAATTGGAAGAGGAGGTATATGTTGAACAACCTCTTGGCTTCATTGATCCAAAATATCCAGATTATGTCTATAGACTGGATAAAGCACTTTATGGACTAAAGCAAGCTCCAAGAGCCTGGTATGAATCATTGGCTCATTTCTTACTGGAAAGTGGATTCAAAAGAGGTATAATTGATAAAACCTTGTTTTACTTGAATCATGGTGAGGATTTGCTGTTAGTTCAAATTTATGTTGATGATATCATTTTTGGGTCAACTAACTCCAAATTGTGTGAGAAGTTTTCAAAGCTAATGCAGTCTAGATATCAAATGAGCATGATGGGGGAAATGACCTATTTCTTAGGTTTGCAAGTTAAACAGACTGATGATGGGATTTTTATCAATCAGTCAAAGTACACAAAGAATCTATTGAAAAAGTTTAACATGCAAGACAGTGCTACTGCTTCAACTCCCATAGCTACAGCTACTAAGCTTGATCCTGATCAAGGTATTGAGGTAGATATAACTAACTATAGAGGTATGATTGGCTCACTTCTGTATCTAACTGCTAGTAGACAAGATATCATGTATGCAGCCTGTCTATGTGCAAGATTTCAGGAAAATCCTAGGGAACCACATCTCATTGTAGTCAAAAGGATTTTCTGATACTTGAAAGGCACTCCGTCTCTTGGCCTTTGGTATGCTAGAGAGTCTGATCTTAGTTTATGTGGATACTCAGATGCTGATTTTGCAGGTTACAAAATAGACAGGAAAAGTACTTCAGGCAGTTGTCAGTTTCTTGGAGGAAGACTAGTTTCTTGGTTCAGTAAAAAGCAAAAGTCAATCTCTACATCAACTGCAGAAGCTGAGTACATTGCTGCTGGAAGCTGTTGTGCTCAGATAATGTGGATGAGAAATTAGCTAATGGACTATGGTTTGTCATATTCAAAAATACCTATCTATTGTGATAACCAAAGTGCTATTGCTATGACAGGACATCCAGTACAGCATTCTCTTACTAAGCATATCATTATCAGATATCATTTTATAAGAGAGCAAGTAATGGAAGGGACAATTGAGTTACACTTTGTTCCTACTGATCAACAGCTAGCTGATATATTCACCAAGCCACTTCCTAAAGCTACTTTTACAAAATTGGTGAATGAATTAGGAATGGTGAACTATGAGAGTTTCTGAGAACAAAAGGAGACCAAATACTGATGAACATCGAATCCTGATGCATAGCGAATCCTGACTCTAGTCAAACATCGAATCCTGATGTGATGGTTCTATTATCAGTACAACTTTCAGAATCTAAGTACTCTTTATTGTTCTTTTTCCTGATTTATTTGTGGTTATTTGTTAATGAACTTGTTAATAATGTGATTGCTTTAATTAGTTCTCATGTTCACTTCTTTGTTTTAATTCTTGGAAGAACAGTTCAATAACATAAAAGATGCAGAACAAATTGAATGAGATTAGAGAAACAAAGATTTTCATTAATAATAATAAAGAGATTACATGGAAATATTACATATTTTGCTTTCTCTATCTACTAATATATTCAATAGCACAAGAAAAAGTGAAGTCCAAACCACACCATTGAGAGCAGCTATCCCAGATCCTATCTTTGCCTCTTTGTTTGGGTGGAAGTCGAAAGGGATAAGGTTATTTTTGCTGACATATTCATTAACAATGGTTGGTGGAGTTGGATGAGGATGCCTTAGAGGAAAGCCATGCAAATGTTGCTTGGAGAGCAGCATCAATGTCGATCACTTTTGCAGGTCTCTCCATCTCGATCTCTTCAAGACTGGCATCCATCTGCATCCACAAAGTTTCAAGTTGCCTTTCCCAGTCAAAGGCATCAAACTCTTCACGAGTATAACTGAAGATATCTCTCTTCTCAACAAGATAGAGATTCTTTTCTTTGATGGTAAGGTTAGACATCTTTTTATTAAGGTGTTTTCTGTGAAGGGTTTTTGATTTTCAGGAGAGAATGAAGGGTTAAAGAGTTATTGGACATGTCTCGTTCTGTTAAATAGAGGTGGGAGACGAACGAGGACATTCATATTCTGGTTTTTATTGGTACCAGGTATTTTTAGATTGTGATATTTGATTTCTTTAATTAAAATCATTGCCATATTTCTCATCATTATCACAGTTGTATTTCTTAATTAAAAACACGGGCGCGTGTTTTTCACTCACAGAAACATATAGATACACATTGTAAAACGTGTCGCGTGCAGTTTTCCTAACAATTATGTTGCTGTTCTTGATCATCAGGAACTGTCGAATGATTTTCATATCATTCAAGATTTCTTGGCAACAAGTCCAATTAATTATGCTTTAACCCAACCTGCAAAAGTCTCTTTCAAGTGTGTTATGCAGGTTCGGAATACTGCTATCTTTGGCAACTGTGAACCTTCAGGAAAACCAAACTTGACCTTTAAATACAATGGTGTTACACATCATGTAACTCCAGAAGTTGTAGTTGAAGCGCTCAAATTACCATCTCTAAATGGTAAGTCTCCAGCAAAAATTTCTGATACTGCTCTTCTGGAATATGCTACAAGTTTGGGCTACAATGGACAACCAAAGAAGTTTGGAGATCTGTTCAGAACCAAGCTAAAGAAGGAATGAAATTTCTTCTTTGACACCATCAGTAGATGCTTCTTGAACAAAGTTTCTAACTTTGATGCACTACCTTCTGCATCAGTTCACATTGGGTATTCTCTAATCCATGAAACTTTATTTGATTATGGGTCATTCATTCTAAAAGCATTAAGTGCTAGAAAAATAGATAAATGTGGTTATGCATATTTTATTAGATTCTTTCAATTGATATTCTCTCACTTATGCCCCAATGTTGAGTTTGAAAATGATACAGTGTTGCATATATTCAAAATTTCTGAGAATAACATAAAAAATTTGGAAAAATGTGATAAGGTAAACAATCTTGAAGGCAATGCTATTATTCCTAATGTTAGGTCCCGAAGTATCGTAGAAGGGGGGTTGAATACGATACTACCAAAATATTTCAATTTTCAAGATTTTTGCGGATAACAATTTTTCGGATCTTGAAAACAAAATAACGAAACACAATTGCAGGAATATATCTTTATTGATAATAAACCCGAAGGGGTGTTACAACTTCTAATCCAATGGATTAGCTTCAAAACCAGAACACTTCTAAGGATAGTTTAGGCACGAGGACCTTCTACCCGACACTTCCTGAAAGCGGGCTAAGCCGGCTTTCCTACTAGATGGACTGTCTAGCAGCTTACACAGAGAAGATATAAGAGAGAGAAGAGAGTTGTGTGTTGAGGTGTGTTTGAAAATGAAATACAACAGGCCTATTTATAGGTTATAGAAAATCACTATGCAGCTAATATTACATAACTGATGACGATATTCTGAGCCGCCTGCTGCCTGTTTTTCAATCCAGCCGAATTCTTCTTCTTAATTTTAAAAGCTTGATTTGAATATAAAATTTGCGTGAGCCCCACCTGCTTACTTTTCATAATCTATTTTGCTGATTGAAACTTTTGGTTACTTTTCATATGAATAGTAATTTTGGTTACTATTCATATGAATAGTGATTTTGGATACTATTCATTTTCCTCTTAATTTTGGTTACTATTAATATTTTGCTCTAAACTCAATCATACCTCTTGAACAGTTTTTCTGAGTTAGATTCTTCGATTCTTTTGTGAAGTGTTGACGCCTAGTGCAACTGGTCTGGTTCACAGATGACTAACATTCACTCGTGGTCTTCATATCATGTCTTTAAGAACACTAATAAGAATTGTGCAATCATAAAAACTTTATCACTGGAATCTTTTGGCCCTTCAACTGAATCATCTGTACATCTTATTTTATCACTGAGGCTTGATCATTTTAATGAACTTCTTTCAGCGATTTGATCCTTGTTGGTGCCTGTTCTTCAAATTTCACGATCCCTGTATAGAGTTAATATTATTTATCTTTTATCCTAGTTGAGTTATATATGTCCTCTATTACACATTACATTACATTATGCTTTACAATCTCCCCCTATTTGATTGTTAGGATTTGACAAGCAAATTCCTTGAGGATAACTCAACTGATACAACAACAAAAACTAAAGTACAAAGATAAATAATATTAAAGTGCATTCTGGATCATATATATATGTATTTTCCAGATTTCTAAAATTAACTAAGTGCAAGACAATTGTTCCTCTAGACTGAACATATCTTCAAGTATGCCTTTGCTTTCTTTTCACATAGCACTAATACCCCCATTAGCTTTTCCTTTCCAAAAATAAAGTTAATTCCGTGTCAATAACCATTTCCTTGCCCTTACGCCTAGTAGATTTTTCTTGGTCATCCACCTTCTCCCCCTCAGTTGGGTTATCCTCTAGTGTAGTAGGATGTGGAGTTGGTAAATTAGACGAAGTTGACTTTACCAAGGAGTTGATTGCATCATTAAACTTGGTTGCCATGGTATTCAATTGAACCTGGAATACATCATGTTGAATAAGTTGCAAATTTTTGATTTCTACAATGGACTTACAGATTTGGCAACTCTTTCTCCATTATTTAGACCCGTGTAAGGAGTCTGCTGTATTCCTTTCTGGTTATAGATGCATGTGGTTGAGTAGATTGCTCACTCGTACGTTCTGCAGGTGTTTCACTTAACACTTTATATTCACTCGGTTTAGTGGTTTGGGTTACACTTACATGTTCTGTTCGTGTTTCCCTCAACTCTCCTCCAGAGCTTCCATTGATATGTGTACCTGTAAATGAAATCATCCTAACCCCTTTTTCAGAGGTCACGAATGGTGCAATGAAAGTTCGTGAGCTTTCGTCCTCGCGTGAAGCGAGTTACCGACCACTGGTAAAGAGTGGTAAATCTCGAAATAGATCCAGAGATTTTCCCTCTGGGAGGTTAAACTTGAATCGATTAAATGGTACAAAACCCAAGTTTCCCTCGACTGTCTATGAAGACATTTGGTTCATAAAAGAACCACCTACCGATGGATCTTTCCGTAAAATGGAAGATTCACCAGCAGTTATTGAGGTAGGTAATTCCACCTCGGATGCCTGTGAAGGCATTTGATCTTTAGAAAGATCATCAACCACTCTTATGTTCCGTGAAATGGAACTCAAGATAGTTGCTCCCGTCAATTCAACCTTATTTACATTTTCACTCATTTGACAAGGAAGAATTGTTTCAATAACAGTTGTAGTTACCTCAGGTTCATTTGGTTTACTTCTTTTAGAATGAGGTAGTGCTGCTGATATAACTAACTCCTTATGTGGTGCTGCTGAGGCACTATCTCCCTCAAAAGTGTTGATGGCTGGTCGTTTAAGTGACAATGGAGGTGTAGGAGTTTATTGTGTTTGTGTTTGCATTTGTAGAATGGGATCTTCGACATGTGTTAGAGTCGATGGGATTTCCTGCTCTTGGTCGGGTAAGATGGCCACTAGGGGCTGTAGAAACTGTATTTCCTGTGACACAATAGGGAATACAGAGGTTGGAATAGCAGGGATTGAAATATTACCTTGTCGTATACCTGCTCTCACTGGTCTTGGTAACAACGGAAGTGGAACAGTCTTTAGATATCCAGTTAGGACTGTAGGCACATCCGTATAGTTCTTTTTGCTTATGTAATTAATTACATTCGTCTTCATGTAAGAACATTCCACCTTTCGACCATTTTCCAAGCATACCCTGTCTTAATCATTCAAAAAATCATTTAATATTAGCTGTAGAAACCTTCAATATAGACATTTGAGATTTTGAGTCCGAACATCTCTTCTTCCCAAGTGTTTCATCTTTAAAATGATTTGACCAAGCACTATTTTTCCAAAATTAATCCTCAAATTATTGGCGACCGCATACTCCAATTTCTGAATAAATTCAGGTATTCGATCTTGATTTGTTCTATCTGAGGAAAAAACATGGTTAAGAGTGTGAAAGAAGAAATTCCAGTACTGGGTTAGAAACGTTCTTGAAAGATTACTAGTATTGAAATTTCCATGTTGGTACGTTATAAAACGAAAGAACATTTCAATCTGTTCAGGTGTAGGATCAGAAACTAGATTTTCCATAGGAAAATGAAGAATTCGATTAACATCTCGTTCAGTGACCCTAATCGACCTACCAAATAGTCGATATGTGATTGCACACCCGTCCTGTCCAGAAGTGTTAACCGCACTGCAATATAGTTCACGCAATGCATCATGGTTAAGCTGCACTGGTGTAACTAAAGCATAGCGAATTAATGAATGTTCATTCAGAAATTGTGACCAAGCCCGAAATTTCTCATCCAGAATGGTTTCGATTTGCTGAATGGAAATAGGATTAACTTTAGCAATTAAAAAGCTTTCCTGCAATGCCATTTTCAAAACTTTGAGGAAATTCAAAAACAAGGGTTAGTTTTTATAAAGGATTATGTATAAAGCAAGAATATGAAATCCGATCTAAAAACCACCAGCTAGATTGAGAGATCTTTCCGATCAAAGCTCGAAATATTCAGCAATTGTGTGTATATGCTCTTTATATCTGAAAAATGATGATGTTAAACACAAACAAAAACTCATCACTTATAAGGTTTCAAGGTTTAGTGGGTTAGGTGTGATAGTGACAGGTTATGTTGAAAAAAAATAACACCGTTCAATAATTTCTCACCTAACAACCTAATTAGCCGAAAAACATCTTATCACTGAAACCTGTCAGCCGAAAAACATCTTATCACCAAAACCTATCAGCCTATACACATATACACATATTTAATACTTCTAATTATTATGGATTTAAAAATAATCACGCAGTAAATCAAGAATTAATCCACAATAATCAGATAAACTCACAATTAAATAGACATAAAATTAACAAAATATTATTAATTAATATATTTCAATAAAATATTTATTTAATTATGCTATAATGATATCTCCAGAATAATCATGCAGATAAGCAAATAAAACAAACAAAATCCAGATAATGTAATTCACTGGCTGCAAGCAAATTGAACAGACATTTTAAAAGATCATGTGAAATTTAACATACCAAGCTCACTTACCAACCTTGAAAAGGTTGCTTCATCCAAAGCTTTAGTAAAAATGTCTGCCAACTATTTTTCACTAGGAACAAAATGCAGTTCCACAGTGCCTTTCATCACATGCTCCCTGATGAAATGGTATCTGATGTCTATGTGCTTGGTTCTAGAATGCTGCACTGGATTCTGTGATATTGCAATTGCACTAGTATTATCACAGAAAATTAGGATCTTTTCAACTTTAACTCCATAGTCAAGTAGTTGATTTCTCATCCATAGAATCTGTGCACAACAACTCCCAGCTGCTATGTATTCAGCCTCTGCGGTTGAGGTAGATACTGAGTTCTGCTTCTTACTGAACCATGAGACCAGCTTATTTCCCAAGAATTGACAAGTTCCTGTGGTACTTTTTCTATCCATTTTGCAACCTGCATAATCTGCATCTGAGTAACCAGTTAGATCAAAACCAGAATCTCTAGGGTACCAAATGCCAAGGTTTGGTGTTCCCTTGAGATATCTGAAAATCCTTTTAATAGCTACTAAGTGAGATTCCCTAGGATCAGCTTGAAATCTAGCACATAAACATGTAGCAAACATAATATCAGGTCTACTAGCTGTTAAGTATAAAAGAGATCCAACCATGCCCCTATAGCTTGTCATGTCCACCTTCTTTTCCTTAGTATTCAGTTCAAGCTTAGTGGCAGTGGCCATGAGTGTTTTTGCAGAAGAGCAATCTGCTAAATCAAACCTTTTTAAAAGATCATAAATGTATTTTGTTTGACTTATAAAAATTCCCTCATTCACTTGTTTAACTTGTAAACCAAGAAAATAATTTAATTCACCCATCATACTCATTTCATATCTACTTTACATGAGTTTGGAAAATCTCTTGCAAAGTTTCTCATCTGTAGACCCAAATATTATATCATCTACATAAATTTGGACAAGTATCATAGAGCCATTGACATTTCTATAAAAAAGAGTTTTATCAACAGTACCTCGAATGAAGTGATTCTCTATAAGGAACTGTGAGAGTGTGTCATACCAGGCTCTAGGTGCTTGCTTTAGGCCATAGAGTGCTTTGAGTAGAAAGAACACATATTCTGGAAAGTCTGGATCTTCAAAACCAGGCGGTTGACTAACATACACCTCCTCCTCCAGAACACCATTCAGAAATGCACTCTTGACATCCATTTGATAGAATTTGAAATTGGCATGCGCTGCATAGGCCAGGAAGATCTTTATTGCTTCTAAACTTGCCACTAGAGCAAAGGTTTCTTCAAAATCAATTCCTTCCTCTTGATAGTAACCTTTAACAACTAATCTAGCTTTATTCCTTGTGACTATGCCATTCTCATCCATCTTGTTCTTGAATACCCACTTAGTGCCAATCACTGATTTGTCTTTAGGTTTGGGTACAAGTTTCCATACTTCATTTCTTTCAAACTGGTTTAGCTCTATTGCATTGCTAAAACCCAGTCTGGATCCAGAAGAGCATGTTCAACTCTCTTTGGATAGAAAATTGCTATATAAGCATTCTTCTTAAGTTGCTCTTCTGGTTTGGACCTTTGCATTAGGATCTCCAATGATAAGCTCAAATGGATGATCCCTGGTCCATTTTCTTTGTGGTGGTAAGTTTGACCTTGATGAAGTGGCATCAATTTCTCTGTGTTGATCATTGTGGCTTGTTGTTGAGTTTTGATTGTGAGAAACTCCCCCTGAGTGTATGACCCTCGAGATTGATGGAGTTCTTGCAGATTCATCAACAGATGCTTCTCTTTGATTTTCTATAGATGCTTCAAATTGATTTCCAACTGATGGTGTAAGTTGCTCTTCAACAGTTGGTTCATTCTGCACTTCAACTGATGATCCTTGTCTGTTTCTCACACCATTTGATCTCCATTCTTCGTCATCATCTTCACTTTCTTCACCACTTCTCTCATTCTCAAATGAGAGACTCATGAAAACCTTCATCTACTAGACCAGATATTTTCTTGTCATCAAAGAAAACATGTATGGACTCCATTACAATGTTTAGTCTTAGGTTGTAGACTCTGTTGGATTTTCCAGCTGAGTATCCAACAAAGATAGCTTCATCTGCCTTCCAAGATGCTCACCATGATTTTTCAGTACAAAGCATTTGCATCCAAAGACATGCAGAAAGTTGATTGTTGGTTTCTTACCTTTGAAAAGTTGATAAGGTGTCATGCCTTTTGCTTGATTGACCAAAGAAATATTCTGAGTGTGGCATGTAGTGTTTAAAGCATCTGCCCAGAAGTATGTTGGTAGCTTAGACTCTTCAAGCATTGTTCTTGCAGCTTCAATTAGAGTTCTGTTCTTTCTTTCCACTACACCATCTTGTTGAGGAGTTCTTGGTGCAGAGAATTCTTGGATAATTCCTTCTTCTTCACAAAACTCTCTTATTACAGAATTCTTGAACTCGGTTCCATTGTCACTTCTAATTCTCCTTACTTTGAGTAGAGGATTGTTGTTGACTATCTTGATGTGATTTATAATGACTTCACGTGCCTTATCCTTAGAGTACAGAAAGAATGTCCAAGAGAATTTTGAGAAATCATCAATAATCACAAGACAGTATTTCTTCTTTGAGATTGACAACACATTGACTGGTCCAAAGAGATCCATGTGAAGTAGTTGCAAGGGTTGATCAATTGATGACATTGACTTTGATTTAAAAGAGGCCTTCTTCTGCTTCCCTTTATGGCATGCATCACACAATCCATCCTTGGAGTAATCCAATTTTGGAATACCTCTAACCAAATCCTTCTTTACCAACTCATTCATTGCTTTAAAACT